>OY783228.1:36764670-38095242 GCA_963678685.1 Patella ulyssiponensis | reverse complement strand
ATCATACTTGTGTCTCAGACATCTTGTCGTTTTCCTTGGATATTATGTGTGAGATAGCAACTGATGATACGGATTGACGTGGGTGGGCTATACATGTAGTTCAGAATTGGCCAAACCTTTCTATTGCAGAAACCTGCTTGTTCTACGGTAACCTGTTTTTTCTATAGTAGTCTGGTTATCCAACAGTAATCCTGTTATTGGAATAGCAATCTTATTATCCTGCAGGTATCTAGTTTCTGTAACATGGTTGTTCTACAGTAATCTGCTTTGTCCTACAGTAACATGGTTTGTCCTACAGTAACCTGGTTGTTCACAGTACCTGGCTGTTCTAGCCTGTTCTACAGTAACTTGGCTGTCTTACAGAAATCTGGTTGCCCTGTATTAAATTTCATACCGTTTCACATTTGTTAATAATGTAGGTGGGTGATGATTAACGAAGGGCACAAACCTAATTTTACTTCAGTAAACCTGACTTCACTTAATGAGTAAACCTAATTGTACTTCAGTAAACCTGACTTTACTTCATGAGTAAACCTAACTTTACTTCAGTAAACCTAACTTTACTTCAGTAAACCTGATATTACTTCAGTAAACCTGATATTACTTCAGTAAACCTGATTGTATATCAATAAATCTGACTTTAATCCAATAATTTGATTGTCCATGTACTTCAATGACTCGACTTTATTTCAGTAAACCTGAATTTACTTCACTAAACCTTGCTTCAGTAATTCTGAATTTAATTTAGTAATCTGACCGTGCACATACGCCAGTAAATTAGACTTTATTTTACTTAACCTGATTGTGCATCAGTAAATCTGACTTCAACTCAGTAATATGATTGCACATGTCCTGCAGTAAATCGGACTTTACTGCAGTAACCTTACCTGACTATTTCAATAACCCGATTGCACTTCCGACTTCTGAACAGTAAAACCAGATACCAGGAAGTCTACAACTCAAAGTAATAGCCAACTTAGTAAAATTAAGATGGTCTTAAACAAGATTTAAAATCATTTCAAGTACATTACTGTACTTCAGGATGTGGAATGAGATTCCAAAATATTTCTTTTGCTAAGGTAAGCCACCATAAGAGGGTACGTATACTCAAGTACTCGATCCATCCATCCCGACATCTAATAAATTTAACTTTTAAAAGCAGTAAGATTTTGATCTAGCAACTATATTATAGTATATGATTACCCCATAATTGTATAACGTTACTTAGAAAACAGTATGCATCCACCTGAAAGAATTACACGCCGAGGTCTTGTAACACCATCCTGCTTCTTTGAACTTAAAATCTAGCCGTCGTGTCCAACGGATACTGTGGAGTTATTTCCCTTTAATGAAGATTCCTGATAATCAGTTCTAACTCTCTCTCTGTCGTATGATGAATAGAGCTAATACACGCGTTATCAGTACAAAATTAATGACTTAAATTGTCGTGTAATGAAATGAAATGAAATGGGGTTTAACGTTATACTCTTCTGCACCTGACCCGGGCTAATGGAAGAAGGGCATACGCCATACAGTGTGCTATGAGGGAAATTTTGCCCGGGCAGCGGCGCTACGGCGTACTCTTATATCGAATTCCAACTGCCAAGGGATCTTTTACATGCACTCCAATGTGTACGCGGGACCTCGGTTTTTCGTCCCATCCGAACGACTAGGAGGCTGTCCTTGTCAGGCCCTCCTGTATCACTGACAAGGGGAAAACACGCCGGAAAATCGAGATGAACTTTCTCGGCCAATGCAGGGATCGAACACCCGACCTCCAGGCTAGCAAGCCAGCGCCTTGCCCACTTACCCACCGTGATTCCCAAATTGTCGTGTAGCAAGAGAATTTATGATGACCATATTATGGTTAATAAGCCCCCCTCCCCCTCCCTCAGAAAAAATGAAGGTTCGATCGACAGATATCCTGTATTGTAAAGCCCAAACAATTGCCTTCTATTTGGAACTCGGGATATGGTCTTGCCATCTCGAAATGATCGACATTCAAGTATCATTTTATCGATTCAGTGGCAATAAAAGATGTGTAAAGTGGGAAATACATGGGTGTAATGATTGACATGAGAACGACTGCACACCTACACACGGAACATGTACTTTCCTGTAGATGTTATTTGACAGTGATTGACCTATGTATATCTATTATGTTTTGTCCATTACCATGATCTGATGATAAAAGCACTATCGTTGCATTGAGGAAAAACTCATCATACTATATAGGCTATTAAGAAATACCCGATCCATTATACATCAAAAAACATGTAATATAAAATAGTCTATAGTTGGCCATAATACTGTTTATTGGATAGTTTGATTTCGATATAAAAGTAATGGCATAACTGTCCTGGTCAAATTTCCCCCTTGAGCAACCGGTTTGTTGGATATTCAGCGCTTTATAAATAGATTATTATTATAGTGGGGATGACCGAATGGTTAGCGCGTGGGCGTTGTATCATTTGGTCTGTCATTGTGTCAACTGGCGTGGTTTTAATTCCCCAGCTGTACGTGACAAGTAGGGTCGCCTATCAAACTTTGTGGGTTTTCTCCGGGTAATCTAGTTTCCCCCCACCACTAAAGACCCCTACGCACAAGCGAATCATTGAAATAAAATTGATCCACATCTTAGTCCAGAAATGATCTAGTTTGTGTCGACTGGACGTTACCCCCCCCCCCCCCCCCCCCCTCTCTCTCTCTCTCTCTCTCTCTCTCTCTTTGACACTACGCTGTACGGCGTATAACGGTTTTCATTAGTTTTGTAAAAGATATTGAACTAAAAGGAATAATGTCCCATTAACTCGTCAACATAGTGGAATAACTTCTGTCTGAACTTGTAGACCAAGTCATAGAGTAACAGATACTCTATATTAAATGAACATTTGTTTTATTGGTGTATCAGTTTACTTCCACAGAAAGATTTATAGCGGTATATATCATTCAAAAATATAATTATTTAATTGTCAATTTGTCATCATGTTACGGCTCTATAAATATTGTTTTACGCAAATAATACAATGCTTAGTTTCATGTAAGTTCTCAGATGGGTCTACTGCCGAACAACTGGTAGCTAATCAATGATCGTACACGACCGTTTTCAAACGATTATGGATTATGCATAATATTATTACAAGGATGACCCATACAAATAGTTATTTATTTTAATAAAATTCAACCATATCATGTTAGTCCCGAAATGACCCAGTCTGTGTCGAGTGGACGTTAAACCCATGGACGTTAAACCCAATCTCTCTCTCTCTCTCTCTCTCTCCCTCCCTCTCTCTCCCTCCCCCTCTCTCTCTCTCTTTCTAAGGTTAGTGAGTCATCGCCTTACACACTGAACCAACGCGGCCCAGTCAAAATATAAGGCTTATGTTAACCAGTTAAATAAATAAGTTTATTGTGTTTAAGAATACATAATATTATATAATCTAAATAGATAGATAAATACACCTTACGCCACATTGTCATATTTTATATCATAACTTTTCACTAATATATTTTTTGTTACCTTTATTTATTTTTATTTATACTAAGTATATTATGTTTATACAGATAATATGTAGGTTATATACAGGTCAAGGGTAAATATGATATTATTTATATCTACTATATATCTGTAACTGACATTAGGTTTGTCTTGATAAATTCTTTTGTCATCCATTTGATCAATTAGCTGTAATTACAAGATAGTACTTTCTACACTGTAAAAAAAGTGTGTAACGTTAATGTTTATCAAGTGAAATCTTAATCCAGATTTGGTGTAACTGGTGCTTTACACTAAGAAAGAGTGGCTTTAGACGATTTGAAGTGCAAACTTACTCCAATGGAGTGTAAACCCTTAGTTACACTTATTTTGTGTAACAATATACACGATAAATTGTGTAAGTTTACACTTACAAAAGTGAATCAGCTGTTCGCCCTTGGTCGTTGTTAAGTATACTGAAAATAAGTGTAATAAAACATAATTTTTGGTGTAATTTATTTCTCGAGGAGAAGTGAGTAACTAAAAACAAATAAAGCAGTATATAGAGTAGCATGGCACTGAATATGGTTTATTCTTGTACCCTTTTTGTAGTGAATCATTACGCTTATAATTTTAGCACAATAGAAGGTGTAACATTTATATATTGATAACTATATTTATTGTGTTAATTTACACTAATCGTAGTGTATTCACATTTCGCTTGCTGGGGTGTTATATTAGCACGATAAAAAATGTAAGATTTCACTTAAAATCGTATAGATCATTACCCTGAGATCGGTGAATATTTATCCTTCTATTCGTGTATATTTTTAACACTATTTCGAGTGTACCATATACCAAACGAAAGTGTTCATTTACACCAATGGTAGTGTATTCATATTATTATCTCCCTTTACTTAAATAGCTGAATTTGAATATATAGCATGCAATTATAATTAATATGCATATCCTGCGACGTTCTTGACATAACTAGATTATACTTCTGAATGTCAACTTTAATATAAATTACATTGTGTCCAGCTGTTAAATAATGTTGCATTTATATCGTTGACAATGTATACTTTGTTTACGTAACGCAAGTATACCTTATAATATTGCATGACCAGGCAATGAAATCTCCGAAGCATTTCTGTCTACGATATCACCTTAGGTGGAAGTGGACGTTAAACTCCAGTAACGAATGAGCACGATCCGAAGCATTGCCATCTTGTCGAGACGGCCAGGCGAACGTGTTACCCAGCACTAGTACCCTGGGTCAGTTGCTCCCACTGGGATATCCGTTTCCAAGGTCGTAGCGAAGCTATAGTATTTACACCGATGGTTCTTGGTAAATGCACCTAGAACGCACTTACCCGTAACTGAGAGTTCCGCGCAGTCATTCTAGTGGTGTATGAGTACCCTGAAAGATGTAAAAGTTTACACCGAACTGAGAGCTTAGCAGTCACTCCAGTAGTGTAAGGTTATCCTTCATATTTTACATGTTTACACTGAACCAAGACTGTAGCAGTCGCCCCCGTGGTGTAAGGTTACCCTTAATCTTGAACATGTTTACACCGTGCTGCGAGTTTAGAAGTCGTTATAGTAGGATAAGGTTACCCTATATATTGTACATGTTTACACCGAGCTGAGAGCTTAGATGTCGTTATAGTATCGCAAGTGTAACCCTAATCGTGTACGTTTTCACCACACCGGGAGCTTCGCATCACCTGTACCAGTGCAAAGTCACACCTAATGCTAAAAGGTGTATATAAGCACCACTCGAGTGTAATTATGTTGGTGTAACCTTACACCAAGCTCTCAGTTATACATCAGTTACACCTTTAGTAGAGGCAGCAGGAGTTCACCCTAAATTGGTGTAATCTCTGAAATTATTTTTACAGTGTTCTATGTAACTATTTTTTTATCATAGCGTTGACATGCCCACCACCAGTATTTTGAGGAATGGTAATATTGTAATAGCTGTGAAACCTTGACACATTTCGGTGATTAGTTGAACATTCCGGGAAACGGAAACAATCTCTCAAAAACTTACAGCATTAAGATTCAAGGGACAGGGATAACTGATGTGCCAATCTAAAATTCGACAGACCCGCTGCTTTGGAAAATGAAATAAAATGAAAAGGGTTTAACGTTGTATTTTTAAGCACCAACTGGGCATAGTCATACTTTTCGTCAAATTCCAACGACCAAGGTTTTTCGTCCTACCAGAATGACTAGATATTGTTTCTTACCAGACCCATGTCATGTACCAATGGCAAGAGAAAACAAGACTAAAAACTCACAATTAAGCCAGCACAACGAAATCGAATCCGAGTCCTTTTGGGAGGCAACGCTGTATATATTGAACCATCGTGACTCCTTCTTCCTTAGGAAGCATGTTTAAAATACCCCCCCCCCCACACACACACACACACACACACCTCAGACAGACGGGCAGACGGGACGACAATGTTCTTCCACAATGGATCAGTTATTTTTAATATCAATGAAAATCGTTATACGTCTTGAAGTGTAGTATCAGAGAGAGAGAGAGAGAGAGAGAGAGAGAGAGGGGAGAGAGAGAGAGCTGGGGACGTAGGTAACGTCAATTCGACACAACCTACATCATTTCGGGACTAAGATGTGGATCAATTTTATTTCAATGAAAATGTGTATCATTTGTTACTCATATTATGTATGCTTAAAAGTGCCTCGTAATAGGTCTATCTTAGATCAATACATGTTGTGTTAAATCGATGTCTATTTGCAACGTCAAGTTTAATAATTACTGTTATATTGGAATCTCTAATATGTACCCGACTCTACATAATCTAAAACACCCAAATATGCTACATCATCTGTAAGAATTAACAAACAGCAGTGTGGCATTCCACGGTCATGAAATTATGATTGTCGGGGTATATAATCAAGTACCCTTCAAGTAATATCTGGGGGATTATAAATCTATCGAATTATCTCGCCATTAATCCACTTAAAGTGTACACTTCACATGTATACTCTATGTAGACCACAAATAATCTCATCGTGATCACCATAATCCATTCATACACCTCGTGCAATTTTATATTTTTTGCCGATTATTAAGATGATATATAAATTATTCTCCAAATATATCATTAAGCTGGTATTGAGATACCGAGACACGATGAAAACGAAGCACTTTTATCAATGGATGATTGTAAATCTACTTTACAAGGTTAATGAAGGTTCCCCCCCCCCCCATTATCAAAAATGGGACTGAATCGTTGTGACATCCTGATCATCAATATCAAATAGCCATCAAATAGGTCATGGAAAGAATCAGACAATTCAAATCTGATTAAAACACAGATCTATATTTCGGTTCGTTTTTTATACTTTCGATGGCCTACGCTCTACGAAGATATGACACGTTATAGTGGAGTTCACGTCAGTGGCCAAACGAGAGGCTTTTGACCGTATGACGTCAGACATAGATTAATCAATCAGCGTTGACGTTTCTAGTGGATTACCCTCTGTTCCGTGCATCTAAATACCAAAAACTTGCCGTAACATACCGCTTCAATGGCTAATCCCTCACATCATTCAGAACACGTCAACGATAACAACTCTTCCAGATCCTAATGTTGTAAGGAAAAGTAAAACGAAATTATGAACTATAAAAACGAAACGAAATAGGATCTGTGTTTTGATCAGGTTGAGACACTTCGGATTAATTGTACAAAACAAATACAAATGACTGAACTGCTTTTTCCTGAAATTAAACCCATTCCTCTAATGGCATTTATAGAGAGATTTATTTTTGTCTTTTCCATTTTATGTAATAGTCTAGTAAAAGTATTATAATATTGAACTTAATTGAAATTTGACCTGTAGCAAACGAACTGAATACCTCGGTACAAAACTATAATATTCCATTAACTGTCATCGCTTAAACAAGACTCAGAACAGGTACAACTATAAAATGGATGCTCTCTTTGGAGCGAACAATAAAGTCATTCTTGTGTTGTTGATTATCTGTGTAGAATTAAAATGTCGTATTCATACATTAATTCGTTGTAATAGATCACTGATGAACCTTGTTGTTATTGAAGTATATCGTGAAGCTGTATAGTTTTATTTTCATCCGTTCGAGAGCCTGTGAAATAAACCTTTTAAGCGGGACATTATAATAGTGATTATTTTAGCATAGAATTTTGCAGTCATTCCGTATTTTATTAATACTTTGTGGTGGGTTTTGTCCTCAAGTACCATCCAAAATTATTCCGTTGCTCGATTTTTCACAACAGACGACAAGCGTTCATGCCGAGGGAATAAGTCATTTGTGACTAGATTGAATCGCTAGATTACTCGTTTGAGATAATAATAATTGGGGAAAATTCAACATAAGATTTAATTTCTGCTCCCTCGGACCCACCCTATGAACCGATTGCCCTAATATCGATCGAATTATTACCGTACATGTTGTCTCGCATGCTACTGTTTTTGAATGTCATGTATATTCATAATATGCAGCTATCATTTTACACTTTCAGTTGTTTGTCCATCAAGGCCAAGGGACTTATGACCGAGTATTTAATGTTTCTACACGCGTGTACGGGGAAGTACAGCGTACTGTGATAGATATCAAATGGATAATGAGACTAATCGGGTTAATACATTCATAGCGATGGTAATGAGCATCTAACAAGGTATCTGTGATATGAAACATGTAGAGCGAGACGACCTGTCACCAATACCGTGTCACTTGTGACAACGAAAAATGGATCCAAGTATTTTAGGTGACACATTGGCTTACACAAGTGTATATATTTAGAGCTATTAATCTGAGTTTCAGGAAACTGATTTCATTCTTAAAATATAAACTTATGGCGCAAAATTAGCTTGGTGATAATAGACTATAGCTAAAATTAGCTTAATGATACTAAACTATAGCAGAAATTAGCTTGGTGATACTAAACTATAGCTGAAATTTGCTTAGTGATACTACACTATAGCCATGCTGAGCTTTCTGATACTAAACTATAATATAGTAGAAATTTGCTTAAAATTAGTGATACTAGACTGTAGCATGCTGAGCTTATTGATACTTAACTATAGCAGAAATTTGCTTAGTGATACTAGGCTATAGCAGAAATGAGCTTTCTGACATGAAACTATAGCACAAATTTAGCTTTCTGATACTAAACAGAAATTGAGCTTTCTGATACTAACTAAACTATAGCAGAAATATGCTAATGCCCCCGTCAGACTGGAGTGGTGTCCTTACTGGCCTGCTGAGACGTACGGCGACCAACGCGTAAAAATGTCCCAAAATTACATACTTAAAAAAGTCGCGTCTTTACTGCGACCTGTGCGATTACGGCGGGATCGTCACGATCTCTCTGAGTTTATGACGGTCATCGGTAAACCCGCGACCAACACACGAGGGTCGTGGTGAAGACGCCGCGAAGCCTTCCTTGCAAATGTTGCAATTTTCGCAACGTCTTTGCCACGTCATATGGCAGAACCTTGGCGTTTGCTTTGAACATGCTCAAAGGCCGTGACTCGGCGATCATGGGGATCTTGACGCGCTAAGACCATTTTCGTCGCCGTAGTAGCGCAGTAAGGACCTTCACGACCCCACCACGTTCTCGCAGATTTCCAGGTCATATGGCAGAACCTTGGCGTTTGTTTTGAATATGCCCAAAGCAAACGTTGTGACTCGGCGATCATTGGCGACCATGGAGAGAAGACCACAGCACGAGATATGGCGTTCCTACCACGCTTTTGCCGCACTTATGGGTACCGTGTCGCGCTCCGAGACCATTTTTCGTCGCCGTAAGGACGCCACCCCGGTCTGACGAGGGTATTACTGATACTAAACTATAGCAGAAATAAGCTTATTGATACTAAACTATAGCAGAAATGAGCTTACTGCAATCTGATTAAAACACAGATCCAATTTCGTTTCGTTTTTTATAGTTCAAAATTTCGTTTTTACTTGTCTTCACTACTCTTGGATCTGGAGGACTTGTTATTTAACTGGTGTTCTGCCTGAAATGAGGGGTCAGCCAATCAAATGGTCTGTCGAATCGACCGTTTGACCTTTTCATGCGTGGAACTGTGGGTAGATATTACCAGCCAACGACGTCTACACTAACACCAGCGGATAGAAATCATAACAAAACACAAGTGGATTTTGAAAAGCATGGCGATCGCTAATTGGTTAATCGAATGACTGACGTTATCGGGTCAAATGTCCCGTGCTTGATACCTGACGTCATAGAACGTGAGCGTCCACTATAACTAGTTAGATCTACATGAGTGTAGGCCATCGAAAGTATAAAAAACGAAACGAAATATAGATCTATATTTTAATTAGATTGGAGCTTACTGATACTAAACTATAGCAGAAATGAGCTCACTGTTACTACACTATAGAAAAAATGCTTATTATAGTGATACTAGACGCAGAAAGGAGCTTACTGATACTACACTATATAGCAGAAAGGTGCTTACTGATACTAACTATAGCCTTAAAGCCTCATTTATACAGAGTGCGAACTCGAACGCGTCCATCGCGGGCACTTCCCATGGCATGATTTCCACGTATAGAAACAAATGGCCAGTCGCTCTCTTGGGTTGATGGCCTTCTGCCAGTTAGTGTCCTGTTTGCATTATGTCGTCTCTAATCTATTACAATGTAGTCAAATTGCTCCTTTGTCATTCGAAAATACTTTTGGAATTTTTCCGGATGAAAATATAATTCTTCTATGAGGTGATGGTATTCTCCAAACTCACTCTCTCCCAGTAAAATTCCATGCACTGATATTCGCCTCTTTCTCTTCCTTCGTTATTTTATGTACAAATACAGTGCCAAGATCTCGTCTATGTCTGATTCCACCTAAGCCGTGATAGCAAATGACAAAATTTATCTCTCACAGCCAGAAAAAGACAAGCCATCACGCCGTCGACGGTTTTCCGCGTTCGGGTTCGCGCCCTATATAAACGGTGAAACTGCTCAAAAGTCGCGTTCGCGTTCAGGTTCGCAATGGACGCACTCTGTATAAACAGGGCTTAACAGTACTGTTTCCCAGTGCACTTTTACATTATAGATATTAAAGCAAATATGAAAATCGAAAAATAAAAATATGGAAATATAGAGGATATAGAGGATATATGGAATATTCCCGAGTATGTTCTTGCCATCTAAGTGTTGTTGCCTATTTTGTTTGTATAAAATTACAACCCAAGACTATTAAAGCCACATCGTGCACATATTATATATTTAAAAGTCAAATCTATGTACCATTGTAATGTAAAGACGGTTAATATGTAATTAAGTACACTTGAGTCTAAAAAAGACATTCACGAACACATCAATAGACACCAAGGTAAACTTGGACCCCATTACATGAAACGTGTATAACGTTACACGAACTACGTGTACGTTACGTGTGAATTGTGGCACAGGACCCAGTACACTACCGGTATTTAAGGCGTATCGGCGCATGACCCTTTCAGTACATACAAACATGTATATCATAAGTGTTGTTATAATGGTTGAGTGAGGTTAAATAAAGTTATTGGATGTAACTGACTTATCGTAAAGGATACACACACGTCCTTGAGATATACATAATTACATATCATATATTATCATCTAGTAAATATACAAACACATACCATTATAATGCTGGATATTCGACCTTCCAATACCAACTACATATAAACAAATAATGCCACTGGCTCAGTGCTTCTCTATTTTTTATTTAAAAAACGTGTATGTTGTAAAAACTAATGTAATACCCTTTTCACAAGAAAGAACAAATAGCTACTATGAATTGTAGTTGTTAACGTGTCAGACAGGTTCAGCATGATATACATCAAACGCACAAAACATTAAAGCCCATTTTAGTCCATCAATATTGCACGCACCCACGCTATATAAATAACGAGGCGCATTACTTGGACAGAATAGGTATTATAGTGTACAAAATAACAACATTGTTTTTAGCATGTCAATCAAGTCTTAGAGGAAGTTGTCATTTAAAAAGGCACATCACTGGAATAAGCCATGTCAACTAAAAATAGGTCAGCTGTCATATCATATTTTAAGTCAACTGTCATATCATATCTTGACTCTACTGTCTCGGGTTTCTAATTACATAGGTGCCAGAAACTGTTTGCTGCAGTGTAGGGCCTACCGTCCGGCCTTGGAAGCTGTGGGACCTAGAATTGGGATCATATTAGGAACCCCTCTCCATTACAGATTCACAGTCAAGGTCTGGTTTAGTGAAATGATTTATTAAAATAACACAAATGTCTCCCTTTTAATAGAAAAAATAAGAACGTAAGCATATTTTCGTATTTTCGTTGAGAGATGAGGTTTCGTATCTATATATTAACAGTTCTGACCGTTTATTATTTCGGCTGTAGTTCGCGAGGTTTGATTGACTTACCATTACTTGTTTCTTTAGGACAACGTATTGAATTATTATGCTGTGTGTTCTTTTTATTCTATGATAGTTGTTTGTAATGTATATTTGCATATTTAAACTTGATATGCTGCAGAGTTGTGAGATAAAAACGTTTTATGGCCTATTTATAGAACTAGTAGTTCCTGTTTCACATGTACATTTACATGGCAGACAGCTGATGGCTTTCATTCAAAATTTTTATTATATTTTTTTCCAACATTTCCTATCTATTGTATAGAAAACATTATTGTTTTATATCTCTCAAATGAGAATTCAAACTGTCAGATTGTGGAGAAGGGGTATGCTTATGCGGAGCCAATGCACGAGAGAGAGAGAGAGAGAGAGAGAGGAGAGAGAGAGAGAGAGAGAGAGATTACACATTATTAAGATAGTAAAAAATGGCCTAAGAAGCAAGAAAATCTGTTTCAAACTTTAGAAATTTTCAGGGAGGAAACCCTACCCACCCTCGAGACTCCGCTGTTTGTCATGTGTCGGAACAGGGCACCCTCCCCCTCGTTCATTTTTCTGCACACGCCCATGCAGCTACACAACACGATATCAACATGTAAAGTCAAAGTACATGTAACTGCTTCAAATTATTATCGCTGTGTAACCTTGTGGGTTTTCCCTGATAAAAACCCCTGTGCCCAAGCGAATTTTTGAAATAAAATTATTTTATGTTAGTCCCAAAATGATACCCCACCCACCTACCTGACCTACCCCAATCATTTCTTAGTTAGAATAATGCTGCCATACACATTTTGTTGTTAAAATTTCAGTCATAAACTATTTATGCATATATCATCATCTTTTATATAAAATGAAATTAAACTGGGTTTATTGACTTAAAATTGTTTTAAAGCATTATGACGTAACTTGTTCAAGAAGAATGGCTTTTATGCATGATATTTTTTTCCAATCTGGTGTTGACATTTAAATCTAATACTTTTGCACAAAAATGAATGGAACAAATTACCCCCAACATCAATTTGATCCATTGGCTTACGTGAGAAAATCAGGAAATGGGCCTACACACTAAAAGAGATTAAATCCGGCAAAATATCACAGGAGTAGGCGAAATTGGCATTCGTATAATCTATAGCTCATTCTAAGCACACACCATTGCTACATGCATTTATGCGTGACGTATTTAGCCTATTGAATAAAGATGCACCGCGTGGGTATGTTCAGGTTGATAAAATAGAACGGTGATTGACACGGTTGACGTCACATAGTGGATAGATATGTTTGTTTTTTTTTAAATGAAACGTTTAGTAGTTGCAGAAGTGTTTCCATTATGGCATTGATTGTAATGGTCAAATCAATGAGGTCTAGTCTACTGAGTCAGTACACGCAAACTGTCAATCCAACTGTTTCTAATAGTTGCATGATTGTTTATTTTTGGAATTCTATAAACTGGTATTTGGCAGATAGGATATAAATGTGATTCACTTAAAATTCAAAACAAAAAGGACATAGACATTTTCTAACCGGATGTAATCCGTCTGCACGTAATCGCTGTCCAATTGATATTCAGAACACCCATTTCTAGAATTATCGTCATGCCTAATGTTTCAATTGTTTTGTGGGGGGTTGGATGGCCGAATAGTTAGCGTGTGTGCGTTGCATCATAGGGTCTTTCCTTGAGTCAACTGGCAAATTTTCCCTCAAAGCGTTCTGTGTCGCGTTTGCATATCTTAATTAGTACAGGCGGGGCCAACTGTAGGACGTCAAACCCCATTTTCATTACATTTCATAGCTTGATAGTGGAAACATCGCTCATTTTCTTTATAGTAAAGTAATAGTAATTCAGCCCAGAAGCTTGCATCCGGTTGTTCATTTACTGATGTGGTGACTAACATGTCACAAAATGTCTAGTAACTTACATTTTTTCTGACGCCTTACTATTGTTTATTAGAATAATTAAATATGTAACGAAATGTTGACAGTGGATTGACAGTAAGTACTATCTATTAGGTAACAACATACTTTTAAAGTTTGTTTGTACTAAAATTATAAAGTCAATGAACTCTCTAAGAAGAAACATCCGGGATAACAATAACATTTGAATAGAGCAGGTAAAGAGGTATTCGAATGTCAGATATGTGTGAGTCATAGAAGTGGACCGTTTGAATTTTAAGGCACATAATATACATTTGCATCGTAGACATAAAGATCGTGGTTGAGGTGATCGTACAACAAATCGCTCCAGGGCTTGCGAAACGGGTCTTATTATTATTATGAGATTGGCATCGCAGAAATAACCCACAGTCGGGCCAAAACTGACATAAATCATACGACAGACATGACCAAATGTTATCCTTATTCATCTGTTGTGAATGATTAAACATGCATAATGCAAGAGTTAAATCCGCCCATTGCAAGTCTTCCTTTAGGTCTGAAATGTTTTCTGAAGTATTAATTATTCATTAATTAACTGATCCAGGCCTTAATCAAGTCTCGATGGCATCAGATTTCTCCGAAATTACGTAGATAAGAACGGTTCATCGATAATCAAATATGGAGGACCGAGACTTAGCTTCGATCAACCAGTACGGTGGTTGAAATTATGGAACACGTCTGTCAAACCTTCAAAGGCTAACATCTTCGCTTGCAATAGAATAATTTGAATGAAATTTTCAAATTATTCATTTTACATTATCTACTTTCGAACTATTATAGCAAGCATGGCTAGTTCTTTATCTAAATCTTACATAATGTATCTAATGAGGCGAATCATTCCAGGTGTACCGCAAGATCTTCCTAAGTGTGCGAAAAACCACGTGATCCCAATTGAATATTCACTGGTGTCCATGACTAGCCTGTGTCTACGGTTGTATGCCGGATGACTTACCATTTTTTTTTTATTTTGCAAAACTCAAATATTTTTCATATAACCCTTCGTATAACAGAAGGCCATTTTAATATCCCCACCCCTCGTCCTTGCGTGTTTGCAGACAGCTCTTAAGACAGACTTTACAAACCCGTTGTTTTACCTTTACGGTTTCAGATAATGATTCTATATTAATGTTGTGGGATTTAGTTTTCAATTTCCTTTATCCCATTATTCCTCTAGTGTATGTAATCTACCTAAGTAATTATTGAGCGTGTAAAAATATCTATCATCTTTTCATACTAACTTTCGGCTTGGATAGAATTGTCTGTTTAAAAAGCTAAATGGCGTTATAAAACAATGTATGGATTTTCTGAACAAGTCCACAACGTATTCTCTGTAACAATAGATAATCCGTGACCATTCACAGACAAGGACATATAACTTCGATCGCAGGACAAACGCGAATAGGCGATGAACTGGAATCATTATGTTACCTCGATTTCTCAATAAAACAATTGTCTACTTATGTAAAAAGTATCACAATAGATATTTTACACACTATGAATATATTGATTATCTGTAAGGGAACGGTATATCTTGTTGATAGACTTTAAAGGAGCTAGATCAATCGCTATAATATTTGGGATCTAGAAATTGACCCAAATGGGTCGCAACGCATATAATAATGTAATCTGATTTACATTTAATTGTTTCTGTTCTGACTCCAATTTCAAAACAGTTATATCCAGCGAAATACAGCACGATTCCCAACCGAATAGAAATTTCTAGTGCCTGGTTATTCCAGTCTATTGCGCATGCTCTCCAGATACGTTACGACGTCTTGGTTTGGCATGAGTTGTGGAATATGTCTGGCCTCTTTATTTATCTTAAAATACATGGAACATGAACACCGTCCTACCTCGTTAAAAAATAATCCTATTACTCCTGTAATCCACTTGTGTCAGTTGAGAAATTAGCAAATATAATATTATTTCTTGATGATAGTAAAACGTTGACGTGTGTAAGTGTCAATTTGGACCTCAAAACAAGGGAGTCATTTCGTTCATTCAGGCATAATCATGTGTTTAACCACAGATTTACACAATCCAAGTCTTATCACCTCCATTGTTTACACTTGAATTTCCAGTGAAAACTGATACAAATGTTAAGTACCGCGGGCAAGCAGAAATTATTTTCAATTTTCATACGATTGGATAATAGTGATTTGACAACCTATCAAAGATGCCGTATGTAATAGCTAAATCTGCCTCTTGCAGGTATTTTTTTTCTTGCTTCAAATGTTATATGTTTAAACAGTTATTGACATGATCATAATTAACAATCTGGACCATCGAATGACTGCAATATTAAGTATATTATTAGAACACCGCAGCCATTTAAGAGTTTAACGATAAAATAGACATTCGAGACTTAGTCTCGATTGACAAGTACCGTTTCTACGATAATAATCAATCTACGCTACCTTTTGTCAAAACTTCAAACATAAAGCATCTCTACTCAATATACAACATTGGCAATTATCCCTTTAAGGAAGTCGGGCAATCATAGGACGTTTAGACATCTGTATTTTCACATACTGAGAATAATTCTTTCAACCGAGGCCGTTCAACGCATTAGTTTTATCAAAGACAAATATATAACTCAATATATGTGACCTCTGACAAGGTCAAGGTTGGATTGGTTTGTTAACATGGTTTTTAGTTAGGTGAGGTACAAAATGATGAATAGGTATGTTGTTTAACGTCCTCACAAGAGTGACGTCACGGAATCAATACGTAAACCGTATGTAAACACACACACAAAATAAATAAATAAACTGGCATACATGTCCACAATTACTGAATGAACACGGCCAAAAAACTTCCACTCTCCCTCGAATTCTCGTCTGCGATAAAAGACTAGGTGAACGCAAATGTTAACCTCAGTCATCATATCTGTTTCTGTGATACCACCAAGACAGAAATTGACGTTACATAAACTCATCCACAAATCAAATTAAAACGTTATTACTCATGAAGATCTGACTTCTTGTACCGAAAGTTCGCATCAGAGGACGTACGAGCGGTATTTGACCCTATGGCGTCAGACATTGATTAATCAATCAACGTTGACATTTTTAGTGGTTTACCCATAGTTCCGTGCATCGCACGCCATGAACTCAACCGTAACAGACTGGACCGTTTCATTGATTAATCCCCCACCAGAACACCGGTAATATGGCAACTCTGCAAGATCCTAAAAGTTTGAACTATAAGAAACGAAACGAAATAGGGTATGTGTTTTAGTCAGATCGAATTTATACACACCAGAGGACGTGCATTACCCACGGGTCAGACTGGCTGCATTGTGAGGCCTGTCATATATGCTGATCATCTGGATTCCGTTAAGTAGCCTATCCTTCTCACTGGAGAGAATTAATGACATTTAATTAACATAATGTTAGTTGCGAAATAAACTAGTTGTGTTGGGTAGACTCTAACCCCCATTTTCTCGTCCATCCGCAACAAGAACCACGCAACGAAATCCGCCCCGATGTTCCGATTAATATAAATTTCTTTTCACACGAACAGCCCAATTATTGTGCGACATGCTAACTTTTTTTTTATTAACGGATGTCATTTATTTCGTGTGTTAAAGGAGCTAAATCGCTAACATTTAGGACATAGAAATGGACACAAGTGGGTCGCAACGCATAGAATACTGTAATATGAATGTATCTTAGCCGATTTACATTCAATGGTTTCCGTTTTTACTCTAATTTCAAATCAGTTATGTTCGGCGAAATAAGCCAGCAGTGTCAATAGAGTGGCTATTTCAAGTGTCTGGTTATTCCAGTCTACATATGCCGTTTGATTTGGTGCAATGCTACTAGCCTCGTTCTTTGAGTCTCTTGCTAGAACTGAGGCTGAAACGCACTGTGGTACACGATTCGTGTACCAATGGTAAAATGTTTATTTTGTCTTAAATATTGGATATCAGAAGCCCATCTTTTCCCGGTAAGATCACAGCATCAATGTTGAATTAAATTGACAAATAATTCGTGTTTTCAATGTTGAAGATTTTGGATGATATTGAGTTAGAGACTTAGCCCCTTTAAATATAAATCTGGCCAAGAAACACGACAACAGTGTTCTTTTTGTTAATAGGCCCTCTTGTTTAAATATGAATATCTTTTTGACAAAGGGTAGCGGTGGAAATAAATGAATGAAAATATTGACACGATTGGATATCAAAGGCTGATATTGGAATTAGAAAAGTGACTAGGTGACATAAGGTTTAAAATAACGAGCTTATAGTCATGTCATACGATCCCTCAAATATATTCTTTAAAAATATTTGTTCGCTTTGTCCTCCTTGCTCCATTTACTTTTGGATCAACATTCTATAGAAAGGGATTGCGTGAGAATTTAGTACGTCTGTATCTGCAAGTTTGAATTAGACATTAGGTACATCGCGTGCAATCATCCAGTGTTTGTGGGAGTGAATTGTCTTTGATTTATATACCTACTAGGATAGAGACAAGTTACCACCTACGCGTCCAGTGGATCTTTCACGTTTATCTTTAATCTATTTGTTTCCATCTGATTGGCCAAATATCTCAATAAAAAAAATCGGCTTTAACGTTCTTTTATTCTGCATCACAATATCTAATGAAGACGGGCATATGTCATGCAGTGGACTATAAGGGGAAAATTCCCCAGCCAGCTGCCTTACGGCGCCTACTCTTATTTCGAGTTCTTTTACTTGCACGTCAACGTGTAGACAGAATTCAGTCTTACTCATCGCCGCAACTCCTCATTTTATTTGACCAGGCAGTGAGAATTCGTCAATGCTAAAGCACCTTGTTCATGAAACAATATCTGTATCGATGATTTTAATTTCAAATTAACGTGATCAGATATAATCTGGCAAAATTTATATTAACGGGATACAAACAACTAATGGCTGGGAATACTTGAAAACGCGATCATAGCTATCTAGCTATCCAGATTAGTTACATTACACAACGAGTATTAATTGCCAGTACTACTGGAACCTCAATTAAGCTTTTGGGTTGTTGAATATTTTTATGACTGAATTACCATTGCCCGATTTCGTAAGTATCATTTCTTTTGCTAGGCGTAGGTTTATTTTGCATTCTTAGCAATGACCAAGATTGCCCTTTTGTATTCGTGTACAAGATACGAACGTATTTGTGTGTTTTTCAAAGGTATTCCTCAATCACCTGCTCTGTTAGACCGTGTAAAACGCTTCATTGAAATCCATTATTATCAACGTGTGTATCAATTTTACTCCTTCGCGATGAACACGTCGTTAATTTTTTTCAAAACATTGCCACAATAAAAAATCAGTTAACCGTATTGTATGACCATTTTAGCGACTCGAAGACGTGTTTGTGACCATTCAGGGCACCTAGCGAACATTATGAATGTATTTTCCCCTGATAAAGGGAATCGTATTTATTGAAGCAATTCGGAGTTTTATTCACAAAACTAAATACTATGTACAAATAGAAAAGAATAAATTTAACATTTCATTAGATTTATGTATATATCGAGTGCCATTTTTATACATAACACATGCGTTTTGTAAGATGCTGTTAATGTGATGACAGACGTGTCGTGTTCTTGTCATTACGATGACCATTCTGACGACAAGAACAAAATAGACTCGACAGTACAACCCTTAAAGGAGCTAAATTGCTAACATTTGGGACATAGAAATTGACACAAGTGGGTCGGAACGCATATAATGATGTAATACGAATGTATATAAACTGATTTACATTCAATGGTTTCCGTTTTTACTCTAATTTCAAATCAGTTATGTTCGGCGAGTTAAGCCAGCAGTCTTAATCGAATGCAGATTTCTAGTGTCTGCTTATGCCAGTCTACATACGCCGTTTGATTTGGTGCAATGTGTCTAGCCTCTTCCCTCGCGAGTCTCTTGTTACAACTAGGCCTGAAACGCGTTATGGTACACGATTCGTGTACCAGTGGTAAAATATTTATTTTGTCTTAAATATTGGATATCAGAAGCCCATCTTTTCCCGGTAAGATCACTGCATCAATGTTGATTTAAATTGACAAATAATTCGTGTTTTCAATGTTGAAGATTTTTGATGATATTGAGTTAGAGACTTAGCTACTTTAAAACCAGTCATAAGTTTAATAGAATATATTCAGTTCATTTTCTAATCTCCCATAACATAAGCTGTTTTATGCTTTCTTCTAGTTTTGTCGATTGCAAGGCAACCATGGTTTCGTGTATACGTTGGCAGTTCAAAATATCCTCCTATGAATTAAAAAAAACCCTCCAATGTCGCTTAAATATAACCATATCGTCCTTGAATGGCTTTCATTTGTAAACATAAATCGAAAAATGGGAAATTTATCAATAGAATCAATATATCCCAGTATCGTCTCACAGCTATATTTATCATCAGAATCAATATATCCCACGACCAGATATATTTATCACAGTCAGTTTATACTTATCAGACTTTGTTGAAAGTAAGGACTCAAGACATCCATTTCCTTATTCATTTATAACAACAAACATTGGTCTGAATAAAATCAATAATAAAAACAAATATCTGTGGTTACATATATCCTTATGGTCTCGAAATTCCTAGATAACAACTAATGTGACGGCAAGAAATCAAAGATCAATTTCAGTAATTCCAGAACCAGTATGCTGGTACGACATTCTATTAATATGGTCTAAAAGAACAAGTATTATTTAACATAAGAAAAAACACGAACGGGTCTGAAATGCAATTGTCCTGACCTGGCCCGTATACAGAAGTGAGATCTGTTTGATTTAGGCCAAAAAATGTTGAACTAGGTTAAAGTTGGCATAAATAATGGGTTATTTTGAATAAGCGGGCTGTTGGATTGTTTTTAATTTTCCTAAAAGCTAAATGGGTTGTTCATAAACACTAGCTTACTCTGGGGGCTTAAACTAACCACATTAAAACATCACATTTAATCAAAATACCTTTTAATTTTATTCAGAGGTTGTACTTCCCGATAATTTGTATATAATGATATATAAGCTCAATTAAATAAATTTACTTATCTGGACATTAATTTAACACAGTCACACCTATCCTTTGAGCCTCCTGTTCGCCAACTCACATATTATATTAGTTATTGCTCTTGGAAGGGTTATTACCATATAAATTACACGTAGTTAATACATTGCACAGCAGACCACCTCAGTTAATCCAAAATAAATACCGTAATTGATATTTCTATTGCTTATAATGTAGATTTAACACGCTGATAATACAGATTAGGATGAATGCAATAAAACCTATAGATTAATATGTCTATATATTCTACTAGTATATTTGATCTTTACAGTTAAGTGATATTACCATAAGACAAACGCTATTTATTAGAATTAAGATAAGACTATATGTGACCAGTCATGACCAGGTCACAAACGTGTATTATTGTTTTGTATTTTTGTATTGTATGCACCTGCATACGTTCATGGAGAGGTGTGAATTATCGGCGGTTTGAAACCCCAAAAGCCCTGTGTTATTGCAAGTTAGGCTTTTTATCTGACTACCATCGTAGTCGTTCATCTTCTAATAGTTCTAAGAAAACTGGAAATACATCATCATTTACACACCCAATCTTTTTATGGTCAAACATCAATGCCCTCTATGAATATTTGATTGACCTTCTACAAACTTGTTGGAACTTTACTTTAGTGAATGGATTTTGATAAACTTTGAATATACATGTATCTTCATTATCAGTGATAATTTTTCACAATCAGTTGCCTACAATCAATCCAAAGTAACACCAACGCAATCAAGCTGTAGTGAATGGTTTTTTTTTATAAAACGTGCCTTGATAACCACTCAATTCGACACCTATGATATATACGTACATAATATGTAATTAATCTGTTGGGGTTTCTAGAGTCAGTAACTTGTATACCCTAACATTGATGCCATCACTAAACCAGATTGGTTGATCCTTTGAAATGCAATAGATGTGGTTATGGCTGACTGATTTGGACACGTATATCCTAACATCAATGCCATCAGCGCATAATGCATTAACCCACAAAATATGATTAGTTGATCCCGTGATGAAACTTTATTTGAACCGATCCGTCTCTCGTATAAATTCGGGCATCTATGCCACCTATACACATATAATTACCGGTGATTCCACATTAAAAAAACGTTTAATAAGAATATTGAAATTAGATAATTAGAATTTTAGGTCTAGCTTCGATCATCATTGTCTCGATTATCCATTTTTGGATTAAATCAACAATGAGCAGCAAATCAGATTCAAATCCAGTAAAAATCCGACACATCTATAGGTGACAGATTTCTGATTAATAGTTTATATAACATTCCAGGTCCCAAAAAAAGACCTGCAATAGGCAGATTTAGCTCAGCGTATTGTTTTTCGTTAAATTCAGTAAAAAAATATATAAAAAATTAAAGCGGGGGGGGGGGGGGATTAACCCCGATATAAATATAAGTACATTTTATTTCAATGTCCACAAATTTTGTATTCTAAATGACTATATTATACATTCAAATAGTGAAATTATAAAACAAGGTTGTTTTGATCTGTTACAAGTATTGTTATTGGTGTTACAGATCTCGAGTTTGTTAGTACCTTGGGGCAATTATCATTAGTAAAATAAATATGTTACAGCCGAGTTCTAATGAATTGTTGGCCATTAAATGAACCTTTTGACGTCATACACGTTGGAATGTCACGTGACTAACATACAAAATCATGGCTTGGTGATTAATTATTTACAAGAAAATGAGTTTGTAGCTTGTTAAAAATGTATTTAGATACAGGTGTAGGAGAATAATCCCAGAATATAACTACAGTTTGTTTATTAACAACATCTTTCTGACCTTCTTTGATTGGCATTTAGTAATTGAACATACACAAGATACAATTTTATGGATACACAATTACTGAGTTAAATACTAAGCGACGTTTCATTTGCTTGATAAAGACGAGAGTATCCTCCTCGAAACGACGCTTAGTATTGAACTCAGTAATTGCGTATCCATAAAATTGTACCTTGTGTTGATTTTTCTGATCAAGCAAACGACCCAGAATACTTTTTTAAAATTGAGTGCTTTGATGCTGTCATGTTTTCGAATACATTGTGGGGCGTTTTCTGGTTTATTTTTTCGTTTTCACCAATATATTTGGCAGGGTGTTGACCCAAGCACACTGTTTAACTACTCATATTTTTGTGGAAAGTATTAGATATTTTTGTAGTGGGGTTTCTTCTTATTTTGGCAGGATTTTGACTGAAACCATCTGTTTAATTACATACATTGATTGCATTTCTTCTCAAAAACATATTCTGTTATCCATAAAGCTGTCTGTATTACGCACCCTGACAATTGATTATCGTTGATATACCGCCAAGTGTTAGCGATATTGTTACCAAATGACGATACTCGTCGGCGGGGTTTATATCATAATATAAGTGTTGTTGAACCTTCCAGCCTTGTAACTGATCGTTTGCATGTTATTATTATTTGAATCGTGTCCAACATAAGTTATTTATATATAATGTGCACCGAGTTGTACACCATAATTAAACGAAATAAACCACAGTGCAGTTAAACTAGAGGTAATAGGTTTCTTAATACACCGTGACATCTTAATGAGTTTTGTTCACGCTTATGTAAAACGCATTCCACTAACTGTTACTCCCATATTATACAACATTATATATAGCACATGCTTTTCCACCTATATTTATCAATTAATTTTATTTTAAGTACATACGTAATTAAAATAACTTCTTTGAGAAGATATGTGAAACCTTACAAGCCTAGCTCTTAATATATCATTTGTTTTCTGAAAACGTTTTATGGTTTGACCGAGAACTCGATTTTATAAACCAGGTTTTATTTAGAATAAGATATGTCATTGAAAAGCTTCAATGGCTCTCGGGTCACAGATATAGTTTCGACAAGGCAGCCGGTGACAGAATTAAAAACGCGTTATGAATGAGTAAGACTTTAGATAAAGAGTTGAATATTCTTGCTGTAAGTTAAAACAAAGAGATAGTGAAAAATGAATGTACTGAAAATTCATTCAAATTGTTTGGTTCTGAGCGCAGTTGTGAGGGTTTAAAGTAACTTCGTTTGAAGTCCGCTATTATGAAATTCACGCCTGCGCTCAGCCAATATATTCCAAATTTAGGAATGGAATGTTATGGTGAATGAAAATTCTTGATGTACTTCAATTATGTTTTAATCAATCTTATGTAATAATTGTTTATGTATGTTGAATACATAAACTTTGGTGGTATCAATATTGACAGTTTTGTCCGTTACTTGAAGTACAGCAAGAATTTTCGTTTACGGTGACATTTCATTCCTAAATTTGGAGTATTGGCTTAGCGCAGCAATGAACCCATGACCTCCGATCTGTGCAGGTTCGAGTTTCATAATTGCGGATCGTTTCAAACGAATTTGTTTGTGTTTTTGAATCGCCAAATTCTTCATGAAAATAGAGTTGGGATATTATAAATTTGTGTCGGATGTGGCAAGGAATGGTTCCTTTGGCGAACGAAGAAGAATTACGGTGAAAAATATATGGCAAGGATTCCAAAATACCCTTAGAACCGAGAGAGGGTATTTTCATATCAGTTGTGTTTAGGATGAAGCAGTAACGTATAGAGGCCAAAGCCGATAAGAATCCGTTACTAAAGTAACTATATTTAAACAATCCGTTGGTCTGGAAAGTTGATTATGTGAATATGTCTAAATAATAATTAATATACCATTTGAATCCAGACAAAGGATCTGCAATGGACAGATTTAGCTCTTACATAATGTACCTTTAAATATAATTATCAATGAATACTAAGCATATAACAGAAATACATTTGTTATATGGCCATGATTTGAAAGGGATTTGTTCTAGCTATAGACTCACCTATTCGCACATATAACGGGTAGCAAAACACAGTTGACTTATTTCACGACTTATATGTCGGGGCTAAAAAGAATTACAATATATAGTCTTATAAGCCAAAGTTGAGAATAATAACATTTTATCACCTTGTTTGTTAATGAATGAACAGAGTTGTAAACACCATAACTTCTGACTTCTCATTTATTTTAACTTGCATGAATAAACTTGAGAATCTACGTCTCGTGTATACGAAAGGACAAAACTCGAGCATTCCAGAGTATGTCTTCCTTCGTTGGTTGTGCGCACTGACAAAAACCTTTAACCAATCACAATCAAAAAATGAAACAGGATATAGTTGTTGTATTGATCAACAATATTTTTAAAATTGAAACGAAAGAAGAAATGTAATTTGCGATAGATCCCGCTGTGCACGTCAGTAATTCATTTATATGTCAATAAATGACAATAAATATATCTAAGAACAATTTGTTTTTTCGATTAATTAAATAACAACATGAAATCCAAAACGATTTTAAAAAAGGAATGTCACTTTAACCAGTTAAGAAAACCTCAAAATCTTATTACAGAGTAGGAATCTTAGTTCATATTATACATTCAAATAGTGAAATTATAAAACAAGGTTGTTTTGATCTGTTACAAGTATTGTTATTGGTGTTACAGATCTCGAGTTTGTTAGTACCTTGGGGCAATTATCATTAGTAAAATAAATATGTTACAGCCGAGTTCTAATGAATTGTTGGCCATTAAATGAACCTTTTGACGTCATACCCGTTGGAATGTCACGTGACTAACATACAAAATCATGGCTTGGTGATTAATTATTTACAAGAAAATGAGTTTGTAGCTTGTTAAAAATGTATTTAGATACAGGTGTAGGAGAATAATCCCAGAATATAGCTACAGTTTGTTTATTAACAACATCTTTCTGACTTTCTTTGATTGGCATTTAGTAATTGCACATACACAAGATACAATTTTATGGATACACAATTACTGAGTTAAATACTAAGCGACGTTTCATTTGCTTGATAAAGACGAGAGTATCCTCCTCGAAACGTCGCTTAGTATTGAACTCAGTAATTGTGTATCCATAAAATTGTACCTTGTGTTGATTTTTCTGATCAAGCAAACGATCCAGAATACTTCTTTAAAATTGAGTGCTTTGTTGCTGTCATGTTTTCGAATACACTGTGGGGCGTTTTCTGGTTTATTTTTTCGTTTTCACCCATATATTTGGCAGGATGTTGACCCAAGCACACTGTTTAACTACTCATATTTTTGTGGAAAGTATTAGATATTTTTGTGGTGGGGTTTCTTCTTATTTTGGCAGGATTTTCACTGAAACCATCTATTTAATTACATACATTGATTGCATTTCTTCTCAAAAACATATTCTGTTATCCATCAAGCTGTCTATATTACGCACCCTGACAATTGATTATCGTTGATATACCGCCAAGTGTTAGCGATATTGTTACCAAATGACGATACTCGTCGGCGGGGTTTATATCATAATATAAGTGTTGTTGAACCTTCCAGCCTTGTAACTGATCGTTTGCATGTTATTATTATTTGAATCGTGTCCAACATAAGTTATTTATATATATAGTGTGCACCGAGTTGTACACCATAATTAAACGAAATAAACCACAGTGCAGTTAAACTAGAGGTAATAGGTTTCTTAATACACCGTGACATCTTAATGAGTTTTGTTCACGCTTATGTAAAACGCATTCCACTAACTGTTACTCCCATATTATACAACATTATATATAGCACATGCTTTTCCACCTATATTTATCAATTAATTTTATTTTAAGTACATACGTAATTAAAATAACTTCTTTGAGAAGATATGTGAAACCTTACAAGCCTAGCTCTTAATATATCATTTGTTTTCTGAAAACGTTTTATGGTTTGACCGAGAACTCGATTTTATAAACCAGGTTTTATTTAGAATAAGATATGTCATTGAAAAGCTTTAATGGCTCTCGGGTCACAGATATAGTTTCGGCAAGGCAGCCGGTGACAGAATTAAAAACGCGTTATGAATGAGTAAGACTTTAGATAAAGAGTTGAATATTCTTGCAGTAAGTTAAAACAAAGAGATAGTGAAAAATGAATGTACTGAAAATTCATTAAAATTATTTTGTTCTGAGCGCAGTTGTGAGGGTTTAAAGTAACTTCGTCTGAAGTCCGCTATTATGAAATTCACGCCTGCGCTCAGCCAATATATTCCAAATTTAGGAATAGAATGTTATGGTGAATGAAAATTCTTGCTGTACTTCAATTATGTTTTAATCAATCTTATGTAATAATTGTTTATGTATGTTGAATACATAAACTTTGGTGGTATCAATATTGACAATTTTGTCCGTTACTTGAAGTACAGCAAGAATTTTCGTTTACGGTGACATTTCATTCCTAAATTTGGAGTATTGGCTTAGCGCAGATATGAACCCATGACCTCCGGTCTGTGCAGGTTCGAGTTTCATAATTGCGGATCGTTTCAAACGAATTTGTTTGTGTTTTTGATTCGCCAAATTCTTCATGAAAATAGAGTTGGGATATTATAAATTTGTGTCGGATGTGGCAAGGAATGGTTCCTTTGGCGAACGAAGAAGAATTACGGTGAAAAATATATGGCAAGGATTCCAAAATACCCTTAGAACCGAGAGAGGGTATTTTCATATCAGTTGTGTTTAGGATGAAGCAGTAACGTATAGAGGCCAACGCCGATAAGAATCCGTTACTAAAGTAACTATATTTAAACCATCCGTTGGTCTGGAAAGTTGATTATGTGAATATGTCTAAATAATAATTAATATACCATTTGAATCCAGACAAAGGATCTGCAATGGACAGATTTAGCTCTTACATAATGTACCTTTAAATATAATTATCAATGAATACTAAGCATATAACAGAAATACATTTGTTATATGGCCATGATTTGAAAGGGATTTGTTCTAGCTATAGACTCACCTATTCGCACATATAACGGGTAGCAAAACACAGTTGACTTATTTCACGACTTATATGTCGGGGCTAAAAAGAATTACAATATATAGTCTTATAAGCCAAAGTTGAGAATAATAACATTTTATCACCTTGTTTGTTAATGAATGAACAGAGTTGTAAACACCATAACTTCTGACTTCTCATTTATTTTAACTTGCATGAATAAACTTGAGAATCTACGTCTCGTGTATACGAAATGACAAAACTCGAGCATTCCAGAGTATGTCTTCCTTCGTTGGTTGTGCGCACTGACAAAAACCTTTAACTTATCACAATCAAAAAATGAAACAGGATGTAGTTGTTGTATTGATCAACAATATTTTTAAAATTGAAACGAAAGAAGAAATGTAATTTGCGATAGATCCCGCTGTGCACGTCAGTAATTCATTTATATGACAATAAATGACAATAAATATATCTAAGAACAATTTGTTTTTTCGATTAATTAAATAACAACATGAAATCCAAAACGATTTTAAAAAAGGAATGTCACTTTAACCAGTTAAGAAAACCTCAAAATCTTATTACAGAGTAGGAATCTTAGTTCATACGTGACAATGATGTTGAGGCACTCGTGTTTCTCCTTGTGACATATTAAGACGCAAAAGAAGTGATTAACAAATAAGGTTTCTAAGGATACTTTTAATACAAATCTATCGATGAATCCGTAGACATTTCCTTGCTACAAATCTGTGTAAGACGGTTGAATTAAAAGTGATCAAGGAGAAAAAAAGGAAACGAATCCCCTGATGATAGTTTGAAACTAAAGTTAGATATAGAATCTAAACACAATATTCTTTTGGTCATCTACAACTGTAACTACACCTCCTGGTAAACAGAAAGTTAATGGATGCAGACCACAATTTAGTTACATGTAATTTCCCTATTGACTCCAGTGTTAAGACAGAGCAACGCGTTGTCGATGGCCGAGTCTTATGGACACAGTTCACTAAATGTAGGGCGAAAGTTATTTTTAGTCTTTCTTGCAGGGGCGGATTGGGTCCGGGAACCGGCCCGGGCTCCAGTGTCGGAGCGGCCCCCTTTACTGACCGCACAGCCCCTGGAAATTTTGGAAAAGTGAACCCCAAATATGCGATTTGGTGGCATATCTGATTATAATCTCTGTCAAATAATATATCCCGACCGGCAAATAATTTACAACCATTAACCTGTGAAATTATCATATCGTCATATTATTAATAACGTACTATCATTATATCGCCAAGAGAATTTAACTGGGTAAAAAAAGGGATTAGTTGAGAAAAATTTGACCATTTACCGATGAATCCGATGAAATTTTCGGATGAAATTCGGAATCCCCAATGATTCTGAATTCCGGCCCACACCCATCACACCTGGCCCAGAAAGTCTATTATACCAGCCGATTCCAGACTCCAGTGATGGCGTGGAGATCCGTTAAAGACACCGGCCACATACAACATGATCATCATCGCTCCATGACCGGTTCCCCCCCCCCCCCAATATAATGTTCAGCAGAAAATGTTTTTTTAGACGAATTGGACAAAATTATTTTTTTTCATTTTTTGTTCGACCGGCCCTTCGGAAGATCGTCCGACCGGCCCGTGGGCGATCGCCCGACGGCCCAATCCGCCCCTGCTTTCTTGTTGACTTTTTGATGTAGAATCAAAGAAAAGATTTTGATTTTGAAAATACATTTTCTGCCAGGTTTTGGCTAATATCATGATTTTGAGGCGGAAGGATACAAGAGTTGAGAGATTGGTTTGGTCGAAATGTAGGGCCGAAAATGGCATGTTTATTTATCTCTACTTTATTTATCTCAAGTTGTTCATCATACATGCTTTTGGGCAAGAATTTGCCACATGTTGCTCCATCTGTGGCAGAAAGCGTTCTACCCAACGAATATTTGGGAAAGAGTTAGAGCCGGTCTAAGAGACGAGTATTAACATTAAATCGGGAAATCATTAGTGATCTGTGGAGTCAATGGGGAAATCATTACTGATCTGTGGGCATATGCGCTTGACCGCTAAAATTGAAATACACAAGTTTTTTGAAATCATGTAGCTATTCACTAGGGCTTATCAAATGTCCAGTTTGAATACCATCTAAATACGGCGATATTTATTAAAATTAATATTTAGCAAACGTGTGTTTAAAAATACAACATCGGCTCTCCAGATAATGAAATTAATATGTTTTAACTTCCGGTGAAGAATGACCTGATTAGTTTTAAAGTACAAATTCATATCTAGACCTATGTTTCATTTCAACTATCAATAAAGTATTGTTATTAAAAAATATGTTTAGAGAGAAGTTATCAATCAAATAAACAGATTACTTGTAACATATTGACGTCTGGTGATATATGAGTGTCTAATTCAACATGACACTCCAAAGAGATAATGTGTCAATCTTGTTCTTTTAACAGTTGGATATTTTATTTAATAAATTGGACAAATTTGCTATTGTTCGTCGAGTGGTTAATACCTCGTTCTTAGCCAATTTGATTAAAATACTAATCTGTATTAATTTCATTGTTTTGTTATTTCGATTGCTTCTAAGTTTGCAGTGCACACAAGTAAAAATATTGATTTTTTAAAAAAAAAAAACGAAACGAATAAGGATCTGGGTTTTAATCAGATTGGTTTGAAGCGTTTAACCACATTGGAATAACCACATCGAACCTCGGACATTGAGATCATTTAAATGTCTGTAGTTACGTCAAGGTTGATAAATATTCGGCCAGTGACACAGTGACAAATTTCAAACTTCCTGTATGAATTTAATTAGTTAAAATATACATGCGTGAAATATATAATCCATCAGTACCACGCGCACCAAAAGTAATCACAATTTAAAATTCGTAAGTTATCTATGATGTGGTTATCGTCTACAGAGGGAAAAGATAGCCATATCTACAGTATGCCAATTTGTCGAATGTATATGATGATGTCATAATTTCTTGATAGGCACTTCTCACATCACGCAATATCCAGTCGTTTCAGTCCGAGGCTGAATTATTGCGTCAGCAGGAAATTACCAGATTAGTTTTATATCTAATTTCTTCCATCCCTATGTTTTCAAAAAAAAAAAAATATCCAGTTGATCGTTTCTCGAATGATCACATATCAAACTATACTATTCAAAAAAAGTAGGGGATATTTGATTTTTAAGTGTTATTAAAGTCACCTAATGAAACTGACGAAGAAACAAATGACAAAATGAAATGAAGTTCACATTCATCGATTTATTCCAAATGATCGTTAGACTAAGTAAGGCACAGACTGACCATTGTAAGGGTAAAATGATACCCGGAGTCAAACAGCAAAGTTACCACAGCATCACAACAAAGTCAGTAACGGGTAAATCCTCCTCTGTTTGCCAAACAAGCATTGGTCCGACGTGGCATACTCCTAATGAGACGTCTAAGGTCATTTTGGTCCAGATTGTCCCATTCCTGTTGCAACGCAGCAGCAAGTTCTTGGACATTGGCAGGACGTTGTTGACGTTGACGTAACCTCTGGGGGAGAGGTCGGGACTCAGTGCTGGCCAAGGTAATGTGGTGATGTTCTGTTGTTGGAGGTAACTTGTAACGATCCTGGCCCTGTGACATCTTGCGTTGTCATCCTGGAAGATGAAACGGCCGCCATGACGTCGTGCGAACGGCACAACATGGACTGCCAAGATGTTGTCCCGGTAATACTGGCCTGTAACACGCCCTGCAACAACATGTAAAGCCGTTCTTCTAGCAACAGTGATGCCTCCCCACACCATAACAGAACCACCCCCAAATCGATCATGTCTGATGACGTTAACGTCTTGGAAGCGCTCGTTTCGACGACGCCACACCCTCCTACGTCTGTCCAAAAAATCAACAGTGGACCTTGACTCATCTGAAAACATCACATTGCTCCAGCGTCGATTATCCCAGTGTTGACGACCCCTACACCAACGACGTCTTGCCTGAATGTGATGATCTCTCAAACAAGGGATCACGCGAGGACGTCGGGCGCGAAGGTGACCCCTATGCAGTCGATCCCGAATCGTCTGGCCACTCACTCTCACACCAGTGTCTGTTTGAAGACGAGCGCTGATCTGATTTGCTGTGATGACACGATTTCTCAAGGCCAAGGTACGGATAAATCGATCCTGGGCTTGAGTTGTCGCCCTTGGTCGACCTGAGCGTGGTCTGTCCTGTACAGATTGTGTATCATGGTATCTGGACCATAGCCTGCTTATGACAGACTGAGAAACATTCATCGTCCGTGCCGATCTGTAGCATGCCAAGGGCACGTAACCTTTCATTTTGGGTAAGCCGACGCATATCAAAATTTGTTTTCTGGTCACTAAAACAATTAAACTGATGTTTCCACCCTGGAATTCAATGCCACAATGACTGTAACATTCAAAGTCAGAGTCGTGCAAATCTTGGGTTGGACCCCCATGATGATCCCAAGCATCACCTGCATTCCATGCGGTAGCTATTGGTGCGTTTGGGCGTCACATGTAACTGGAAATGTTTCTTCTGTTAGGTTCTATAGTGACTTTTTTCGTAGTCATTTGCATATTTTAGTATTATGCCCCCAAAATCAAATATCCCCTACTTTTTTTGAATAGTATATTACATTTGACACCTTGTTTTTAAAAAAGACGTTGATCAAGTCGCCAAAGTTGAGAGTTAATGTGTTCTTTAGATAGCAACCCAATACATCCGAGTTAAATGTCGTTTAGCTTGCCGTGTTCGTAGATAAATATGAATCTACATGAAATCAGAAAGATTGTATCTGCCAATTAGTCTGGAATAGTGTGTCTTTAATTAATTATAAAGTCCCCAGATGAGAAGCGATATATGTAATGTTTTGGAAACAGTAAGCATATACATTACACATGAGTAATGGAATGAACGTAATGTAACTATTTACTTGTATTTGAATATTTGTGTATTACATTGAAATAAGCTAACACCTCGACCACAAGGTTCTTGACATGAAAAATCAATTATCTAATGCAACATCATAAACAATTATGTTTACCACTAAGCCAAAGGATACAATGAAAATGTTTTCAGCAAGTAATGTAAATAATGTTATTTTATGCTCAATGATAATGTTTACACAGTTATAGACATGTTTTCGTATGTATATTTCAGAGTAAACCATTAGACACGTTTTGGTATTTTCTGGACCATCAACTACACATTTTATAACACATCATCAGGAAACAACAAGGGTAAAAAATCAATTAATAATACACAAAACACAAAGAAAGAATGCCGCGTGTGAAAGGTTATCAATTATAAAATTACCACGAAGAATGGCTTGAACGCATATCTGTCAGTTCTCATTAGGCGAGCCTCTTAATCGTCTTACAGAAACAATAACTAATGCAGATGTCTAAGATTTAGCTTTAAAGGTACGAAGAATGACATGAAAGCGACAGTTGTTTCCGCTGTGACGGGAAGTATAAATACTATGGTATCTATGGCTATGACTTTTTTTTAATGTGAATCACGTCTAAGGTGGCATTCAAATATCTCGACAATTCACGATCTTGACAAGGAGAACAAGAGGAAATGAGTTTTTAGAATAATAGGTGGGGGTGGGGGAAGGGGTCATAGGGGTCATATCATCCACAGTCTTCGACATTGCAAACAAATTATTGGCCAATTTAAATCAACATTGATATTGTTTTCAAACGTACGCGAAAAGTGGGCTTCTGATATCCCATATTTAAGACAAAATACAAAAGTTAAATAGGCAGACGAATCGTGTGACAAAATGCTTTCGATCGCCATTTATAATGAAGCGACTTGATGAAGACGGCTTAGCATATCCCACAGGAGAATCCTCTCGATGTAGACTGGAATAACCAGACACCAAAGACTGACATCCAATTTGCACACTTCGCGTATTTCCCTGAAATATCTGATTAGAAATTACAGTAAATCAGCACCGATTGAATGTAAATCAGTTTATATACATTCATAATACATTAATATTAGATGCGCTGCGACCCATTTGTGTCCATTTCTATGTGCCAAAGAATAGCGATTTAGCTCCTTCAATATATTAAGCTTTTATTATAGGGGTGTTGGTCTGCAATGGACACTACGGGCACGGCGACCCCATGTTCCGCCTTCGTAAAGACAGACCCACTTTGTCAAGAATAAACTCGCAGAACAAAGAAAGTCATGAAACATTGCTGGATATTCAAATATCCGATGGTGAAATAGTCAAATGTAATGTTTTTTCCTACCACGTTTTTTTTTTTGATAGAAATATACTAGATATCGGCGAAAGAAAATAAAACGGTGCCGATTTAAGATAGAGGTCACTAATAAATGTAAGCGCGAATATTGCATAAAGTGCAGCCGAAATTATCTCTGCATCGATTTCAACGAATAATGGCATTTTAATTCTGAGTGTGGAAAGAGCATTGATTACATTGAACTCTATATGTTTCGATTGACTAGTTTGGTCTAAATGGATTTATGTAATTTGTTTTATAGGAAAAACAACACTGGTGGGAAATCAAAACACCACAAACCGTAACTTTAAAACAAACCTGTCAATTGGGGATATTTTAATTCATTTGACATTTATAAAATAATACAAAAACGTAAATCGAATATCGCTGTTTTAAGTTGTGAGAGAAGGACAATAACCGCTGGAACAATGAAAGCCATGGTTGTAAAAGGAAAAGATAAGACAATAAATATTCTGAATATCGATCAACAATCTTATTGTTAACTCGCGATACCATTTGTTTACCCTAGTAACCATGTCTTAGCCCCATGTAGTTTGTTGAACTCCCATAGGATTGTTTATTTGTCGAATTGTTCCTGTTGTCATTTGGACAAATTTGCGTTTTTAAGCTCTGGCCCGAGAACGGTGATTGATATCCCCTATGTAGAGGTAGTACAAATAACATTTCCTGGGACTTAATTCTTCATTTACTACGTCAATCATACTATTGTTGTGTAGTAATTGCCTGTTCAATCAATGTCGACTTTTAAACACAATAATAATGTATATTTGTCTTTTTAACCAACTCAGTTTCTTCCTAGGATTAATATTAATGGCCTTTCTTTCTGCGGGAAATTGTGTGTGCTTGCTGGTATTTCCACCAGACAGGAAGAGTATTGTTGAAATAAGATCTATTAATATGCTTCCTTTGATTTGTATTAGATCAATGATTAGTCTTCTATGTTTAATAACATAGTTCCTCCAAGATATGAATGTACGATAATTTATAATGGTCTCTATCAATAGCTTCGATTTCTTATAGTTTACCAGTGGGGTGATATTGTTTATGGGTTCAAATTTAACAGTATGTACACGTAAAAGATCCTTTGGCAGTTAGAATTCGTCCTACTGCTTTGCTCTGAACTGGGCTAAGGAAGACGGGCGTACGCCTTTTTGTGTGCTGTGAGAGAAATTTGGCACGGACAGCGGCACTACGGCCTACTCTTATACCAAATTCCAACTGTCAAGGGATCTTTTACGTGCACACCAATGTGTACACGGGCCCTCTATTTTTCGTCCCATTCGATGGAAACCTGGATATACAGTGACTTTCCAACTCTTAATCAAAATCGGACGATGAATATAAACTATATATTTCATGGGCCATTACTTAGCGAATAACGGACGAATCATGTTCAAATTCGAACTAAAGTCACGCACATCAAAAGCAGTTAAAACTGTAGAAACCAAACCGTTTACAATCTATTTATGACCTATTTTAATCCCCCCGGAAATATTTAGATAATTGCGTTCGAATTCGAACTCATGTAATGTGTCATGAGATCTATTGAAATATGCGGACTTAATACGGACAAGCAATTTACGTCCATATGAAACATGGACGCATAACAATATTGACGCATAACACTCACACAACACTCCAATCCAAATTTGGTTATTCGGTCTATTAATACATGAATGCGGGTCGTGTTAAAATTTATAAATAATTCACTAGAATGCAGACGAACTGTCTCCACTAAAATAAAATAACCCAAAACGACACTTTTATTATTAATCTAGTCTTCATAAGCTCGATTATCAGGTTTTTAGCATTATTATACAACGCAACGGAAACGTGGAGTTTCCAGTTCAAGGGGAAAAACAAAATGGAGAATACGATTAACCTCTGAACTCCTGTATTATTAAAGACAGGAAACTGACAAAATAAATCATTTCAACTTCGTCAAGATTAAAGGATGTCTTTTACATATATAGGTCATACAGCTACAAACATTTTAATGTCGTTTTACGCCACTCCTGCTCTAGTTCAACAATTAGATATGATGCCACATGTACATATGTTCCATTTTATTATCCCCTTTGCCATTTTATCCACCAAAGAATTATAAACTGATAAAAACACTATTCGTAGTGTACATTTGTATCACAATGTGGGAGTCCAATCCATCCCCAATTCGTTTGTGATATCGTAGACAAGACTTAGTGTTTGAGAGACTAGTCTAGCATAGGTTGGGGACTGGAGAGCTAATTAAGAAATTTTTACCGTCATCATTTCCTTGATTAAAGATGATATCGTTTCTTTAGAGATACACTGCCCGGTAGTGCTGTGAGGGACCATTCGTCATCTCAAATGGTATCAACTTATTTATTTATCCTTTAGTTAACCCAAACATCCGATCGTCATTAATCCCCTTAAATCTCAGCCGTTCCTTCCTAATCCCAATAATGTTAATAATGTTACTGATATAATCTATGTGCTTATTATTTTGAAATGCTGAGTAATTGCTTACCTTCTAACTAAAATAATATCATCATACATATAATCTATTATCGGCTTATCTTATTATTAGGCATGTAAAAAACAGATTGAAAGATTATGATAAGTAATAAACCCTTCCCCTAAATAAAAAATAAAAAACCAAAAACCATAACAAACCCTCTTTGATTGACAAGGTTTATATAAATAAGTAAATCATAATCCATAAATAACTACGTTGTTTATATTTCTTTGCTGAAGAGAGTTAATACTTTTTAAAAACTGATTTTCTTTCCGAAAAATAGATAATATAACTATCTTGGCAGCAATTTTAGTTTTATAATTTAGTTTACACATATTTCATAATATCAAAGGAGCTTAACCGCTTTGATTTAGGGGTGGGGTGGGGGTGACCGATTGGCTTAATTAATGTGTGCGCGTGAAATGACAAGATCTGTCTTTGAGTCAAGTAGCGTGGTTTCGAATAAACGCTTTTGCGTGTCAAAGAGAAGGGTCGATATTCAACGTCGTGGGTTTCTCCCCGGTTCCTTTTAGTCTTATCTCACTGTTAAAGACCCCTACGCCCAAGAGAATTGTTGAAATAAAATTGAAACATAGTAAGTCCCGAAATGGCCGAGATTGATGATGGGACAAGCGTTGTGCAATTAATGTGGTTTTCGAAAGATTAACCGGAAGTCAGCCGGTTTACTAGCTTTAGTTTCATTAAAGGCTTAATGTGTCGTCAACCAAACATGAAATGGGTTTATCTCAACATTAATTTTATCAATAGATGTAAATTATACGAAGGAAGACAGATTGTTATACCACATTCTATTTAATCCAATAAAATCGACAACCTTGTTCTGATCCAACTGAAGGGGGTCTTAGCCACTTTAGATAGGGGTTTGTGAAACTGAATGCGTGCATGCGTTGCTTCTGTGAGACATTTTTATTCATCTGCCATGGCACTAATGTGTTTTTGAGCAGCATACATTTTAGTCATGATGGTTTTAGTTTCAATCGCAGAGATCTTTCATTTCGGTTGTCGGTTTTTCAATTCAATGGTAGCTTACTACGAAGGGCGCTGCTTCACAAACCGGAGGGTTCCCGGGAACCTGGTCCGATCTCGGTTATGGCCGTGAAAGTTCTACAGGATTTTCCACCGTGATTCCTCCTGGTCAGTGAAGCAGGTAAAAAATCGGAATTCAAGTAACCAGAAACCCTGCATTGCGTAGAGAGAGAGAGAGATGGGGTTTAACGTCCACTCGACACAACTAGGTCACTTCGGGACTAACATATGGTTTTTAATTTTATTTCAATAATTCGCTTGCGCGTATAGAGGGGTCTTTAGCAGTGGGAGGAAACCGGAGTGCCTGGAGGAAACCCACGAGGTTGAGAAGGCGCCCCTATCTCCCCATGCATTGCGTACACCCGTGTTCATTAGACAGGTTGGTGCTAAACCCATTTCATTTCATTCAAATTATATAATTAAGCTTAGTTTGTGATAATAATGGGCCTAGAAGGAATATAATATTGTTTGTATTTAACAGGTGAATGGAGTATAATATAATTAATTATTAATAGCTGGTAGCATTATTGCAAAACTATAATGACATATCAAATACTGTATACAATCATCCCTTTCTTCTTAATAGCTAATGTATTTCATTTTTATTACCCATCCGAGATATTTAATAAATAAACGTAACTAGAATCTTGTCGACTGCTGACCTCCATTTTATCTGTACATCAGACGACATAATGACGTAATTTAGATGAACTCTAATCACATGGTTATCAATACATAAACATGGTCTGTTTGTATTAATTACATTATAAATACACATACAAAGTTGACTTGAAGGGGAAATCGACGTTTGAAGACGAATAAATTGGAATAATCGATCAGATTAACAATTAGATTAACAATTATTGATATAAATAGATCGGAACCATTTTTAAAATGTGAATGAAATTGTTGATACAATATAATGATAACGCGAAACAGTTGTATATTACATGGTATTTTTGTATTGGTTAATTCAGAAATGCAGAATATCAAATAATAAGTGATGAAAATTCACAATATTTATTGATAACTAATAGGAAGATAGCAAGTCGATTACGACATAATAAACTCATAGCGTAGATTCTCCTTGTTAGTAAGGCAGACCAGGGGTTGGGCATGAAACGGTGTCTAGTCGTTCGGATAAGACTAAAAAGCGAGGTCGCATGTGTACACGATTGTGTCAACGTAACGGAACCCTCCGAAGTTTGAATTGTATTGCTGTATTTACAAATGTCCCTCATAGCACCGCGTATGATGTATGACCGTTTCATTACCATTGTTAATGTAGAAAGGTAAGAGTGCTAAACTTCATTCATTCATTCATTCCACAATCGAGGTGTCTATATGAATCACACTAAACTTAGGCTGCATGTCTACAGTTATCTCCACTTGAGAACAGACACGAAGCTAGGTGCCCGCCATTATTCTGCTTCCATTTAATAAAATTGAAATTTTATTTAGTCTTTGTGCGTATGATAGATGTGAAACGCAGTAGAACCATACTACAAAACAGTATACTAATTTTTGGATATGGTGGTGATTTAGGGCCGTGATCTATTCTTGAAGTAGAGGGATCTCTGCGTGCGGAATGTATCCGACTATAGCCGCTTCGGATACCGGGGTGTTTTACATACTGATCAGCAGTGAATATTGTTTTTTTTACCAGTTCGTCCCAATCCTAATTAGCACGAGTAAGCATATCTCACCTAGCTCTGTGGTCAAAACGTTTGGTGACGGAAACGTAGATCTACACATTGCCAACAAAATGTTTATGGTGTGCGCTGAAGGCTGAATTTAAACAGTTAAAGAATAATTGTTAGTGAAAACGGAGTTCCCCTTCAACGTAGCCGTAAACTAGGATTACACAGTACTAATATCCCTTGGCTATATTACAGCTATGAAAATTATGACCGAAAAGACAACCGAAGGCGACACATTTTACACCGTGATAGATCCATCATATTTTGTATGACATGTCAGTAAGAAGGCCAGACTAACTGTCGGTTATTAACATACCATGTTTTAAAATAAAAAAAAAATGTCTAACCATCGCAATCAAAATAGTTTCGTGTACATGCCCCGCAGTTGTATTATTGTAATTTTAAGTCTATTGCAGTTATTAATGTTGAGAGCCTAGAACAGCATTAATTATCATAATGTGAACTGAATTGCATTTGGATTGAATACAGAAATGGCTTTTTCGTGTAACTTATCAGTTTAAACATGTTTTCCTGTGAGAACAAAATTAGCTGACAACATGGATAAACTAAACAAAAAAGATATCATAAACGCTGAATAAAAATGTTTCTGAGCATGCACAGACACGGTAATAAGTTGACCTCGTATCAGTTTAGGCTACCATATAAAACGTTATGTTGTATCTGTACGTTCGCATCCGCAAATGCTAGTCCTAACGGACGATAATAAAACAAGCATGTACATTGTCTTGCGCCCTGCGATATCCCTCTCGCGAATTAACGAAAGATAGACGGTCATGTAAAACCTTGCCTGTCACTGTGGAACACGGACAAGGAGGGGCTCTGGGGGCTTTTTTGGGGGACGTGTACTGTCATCACAAGAGTTCCACAAGATATTGCTCTTGAAAAAAACTAAATACGTTCCACAAGATTTTCGACTGCTTTTGATAGATTTCATAACTAAACAACAAAATTCACAGGGGTGTTTATTTATTACCTGCGAATGGGTCGGATCTTGTAGCACCAACAGCAAGAACAAGACACATTTTAACTAGGTAATTTCATCGATCATAGAGAGATAATTACCTTAAAATCAATGAACTATTCAGAATAATTATGGTAAAAATCACTAATATGCATTCTGGAAATAATTGGCTCCGATTTTGATGTTAAATCTAAACATTAATCGATGTCATTAGCTAAAGAACAACATAACATCCGAAAGGATTCCACGCGGGTAAACCACATAGATCGATCACTCCATCTTCAAAAAGTATGAAAGCTCCGATTTGATGTTGTATGTATTCCTGTCTTTTCCATACTACCGATGTTTTCCGAATGCAACGACAAATCCAAAAGTTTTACAGAAAGAATAAGAGGCCCAGGAACGTTTATAGACCACCGATTAAAAGCAGGTGTGTATTAGTGCAGATTTTCTTTGATAACTTTATAAATCAAACAAATCATTTTTGATATGTAATCCCTTCATTCCGCCAAGGTCACTATCTTGTTCAAATGGACAAATATAATTTATCAGCAATCATTAGCAATTACACGCGCCCTACAACGATCGAGAGATAACTTTACGTCAGTAGACATCTTATCAAATTTGATAAAAAAAAAAGCACTTGAACTATAAAGTTTTAGAATTTAAAACAAGCGATGTCTTATCTAAAACGTAATCCAGGAGAAGAAAATACAACAACCCTGATAAATAAATTAGGTCATCTGAAAAGTAAGTTATTGGACCACTGCTTCATGACCCTATTTACATCTTGTGTGACCTGTGGCTTTTAGCCGTTACCATGAAAGATCTCCAACGTGCAATCATTAAAAGTATAAGTTAATCTGATTAAAACACACATCGTATTCCGTTTAACTTGTCTTAACTACATCAGGTGGGAAGAACGCGAGAGATCGGAGACGGTCCTACTAATATTATGACGTCATAATATGTGGATTGTGGGTTAGGGTAAGGGCTAGGCTTGGCCAGAGGTTAGGGTTAGGGCTAGCCCTGCTTACATCTCGGGACTTTGACGAAATCTACACCTAGCCCTTACCCTAACCCACAATCTATTTATGACGTCATATGTGCTAAATGCGTAGGACCGTCTTCGATCTAGCGTTCTCCTATTAGGTGGGAGTCATCGAAAGTATAAAAAACGAAACGAAATTATAGATCTGTATTTTAATCAGATTACATTATAAGTAATCTACGAAGAAAATGATCAATGGTAAAATCAACTATAATATTTACTTTTATTGTATATAATTATTAAGCTTCCCTAACATTTTGCGAAAACAAACAAACCATATCATTCTGTTTTTGATTTCCATAACAGATATGCGGGTAGTGTAGTAAATATATAATAAGTTACTTGTCCACAGTTTCGTATTTCAGTTCACAATTGATGACGTCAAAGCGAAATAGTTAAAAGCAGAGCCTTATATAAGGCTCTGGTTAAAAGTATGGTTCGTATTCTTGCTGCATATTATAATATACCGTTTATTACTGTGACGGACAGTAGACATAACACAGATATTTAGGATACTATTTGTCTAGATCTATTATACATTTTAACTGTTCAAATAAATATATACGAATGTTACTTGTATCATATGTTTCGTAGAACTTTACACATGTTCATATTACTGACAAAATAATCCCCGCTCTAAGCCCACACACACTAAGAAAAAAATGTTCAAAGATCATAATCTAACAAAATGATTTCCCTTTTCTATAACTTCATTCAGAGAAATATAATTTTCATGTCAACAAAGGGTCATAATTTAGTTTAACGAAATTCAACGAGTCATAACCTTGAACTGTACCCTCTATATATACAGCAGTTTCCCAAACAATTTTCACTCAAATACATGTACCCCATCAAAGTTCAACCAACAATATTTCCAGAACACAGAATTTTCATATTAAGGAATCCAACCAAGCTTCAACTTGATCGGTACTTCAGTAACAGTGTGCCAACCTACAATCAAAAAAGCTGTTCCCTAAACTTTGTAATAAAAAAAATATTAGAAAACAAATTGTTCGTTGATTTTAATTCAACGACGGTCCATAATACAATTTCTAAAAAAATACAGTAAAGGAATCCCACTAAACGTGAGAGATAAGTCCAGAATTCAGACCAACTTGCCGTAGTTCCGAAGTGTTCTATATGGACGGTAACTCCCCCCCCCCTCTCTCTCTCTTTCGTAGTAGTAGTATTAGTAGTAGTAGAAGAAGTAGTAGTAGATGGTTTTGTAACTGTCATTGAATTAGGTTTCTATTGGGGACACTTTCATACTTACTTTTCGGCACTCATGTGATATTAGTGATATTACCTTATATTTTGTATAATATTTGTTGTCCTCTGATCTGATGTCATGCGTTAAAATGTAGTATAGATTTATACCTCTGTCAATGACAGACACTTAGTATATAAAAATATTATTTCTTTAGTTACCTTTATTCTATATTTTTACTGTGAATGAAAACTTCATATCAGATCTATACTCAAGTTACATAAGGTCACATTTTTAACATAATGTTTTCAATCTGTGTATTTATCATAATTAACATGGTGATCTTACGACGACACGCAGATCAATCGCAAAGCATGTTTGTCACACGTTAACACAATATTTCGATCGACAGCGATGGCAGAGCGATATCAACTGGTCGGTTATCTATTTGCAAAATCATAAAGCATGTGTGGGTTTTCTGTATATTTCAAGTACAAATTGATTAGTTTTCCAATCAGACATGTTGATCACCGTTACATTACTTTAACATTAAGCCACGCATTTCACCTTTACAACTTGAAATAGACCTTGCATTGAAAATTTAAACATAAAAACCACTTTAGTTGAAATTACTATACATGTACATGCAGTGTATCTTGATTACACATGTCCCAAATGGATAAATTGTATTGAAATGGTTCAGATAACATGCTTCAGTGTTTCACCGTTGCAATTTGTTCTAACATTTAACTCCTACATATTCCGGTTCTGTTTCAACTGCATGTATTGATATTTCAGGATGGGGTTTTAAAATATAGTAATGCATGTATTAATAACAAATGAGTACACGTACTATAAGTCCTTACGTGTCACATAAAGGTTAAATAGAAACTTTCAAGTTATATGCATTCAAAAGCAATTACGCAATTCGAGAAATGACCACTCGAGAATGACAAATCAAATCGGGCTCTAGACTAGAAATCATTATGCCAATCAAAGGGACGGAAATACGCTGGAGCTAGTATAGATTCCACCAAACATTGACATACGGGGGAATGAGGAAGAGGACTGACTTGCAAGTGAAGGACTCGGGGACACAGCAACATTCCGCATCATCATTTCTGATTTCAACCGTGTGGTTAGATGACACGATAAACACCAACCAGTCAGACATATTTGAATAGGATAATAATAATTCTTCGATCAATTTTCAGACGAGCATTCCATTATTTGAGTGTAAAATATTAACAAATAAAAAATAATATAAAACGGCTTACACATTTGAAACTTTTCTGAAAACTGTATTTCTTAGCAAATAAATCGATTCGGGTTATTGAGAATGGGATTTTATATGAGGTTTTTTTTTAGGAAAGAAGATCTAAGACCTTTATTTGGTCTTTGTCACCAATTGATGATAGATGACCTTCTGTTCAAGCATAGCGATTTACTTCTTGTCAAAAAGTCAACAATACTGTGAATTATTGATAAGCGATGTGCGTCATTATTTGAGGGGACCTAAGACACAGGAATATGTCATGTATGCCAGGCAATAGTATACAGGTTATGGTATAGTGTTCTTACCTGAGCGTCACGTAATCCGTTCATTTTCTGCATCTTGATCCAATTACAGTTCCTTAGAAATATTAATGAAACGTGGAAAGATTCGCAAAATAACGTTAACACCGAACACAATTAGCTTTATAACGTTAAAACTGAGCACAAAATATTTAACGTTAAAACTGAGCAAAAATTATTTAACGTTATAACTTACAATAATTATTATCGTTTTAATGTTCTGAACAAAAGACAGAACTTAAAACGAGCACAATTTATAACAAAATATATATACAACCACACCGCTGATTTGTTTCTGCCTTTTGTTTCTGTTTAACTGTCAGAAATTCGCACCAAAAGAAGATCTATCATATTGCAAATGTTTGACACTTTTCGTTATTTATAATGCCTCTGTCAGCTCACTGATCAATTAAAGCATATAGATTCCTGATTACGGCACACTAAGCACATAATACGCAAACCATGGTCTAGTCGATATCTCATAGCATCAGAAATAGCCTCATAACTAGGCTACTCCGATATATCCATTTTGAAATGACGTCATCGTGACGCCATTATGTTTTAACCGTATTCTGTGTGTACGCGATCCGAGTGTTTAATAAATATCAAATAAAGATTATCACTCAGGTCTGTTAAGTTGAACTCCTCATTTCGTATTACTGCTGTGCTAAATCAACACCGCCCTATAAAAGACAAAAATTAGATTAATATAGGAAATATCAATCTATCAAAAGAAAAGTTTATTCTCTATTCGTGACGCAAGACGCGTAAATACATGGTTTATACATTAAATATTTATTACAAAGAAAACAAAAAAATACAAACCCTATATAGAATACCTTTAAGCTAACAGGACAAAACTATTCAATTAAGTATACACATGTATTGCTCTTACTTTCCTTATTATTAATGAAGTAAAAATGACGTAGTGTATAGGTAAAATTGAAGACGTTGCACTCCGTCAGCTTTAGGCTATAGACCATAATGAAATATGTGCTTTACAAACAAGCTTTATAATTAAATTCTAGATATATAAATATATGATAAATACAGGTATATATACGCCTACAAGAAACTGTTTTAATGCTAGATGTAAAGTTTGGGTTAATAGTCATTTAAAGACACATGCCGACATGATGATCTATGCGCCGTGGAATAATGATCTTTTAAGAGTACAAGTGGGGGAGGGTGGCCGAATGGTTTAACGCTCGCGCTTTAGATCATAAGGTTTGTCATTGAGCCAGGTGGCTTGATTTCGATCCCATGCTTTGTCTGGGAGTAGGGTCGTCTGTCTAACCTCGTGGGTTTCTCCGGTTTCAACGGCTTTGTCTCACCGCAAGCAAGTTTTTAAATGAACATTTACCTTATTTTAATTGAGTGGGTATTAAACCATTTAGAGCCTTGTCAGTCGGATAGGACGAAAAGCCAAGACCCCGTGTACACGTTGATGTGTATACGTAAAAGAACAATTTTAGTTCCATGAAAAGTAGGCGGAAATACTGAAGTAAAAATGACGTAGCGTATGCGCTGTTGAAAAATATATAATTAGACACCATTTCATTTCAAAATGTTAAAGCTCCGAAATTTTAAAAGTAACTCATTTTTTAGAGCGTAAGGAAAAGTGAAGGGGGTATTACGATTTTCGGATCCTTTTTCGCCTTGGCTGTGGTTTTGATTTCAATATGATGCTGATTTACTGCCATGTCCAACTAAAGGAATTCTGGTCGTTGTCGCATTCGGTGTTCATTGTTTCTGCTTCTGATACTGGATCGTTTCCAAGGCCGACTGCCCTAAATTTTCTGGAAACACCAACCAGCTTTACTCCTTCGCGTGTGCCTCGACCCTGTTTCTGTTTGTTGCAGTGATTGTTTTATAAATAAGATGATCAAGAGTGTCCACAAACAAAATGTCGGTAGATAGGGGCGATGACATTATACGTCCACATAAAAACGTGGGTGTAAAACAATCTGATTAAAATACAGATCTATATTTCGTTTCGTTTTTTTTATACATTCGATGGCCTACACTGCGTGAAGATCTGACAAGTTGTACTGGAAGGTCGTGTAAGGGGTCGTACATGTTATTTTTAGTCTTTCTCTCCCTTTCCCTCCACCACCCCCTTTTGCGTGTCGATTTTTTTTACTGTTTTGTGTAGAATCAAAGAAGGGATTTGAAAATAAATTTTCAGCCAGGTTTTGGTGAATATTCACGATTTTGAGGCGGAAGGATACAAGCGTTAACAGGTTGGTTAGGTTGAAATGTAGGGCCGAAAATTAAATTGCATGTTTATTTGTCTCTACTTCTAGTTTGTGTATCTCAAGGTTTTCATGGTGAACCTCATCCATGCTTTTGGGTAAGAGTTTGCCACATGTTGGTCCATCTGTGGCAGAAAGTGTTCTACCCAACGAAAATGTGGGGAAAACTTAGAGTCGGTCTAAGAGACGAGAATTAACATGATCAAGTCAATGGGGAAATCTTTAGTGATCTGTGGCCATATAACTACACTTTCAGATCCGTAGTAAAGACAAGTAAAACGAAATATTGAACTATAAAAAACGAAATAGGATCTGTGTTTTAATCCGATTGGGCGTTTGAAATAATAACAGGCTTTTCATCTGGAGATCCTTTTTCGGCCCTACATTTCAACCTAACCAACCTGTTTACTCTTGTATCCTTCCGCCTCAAAATCGTGAATATTCACCAAAACCTGGCTGAAAATGTATTTTCAAATCATTTCTCTGACTCTACACAAATTAATATAAACGTCCTTGACATGTTTTCTATTATATTCCATTTCTTAATATACAGCATACAGATATACTCTTCAAAACCAAACCAAGTATTACTTTGGCTCCCAGATTATGCCAGGTTCAACCATTTGTATGTACTGGTGAGTTTCGTGTACGAGGAAAGAAAGCGCTTGAAACCCACACCCCGTTAGTGAGCTTATCGTTGTGTTTTTGTATTTAACAGGCGGATAGATGGAAAAACTTCCGACTTATCAGTCTACTATCTAACACCAGTACCCACCCCATAAAGTCTCAGTAACCAGAAGCAATGTTTACAATTTGCTTTTGTCGTAATAAGGGTAAATATAGGTTGTCGGGCAACGAAACTTTCATTTACAGTAGCAAAGTCGTTGGAGCAGTCCACATGGGTTGCCGCGGAAAATCATTAGTCTTCCTAGTTACCTGACCTTGTTTCAAAGTTATGGCTATTTTCTGAAACCGTCAGTCAAAATTCAAGTTGCTAGACTAAATATGGCACAATTTCCTAATATAAATGTCATACTTTTGAAAACAAAACTAAATAGATCTGGATACCATGAAATCAAAAACAATGTTTCTCACAAATTATTCATTACAATTCCGTAAAAGTTTATTTCTATCATTATCAAGGTATCCAGAACCATTTTCACTTCCATGGGTTTACTGGAACTTGAAAGGTGTTCGTTTCAAGTCAATACAATCGATTCTGCCTACCTCATCACCAGACAGGTGTTCAAGACCAACCTATTATCCTAATAACCTCATTCTCTCCAACATTCTACGCCTTAATATAAACAACAGCTTAAATACAGTTTGGCGTTTATTATAGTCGGCGACAGACTATTTTACATTTTTAACACAATTCCTCACACTTTTTGGGCTGTAAATCAATCATGAAAGTGCACACTGGCTATAACAGTCACTTTGATACATGAACTATCCAGGCAAAACAGACATTTTTATTCAGTCACTAGACTTTTAATAGTAAGCCATGAAAGCATTACAATCTTGGGAATTTTTTCTGACTGTTTCAATACTAGGTGTTGTAAAGCACTTTTCTTCAAAGTGGGGTTATCTAATAATTAAAGAAAGCGACGATGAAAAGTGGCCAAGTGGATTGGGGTGGGACTCGATGAAAAATAGGGGCATCAGAACGAATAAAATTCATTATTTGAAATAAAGCAATGCAGCTTAATCGTATAAAGAAAAGAAAGCCGATATCACTGAGTAAAATTGTGCACGTATACAATTTATTACAGTTCATGTGTTTCAGTCTAATTTTTAAAACGTTCTTTACACCACTGATGCGCTTCTTTTTTTATCGGTTTCTTTTGTAGTTATCAGGCACATCCAGTGGATTCAATTTCTATAGAGATCAGAAATTAATAAATGCTTCACCGATCTGAAATTTGCAAATGTTAATTTTTATATTCTTATACTGGTTGTTTTAACAAGTGGGGTGGGGTGTTGGTGTGGTGTGGCGAAATGATCACACCTGAATTGCTGAATTGTTGTTCGTCGGGGTGGGGGGGGTCTTTGTACGTGGGTGAGGGGTCTGGTAATAGAATAGTTTTTTTTATTATATTAGCGTACGCACAAGAAGGAAATAGCCGTAGTATCCGGAATGAACCCACGAGGGATCGAAACCACAACCCCAAGCCAGGAGGCCGGCCAGTTAGATCTCGAAACGCGACACTCTGGACCATTAGGCCATCACAACTCTTCGCATAGACACGTTCGTTCATTCGTTCCTAGAGTTTTATGTCAACTTCCATCCGAAATGATATCGTAGACAAGATAGACACGATCTATCTAGACACAATTATAGCACAGGGCGAGAATACTAAAGTTGCGAACTAAACATGAAGTGTTACGTTTCATTCAGTAGTATAACCAGTTGCTTTTATCACTTAAATATATCCATTACTACTGTAAAATTTGTGGATATTCAAGCTTTTTCATTTACATAATTTAATAAAAGAAAAATAATCCGGCAGCATAAGTGAATACACACGTTCATGTCGTGTAGATACATCAATCCATGAATGCGAACATATCGAAACATTAGGTAAAGTTGGATAAAACAGAGTTTTATACTTACATTCAGTGAAGAAATCATAGCCTAATATATGACAACAACACTTATTATTAGAGCTACGTATACACACGCGGTGGCTTTTTACTACTTATTGAATCGCGAAACCAATTGATTTAGAAACGCACTTAATACCTACATAATAAAATTCTACTGATGCAATACAGTAAGCACCGTTTATAGTTATGGCAGATGTCAATCAAAAACATCATCAAATTGTATATTACAAATGAAAGTATATAAAAGTAATATTTTTGAAAGCATTGGGTATATTCATACTGTAATATAACACGGTCATACTTACATATTAAACATAATTAAAGTTTATACATACATAAGTATAAGGTATATTAAAAACTTTGATTTGACAGGTGTTGTCAGGTAAATAAAGGGTAGGCTTATAATAGTACATTTGAACACTTATAAGTCATTATTCAAGTAAGCTATACTGGATATAGTTGAACACAGTTTGGAAGTTTTTAAACACGACTGTTTTCTTGAAAATATGACGTGTATATAGCAAATGATAAGGAAGAATATATATATTTAAGTAATCATACATACCTGTGATCACAGCAACATATAATCCAACCACAAGTTTACAATTCAAATATATTATATATATGTATATATATATCAAATATTTGCCCCGTTTTACCCAATGTAGACGTAAAACTGTCAGTTTAAGCCGACTGGTGTGTCATTTAAACTTAACTGCTCTTATTGGCACACAATAAAACACGATCCGTGCAGCTATCAGTCACCGTGTGTTATAGGACAGTATTATCTACCTGTGTATTAGTATGCAACGATTCAAGTCCACCGACCCGTTTTCTACTATATAGAGAAACACTGTAACAAAACTTCCCTGACGTACACCGTTTTCTCACTGGTAAGCGTTTGAACGGGTTTATCTAGTAATGGCTTGGCCTGGACTATTCTATCTTATCTGTATCTGATTCGAGCACAGGGTCTTCACTATATGGTTATTGATTACGGGAAGGAAAATATATACAGGTAATTTACACGGAGGTGTACCTGTATATATATTGACCCCTTTCACACTCAAACTTAATACTAACTACTACTAATAGACATTACCTGTTCCTATATACATAATTATCTCGTCAAAAAGAAATATTATTATATGCACAATCATATACACCTGTTTACGAAATGCGATAGGATGTAACACAGGGGCCTACTTTTTTCTACACCTACTCTGGCCTAATGTAGTGTACACTGTTAAAAATATGTGTAATTAAACACTTGTTTTGGTGTAAAGTTTGGCCTTTAAAGTGTGAGATCCCAACATACACTGGCAATGGTGTAACCGGTTACACCTGATAACATTCTTAGTGTGATCCCACACTGTTTCTAAGGATACACTTTTCGAGAAATAAATTTAACTTCGACTGTGTAACGTTTTACTCACAAAGAGAATCCTTATTCGTAGAAAGTGTAGCATTATACGGTAGCTGTATTTATCTTCACTAAGTGTGATGTTTGCTATCATAAAGGGAAACCTTTCCTTTAGATCGTGTTACTTCACCGGAAAATTGTATTTTAATTTATTGCATATAATGTTTGCAATTATAACTAGAAACATTTCCCTTAGAAGGTGTTACGTCATCGGAAAAAAGAAACGCTTCGATTAAAAGGCGTAGCCTAACTTTTCACTCACAAAGGAAATGCTTACTCTTAGAATGTGTAGCATTACCTGACAGCTAGAGTTGTCTTCACTAAATTTGTATTTGTCTTTAAAAGGTGTAGTGTTTGCAATCATAAAGAGAAACATTTTCCTTACTCATCCGAAAATTCGATTGACTGGTGAAATGTTTGCAGTCACAAAGAGAAACTTCTCTCTTAAAAAGTGTTATTATAAGCATTAGCCGAGAAAGATTAAGCCCTAATGTCATGATACGAATCTGAATAACGAGTGGAAGTGTTTTACATAAATCGTAAAATTATTAATTCTAGTATTTGAAGTCGTCTATTTTAATAATTCAATATCTTTTAAAATAAAACCAAATCTCCCATGATGCCTGCTGATCGAGCTCCTCCCACCGAAACGCTCTACTTTTGAACGCTGTCTGAGTTTCGTTACCGGTACGTTGATGGATGTTGCTGGAGAATTGTTAACCTATCGCCGGCCAAGATGTCATAGGAACAAAGTGCACAGAACAAGGTTAGTAAAGCAGAGTTCAGTCAGTGTTAATGGTATTTTAAACAGAATTGGAACCTCGCAAACCGCCATAATAATAAATAAAATTAAGTTCCAATGCACAATAGTATAGTGGTCTGGAAAAGTGACACAAATCGAGCTTGTCTTCGAATATATCGTCTTATTTAATTAATTATAGTCAGTTTAGGGTTGCGACACGAATCAACAAAGTTTCGATATAGTTTGAATTCACGTTGATATAATATTATTCGGGTAGGGTTCTAATAGAAAAGGAGGTATCCAGCAAGTCAAGACTTATAAGACTTAGTAAGTGTCGTGTGCACAGTGCAACACACCAGTAATCACGTGACGAAATCATCAGGATCAGTAATTAAAGCTTGATCTTGTCTACTTCGAAACACTTCTAGGAACAATGATTTATTGGTAGCCCTTGCACAGTCAGCATGGGTAACTCCGATTAGAATAACAGTTGGCCTACCGGTACAATTAATTTACTGTATTTGCACTGCTGCTAGGCCTATTACAAGTCAAGACTGTAGGTTACTAGAGTACTAAGCCTACTTTATTATTAAATTATGTTGTTATTAATTACACACGGTGACATGTGTCAGGGTGGGGGTAATCGTTAGTTAATTCTACTATAGGCCTACTTACAAATATATTACACTGGATGAATAAGTTGTCATCAATATTTTCTGACGTAGGCCTAATAATATTAGTGGTGAACAACGTGCCATTCCATTGTCGTCAGTGCTCACAATGTTATCTATGATAACACGGTAATCCCCTCTCCCCAAATACGATTTGCTAAATGTATCTAATAATTCTAATTATTTCATGTTTATATATTTCAGATAATTGCAACCAAGGAAGATATTTTGAGGAAATCAATTCTAACGCCACACATAGCATCAGTAGGACAGATGAATGTAACCCGCATATTTTATATGATTGATGGACAAATAGGCTACTAACATGCCTTGACAATTTACTAGATGCAGTTCCCTGCTGAAATACCTAAAAGTGGAGAAGTAGTATGTCTATTGAATTTTTGAATTAATCATTATGTAAATTACATTGATCTATTATTGTAATATTATGGGTTTTGTTTGTTAACTCATTTGAAATGTGGTTGTATAATTGTTATCACCCTTCGCTTGACCATCCATCAGAAGCTAAAGTTATCATCTTATTGACTAGAAATTTATACATGGTGTTTATGTTCAATGCTATTTCTGATAATTACAGATGGGAGTTATGACCCTTGATCAATTTGAAAGATTTTGTGGACATCTAAAGGCTAAAGTTATCTTATAAATTTAAGCAAGGCAGCATATTTCAACAATTCTATAATTACTTCCAATGTTAGCGCCTTTGATCACTTTGAAAAAACTTTGCCTTTAAATATATACAATGTCTATGTTCATCAGATCAAGAAGTCCATAATTACTTTTGGGGTAATTGCCCTTGATCAATTTTTAAAATTCTGTGGACCTTATAGCTGTTATTTTTTGATTGATTTGAAATATATACACATTACTTATGTCTATTGAATTACAAAGTTTTACTAAAACCAGGGAAAGTTTTCATCTGATTGCCAGTTCATGTTTTGTATAATACATGTAATTGTTAGCTTTAGGAAGAACTAGAAGCCAATCAGATTTTAATTATTACTTCATTGGTTGTTAGTCCTGATAGTTTTTAGTTTGTTGTAAGACTCCCATTTTTACCTACAAAATAATTAATATGGGACAACTTTTGTAGAATACTCGGACTACATAGTTGTTGTGGGCATGTTTTGATGTCTGGTAACCAATGTGTTTTCTTGTACAAATAAGTAAAAGGTAAGCAATATGTATGTCCATTAATCTTTTAATTTGATTATTAATGATAATTTGATTTATTATGAGTTTTTTCATTATTATTACACATGTTTATTGACACTATTATTGGGTACCCTCAGCTTTTTATCACAATTACTGTTTATGTCAGACCTTTATTGCTAACATATGTGCCCCATAACTGGTTGCATACCATTCATAATGGATATGAAAAGATTTGGGGTATCTGAGGTTATACTTATAGGGTGGTGTCCAGTGGTATTACTCTTTATTCCTTATTAAATATTTAGTGAAATTATCAGCAATAGACGTGTGTACATAAAAAACTTTTTATCCATATGTTTCAGTTATTTGTTAATAAAGTATTGTTCATTTCAATTTAAAGTTATTTTTACTCTTTACTTAGATCCTTAGTAGTGTTTATAAAAAGTGGTCACACTGTAAGCATGCACATGCACCAAGTACAGTGTTTATGTACACCAGAGCAAGTGGCAGCTCAGTTGCCACCCCCACAAGTGTATATTGTACCCCAGAGCTGTGTTTCTATTACACTTATTTAGTATCCAATTACACCCTGTGGAAGATAAAGTGTATCCTATATATTACCCACTTACACTTTCAGAAGATATAGCTATACCCTACATGGTGTTTATTACACTTTAAAAAGGCATAGCTATATTCTAAATAGTGTTGAATTACACTTTCGGGAGATATACTTACATCCTGATTAGTGTTGAATTACGCTTTCAGAAGATAAACCAAAGTCCCAAATAGTGTTGAATTGCACTTTCACGAGATATATCTATATCTTAAATAGTGTTGATTTACACTTTCAGAAGATATATCTATACCCTAGATGGTGTTTGTTTACACATTGAGAGGATATACGTACACCCTAAATAGTGTTTAATTATATTTTTAAAGGAACATTTTACAATTTTGTTAGATATAATTTCACGGTATAAAGAAGACATTTACACTTTTAGATGATTTCTCATATCCTCAAATAAGTGTAATTAATTACACTCAATGAAGTGCTTATATACGCTATTGCAAGTGGCAGCTCAGTTGCCACTCCTACGGGTGTAAAGTAACACAATCCTTTTAACTGTGTACAGTAGCGGATTATCAGTGAGGCTGATGAGGCTGCAGCCTCAGGCCCAAAGATTTAGTAAATCTGATACGATTAAAAACGAATGGACAATGAATGTTAGGGGGTGTGGTTTAGGCCCAACGGGAATCAACATAGGCCCTGACCCGAAATTAATTAGGCCCACGCCTTTTTAAATAGGCCCTCCAGAAACTGTCGCCTTAGGCCTTGGTGGAGCTTAATCCGCCACTGGTAGTGTACTGCGGGGGAAAACGACCGTGTGGTCTAGTCTTACATTGAATTTTAACTGTCTAGGTTCTTTTACGTACACGGGACCTTAGTTTTTCCTAAACTGTTCCTTGCCAGGTCTCTTTCCCTGAAGCACTGACAAGAGAAACCCGCACTGGTAAATCCCGGCGAAATTTCTCGGATGGAAACCCAAACCCCAAGGTTTTTGAGTCAGCACCTTACCCATTGAGCCACCGTGGCTCCAGTAGAGTAAGCAATCCAATAATTTACATTTTCTGTTTCTGCTGTCTTACTTTCCTGATACTCAAAACCGACATCCCCCATACAGTGTGCTATGAGGGAAGCTTTGCCCTGTAAAGCACGCCACTCTAATGTCAATTTTTATAATCAATGTTATACACGGGATCACGACTGTTCGTCCAATCCGAATAACTAAATGCTTCCTGTATAGGTGAAAAGCCCGGGGTGGGGTGTCTGCGTGAGCCTTGACCATTAGGAGTCAGGTAAAACAAATTATTTTCGGGCGATCACCAAAAGTTTTTGGGGCAGTGGCAAGATGATGTTTAATTTCACTAGGATTGTGTATATATGGGCTAAACAATAATTATTATTTAGGTGTGATGAGAAATAACACACTATGACATCAATCATTGTGAAAATCTTATTTCTTAGCGAATTTCCCTGGTTGTTCGGGCAAAGGTGATGATACAGCCCTCGATCCCCTCCCCACCCCCGCCAAGGAAAATCGGTCCGTCCGCCTATGAATCCATTACTATAACGTCAAAGTTTATTTCATGAATATTTCAAATACCTTCTTTACATCAACTGATAATGAATCAATATATTATTTCAATAAATAACCTGTCTTAAACTTTGATACGAGAGTACAAATTAAATAGTATGTTATCGACCGTTGTTGACAGAATAACCCTGTGTACGTCAGTTGTTGATTTTGGACCATTCGGAAGCCGAAGTTACTGGATAGGTGACAAACTCGGGGTATTGTCACCAGTCAAGTCGTATACATCTTTTAACTGTACATTAAGTTCAAATATTTTCAAGAAAGTATGGGGTTGGTTATCTCATTGCAAACAGATTAAGGTCCATTTTTGGATCGTGGTTAGCTGAGTTATATTTTATTTTCTACACATTGGGATTGTCATTATGTCTTTTTTACGTACCTACCAATGGGTAAAGGTGACCTCGGATTTTTATACGAACCGAATAATATATATATTTAAACTCAACTCTTCGTCAAATAAGTAGGCGCTACCCGTAAAAATATATCCGAACGTTTCCATGCGATATCTCCAAACCTCATTGTCATGAATGTATAGCACACATTGCCACTTTAAGTAAAATTTTAATGGCCAAGTACAATGTATATGTATTGTATATATATGTATACATAAAGAGTAATCAATACACAAAGGTTTTATTATAGAAACATACATGTTATGACAAGGCGATATGAAAACATCACTTTCATAAAACATACGAATCAATAAAAACAATATTAACACTTAGTTTTACGTAACTACCTGCGTTGGTTCCAAACCATAATATTGCTACTTAACGGATGCACAAGTTCTGCGATCGAACAAAAACAGCTATTTCAGTTTCAGACCACGCGTTTGTACTTCGTCCAGTTTCCTTTTACATTATTTATAATACTAAGTAGACTCCTCTAATGCCTTTTGTACCTCAGAGATATGTGGGGGCTTAAATTTCTAATCTATAGTAAAACGTTCAGCATTACCAAAAGGGCTGATGTGGAACATAATCATGGAATATGGATATGCAAGTACATATCGTATACTCGTCTTTTTAAATCTAAAACCAACATTGGTTGCCTCTCCGAAATGGACGTTCTTTGCATACCGAGGATAGTAAATGCTTATAATATTCTTGAAACCATTCTTTCAAATTTTATTAATATGCTAAGCTTGCATGCCAAAAGTGAGGATGATGTCCACCGCCTCAATCCCAAAATAAACGGATGACATATATTAAAGGGTCATTGTTATGTTAGATTTATGTAAGAGCTGGCCGTTCTCGCTATAATATTTCAAGAATAGATAATGCAACTTTCAAAATGAATATACTTTATTTTGACCGATGGTTGTAGTTTAAAAATTAAACAGGCATTATGCAAGCTTTAAATCTACCTATTGCGGGTCTTTCTTTATATAAACTATTATTTATACATTAATCAACTGGTCACGACCATAATCTCGATGCCATCTGATGGGCCCGATTTTCGACAGATTTAAATCTACCTATTGCGGTTGATGATTAACCGTAAAAGTGAATAATCGGAACAACGGTAATAATGACAATCGAGTCTACAGTGTTATTAAAATGAGAATTTCTTGGCCCAGAGTGAAGAAATTTGACTGATGTTTTCAGCATATTCCCTTTACAGTATTATAGTGAGAACTGCCAGCTCTTTATCTAATCTTTATAATGCCGCTTTAAATCATTCCATTGACGAACCGTTCTGATCTACTTAAAATCGGGGCCATTATGGTCTTATCATGTTATAAATGTCTAATTAACAAATTACATAACATTTAAGGCCCAAAGGAAGGCCTGCGATTGGCAGATTTAGCTCTTACATAATGCCTGCAGTTTAATTAATTGCAGATGTCATCATTAGTGAGAATAATAAACCATTTTTTGTTATATTGTCCTTTTAAAGATAGGGGCGCAATTTCTTATCAATATTATAATATCAATATAAACGATAGTCCATGGGTTTTTTCTATTGTCCATGGCATTACTTACAAGTTACCTAATGTGATGGATACACACTAATGGACGTCATAAGAACACAGGGGTCGAGGTTGTATATAGATTTCTTCCTGGAGATTAATGTTGATAGTCAAATAAAACTCGTGTCTTCTTTATGTGCTTCCTTTAGATGTCGAGAATATGTCGGTAAAAATGCACACAATTATTTAAGCGTTGAGTTTTTTCAGAGGAAATCATTGATTATATTGTTGAGATTTCTTGTTTATGTTAATTAAATAAAAGTACATGTACATGTAAGTTTGTAAAATATGAACACTTAATTGGTTTGACAAATTATAATGATGGACAAACAGCACATTGCGCCTTTAATCCTATACATTCTGGGGTTTGACAAGTTCACAAATCAATCTATTAAGCCTTATCGATCAAAGCTATTTAACTGAGTTCAGCTGGTTGCTCTTATTTTTAGTAATATAATTTTGAAAATTGCACAATGGCCACCAAAATCTAAGAGGTCGTCAGTTTTTACTCAGGTAGACTATTATAACATACAATTTTAGTTACATAAGATCGCCATTTTCAACAGCAGAGCTATCATATCTGGTAATATTACTTTAACTTCCCCCGGACACCACTCCTCTAGTGTACAGAGAATATTGGAAGTATGACTCTTGGGTCAGATATACTGCCCTGTACACGACACTAACGTGTGGTGTCACAGCCTCACTCGTAAAGGAGCTGAATAGCTAATATTTGGGGCCTAGATATTGACAAATTTTAATGTGTCGCAACGCATATAATTATAATAATGTTTGACACGACTTGTGGAATTTGTCTAGCCTTGTTCCTCTAGTCCCTTGTTTCAAATGGCGCTGAAACGTATTATCGTGTACCAATGTTAAAAAGTTTATTTGGTCTTAAATATTGGATATCAAAAGCCCATCCTTTCCCGGTAGGATCAAAACATTAATGTTGATTTTTATTGACAATTCGTGTTTTCAATGTTGCAAATACGACAGTCTCGCCCGAGTTCACAGAGTCTAAGTGCAGCAAAACCGCACTACACGCAAAACCAAATCTACAACAAACCTGTGGACAAGACAAACTATACAGACATTGCAAGAAATAAACAACAAATATCAATTCAAGTCCTCGGATCCAGCATCTTCCGGTGTAGGAGGGGGGGGGGGCAGTCGTAAGCGTCCAGTGCGCTGTACAGGTTTTACTCAAAATGTAATCATGGTTAATGGAGTTGATCAAATTTTATTGGCATCTACAGCAAAAACAACACACAGATAGTTTCCATTTGATCTACTATCGGTTGTTTAATCCTTCTTTGTACCTTTGGCTTCCTACCAGGAGTCGTACACCTCTGGCATTACTCGGTGTTGGCTGTATCGCAATACACCGATCAGGAGTTAGGGTTATGCGGAGACGAAAGTGCACGTTTAAATATACCAGTTTATAAATATCTGAGATGACAATACAACTGACATCAATCACTGTTGTTATTCTTTAAATTGTCGAAGATCAAAGAAAAATAAAATGTAAATTATATTCAAATTGCATTTATGTACCTTTTGTAAGACAAAAAAAACAAAAGAAAAACACCCCTCACTGTCGCCTTTTAAACTTTTGATCAAGTTTGTAAATCAGGGCAGCCATACTCTTCGTGTTTTATAAGACTTCCACTTATGATAGCACCGCTTGTGTACTTTGCGGTCGTCTGCTTAATCTCAGTACTTCTATTCCTTATACGGATTCTAAATGCAGAAAGGCAAAGCTTCCGCACCACCGATCAATGACATCAATCGATTTCAATCTCTGACGTAAATAGTTTCGATTGTTAAAAACTGAGCGGGAGTTATGGTGATGGTCAATTTTTTTTTTATAAAGTCCAAATAAGGAAACATCGCGGATAATTTGCAGCGTAGATAATAAGAAAAGGTATTAACAGTCTAAATACACGTTACGTGGTGATAATACAAGCTTTAGACGAGAGAAAATAATAATAGTGCTTTTAGCAAGTCGTTATCTAATAAAATAAATAAATAATGCCAATCAAATAGTAAAAACGCAAGAATAATGATCTAATCATGTAAAATGGATTTAAAGCAACTATTCACTGGGCGTTAAGAAGAAGAAATTTTTATTATAGTGACTTATGTTATGTTATATACAATATATTTATGACATAATTCAAACACCCGGCCTCTTGGGCCTATTAGTCACTTTAAATATATATGTTTCAAATTTTATGGAAATCGATAAAGACGTGGATGTGACTATCTTTCAATTAAAAGGGTTGATTTTGGTTTGGAACGACAATGCATCGTATTGACTAGCATCGTTATTTTGTGTGTTGTTGCGAATTTTAATCCGTTTTTCTGTTACTGTTTACAGTTATATCTCTGTTATGCTAATCAAGGCGGGCATACGTCTTGCAGTACGTTATGAGGGGAAATTTTGTCCTGACAGCGGCACTTATCGAATTCCGGTGTTGACTGAGGAATTCGAGTATTTTCCCCATGTCAAGGCTGCAAAACGAAAAAATAAGGTCCTGGGCATGTTGGCGGGTATGTAAAACTAGCCTTAGCGTTTAAAATTCGATGATGACAAGGCAGATATTCCGCTGTCATGGCAAAGTTTGTCCCATAGAACACTGTGTTTCGTCTTCATTATCCCTGGTTGGTGCACCATCAGAGGAGGATAAACCCCATTTTATATGGCACTCTAATAAACTGACCCTCCTTTTTCAGTGCTATTTTCGGAATAAAGGAAATAATCGACTAGAAAAAGAGCCTTTTAATCTTTCCCAAAATAAACTATTTGTTCTCATTTTATACGCATTCAAAGGTGTTTTTCTCAACAAGCAATTAATTTCCATATTGATGAGTAGACATTACGTTATCATAATAATTATAGCCTTTAACCTGTACGTAGGTGCAAAAATAATTATTTGCAATTTGTTATGTCAATATACAAGTGTCCGTGATGCTACTTTAACTTCGTTAGTGTAAAAGATTCTATTAATCAGCCATGTCCCGAATCCTTTGACAGTGTATTGGAACCAGTGGCTGTTTGTTTCATCATTATAAGTAATTCAATCTGAACGCTTCGTGTAGAATTCGCATGAAACTAAGTATCAATAAAGAATAGCGTTCCTTCAGGTTTTCGATTATTTCCGGATATGCACACAAATCGGTTAATTTGAGATTCCAGTTCGATATTCTACGACCTGTTTTACTCGGTAGTGTCTGACTTGAATGACGTAATAGGCTTATTATAAACAATAGCATTCTATTTCTGTCCACGTTTATTTTGTCTTGTACGGGGTGAACAAACGCATATAGATAGGCAACACATGCAAATTCCGGTTAATCTGTTGCCGTAAAAAAGAAGGGGGGGTAATCAATTTTGAAGTTCACAAAGCACTCTCGGATTTAAGTTGAGAATTTACTCAACTTTCAATCACTATTTACAAGAAATATCTTTGATTCAGAAACACAAAACTTTGCACATAGTTTCTTATTGACCTATTTGATACCTTAAAACAGCAAAGGCTTTATAAAGGGCTATATTTTAGTTAAAATAAGGCGATCAATTTTGAGTAAATTCTCAACTTAAGTCTGAGAATGCTTTGTGAACTCGTGGCATGGGGTGTAACGTCCTACTGCTCGTCTCTGATTAGGCTAATGAAGACGGATATATTCCAACTACCTTTTATGTTCACACCAATGTATACACCGAACTGCGGTTTCTGGTCCCATCCGTGTAAGGCACTAAAAGGCCCTGTATGAGTACAGCTCTGAATGCAATTCTCGTACTCGCGTTGTACGTTCAGGATTAACCGCCCTATTGAATCCTTGTCGAAGAAGTTTTGAACCCCAATTTTACTGGGAAACTTTTTAGCTACCGCTAAACGGTCGCGTGTCAGTCTGTGAACGCGAGGTAAGCAAGGTCTTATTTTCTCACTAAAATGTTCCTTTACATTGTACTGTACAGGCGTTCACAGAGACTGGCGGGCGACCGTTTAGCAGTAAAAAGTTGCCCAGTAAAACTTATTGGGGTTCGAAACTCTTTAGACAAGGATTCAATAGGGCGGTTCCTGAACGCACAGGGAGAATGTAGTTAGACCTACGTTCAGAGCTGAACTAAGATTACCCCCTGGTTGCCGACGTTTTTTGTACTTGTGTGAACTTTATTTAACATCTACTTCCACCGAGGTGATATCGCAGACGTGTCCGCACAAGGGTTAGTGCACACTGATCAGCAGTGAATATTCGCTAGGCCGCTACAATCACTGATAAGGATGACACCGACGCGACTTTATTAGTTCACATATTAACTTTTTTCTTTCGACAAATTAAATTCTAAAACATTTTTTGTATATATTAGAAAAATAAGTAAAGACGTTTGAAGTAGGATTTGTACCCGGTAGTTAAAAAAGGGCATCATTTTGCCCAGAGCAGTTACGCAATTCATGCGCCATTGAGTATTGAGCCAATGACTGACGACACGTGATGTAACTGCACGTGTTCAAGACAGTCATCTGTGACAGAGATAATTCGTAACTGTGAAACAGATTGGGGTTAGTGTATCGTACAGTTCTATGGTGATACGAATGGTCGAATGCGAGTCTAGTGTCATGCTAAGACTGGATATTCGAAAACGGGCACTTATTATTGCCTCCCTTCTATTGCTCTCTGATCCAGGAAAATCGGCAGACCTCGGCAGTCTGGTTGTAAACAAGGATCTTCAAGGTTTTTGTAAATATGCTTCGAAGCAGAATAATCCATTTTAGCAGGACTTATAAACTCATCAGAAATGTAGATGGGTGCAAATGGTTCATCATTCCACCAAGACATATGTCACATGTAAGGTATTCTTGTAATCGATCGCACATATAATTATACTGGTATGTTACTATGTATGTGGAAATCGAAAGTAGGGGAGTCACTGAAAGTGATCACAAAGTTCCTTCGGTAGACTTGGCGAAGTTATGGTTTGAGGATGGTTTCGATTGTCAAGGACCATTGTTACGATCACAGAAAAAGTCTTGATTATCCATTTTATTGTTAAATTATTAAATGGCAAAAAAAGGTGCACGTTTTAATCCATTCAGTTCACCGGCATCCGATTCAATCCAAGTTCTGAGAGTTTATTGATAATAGGCTTGTCGCGTAATAATTACTAAATTAATCATTTATGTAATATTTGAAGCCACAAAAAAGACCTGCAAGCAGAAGGCAGCTTAATCACATAATGATAATGCGAGAGGTTAACATGTCAAGAATTTTGTCAGAGAATAAAACTCCAAGAAAAAGTATAGGCCCCACAATAGATTTACTAGTTCTTTGATCTGGGTCAATCAAAAATAGATTTGCCAGTTTCATTGGATTTTAGATTTTTAGGGGGGTGAGAATCTACCTTCATTCAAAATTTTACCTCTAAATAAAATACCCAATCCAACATTTTATTTTGAACTAAATCAAAGAGGTTTAAGAGGTATAGCGCATTTGTTGAGTTCTTAAATATTAGTAGGACAAATGTCAACATAAATTAGGTCTACATTATTTAAAAGTTTCTTTGTGTTCAAAGTTGTAGGTTTTATCAATATGTTTTCCTTTTTTTTAAATGAGATATTTTGTCTTGATTGGCGAGATGTTAATGACTGCCAACATTAGTGTATGGGAGATAACTCCTTATTTACTTCTTTGATATTTTTTATGGCAGGTGATTTCCAGTGACGGATTTCCTCATTTACTTGATTCCTTGAATGGTGCAATAAGGTATACACAATTCTGTCAGACACAGAATTCATCACACAGAAGTTTTCATACAACAAATGTTTTAGGCTGGTAAGATGTTTGTTTGTATTTGAAGTTTATTTTTCAAGTTCAGAGTCAAAGTCTTTATAGATTTTCTTGTTGACTTTGTTCAGTTCAAATAAACAAGATTTTCTTTTATCAGGGAGCTTTTAACAATCTCACACTTTTTACCTTACATTAGATCAGTTTTAGACTTGTTTGTAGACAGTGAAAATGCATATCAAATCGATGTGCTCTTGGAATTTTGCTAATAGTAAGGCTCTTAACATTGTCAATGAGGGGAACATAAGATGCCCTTCGGTTTAAATCTAAATGTAATAAATTACCAGTAATTAAATTTACCTATTTCTAAATAAGTTATATATTTCAATGTGAACAAGCTTTGAGGTCAATAAACTTGATAGATTAAAACTGCACTATAGTCTGCATTTACAATGTTATTTTTCAATTTCAGGACTTTATTACCCTCTCCCCTCCTATATATGATTAATGGAAATTGGAATAATTTCATCAAACCCAGAATTATTTCAGCATGAATGAATTCAGTTTTTTTATAGAATAAAACTGTTTATTTTCAGTGAACTTACATCGAATCAGTATGAAGATATAGCTGATGAAACTTTAGATTCACTCACAGAATATTTTGAAGATCTTCCAGAAAGAATTACTTTTGATTTTGACTATGATGTCATGTTTGGGGTATGTACAAAATAATTATTTATGTACTCATCCATCTTCACAGATACGTTCTATATCATACTCTTTGTTTTTTAGAGAGATAAAACTTTAAAGACCAGGATTTGGCACGATAGTTAAATTAGCTAAGTCCCTAACTCAATATCATCCAAAAAACAAGGCTAGACATATTCATGTCAAATGGTGATGCCATATTCTTATCTGGAGAGCATGCACAATAAATACTATCAATGTAGACTTGAATAAACTAGACGCTAGAGATTACGATTCGATTGAGACTTCTGGTGTATTTCGCCAAACTTAACTGAAATCAATAAAATTTAGAAACCATTGACTATAACTTTACATTTGCACTAAAATAACTGACTAGTCCTTCGTAAATTTGCTAATAAATGTACATGTTTTTCTTTCTTATGACAGAGTGGTGTTTTAACAATTAAGTTTGGTGAAAAGTATGGTACATATGTAATAAATAAACAAAGTCCTAATAAACAAATATGGCTGTCATCACCTTTAAGGTAAATATTAAGTTACTGTTTGTAGAACCCAAGTTACTTATTAAATACAGATGACAATGAATCCTCCTCTACATATATTTGTGACTTGATTGTCTCTTTGGAGTAAAAGGGCAGCTTAGACCGTAACTTCATGGATTATGGCCCCTGATTGTAAGACCTAGGGGATGCTTGATTCACAGTCCAGAACGTCCTGAATCGACAGAATTACAATCGAGTGACGCAGAATTCAGTCCTGTCACAGTTCTGCCAGTCCCGACACCTGAGGTGGAGTGAGTAGAATCGTGACGTATTCCTGGGTAAAAAATATGTTTCAGCTGTCATGATTGGTTGAGATATTTATTATACAGTTGACACATGCGTTGTACTCCGAAATTCTCCTTTTCACTCAATTGAGACCAGTTTTGGAATTCAATTCCGGAACTGTGAATCGAGCACCGCCATAATTTGTGGACATAATTTTAGAGATCACAATTTTTATCTGACTTTGATGAAACTTAAAATGTATGTTTATTACCCAAAGATCTTGGTTCCTTTCGATATTCGTGCAAACTTCCTTGATTATGAACCCTGATTGTACGAAAAATCCCCTTTTTTTAGCTTATAGTGCCTCTAGAGGTCACAATTTTTAGTTGATTTGAAAAAATGTTTTAATATATCACCGTTACACCAACAAAATTGTCGCTTTGCGAATGTAAACACTGGTTATGGATCCTCAGGGTCACAATTTTGATCCGATTTTGATGAAAATAAAAATTTATGTTTTTATATTACAAAGATTTGAAAATTGTGCATATTGGAACATAGTTTCTGGGATTATGACCCTTGATTGTACAAAACATCACGTTTTTTAGCTTGTGGAACCTCTAGAGGTCGCAATTTTTACTTAATTTGAAAAAAATGTTTAAAAATATCACTGTTACACAGTAATCATGGTTCAGTTTGATTGTCATAAAAATCGGACAGAAACTGATTGACAGAATTGCTGAGACATGTACGCAAATAGTTTAAAAGTATGCAATACCAAGATTGTGGACCCTTTAGATTATTTAGAAGTCATATTTTTTATCCGATCTGATCCAAAAGATCTAAGTTCCTTTCGATGTTTGTGCATATCGGGTCATAAGTTCCTGGAATTTGTCCCCTGATTGTACAAAATATCACATTTTGTATTAGCTTGATCTCTGTCCATCTCTAGCAAAATACAGACGTATCTTGCCTGGCAATAGCTTGTTAAATGAATGAATTTGGTCTATAGAGAAACGCAGAAAAATAGAATGTGTAAAAAATTTTTGGGTGTATTTTTCAGTGGTCCGAAAAGATACGACTATGTAAATGGTGAATGGTTATATAAACATGATGGACAAACTTTACATGATTTATTGTCAGATGAACTCTCAAAAGTGTTGGGTGAGGATATCAATTTACGAAATGGTTCTCACAGTGGATCTTGATGGCATCTTAAACATACTTAATCCACAAATCTTTGTGTGTGCAGGGATGATATCTTATAGATTGTCAGAAGGAGTGATTTTTAGATTTGATTAAAAAGTTACATACAGTTGTTTAAGTTGCAAAAAAAGGTGCAATGTGGTTGTGAAGTTAACCGTATGTGACCAGCAATGGTAACATGGGACACATAGGTGAAGAAAGAAATCCAAACACAAATATGTATAAATGTAAATTCCTTTTAAAGAGCTATTTTGAATTGAAATGAAATATTTAACTTTGGGTGCTTTAAGGTTTTATTGCACCAGAAAAAAAGTGATTTTAAAATTACTAGTCATAACAGCAAATTTAGTAGACTAAGTCTGTACTGAGTATAATCTTAGAGATTTGGGTTCTATAAGTCACTAATTTAAAGGCTTGATGCATCATTTGCACTTTCACTAAAATAAAATATTATCATGTCTTTATTGATTATTTAACATTTAAAGGATGCAAAATCGCTAACATTTGGGATCTAGAAATTGACACAAAAGAGTCGCAGCGCATATAATAATGTAAAATGACTGTATATAAACTGATTTACATTCAATCATTTCAGTGTTTACTCTAATTTGAAATGTGTTATGTTAGGCGAAATACACCAAGTCTAAATCTCTAGCGTCTGGTTATTCCAGTCTATAACGATAATATTTATTGTGCATTCTCTGCAGATAATAATACATGTCTCTGTTTGACATGACTTGTGGAATATATCTAGCCTCGATCTTCGAGTCCCTTGCTACAAGTGGCACTGATACATTAAAATGTTTTTTTTTGTCTTAAATACTGGATATTAGAAGCTCCTCGTTTCCCAGTCATCAATGTTGATTCAAATTGACTGATAATTCATGTTTTCAATGTCAAAGACCACTGATGATATTGAGTTAGAGACTTAGTTACTTTAACCAATGTGGCTCTCATTTGAGTTACGCTTTAGACGCTCTATTTGATTAATACAGGCTTTTGGTAAGCTGCTGATAGCGAGGGTTTACTTCATGTGTGTATTTAATTACATTTAATTAAGAATAGAATCAAAATACCAACGCCAGATAATCTCCCGGCAACTAAGCCCATCATGTTACTCTTTAGCAGCACAGATCGATGAAATTTTATTTAATCATAACTTTGTAACCACTGAATGGAATTGTAACATTTTTTGACTGATATTTCTTTTAGAGATTCAACTTTTACAATACTGTAGTTTGCACGGGATACGTATAGCACGAAATGATGCATTAAGCCTTTAAGTAAAAAATTAAACTAAATGTTTTTTAGCAGACTTGTGTAGTAAATTTCGGCTTTTCTGTGTTCCATTTTGATTTTCTGTGTCAACACAAACAAATAAGATCAATTATATCTCATAGACATCAGATTTTGGTGATCTTAAATGTAAAGAATTTAAGATCATTAAAATAAGACGAGTTTAACTTCTTGAGATTCACTATCTACTCTAATCTGAAAACAATTGTTTTAGACAAAAAAAAAACAAAACTGTTTGATAGCTGTGTTAAAAATATTTATTATTTAGACAGAAAGATATGGAACTTGTTAAGACCTTTCTTAAATATTGATGATTTTCTGTAAATAGATGCAATTCACAAGATAGCTATGTCAACCGACACTCTTGAATGTTTTTAGAACAGACCTCCTTTAGATTCCCAAAATACTATAGATCAATAAGCTACTTATGGGGATTCAGATAAGAAATACATCTACTCAAATGTTATCTTTTACTGTTCCTACGCATTTAAACCAAGGCCAGATTAGGACTTTTACAGGCTATATAAGAACTCTAAAGATTATGGTACCCCCCCTCCCCCTTATATATATAATTCAAAATAAAACAATATTGAACCATCAAATAAAATTTTTTTCCGAAATGAAACAAAACAGATTTATCCGTAGGATATTCAATGATAGCTTCAGTATGACATTGCAAAAAAATAATACGGTATTTTCCTTGAGGCCCTTAGCACATGCTTATTTTGCTTAGTTGCGTCATAATAAAATATATAGGTCTTAGGCCTAGGGCCTTCACAAGTAGAAGTCATGGTCTGTTTATTTGTGGGCTACAAAGGAGATCTTACGTGTTTTGGGATATAACACTCCGGAATTTCATACTCTGCAAGCCAACCAATAATTGAAACAACTGTATTCGATAGAATGTGACGTTTAATCCTTTGTTACGTTAAAAATGCAATTTGATCCACAGCTTTTTAATAATAAATCAATTAATCTATACTAAATAAAACACAGATTATAAGGAATGTGTCTGATACAAAAGCAAAAACAAATAATAACTATTAACCAATGTATACAAGAATGCCCTGAGAGGATACCTTTAATCTACAAAATTGTTGTTAATTGAACAAGTTTAGATGTTAAGCTACTAGGTAAAATAAAAGTATTTGTTATTTTATGAATTCTGGCTTTTGATGTATGTACACATAGAATAATTTCTACTGGTTCCAATAGACTTCATGTTATATCATATTTATTATTGTTCTTCTACTTTTAAAGAAATGTGTTATTACATGGAAAATTTACTCTGAAGTCTGAATCTATAGAGGGCGCGGGGATGGGGGGGCAGGCCATTAAATTTCACCATTTTTGGTACCCACAAATTGACATTGCACTGTCTGTGGTGAAAAGCATTCATGCCAAAGAAACTTTGGGTAAAAGTCGGAGCCAGGCAAAGAGATCAGAATTAACATGGAAGTCAGTGGGGAAATTAATGGTAGACTGCTTCCATACAGAAACTCAGAGAGTTATGTGTGACTATTACTGACCTATTTTGGTGAGCCAATTTTCACAACTGCCCCCTCAATGCCCTGGATAGTGTGAACTTATTTTTAAACCTTATCATCTTAACAGGGCAACAGAACACCTACAAAGACAGAAGGATAAGAATAGTAATAAAAAGATAAGATAATCTCATGACGTCAATGTTCAATATATTTGAAAACAGTACAAAGGAATAAAGAACTTTGTGACTTCAGATTGAATTAATCCATTTGAATAATATATTTATGGCTTTTTGTCTCTTTATCATTTATTTTATATACAATCAAAAAACATGCAAGATTCAGATCACTAAAATGACTATAAAATGATATTTTTTTTTTTATTCATAATTTAGTCTAGATGTTTATTTTAACAAAATTGTAGGTGGGGTTGATATACCTGAATGGTTAGAGCGTGCACATTGTATCATATAGGGTTTGTCATTGAGTCAACTAGCCTTGTTTCAATTCCCAGTTGTATGTGACAAGAGAGAGAGAGAGAGAGAAATGGGGTTTAATGTCCACTCGACACAAACTAGGTCATTTTGGGACCAACGTGACAAGGAGTAGGGTCGTATGTCCAATTTCCTGGATTTTGTCCGAGTCCTCCAGTTTTCTCCCACTGCTAAATATCCCTACGTGAAATGACGTAGTTTGTGTCGAGTGGACTTTAAAACTCATTTCTCTATTTCTTCTACTGCTTAAGACCCTGACGCGAAAGCGAATTATTGAAATAGAATTGAACCATATGTTAGTCCCGAAATGACCTATAGTTTGTGTTGAGTGCTGTTAAACCCCATTTCTCTCTGTCTCAAAACTATAAAATCATCAAATGTAATAAAATATAAATAGTTTATTTTCACATATAAATCAGTGATTGTGATCAGCCAATGAGTAAATTATATCTATAGAGTAGTATACAAGTAACTGTGATATATATCTTATTGAATGTGTGATATAAGTTGATTTAAATCATATCTGTAGTTATATGGCTTGAGGCCATGTCAATCTAACCATAATATAGGCTACAACCATAAGTTCAACCCATGACCCAACAACAACTTAAATCTTAAATGTAAGGTATTTATTTAATTGATAACGTCCACTAAACTGGTGCTTTCAACAAGACACCGGACAAAAAGTATCAATTTGGTTTATTCACCTTAGGGCCCGGGTTGCTATCTTCGGGTGAATGCTTGGTAGTCAGGAAGAAAGAATGGAATAATTCTTGTCCCAAGAAGTTAGTATTGTCTAGTTATTGGCAGGGTATTCTGTTAGACTGCTGTCTTTCTAGTTCGTCATACAGCACTATTTACCTGAATCTGCCAATATTTCAACTCTTGCCATCATTTCCCTCTAAATATTCATGCTTCCAAATACCACTCATTGTCATTTGGAAATTAGAGTCTGTAGAAGCAAGACCAACATTCTATGCGATTGGGCAGAACATATTATTGAGAAGTCAGTGATAATTTGAATTCTAAGAAATACAAAGCCATTATTATGATGTTTCATCAATTTAGATGAATTTATATAAGCCCCTGGCTTGTTTTCAGATCCCAGACTTATATATATTATATTTATATTATGTAAATTATCTACTGAATAAATAGTGTTGGAAAAAAAAAAATTTAGATTCCAAGTTGACGAATGACGATAAGCAATTACATGCCAATAATTTACTGATTGACCTGTTTGGTGCAAGACAATCCGTTTCGTACTACCCAAACTGTCTCGTACCCACATGGGTTTCTTTTTCGGAACTGAAAAGTTTTTGTGAGCTGATATTTTTTTGGTTTGTTTGAATAACAAAGGATACATCTGATACCATTTCTTACTTGATTTAATATTCAACCAAGGTAAGATAGACACGGTTTGTATTAGAAATACAGAGACCCATATTCTCTTCCAATTAAACAGTTCAGCAAAATTTGTTATCAAAATCAGTGGGACTGCATTATATAGTCCACCGCCCCACTCACTCCTCAAAATAACAATACACTTTATCGATCATTTAACGCACTCAGCCAACACCTCCCACTTTAGGACATTTTAACCACAACACAAATTTTCAATAAATCATGGTCCAAAATGCATCATCTCTTTGTTTTGCTTTCGCATAAACAATTGCAAATAGGAATAATTTTAGTCGCTCGATTTAACTATTGATTGTGAACTACTTTAGTTTAACCTGATCAGATAGCAAATATATAATAAAAATCGACTCGACCAATTGATAAAAAAAAATATGTTTTATCATCTACAGGAAATCATTGTCAGTATTGATTTGGTTTCCACTCTTAAATCAATGACATATATAAGAGCAAATGAATATATTTACTTGGAATTTTGAAATTTTACACTGGTTTTGAAGGTTTAAAACAAGGCAACCTTATTATAACCAAAATAATTAAAGCAGCAAAGTAATAGAAGTTCATTAAACACTTCCTGTGTCATCTTCATAATAACTAGTCAACAGTGAGACTGATGTCCCCCGCTGAAATCCCGAAATAAATAGAAGATACATATTAATTAACTGCACGTTTATCTTTTTCCAAATTGCCGAGCAAGGCAACTGATTATCAACTCTACATCAGTTTCACCACTCTATCAGATAAATTCAATGCGAAAGAAATTGTTTAGCTCTGCTTAGCTTTAGCGGGAAATGTTAATCGTTGAACTTGGTCAAGACATTCACCTATAGGGTGAACATCTACATCAAACATTCCACCTCAATTAAAAGCAGAGTTGTTATGTTCCAATGTCTTGACCAATCAAATTCCTTAGACTAAGCAGAATATTTTCATCAAACTTAGTCAAGGTATTGATGTGTTGAAAATATACACCAAGAATGATCACTCTCACGTAATTAGAACTAAAGTTATCGTGCCGAAAAGCATCAACCAATCAAATTGCTTATCTCTACTTATCCTGAGCAGAAAATTCTCATCTTCGAACTCCACCAAGGTATTCACCAAACACCAAGTGTGAACATTGTTGCTCAATTAGAAGAAGAGTTGTCGTGTTTCAAAGTCTCGAGCAATCAAATTGCTTATCGCTCTGTGTACCCTCAGCAGAAAATGTTCACTATCGAACTTGGCCAAGGTATTGATGTAATGAAATATACACCAAGTTTCATCACTCTCACGTAATTAGAACTTAAGTCATTGTATCCCAGTTGGAGCCAAGGTGGTTAAGTGAGTAAGACGCTGGCTTGCTAGTCATGTGATCACGGGGTTTTCCGGCGTTTTTCCCCTTTGTTAGTGGTACATGACCGAGGCACGAAAAACAAAGGTCCCGAGTACACATATGCGTGCACGTTAACGATCCTTTGGCAGTTGGGATTTGATATAAGAGTAGGCCGTAGCGCCGCTGTCGTGGCAAACTTTTCCTCACAGCACACTATGCCCGTCTTCATTAGCTCAGTTGGAGCAGAACAGTGGGACAAACACCATTTATTTCATTTCATGACCCAAATTGCATTTGTTTATTGTAAGCTACCTAATCCAATTCTAACTGTAAGCTACCTAATTCTAATTTCTGATATATATTTAATGTTTTGTAACAATTCGTAATGACTAAAGTCTGAAAAATGAAGACAGGTTCGTCAAAATCTCTTTCTAAGGTTCATCCTATACACATGAAAATGCTTTATTATAACTTACATTGATTCGTACACAGCATTTTGAATAATATGACTGACATAATTCCTCACCCATAAATGTCTTAAATAAATTCCAACTGTGCATTGATAGAATTAGTGTGTGTGTGGGGGGGGGGGGTGTTCATCAATTCCGTTTGTTCGGCGCCGTTTTCGTGTTAATATGCTTACTGCCCGTGCCGCGCCCATTATTAGTCTTCTTGCAAAGTTCACTCAAGCTCATTGTCTAAAAATGAGTAGCTCTTTTCGATTCAATGCACATATCCTATATTTTAATGCATTTATGTCCGATCTTCAGGCCAATGGACAATTGAACCGAAAGTAAGGTCAGTAAAGCCGCTATATATAGGCTTTATATATGTAAGAAAAGCAATTTCTGCAAGGCAATTTAATGCCCCGTGGATAAGTTTGACAGTCGAGTTGATTTGAGACGACCATAAGGACAGTGGTAATTTCTTGTTATATGCTTTATTATCAGTCCGTTTACATGGAGTTAGGAATTAATGGATGTGCTCAAGGTTTAACACAGTAAACTTCTAAACAGCTTATGCCAATATCTTTAATCCCATGGGGATACCAGACATCAACAACCTAGAAACTGGCAAATTAATCATTGGTTTTACTGATCGGCCTGACCTGCCAGATCCTAATTAAATTTCATAATCTCCTGCTGCTATTAATATGATAATTAGATTACTATATTGACCTATTGGAGTAGAAATAGTAACTGTTTGACTCATCGGATAATAAGATATGTATTATAATTATAAGAGAATGGTGTAATTAATATATCAGATCTACTGTAGATATGTAGATTAACATTATAACAATACTTAATTATGTTAATGAAGTTCGGCATTATCAACATTTATTATATATACAATGAGTTATTCCAGTGAGTTTGTCTTAACATCAGTAACTTTTTTTGTATACAGAGAAGTTAGACTATATTGTTCATGAGATTTGCAGTAATCTTCTGTAATCCTTTAATTGCCCTATTACGCAGAACTGATAATTAATTAACAATTAATGTTAAATTCCTTGTCTGATCTGTTCCGATTGTTTTGTTTTTTAGTCCTTACTATAGTCTTCAAATATTCGAAGCAAATTCATGCTTCCGCGCATCAGCACATTTTTCGAGTAATCGAACGCGGCGCCTGTTTTCATTCTTAGTTCTAAAATGAGGATTACTGTCCTTTTGTCAAATATAGAAAGACACAGATAAAGACCCCAGGCGATAATATAAAACCATCCCACCCGTGGTCATCATATCCTTATCAAATTGATTACAGTTGAAATCTATCATCGTAACAAAACAAAACTTTATGACACGGAAATATTGAAAATGTCAATTACAGCTAATATATGCGAGTGTTATTTTTTTTAAATTGAGCAATGTTATTGAGTTAGAAAACCATATAAGCGACTAATAGGATAAAGCCAGAGAAAAATGTGGCTTATTATTATAAAGATGATTGATGATTTGAGTAATTAATACACATTATAAGATCCTAAATACTAATAAAACTTATTAAAGTGAACACACGTAACCCTATCAGTTATACTTGAACTGTTGGTTATTAATTTATGGCTGAGAGAGAAAAGAGAGAGAGAGAGAGCGAGATAAATGGGGTTTAACGTCCACTTGACACAAACTGGGTCATTTCAGGACTAACATATGGTTTAATTCTATTACAATAATTCGCCTGCGCGTAGGGGTCTTTAGCAGTGGGAAAGAAACCGGAGTACCCGGAGAAAACCCACCAGGCTGGACAGGCGACCCTATACTCCTTGCCACGTACAATCGGGGATTCGAAACCACGCCAGTTGACTCAGTGACAGGCCGTATGATACAGCGCGCGCACGCTAACCACACGGTTATCCAACCCCCTTATGGCTGAAGAAGAGTCGATTCTTAGAGTTGACCAATCAACCAAGAAGCGGTCAATATTCTTGTAGATTTTATGAAATTTTGTGTAGACTGACAATTTTTTATAAAGATGTAAAAGTATTTATAAATTCAGAAAATATTATAATATTATCAATCCGTTAATGGTTTTTGTAAAGAGTAGGTGTTTACGCTGCCATGGCTAAACTCCTTGTACAAATCTATTTACTTGTGACAATCATGTGAATCCGTCTATAGTTAATACGAGCTGGCGTATTTTGACACTGTGGTATGTAGGGCTACCATATGACGTCAATGTGTCTTTTTACCTGTCATAAATTAATAATGGTTTTCAGAAAGGAAATGTATTTTATGTCAAGTCAATTTATGACGTATATAAACGAAGATTCAGAAATATTTTTAATTACCAATTTGACTTATCTGCGATAAGATGTAGGTTTTTGTTTTTTTTTTTGTTTTTTTTTTTTTTGTTTGTTTTGTTGTGCGTTTAAAATATTAAACTAAGTTAATGGTATATTTTTCAAAAGAAATTCGTATCAACGCACAAAAAACGTACATATAAATTCACAGTTTGCGACTGAGTTAGTGTATTTTATACAATTTATTGCTCGGCTCAATGGATTGATAGGAAAAACAATAACACTATACTTTAATATTATATAATATCGTCGGTAATTTAGTGTGGGGTACAGTCAGTAACTCAACCCCAACTGCCTATATAAAAATATTCTTCCGGAACCGACAATACAAAAACGACTTTTGTACAATCAGGGGCCATAATCCAGAAAGTTATGGTCTGAAATGCGCAAATATCAAAAGGGACTGAGTTTTTTTTGAATATAAAGAAATGTTTTAAGATTTATCAAAACTGGATAAAAATTGTGCCTGTAGAGGGTCCATAACCTTTGAATTACAAATTTGCATACAAAGAGTGGCCATTTTGTCAAGCAGTTTCATTTCGATTTTACCGAAATTCCAATTCAATCTTCATTATGGAATGGTGATATATCTAAACAGTTTTTAAAATTGGAAAAAAAAATTGTTACTGAATTCTATTTTGGGTTCAAAATTAAATTTAAGAATTCCAAACATGTGTTTAGCTTTCCTTGTTCAAGTGCAATTTCTTCAATTTGTATGTCTTGGCACCATCTTCATGGGGGTTAAAACATGTTTCGATAAATCTAGTAACGCCCCCATATTAGGTCAGAAATGGTTATCGATACGTGAACTGAAAAGATGTATGGTATAGTTTCAAGTGTATCTAACGTAGTTAATGTAATTGCGTAATTTAGTGTCCCCTGATAGTCACGAATATACGCTGTGTTTGATGAATTGTTAAGAATGACACCGTGGATAGAACACCGTGATATAGCCTACCGTAGAAAGTATCATTTTCATACAGTTTCTCAAACTGCGACCTCCCTCCCCACATAGTGTGGGAACCCTGAACAGGGCAGGACCCCTAGTCAACCCCTGTTATGTTATAGACCCACAGTATTTAATTTACTGTAATTTCTAAGTTATTTTCAAGTAAAATACGGAAAGAGCACGAATTGAATGGCAGACTTTGACGTCTTGTTATTCCAGTCTACACCGGTAGTATTCTCCTTTATGGGATATGTTTAACCTCATTCATCGAGTCGCTTCATAAAAATGGTGCTCAAAAGTATTCTTGCACGTGAATCGTGTGTCAATTTTATAATGTTCATGTTGTCTTAAATATTGGATATCAGAAGTCGATGTTTTCTCGGTAATATTCGTGTTTGCAATGCCAAAATTGCAGATGACATTGAGTTGAAGACCTGGGGCCTATTTCACGAAATTTTAACTAAGATAAGATCCCAATTTTAGTAATTTGATTGGATAATATTAGATTGATTTTAGTGCTTAGCCAATCAAATTTGAAGTATCTACTAAAATTGGATTTTATCTTAAGTTAAAATTTCGTGAAACAGGGCCCTGGCTCCTTTTAACAACATTTGCGTATGGCCAACTTTCCTTTCAATATAAAAATGTTTATTGGGATAGTCTATTAAACGTAAACTTAGGTCTAAGAATAATTTACCAAATTCTTTTTTTTATAAGGCGTTTAACGTCATATCTTTCTGCACAAATGAACAATAAATTATTCATTAGATAGAGCGGAAACATTTTTATACCTGTAAAATAAATAACAATTGCATTATGATAAGTTAAGGTCTACCATGTAATACGGAAATTTGAAACACACGTATGCACCATATCCTTCTACACAGCATAATAATAAATTGTTTACTAATAATTAAAGTAATGAGGTTGTGTGGGAAATTGCAACATGTTTTAACGTCCAATGGACTGCAAAGAGGTATGGTAGTTTCCTGAGTCCCTAGTTAAAAAAACATTTTTCAATATTTATAAACATTAAATATTTCTGTTATTCATTGTAACAGTTAGGGCATAAAATGTAAATTGAATGTCCATATTACTAGTAGAACACATGTTAAACGAAGTAAAGTTTTCTTAATCTTCGTCACCCGAAGTTGTACTTCTCATAGAAATGAAATGAAATGGGGTTTAACGTCCTACTCTTATGCACCTAACCTGGGCTAATGGAAGACGGACTTCTCATAGAACTAGAAGTGTCAACATTATCATACCTCATAGAACTTGAAGTGTCAACATATTCATGAACCATAATTACTGTAGTTTATGCGGTTGAGATGCTTATTTAATTAATTTTTCTGTTAGGAATACCTTGATAAATAATTGTACGGTAGTAATCTAACAGGTAATTTTATATAACTAGAAATACAGATTTGCATGTGGACTATAATGTACCACGTCGCTTAATGACTGTCCCACGTGACACTCTGTTGTGCAATTTTGATGATGTTTTTATTTGTTTCATAATTTGTTTAATACTTGTTCAAATTTCACATTATTAGTCGCAAAATGTACATGTATTAATAGTTAATAATGTAAAAAGGCAACAAACGGTCAAGGTTTATGTACGAATTAAAATATTGCTCCGAACAGGAAGTAAGTATTGGTCACGACGTTCACGTGACACCCTGGTAGGACTTATAAATGGGGCCCCGCGGCGGCAATATGCGATATCATATTAGTGGAAGCGGACGTTAAACATACTATTCCAGTTCCAGGCAATATGGCAGATTACGTCTCAGCGTCGTACGTGAAAGACCTGTCTTAAGCAATCGTGAACAACTTTTGAAGGCTATTCCACAGTTTAAATAGCGATTTATTGTAACCCTGAAGGTGAAATAACAGGTTCCCAGCAAGTTAATTATGATATATATAAATACGAAATAAGTAATTTCATAGACCAACTATGTATGACCATCTTGGACTATCGTATCGTTTATACTGGGGACCGTTCGTTTATCACTGCGCGGTGCGCAATTATGGAAGACCGTTAGAGACATTGTAAGATGTTATCTCCCACTACGCCGGGCGCCATTTCACTATTTTTATTATAGATAGTCACTTATTTTAAAGTGTGTTGTTGTATTGCTGGTATTTTAATGAATCGAGATTAATTAAAAACCATTCCACTATTGGAGCAGAAACCTACAAACTTGTACTGTTGTAATGTTCATACGGGGATTAGCACTAACAAGTTCAAAGTATGGCTCCCTTGCGAACACAGATGATGGATCTGAAACGTAATGGGTGGGGAAAACTACGAGATTTGAATGTGATACGACTTTATCGGCCTAACATTTAATGGGGAAACCAGTAAACCAACCGACATTGACAGGGTGCTTTGGGTGGCTTACAATACTCTCGTCTTTATCAAGTAAATGATACAGATATGTGAATATATTGGCAAATATATACAGAATATGCCACAAAATTACAACCAAATGTGAGAAGTTTTAATTCTATTAAAACTGTTTTAATAGTTGGATGGGTATAACAGTATAAGATATACAGACTAAAATGTTAATACTTCAAAATTAGCAAATTAACATAAAAGCGTTCTCAATTTGTAAATAATCTCCCAAGTGAAGCGGGTTTAGAATACATCGATGAAAAGCAGAGGCATGTAAAGAGTCATTGCCCATGAGTGTTGGAATTCGAAACAATACTGGGTTGCAGCGCTGTGTCCAGGCAAAGTCAGTGGCGCCACCAGCCGCCGGTGGTTGGAGGGGCAAAGCTGGAGAAAAGTCCATGGTTAAGGGGGCAAAGACACGAGCTTCAACTAGGGTGGGTACGAGCTTCAATAAGGGTGGGTGGGGAACTCCCCAGGGTGGGTGGGGAACCACTCCCCTATGTTTTGAGAAACTGGCACCTGCCTGCCGGAAATGCCGTCTGGTTATAGTATTTCAGGCTCTGATCATTGAGATAAACGAAGCCCTCTTTTGAGCGCCAAAGTAGCGAGTCCTTACGGGGGATATCGGGGACCTCAACCAGGAAATTCTGAAAAATAGACTGTCGGAAATCCTCTCTGACAGTATTCAGGCACCGATTGTCAAGATATAAATAGAGCTGGTCGGATATCGCCTGTCGCCTGATCACTAGTTTATCCGAACCCAGAGCGGAAAGTGTCAAACGGGTTTGTAAATGGTTTGCTGACATCTTGTGAATATTATTGCAAATGCTCGTGGATAGGCCCCTTAATTTGATCATTTTCATGGCTGGAGTTTAATAACTCATAGTAATAAATCCCTAAAATGGTATAAAAACCAAATGATTTAAAGTTATTTTTGGAACTTCTGCAGATAACAGTTGTCTTCGGTGTCTAAAATTCCGGTTCACACCATTTGTCCAATCATCTAAGGGGGTCATGAACACAACAGGATGATGTGCGTAGTCTTTATAGAACACCAATATACCGCTACGCATTTGAGGAAATCACATATAGCTAACAAATTTGCTGGTCAAATTCGTCAGTATACCAATATCATTGTGTTTGACAAACAGAAACTACATGTAGTCACGCATACTCCGCGCAGCGTTTCGTTTGATTATAGGTAATCTCACTACACACTGCTCTTCTGAGTGGATATTGTTGTGTTAAATTTTGATTAGTCAGTAGTCCGACTACCAACCTATCACTACCTACCATACAAACGCTTTACATTTAAAACGAGTGCCAGTATTGGACCAAATATGTTTACATAACGTTACGTCATGGCTCACGCTTTTATTATGCCTAATTAACCCGTGCATAGGAGAATACTGCAGTAAAACTAATTGTGTGACAAACGAGGCTATCAAGTCGAATGAAATGTAAACAATACTCTTTGGAAACGAACATACTTATACCTTTTTTAATACCTTAAATCACTGTCCAAAGTTTTAGGGAAGACTTAGATTAAACGAAGGACTGTCATGTTGCTGTACTTAAGTGATAGCTTTCATTGAACGGGGAGAATAGACGCACTCCCGCAAAAGTTCAAGAATCAGAAGTCAATCCAGCAATGGTCAGAGAGAGATTTCTCGGGCCATTGCTTCAGGAATATGGTAGTCACGTAGTGGTTATAAATTTAATAACTAAATTAAAAGATCCCCACTCAACAGTATACAACAGAATTAATATGTTTTGAAGATTCTTTAATAATTATATAACGTTTTGGGTTGATACACCCTTTATTGAATATAAAAATTAATAATCCTGTATCATAATTATACATTATAGTTTTCACGGTCGTTCTTCAAAAGTATAAAAGATAAAAAAAAAATATTTCTGAAAAACGTTGTTATTTATGGAATTAATGACATCTATATATAATTTTAAACGAAGAATTAATTGGCTGAATTGTATGAAATATATAGCAGAATTATTGTTGATTTGTTTCATACACAAACGTAGCCATATACGTTGCATGGTAAACTGTAAATGATCATACTAAAGTTTGAATTGGTCGATTTGCATAATTCTGGACCATTATTCTTTTCAAAAGATTGGGTTGGGTGTCCAAATAGTCTAACGCGTGCGCTTTAGATCATACGGTCTGTCATTGAGTCAAGTAGCGTGGTTTCTGTGACAAAGAGTATCGCCTATTTAACTTCGTGGGTTTTCACTGCCCCAACCCTCTAAAAAACACACCCACAAAAAAAGAAAAACACAAACAAAAACCGAAACAAACAGAAAGAAGACGTTTTATGACAGATTGACAAATAAATGACGAGGTCCCGTATATCAACAAAACTTACAACGGGACTCTTTATCTTGAATAGAAAGGTGTTAAACTTTCATAGGACATTAAGAAACTGTAAGACGAATCCGAACGGCATATAGAGACATTCATATTCCTGAAGCAATGGCCCGAGAAATCTCTCTCTGGCCATTGCTGGATTGACTTCTGATTCTTGAATTTTTGCGGGAGTGTGTCTATTTCCCCCGTTCAATGAAAGCTATCACTTAAAGGAGCTAAATCGCTAACATTTGGGACCTAGAAATTGACTCAAGTGGATCGCAACGCATATAATACTGTAATATGAATGTATATAAACTGATTTGCATTCAATTGTTTCCGTTTTTGCTCTAATTTCAAATCAGTTATGTTCGGCGAAATAAACCAGAAGTGTCAACCGAAGGCATTTTTTTTTAGCGTCTAGTTATTCCAGTCTACATGCGCCGTTTGATTTGGTACAATGTTTTTAGCCTCGTTCCTCGAGTCTCTTGCTAGAACTGGGGCTGAAACGCATTATGGTACACGATTCGTGTACCAATGGTAAAATATTTATTTTTTCTTAAATATTGGATATCAGGAGCCCATCTTTTTCCGGTAAGATCACATCATCAATTTTGATTTAAATTGACAAATAATTCGTGTTTTCAATGTTGAAGATTTTGGATGACATTGAGTTAAAGACTTAGCTCCTTTAAGTACAGCAACAAGACAGTCCTTCGTTTAATCTGAGTCTTCCCTAAAACTTTGGACAGTGATTTAAGGTATTAAAACGGTGAAAGTATGTTTGTTTCCAAACAGTATTGTTTACATTTCATTCGACTTGATAGCCTCGTTTGTCACACAATTAGTTTTACTGCAGTATTCTCCTATGCACGGGTTAATTAGGCATAATAAAAGCGTGAGCCATGACGTAACGTTATGTAAACATATTTGGTCCAATTGTGGCACTCGTTTTAAATGTAAAGCGTTTGTATGGTAGGTAGTGATTGGTTGGTAGTCGGACTACTGACCAATCAAAATTTAACACAACAATATCCACTCATAATAGCAGTGTGTAGTGAGATTACCTATAATCAAACGAAACGCTGCGCGGAGTATGAGAGACATTATGCCGTTTCAAATTCGTTATTTTCTGGGTTTAACGATTAGCCCCCCCCCCCCCCCAATAAATCTAACCGAACCTCTTTGCCATATTGCTAAAACTAACCCCTAACCCCCCAAAAACGACATGATAGATAATATTTATGTAAATACGCTTATAGCTAATCAGTCAAGATTTATTTTAACAGTCGTTTTGAATGTTTTTATTTAAATAAAAGGAAAGGTGTCTAGAAACATGACTGTGACCTGAAACCACAAGTAGATAGTAATCAATGTATAAAAGTGGGTTAATGTGATATAATATAGGTAAAGTAAGAGTATATTTCACTCATTATTACATAAGTATATTCCATGATGTAATACACGTAAGCCTACCTGATCGACGTAAAATTTTTATATTACAGACTTTTATGTAATATACTTGACTGGAGTATATATAAAAAGGAGTACGTACGTCACAGTTTAGAACTGAATCAGTGGACAGTCGGCTGTACGGTGGTCATAATGCGTCCACTGCAATGGACGACCATGAAATACAACGTATTAAATCCCTATACCTAATCTTTTGTTGTAGTGTATTTAGACGTTGGTTTATAAGAAATACACAGTGTTTCTGAAAATCGTTGTCTAATGCAAATTAAACGCATCCCCAAACCCTTGTCATGTTGCGTCATAAATCGTGGTTGTGTGGACGGGACTTGTTGGCGCTTATCTCTTCTGGGGATAATTCTGCGACAAGGAAAAAAAAATTATAAAATATTTTAAAATGACAGTTTCACCAATAGTAGATTTGAGTTATGCACAAATATTTATGAAAAGCCTTATATTTTGTAGAGTAGTCATCCCACCATTACCGCAACCAATTTCAAATAATCGAAATTTCTTTTATTCTTAATAATTGGAAGTTGCACTCGAAAGGTCGCAAATATCCTCTCACATCATTTTTTTTTTTTTTTAGAAAATGGTTAGATCTATTAAGGTTATAAATTAGTTCCAGGTTTTTAAATTATAAAGCATTAATCTAGAAAGCGTAGGCCTACATATTAGACTTAATTTTCCATTTTAATCATCAGCCCACTTTGCCAATATTGTACGTTTTTAATGCAGTTTCAAGTGTCGTTGTCAAACTGTTGAATCAATCACCTCGTTATATTTTTTTCTAATGCAGTTAACAATGCTCGGAGAAACAATAAAGTCAATTATTAACAATAAAACAATTTCGAATAATCACAAGTCCATTATTTCGCGGCTTGTATGTCGAACGGTATTTTGATGCCTTATTAGACAAGACAGTTCTTGACTACAGTAGCCTACGCAATAATATTGGCTACAATGTTGTAACGCACAGCTGATTGGACTATTGAAAGCGAGGCTAGCTCAGACCAACATGGCTGCGCTGGTGGAAGGACACGATTATGGTCTCATCTCAAACGAAACTTCCATCGACCAAAAAACTGTGATTCATGTAAAATTAACCGATTCAGCGTTGCGAGCAATAGAAGAGTTCTCTAAAATCAAAGTAAGAATATGCTAATATCCTTTTTAACTACTCTAAATGAGGGCAATCTTTGACAATACGGCGAAAATGCTTGAGTTCGCAAAAATTTTAAAGACAGACGATCTTGATTTTCTTCTGAAATTCTCTATAATTTTATGGATATTTATTAATATATAGTACTTTTAGCATGAATAGGGGCATAACTAAATAGCTATTTCTAATATTGCTTCATAAATCTATCTATATAACTGTGAATGTGAAGTACCATATTTACTGCTGACACAGGAAAGGCAAACACAACATATTGTATCTGAATCTGATTTGATAAAAAGGTCTGTAATTTTTTTTATAGGAAAATGTCACTTATGAATCACATAATTCTGTGTGAATGTTCGTAGATATGTAGTCCTAATGATATAATTTTTACATGAAATTGATACATTTTATGAATTTGTTAATTTGCCTTTCATGGAAGTGATAGCCATATGGAATAGAAATCTGAAGTGAAGTATTCTGAATGTAGGTCTAAAATATCACAGGCTTAGTGTTTACACTGTTAAAATATGAATAATTAGGTTTTAAATGATGACTTTTTTAATTAAAGTAAAGTATGTGATATACAAGAAAACATATGTTGGGTTTTTTTTGTATTATTGTGAGATTTTCAACAGATTACTTGTCAAATATGGACAGCTGTTGACTAAATTTACACTACCACACTGGTAATAGCAATACCATGACTGTAGTGTGTGACAGGAGTCACAGGACGGTGGATATCGAGGTACAGAATGATAAAACTGAATTGTATTGGGTCACTTCTGTCATTTTGAAATTTAGATAACTTTATCAAGGTCTTTAGAATAACAAAATGACACATTACTATACTAAGTAAGTTTTACAACTGTGAGTGAGTGGGTATATTTTCGTTTTGTGCATAAGCTTACCCATATTTTTATGAAAATTAATAAGGTTATATTATTATTAGCAACTTTATCGATGCACAGTTCCTTCTGATTATGTTGATGTAAAATAGGGTACTGGTGAAAGTAAAAGAAGAAATTTACCGAGGCAGTTAAATTACAGTTGTTGCAAGTTGCTTTGAAATTGGATGGAAATTTACAGGTGTCTCTTTTGAATGACATGAAAGTGTGCAAATTTGATGTAGGCCTACAGTAGTTTGATACTCCAATTAACTTATAATTTGCTTGCTGTTTCAATTCTTAGATCGTAAGGTCTGTCATTGGGTCAAGCTTGTATGTGTGTAACGTCTGTCATTGAGTCAAGCTTGTATGTTTTCTCCAGGTCCTCCAGTTCTTCCTATTGCTAAAAACCTCTATGCACAAGCAAATTTTGAAAATAAAATTGTACCATGCCAGTCCCGAAATTATCTTGTTTGTGTCGACAGGATATGGAGTTTTGCAGAAAGACATTTAAGGACCCTGACATGTAAACTGTTCTGTTGTACATGTATAAATATAGGTGTTCACAATGATTGAAGTTGTGAGATACTTTTAAAGAAGTCATGTTTGTGTCACGCAATACGCAATGGTGTGCGAAGCCAGAGAATTCATTGAAATATAAAAGACGATGTTACATGTATCTTTAATCACTGTCCATTTATCATGATATCAAAGCCTAATTAGATTCTCGAATTATCAATTACCGGTACCGACTTTATTAATGCTCACTCACCATCAAATTAATCATAGTCCTGAAATGACCTAGTTTGTGTTGAGTGGACGCAAAACCCCATTTCTCTTTTTCTCTATCAAATTAACCAACTTACATGTACATGAATACATGTACATCACGCACTACCTAATGCTGAGAGATCGGACAATCTTGGCATGCAACCTTCGACCTAACTGAAGCAGACAGCCCTTAATCGTGAGGCTGAGAATCGACGACACCCACTCATTTTTGCTCTGTGTGTGCTCCAGTATGGTATTTTTGTAGTTAAAATGGGGTGTCTCCACTTTCCATTTCACAATAACCGTACTTTTATTGGAAATAACCACCTGGGGAGGTATCTTTATGACAAAATAAAAAAACCGATGTGAACCTGTGTAATGTTATTGACGATTATCTGATCAGTAAGGTTATTAGATTAGATTAATCATTCAACTAGAAAAAATTTGAAATTCTTTATCATTGGAAGATTAACATAAAATCTTGCAAGTCATTCTGAATAAGAATGCTATAGGACATTTTATATTTTTATTACTCGTATTGTATGTATTTGTAGTACGAATTTATTGAAAAATTGAAACTGAAAATTCTCTGAAAAAGGCAATTAGCAAAATGTGCTAATCTAATGCTTGTATCCTCGTCCTAAAAGTTTTGGATGTTATTTATAGTATAGATGGAAACTACATGTAGAAATATCTGCTGACAAGCATTATCGGATGCTTGAATGGCTGTATTGTAATGACAAGCAGTACGTCATTATGCTGGTAGCATCTGTTTCCTGATAAGATTAAGTGACAACCAATATATTGATGACAATATTATTATTAAACCAATATAGATCTGCTCAAGCATTAAAGCTTACTGTCCACTTTAACTAATATTTCAATAGAATTGTACTAATATTAATTGGGCTACCCTACATGTAGTTCCATCAGTCTTGACTTCTTGATCAGATATAGTTTTTGATTGGATTCTTCTCTCTGTCACACTAATCACCATTTTGACTGATCTTTGTACCTGCTGTCTAGCCTTACTTAACTCTAATACCGAGAATTCTTTTATGTGCATGCCAATGTGCACAGGGCGACCTTGTTTTTATCCCATCCAAATGACTAGACACAGGTTTTTTTTTTTAGAAACCTGCTGTCCGGGATCGAACGCCAGAATTGAATGCGTGAACCGCTTTTTAGAGAGCCATTACTCACTAAACCCAATACAACAATTTTTGAAAAGAACAAGACTTGTGGAATTTCAGGCATTTTACATGGTGCATAAAGACGTATTAAAGTTTCAAAATACAACAATCTACTAAATACCACTTTCCCCAGAGATATCAAAAACTTTGAAATGGTTCCATAAGTAGTTCTTGGGAAATGGTGAAGTGGGAAAAAAGTTAATTTAGAATAAAAGTAAATCTAAAAGCTGAATAAATATCTGAGCAAAAGCTATTGGTTCACACCAGCTGTAGTAGGAACTCTTGATAATGATTAGCATGATGTTCTAAATCTCAATCCATGTACTGTATGAAATCTATTTTAGAGGGTGTTTATCTTTTTCAATTTTTTTACAATGAAATTGTCTTTTGTGATGTCAATGAATGGATAGCAAAAAATGGATAGTTTGCTATCGTCTTCATTTAGGTCTACTGGTGTTATTTTCCTATTCAAATAATGGTTGAAAATCACATAATGTATCTGATGATATGAAAACTCTAACGATATGATGTAGACAATATGTGTACATGTCCATTTTATAATGGAGTAAACTTATACTACATACATGAACATGACATTGTGTAGCCTTGGATTACTGTCACTTTTGATGATATGTTGAGGACACAAGACCTTGCAATATTTTTGTATGGAGCTTATAAATTCAAATTCATGTTTGGAAATATTGAAATCTGTGTTACAGTCCCTGTCTTGTTTTTATATTCATGGCGGGCAATACCTGATGTCACTGTTTTTATTATCTTCGGCCAACTATTAGTATTATATATACATTTGTATGTACATTAGTGAGCCATATGAATTGTCAATACATCAAGTGTAACTAGGCTATCTAACTAAGAGTAAAACATATGATAGGATAAGATATTTTAAACATTTATAAATAAAACTTGACACACTAGTATTAGCACATGTTTTCTTCAATTTGGGTTATTCATAGGCTGTTAAAATTGAAATATGTCACATTGCGTAACGGATGGACATGTGCAAATATGAAATAGCGAGGTAATTGTCGTACGACACAAACTGTGCAGCTTCTTTGCTGAATTATTTTAATCTGACAAATGTATTGTTTATAAAAACAGTGGTTTAAAAATGTGTTATTTACATGTCTTTCAGTGTAAATATCTGTATGTTATGTATACATAAAATAGAGATGTTATTACTGTATCTGTAACTTTATAAAAAAAATTGCTAATCTATGAATTTCATCCCTGTCCGCTTGTGGACACTCTAGAGACTAAGTTATCTAATATCATTCAATAAAAAATTTATACATTTTTTTTTAAGTCCAACTATTTCCATTGATTAGTCTAGGTTGATGGACGCTCTAGAAGCTAATGTTATCTGATCGAATTGAAATTTATAAACTTACACAGTATCTATGACAATAGGTTAAGTCGGGTATTATCTGATTACCAGTACACAGTGGTCTGTGTTTCTGTTCATGAGAGAAAGAAGTACAGATAGATAATTGTCCTTGATCACTTGTGGATCCTTCGAAATTTATAGAGTTGTATACAATGTTACGTGTATGTTTTAAACGATTTCCTGTAATTCTACAAATATTAAATTATCATCCAATTACCTTAAATAAGTGGGGGTTGGGTGGTCGAATATCATACAGCCTGCCATTGTCTCAGCTGGTGTGCTTTCGAATCACTGGTTGTACGTGGCAAGCAGAAGGGTCGCCTGTCCAACCTCGTGGGTTTTTTCCAGGTACTCCGGTTTCATCCCACTGCGCAGGCTAATTATTGAAAAAAATTAAACCATATGTTGGTCCCGAAATGACCTAGTTTGTGTCAAGTGGACATTAAACCCCATTTCTCTCTCTCTCCCTTAAAGTAAATGTTGGCGCCACGAATACAAAAAAAAAAAAACACAACACAATTTATATGGAAAACAATCACTGGTTTATACACATATAGCACAACGTTTCGACAAGTATTCTCTTATCGTTATTAAGTACAAACGTAGAAAACAGTTGATCTGTTTAAAACACAGATCCTACATGTATTTTTTAAAATTTTTTGTAGTTCAAAATGTTTTCATTTCTTTACTACACTATGACCTGGAAGAATCGTTATACATGTATGTGAGGGATTAGCCAATGAAACGGTCTGTTACGGCGAGTTTCTGGTGTGAGGTAAAGGTAACTGTGGGTAAACATCAACGCTGATTGGTTGATCAAATGTCTGATGTCATGGGGTCAAAAGCCGCTTGCATGACCTGACGCAACCTTTCACTACAACCGGTTAGATTCTCTTGTAGTAGAAGCTATTGAAATATGAAACGAAATTTTGATCTGTATTTTAATTAGATCGGAAAACAGTCAAGTTTTAAATATATTTGATAGTCCCTGTTGATTGATAAATGTTGATGTTTATTTCATTGCCAGACAACCTATCTTTGATTTTAACAGTCTTTATAAAGTGCAAGCATATTCTATTTGATGTAACAGTATATTCTTTGACCCTAATTTGAAAATGTATGTAAAGTACATGTATGCTGTTGTATAGTGTGATATTGTAATAATATTATGATGGACATATTAAAGTTCATTATCCTAGCTAATGAAATCAATGCTACATAATAGTCTACATGTAAGCGTACTAAATCTTTATGTCATGACAATGGTGACTGTCAGAAAATAGGCTTTGTGAACCTGTGAATATAAATCATGCTTAAATACAGATAAAGTTAAAATGTAGTACACAATATATATTATGTAAATATGTATTTAGGATGCCTAAGTCATAACTGTCTGTTGTTCATACTAGGTCACAGTATGTAATAATAGTACTTATTAAAAACTGCATAAACTATATAATGGGTTTTTCCCTTTCCAACTCCAAGTTTCATATTGATACTAGTGATACCTAATTAGTATCATCAAAATTATAAAATTGCCAATGGCTTCTTGTTGATGGTGAAGTGGTGTGAAAAGCAGAATCTTTTCCTATTTTCCGTTTCCTTATTATTGACAAAAATTTCCAAATCAGCCAGTGAGAATAAGAAATCTTAAGTACATGTAGGTAAACATGTTTTTAGTAATGTGTATCAGTGCATTCTATGTGTCAGAGCATATTTCCTGTACAACTAAAATTACAGTTTGTCTTTATACACGAATCTATCATCCCTCACAGTAGTTTGATAAATTCATGTTATCAAGATCTCAAGTGCAGGAAAGTAACCTACATGTAAGTAAGTCATACCATGTATGATCAAATCAAATGTAGATGGATGTTTATTATTTTTTTTAAGGTCGCATGTGACTGATTTCTTATCATGGGATACTCTAATTATTTTACCACATTAAAGGTTGTTCCTTGATAGTTTTCTTGTATTGTATGTGCTTTTGATCATTTTAAGGCAATATTTTTTTTTATATCCTGTCTTCATTAGCCCAGTTGGAGTAAAACAGTAGGCCATTTAACCCCATTTCATTTACATTTCCTTTTTTTATCCTATCAAATCCAAGTAGAACATAAATCTACACATGATACAGTACATGTATATAAGTGTCAAATATGTGAGAGCTATTTATCATAATGTTATAAAACAGCATCATGTAAATCTATTGGCAAGATTTGTCCTAGACACATCCACTAATCCATGACTGCAGTCAAAAGGTTAAATGACATGTAAAAATGATGGGTAAAGATTACTGTGACCTGTATATAGCCCGACTTCATATTTATTTGTGCTCATAAGATTAGAAAACAAAGAACAGAGCCAAAGGAAAAAATTTCTTCTTTAAGAATAGGTGAAAAGGTCAGTGGTAATGATAATGGATAGCTGCATATTGTTTGTTGTAAATTATAGAATAAATATAAACTTGTTGCTCTCCATTCTCAAAATATCCATTCTTGTATTCAACCATCTTCTTGTTTAATTTTCATTGGCCTACGCATTCTTCACAAAATAAACAATTTTCAATTTTGTTTTTTTTTCGACTGGAAGATTTTCAAGAATTAAACTTTCAAAGTTGTATGCAAGTTTTTTTGAATATTAATGTAAAGAAAGAATAATGTTACTTGATAATGGATTGGAATTGAAAACTATTATTAGAAATATGCATCATCCAATGTGCGCAATATGTTCAATATTGTTAAGGAAATATTTTTGATTTGTATTTTTATCAGAAGTTAACTGATACCGGTATTAAATGAATTGGGTGTTTTAAGGTGCAGCTTACATTATAATAATTTTAGTATGCTCAAATTTGATTAGCTGACATAAGTCGGTAAAGTTATGATAAACGTAGCCAATGGCAAAACTGTTTGTAAGGGAAGACGGTACAAAATGGAAATAAAATTACTATTTTTTTTTTTTATCCCAACATTGATGGATTAGATATAAAATTTGAACTTATTGGCAAGGAATCAAAACCTGTTACTTGCACGAGATAGGTATTGATATATATGAATGTTTAATTCATAGCTTTAAAAGGCTAAAAATAAAATCAAATCACTATACATGTAGTGTTGGTTGTAAAAAATGGTTTACAAGGTTTTTATAGTGAAAATTTATTTCAATATTTTAAGTGTGAGAATGTATATTTTGTGAGATGGTTGCCAGTTAGTACAGTTTATTATTATTTAAATAAGGTATATTATGAACAGGGTTCCTTGAGTACATCTATACTAAATTTTAATGTTGGGGTTTATAAATAAATCACAAAACAGGCACATGATAATTTGGATAATAAAGATATAATATAATACTTTGTGGTTATTTTCAGGTTGGAACCAATAGAAGACCATCCATCCAATTTAATGGCAAAAAAGGAGTAAGTTGAATTTAGAATAGTCATATTATTTTTGTGTAAGAGAATGTTAATGCGTCTGATCGTCATTAAATCCACACTAAAATGTATTGAATTAATTACCGGTATTTAATATTTAATGAAGAAAATCAAAATGTCAACAATAGATAATCTCCCTGCTTGTGTTCAGTCAGATTAGAAAGATGCCCATCAAAGATTTTGGTGGAGATTGTAGATTTTGGCTTACCGTGATCATTTCTTGGGAGCCGTTGTGCCTCAGTGAGTTTGATGTTGAGCTTGTTGGCTTGCTTACCTGGAGGTCCTGTGTTGATCGAAATAGTTCATCTAGATTTTCCGGTGTGTTTCCCCTATGTTAGTTGTGCAGGACAGAGAGTCTGACAAGAGACATCATATAGTTATTAGGATGGGACGTAGAACAAAGGTCCCGTATACAGTTTGGCTTGCATGTAAAAGAACCTGTGGCAATTGGAATTTGACACTGGCTCTGCACCGCCATTGTCCGGACGAAAATTGCCCCTATAGCACACTGCATCCCCGTCTTGATTAGCCCAGTTCTCCCAGATTATGAAAATTAACCTTTTTTTGATTTGATTTGAAATTCCAAATGTCTATACGCCTTGATCCAGATGCTAATAGGAAAATAAATATCTCATAAAGCCAACATTTGACTTAATTTGCATAATTCTATTTTTTAGGTGCTACAATTTCCATCCAGGTCTACCTCTGAGGACCCAAGACCTGTCAGTTCATTCCAGTTTTTTATTTCTGAAGTTCCTAAAGATCCCAATGGCAGTTTTGACTGTATTGAACAGTCGAATTATAAGTAAGTTTTTGATGAACTAAATATCTTAACACAGATCCTTTAATTGGAATTAGATACTACGTTTACATTACATTACAACTCTATGGAACTTGCTAGATTAAATGTAAACCTGGCAGACGTTCCATCATGTTTGTCAGCAGTCACAGAAATCTTGGATCGTGTAGTGAATCAATTCGTTATTTGATGATTTATTTTCAAGTTGTTACAAGTACCCTTCCCTTTAAAACATGCAATGTGACTCATCAAACCATGTCAATTATTGAGGGTACAGTCTGATATTTTTTTTTGAAATATTTAATTTTTATAGAAACAAGGGAAAGTTGGAGAGGCTGCCCGGAAGTATGCAGTATAGAATGGGAATTCGTGCTACAGAGGATGTTTATAAAACAACTCGGGAACGGATGACAATTGCTGAAGAAGAAAGTAAAAAAAATTGGTAGGTGATCTTCAATGTATTTAAATTGTATATGTTTAATGTAAGCAGTTTAACTTTAGTGTGAACGATAAGTCCCAACTCCAAACCCTAATACAGTCATGGAAATAGGTGTCCTCTGTCACATAAAAGGTTGAGCAAAATCGTCAGTTACAGTCCTTTTGTAGTATGTCATTTTGTTAAACGCATATTGTTATTGATTATTGCATTACATCATTAGAAAATAATTAGCATCTGATATTAGTTCCAGACTTTCTAAAACATGTACTAAATGCCAATGTTTAGAACTATATGGGAATTTTGGTCAGTTTGAATTGGGTGGTTACATTTCATTTCTACTATAGAAATAAAATGTTCAGGGATTTCTAAATTTTGTCTTGAATATTAATTGCCAATATTTTTTGTTACAGTGCCAAAGAAATCAAAGTTAGTGGTCGTCACATTAGTAAAAAAGTAAAGAAAGTGTTGCCAAATACAAGTAGTAGTATCAGTAGTAATGTTGTTAAACCTCAGCCTAGCAAACCTTCCTGTGCAGTGAGACCAATGCACAAACCCAGCTCAAATAATAGTGTCTCTAGCTCAGCCAATCATAGACTCTCTGGTTCTAATCTAACCAATGGGAGTTCATCTCATTCCCCTAATAGACCAAGTGGATTAAATCATTCTCCGCCTACTGGACAGGGAAATGGATCCAGTGTGTCTTCGAGTGGTAAATCTGTTCCAGTATCCAATACAAATACTACCAAAGTAAATCCAGCCATTATGGCGTTACCTTACAGGTATGTGTTGAAATGAATATTACTCTCTCATTAAGATTAGATCCATTCTCAAAAATTGCTGCAGATGCTATGACTCTACTTTCACCATATTCGTTACCAGGACTGACTGAACTGTACCAGGTTGAATGGCAGTTTCACTTGCATGCAATTCTGTCATATCAAGCACCCCCTCTTTCACTTTTCTTCCCATTTGCATTCTCTAACAATTTGCACTTGAAAAATATATAGTCGGTGTCAAAGCAAATTGTTTATGATTAAGAAAAATAAGTTTTTTTCGCATGAATCAATCAATTTTCTTTTGAAAATTACAGGTAGAATGGGAGTAGTTGACTTTAAAAACAACTTGCATGACAAAATAAATCAAGTGATAAATTATTGTTAAAGTACATGTAATAGCCATTAATTTTTGATTCTGCATGATGCATTATTAATCGAAAAATGTCATTTGTTTTTGTATGATATAAATATAATGAAGACATTTAGTCTGTTATGAATAATGTGTTTATATTGTATTTCAGAGATAGAATCATTCATTTACTTGCTGTTAGACCTTATAAAAAACCTGAATTATATCTGAGATTACAAAAAGGTAAACTTTAGTGTAAAATTATGTTACATTTGATAGATAATAACTTATACAATGTAATATGCACCAGCAATATAAAGGAAATAAAAAGGGTGAAATAATGTATTTACCTTTCTAATTTGACAGTTGGAATTTGAAATATGAGTAGGCCAGTTGAGAAGGTTCCTCCGAATTTTCTTTTGTGATTTCATTAGAGGGCAACACGAGTAACAGTCCAAATTCATTCGAATCGGGATGACAAACTAAGGCCCTGTGCATACATTGGCATACATGTAAAAGCACTTGACAGTTAAAATTCAGAAGAAGAGTAGGGCATAGTGCCGCTGTCTAGTCAAAATTTTCCTCCTTTATCGCTCATTTCTTTATTTTCCGAGATGGTTCTCTCAATGCTGGGGGTGTCAGTTTCCATGACATTTGCAGAATAACAGTTCCTAATCTGTCTGCCTTGCCAAATACAGTGGATTCATTATTGGTAGTTAAGGCAGAGTACAGAAATGAATAAGCTAGGGAAGAAGAGCAGGATTTTAATAAGATTTTGCAAATTGGTATTCTAAATGTAGTTGCAGTGCTTTGAAAACATTCCTTATTTTATGGAAAACTAACTTTGTGATTGGGTCATGGTTTTCTATGAATTACAGATGGAATTAAAGAAAAGGATAAGAATTCTTTAGGTACCATATTAAAACAGGTGGCCATTATTGGTAAAGACAATAGCTACAGTCTGGCTAAACATGCCTACAATGATGTTCGCCAAGATTGGTCACTTTATACCGATATTGACCGCCAATTGCTGAAAAGGTAAACACAAGTTCTTAATGACTTGGATAAAAATGTGTTGTGTTTAAATAAAAAGAAATCTTTTCTACTTATTACCTCAAGACTGGAATTATATTTAACCCTGAAATAGTTATTCCAAGATGGAGCAGTTTTAACTTCTATTAAAAACTATAAGCTTACCAGATTTGTCTTGTTAGTTTAACCAAAGGTTTTTTTTGAACATATCTTTTCAACTGTTTGTTACATGTAGACTTCATATAAGTCTTTTTCAGAATTTCTTTTTCAATTTTAAATGATTTTTTTATTTTTACGTTTTAGAAATTTACAGAATATTCAACAAGGTGAAAATCGAAGTGCCTCCAATTCTCCTGCCCCTTCTCCAGCTAGTATTGTTAGTAATCCAGAGAGTCCATCTGCTCCTCAGGTATGAAATCTGTCTTAGTTTAAATATCATCTTGGATTAAATGTAAATATTTATAAATGCTTCTACAAGATACACATGTCTGGGATCATTTATGTTGCTAAAACAAAAGTTTAATAGTGCTGAGCATTCCCTGAAATTCACTGGGAAGATTTTTTTCACATAACGGTATAGATACATGTATTATAGACAGCACGTCTAGTATTAATTTGGTTACTAAACTGACAGAATTTTTATCAGCTTTAATGGTATTGTATAGACAATCCAGATTTTCTTGAAGAACAGTTTATTACTGCGATTTACAACAACAAAATCCCTACCACAGTCAGCATTTTTGATTCAATACATTTGTACTGTAATTTATCTCTCTTTCAATTACTTTTTAATGCATCTGGTTTTTCAGAAACGTCAAATTGAAGATACTGCTGATAATCAACCCAATAAAAAGATCCGCATTTCTCATACAAAAAAGAAGAAATCCGATCGAGAAGAATTAAAACCGATTAATGGAATGAACAATGTAGTAAAACCAGAAAAAACTTCTCCAATCTCCCTTGAAAAAAGTCATCTTGATGGTAAATTATTTTATTTATTTTTTTCATAACAGTTCACACAATATTATAATGATATTGTTCTCTAATCAGTTTTGTTTGGTTTTTTTTTGGTTTTTTTAAATTTTACTCTACATTTCTGTTTTAAGTTACATTCTACTGTTACCATATTCTGTCATAAGACAATTGTATTTCAAATGGTTAAAAAGATTGATCGTTTCCAACAGGCAGAGTCCATCAAAGATTATCCTTGACCTGGATGACACCTTGACTTTATTTGAAGCCAACTTTTTCATTTGATTTCGAAACTGTGTGACTATTACCTTGCACGGACACTAATTAAACTAGGCATTTATTGACACATTAAATAATAAAAATGGCTACCGTATGTGAAAATAGTCATCCTTGGCCATTCTCAGGGATGTAGCCAGGATTTTGCTGAGTGCTGGAAAAAGTTTTTTGGAGGGGGGCGTGGTCTTTTATGGAAACTCAACCCTTCTTGGTATATTTTCAGAGCATCTGCTGCCTTTTGTTTTTTGCTTCAGTGCAAATCAAATTTCCATTTATATATTCAAATTAATTTTCATCAATGTTATTGTAACCTACATTTGTTAAACAAAACTAATGTAGGCTAAGTGGTGTTACATAGTTATTATTAATTTACTAAAATAAAAGAACTGTTTCAAAGTCAACCCGGCGTGGCTACATCCCTGTGTAATTATTGTTTCCAAAACTAAAAGAAGTAAAAAAGAAAATAAATATGATGGCATTAGTATACAGTGATACAGGCAGCCAAATAAACTATTTGAAATTTGGTAATCTTCTTGATTTTTGGGCCATGCTCTTCAAAATGAGCCAATTCTTGTACGATCGACATGAAACTTGGCATACTTGTTCTTTAGACAATTTTGCATTGATTGATGAACTTCGATTTTGGATATGGCGTCAGAATTATATGATTACTGCAATGATTCCCTGTTAATAGAGTAGTCTTCTGTTTAGAAAAGCTTAACATTTTTGATTTTCAGTTTCAACCATCTATATTTATGTTGTGTTTATGCAATTTCTTTTCTACATCACTGACTCTTCCACAAGGTTACACACAAACTCAATCATATAAAGGGACATATTTACTCAGATTATCACCATCATGTTTCTTAATATTAACCTCCTACTTTCTGTGATACTCAACAATTTAAATATAATCATGATATAACTTAAAAGAGCACATAAAATGGTCATATACATGTACTTAGGTGGTATATACATGTACTTAAAACCAGTCTTTGCTATATATTCATTTTACATCAATGAAACTGCTTTAGAATAATATTCCGTACGACTAATGTCATACAGCTTTCAATCATAACAACAATGTTTTAAAAATTAAGCTTCTGTCAGCATGTGAGTATAAAACAAAAAAACATAACAATAAATGCTATTTAAAACTACGTTTAATGACCTAATTCCAACCGATGACACGTGTCATTGGAATGCGGCATTAGCAGGGCTAGAAATTCACCTGAATCTCCAAATGTATTTCAGACAGGCATTCTTTCTTTTGAACTCGACAATGAGAAATCAACAACTGTCTTTCAAGTGGCATACATTACTCCTATTATTGGTATAATTTTATCAGTGATTGAGATTAATTAAACTGTTACTATCTATGTCACCCATTGGACTCCATATTAATGGAATAACTGTTATCTTTGTTACATGGCTGAATTAAAATAAGTTTTATCCGATTTCATTAAAGGAGAATACTACCTCAAAGACTTGATTTAATATAAAAAATAACAATATTAATATGTGTTTCTGGCCATGTGCAATTTTAAAAGTAGTTTTGAATATTTTTCATTGGAAAAATATGCCCCAAAAACCTGAATGGACATTTACGCTTGTTTAGATTATTTCCATGAGTGACACCAGATATAATTTTCCCTGTATTGCAACTGAGCACAATATATCCCGTCATTTGGACTAACTAGAAGCATAAACATGTAAATTGTGTTGCTTGGGGATGTACTAATAGCACCAACAATAAATCAGGAAGTGAGGCAACACTCAGAAAAGTCTGGACATAATGATGTCAACAAGGCGAGAAGGGCTGGTTGCATAAAAACACGCTTCTCTTTGTTTGGAGCATTTTGAGTTATCTGCTTACGAACGTGATCGATTGAAGGAACTGGAAAATGAAAGCCCAATAGCGAAACTCAAGCAAGATGCTGTGCCCATATAGTTCCAAATTCCATTGCATATCGGTTGGATTTAGTTATGGTTGTTACGTGATCATTGTGCCATTTGTCTATCATCGGCAAATGAATAAAAACTTTTACAAGTTATATAACTAGTCACGTGATGGACAAAAGACTACGAAATTTGTGCATGAAGAAATGCCATGGTGCGGTATAAGCTTATTTTGGCTACAGCATTTTCTGATACTAAGATTAACACTATGAATAGAATAAACACAATTTTTCTGATGAAGCGTGAACATCAATAAATGAAGAGAAAAGTTATTGAGAATCGAAGGACTGTGATAAGACAACGTAATCGCCTGCAGCAATTCTTCTTCTTCATTCATTAGAAATGGTAGAATATTCCGAACCATCATTGTCACAGTTGTTGCTTTCAGTCATAATTAGCTTGTACTGATAGTGAAGAACATACATGGCAAAATCAATGTCTGACAAGCTGTCACTTTCTGCCAATGACATATTGAAATATACATTGACTACTTAAGTAATGGCCGAATAGTTAGTATGTGCAGTGCACATTGTATCATAAGGTCTGTCATAGAGTCAATTGGCTTGGGTTAGATTCCCTTGGTTATACATAAGGAGTAGAGCTCCATCCACATCACTAAATCACAAGGCAATTCCACCCCCACCCCACATAACTAATAACAATACTTATTGCATTACATAGTTAATTAAACATTAGCCAGTTGGTGACATACTCATAAGAACGTAACAGTGTAAACTTATATATTCTATGTTTAGTCCATGTGATCACATTCACCAATCAGCGGGGGTTATAGCTATTATTAATATAATTGAAAAATTGATCGAATAAATTTGATGAATTTGGTGTGGAATAAGTGTAGAGGATAAACTTAATAGTAGTACATGTATATGCTGGTTTGAATTACATACTGGTATCAGTTTCATGTGGTCATTTATGTGCTCTTTAAATTAAAGTTTATTTTAAATATGATGCCTGGTAATAACGGTTTTAGATGAACCTGACAAAATGTCAGACACCAATGAAATAGTACTTGACATTTTTATCTTAGTGCCAGACAATAATATCAATGAAAAAGACAAATCAGTGCCTGACAAAATGACAGGTACCAGAGGTTTTGTGCCTGACAAAGCCTGAATCCCTGCCTGACATTGTCAGAGACAGGTGCCTTATTTCCCGGGTTGATGATAAGTTTTAATATAAAATGTATTTAAAGGTTAGACCTCAAGAAATTAGATGCTTTGAATTGTATATTTTGTTATATTTAGAAAATTTCAGATATAAAAACAAATCGACTGCTCTCTCCCCCCCCCCACCCAGTAAGTTCACATTATTATTGTATGCACCAAGACATTGTTTGATTTGCATACATATCATACATACACATACACCTGTTCTTAAAAATAAATTAATATTTAGTTGTAATCTGTAAATGACATGTATTTCTAGATACATCATTCCTTGTACTGTTGTCGTTGACCAGGAAATGTGGTTGAGATAGTTTATTGTGAAATACTATACATGTAGCTACTAAGTGATTGGTTTTGAAAAAACAACCCAACTTTGATCCCAGAGTTAGTTATTCTGTAGTTATAATAGATTAAGGAAGAATAATACCAGTACATGTACCGTAGTTAATTAAGGATTACAGGTGTATTTGTGTGAAGTCTATGTTTTTAATTATATACCGGTATTATATAACTATAAGTATAAGTTTACATGAAAAATTTGTGATGTGTTTTGAGTTTGAAAAATGCTGGTGTTTTAAATCATGATAAACACACTGTAGTCACTTGAAAAGATTTTTGATTTTTATGTATAAATTCGGATGTGACTTTCTGCAAATACATGTAGCTGTTTTCAGAAGAAAAATCTGTGTTTACAACTTTTTATTGCATCCAACCACAGAAAAAATAAATGAATAAAATCTGTGAATGAAACAAGGTATACCCATGGTAACCTAGATAAACACAGGTTAGGAATGATAATTTTAGATAAAAAAAAGTTAGCCTTAAAAAACAGATTTTGTATGACCTGATACACATACATTAAGTCATTCAGCTCTTGCTATCCAGGATGTATGCTTGTGTAGGTTACATCGGTTGTGTAGAAAAAAAATCCTTGTTTGATTTAATAATTCATGAAGCATAGACAATGAAGCTATAGCTGATTATGTGGTATGCTGAAAGGCTTTTATCTTGAGTTATTTTCGTTCAAACGTTCTATTCAAAGTAATCAAAGCCATAACTTCCCACACGTCTATTACTACTATTAGAAAAAAAATATCTCAATGAAAATAGAAATAAATGTCTAAATGGTAATCTAACACTGGAAATTAGACATGCTTTAATTGGGCTTACAGATATTTTAAAACAACAGCTAACAAATATTGAATAAAACAAAGATATTATTTTATGACATCCTGGCTTTGATTTAGTTTAATTTTGACCAGCCTTTTGAAGAAAGCAGGGGACTATTAAAATGGGTTCGTCCGTCTGTCCGTCACACTTTTTGGGACACAAGAATAACTCTCTCTCTAACTGAGCTAGTATGTTCAAACTTTGCAACACAATAACTCTACTTTAACTTGGTAGATAATCAGTTTGATTGCTGGATACTTTTGAAGAAAATAAATGTGTGATTGATATGTGTCATCTATTTATTTGGGGATTTCTGCGGGGAACATCAGCCTCACTGTTGGCTTGTTTATTGAGACTTAAGGATTGAATAAAGGTATTTTTGATGTAAGGTTATACATGTACATTCCAGTAAAGAAAAACTCATGAAAATAGATATTATGAAGAGATATCTCTGTCAAATTAAACAGATTTTGAGGTTGGGTAGATTGTCCTAATAATATATTATTTTGAATACAAAAGGAGGAAGAGCAACACTCCCTTAAAACAATAACAATGACTGAACAGAACGGTAGATCTGTGTATCATGATGGGTATTTATACCTGAAACATTATCATGTTAATTAAACTACCTCTCATTTCTACCTTAGTCTGGCTTGTATCGCTGTTGCATGGCATTTTAAATATCAATATATTATTTTATTAATGTCTAAAATAGATCTTGCTGACTTTGATTGTGGGAGTGAAGAAAACTTTGTGTACATGTTAACTAGTATTGTGGGAGTATTGATTATTTCATCTTATTTTTGATTTAATTTAATGAACCGGTTCATGGTATATATGTAATTAATCAATAAAGTTGTTATTCTGTAGGTGTCATATTATAATCTAGTAAAGGAAGCCATGATTTCAATATTAATTAAACACAAATTGTAAAATGTAAATCCTGTTTATCCTGTAAATACCCCCAATAAGACTATTCATGACATGTTCAGGAAATATCAAATTATGATTAATTCAGTTACTGCCAAGTCTCTAACTCAGTATTTTCCATAATATTCTAAATTAGAAATACGAATAAAATGCAATATTGATCAATTACAATCAATATTGATGTTGTCTGGCAGTCAAACTATAGGATCCAAAATCAAATATTTAACATAATTATAATCAGTACACAAATGGTGTATACTATAGTTTTGGGTGCCATTTTGTAATGAACAAATAAAAATGTATTCTACAACTCAATGTGGAGAGGGGTTTAATATAGGCTATGCCTGTTCCCCAATCCCTATTCAGATACAAATCTGAATAAAATACTGCTTATTAAAAAAAAAATGTGGAAGTAATTAGTAAAGGCAGATTCACAAACGACTTCATAATATGTTTAATAACTTGTCAAATGCAGTAACTAGGTGTAAAAGGCTGCCCCATTCAATTTAAACTGTTCACATATTTCACCGAACATGTTTGTCTATTTCAAGGTTAAAAAACTAGGTGTAAACGACTGCAGGCGTTCGATTTGAACTGTTCACGTATTTCACTGAACATGTTTGTCTGTTTCAAGGTTAAAAAAATAGAGCTATACACCCTTTAAAGTGGCTGTCTAAAGAACCTCGAAAGCAAATTTCATTACCTCATTTATAAAAGATCTATGTTATATAACGTGTATACTGGCAATTACAAGATTATATTTGGAAGTGGATTTAACATATGCAATACTTGATCATTCTTTTCTATTTTAAAATGATTTAAACTTAAACTAAGCTTAAAATGTTAGTGAAAAACAGTACGGTATAATAAAAAGCGGTCACATATGTTTGAAATTGTATGGTAGTTTATTTAGTACAATGTTGATATGAACTATTGTTTACTATTTATATTGTAACAACATAGCTAGAGGGTAGATAGCAGTACATGTCAACACAGGTTATTATTAATAACTTGTCTCTTAGTCTTAACTGATCATATGACATATTGTAGTAACAATAAGACTTGTCTATCGATTTAATAATATGTCACCTTCAGTGGTCATGTCATTTGACATGTCGAGCAAAACTGGCTGAGGTTGACAGCTGTATAATAAAGTTTTGAGAGTTGTCGTTATATGGATACTTTCATTATAAGTTTATCTTTAAAATATTTTTCAGACAATGGTAATGATGTCTCCTCCAAAAGAGAAATGCCAAATTATTTAGGGTAAGTTCTAAGGAAAACAGATAATTAAATAAAGATTGAATTTAGAGATGTACCTGCATATTAAGTTGTGCACATAAAATATCACTAGGCAGATTAAATTCCAAAATGAGTAGATACAACCAGGCTGTCCAGGCAATATGCACATTTGATCCCAATCTGCCATTGTTATATTCCTTATAATCTTCAACCTTTGGATCTTAAATTGGATCCAAAGTGACCTTGCGATTACATTTCACTAAATTCGAAATTTTCTGGATTTAATATTGTTTGTCTCTAAAATCTAGTCAAACGTATGCATATTAGATTCCAAAGGTCATTGTCTTTGCACTTTAAGATGTATTGATTGTGGTTAAGTTTTGAGGGGGTGGAATGATCTTGTGTATGTCTATTGAAATATAAACTGTTATAAAATGAAAGGCTGTTCTGAAATAATCATGATTTACAAATGGCGTCTTTCAGCTCATACACTCTGATAACCAATACTGACCAAAGACTTAAATATAAAAAAGATTTTAACACCCAGTATGAAGAATATCGACAACTTCATGCACAGATCGAATCTGTTGTTTTAAAATTTGGCGAGTTGCGGTCACAGGTGAAAGGAAGTAAGGAAGGGACCAAAGATTTTGAGGTAAGGATAGCGTTTCTATCTCAAGTTAATGCTTTTACAATCCCTTTTTAAACTCCCTGTAATCACTGTCAATCGGATTGATAAATAGAATTGAAAAGACAGTTTTGAGATTAAAACTTATACCAGATTAAGAAACGCAAAGGAAAAAGAAAAATTATGTGAGGGTAGGTGTTTTAATCCTCTTTACTGATGGAATTAATTGTAGTGATATCTTTTTATATTAATTAATGCAAGAAAAAGAAATGTTGATAGACTTAACGATACATTATGAAGATCAGATAAAGAGCTGGCAGTTCTCAATAGAATAGTTAAAAACAAGATAATGTAAAGGGAATATGCTGAAAATTTCATTGGTCATCATTACTGAAGTCAGTACAATAAAAACTGTATACTAAACCAAACGATATAAAAATTAATGTTTTTTGCTTTTCCTAAATTTAGCTTGTATGCTTTTTCTTTCTATTCATTGTTTCCTTAATGTTTTGAACATTACTAACTTTGTTTATAAAACTATTCATTACATTTTGTAGGAATTGAAAAAGCGAATAGTCAAGGAATATGAAGCCAAGAAAACCGACCCCAAGTATGTTGAACAAAAGAGACGCTATGAATACTTGCATAAAAAGTTAGGCCACATAAAACGCCTTATAATAGAATATGACAGTTCCCAGTCAGTATGTAGTTAGCAGAGAAATTATGGAAAACAATGGACGGATGAGTGAACGGATGAACGGATTAATTAGGAAGTGGAGTGTCTGATACTTATATATGGATCTGTACAAGGATCAAATGATTATGATCTCGTAATAAATTTGTGAAGTCAGTATTTTTTTCCAACCAGACAGAAATGGAACCAGTCCTGTCACATTTGTTTGGACTTTAGTGAAGGAATTGATGATTTATTCATCAAGTGATATATATATTGAAGAAATTGTACAGTTTTATATATTCTAGCCCCAGATGGTTCCAATTCCAAGAGTGAGCCAAATCTGACAAACGATTATTCCTTATTCACAGAACTTGAAATCTTGATGGTTTAAGACAGCATTTGGTTTCCTTTAAAGGGAAATTTTTAGATTTCATTTGTTCTTAATTAAGTGCAAGTTATTTATTCATATTTTGAGCTGTGCATTATTATTAATCTGCTTAATATTATATATTAATTATCCTTATGTCATCTGCTTATTGTTTGATAAGGATTATTTTGCTTCCTTTGTGTCTCATTACGCAGAAACTTATATTTGTCCAAGGGTGTAAATTGCAATACAAACACCAAACGGATATTCTAGTCTATAAAAGTTTCAGTCTTGAACATAAAGATACAGAATAGTATGAAATTACTGCAGCAATTATATCATTTGTTTTATTTCACAAGTATGTATAATCTCAATGAGGTTTTGTCTGATTACTTACTAAAACAAGTTAAAGTTTGATATTTCTATTCAACTATCATTCAGGTTTTTATTAGTCTCATCCTTTGAATAACGTCGCCTAACGTCGCCAGGCTATGATCTATATTAGTATTACATCTACAACTAGTTTTCATAAAAAGGATTTTTCTTTTTGATAAGATAATCTGTTTTTGTCTATAGCACTTTAAAAGTATAAGAAAAGTAATTTTATGTACAAGTACTACAAGACATACATTGTCTACTAGATGTAGATAGAATGGGAACCTAACCTGGGAAAAATAAATGTAAATTTTATGTTGTCTGAAAGATTGGTTATTGATGTAGCTAAACATTATTTCAACTAGACCAACAAATACTTGACACAGGGATACTGGCGAAAAGGTGTGCTTATAACTGTTGCATGACAACTCCATCTGTTAGAAAACCCTAATGCTGTCACCTATGTAATAACTGTTAAGCTTATAAATTATATGCCAAAATAATAATGACAGTTTAAAGTAATTTTATTTATTGATTGAGAATAATTGTCAAGTTTTATTGTTATTTTTTTATATAAAAAAGAGGTATAATAAGGTATTCAGGCTGTATGATGTCAGAATGTCCTCGTCATTGTCAAAAATGGTTAATGGAAAAAATAATTGACTAAAACCTATTTTGGTCCAAGTAGATTATTTATTTTGCAATTTGATTAAAATCAGATGTCAATTACATTTTGTTTTTGATTTTCTGCTACATTCACATCTGACATAAATTCTTTGTAACTGGTGTTCAGATCACAAGAACTCATAGACCAATCAAATTGCTGTTATTGATAAGCAGGGCTGCATTTTGTGGTAAATCATGAGAATTTTATATCCAAAACATATGACAGTGATAGGTTTAGAGTATGTTTGGCTGGTGTTTATAGAACTCAGTTGTAAAAGAAATTATGTCAAATTACAATGTAGCCTAGCAAAAAATATAATAACCGAAATAGTATTGTAATATAATTTTAATAAGATTATTTATTATGCGAAATGTTTATCAAATAAGATAAACAACAATCAGATCTTGATCTTAACACAGAGGTGTAATGAGTTTTATTTTAATAAATGATTTGCTGAGGAAGATATTTCATGACTGGAAGGCTGTTAAAAAGCCATCAGAAATAAGGTGTTTGTATTAATCCTAAATGAGGATACGGAATTGGATATATTCCTTTATAAGGATCGAGAATAATGAATTTATTTGAAATACAAAGAAAAAAAAGAGTAAAAATAAAATTGGTTCGGGGGTTAAAAAAAAGACTGAAAAAATATAGACAAAAAAATATTGACATTTATTTATTATTTATATATATTTATGAATCAAGGTATTTGTAAAATCTTTCTTCTGTCACTAACATAATGTTTTGTTTCTTTCTTTTGTGCTTTTTGAAATATTTATAAACATTTTAATATATTATTGTAAGTAAGCATTGATGCCTTATTTGTTGTGGCGATAAATTTTTCAATAGTTTATATCATAATATATTTATGAAATTTGATATTGCTGCGTAAATTTCGTTGTAGGATTTCTTACGATACACCGTCATATATATTAATAACACAGTTGCGATATGATGAGTTACTCGTAATATACGTCTTAATACATTTATTATGTATAAATAAGGACAAATTGTGTCTGTTTCCAAGGAGATAAAAAGATAAAAGCTCTTGATTATGAAACAAAAGAAGTGTATTCTTGTGTGAACTGGCCTAGTTGTATTGTGATACCGATCAGATAAGATGTTCAAACACTTCAACAGGTTTTAGTTAGTGTATTGTTTAATGTATGACTATCATTATCTTATTCAGTGATAGGTCTCAATGAAAACTGTCAAACATTTATTGATAAAACAGAAATTGTAATCTTTGCATGGAATATTATACCCATCAACAGCTTACTGTGTTCTGCTCACACACACTTTTCTCTAATAAAGCACTGGAAAACTCAATTTCTAAAATTAATAGGTAACCAAAATGGCACTTTATTGTAGTTGGGTTGTATTTAACCTGGTACCGGTACTTTATACTGGTTCAATTTCTGAATTAATAATATGTATATAACATGTAACAATTTGTATGACTAAAGGCTGATTAATGACTACTAATTTTACAACTTGCACAGACTTCTCTTACTGAATTTCTCTTTAAGAAACCACCACATCACTTTATTTACAGGTTGTGGTTTGTAATCTAATCACATGTAATATGGCTTCAGTGATATTAAAACTATAAACTTGTTTCCTTTGTCAAGCTTGAATGATAGTTATTTTAAAACTTTATAACTTAAAATCCTGTCAACTTCATAATGCCTATTTTGTGTTTAATTATTCCCTCATCTTATTAAAATGAAAACCACATCAAATTCAAATATCAAAAATCATACATCTTCAAATATGAATAAGTATCAAAATGTAATATAAATATATTATTAGGTTAATACTCACATGGAATTTAACATAAGGTGTAACTTGGGATTAGTTTTAATGTTCTATTTTAAAGTATTAATATAATGGATGTAATATTATAAACTAGGCTGGGTTTAATACACATCTAAACTAAAACAACCTGGATATGATTGTGATGGCTTTAAATTCTACTGTGATAAGTAAATGGTGTGCATTTCATAATTTCAACCTAACCTGTATTTTGTTAAATATCTATTGGATGCCTGATACAATATGCCCACATTCTGTAGATCCTGTGCAGAACATAAGTATAAGCAGACAATCAATTAATCTTCTGTTGAAATTATAAATTTGTGAAAGAAGCAAGGATTTTTTGGGGTACACAGCTTGGCACAGGATCGGAAGATGATCCTCGTATACATGGGAACATGGCACATATAAAGTGTGGGTGGACTGTATATTTATGTTCATTTCATTTTTAATGAATAATTTATTTGTATACCGCCCAATACATAATTTGAGTAATATATTTGAATAAGTATACCATACCGGGCTTAATATCTGGCACATACACCAGAACTGAACCTGCCCTAGAATTTTATTCTGATCATAAAAAGGCTTTAAAATTCCATATAAATAGTACATGTTAATAATATTACCATCCATATTCCACTGCTCACCATATTTAAAATTGTCAAATTAGAATGATTGGATTAAATTACAAATTATATGTTTAGTTTGATTTAAGAAGTATTCGTCAACAAACTGACTTGACTGATCAGTCTAAAATAAATAATTATAACAGATGGAAGAAGTTCTGAGATAGCTCAAGGTTTTGTACTATATAATAACTTAGAATGCTAGGAAGCAGTAGTTTATGCACTTACATTTTATTATTAGTTAAGGATGCTGTAGCAATCTAAAAATATCAAATACTTTGTCTTCCATAACTAAGTGAATTTCTATTTTATAAAAAATACGTAAAATAAAAATTTATCCCAAATAGCTTCCGATTATTTTGTATGATTATACTATGATTTTGAAAATTTTAATCTGTTAAGAATTCCAAAATTATATGGTAAAGTCAGTAATAACTAAAAAGAGATTCATATACCTTTTAATGAAATAATGTTGTGTATGTTAATTGTAAGTAGACCATCTGTATTCTAATCAAAATGAAAAATTGTAAAAATTTATTAACATAAGAAAAACTTATGCTATCTTTCTACTTAAAAAAAAATATGTGTTATACTGTTGTAATACAATAGTACCTGTACTCCACCACTCCTACCCAATTGTCATATCTTAAACATTACATATATAGATGAAATGGGGTTGAACTCCTATATTTCTACGCTACACATGGGCTGGACAAAGTCAAATTAAACAGTCTGTGATCACTTTACTTCCCCCACTTTCTGTAAGGCATAACTTTTTGCACAGGAATTTAGTGCTTTTAAGATACATAATATTATAATAATGCTTTTATAAATAGTTACATCTGCTGCTTATTCACTAATGCCATAATATAAAAAAAAAATGCACATTTAGTACATGTAGCTTCTATTTAAGAGCACATCAACCACGGGTCCCCACCCCTATCTATTTTATATCTGACTGGTGATCATTAATGTTTTTATTACTACATTTCTGATAACTGTGCTTGTATCATTGTATTACTAATGATAGGTATGTGTTTATTAGTGCATTTCTGGTAATAGACATGCTTGCACATTCTTATCATATAAACATCATTTCTGATAACTGTTTTTTTAGATTACAATTCTGATGATAAAACATGCTTGTACATTTCTGATGATAAAACAGGCTTGTACATTTCTGATGATAAAACAGGATTGTACATTTCTGGTGATATAACCTGCTTATACATTTCTGATGATGAAACAGGCTTGTACATTTCTGATGATGAAACAGGCTTGTACATTTCTGATGATAAAACTTGCTTGTACATTTCTGAAATGTTTTCTTAATAGAATGTTTCTGATGTTAAATGTTTTCTTAATTGTAAATTTCTGATGATAATCAGCAATTGAATTCATAATCTTGTGATCAGTCTGCTTTTCATTCACATAATTCGTCCTTTTTGGAGCATTAATTTTCTATGACTATCTGGATTGCTCTCTTTGGTTAGTTATCTTTGCTTTTACTCTTTTATCAAATCGTTTCTGAGGCAGGAAGTGCTGGCATCTGGAAGTGCAATGCATTTAGTAACTGTGATATTATGTGCCATGATAAAGCAAAGAAACAGCTAACAAAGGAGTACATGCCAGATGGTCACAGACAAAATTATCTCCTAAATGACTAATATTAACATGTATTATTTAAAGCATAGCAGTTCTTAAAGAGAGGAGAAAATTCCATGAGGTGATTTATTTTTTAGAATTATTCCGAGTGTAATATCATATCATTTGATGACATAGTGAGTGTGAGGTAGTTTCACATCACAAATAGTTGGTGCCATGATGACATAGATACAATAATGGCATATAATTCCACATATTTTGACTTGGTGGTTTTGTAAAGTATAATTCAATGTTTTGCCAATCACCCATGGGGCCTTGTCTTTAAGAGAGAGTTCTAGTTTTTCAAGATCTTATTAAAAACCAGAGAGTGTTATTTTATTTGATAGATTAGGAGAGAGACCTATCTAGATGTTTTTGTGATATTTTTATGGCGTTGAAAATGCACGGATTGTAAATAGATATTGAATACACATTCCTTTATATATTAAAGATGAAATTACGTGTAGAAATGCTACTCATGAGAAAAAGATGAAACCAGAATGAGAAATTTTGTTTTAAAAAAAGGAAGGTTCTTGTGAGCTTTTTTTTTTAAATCTTGTTTTTTTTTCCCCAGGTTGTTTTTATTGTAAAACAATGTGTCCTTGATTTGAAAATATTTCAAATTGTGTTAAATATATATTATATATGTATGTTCCAATAGAATATCAAAGGTCTGCCATAAATTTATGGTTCATCTCTTACAGAAATTGAAATAAATTGAAAATAAAAATAAATTTATTTATTGTTTCTAATAAAGACAGATTTGAAAAAAGCCAAGAATATATGATTGCCAGCCAACCCTATATGGCGGTATGGCATGATTGTGTGGTTGTTATTATTTTGGCCTATAATACATATATATTATATTAATATTATTCATGCAGTGCTTGCTGCCTGCAATAATGTACAAAGTTTATGCAAACTATTGTAGTGCAGATATGGGGCATGATTCTTAATGAGATAAACTTGTTTATGTAAACTGTCTTGTTTTCTTGTATGTTTTTCACTTCACAAAGAGTTGATATAACCGCTGTAGATTAAAGTCTTGTAATGAAATTTAAAGAATTGTTAATCCCATGCAAAGTGAATCTTTTGACGGTTTCTTTTTACTCAATTTTATCCAAGTAGGAGATAGTCATTGATATTTTGTTTTCTTCGTTTCCGAAAAATACAATCGTGCACAGAGATTTTATTATTTAAAAAAAAAAATACATATGCCAAGGCGATCCTGGATTCCCCCCCCCCCCCGTATCTCTGTAAGAAATAGAATTACACGGTAATAAGATAGATATCTCCCGACAAAACCGATCAGGATTACAGTAAGAAAGTGGATATTGTCAGAAATATCTGAAGTTCAGCACTCTTGGCGAAAAAGACAAAAATGTTTTTGAATGGGAGAGAGACCTGGCCTTTTATTTAACGTCCATTCGACACAAACTATGTCATTTCGGGACTTACACATGTTTTAATTTTACTTAAATGATTCGCTTACGCATAGGGGTCTTGAGCAGTTGGGGAAAACCCACAAGGTTGTCGGTCGCGTACAACCAAGGAATTAAAACCACGCCAGATGACTAAATGACAGATCTTATCTTATCATACAGCGTACACGTGCTAACCATTCGGCCACCCAACAACTCCCAAGTCTTGAAGTGTTTGAACATAGAACTAAATTCATTGGTTTGAATGGGATTTGGAGCGAAGTGCAATAAAAGGGAGATAATCAAAGGAGGCGAATTTTCTAATTTTGGAGTTGACTCCCATGGGTTATCAATGATGTAAGTTGGATAAAAAAAAAATTGTAGGTCTTATTTACCTGCAATTACCGGGTGCCAGCTGGCAGTTCATTAAACATCACCGAATAATGAAGGGTTTGTGTGTGAAAACTGGAGACCCGAAATCATGATCTTTGACGAGGGCATAAAGTTGATTCCACGATTAGGCCCAGTATGCTACCAAGAATGCCTTGGTCATAATTCACCTATAGGCTAGTAATTTTTGCAATACTTTTCAGGTTAGCGGCGTCTCATTCTGATAGAAGCATTATCTTTTTTATCATCATTTTCATTTCCAAAGAGTAGGCCTGCAATTCACCAAACTCTTCCTCAATAATAAATTTTAGTTTTTTTTGACAATTTTGAAATAAAAAAGTTATCTAGTTTATCCTTAACTGCAGCACATGGAGGCAACCAGTTGTAAGAGCGCTCAGGTCGCCCAAGCATGACTGACCAGTTCCGCTTGATCGTAAACCAGTCGCAGATTTCGAGTCGCCGTCAGTTTTATCGCGTCGTACGGCGACATAAACTACACTTAATCAGCATTACCTATACCGAGTTTCATCCAATTTTACACATTTGTTGCCTTCAGCCTGAAATCATCTTGTGTTGCATACTTTCTAAGCAACTCACCAAGGATAAATTTGTGTTCATCCGTCGGAAAGGAAGTGGCGGGGAATCAAACAAGAGATTTTTAAAAATTAATTTTAAGCTAGGGTAAGGAAAGTAATATTTGCCTAAATAAGATGGAATATATACTTTCGTATATCAGGACACATTTCTGATTATTAACGATGTATTAAAAGATGCATTTTGGGGGAAACGAACTACCGCGCACCTTTCTTTAGTACACAGAACACGAGACGCAATAAGTTCCAGGGTTTGGTGGGTTTTGATATAGAAATGGTTCCACTACTGAGGTCTTCTGTCTTGCCCCCAAGCCACAGTGGCCAGTAACTTCCTTAATTTACAATTACAATGACCACTAACTGTACTCGATATAGCTCAACGTCGCTTGTAATCACACCTCACTTTCCATATTTGGCGTCCATGCCGATATTTACCATGATTGGTTTTATTGAAAATAAGGCAAGAGAAGGGCAGGACTTATGCGACTCGGTATCTGACGAGATATCACCTGGGCGATGTCCTGTACAGGCTGTCACTAGAAACATTGCTTTTGAAATCTTGAAGGAGTTACCATTAGGAAAAAAATCTGTTCGTTAACCTATTCATTGACCCATATTCTTCACTATTTGGGATAGAATTACTTATTTCAATCGAAACCATAATGCTTTGTGTTGAGAATTGAACATTTGAAGCTATTGTAACTTGCTCAAAGCCCAAGAGATGTATCAATTGTGCAGGCAAACAAGAGAAGGCTCCACTGCAAGGTTTTAAAGAGGATTACTTGTATGACAACGTCCCATGGCTATTTTGATAAAAAAAAAAATATCATAACTAGCGAAATTGGGGAAATTGTTTTCTTTTCTTAAATGGGGTATCTAAAAAAATGCTTTACATAATAAACATTTCAATGACTAGATATGTTCAAACATAATAACATTAACCACAAATCTTAAAGAACCGTAGCCGAAAATTAATTCAATAATCACCTAAATAATGACCGCCGCCACAATGTAATATTCCAAGATGAAAAAAAAAGTTCATAAGAAAAATATAACTCCGAAATTTTTATGGAAATAAAGAGGCGCTGTCAAAATGCGGTTGCAGTAAATGCTCTGGAATTAGCTATGGGTATGTTCTAGTACTAAACAAAACTGGAACATGCACTTACTAACCTTTGTGTTATATCACCCAAAATAATATTAAAGGCATTAAGTGGTGATCTTATTAAAAGCAATAGAAAATAACGACAACTTTAGAAGGCCTCAACTACCTTTGGTGACTTTGGTCATTTTTGGACCAATCTGTCTTGAGGTTATTTTTTAAAGTGTATGGGTTTAAAGTTCATATTTGTCTGGAATATTGTACCTTTAAGTCATATTGGACTACTTTCAATAGTATAATAAGACTGAAGAGATATATCACAGCTGTTAAAGAATAATAAAATATATTCCGTGTATTTCATCCCTGGATAACTAGTAAAAGAGGGTATATTAATATAAGCAGATCCCGTAACTTAAGGTTACCCACAACCATATAAAAACCAACAGAGTCACTTCATCTCTTGCATACATCTCATGTCTAGTGAGATTGCCAAATGTTCTTCTAGGCAAGTGATTCTCAAACGGGGAGAACTTGGTTCCCAGGCAAAAAATTTCTAACCGGGCGAATCTTAGCTTGATTAAGAAAGGGAGAGAAATTTGAGCCAGGAGTGGATCTCCAAACTTATAATATATATCAAATGAAACACCAATATACACAACCATAAGGACGATCACGAACTAACAGTTCACAAAAATGTACTGGCTTAGACTTTATCCCTCTTTGGACTATTGAATTATTAAGGTTTGAATCCTAATATTCGATGCTCGGGGGTGTGGCCACGGGGGTGAAAGGGATCGGATTTGTTTCATTAGATTGGCACTAAAGAAGCAAAGTTTCAACAATATCCGTATAGTAGTAAACCATTTTAAAGTGGGGGAGGAAATCTGGCTAATCTGGAATACCAAGGGGAGGAATATGACATGGGTCTCTGAGAATCGCTGTTAAATGGGACCAGATGTATTGCTGAACGACCTTATACATATCATTGTCTTAAAGTTATGGTCGAAAGTTACAACAAACATACGATAGATAATCAAAGCTACTGCCATATAGTCAGCGCCGTGCTATTCGAGCCTTTAATGCACCGCGAGGCCGTGAGGTATCATGTTCGACTTTAGAATTAATGTCTCCGAAATTCGAAAGTTTAGACAATAGCATGGCGTCCTCTGACGAGTTGAACGAAAATGTGGTCAGAAGACCATCATCGAATTCTCTAACTTTTATAGGTGGTGCTATTCTACTTTCTCGTATATCCTGGTGAGTACGGAACATTTCTTCCACGTTGGACTCATCTTTGGCACTTTTCAGTTGTTTACTGTGTTCCTGGAGGGTTGTGTTGCGGGCTTTCAACAATTGAATCTTTTCAGTTAACCGGGTCCTCTCTTTCGTAATTTCACTTTCGGCAATATCCCGCAATTCCCTCTCTCGCTCGCACAAACTGACACGAATTTTATCAAAAGTCTGATGTATACTTTGCAGGAGATCAATTTTAGTACGGTCAAGTCGGATAATCGTAGATTCCAAAGCCATGCGTTTTTCTTCTAAAAGCTTTGTCTCGTTTTGCATTTCGGTTAAAGCTTTATCAAGCAATGGGGTATATTTTTTCATTGCCTGTTCTAAATCCATGACTAAATGACCTGTTGACTCTCTATGATCGATGACGGTGCAATCACGACAAACAGGTTTGATACAGGGTTCACAGAAGAAATTCAATGGTTGCATGTTATGTTTGGAGCAGAACGTCACCGTGTATCGATCGGTATGTTTTACGAAATCCATTAACTGAACGATGCGATGATCTGTTGGTAGTTGACGTAGATTCTCTTCCGTCGAAATGAAATTGTGTCTACAAGATGGGCAGTGGATTGTTACCGCTGTAGGCATACCGCGTAAAGATGGCGTCAACGTCAGACGATACTCAGCCTCCGTTTTAAAGAGTTTAAGGATACATTCCATACAGAAAGAATGGTGACAATTGAGAATTTTGGGAGTTTTATTTGGTTCCGAAAAACGATCCTTGCAGACATTGCACCTTAAAAACACATCTTCGAAATTTTCTTCATCCAATACCATGCTCCGTTTATTGAGAGAGTTCAGGGAGTTATATATCCCCTCATTTTTCTTCAAGGCAGAGGCTGAAATAGAAAACACAATTAGATTATTATAATATTCTAGACAACCATTAAAGATACATTATGGGAGATTAGATAAAGAGCTGGCAGTTCTCGCTATAATAGTTAAATACTAGATAATTGGCAGATTTAGCTCTTGCATAATGTATGTTTAATTGAGTAAGCTTCAAGTATAAGATGTTCTGAAATGAAGGAAATGGGGTTTAACGTCTTACTTTTCTGCACCAACTGGGATAATGAAGACGGGTTTACGTTTGCAGTGTGCTATGAAACTTTTTTCGGCAGATCGACGCTACGGTCTACTTTAATATCGCATTCCAACTGTCAAAGTTTACTTTACGTGCACGCCAACATCAATCTGATCAAAATACAGATCGATATTTTGATTCGTTTTTTTTATACTTTCGATGACCCCAACTTCATGAAGATCTGGCCAGATGTAGTGGGAGGTCGCGTTAGAGGTCATACGAGCGGCTTTTGACTCGAGTGGGTTGACGTTAATACCACCACCCCTCCTCCCTCTCCCTTACAACCAGCCACACACGAAATAAGAAGCAGCAATAATATCATAGAACAAATTGTCTCTTTTCTACATACAACGCTGTTACCGAAAGAATTAGATTTCTTATTAAACACGTTATATAGTCAGCTTTCAACATAGTATCCACGTGTTAAAATAATTTAAGAAGGAAACTTACTTTTGACAGCCATTTTGAATATTATATTCTAAGTTATATTTACTTAAATTTATATACCAACACGACAGATGTCACATAGGCTATTTAAATCCCTTTCAATCAATAATGAAATGAAATTGAGTGTTATGTGGTAAAATGTACCCGGTCACCTGAGTTTTCGTCTACGACAACGTGTACACGGGACCTTGGTTTTTCGCCTACCCGCTTCCCCCTACCCCCACCCAGGTTTCACGTGCACACTGAAAGGGGGAAAATCAGACTGGAAATTCCAGCGCGGAGATTGAACCCGGGGGACACAAATAGTTTCAAACAATTCAGTTCTTTAGGAAGTGTAATCTTATAGATTCTGTACATAAAGAGTGTTGAATTGTGTAGATTGGGACACAATCTATTCTATACGACTACATTTTTTTACTGCTTTTAGTTTCTCTTTTGGATTAAACTACATGGAATTTTGAATGTAATCGACACACTAAACATAATTTAATTACCCAAATCAAGCTGTCTTGTCATTTTAAACATATCTGTTTGGAAATTAACCAATGTTTGGACGAGGATAAAAGTAAATTCTTTGGTAACGATTTATAACAATTTTTAGGGCCGAGATAAAAATGTTGTGTGTGATTAGGAATTTGATTTCAACTGAAGTCTTCATTTCTATTTGAATAACACTGTAGATTTGTTTGGGGGTTTTTTTATTAAGAAAAACGATACTCGTAGAAAATAAATGCCCTACTTTGTCTTAACCTTGTATTTTTCTTAAGCTTTCTAACGGTTTTGTAAAACATCTATTTCATACATTACGTCGTACTTGACCCAGTATTATTTTAATATATACATGACAGGCTGTTGCTTTGTATGACTTATATGTGTATTATTAAAACCTTCAGTGTAGTATCACTAACTATAAAGTCTATATTTCATAAAATTGCATTTATAAAAAAAATAAAGTTTTGTTGAAAATAAAATATACATAAATTTTACATTATTAGTAAGCGACAATATTGTACAACACACCCTTTCTCTCAGTCCGACTTAAAACGTTAATAACTATAATATCTCCGGGAGTAAAATTTATACTCTTTTTTAATATTGTCGTATCCGGTATTAAAAATTAACCGAACAATGCTAATTTACTTTGTTGCTGAAAATGAATCGTTTTGCTCTAATAAACATAGAACAGACACAAAGAAATCAATAATGTAAAGTAAATTTGGTTATATTTTGATTTAGATATTTTGGATCGATACATTAATATGGCTTTATGCACCATAATATAAATTATAAAAAATATTACTGTATATATTATTGACTAATGTCATTTGTAAAATATAGAAACCAATATGACATTTTGTTCTATATAGATCTATACACAGGTAATGTAATGATAATAATATACAGGAAATTGGGTTACATATATAGGTTCATTGTCAGGTTATTCTAACTAAACACACGCATTATTCCATGTTAACATCATTTTAAAACGTAAAATATGTGAAGTAAAATACAATTCTAACTATTCTCCAGGGTATTATTTTGTAAACACATTTCTAACTGGTTGCAAGATTTTATTGTTTAAACTAATGAACCAAATCATCATTATGCATGGCCATTGAAATCAGACCAGTATAGGTCATAGGTCATATCGAGGTCTTGTCGGACATTTAAATACATAAATTACTGCCCCACAATGATTTACAACATAAACAGTAATCCTTATCGAATCTTGCATTATCAATACACGTACTAAGTTCAGCTTTCCTGTGATTGGAAGTGGAATAATGATCCGACACCACCAGAAGAACTAAAGAATTGTCGGATACTATCATGTGTAAACTTACTCAGAAAATAATACTTACTTTTATCTTTGGTCAATTCTTCTTTCATTGCTGCTTCTTCCCTCTCAAAAAAAGAAGCTTTGGCCGCCATTATAGCTCTACTTGAAACTTTTAACTGAAACGAAATAAGACAATACGTAAGACTGAAGTAAAAACCGTACATATATGTTTAAAACATGACTTTACAGACATGAAAAGTATAATATACGACTACTGATACACATCTTGCTATTACAAGTCACACAGTTAAAGTATTATATATCAATTACAGATCTTTCATCGTTAAAAAATCAACACACTTCGTCATAGAATAAATATTAGATTAACGTTTATGGACTACTGATATGTACGATACACTCAATAGCTTTTAAATGTGCGATTTTAAACGGGTTTGACGCTCTTGAGATAAAAATACTTAATTTCGTCAAAATTAAAGTATAAGGGTTTCATCTTTAATCATTTCTAATTTTAAAACAACGATTGACTTTTTTCAATTTAGATTTCAGACATGTATAGACATTCAAACGATTCAAAGCACTTAGGACAAATTGAGATTTTCTTATTGAATACAAAACACGTTATACGTATTACTGAAGCCAGGGTTAAACTACTTCACTTGCTACTATACAACGTGACGAAATTAATCGGATATGAAATACCGATTATATATTGTGGGTGGACCCTGGACTATATTTGAAGATGTATCAGGTAAGAATAAGATTGAGACAAAGAGCTGGCGTTCTTCTTGCTATAATAGTTTAAAAATGGATAATGAAATATGAATATATTGAGAATTTCCGCTAAATGACTTTATTCAGTGTGAAGTATCTATCAATGGTTGAAATTTTGACCAGAAATAGTCTTAATAGTTTCGAATGTCAACTACCATAGCGACGATAAGAAACGAAGTCTCTATTTTCAGTCCTTCAATCGATTGTCTTTCTATACGTGGCGGTAAACTTCATTCCATTTCCCAGTTTTATCATGTATATATATCTATTAATTGAATTGGATCAATCTTTTTCGTATTTCTTATTATACAACCTATTTTGCAAATGAAATGTACATTTTATATCATACATCAGGGGTATAGATTACATCCTGATTGATAGTTTCGATTTCTATGCAGCACCGTTTCATTGGTTTAATTTCAATAGATAATAAGATAATATTACTTATTTATTACAGTGCATGACGATGCACTAATCACTACAAATAAATACTGGTATTTGAAGCGTGTAATTTACTATAGTAAGTTGATTTATCTGAAGGATTAAATTGATAAGGTAATACAATAATGTCAATGTAGTACGTAGTATTACATATTCCTGAAGGTCAACGGTGCGGCATATGGTAATCCTACTGTGTCCATTTGATACATTCTTAATCTTTTTTTAAATACAGAGAGAGAAATGAGGTTTAACGTCCACTCGACACAAACTAGGTCATTTCGGGACTAACATTTATGGTTCAATTGTATTTCAATAATTCGCATACGCGCAGGGATCTTCAGCAGCGGGGCGTGGGGGGATCTGGAGAACACTCACGTGGTTGGACAGGCGACCATACTTCTTGCCACGTACGGGGAATCGAAACCGCTCTACATATACTTGACTCAATGATTGACCTTATGATGCAACGCGCATGCGTTAACCATTCGGTTAAATACAACGACCAACATAACACGTGGTATAGGGGGTGTTAAAAAGCTAAGCCAGTATGGTTTATAATCAGTTTCTTTATATAATCTAATTAAAAGTACACGAGCTGTTTGTACATGAAGGCGTGAGTCAATGTCAGCCACATTTACACTCGATACGACATGTGGGTGTTTTCCATTATACCAGTCAATTTGTAGAGCCAAAAATGTTGTTAACACCCTTGTATGAAAGGTTGACAAAGGAAAATCGGTTAGCAGATGTCGCCATACATTCCAGTCTAAACATTAGATTTGAGACCATACATACGTATTCAAAGACGGATATCAAATTATGACCAGAAGACCGGATGCTCTGTTCCTGGATTTTTATGTTTATACTTCAAATGAAATCGGGGAAATCCGCCAGTATTCAAATTGCCTTCACCTTTGTTAATGGTTCATATGTATCAACAGCAACTGGTTGGTGAAACCCCTAAAGTGCTACTCTACCTCTCAAAACATGGCCCTCGCAGGCTTTGTTTTGGGCAAGAAACTGAACAACAGTATATAAATCATTGCTACAGAAACCTTGACATAACTTTCTGTTTTGATTGACGGACAAGGAAAGACTCAAGAACAGATCAAGTAGACGACAAAAGCTACACAACCAATTGACACTGACATGTATAATTTAAACACAGTATATCTGGGCTACGTGAAAGCTACTCGAACTTCTGGACGTTACCTCATATATTCTGGAAGAAGAGAGGCTACAAGAAATTATACAGAAGGGCAACCAGTTATTTGAGTATCGCCACATCTGACTTATATAGTTTAAACACCAACCAATCTTGCATATCATGAAAGGGAAAAATAAGTGGGCTTTAAAAGGTAGCAAAGTGCGACATTTTCGTTAAACGAATGCAAACGGAGACCAAAAATATGATGCTGGGAAATCAACGACCTATTGATTGATTGAACGGTTTTTCTCAAATAGCATTAAGATCATCTAGTAAGACACATTTCTCAACAGATCAACCAAACAGACCATATTACCATCCCTTGTAGAGGAAGGGGAACTGGGAATGAGAAGTGTATAACTGTAAACTCCTTAGCGACGAAGACATCGTCTTTTGTATGCGAGCACCAGACAGTTTGTCAGGACGAAATGTCCGTCTCATAAACCACCAGTACACGGACCGGTTGGAAAAATCTGAGCAAACGAAAAAAAAAACTCTACAAATACAAGAATTACAGTTTGTGCGGGGGGTCACCCTTAACAGACACGTCCTAAATGCCACGATCCCCAATAATGATAGATTAACGGACAGTTGGGGCGAAGAACTGTAGTTGCAGGAACAATTTTTAGTCCCATAAAACGTTTTTTGCCCCAGAATCAATTTCTTGCAACCGCAGTTCACCGCCTCATCCTTACGTACAAAGTAGGCCTATTAGTATTCCACGCAATCTTGCAAAACATTTAGCTTGTTAGAACACGAGAACAGGACCCACTAATGTAGCGTGTCGTGGTATTTTGGGGCGTGTCTGTTAGGGGTAACCCACCACACAAACTGTCTGGCAGTGGTCATTCATCATTCCTGTGGTGGTACTGAACAATTCCAAAGCAGTTTTAGGTGGTATAGATTTCAGTTATAGTCTAGCTGTGGTCTAGAAATTAGATACTCGCCAACTACAAACCGAAGGCCACGGTGCAGTCTTTACACCTACACCAATATGTCCCCCCCTTTTCTGTAACCGCCCTTCCTAATGCACATACTGGCGTTTCTTCAAGCGTGTATCTCATTTAAACATACGTCAAAACTAGTCTACATGTCAATAACACAGGTTTTATTTTGATTGATTGATACGTACATGTATGTAATATCTCTGAAGGTAAGCTTTGTTCACATGTTGGCGTAAAGCTTGTGAGTGAAATGCTTTCTTGTCCTCCACTACGCGCCTTCCGTTCATGCCATATATAGACATGATAATTGAATCCTTCGTTGAAATGGTGCTACATTGTTTAAGATACTTTCAGTTCCGATTACTAAGGCCACCAGTCTCCAGTTAAGGTATCCGAATGTTTTTTGATCTTAGAAGCACATGACCAACATGTCTTCCTCAGTCGTGCTTCATAGATTGACCTACCGTGTTATTCATCAGTTGCAGATGAGTATACACAAACAAACCATTTATTAGTTTATAATAAATAACATGAAATGAAATAGGATTTAACACCCTATTGTACTTCTGCTCCCAATGGGGAAGGACATGCGCCATACAGGCGCTACGGCCTAACCTTATATCGAATTCTAGCTGTCAAGAGATATTTTACGTGCACGCTACTTTGTACAAGGGACCTCGGTTTTCGTCCCATCCGAACGACTAGTCACGGAAAGTCCCGATGAATTTTCTCGTCCAACACCGGGAGCGACCCCGGGACCTCCAGGTTAGCTAACAATCGTCTTATCCCCTTAGCCACCGTGGCTCCTAGTTTATAATTTATAAAGTTTCCCATCAAAAAGATACATCCATGAACAATACAGGACAAGGTGACGATAATGATGTTTATTGTCCATGTATATAAATAAATAATACGTTTATCTATTAACAGTAAGTAATAACAACAAGATGTTTGCCTGTAGCCTTTTTTAACGACAAAATCACCGATGTTTATCCGAGCGTTCACTTCATTACAGTTTATGAAAAATAGAATAAATGGTGTGAAAACAGGACAAAAAAACTCAAGTAGCAGAAAAAATCTACGCAGATCGTTCTTGACAGTATCAAAAATGTGATAAGTTCATAAAAGTTCAAGGAGCCTACCAATTTGATTAATATATCTACATATCTACCATGTACTACATCATTCTTTTTTATGTGCATGCACTCTCCAACAGGTCTTTACCCAATCTATTTAAAACAGATCTTTATCGTGCTCCGATCCTCAAATGTGTGGATATACAGCAGTAATTCTTAACCAGTGTGTCGCGGCACACAGATGTGCCGCACGATCTTCCCAAGTGTGCCGCGAACTTTTGAACGGCACACAAAGAAATAGCGAAAAAACACATAATCCCAATTGAGAATTCACTGATGTCTGATAGGTTTGAAGTTCTGTTTTTCTTTAGTTAGTTTGAACCATTCTGTGTCTACGGCTGTATGCTGTCTATGACTTCCCATGTTTTTTATTTTGTTAAATCCAAGTATTTTTCATATATATTTAGCCAGGTGTGCCGCTGTTTTTCATGTATTCCAAGGTGTGCCGTTAACCAAAAAAGATCGAGAACCATTGATATAGTATACAACATGGGAAAACTAACTACTTTCAGTTTATGATCTGTTTAGGCCACTGAATTGAATTTTGTACAATACAAAGCACCATTTGTTTTGAAAGTTTAAATGCTAATAACATGCACAAAGACATGAAAGAACCGCATAATTTCATTTACACTGCATTTAGTAAGCAGCATCGAAAGAAGGGTGTAGCGTCGTTTACATTTGAATGCTCAAGGGCTTTTTATTGAGATGGAATTCCCTGCTTAGCAACAAGCTTTTTCACTAAAACTTTATACCTCTATTAGTATTATTGGAATATACACAAGTCTATACACAAGTCCTAAATGTGACCCACCTGCTTTATTTTTTTTTTATTCCAGTTCTAGGGGTTCATCGCAGGTCAGTCATGAAACTGTTTACCGTTATGTACTTATCGTAAGAGCACAAAAGTGAAAACATTAAAGTACACAGACATTGGTCTATTCAGACGTTCTATTTACGTCATATTTACATTAACTTGCTTTTAAAGACCCATTATCCAATATGTCTTAATGGAAAGGACATAGCGTTCAGCAGGAATCAATTCTGTTTAAAACACCGATGTTGCTTCAAGTTGATTATCACTGACAATATCTATCTATATATCTATCTTATCTTATAACCTGGCATATTTTCTTTCAAGAAGATGTTCAAATCACATGAGCTTCTTGACCAATGAAACTGTACTAGTATAGGCATACGGGGTTGTGGGGTGTTATAGGAATAGTAATATCCTAATATACGACTGGTGAAGGTGGGTTGGAGAGGGCCGGGGGTAGTGTTTTACTGTTTGAAATACTGTTTCAATTTCCTTGAGCGCTATTATCCATTTATTTTCGTTAGTAGGTTAATGGTGGCCATTAATCGTAGAATCATCGATTTCATAAATTTTATTACCCAGTAGATCGACCATGTGTGATATACCATATGCAATACCCAATAAGTATATGAATTTATGGCCGATCTGAGAGTGGGGGGCCGTGCAACCGTTTCTTGGAATTCAATTAAACAGACATTGTGCAAGAACTAAATATACCTATTGCAGGTCTTTCTTTATGCCTATAATTACTTAGACATCAATTAACTTACCAAGATCATAATCAACTCTTGGTGCCATCGAACACTCTAGATGTTCAACAGATTTGAATACGATTTGCGATTAAAGATTTAACGTACAATGTAAAAATGGATAATCGAGACTTTGCTTATTACCGTAATAACCGTAGCAATGACAAGCGAGGCTACAATGCTCTTTTAACGAAGATAACTCGGCTCAGAATGAATTAATTTGACTGACATTTTCAACATATTCCCTTTTCATTATCATATTTTGTTAACTTTTACAGCGAGATCGATCGGCTCTTTAATGCCCCTTTAAGTTTTGGGGAAATATCTTGATTAACTTTGCTGTGCAAGCTGTCCTGCATAATTTGAATAACATTAAAATACCTGAGTATTAGTCTCTTTATATACCCTATGTCGTGGAGGCATACTAAATGGCTTGCTCCCCTATATTTTCATTCTGTGATCAGCGTTTCGTGCTATTATTAAAAGTTTATGATGCATTATAATATGCATGACAGGATCGTGTCACACAACATTTGTACCTTGTTCAGCTTTTCTGTTGATTAAACAACTAAACCTGCAGCAAGCCAGTCAAATATATATACAGTAATGACACACTACAAAAAGATGCAAGCCGTTGATTAAAATACCCAATGATCCGTTGACATATATAATATTGCACTTTATAAAAATGTATTAATATAAATAAAATAAAACCAAGTACGAACGATCCAATCCATTAGCCAAAATTCGAAGTCCTAAAAACGGTTATAGGCAAAATAGTGTAGCCACCAAATGGGCTGTTCGCCATGTACAAAATACACGGCAAACAGCGGTAACAGGTATACATATAGCATATATATTTTAACGTTTTTATTATACTTTAAGTACATCTGTCCCAAAGGAGTTCTTTGTCTTATCATTTTATCAAATTACTTAAAGCGGAAATTTCATATTTTCTAAGAAAGTCAAAACATAATTATTTCTATGTCTTTTGCTCAAAAGGTTGTCAACTCACTATTATACGATCATGGGCAAAATTTTTGGGGCATTAAAATGGGTGACACAGGTTGATTGAGGAAATAGTTACTCAATTACCTCCCTTGTTTTCCCATTCCTCTCCATGGACGGCCATCTTCAAACGTTTGAATTTGAAGTTGAAAATGATATTTTTGCCAATTTCTCAACTGGCAATAGTGAATTATAGGATTAATAGGATTATTCTTTAACAAGGTAGGACTGTTTATAGGTTCAATCTATTTTAGGGCTTTATTTTAATACATTTTAAAAATATAACTTAAAAAAATGCTATTGCAACTTTAAATTGAAACGTAGAAATTTGGCAAGGCAGCGAGATGACAACTATACACCTGTTTATGCAACAACAGCGTGCTTTGATTCTCATATCGGACGTCGTTTCTTGTTCTCTTAAATGACAGAAATTTAAGAAAAGTTACAATGTTCGGTCAACCACGCCCAGTGTATACTATGCCACGCCTAATAAGACCGCTAAATTTTATTGTGGATGCCACGATTGGCATGTGAATCATTTATCAATACCATAAAACTGTGTTACGGTTATGTTGCATACTACGGTGGTCATTCATTTCATGCATTAGTGATTACTGATTTTCATATTCAATAACCCATCGCTGTATAAAACGATTACAATACTATGGGTAAAGAAAAGTTTATTGTTCAATAGCGTCCCGGTTTAAACGGATCAACATTCCTACACGGTTTCTATAATTAACTGACCTCAGTAATAAATAGGTATTTTTGTTTTAAATCCATGACCCGCACGTTCTACAATAATAGTATAGGCTAATCTCAGCAATGGTATAGACTGTTGAATATCAAGCCAGAGGCTAAGCAATAAATGTCTTCATGGGGATCATTAAAAATAAAATTGATTATACACCTGTGTCGTGACATATTATGAAAATCAGGTTGAAAAGAATCGTAAACAATGGAAAACTACAAGGATAAAATACATCTTTCAGTTGTCGATAAAGCAGTCTCGATGTCTATTGAAATATTTATGACATTTCCTCATAATATGGCTGATATAATGTAGGGAAAATATAAATGTGCATTTTGTGTTTTAGGCATTTGTCATATCCGTGTGTAGCCTATACACACTGTTTTGAAATTGGTTGACATAAAATTCCTAGTTATTTGTGGCGGGTCGTTACACTCAGTGTAAATGTTGAATACAATGGTTTAAATACTGATTTGGGTTGTCTTAGACAAAATGGTTTGAAATGGAATAAATTCAAAATCTATGCAGATAATATGTAATAGATATAAGGTACTCACGATGTAGCTGTCCACTGATATCAGAGTTAAGGCGATATGTATCGACTTTTTGTTTATATGTATCCTTTCTGTAAGTGTGTACTGTTCATTATACACCGTTATTGACTCAAGATTGTCCCTTAGTACGCATGTCTAGTTTCACAAACTGTACTTCCCGCTCATCTGACCTAATGGGGTCAAATATTGCGTCTAATAATATACAGCTTTGAATTCACGAAACAAAAATATTGTGAAGTATTTATTATAATATACATTATACAAATATTAAACAGGTCCAAATTTAACCCACCAATTCAGATGCGACAATTTATTTGCCGCGGAAATTGAAAAATCAATAAATCCGCACTTGGAAGAATATCTATTTATAGTGTTGGCCACGAAACGTAACATCAATAATAATTGCACGTGTCTGATCCAAATCCTAATTCTATTTCAATAATTGCGGCTGGAGCCAGTACAATCTCAAACAACTAGTGGTGGAGAGAAAACTTATTAAAATCGAGATGTAATCGTTTTTTACAGGGCAATGGTTTTGATTAAATTTCTAATAACATATTGATATATTTGGATGGAAAATATATTGGATAGGCAATGTGGCCTAACTGCTATACAAATCAAAAATGACACCTTGGTACTATGATTGCAATCTGGTAAAGGAAAAATGCCATTAAAAAAATCACTCTATTTAAGTTTATGAAAAACATTGTGTTGTATATTGCCGTCTTTAAATACGTTAAAATTTCACGCCTGTCATTGGTTCACGCATGATATTCAGAGACATACTGCTTGTTTTTCGTATATTATACACTGTACAATTGTATGATTATATGTAATTATATTGAATAAAATATTGTTTCAACCAACGGTTCAGAACGGAGTGCCTTAATGCAGGGAACAACGTCTAATCGTTTGGATTTGGATGAAACAAAAAATCGAGGTCCGATTTACACGTTGTGGTGCACGTAAAATAACCCCCAATCGTTGGAATTTGGGCGGGACACTGCATGAAGTCTTAAAATTCATTGGCCGAGTTCGTGTACAGGAGTAGGACGTTAAACCCCATTTCATTTCAATTTTTGAAAATTCACAGGTTAATCTGATTCTTGGAATTCTCTATGGTCATGTGAGGGGGTTAATTCCGAACGAATGTGGGCATGTTTTTCTTGACACCCGCGCTAACGCTGGGCACCGATCTTCATAAACCCCGAGGGTTCTACTTGGCCCAGGCCGGAGACCTAGTTGAGAAAGATGAACGACTGTGGTCCCTGGGATTTGGGGAAAATTCAATTCAGATTGGAGTAAGGTAAAATAAGGTAAGGTCCTCATTAAAAAAACCAAAAGCGAGCTCCCAAACTGTAAGTTTTCACCAAAATGTTTCAAAGAGTTGCAAACAAATTTTATTATTATTGTTAGCGAATTTTGTTTGCATTATAGTTGAAAACCATGTTGCGATTAGTATACTTGCATACCTGGTGTAGTCTGTATTTAAGTAAAACTCCAGATAAATGAGAACTATGTCAATTTCTATGTTTTAACAAAAGCATACGTCAGTAACACAATTCTCCCCTGGACCCTTTAGTTGTTCTCGACGTCAAAACAACGCCTGTTATAATTTTTATGAATATAAAAACATGGCCATGATGGCGTTATAAAGAAGAAATTATCTTAGTTAGCCCGATTGTCGCAGAAAAGTGGGCCTTTAATCTAATTCATTTCGTTATAAAGAAGAAAATAAGTTATTATAAACTAGTGGTACTTACTTTAAAATGTTGTACAGAGTATCAGTTGTAATCTTTCTTCATGAAGGATTTGAGAAGTAATCGATACTAAATTATTGAAAGCTATCCTTTTATTTTATATATTACATTAAGTAAATAAAAACAATCATGCGTAACCTTATCAAAAACACATTACTGGGATTTAAAAATCGATTGCGATGATTGGGTTAATTCAAATTGATTAATTGCGTTATCCAATCAACGATGCGCTTTTATCTTGATCGAATGACATTTTGATATAGAAACATATACCATTGAGGTTAACAGTATTTTTATAACATGTGTATATATCCTGAACTTGATTATTTTGATTGATTTCGACCTAAATTTAGGCATAAAAATGATAAGTAATCATATAACAACTATAAATTCGTCCAAATACATTGAGAACATTCGACACGTTCACTTTTTAGTGAATGCGCTTATACACACATTTGTTTTTTTCTTCTTAAATATTGCTTGGTATTTATTCTCCCTCGTGTTGTTCCGCGGGTAGTTATTTTTTTGTCGTTGCTGATCAATTAGTTGAAGAACTGGCGTGTGGGTTTTGATGATGTCCGGAGCCAAGACCTTGATTGTATGCCTCTTAAGTCTGGTACTCAGTAATATGAGATAAGAATACCTTTTTAATAATAGAGATGAAATAAATTTTAACAGCGATAATTTAAAGTATTACAAAAATAATTCAAATTTCGCTCTTTGATTGGAGGTCCTCTGGAAATTAATGCCAAAATTAATGCCAGTGGCCCGTCGCTTCCTCTGTCCAATCCATGTACGCCACTGTGTAGGTTTCCAGAATTTATTTCTCTGAATCACGGGTTAGATTTTGATCTTTTAATTGTGATAAATAAGGAGATAAACAATATAATATAGAATATTTAAACTGAGATCAGATTTATTAATACGTTATCTTTGTGAACAGCTACTGGAGACACATAAACTTTGCCCACAGGGTTGAATGTCAAAGTATCGAAAGCTATAAGTAAATTAAAATGAAACCTTATCTGTACTGTCGTTCGAAATAGTTGTGTCTCTTACGTACTTTCCTTTATTTCGTTGCTCCTTTGGACCGTAGGGTTCAAGGGTCTTATATACCACCCGGTCCTCGGGTTGTATACCGATGACTTTGTACTAAACAGAGGTTCGTAACTAAATGCACCAATCTGGCTTTGGTCAGTTGGTAAACTAAACAAAAAAATAAGACTGAAAGAAGATTGGGATCATCTGATAAACAAGATCCCAGTTAAAGAAACTATATTTTTAAGTCGGCTATATACCTAACATGGATTAAAAAATTTGCAGGGTGATCAAATGTAGATGTTCACCTGCTCCAAGGATTCAAATTTGAACAAATTTAATTTATAAGAGCCATATTGTTTATAGTATTTTATCCATATAGTTTGATAAAGTTGAATTAAGAATTAAATAAAATGTGATTATGACTACGCTACACATACGCCTAGAAATAAGCTGCTCGCTATTGTCAGTGTCAGCCCCGTGGTTCCTGCTCTTTTATACCTGACATTAGAATTCCGAAGAAGGGATTTAACTACTAGTATCAAACCTTTATCAACAATGCTTTGTTCAATCTCAAGTACTTCTTCCAGTAAATTGTTCGAAATGCCAAAATAAAATAAAAAGGGAACAGAAAGGAAGGGGTTTAAATATCGAACCCTGACTAAATCCCGTACCAACGCCTTTAAAATGACTTGCAGTAGCAGGTTTCTATGCACTGAGGACATTATTAGTTTGATTACTCTCAGATGATATTCCTCCATTTATACATTATTGTTTTTCTTAATAGTTACCTGGATAAGTATATCAAATTATGAATCTATATGAATATTGTTTGGATTGCCAACAGGAGACAAAAACATGAATTATCCCCCTTTACCTGTTTTCGGATATCTAATTTATATTGGGCCGAACTATTTCTGATCTCCCAAGATTAGTCCCCCAGTGACGTGTATTTGTGCATATATTTATGCCTGAGCAGTATTCCCGTCGTTGAACAGTCTGAATGGCGTATCCACGTCTTCATTCACTCGGTTGGAGCGAAAAGTAAGGCGTGAGTTTACTAAACCACATTTCGTTTTTTCATAGTAAATTAACAAATTGTTTGTCAAAAACACACCCAGATATGAGTATCTCTAGTTTTGTATAAAGAGATGAGTGTGCACTCTTTGTGGGTATAATACAGTCTATCAGTTCACCTAAATCGGTTGTTTTCAAAATGAATGGTGTATAGTTTCCGTGAACTCAAATTGTGTGTGAGAGGGGATGGGGTATGTGTTATTTTGACGCCATAATAATTGTACATTTTGGAAAAGGAATGAAACCAAGTGATTATTAACTTCACGGGTTGAATCAGAGACACGTGTCCTAGGGTTTGGTAGCTCGTTGATCAGCCACAAGAAACCGGGTGAAAATTTCATGAACGAGTTTACTGCCTGGGTTGTGATTTACTAAACAAATCCAACAAGGCCCATTGCTGCTGGAATATGATAATAGAAGAACGGAGGTTTTCTTCAATATGAACACTTCCGTGACAAGCAAAGACCACACATGTTGTGATCATCTCTGAAACCTTGACAATCTTACCTTTTCTGTATCGACTGTATTTTATAGCAAATGAAATGAACAGAAATTGAGACAGTGGCGCTACGGTCTACTCGTATATGGCATTCCACTGGACCTCGGTGTTTCGTCCCTGCATCCGTTGTCCCGTGCCACGGAACCTCAACGAAAAATCCAGATGAACTTTCTCGGCCAATGCAGGGATCGAACACGGTACATCCAGGTTAGCGAGCCAACATCTTACTCTCATAGCCACCGTGGCCCCTGTATGGTATGGCAAATAAAGAAGTAAGAGAAGAAAGTTCTCCAAACCCAAACATAATTTTGAACTTTGCTGACAATTGATGACTTATATGGCAAAACAGTGACACCACTTCAATTATTTGAAGGTCTTATCATTTTATAAGTGAATTTTATTTGGATCCCGATGGCGATACCCGCGAATTATTCCTTGCCGATTTAATAAAACCTTCTTTTAAGAACTGGGCACAATCAAAAAAATAGTTGGAAAAAAAACAACCAGATGAGCGATGTTTTTTGTAATTTAATTGTACATATAAATTAGGCATACTTTACAAATTAACAAAAGAAGTGTGATAATAACCTAATATAATTACTGAACTATACTACCATTACTAATATACAAAGCTACTGAAGTAAGGCAGGGTGTTCAATTCTCTTCCATGGACTTAAACTAACACATTTACATAAAAATATGCAAAATATACACAAAGTACTGATACTAAAGATATATATCACTGAGGTATAAGAATTTATTTAAATATTCTCCAGGCATATAGTATTTCAGGTACATTAATATCACATAATGGCGGCCTATTATGACAAAGAACATATATATTGCACCAAAGGGGTATGAGAAGTTTAAAGACACTTACTGATAAGTTAGTAATGATTGGGTTAAGAACACATGATGCCACTTGTAACATTTGGGTAGTTCACACTGCTAACAATTTCATATCCAGCTGCATATAATGATAAGTTTACAAAACATAAAAACTTATGATTTGCATTTGCTTTTGTATTAAGATAATTCAGTAAGCTCACCTAAACAGTATTTGCATAGGTACGCTTTTCAAAGTAGCCTTTTCATGTGCCAGCTAAATACGTAGATTATGTCTTGTAGACATCACAAAACAGTCATCTTATATATTCAAATATTTGATATAATCCGTGATGACCTTAAATGCTATATGCATTCATGATGACCTAAAGAACTATAACTCCGCAGCCTCATCCAAATATACAACAATAAACAACACAGAACTTATGTGCACAAATAATAACACGTCACAACATAAAACACGAAATGTGACACGTCAGATGTGCATGCTAATCTTTGCGTATTCGCTTAATTACGGCATGATATGCAAGTTTGATACAGTACACTTATGTCCATAAAACAGACGTGAATGAATTAATTGGTATCAGAAATGACACTAAATACCATGAATAATAATATAATATTATCTAACTGGAATTATAATCATTTGAATATCTTATGATAAATTATATAAATAATTATAACATAGTAGTGTTCGATTACCTAATAGGAATCTATAAATCCGGCTTTTGTTAACACTGAAAGCAGCTTTAAATCATCCACAAAATCTGCCCTGATAGTCAATCCATCGACCCACAAAAGCACACGGAAAGCAGGATTATTGATACCCCACTATAGCTAGTTTAATATTTTGTCTATACCGAGTTCATTCATGACGTAAACACAATTTCTCCAAAGTTATTTAGTTGCTGTCGTATTGTGAGCTCCTGGCGGCTATTGAACTGAAAGGAGACACTGAAATCATTAGTGGTATCAGGAGGTATATGTACCGTCTTATTAAGAACCTTTTGGGCTTCCTTGTGACCGGTAAACAAGAAACTAATGTTTTTCTCTTTCAAAGCATCATCCAAACCGCTCACTTCTGTGGATACCTCCTTTTCACGATCAGCTAACGCTACGCGCCGTTTTTCCAGCTGCACGCCCTTTTTCTGTATTTCGTTTTCTGCTGAATCGAACAGTTCCTTTTCCCGTTCATCCAAAGTTTCTCTGATTCTGTCGAACGTTGATTTGATCTGTCGATTTAGCTCTGTTTGAATTTGCTCCAAGTTTTCGTTGGATTTGCTGATAGCTTCCTGCTTTTCTATCAGCTCTTCGAGATCTTTCTTCATCAATTCTATCGTCTCTTCTACTTTCGGTTTATACTTCTTCATAGCTTCGTCAACATTGATAACAAGATGACCTGCCTTCTCTTTGTGGTCAATGACGGTACAATCACAACAAACTGGTTGAATACAGGGCTCACAGAAAAAGTTCAAAGGTTGAAGTTGATGTTTGGAACAGTACTGGACGTCTGTCTTTCCTGTAGATTTCACGAAGCAGACAAGTTCAGTGATGGTATGGTCGCTGGGTAATCGACGTAACTCGGCTTCTGATACAATAATACCTTCTCGACAAGATGGACACTGGATTTTCACGGCCATTGGCATTCCACGGAAAGCAGACGTGAGCGTCTGCCTGTATTCGCCCTCGACACGGAACATTTGCATGAGACAATCAAGACAGAAAGTATGATGACACGGCAGCATCTTGGGAAGTTTGTCATAATCGTTGTAATTTTCCCTACAGATCATACATTTCAAAAAGGTTTCCTCGAATCTTTCTTCGTCGAAAATCAGATTTCTGCGTCGTTTATCCAGTTGTGACATACACTCACTTACACTGACTGGATCACGATCTGAAAATACAGAGACAGATAAAGTATAAATAATAATAATGTGATGAATATACATATTAACAGAAACATGGTAGGCATCTTTCAATAGATAAAGAACAATCGACAATATTATCACTCATTTAAAGGATTTACCATATTTTGGCACATGTTGGGTACTCTCATTAATATTCTATGTGCACACGTTGGGTACTTCGGTTAATATTATGTATACACGCTGTGTAATATTGTTAAGATTGAATGTACGCATTAGGTTCTCTCGTTAAGACTCAACATGCTGCACACATTGGGCACTCTATTTAAGAATCTGTAAGCACAAGTTGGGCAGTCCAGTTAAGATTCATTTCAATATGCACATGTTCGGCACTTTACACACGTTGTCATAGTCGTTAGGATTCAGTAAGGTCTGAGCTATAATACTCTTATTCAGATTCCATATGCATTTGTTCGGTATCCTAATTCAGATTTTTTTTAACAGACTACTTGGATTTTGTAAATGGAAATGTGCGCAAAATATTTACAATTTATATCTTATTTGACTCCAACCCGTGTATCTTGCCTTATATCAAGCTATAAACATTTTTTGATCTCTTGGAGATGGTCCAGCGACATGGCTACATATTTACAACCTTGATGACCTCAATTGTTTTAAATACGTAGATACCTAGATATTTTTATCACCCTGAATGTTGCCACTCGCTTTTCATGTTATAACCATTCTCGGGGTGTAGTCATCTTTAAGTTAAACTTCTTGTTTTTAAAAATGAGTTTAACATAATAAGTCTTAGATTTGGTACTAACACGTTTCGATAATCCACATAATCCAAACACGGGGTGACATTAAAATTTAGATTATAAAATTTAAAATTATCGCTTTTAACTCTGTTATACTACCTGTTTAATGTGAATAAATACATGTACATAGTTTATTTTTATCTGTGCTTACATATTTAATTGAGTCTTGGGGGGCATACAATCAAGGAGTTGACCCCAGGCATCACCAAATCTATGTACGTCACTGCAGAATAACTTATCAGTATATTACCAATTACCGCATGTAATTATGGTAATATTACGACATTAAAGTTGATCTAAACGGGAGCATATTTGATGACTCATAAAAGTGTACCAAACTAAATAGACTACGCCTGGAGTCGACATTTTGGTCAAACTGAATTAGTAATTTGATGCAGCTGTTTTCAGGCATTAAATAATTTTGTAGATGACGATTGACATTTGTTTGTTTGTTGTATCAATTCTTTTTTGTCGGGTGGGGGCGTCAAGAGTTAATAATAATATATCTATTATTCTATTATAATAATTCATGCCATATTTCACACATTACCGGACACTTTGGTTTGTATATGCCTCTTATAAATGCTTTAGCGTTAATTGGCTAATTTCGTGTTCAGTTTACAGACATACACCAATCCCCGAATCTCATATAGCCCGTTTTACAGTCTCTCTTATACTTGTCTATTTCCAAACAAAATAAAGTCATATACGTTTGACAAATATTTTCGTTATGGATATTTATGTTTTTAAAAAAGAAACTATAGGAGACCAGTTCTATACGCATTTCTTTACTGGGGCAAATTATCAACATTAAATACTAAAATAGCACAGGTAATCCTGACGCCACATTTCTTTAAATTGGGTTTCAATTGGGATCATTGTGATTTCTTGTCTAGAGAGATATTTCAGTCTCACCTTTATCATCGACGGTGTCATTTTGAAACTGTGCCAATTTCTCCTCCAATGCTGGAGGATTGTCACCGCCGTCTGTCATATCGTGATCTACCGTTGGTAACACACTCAGTGCCTGTCGCTCCTCGTGTTCAGGAAGTCCGAAGTGTTCTGAAAAGATAAATTCAAAAGAATATAAGACAATGAATTCTTAACACCGAACACTTTACACATAATGTAAATAATATTTATTCTTTGCATCATTTGTGGTTTACTATTCAGACGCATTTTTGAATCAAAAAACAACATAGCAGAGGCTGTGTCCACAAATGTCCAAATTGTGACTCCATAATTTATACTGGTGATGGAAACTACTACCTTTGTAAACTAAATAAAGGAACATCAATGAACATTCCTCCATGCCTTTAGTTTCAAATACAAATACGTTCTGTTTTAAAACAGAACACAATACTGTACGTGTAATGAATAATAAGGAGTAACTAAATACATGTACAAGGATATACAGGTCACATGTCTATGGAATATAATTACTGCTTATTACTGAGCGACGTTTCTACTGGTCTCTGTCTTTATCAAGCTATGAACAGTAATATTTATAATATGTCACAGAATTGTCTCCTGTATATTTTCAGTTCAATTACTACATGCTATTAAAACAGAAAATACAGTTTAATTACTACATGCTATTAAAACAGAAAATACAGTTTAATTACTAAATGCTATTAAAACAAAAAATACAGAGCAACTATTCAATGCTATTAAAACAAAAAATACAAAGTTGCCACAAAATGAAAGACAAAGTGGGGTATATAATAATGGAATGGGGCTTGACGTCCTGCTTTTTCGTGTCAACCTGACTGATGAAGCATTAAAATAATAACAAGTATGTAATACATGTACGTATACACAATACGTATTCATATTCATTACTCAAGTCCTTACTAAAACTTAAAATTCAATCTGAGCTAAAAGAGACTGAATTCATAAAATATATAACCTATTAATCCATTTCTATATTTATGTAGGTTACCATTTACAACTGAGTTAACATTTTGACATGGTTAATGATTTCGAACACCCATTTAAACACGACAATATGAAATTTCTAGGTATCTCCTACTGGTATATTAAAAGCAATAAAGACTACGTCAACATTCATGATATACCAATGATTAATGTATGTATTAACTTTACCCATTTCATTCTGATCCACAAAAGCAACGTCTTCGCTAGTATCCATTTCGCAAAAACCGAAATTTTGGGTGAATTTTGTATATTGTAGATCAAACAGTTATCCGTGGTAACGTTGTTAAAATATATATTTGAAACTCGATTATCCAGATGTTTGTAAATTGCATAGATTACTACGTAGTAAGCATAGAAAAGTGACTGGATAATCGCAATGAATTAAAACTCATTTTTGATTGATTACGTAGGACGACTTAGGTGATCAAGATAGAAGACTTTTGATTGGGTAGTTAACAACATTATGGCCCGAAGCCTTTGTGCTCTACCAACTCCTTTTAGCAATAAAGGTAGCACAAACAAAACGTTATGGGTAATATAATAAACAATTGTATATGACTGAATAGTCTCAGTGAGTGTCTCATACACTATCCGATACAATTTCCAATGACGAAACCCAATATACTTTCATTCATCATAACAGTACCTAACCCCAATAGTATAGCGAAAAAAAGAATAATGCACACTCACGAAGGCGTGAAAGAACAATTGGACAAATATGAGTAATTTGTTGGACCAATTCATAGAATGGAATAGAAAATGTGACTTAGTTTCCGTCCCAAATGTATGTCAAGGGTTGATTTCTTTGGTTTTCTAAGTGTATAATTTCCAAAATAAAATAAAATAAAAAGGGAACACAATTGAGAATTATTTTCCATAAAACATTGGGAATTTAGAAAATAGGAGACATAATTTGGTACAATTTCCATGAGATACTGGAAATTTCGGAGATCCAAAAAAGCCCAGCCCCATATTCAAATATTTTAGGAGTGTTTTGTAAGTGAAGTTTGAGGAAATATAATGTACACCACATGTTTCATCCTTTTTTTCAGCAAACCTAGGGTAATACATCTTTGTAACATTAAAAGAAATAGATGATTTTGTTATTAGGGAAATCTGCAGATGCGTAACTTATACTTTACTAATTCATGTGCACCTATCATTTAAATGGCAGCTTATACACTGGCGCCTTGACAAACCCCATGTTAGTTGACCTTACTATTCGTAGGCTATTGATGATGATCTATATATCAATATTTATCTTTCTACATGAGGGTAATTGGTAGTTATAAGTCAACCAAGTCTATTGGCTTGGAACTAGTTTATCTATGTTGACAGATCGGTTTAAAGGGTCACTCACTTCCAAATCATATTTAGAGAAAACAAGACATCAAAAGTATTATTTACTGTATAAGAGCATTCTCGATTATTGATACCCATGAATCCGTAAAATACACTGTTGTATCAATAGTATAGATATTTCATTTGGGTTTTTTTAATATTAATATTAAAAAAACCAAACCCAGATTAAAATGTCTGAGAAATGGATATGATATGGCAACTCTCTCTTGAATGTTTGATACCTGTTGTGATTTTTAAAAAAAATATTAATCTTTTGAAATAATGAATCTACTTCCTGTAACAATGTATTACACTTACAAATAAGAGCTATATTTATAATAATAAATTTACTGAATCTTCGTGAGAGATTCCCTGTCAAGGTGGTAATGATTATAAAGCACTCTTTAGATTTTATGGTTAATTTATTTATACCTTATCTTAACATGAATAAATCTGAATGATAAGTGTCTTCTAATAGCATTTAGAACAAACAGCTGATAGCTGAATAACGTTTTTCGAAAAATCTCAACTATCGAAACAATAAACTATTTACCTTCTGATTTCAATTTCCCAGTAGAATTAATATCAATATTCCCATAGAATAACACACCATTTACACGTCTGCTAGTCAGATATAACACGATGTTATACAGTTTGACATATACTAGTACATGTAAGTATAAAAACACTGTCACATACGACACACCTGTTACACATAAACACGTGACATCACTATCGTCTGCAACTAAAGGGAAGGGTTTGTGTCAGTTGAAACTTTTATTTACATAGAAACAGGGTGTGACAGCACGAGACGTATGTATGTTTATAGGATAAATAAAATAGGGCATCCATCATGGCAGACCATAATAACCAGATTACAAGCATGGAATATAACTCGCACCATTAACATAATATAATACATAACACGCTTGTCTTAAGATAGGGGGGTTGGGATGGCTTAGTGGTCTAGAGTGCCGCGCTTCGACCTCTAGCTGGCCGGTCACCTCTGGCTTGCGGCTGTGGTTTCGAGCCCTGGTGTGAGCGTATGTGGCATGGAGATAGGGGCGCCTTCTCAACCTCGTGGGTTTCCTCCGGGCACTCCGGTTTCCTCCCACTGCTAAAGACCCCTACGCGCAAGCGAATTATTGAAATAAAATTAAAAACCATATGTTAGTCCCGAAGTGACCTAGTTGTGTCGAGTGGACGTTAAACCCCATTTCTCTCTCTCTCTCTGTCTTAAGATAGAAGAATGCAGTGCAACGAAAAGTAAGGATGGGACTTATCTAGACGATAATTCTAATGGGATTTGTATATCGTTAAATTACATTGACGGTGAAAAGACATGACGAAAATAGCCATTACGTAAATAAAGTTTGTTTTTTCCCCTTCAAATTTTAAAATGTGGTTACTCCGTCCCGTGTTCATTGGTTATAGTTTAAAAAATATAAACCAGGAAAACGAAATCACTGTCAAATAGGCCTAATATAGTATTTGTATGATACCCTGTCATTTTATATCATCTTGTCGATGTGTCATCAGTAAAACTGATAATGATACTGGAATTCCAATGAACCAGTCAAACTCGCCATATGTCTTTTCTCGTTATACTCCACGAGCCAGTGACGAAACGCCAGCTTCTAAATCTTAATTGTGTACATTTTACCGCCAATCTGACATACTAGATCGTCAAGACACAAATAAAGATCATATAAATTACCAATTACGATTCACGAGCTGGTCCACCAATAACTATAATTTGTACCACCAAACAATAACATCCATTCAACACAGCTAGGTCATTTCGGGACTATACATGTAATTTGATATAAATATTTCTATTTCAAACATCCGAGAGGCTTTAGAAATCCGGGAACACGAATTACCCGGTTAGATGTAGATATATGTTGAATAAACTGAATATGTACCGAGAACATCCTCCGTAACAACCGTAAAAACCATTCAAACAAAGATAAAGATACATTAGTTAAGGGTTTGATAAAGAGTTGGCCATTCTTGCTATAACAATTCAAAAATAGAGGATAAAAAGGGAAAATATTGAAAATTTCAGCCAACCAGATGATAACCCCACCAACATATTCTCGATCATCAAGTAACACTCTCAATGGATACGATACTCTCGATTATCAGTAATGGTTCGTAATGTAGTGCCACATTGTCAACACGGAGTATCTAAAAGACTTAGTTACTTGTTGCCTTAACCCTTATGTCGTACTAAAACCCTTTATAGCAATAAAACCCATAAATATCAGTGGGCGTAATATATTTCAATTGATCAATTATATATCTTAAGGTTAAATCTATAAAGCTTCTCTCACGATTCCATATTTTTTATGAGTAAAGGGTCAGAAAGGGGTCAATTATTGAGGAGAGGAGTCAAAGCTGTCACAAAACAGTGTAGGTATAATCTATACGTATATCTTATTCAGCTAAGTAAGCATGACAATGACAATATTTGTTAGTGTAAAAGCGACTTGTTCATTCATATGATAAGATCTATCATTAAGGAGTGCCAAAAGCCGAGGTCAACAAATCCTATTTATACATTCGTTTACTAGCCCCAAAATGTGACCACAATTTACGGTTTGAATTCGTTATAAAGTAACGGCAACACCAAGAATAACAAATTGTTCTGGTAAAACAGAAATGAAATAAAATGGGATTTAATGTACCTCTGTTCTGTTCCAAATTGGCTAAAAACATTGTGCTGTAAGGGAAATTTTGCCCAGACAGCGGTGCTACGGCCTACTCTGATTTCGAATTCCAAGTGTCAGGTGCACTTTTACGTGCACGCCAATGTATACACGTTTTTTTTCGTCCCATCCGAACTGTCCTTGTCAGGCCCCCGATCCTACGCATAGACAAGGAAAAGCCACGCCATTTAGCCTAACTCACTGAGCCACCGTGGATCCCGTTTTGTAACCCACATTATTTGAAAGATGCATACTGAACGGAACATTGTCAAATGGACAGTGTCCCTATTGATGGATAAGCATTATACAAACAAGGTTTCATTTTTTATTTAAGGTCTAGTAGTGGGAATCACACCATTTGCCGTCAACAATATTTCACTAGCGAAATGCCACGCCGGACAAAACATGCACTTCCTTAGTTCAACATTTCATTATATCAAAATGTTATTTATTATTACACTTAAAGTTCATTACATAAAATTTGACTTTCGAATTACATAAGTAGTTATATTTAGTTCAAAACTCTGAACCAGAAAGTTTTTACGGATTCATTTCGTAGTCTCGGAAGTGCAAATATTTGTCTTGCAAAAGCTTTGCGGAACACTTGGTACAATAAACAACGAATTAATCCAAGGTAAGATCACATTAAACATGCATTATGCAAGAGCTAAATCTGCCGATTACAAGTCTTTCTTTAGGCCTGACATGTTATCTAAATTATCAATTAGACATTAATTAACTTATCTAGACCATAATAAACACTTGATGTCTAGGCTAGCCTTCGATGTTGGCTGGATTAGATTCCGATATGCTACTTAACGGCCATTGATAATTAAATTCAAAAAGTGGATAATCGAGACTATGCTGTTTATATTAATGATTTTAGTAATGATGACCGAGACTAGGCGGAAATTTCAAGCGCTTCGTTCTCGACTCATAGTGGACCAATTTGACTGAAATTTTCAGAAAATTACCTTTACGCTATCTAGTTTTTAACTATTATAGTGAGAACTGCCAAATTTTTTTATCTTATCTTCCATAATGTATCTTTAACGATCTTCATGTATTTATATTCCACATATAACATTCAAAATGTTTAAATGTTTACAAAATGACGAACCTTAATACCTAGTCAAACAAAGAGCACAACAAACGTCCATCGTTGAATAAAGTAGCATTCTCGCCAATTTTATAGTGTAATGTTACGTTTGTGACTCACTACGTATTTAAAATGAACAGATAATATACACCTTGTGACATAACAGTTACACAACGATTATTATGAACATAAGATAATATTGACTGTCTTATATTATAAAAGAAATTATCTCTAAGTCCATATTATTATTATCCGATTATATTTGGGTATATGATAGGAACAGATGGGCATAACTGTCGTATATGTATTTCGAAAGAGAAACCTAGGAAACGACGGGTTCTTCGATGGATTTAATTTATTGTATTGTTTTACATTGATATGGAACATTAATAAGAATGGGGCAACATGACGCGTTTCTTTGTTCACCAATCAACATCCGTGTAATCATCCATGACTTCATTTGATTAAAATTAGACGTCAAGTTCTTTTCGTTTTATTCCAGATATTTCAATGTAGGGTACAAATCAGAACTCAGACGTCAAGTTCGTTTCGTTTTATTCCACATATTTCAATGTAGCGTAAAAATCAGAAAAAAGGCCGAACTGAAATTTTATTTTTATTTTACTTAGATTGGGCGATAACCTTGAATTCAACGTTCAAACATATTTATGGGTTCAATAAGATGGCTAATTTTCACTGGAATTTCAATCGATGTAACCTTCAACATATATGAGTGTTAGCTATTACCGTGCTAATTTGAAAATTGACATTTCATTGAAACTCACTGAAGTTAAGTGCTCTTGAAGTACAAATTAAAGTAAGAATAGTTCATAATGTATTCTATAAATAAATACAGCTGGGTTTTCAAACCGAATACCTACAGGATACTAGGATAGGATTTCACATTCCATCACGTCTAGAGAAAGATTTACGTTTCGACTTACATCATAAACTTAACCACGTAGACGAAAGGTCCAGCATTTTGGTTCCGAAACGAAGAAAATCTAACGTGTGGAGGAACGACTTATTTCTTATGACTGACCAACCGTAGAATCAGCTGTCTGATCTACTTTGAATAGTGACTATAGAGTATTTATTAGTTATTGTGAATGTAATAAAAATATAAATCTTGTATGAAGAACAGCAGACCGTATCATACGTTCTCTTTTTATATCTTTAAGTACCCTTTGACCTACTTGATCAGAATAATAAACGGATTTATTCTTATTACAATTAAAACGTCGGCATCAATTTAAAACTGTATAGGCCTACCTGACAGATACAAAGATGACCTCAATATTGACTTGACATCTTTGTCGAATCAGGATTCCGGTAAAAGGGTCAAACGACAAACGTTCAAATATATTCCAATGTTATGATTTAATGTGTGTCATTATTTTATAGCCCCAGCTCCTTTTAATCGTTAGTAATCTAAAAAAATTAGTAACCACTGATTTAAAAGGTATCCAAATAATGAAGAACAGTGGTGACAAACTGAGGACGAAATGAAAAGAAATGAAATGGGGTTTAACGTCCTACTCTTCTGCACCTGACCTGGGCTAATGGAAGACGGCCTACAGTGTACTATGAGGGAAATTTTGCCCGGGCAGCGGCGCTACGGCCTACTCTTATATCGAATTCCAACTGCCATGGGGTCTTTTACGTACACGCCAACATGTACACGGGACCTCGGTTTTTCGTCCCATCCGAAAGACTAGGCACTGTCCTTGTCAGCAAACTGAAGACGAAATGAGACTAATATACCCAGTGGAGTCCACAAATTGATGAATCAGGGAAACTAGACTAGCATGCCCAAAAGAGTCTACAGAATATACAAACTGAAGTACTAAAGAGACAAATATTCCAAACAGGGAGTTTAATTTAGTTACTGTAGACCAAAACGTTTACAGAAGAACGGGGAATACCAATATTCTCAAAAAAACCCTTTACAATATGAAATTTACTAAAGCAGTTATACGTAAGGCATTAACAATATGGAATATAAAAGTTCGAATAACATGGGTTTTGTGCGGAGTGAAAGCAGCGACGAGTTCCAAAATCGACCAACTCTCGTCTTGAAATCACACATTCTATTCGAATTTTACCTTCAACCACCAATGAAGAATGTTGTGACCCATCCCGACATGTGACCTTGAAGATTTACGAAGAATAACAATTAAAAGAAGAGCCCACTGGGCATATGTAGATACGGTTGATATAATCTGGTCTTTTAAAAGGCTGTCAATCAAAGGATTAAAGAGCAATACTGATACGAAGGTATGCTTTGTGACACAGCATTGAGACAAAAGAAATTTGAAATATCCCCTAGATCTTGTGTTATAATGATATACGTCGTTTGTATCGACGACTTATTCTACAAAAAGATGTAACATGATGTCCACTTCAGATATCATGTTTTGTCTTGAAAGTGTGGCTAGTCGTGCAGGTGTGTTTTTTCGAAATACTATTTGAGCGATTTCTTAAAACTTAGTTAAAGCTCTCAGACGACATTTATTTGTCGAATCTTGGTATAATGTTAGCTAAAACAGATTACTGCAAGTAATTGGTTCCTGTAACACATAATACAACACTCTTTACATCCGGAAAGATGGCTTTCCTTGACAATTGTTATTCATTATGGCATACATTTGTCCCAGTCTAGTGCCAGCATTTGCTACATCAATCATACATGTACATTATCTAGACATGGGGAGGGGGGGGGGGGGTAACATCAAGACGTTGTGCGGACATCAAGACAGTGTATTAACAGTTGATTTAGCTTTAATTGTGTCCTGGATAGAAGAACTATCAATTATATTTTATTATGTGCTACTGCTACCACAAAAGCCTTGACTTTAAAGTATGCATTTGTAGTTTTTTTGTATTCTTTTATTGGGTGTTACATACACCTGTCCGTGTGGTCTCAGAGACAAGATGGCTGCCCATTGAAACAGAGTACACGTAGAAAGCTACCACTGTCTGTTCAAAATTATTTTACTTACATTGAAAAACGAAATAATTACATCATGCTATATGATCTTCGTATTGTCTTGACGGGAAGAAGAATATCAATTTTCTCCGATTATTAAAATCTTAAACAATCTCAACACAACACGTCAATTTGTTACTACTTGGCAAATAAAATCCTGTCATGGATCTTCACCTTTACAGTTGGCCAAAAGATATATATACAATGTGTTTTATTTACTTACAGTTACTTGTAGAAACTAAATAAATTTAAAAGGTTTGTGTTATGGGTGGGACTGACCACTAAGTCAACATCTGGACCAATGTTACTCAACCCAGAAGATAGTTCTTATAGGTATTGGCCTACAATCTACATAAAACCCTGACAGTTTTAAACTTTAGATTGTGTAACGACTGTTTGTTTAGAGAGTATCCAACTCGCGTTTTATTCTCGTAGAACGTTTGATATTTTTTAACGGTAAATACTCATTGAATGCAAGTACATTTTGTTTGTTTACTTTACATCCAACCACAGGTGGGTCATACCAGAGTTATGTCTCTACGGGTAGATATTTCTACCAATAATACCAGAACTTCCCCAATGATCAATGTTATAATAATAATAATATTTTTTCATCTCAATTTTGTTTCCTATTTTACGCCATAAAAGAAACTTTTGGTCATCTATAGAAACTATCTTCTAAAAGAGATTAAACCCCATCTCTCTCTCTCTCTCTCTCTCTCTCTCTCTCAAAGAGACGGAAAATAACGCCAAATATAGCTACTTTTGTAAACACCATAAATTTAGTAATAAATAAATTGGGTGGTGGTGGATAAAATATTCATGTAGAATTTTCAGAAAAACCGGATCTACCCGTACTTTAAATACAAAAAAAGCTGAAATTCGAGTTTAATGATAATTAAGTGCTCTAATTGATATTCTAGACCATTTTACAAATAGCTCTGCTGTGGGTAAGTTATGGCTAGCTTTAAGTAAACAGTCATCTGCAACCAAACTCTCAAACAGAATAAATAGCATGACCGTTATGTAAATTATAAGACACAAGTAGAATATTTTAGAACCAAAATCACGACCAATAATTCAGTTCAAGAGTATTATGATTTCATCGTAATCTTCAATGACAAAGAAATTTGTCAATGCAAACATTTTCAACGTCTCGATAATCTTTTTTTTTTTACTTATCTTTAATAAAATTCTAAACCTTATATATAATACCTATGGGATGCGTCATTTCAAACGTTGTATTTTGTTTTATCATAATAGAATACAGTATTAGGTTAAATTGACGTTGACATATGAGCTCTTTCTGTCACAGAAAAGACGTAAATTTGTTCTATTCTCAGTATATATACATTTGGAAATTCTGAAACTTGATTACCTTAGCTATGAAACATTTATCCTTTAAAAATATTATTTTCGTGTGATGCTTTCTTTTCTTTGAGCACGCAAAAATGGTTGAACAATGGCTTAATCTTTCTGTTAGTTAGAAAACAGCTTTTTAAAGGACGTGTATCCACATATTTGAGAAGAAATTTAACTCTATGGCATTTATACGTGTGATAACAATCTGTAACACATTACAAATTACCATATTGTGGGTTGGGTGACGTTCGGTTTACCAAACTGGTCATCAAATGAAGCTTTGTGCATACACACCCGGCCACTCCTGTTATTGTTACGATGAAAGTAAAATACTACAGAAAATATACATTATGTCATTTTTATTTTACTTAGATAACGCGCATTAGACATAACAAAATATATCAACCGTCTTCCGGTGCAATAAAATATAATGCAGCCAACAAATTTGTTGCGGTAGACCTACTTTTGTAGCACACGACCTTTGAAGAGATAAGGTCTAACCTAAGCTAAATATGGACATTAAAACATTTTTAATTAGAATTTCTAAAACATTTTCTTATTCAAATCAAATTTTTAATCCGAGGAGACTTTTTACAAAAGATTAAAAAAGATAGTTTATTTTTGACTGGCAGACATGAAAGTCTTAATAGACTATATAGTTCAACAGAAAAGAACAGTCTAACACCAAATCATAAAAGATAGCCATAACAATAATAATGTTGTGATTTGCACAATACAAAACTGTCTCCAATCTTTGAATCATGTAAATTTCTGTCAATGACATATAATTGCATTCATTACATGGGTAATATATATTAAATGCCTCTATAAAATGTGTATATACAGATTATCAAAAGGAATTGTTGTTAGCAATGAAAGGTGACTCTCAAGACTAACACAATATATGCCAAATATGTACATATTATTATATTGTAATCTTCTTACCCCCTCGGTGATATTCAACATGCATCAATACAATTTATAGGTTTTTATTTTGATTTGATGGCACGGGAAGGTCTGTTGCCAAAATATTCCTATAATTACGTTTCAGTTACATTTTACAAATGGTTAAATAAAATTTTATTAATTTGTGGTTATTTTAAATTCAATTATTTGTTTCAAAACTATTTAATTAGTAAATTAATTACAGTCTAACCAACTATACGAAACCCTTCACAGATAATAACGGTAAATCGTAAAGTTATTAATAGACTGATCAATACACTATACGTGTATGATATCAATATAACAGAATATTTCTTTGTTGTAACATATGTAAACACAACAACACGTAATAGAACACGATGGGTGTTTTAATGAATACGATGTGATCAATGTATAGAACTGGAAACACTTGACTATTAATGATGAGTAACAAGAGTCAGAAAGACTATAATTTAAGATAACGGTTTGTGATATATGCCCGCTACTTTTACTTTCCAAAACAAAATCTATTTAATTTGAAACAAATTAATATAATTCTTACGAGCAATACAATTAGAACTTAAATCTACAAATGTTTTAGTTGTCATTGTTGTCAAAAAGGAAACAATCTATTTTCCTTTTAAAATTTATAGAGTTAATGTAACTCTGCCTTCGATTCAAATATATACGGTGTAATAATAACACCGTTAGTTTATGAATGACATGCTAATTATCTCACCTACTAATCCACACCGTAAAGTTTTAATTCCTCTCTGTTATGGGTTAATCCTCGTCGTCGTTAAGACTATGCCAGGTTAAGACGGGAGCAGATGCTAAATAACTGTAAATGTTAGAACAGACGAGAGTTTGTCGTGATATACCAGGTTGTAGACCTGTTAGTTCGTGTCATACCAATTTGGCGACAATCAAACATTCACAAACGAGACGTTATGATTGGCTAGTTATATTACAAGCCTAACTGTCGTCTCTCGCCTCGGGAAAGTGGGGTCACTAAACATTGCATTTCAAAAGGTATTTGAATCGAGATAAAAGAATTGATTTACGTAGTCGAAGGTACGGCTATATCCTTATTTGGTTATTTTCGTTAAACATCGGAATATTTTTGTTTGTCCAGTGATTTTGTATTGGCGAAAAATACATACATTGGGTGTCAGTTTAATCGAAGCTTTGCCGATGTTATTTTTAGAAAAATGACGGAGATTACCGAGATCTACACTATAGTAGAAGGAGAATAGTCGATTAAGTATGTAGGCGAATAAATCATAACATAACCCAGTTACAAATGAGTTTAATACCTCATTGATCCCAGAATAAAATGAGATTTACGACCCACATATTCATACAAGCTTTGTTAGCTCCCTTAACTCGGCACATGAGAAGAGATGTCGGGTGTTTTAGAAATACTAATATATATATTTGCCCCGCACGCAATCGTCACCATTTATAGATTAGCACAGAATTCGCTGAGGACTCCACGAGGATAACAGACATTCAGTTTTCTGGGGGAAAAAACCCCCAGCCATTTTGTGGACGCATTGTATAGTCTCTAATTTATCGTTATCTCTAATTCATACATATAAGAGAATGTTATTGGGAATTTACTTTAGGTTTGATACATATTATATACCTTAATTACTAAAGACAGGCATAACCTGTACTGTACACGTAGTCACGATGGCTAAGTGGGTAAGACGCTGACTCGCTAGCCTGTCGCGGATTCGCTCCCTGTATTGGCCGAGAAAGTTCGTTGGGTTTTTCTTTTTCTTGCGTAGGTGTCCCTTGTCAGTGATACTGCAGGACAGAGGATCTGTCAAGGACATGTCTAGTCGTTCGGATGAGACGAAAAACCGAGATCCCGTGTGCAAATTGGCGTACACGTAAAAGATCCATTGGTTGCTCGAATTCGACATAAGAGTAGGCCGTAGCCGCTGCGTTCCACACAAAATTGCCACAAGACATAATTGGTACCATATTAATCGGCACTACAATCAATTGCAAGACGATCGTCTGCAAGTCAAGAATTGAAGAACTTTCCTTCATTTGACATGCCGAGTATGGTCAACAATAGGAGCTTTCAGGACATTTCGTATACGTCAGCACAATATAGCTATTCCACGTGATTTTCATTAATCGGAATTGACTCAATAACCTGCCTAATAATACAACACCCACGTACTAAACGTTCGGCCATCCAAGCCCCCGTTCCTAAATCTCATAATCTTTGGTAGTTCTGAATTTTTGGTAGTTCTGAATTCATGAGCGGCAAGTGCTTGCGTAGCCCAAGGACGAAACAACAGTAGTTAATATCATAATTAATGAGTGGACACTCGTGTAATGGCTGCTTGACCTATACAGTTATCAATCATTGATCTATGTATGTATGCAAAATGTCGATTTTATTTAAATGAAGAGATCGGCCTGCTGTGTAATTCGTTTGTAAACAGATAAATCCACCGATATTGATAGGGAAAACGTTACAATGATGAACGGTATCATCTATTTTTAATCCACTCAACTAAATAACGATGGTCATATGGGGTGATCTAGTTTGGGTTCGTCGTGTTAGCTGTCTACTAGACAAAACAAAAAAATGTCATGACTGAATGACACTGACCCCCCCCACCCAAAACATTGCAACACACCAGCATAGCATACTAAAACATGACACATCCTCCTTAAATTCTACTATTCAAGGTAAGATAACAATTACAGTGTCTCCTCGATTGATAAACATTGTGATTCGATTTCAGCATGTCAATCATAATGTACTTACGTCTCAGACGCATCCGTAAAAAAGCCGAGGAAAGCATTGGAAAGCAGGTATCAGGAACCGATATTGTACTGTCCTCTTCCTCCAACATTAGTGCATCGTAATCCCCAGAGATGTCTACTAATATTTTTGAACCGTCTCCCTGTGATTGGAACTGTTGACTAGACGATAACGAAATTCTGCTTGTCTTCTGCTGACTGGAAAATGGTTCCAGTTATGCAAATGAATTTGTCATGACATGTAGTAGCTCCGCAGAATATCTCCATAGCGACGAGACGAGCTGTATTTTTCTACATTGAAACTATGGCCATACAATGTACGTGAAGTCGTATAAATTATTCATAATTCAGCATCAGTTACAACCGGAATATAAGTATTTTCAATCACAGCATTAGGATGATGGCCGCACTATCATTGCTTTGATAATAAATTTGCTATTCATAAAATTATGCCCATCATGTTGACGAACACCTGCAATGATTGCTTGTTGACTAGAATTGAGTTGTGGCTCATGCAAAATTGTTTGCTTAGTTTGCTTATAATGGCTGTGTTTTCATGTTTCTCTACCACGGCCCTAGAATTAATAACGTTCCATATCATAGGCCCTATAATAGATCAAATTTCATAGGTCCAAGAGAGGATGTCATATTATCAATTTCGTCGTACTCGTCCACCAAAGATCATTAGCCTATATAAAATAATGCCATGTGGTAGTCAAATAAGTAACTATGTATATTTACTACGCTTAAACCATCCTTTTTAAATCTGGCCTGTTGAATAGATTTTTGTTATATAATTCGTATAATGGCATACATGGATATTTTGAAATGAAGATTCATCATTCAGCCCAGTCTAATTTTATTGAGTAGTGTTTCACGAGTGATGTCCCTTTATTAACGTAATTAACTTGTGATCAGCACGATACGATTTATCTATTATAACCAACGTATACTAGGCTCGTAACTAGCTTATTCGGATGTCAATGACGTTATGTAAGAATCCTTTGAAGTCCAACAATTTGTTTTTTCTAGTCACACGACAGTCTAAAATAAAGAATAACTTAAAATAATATAGGTGTGGGGTATTGTTTCATTTTCTAACAGGTTTTTATCATATTAGATAGGGCATTGTTTGTGGTCAACACACGTCCACAAATAACTTATCTTCAAATGTTATTCTTTGTCAGTGGTAGTTACACTTACAGGGAATTATGCAATAGAGTAACCCGAAAATTCAAAATGGCGGAAACACATGTCGATGATCCCAAACCGCGACCTAAAGTTGGAGTTGGTGTCATAATAACTCACCCAGATCATCCGAATCGAGTTCTGCTGGGTATCAGAAAGGGTTCTACGGGTGAAGGGTTATACGGATTACCCGGGGGTCATCTAGAGTTTGGGTAAGTTACATACAGCGTTCGCCATTCATACATCAAGCATTTTATTTACTTAGTCATTTACGCTAGCTCATTCACAGCTTATTTATTTTCTGTAAGATCTGTACCCTGTCCTTGACAATATCATGTTTGAATGAAGAAATATAACTGGACACTGTTCTGTTGATTGTAAGTACGGCGTCCTCAATATTTTGAGCTAAACAGTGGTTTCAAATTCAAGACGAAAATGGGACAGGAGCGAGATTTATAGATTATCTCCCTTTATTTAATTTGTAGTTAACTCCCTTTTCGACGCAACGAGAAACGAATGGGATATACAGAGAATCTCCTACTGGTATTTTTTTTATCAGAAAATATCAACACAAGTGAGTCTGCAATGTACAAAAAGACTGAGACTTTGTCGAGGTTTTTTTTTTACTTAAACGACGAGTGTTGATATTTTTTGATTTAAAAAAGTAGAAGATTTTATTTATTACCCAACCTGTTCTTACACGCACAATTATAAATAAAATTCTTTGATTTAGATTTTATTTCATGTAAAGAGATACATCGCTCGGTAGAATCTGGAAATTATCATACAGGCGATATCTACCGTATAAGAATGTGTATTTGGGTGATAGGCCTATAAATGTTATTTTATGTAGGCCTATATAGTTAAAGGAGGTAGGCCTACGCCATTAACTCAATATCACACACAGTCTTCGGTATTGTAAACAAAACATACTGGTCAGTTGAAATCAACATTGGTGTTGTTATCTTATCGTGAAATGATGGCTTCTAATATCCAACATTTAAGTCGAAATCAAAAATTTGAAATTGCCACACGTGTCGCGTGCCAAAATGCGTACGGGTGCCATTTGTAATGAAGCAAACGAGGCTAAACCATGGACCTTATGTATTATAAGGTTCACGGCTAAACATATCCCACAGGAGAATACTAACGGGGTAGACTGGAATAATCAATCGACAAAGACTGTCATTAAATTTGGACTCTTCGCGAATTTCGCCGAACATAACCAATTAGAAATTACAGTAAAACAGAAACGATTGAATGTAAATCAGTTTATATACCATATTGCATTGTTATATACGGTGCAACCCATTTATGTCACTGTGGTCTGTTGTAGTGAATCGTGGGAAGATTGTGGTATAAGAGAAACTCGAGAAGAAACTGGTTTAAAGTTAAAGAATGTTTTCTATGCTACAGTTGTAAATGCTATCAATTTAAAAGAACAAGTGGAAAATTATCATTATGTAACTTTATTTGTACAAGGAGAAGTTGATACATCATATAAACAAGAACCAGAAAACCTCGAACCAAATAAATGTTTAGGTGCAGTAAATATATATTTTACTAACAATTGTTAAACTGCGCATTGCTATGATGTTGAAACTTAGTATATTATTTCAATATTTCACTTGCAAGCAAATGTGTTTAGAATCAGTGAGTAAGAGGTTGACTCGCTGACCTGGAGGTCCCGTGTTCGATCTCGGTGTTGGCCCAGAAAGTTCATCGAGATTTCCCGGCTTAGCCCCCCGCCCCCGCCTGTCTTTATTAAAACAGTCAGGGCGTACAAACACGTACGTATACCATTATGTAATTCTTTAAAATTTGTAGGCCTCATTTTGAATTGACTGAATATTTAAGAGACTCCTCCGAACCGTCCCACTCGGTAAAATAATCGGCCCTTTTGCCTATCTGGTTTTTCATGTTGAGGACATAGGGCCTATACTCATCTGCAAAAAAGATGGCCGACAAGTCAAGGTAGAATTTGATAAAATATACAACAATCGAATAAATATATATTTGGCAGGGTATGCTCACCCTTACACGAACACATTGTATCACTTTCCATTTTGGATATTTTTTTGTTTATCGAATTCACTTTCTGTAGTTACATGTACTCGGTTTTGCCAAATTCGTACACTGGACGAATTATCATTGATTTTCTTTGGTTTTTATAGTAACCGTGATGGTCCCGGGTTCGATGCCGATGTTAGCCGAGAAAGTTCCTCGGGATTTTCCGGCCTGTTTTACTCGTGTTGCACAACGGTGGCTCTGGCTAGGAACACCGTCTAGTCGTTCGGATTGCACGAACACCGATGTATCGTGTACACATCGGCGTGCTCTTAAAAAATATATTGACGGTTGGAATTCGAAAATAAGAGTACACCGTAGCGCCACTGCCTGCCAAAAGTTGCCTTGTGCCTGTGGCACACTGCCTGTAGTATACCCATCATCAATAGCGCAGATGGTACAGAAAAGACCATACATAATTATTCAGTATAACGTATTGTATCTATTATTTATACAAATCAACATGTAATGGGTTATCATTATTGTACTGGAATCTGTCTTTATTTTCAGGATGGCAATGGGTAGATTGGAATAATTTTCCGCCATTATCTAAATTATTTTGCAGTCTACGAATACTCAAAGAAGAAAATGACTACAATCCTTTCAAGAAGAAATCTGGTTGAACTGAAAATATATTATTGTTATTACATGTAAATCTATAATTATCACAACATTGTTGTATATTTTAATCAATAAAATGTAAGCTTAATAAAGGTGTATACTATAAATGACCGTAACCAGGGGCGGATCTAGGATTTTCAGAAAGGGGTGGGGGCGTGCTGCACCAAGTTGAGGGTGCGAAGCCCGGCTCGTGATTTTTGAGTGGACAAAAATTCCCACAAGGACTAATTTCATAATAGTACTGTAAATTACGATTTCTAACCTAAACTGTCTTTGTTCTTCTTCCCGCGAGAATATATGGAGCTAAAAATTGTTGGCCACCGCAAAAAAATAGAGGGGGTGCGCCCCCTCTGTACCCGCGCCTGGTAACCCTAACCCAAGACCTAACCCTACCCCTTACCCACAATCCTCGGCAACAATCGCCTGCCCTCGGTGTTGGCCGAGAAAGTTCATCAGGATTTTCCAGTGTGGTTTCCCTCCCCCTTGCCCTTCCCCCCTACACACACACACAGACACCCTTGGCTACGGGGATGCATTCAGCCCTGCCTAATTTTATAGAGTAGTGATGGAGGCAGACCACCATTAATTCCCCATTGACTTCGATGTTAATTCTGGACTCTTTGCCCACCTCCAACTTCTCCCCAAATTTTCATTGGCCTGAATGCTTTTCACAACAGACAGAGGAACAAATGGCCATGTTTTTGCGCTAAAATTTGTATGAGGTTGATCACCAAAATTTTGAGATACACAAATTAGAAGAGGCATATTAAAAACATATAACTAGTTGCCTTACATATCACCGTAGCCAACCTAATAGCTCCGTTATCCTTCCGCCTCAAAATCATGAATATTTACCAAAACCTGGCCGAAAATAGCAATTCAAACCCTCTTCGTCCTTTCTAAACCAAAAAATCAACAAAAATGGGCATGCAAAAGGTGAGAAAAAAGACAGAGGGGGATTTGCTATAAATATACGAACTACGAATTTAATGGTGGTCTGCCCCCCACGTTAGTGTTTTACGAGTGATGTCCCTTTATAAAGGTATTCACTGAACGATTTTGATCGACTTGTAAACATGATACACGATTTATCTATTATAACCAAACTATACCTGGCTCCCACCTAGCTTCTTATAGCTGTTAATAGTTAAATAATTTTAAAATTAAAGTGAAAATATATCAATGAATAAACTCATCTTCAAATTATATTCGCTGCAAGCGGTACTTTACAGGAAATTATAATGATAGATAAACCCCGAAAAATCAAAATGGCGGAAACAGGTATCAATGAACCTAAACAGCGACCTAAAGTTGGAGTTGGTGTAATAGTAACTCACCAAGATCATCCGAATCGTGTTCTGCTAGGTATCAGAAAGGGGTCTACGGGTGAAGGGTTATATGCATTTCCCGGGGGTCATCTAGAATTGTCCACGTTCAGCCCTCTGTAGGCCTACTGCACCACTGACAAGGGGAACCACGCTGGAAAATCCAGATGAATTTTCTCGGCCAACACCGAGAGCAAACCAACAACTCATATAACAGACAAAAAGTGTTCAAGAATGAATAAAGAAATTATTTTTATGAATATGATTCTTATTTGTTGATGTTTTTGTGATGAATATTGTTCTATAACGTTCTAACAAAGACAGTGTGGTCTACTCGTTCAGATGGAGAATAAAACATACGTCCAGTCAGTTCCAGTTGTAGAAAATGCAGGGCCCAATTTGGAAGGCCTTATGAATATGAATACATTGCAAGATATGAATAACTTTACCTAGGTCTATATATTCATTCATATATGAAAAGTTGAAGATAACTACTCTTAGGTATTGAATACACAAAAATATAAAAGTTTTTGAAAAAAGAACTACATTATTTGTTGTATTAACTAAATGTTGATTATCTGAAGAGCTTAATAAAATAAGCGAAAGTACTAGTAATCGACAAATAATGTAGTTCTTTTTTCAAAAACTTTTATATTTTTGTGTATTCATTCATATATATGAAAATAGTCACCTGACATCCAGATTACGTGGAAATTGTTTCAAGTTGGTGAGTTCCAGGACCCAATTTGAAACGTGACGTTGAATTGGGGTGGGGGTGGGGTGGAATGATTAGCGTGTGCGGCACTACAGCCTACTCTTATATCGAATTCCAACTACTAAGGGATCTTTTACTTGCATGCCAACATGTGCACAGGACCTCAGTTTTTTGTCCCATCCAAATGACTAGACAGCTGTCCTTGTCAGGCCCTCCATCCTGCATCATTGACTAAAAGTAAATGAGGCAAAATAATCATAAGTTAGAATCGTCCACAGGGGCTTACCTGTACATTCAGAAATCATGTGATTACAATTTTAAGAATATTCTTATTTTGAAAAGATAAGTCAATGAGGCAAAAAAATCATAAGTGTGTGGTAATTTGTCAGACAAGCAATAAAACTTGTATTGCCAGTATTATACAGGGGCCATGTGTGTATGTGCCTTGTATCATAAGGTCTGTCATTGAGTGAACCGGGGTGGTTTTTGATTCCTTGGTTGTACATGACAAGGTGTAGGGTCGGCTATCAAACCTTGAGGGGTCGTCCGGTTTCCTCCCACTGCAAATGAACCGTATGTGCAAGTGAATTATTGAAAAAATTATCATCACACCAATACTAAGGGGGATCACATGGCTAAGTGGGTAAGACACTGGCTGGCTAGCCTGGAGGTCGGGTGTTCGATCCCTGCATTGGCAGAGATAGTTCGTCCAGATTTTCCGGCGTGGTTTCCCCTTGTCAGTGGTGCAGGACGGATGGCCTGACAAGGACAGCTGTCTAGTCATTCGGATGGTGCAAAAAAACAGAGGTCCTATGTACACACAGACGTACGTACACGTAAAAAAATCTCTTGGCAGTTGGAATTTGATATAAGAGTAGGCCGTAGCACTGCTGCCCGGGCAAATTTCCCTCATAGCACACTGTATGGTGTATGCCTGTGTTCATTAGCCCACGTTAGGAGCAGAACAGTAGGACGTTAAACCCCATTTCATTTCATTATTACCTTGACTAAGTTCGATGATGAGCAATTTGAACTTCGATACATGGCGAAAATAAGCAATTAAAAAATGTCAAGTGTGCCATCTACTAATTACTCTTTTTATTAGCCTCATTGTTGGTTTGTTCATATTAAAATAGATTTTCATTATTACTTTTTATCTATTTTGATATTTAAACCAAGTATAACTGTGTCAAGGGGCAAATGAGAAATTTTTAAATGAACTATCAGGTTTAGGTATAAAAGTTTTAATAATGAAGTAAATAAAATGACCTACACGTTTTTAATTGTTTCATATGCTTAAGAAGGTAGCTATAGAATAGAATAAAATTTTGGTAACAAAAATGGGTGTAGCAATTTCAAAATCCCCCCACCACCACAATACCGGCTAGTTTGTGTAATTTTTAAAATATATAAAAATTGAAATAAAAAATATGATCTTTGCATTTTTAATTATTTCATACACTTAAGAAAGTTGTGACACAATTTCCAGCAGTCATCTACATTATGATTTTGACAAAAAAAAATTAAATTCCATGATTGGACCCTAAAACTTCCAAGTTTTTTCTTCAAGAACATCTGTATTGACATTTAAAAATATAAATAATGAAGTAAAAAAATATGATCTTCATGTTTATAATTTTTCATATACTTATGAAAGTTGTTGTAGAAGTTCCAATAGCTCTCTCAATTACTACTATTACAAAAAAAAATAGAATAAAATATGGGTGCCAAATTTTCAAGATTGAAATATGGGCGTGGCAGTTTTAAAATTTGATTTAAACAAAAACTACTAACTCTAAAATTTCAAACTAAACATTTTTGTAAATCGCAGGACATAGCCTTTTAGAGCGCAAGTTTTTAAAGCAATGAATTTTATTTTTCAATATTAAATTATTGATTTATTTTATTCTAAAAATACTTTTTACAAGCGCTATCGTCACGGTATCGGTCTGTATTTCCCTATGAAATAAATGTTTAACGCTTTTATAATTCCCCAAAAACTATACAAAAATAAAGCTACGGTTTCAATTAAATAAATTAATGTGTTGGGTTTGTCGATAGGACCCTAAATTCCACCAAAAATTGATTGACTTTCACCATCAGTTTGCCGTTTGTTTACATTGGTTTTCGCGGCTTCTGCCCTGAAGGGAAATCTCGCGCTGTGTGTCATGGCGGCCCTGGCCAATCATAAGGCGTGAGCGGTCTATCTATATATGACGTCAATGGTAGTGATCTTTAAAAATTATCATCCTTTATTTGGACTAAGACTAGTAATTATTTCCCCTCATTTCATGATGGACGAATGTAGTGCGATTTATAAATAGACAATTTTTCCCTTATTTTTTTTCTCCCCTCTTCCTGCATTTTTGGGTTGACTTTTTGGTCTAGAATTGGAGAAAAGGCATCAAATTTTCAATTTCATAGCAGTTTTGGGTAATACTGAGGATATTACAGCGGAGGGATAGGGGGTGTAAAATGTCTTTCTGCGGAGCAATCATTGTGTCGGAAGTGAGATTTTTACCCCAGCGAACTTCAAATCCCCGTAGCAAAAAATCTAAATGGTCAACCCCCTACAAATTTATGATGAGGAGATTGCCAAATGTGGTCCCCATTGTGCCTAAAAAGATTGGAACCAACGGAATGTTGAGAAAAAAACTACAGCCTGTGATGTTACATGCTTTTAACATTGAAGTCAATGGGCAAATAATTACTAGTCTGAGTCCATTTAATTTGTAGTTAACTCCCCTTTTAGACTCGCCAAAAAACGAATGGGATAAATAGGACACAGCCCACCAAACATTCTTACTTATAAACAAGGGCTAAAAGTAATTTTTAGCCTTGCTCTCTCTTTCCCTTTTCCTCCATTTGCATGGCGGATTTTGATTATTTTTTGTGTAGAATCGAAGAAAGGGGTTTGAAAATACAATTTCTGCCAGGTTTTGGGGAATATTCATGAATTTGAGGTGAAAGGATGCATGAGTTGAAAGGTGGTTAAGTTGAAATGTAGGGTCGAAAATTGCATGTTTAATTCTCTCTACTTCCAGCTTGTGTATCTCAAGTTTTTCACGAAGAACCTCACACGTGCTTTTGGGCAAGAGTTTGCCACATGTTGCTCCATCTTTGGCAAAAAGCGTTCTATATCCCAACGAAAATTTGGGGAAAAGTTAGAGCTGATCTAAGAAACGAGAATTAACATTAAAGTCAATGGGGAAATCATTAGTGATCTGTGGCCATATATCAATCTGTTCATAGAGGTAATACGGAAGACATTCTACGCGTGACGTCACATCTCGCGGATCGTTCATTGGCTTCGATGGCGCTTGCATTGTTTATGCCCTCGTCAGACCGGAGAGGCTGTTGCGACCGTACGGCGACCAGAAAATGCACAAGTTCGCCGGCAAACGCGAGTACAACGCTCAAAAATCCCCCCTCCCCCGCCCCGGAAAATTTGGCACAACCGTAGTGTTCCGAAGGCGCCCTTTGTCCATTTGGCGTCCATAATGCCGAGATTGGTGGGTCGCCCACAACGACATCATGGGCGCCCATAATATAATTGGTGGGGAGCTCACAATGAGATTGGTTAGGTGCCCACGATAGAATTGGTCGCCCAAAACGGCGTGATAATCTTCAAAATTGGTATGGCGCTCGTGCTATAATTGCCGGTTCGCCCACAATGCCGAGTGAGATTGGTTAGGTGAACACGAAAGAATTGGTCGCTCAAAACGGCGTGATCATCTTCAAAATTCAAACAAGTCGCACTCTAACCCGATTGCGATTTATTCGTTTATCTCATAATTGTAGGTACGTTAAAGTCGCATTTCTTCCTTAATGTTCATATCAAATAAATATTGAAATTGTCCGTCGTCTCCAGGTGCAAACCCTATTTTCCAACATTTCCTGGGGAAGTGCACGGTACCGTTCCCAGAAGCACCATCGGCGCCCCCAGAAGCCTTCTCCCCGCCCCTAACAATTTTGAGCTAGCTACGGGCCTATTGTAGAGGCCTAGCGAATATTCAATGCTTATATGTCTGGAATGTTGTTATTTTGTAGTTTGTAAACTATATACTCAGAAAAGAATGAAGGACTCGAGTGTCACTGTAGGCATGATTAATATTTTATTTGGTCTGTTGTAGCGAATCGTGGGAAGATTGTGGTATAAGAGAAACTCTAGAAGAAACTGGTTTAAAGTTAAAGAATGTTTTCTATGCTACAGTAGTAAATGCTATCAATTTAAAAGAACAAGTGGAAAATTATCATTATGTAACTTTATTTGTACAAGGAGAAGTTGATACATCATATAAACAAGAACCAGAAAACCTCGAACCAAATAAATGTTTAGGTGCAGTAAATATACTAACAATTGTTAAAATGCCCATTGTTATGATGTTGAAACTTAGTATATTATTTCACTCGCTGACCTGGAGGTACCGTGTTCGATCTCGGTGTTGGTCAAGAACGTTCATCGAGAATTTCCGATATAGCTCTCTATTGTCAGTGGTGCATGAAAGGGGCCCTGACAAGGGACAACGTAGACCATAGTACCTCTGCCAGAGCAAAATGTATCTGATAGCACTTTATGATGTAGCCTATGTCCGTCTTTATTAAACAGTTGGAGCAGAACAGTCAGGGGCCGAGGTTGGCCGAGAAAGTTCCTTGGGATTTTCCGTTCTGTTTTACTCGTGTTGCAAAATGGTGGCCCTGGCTAGGAACACTGTCTTGTCGTTCGGATTGGACGAACACCGATATCACGTGTACACACTGGCGTGCTCATAATTGTTGACGGTTGGAATTCGAAAATAAGAGTACACCTTAGCGCCACTGCCCTGTCAAAATTTACATGCGGCACACTGCCCGCAGTAGGCTAAACTCATTATCATTAGACCATACAAAATTATTCAGTTATGTGACTTTTTTAAATAACGTATTGTATTTATTATTTATACAATTCAAAATGTAATCATTATCGTACTGGAATCTGTCTTTATTTTCAGGCTGGGAATGGGTAGATTGGAATAATTTCCCGTCATTATCTAAACTATTTTGTGGTCTACGAATACTCAAAGAAGAAAATAAATACAATCCTTTCAAGAAGAATTCTGGTTGAACTGAAAACATAATTGTTATTATATATATCACAACATTTCATCATGAACCGTATTGTTATATATTTCAATAAATAAAGGTGTATATAAATATAACCCCACTCCGTATTAAATTTAATTTTAAAAACTCTAAACATACGATTTATCTATTATAACCAAACTATACGAGACTCGCACCTAGCTTATTAATGATCTTAACATTAAAGAGAAAATATATCAATGAATAAACTAATCTACAAATTATATTCGCTGTATGTGGTAGCTTACAGGAAATTATTAAATATAAGAAACCTGAAAAATCAAAATGGCAGAAACGGGTGTCGATGAACCCAAACCGCAACGTATATTGCCGTCGACCTTGCCCGCCCGTCCACAATTTGTTTGTAGACACTACGAGTCACAATTTTTATCCGCTTTTGACGAAACTTAAATTATAAGTTTATATCCCAAAGATCTCGGCTCTTTTCGATATTAGCACGTAACTGACTGTAATTTCATGCATTATGGCCCCTGATCATACTAAAAATCACGTTTTTAACTTGTGAAAACTCTAGAGATCACAATTTGTATCCGACTTTGGTGGAACTTAAAATGTATGCTTGTAACTTCCTATATTATGACCCCTGATTGTACGAAAAATCACGCTTTTAACTTGTGCACCCTCTATATAGGTCAAAATTTTTATCCGTTTTAGAGAAACTTTCAAATATATTACCGTTGAGTTCGAATTTCTTGAAAATCATATTGAAACTACCCGACAAAATGGCCGTCCGCCGTACGGAAATAGTTGAGTACGAATTTCGTGAACATAGGACCGAAAGTTCCCGACAAACTGGCCACTACGCATGTAGTGTAAAAATATGTAATACCAAGGTTGTCGTACCTCTAGAGGTCGCAATGTTGACCCGCTTTTAATGGAACTTAAAATATAGTTTTATATCCCAAAGCCGTCTTCATTATAGCCCAGTCAGAGCAGAAAAGTAGAATGGTAAACCCCATTTCATTTCATTTACATCCCAATTATCTCGGTTCCTTAAGTTATTCGCGCATATAGGCTCGTAACTTCCTGGATAAGGTCCCCTGATTGTACGCGAAATCGCGTTTTTAGCTGATTGTACGCGAAATCAGTTTTTTTTCCGTATTTGAAAACTTTTAGGCCTACATCATAATAACGGTTGAGTTCGATTTTGTGAAAATCGTATCGAAACTACCCGACAAAATGGCCGCTCCCCGTACGCAAATACTGTAACAGTATGTAATACCTAGGTTGTGGATCCTCTAGAGGTCACAGTTTTTATCCGATTTGAAAAACCTTTCAAGCATATCACCGTTACACCGTAATTACGACCGAGTTCGAATTTTGCGAAATTTAGCGATACTGTCTGACAAAATGTCCGCATGTAATACCAAGGCTGTGGATCCTCTAGAGGTCTTAAATTTTTTTATTTGATTTTGATTAAACTTAAGATGTGTTTTTCTTTATTTGGTATGAATCAGTCTGTATCTACGGTTGTGTGCTGTCTATGACTTCCCATTCTTTTATTTGGCAAAATCCAAATATTTTTTCATATAAATTTAGCCAGGTGTGTTCCAAGGTGTGCCGTTACTGAAAAAAGGTTGAGAACCACTGATTTAAATTAATAAAAAAGTACATATGTATAATTATCGACCCCATAGAATGTACATATGTATAATTATCGACCCCATATAGAATGTGTAATTTAATTTTTTTTTAAAAAAAGAGCAATAGCGAAATATTGTTTGAAGTTAATAGGCCTATTGCTAACATTAAATTACGCTATGAAGTAGGGCGCATGTACACAATTACATAAAGGCAAGATTCGTCCATATTTTGTTATAGATGGAAAGAGAACAAGCTAAAAACAAATGCGATTTTTTGTACAATCAACGTTCACAATCCAGAAAGTTATGGTCTGAAATGTGCAAATATCGAGGGGATGGGGCAGAGATCTTTGGGATATAAAGATATATTTTAAAATTCTTAAAAATTGGATAAATATTGTGACCTCTAGGGGGTCTACAAACTTCGTATTAGATACTTATACACTAATTTGCGTACAAAGAGCGGCCACTTTGTCGAGCAGTTTTGTTTCGATTTTCCCGAAATTCGAATTCAACCTTCATTGTGGTTGAATGGTGATACATTAAACGCTTTTTTTTTAAATTGTATAGAATTTGTGAACTCTAGAGAGTCAACAAACTAAAAAAAACACGATTTCTCGTACAATTAGCGGCCATAATACATGAAGTTATAGTATGATATGTGCAAATAGCGAAAGGAACTGAGATCTTTGGGAGCTAAACAAATCTAACAAATTTCATCAAAATCTGATAACATTTAATTACGTTATGGAGTAGGCTATATGTACACAATCTGACTTCTAGAGTTTCTACAACCATAATATGGCATACTTTTATACTATTTGCGTACAAGGAGCCACCATTTTGTCAGACAGTTTTGGGCCGTCCGTCCATCCACAATTTGTTTGAGGTCCGCCTATAGAGGTCACAATTATTATCCTATTTAAAAGAAACCCTTCAAATATATCACCGTTACACCGTAATGCAGTTTGAGTTTGAATTTCTTGAAAATCGGACCAAAACTGCCAGACAAAATTGCCATCCCTCGTACGCGAATAGTGTAAACATAATCTATATCAAGGTTGTGGACCCACCCTGGAGGTCACGATTTTGATCCGATTTTAATGAAACCTGAAGTACATGTTTATAATTCAAAGATCTTGGTTCTTCTCGATATTCGTGGGTATTGGATTGTAATGTCATGAATGATAGCCCTTGAGTACGCGTTTTTAGCTTGTGGTTCCTTTAGAGGTCATAATTTTTATCCGATTTAATAAAAAGAAAAAGAACGCGTGGATATGATTGATTCATACGAATGATGGTTGATTTCGAATTTCCTGGAAATCGGATAAAAACTGCCGGACAAAATAGCCGCCCCTCGTACGCAAGTAGTGTCAAAAAATATGGCATATCAGAGTTGTTAACCCTCTAAGAGGCTACAATTATCTGATTTTGATCAAATTTTCAACTATGTTTAGATCACATAGATTTTGGCCCCTTTCGACAATCAAGCATATCCGAACGTAACTTCTTGGATTATGGTGACTGATTTGACCAGCATAAATTTTGAGAAATCGTATCAAACATTCCAGCATATTCAGTCAGCTTAACAAGATCGTGTGCACCAGGGATACTTTTAAAGTAATATTGCAACTACATACACATAATGTGTACATGTTAGGCCTTGTTATTACGCTTGAAATCAATTTAGTTATAAACGCCTAGAATTACACAATTTGGCCGTTTTCTCTATGGAGACGAAAGCTGACGTTGTTAGGTACAAGGTCCCAAAATATATCAAGTCGAATCCTATTATCGCGAGTAATTGGAATTTTTGAAACTTAGTAGGACTTTGCCGCTGTTAGACCCGTTTATGTTTTTTTTAAAATTTATTGAATTATTCTATTAAAAACAAACGTAACATTCACGATTTTATTCAAATGCACCATATGAAAAAGTAAAACGCTTTTATATATTCCTTCCTTCAAATGTTTTACCATACACATTCATATTATACCTTTAGTCTTTCGGACATAACAAGGAGTTTTTGTATTCATTTAAATGAATGTTTGAATGGAAACGTTTGAATTATTCGAGCATAATGATATATCTGTAAACCTTGAACTAATTATTTCCATGAATTAGACCAAGTTATCTTTTGAATATTATTCACATATAGGTCAAATCGTTCAATAAAACAAGACTTATGTCTTCCCCAAAAAGTAGAATGGAATGAATAGATATATGACTAAGTGCGTGTTTTCCTTTACATTAGAAAAGCTTTATTTACACTGGCCGCATGTTGAATATAAATAAGCCTATACAATTATATGTAGTTTATGACTGGCCATAAAATTATACTGTTTAGTACAAGATGTTTAAGATTTAATATTATAACAAGGAATATATTTTTAAAATGGCTACCACTCTTATTCCTAGCTCATTTGGTACAAACCGGATTGCCTCTTTGTAAGAACGGAACACAGAAGGAATGTTTTGTTAAAATCAAATTTCCAAGAAATGTACGTTTTAATTAGTTCGGTAGATCGCAACTATTTCTGTTCGAATTTCAATTTTTGGCCAATTAAACTTTTGTTAATTTTATTGGACTTTTTAATGACAATCTGTCTTCCTTCAAAAACATTTCTTTCAAAAATGGAACTAAAAGCTGTAAACAAACTGACATTCATTTAAACTTTAGAAACAGACAAACAAAAACAGCCGTTAAAAACTTGTTCCATCACTAATCGAAAGAACTGATGAGATTCTAGATAAAATTTTCACGACCAGATTTGAAGATGAGAAGTCTTCTAAAGGCCGCCAATTCAAACATGTTTTTACATTATTAAATCAAATCGTTTATATTGCACTCGCATTCTCAAGTGTGTTCAAAAACATAGACACAAAGTCCATTATATAGAATTATAATAACTTTTCAATTCGTATTAAACAAATATTAACATAAGATAATTTTCATTCAAATTTATATTTGTTTAATATTTTGCGTAGAATTTTTTTGACTCATATTAAATTGATGATGACCAGTTTTACAGATCGTGATTGAGGGTGATCTTCTTCGTTTCTTTTAATCTAAATATATAACAGTAAATATAGGCCCCTATGAGTAAGTAAAATATATTACATCACTGTATGTGAATCAGGCTTTATGCTTCACAGATTATTATATTATAACCTGTAAAGAGATGAGTGCTCTATAGACACGTACTGAGTACACTTTAATATGGCCCCTACTAAGTGGGATGTATATTGTCGGGATGTATCGTTCTGTGTACGGGTGGGGGGGTGAAGAGAGAGAGAGAGAGAGAGAGAGAGAGAGAGAGAGAGAGAGAGAGAGGTTAACGTCCACTCGACACCACTAGGTCATTTCTGGACTAACACATGGTTCAATTTTATTCCAATAATTCGCGTGCGCGGAGGGTTCTTTAACAGTTGGAGGACCAGTAGAAAACCCACGAGGTTGGACAGGCGACTCTACTCCTTGTCACATACAACTGTGGAATCGAATCCAGACGCACATGCCGTTGTATTAGACCATATTGGGCGGGGTTGTGCTGGGTTTTTTTCTTTTATACATTTTCAAAGTTCTACGCTTTAGAAGGAAGTTGGATCCGCCGCCCCATAGTTTACTTTTAGTGAGAAGCTTTAGACTTCTGAAATTCTAGTCGAAGATAAAGCTCATATTGTGACTTTTCTAAACATCTTTTATTTGGGAAATCCACATGGTTAATTTACCTGTTCTACTTGTCCATATTATTTTTATACATACATTATTATATAGATCTGCAATTGCTCATTTGGGGGGTGGGCGAATTCTAAGAAAACGTATATATATTCATGTAGCACAAATAAGGTAAGAAATAAACATAGCTTGAATCAGTGATGTAATTGTTCACGCTGAATGAAATATAGCAGAATATATGGGAGTGGCCTACACTATAGCTTTATCATTGTATATTATCAATATGAATTTTTTGTACGCTTTGAATTCTAAGTTTATTTTTTGTAATATCCGACTCGTCATTTACTAAAGGTACACACTCGATCACTGATTGTGGAGACCCCGGTGACGTCATGAATCGTGTGGCTGAGTCACTAAGCCCCTGTACTTACCGTATCTACTCGTAAACACTAGTATATAAAATGTTAGCAGTGTGAAAGCAGTGTTTAATATTTACTGACAAGGATATCTAAAATGGACAGACAGGAGAAAGGATATGCGGAGGATTTAGCAAACCTTGCTAAGCTAGATGATCAGATACTTTTAGAGGAAATACATGAACGTTATAAAAGGGATATCATCTATGTAAGTAGTCTATAGTGACGTTAAAAGAAGACTCTTGATTAACAAACTTGTATGATATCGGCAGGTTTAAATTCTTTGCTAGATAAACCTGCAGGCTATATGTCACCTTTGACATACACTACCCTGCTATTGGGCAAAGGTTTGAGAGTTATGTATAGCTAAGATATCGTTTATTGTTTTAACGTTATTTCAAGCAATGGTTATGAGAAACATCAATGATATTTTAATGACCCACGGTATTGTTTCACCTGAACTTGATCTCTCCTTGTTATCAATGATGTGATATTATCCAAATATTTTATACCGGTAGCTATAGCCTTCTCATATAATTATATTTATGATATCAAACTCCGCGTAGTGGCTCAAGTTTAGATCCACTTCATCAATGCCACCTGCGATTAATATTATTGGTAAACATCGTGACTTAAGAATGTTGGTGTAAATCAGGGTTCCAAAACATGGGCCCTTATTTAAAACTACTGTTTTAATGACGCTCCTGGAAAAATAGATTATCAAAATTATTGATAAGGAAAATTATTATAAACATATTAGAGAATATTCTGATATTGATTTTGTAATGGGACCCTGACGAGCATTACGATAGTTCAGATAACAGAACGTTATACAGTAAGATCGAGTGTCACACTCATAACCACTCCAAATTTCTCACAGCATTTTCGATTCGAAGCTACATCAAATTAAATTCGAACATCTGATTCTGTTTTTCGTTTTTGATATTTTGTTCCATTTGTTCCACAAAGACACCCAGTCGAAGAGACAATGTGTATATTGCATTTCATTGTCATCTGTGCTACACGACTGTGTCAGTGGTGTTGAGGACATAATCACGGGTATAGGTAACATAATTAAAGTTATGGTATATTATATAATATTACACTTCATGTGATAGCTAATGACAACATTAAACCCGAACCTGTCATAAAATGCAACCAGGTTTAATAGCTGTCTGGTAATTTGAACCCGAATTGAACTGTATATACACAGAATAATAGAGTGTTTTTTAAAGATCGCTAAACGTGGAAACACCCCAAACACACATGTGTTGCGATGTATTTTACCGCTGTATAAGCTATTTTAGTTCAACAGAGGATATTACCTTGTCACGTTCTGGGAGGGTCATTCCTGAACTCACAAAATATACCACGTTAACATGTTGTGAATGTATACCGAGCTTCAAAAAGTCGTCTCGGGTCATCAAGTCAAACAGATAAAAGTGATAGCTCCACCCATCCAAATAAATCTTAATATTCGGCACTTATTTTTTAAAGGCAATTGGATCATTGACGTGTCTCAAAAGTCATGAAATGGGGTTTATCGTCCTACTGTTCTGCTCCTATACTGGGCTAATGAAGACGGGCATACGCTATACAGTGTGCTATGAGGGAAATTTGCCATGGCCCGGGCAGCGGCACTACGGCCTACTACCAAGAGATCTTTTACGTACACGCAAATGTCCGTATACACGGGACCTCGGTTTTTTGTCCCACCCGAACAACTAGACAACTGTCCTTGTAAGGCCCTAAGTCCTACACCACTGACAAGGGAGGACCACGTCGGAAAATCCCGATGAACTTTCTCAGCCAATGCAGGGATCGAACACGCGACCTTCAGGCTAGCGACCCGGCGTCTTACCCACTTATCCACAGTGGCTCCCACTATATAAATGTAAAGTCTGTTGGTATTACGTAATTAAGCACACCCGGGTATAAAACCTTCCAAAAGAATACGAGAAAGACATTGTACTTATTATCATTTTATTCATCTTAGACACATGAAAATGGAGGTGTGAAATCAATTGTGATCAGTTTAAATTTAAATAATTTTGAACCACAATTTATATTTAACCAATAATTTGATCGTTTATGGTATGTAAGCTTTATTCTGTCGTGTTGGGGCATTTAAAAAAAGTTAACCCACGGGGATTTGGACTAGAACCAAATGAAAGCTAAGTAACGTATCCGTATATCTTGGCAATACTAAACAAAATAATGATATTTCTATATTTATTATAGATAATTTGTTTGGCTTCTGAATGTACCTTATATTTTTTATAGTTCCCCACATTTCTTTAAGATTATACTTTCCTGTCCTAATTTTGTATTCGTAAAGGTTGTTACGACAAAGGGCCATCCCGATTTGAACAGAGTTTCAAAAATAAAAGTCCCAATAAGTAGACATTTAAGCGCCAAAATATAGAGGAATTGTGTATTTACCTTGCCTCAAAATTTCAGCTCAAAATATTGAGTCGTGATGATCAAAACTGCTTATCCGACACGTAACCCTTCAAAGATTCCAGGTCGTTTTTTTTCGTTGGGTGACCTGATAATCGATTTCCAGGTCTATAAGTCTATATACAGTGATAGCACACATTGTTTTTATTGAAAAATTGTCTGGTTTTATCCAGACATCGCATAATATTAATACAGCTTGGGACACCGATCCCCATTTCCAAATAAAGACTGACGGGTTTAAGTTGTTTGAAAACGTATCACTTTAAGTTAGTTGCTCGGCCCTCAGGTAGGGGATTTTAAGGGATCTTAACACAAAATTAAGCAGTTTTATTCTCCAAAACATTATTGGGATTGTCCCTGTAAGAGGAACTACGTATATCTCCTCTTTCCCTATTTTATTTTCTTTTTTCCCCACTGAGATAAAATACACCTTTCATAGTTTATGATCCTTTTACGGAATTCAAAATGTCGTTTCTATAGTTACGTGTTAGCTGTCAATATGATATGAACACCATCAGTTATATGAGCATAACATTATCCTTACATTTGACGAACATGCACCAAGTATACATATAATCATTTATCGAGGATTATCTTTCATACCTTGCTATTTATCAATTTAGACAGGAATGGATATTACTTCCTTGTTGAGATAAAGTAATATGTAATTTTTGATATAAGGATGTGAATAGGTTATTTTGATAATATATTCTTGAACGCATACTAGTCACCGGACTGTCGCGCAACCTTCCCTGATTATATAACTACAGAGCGCCCGATATAAGACCCTGATCAAGCCTAAAGCGTGACTGAACAATATTGCATTGTTTTTTAAAACTTTAAATAGTTTTTTGTCAATTTAATGTCAACGCATATTTGATTGCATCGCTTATCTGTATTTTGCTATTCCGGTACATGTTTAAACTCCCATCCTGAAGAATTTTTATTTACTATTTTAACCGTATGTCATAATTGATTGATAAGTATAAAACAATATATCATCTTTAAACTATAAGACAATCCATCATTAGCGTCATTAAAGCACACAATTATTATTAATGCCCGCATTTTACAGCTATCTATTTCAGCATGTTTTACATCATATTGATTGATGTTTTATCTTGTGATTTTAGTTTGCTTTTACAAATTATATCTTTAACAATCTATATATTTTACAAATTATATCTTTTACAAACTATATTTTACAAACTATATCTTTTACAAACTATATTTTTACAAATCAAATCTGTTTGAGTTTTCAACATAAATATTTAATGTAATTATTGTCACCTCTGTATTTAAACATAAAGCAATAAAACCATCATACGAACAATAATAAATAATTACATCAATACGAAATATTAGCAACGATATCCATGATAATCGCGATTTCGTATTCCTAACAGAATTTTGCTCCACGGCTTCGGGGATGAACAATAAACCATATTAATATAGATTCCAGTAAAAAAAACGAAATTTATATAACAAAAAGACAACAATTAACAATTAGCCAAGAAATTTTGGAATGGAAATTGCTGCACAAAGCAGCGCACTAGTATCATATTGGTCGCGAACGCGTCAAAGATTCATTGACAGTCTGGAGTTTTCGACGATTATGCGGAACTCTCTGGCAATATACATCCTGGCTAGGGATCCTAAAAATTAGAATATTACATTTATATTTATTATGAACTTTATTTTGTAGACGTACGTTGGAGATATATTAATTGCAGTAAACCCCTTTAGAGATCTCGGCATCTATGGAAAAAAGGTAACAATTTTCTTTGAGTATAATGATATACAGTATCATATAATTCACCTGATTCAAAGTGTCGATAGAGCTTTGTGGCAGTTCTTCGCTATTTGGGATAAAATAAATGACCAGGTTAAATTATATTTTATACAAAAGTGAGACGAATCTGCAAATTCAGACCTGTCTTTGATGTGAAACTTTGATCTACACATCATTGATTTATTTAGAGTGAATTTTAAAAGTAAATATTATACATTTACCAAACAGCATTAATATGTTTGTTATATTATATCAATAGGAATCCGAAATGTATAAAATGGCCAAGAAGAGTGCCAACCCACCTCATATATATGCCGTGGCTGATATGGCGTTTCAATCTATGATAGGACATGGTGGATTATTACCAGCAGATCAGTGTATATTAATCAGGTAAACACACCCATCAAATAAGTTTGTTGATTGTTTATATTTATATAGCTGTTGTACACATAACTGTTACTTAGCTGATAGAACATGTTCTGGAAAGAGTCAGTGGTATATACCTCGTGTATGACAACCCTCATAACAGATGCCCATAAAAACTAAACCCCTTTGGTCATGGTCAAATACTATTTAGCCACGTGGAAAGAGCAGGCAGTATACCTTGTGCATGACAGACGCCTAAACAGAGCTATGGCCTATTATGTTATGATATTGGCAACAAATAGTATTGAGATGGAGTGATCTAATGGGTTTTTTTCTATTTGTTATTAGGTAAGCTGTATCCGAATAACCTTTTATTTCGAAAAAATCATTTTAATTTCATTTTCAGACTTACTGTGTCGACAGCGGAACACAAAATAAACAATGTCTCAACACTGGCTTTATCTTCAGGCATAACAATTTACCAAAGAAAGATTGTCATCTCAAAAAAACATATACACCATAAATATATAAAATCCAATGACATCAATATTGTATTTTAGAACCAACTCAAAGAGTCTAGCCATTTTAAATACAATTCTATAATATAACAATTGTCAAGGATTGTTTATCTTACAATCATACATTGGGACACCTTGTTTGCCTTTACTCTATATATTTAAACTAGATTATTATTACATGGATCATTATAAATGTCAATGGATCTTGTAAAACGATATCAGGTAATATTATACTGTAAGTCATTGGTGTTATATCTATTATTTCAGTGGTGAAAGTGGTGCCGGTAAAACAGAAAGTACTAAGTTGATTATAAAACAGTTAATAGAATTATGTAATGGTACTAGTCAACTAGAACAACAAATATTACAGGTATATACCATGTTTCACTATTATCCCAAATAAACACAAACACACAAGCATTTGCGGCCTTACGAAATGAAATTCAATAGGATTCAACGTCCTACTGTTCTGCTCCGACTTGGTCATACAGTGTACTCTATATGAAAATTTATATCGAATTCCGACTTTACTTGCACAATGTGCCTTGCCAGATCCTCTGTCCTCTGCACCGCTGGAAAAACCCGATGAACTTTCTCGGCCAACGCATTGATCGAACACGGGACCTCCAGGTTACCGAGCCAACGTGGAATATCTCACAAAGCCACCGTTGAACATGGCTTCGCCATCATATGTGATACTAATTCTAACATGTACTCAGTTTGTTTATTTAGTTGAGCATCTCCTAGCAATACCCATCTTACAAATCAAGCATATTCATTGTGATTTATCACAGTCATATCTTTGATACATTATGCTATATTAGATTATTATTTTGAAACAGGTGAATCCCCTACTCGAGGCGTTTGGTAATGCTTTAACTCAGATGAATGATAATTCAAGTAGATTTGGTAAATACATCCAGTTACGGTTTCAAGATGGCAAAGGTGAGTTCAATATTAATTTCAAACCAGATGTGAGATATTCCAGCTTCTATATTCGACATGCAGACATCCAACAAACAAGGAGCGGGTGATATTTTCTAATCCGCAATGTGCATTAATGCGACTGAACAATACGATTTCAGATTTATTACCGTTATTAAGGTATACACTTATGATAAAATGTTTTTTTTTTGTTCCTGAATATCAAACAGCATTTTTTAAGGGTGGTATTCAGCATTTTACTGTAAAACCTACAAGAAGCACGCCCATATAACATATATAATAGCGTCTTAAATAACTATGTCACACGATTGGACCAGGAAGAAGATAGTGTTGTTGATTTTTTCTACCTTGTCTGTTTGATATACATGTCTGATTATTATTCATCACATTCCCGGAGCCATACTAAATTGTTCTTTTTCCCTGCCATTATAAGAAAAAGACATATTCAGTTGAACGGATATCGTCTGTCATCCTGTTACATATCTCTTTACAACAAGTGCACGTGTCTCACCACTGCTCCTTAAAGTTGATGAGATTTTCTCTCATAACATACGATTCGTCTCTAGATTTTCGAGGGCATTATACCAGAAGGTTGCGAGTTAAAGGTGGCAAGTCTCTAACTCAATATCATCCACACTCTTCGACTTTGCATACACGACTTACTGGTTAATTTAAATCAACATTGGCGTTGTTATCTCACTGTGTGAAAAACGCACTTCTGATATCCAATATCTAGGACAAAATGAAATATTTAAATTGGTACACGAATCGCCTGTCAGAATGATTTCGAACACCATTTGTAATCCCCAAGCAGTTGAAGTTCGATATAATAGAAGGCCATAGAGCCGCAGTCCGTGCAAATTTTACCTAATAGCAGACTGTATATATGACATATGCCCGATTTCATTAGAACAGCCGAAGCAGAATAGTAGGATGTTAAATCACATTTCATTTCTTTAAAGACTTCACGAATTCACATTCATGTTCAATAAAAAGTAGACTAAAACCCCAAATTTAAGTCGTTCCTTATTAATGTTCATAATCATTAGTTGGCTGCATGTAGGATTTAATGTTACTGTGCAGAACGTTTGGAAAGTAAGCTATTGCCTACGTGGAAGGCTACGAAAACAACCGTCATCCCATGATCCATGACAGTCGGTTCCTGCGTCCATTTTAATCACATATTGAAATAAATGAAGACTTAATGTAGATTAATTGTATATTTATAGTGAAAGGTGCCAAGATATCCGAATATCTTTTAGAGAAGTCACGTGTAGTAGGTCAACACGAAGAAGACGAAAACTTTCATATATTTTATTATTTATTTGCGGGACAATCACTCGAGAAAAGTAATAAATTTGAGCTAGCCGCCACAACAAATTACAGGTACTGTCTTTATATTATTACAGATAAAGTCTTTATTAATTTTAGTTAGTTATTGATATAATTACGTTTAGCGACCCATTTAAACAAAAATTCCCAGCTGACAAGCAACCCTATTTCAAAGTCATTCACACCCACCTTCACAAGTTGACAACCAGATAAATAGAATATAACAAATATTTGCCATATTAATAGTATGTTTTATAAATCAAGAAGTATCAGACGAAACATTAATAGCAAACCAATTATTTTTGTGTTTCTAATCGTTAGTAAAAGAACCCTACTTTTATTCGTTATCTCATATTTGCATATTTATTTCAGATACCTTTCAAATGGAATAAATTCTTTAAGAAACAATCTCCCATATTTACAGAATCAGTATAGGGAATTGATAAACGCCTTAGATTTAGTTGGCTTTACAGATGAGGTGAGTTAATGAAATGATGTCTTTTTCCAATGACCGTGATAGGACAGGTATAGGAGATTATAGGGTTATTATTTATCACAGAATTACCATGTTTATTGTCTCTCAATAGTTGGATATGATGCCATTGTTACTTTGATACATGTTTTCATTAATAAAACATAATTTTATGGATATTACGTGCTATGTATCATTACATATTCACACAAGACATTAGGTGAGACAAGGAAGACTACACATTCGCCAAGGTAATATACGTTTTCAACTACTTTTCTATCTGAAACAAATTTTATGCCATTTCAGGAACAACACGGTCTTTTCAAAATGGTGGCCAGTGTCCTTCATCTGGGAAATATTTCATTTCAAACCAATGAAAATGACGTTACGACTGTTTTAAAACCTGACCCACTGGATAAAGCCACGGTAAGTAAAACAGTAAACAAATACACACTATTGATAAATACTTGATATAGTATGCTATTGCAATGAAAATAGATTTGCGCAAAATATTCTATAATGATATTTTAATATGTATCATAATAATTTTTCTTGGAAATATTACAGCATTGTCTTCGACAATTTTTCAGGATCTACTATCAATCAATAAAAAAGAATTAACCGAATGTTTAACTTCCATGGTAACGGTAACTAAGGGAGAATACATTAAAATCAACTATTCTAAAGAGAAAGCCGAAGGTATATGATTTAAGTATTTTTGTAGTACTAAAAATATAAAGGATTCCCTATATCATACAAAACACGGTGTGCTGTTAATGAAAATACTGGTGTAAGAATTCATTTATAGCGGATATCCATCGTATTCGTTATAAACGTCCTTACCTCTAATCTTCACAAAGATGGCAGCAACATTTTGACATAATGGTTTACTTAAAATGCACTTTTCTTGAACAAAAATGCATGGGTCATTGAAGTTTGACGTAAAGATATTTAATAAAATTTGTTTGTTTATTATGACAGATTGTCGAGATGCTCTATCTAAAGCTATCTATGGTCGAGTATTTGGATGGATTGTGAATAAAATCAACCAGCTCTTAGCACCAGACTATAACAAAAATAGTGATGTCAGAGAAATAGGTAAGTGTTAGTTCAATCTGATTAAAACAGATCTTATTTCGTTTCGTTTTTTATAGTTCAAAATTTCGTATAACTTGGCTTCACAAGGTGTAGTGTTGGCCACCGAAAGTATAAAGAAACAAAACGGAATTATAGACCTGTGTTATGATCAGATTGGCAATAGTTAGACTGTGTTAATATTTATATTTAAACATAGACCAAAGCCGCGAAAAAAAAGTACTTGTAGAATATTCCGGAGAGGTTTTAGAAACCAAGCATATTTTTATCCGTCATGATCACTGCCGGTAATAACCACTTAGTTATTTTATCTTTGTAGGTATATTGGATATTTTTGGATTTGAACATTTTGAAAAGAACAGTTTTGAACAAGCCTGCATAAATTTAGCTAATGAACAGTTACAGTTCTTCTTCAATCAGGTATGCTACAATGTGTTGTGTAATGACACAATATTCCATGAGGGAAAGAAGCTACAGACTTTTCGTATTGATTTTGTGGTTCCATCTTTTATGTCTTAGAATGTGAGTGGACTAGGGAGGAATGATTCCCTTTCATCCATGAGATCAATAGGATTTCAAACCTCACTTTGGTTTCTTTCAGTGTCTTAAATAAGCAAAATGACTAGAGGGCGTCGAGGCTTTAATGATTTTGTATATTGGATCATGTAGTAAAAAAGATGGACTCCACGTTGAAATTGTTTGGTTGAGATAGAAATATTGACAGTTGTTTTGTTTTTTTTAATTTTGAGGAGCAAAATATGTTGAAAATTGACCTGTTGAATTGTTGGTAATTCTTTTCCTATATTTAATATGAAAATTGTTAAATTTTGTTAAATGTAATAAAATAATATGTTTATTTGACCTGTTGAATTGTTGGTAATTCTTTTCCTATATTTAATATGAAAATTGTTAAATTTTGTTAAATGTAATAAAATAATATGTTTAATGATTCTAGCATATCTTTAAAATGGAACAAGAAGAATATATAAAAGAAGGTATTGGTTGGACAGAAATTCCATTTATAGACAATAAACCTCTATTGGTAAGAACATGTACTTTATATGCAATCATATAAATTTGAGACAGTCCTATATATGATCAGTCGAATGAACGTCTTAAGTTCTCACTAAGGACAACTTAACAAAAGTACTATCTCAGTAAACATTGAATTATAATAAACTGAATAGAGAAACCCGTGCTTTGTATATTTCTGATTGTTAGTGGTTTGGAAATACATGTATTTCCTTATCTTATTGAATGAAACCCATACAAATCAAACAGTATGTTTAGTAATAACCAAATCAAGCATACACAATCGGTTACATTTTCTTGTATGAAATGTTTGAAATACACAGCTCTTGTAACATCAGTTATCGATTATATAAATATACAGTCCTGTCAAGTAGTCCAACAACACATAGATCAAACACATAAAATGTAAATTTAACCTAAAACAATAATATTCAAAATGAATTCAAACCTGGCAAGAGTTTATAGCTATTAGCCACAAGCCATCAATGTATTCAGACATTTGAATAAGAAAGATATATATGTATGTATTTTATTTTTGTCTTTGATTGCAGGATTTGTTCCTTGTAAAACCACTAGGTATCCTCGCTCTCTTAGATGAAGAAAGTCGGTTTCCTAAAGTAAGTCCTTCAAATCGTAAATATTATATTTGTCGTGAGCTTAGGGTAGGCCTGCCAGATGATATACGAATAGAATGCCCTAGACTCGAATACTGCCGCTGGATTGTTCAAACTCATTGCTTATCTGTCTGCAGTTATGCCAACCAAGATGATACAATTGAAAAATCATTTCGCAATTGGGTTTTTTTCATTCATATTCAGTATTCTATATTTTTACCGGGCTCCAATTCAAATCCGAACCATTGAAAATAAAGAAACAAAAGGAAGAAAAATATTTTAATTAGATTATATTTCCATTAGAAATTCTACAAACGGTACGTTAGACTCAAAGTGTAAAACTGTATAATTTCCATTATTTATAAGCACATCATTACAAATTGTTCATTTGATGTCTATTTTTCAGGCTACAGATACTACATTTGTTGAAAAGTTAAATCATTGCATTGGTAAAAATGATCATTATCAAAAATCACAGAAAACATCACCACCATGTTTCTCTATCAACCATTATGCTGGCAAAGTAAGTATAACATACATCATATAAACACCCTATATATATTTCTATACCCTTCGGTTCATGCAATGCACCGGTGTATTATCACATACAAAAATATTATGGCATAGAGTGATCTGTTTCTCCCATAAGTGACAAGTATTAAGACTGAAATCATATACTAAAGAAATATAATTTCCTCGTGAAGTTTGTATAGACAGGTTGTGTAAATTTTCTGGTTTTAAATTCAATACTAAGGGACAATAGATATAGAATACACTTCCTCAATGACGAGAACTTTGAAAAAAAGACACAACAAAAGCTAATACAGTCTCAACAATGATCTTTCATACAAGTGTGCAGAGTTCTACCTTTTACCTGAGTGAAAATTTATTGACGCAAACCCATTGCGAAAAAATATTTTCTTACAGTCACGTGTTATTATCTAATATTACCACTTCTGTAATAATAGTAGTATAACAAGTTACCTCATTATCAACCATATCTCAATTAGGAGAGGATGAATGACTGCACACAATATCATATTATATATTTATTTATATCATTATACTGTTTTATTGAGAGTGTGTTCTCCAGTGATGACATGACCTGATGATCTGCCGGTAAAGGACGGGCGTCATTTGAAATAAACCAGTGTGCATTGGGTATATGTTGTTGGTTGTCATTGCTATATAATATATATCCTTAAAGAGCAGATTATTCATGACATATATTTCAATCATTGTTTCTTAGAATAATGAATAAATACCATTTAACCATCAGTATTACTTTATCTGAATTTAGATTAGTCATTTCATGCGGAAACTTACTGGGCGCACCAATATTTATTCTGGTGACAGTTTTTAAAGATGATTTCCCCTCTGTATTCGTTTACTCTTACATGTTTTGTGTGCAATGGCTTTATATACTATTCAAAAAAAGTAGGGGATATTTGATTTTGGGGGCATAATACCAAAATATGCAAATGACTACGAAAAAAGTCACTATAGAACCTAACAGAAAAAACATTTCCAGTTACATGTGACGCCCAAACGCACCAATAGCTACCGCATGGAATGCAAGTGATGCTTGGGATCATCATGGGGGTTCAACCCAAGATTTGCACGACTCTGACTTTGAATGTTACAGTCATTGTGGCATTGAATTCCAGGGTGGAAACATCAGTTTAATTGTTATAGTGACCAGAAAACAAATTTTGATATGCGTCGGCTTACCCAAAATGAAAGGTTACGTGCCCTTGGCATGCTACAGATCGGCACAACATAGGCGGTTGTGGCGCGGACGATGAATGTTTCTCAGTCTGTCATAAGCAGGCTATGGTCCAGATACCGTGATACACAATCTGTACAGGACAGACCACGCTCAGGTCGACCAAGGGCGACAACTCAAGCCCAGGGTCGATTTATCCGTACCTTGGCCTTGAGAAATCGTGTCATCACAGCAAATCAGATCAGCGCTCGTCTTCAAACAGACACTGGTGTGAGAGTGAGTGGCCAGACGATTCGGAATCGACTGCATAGGGGTCACCTTCGCGCCCGACGTCCTCGCGTGATCCCTTATTTGAGAGATCATCACATTCAGGCAAGACGTCGTTGGTGTAGGGATCGTCAACACTGGGATAATCGACGCTGGAGCAATGTGATGTTTTCAGATGAGTCAAGGATCACTGTTGATTTTTTGGACAGACGTAGGAGGGTGTGGCGTCGTCGAAACGAGCGCTTCCAAGACGTTAACGTCATCAGACATGATCGATTTGGGGGTGGTTCTGTTATGGTGTGGGGAGGCATCACTGTTGCTGGAAGAACGGCTTTACATGTTGTTGCAGGGCGTGTTACAGGCCAGTATTACCGGGACAACATCTTGGCAGTCCATGTTGTGCCGTTCGCACGACGTCATGGCCGCCTTTTCATCTTCCAGGATGACAACGCAAGATGTCACAGGGCCAGGATCGTTACAGGTTACCTCCAACAACAGAACATCACCACATTACCTCGGCCAGCACTGAGTCCCGACCTCTCCCCCATCGAGCATGTCTGGGACATGCTTGGACAGACGTTACGTCAACGTCAACAACGTCCTGCCAATGTCCAAGAACTTGCCGCTGCGTTGCAACAGGTATGGGACAATCTGGACCAAAATGACCTTAGACGTCTCATTAGGAGTATGCCACGTCGGATCAATGCTTGTTTGGCAAACAGAGGAGGATTTACCCGTTACTGACTTTGTTGTGATGCTGTGGTAACTTTGCTGTTTGACCCCGGGTATCATTTTACCCTTATAATGGTCAGTCTGTGCCTTACTTAGCCTAAAGATCATTTGGAATAAATCGATGAATGTGAACTTCATTTCATTTTGTCATTTGTTTCTTCGTCAGTTTCATTAGGTGACTTTAATAACACTTAAAAATCAAATATCCCCTACTTTTTTTGAATAGTATATAACGTCCGAATAGTGCATGACCGAATAGGGCAAAATCAGCTAATGCAGTCAATGTATCATATCTTGACATAGTGGTATATAATCTTACTATTACTCTAGGTAATGTACGATGCTACACAGTGGTTAGAAAAGAACAGAGATACAATGCCTGCTGGTATTATAGAATTATTGAAAGACAGTAAAAACGAGCTTGTTAAAACATTATTTAGAGGTGAGATTTTACATGAAACATGGGTAATCAGCTATTGCTGTAGGTTATTTAATTTACTCTCCAAGTATGTTCAATTCATGAAACGGTGAATTCAAATTCTAATACTTTAGAGGGTATTCAGTTTTAGAGAACACAACAATATAATGTAACATAATCTGAATGTTGTTTTACAGCTGAGATATCAAGGACTGGTACATTAGCTCTTCAAGGTCGTCGATCAGTTCGCTCTAGAAACAATAAGGTGGGTATCTTGCCTTTTCCATACGGATTCTGATACGTAAATATTGAGTAGGTTGATCGGGTCGTTTCAAGGCAGAACATCTTGAACTCCCACGACCCAATAATGTAAAATGGAGTTTTCGCCTTTGGTCATCCTGTTTAGTCATGTCGGACAAAATTGACTCTATGCAATGTCAATGTTGTTCTTTAAACACCACCATTAAAATTCATGTTAAGACTGGTTATCATGAGGTTAATTTGAAATTGATATGTTCAACCTTTTTGATTTCCTATAGTGAAAAAACAAGCAAGGAAACTTGATTGATATTGTATTCTTTATAGAGTCGAAGTCGTAAAGGTCCAGTAGCAATCGGCGATGCGAAAAGAAAGGTCACCGTTGGTACACAGTTTAAGGTAAATTCATAGATTGTTATATGTTAGCCAAGTCACTAATATAGTACACAATTTTATCATTTTTTGGACACAGGTCTACATTATAATAATATCAATTGTACTTTAAATAGTTTTATTCCTTTATTTCAAGAGTAACGGCAGTATAATATTATTTATAATAGATGTCTTTAAAATGTAAAAAACAAATTTTCTCTACAGAGATCCCTCAATATGCTGATGGAGAAAATGACGAAATCTTCACCCATATTTGTCCGGTGCTTAAAACCAAATCATAATAAAGAAGCTAATGATTTCAATATCCCTTATATGAATCAACAGGTAGGCTTAATCATTTTAATCATCCTGTTTTATTACACTTTTCACATTAAAATATGCTGGTTTCTGTTTTAAAATGACAAAATAAAACTGTATTTAATTTTTCATTGCAGCTATTATATACGGGTATGTTACAAACAACGAAAATAAGAAGAGAGGGCTATGCTATACGTCCAACGTTTCAAGAATTTGTTGACAAGTAAGTTGTCTAGTATATTGTTATTATGATGATATGCTATCTTATAGCGAGAGTCGTGGTGGCTCATTGAGTAACTAGTCGGTTTCCCCCTTTTTTAGTGGTGCAGGTCTAGGGGTCTATAAGGAAAATGACAAATCGAAAATAACAGACTTTTAATTGATCGATCGACGATAATAGAGCTTAATACAGTGGAGATTGGTGACATATAGACATTCGACAACAGTCGATAGACAAAAATGGACAATCGACAGTCGATAGACAAAAATAGACAATCCACAGTCGATGGACAAAAATGGGCAATCCACAGTCGTTGTAATAACAAACAAATGGGTAATATACAATTATATAGTCAACAGACAACAAAAAATGGACAATCGATAGTACATAGACCACAAAACCATGGACAATTGACAATAGTTGCAATACATAGACAATGATAGACAAATAAATTATTATGAAAAATATATGAAAAATGGACAATAAAAAATGGACAATAATAGCAATTCGGTTTGTTTTGCTTTTAAAGTGTGTGTGTTTTTTTTATTTATCAGATATAAAGTATTAATACATAAACACAAGTTACAAGGTACAGCCGGTAATTGTCTGGATATTTTACGATCTACAGGAATGGCAGGCTATTCTGTAGGGTAAGTATCTTTATTGGAATTTCTGAAAAACATAAACTGGTACTTTCGTTCAAAAAGTTATCGTAGCACAGCTGTCAAATATTCGTGCAACATGTTGTTTATGATGCACGGCCTGATTAATACTAGATGTTGTATTCGTCACTTTATTAACTACGCATTATAGTGATACCCTTAATCTTGATTCAATTGTCAGTCAGATATATATCGATAATCAAAGCTTTATAAAAAAGGTTTCGCACAAATTGCAGATAATCATTGGTAAGTTGATCTGATGTTGACCAATCACAATCTGTGCATTACTGAATTTCCCTTTAACGCAAGTAATTTAAAAGCATGTAACACCAATGTTGTGGACACTCCAGAGATCACAATATTTATCCGATTTTGATGAAACCTAAAACATATGTTTATATCCCAAAGATCTTGGTTCTTTTGGATATTAACCTTTGGAGCCTCGAATGTGCCCTCCCTGTCTATAACTTCCTGGATCTAACCTAGAAAATGACTGTATATTTTCAGGAAAACTAAAGTTTTTCTCAAATACTATCATATAGAGAAAATGACTGATATACTGGCCAAGTTTGATACTGCCGCCATACAGCTTCAGAAAAGTAAGTTAAACTCAGTTTTTCCATGCGCGGAAGACAACCAATATTGTCCAATCTTGATAGAACACATAAAAACCTCCATGCTGATGATTCTCCGATGCCCCCCTGAGCTATGGGGCTAAGCTGAAAACATCTGTAAATAGACCACAAGTTTACTACGGCCAACGTCTGTTTTAATAAAATGATTTATTAACATTGACCAGAAATGAAAACGAAGGCAGTTTGACTTAACAAGACTATTGAGCAGATTACCTTAGCGCGGGCTCCATTGGGTGCGTTGCCCATTTGGGAGCAATTTGGCTTAAATTACCCTCACAAAAACCTCATAATTCTTCTTTTTTCATTTTATGCTAGAAACCATTTCTCATAATCCCTGAACCTTGATCAATGATAAATTTACTACTGAACATTGCATGTTGTTTATTTTACAGTTGCTCGTGGATTTCTGGCTCGACATGAATGTAAAATGCGCCGTTTAGCCGCTGAAAGGGAAGCTAGGGAGTTAGCCGCCCTAGCTTTACAAATAGAACAACAAAACGCTGCCTTGGCAGAACAAGAAGCCAAACAAAAAGATCTGGATAAAAATAAGCAAGGTATATATTAGCAAACTTATTTGAACTATATTTTACCTTGGGTTTTTTTTAATCATAAGTAGAGCTATAAACAATGGTTGTAGATTGTTTGTTTACTTATTACATTTATCATTTAACAATTGTTAAAAATGCTTGAATGTTCGGATTTTAGAACATGTAAACTGACATTTACACTTGGGATTGTGCAATTTACGACAATTTAGTGTTGCAACGATTATTTTCTTGTTATGTACCACTTAAATCATGTTTTTATTGACACGATTAGATTTATTTACTGTCTGTCGAAATATCCCTGAATATAATAAGAAATCGATTTATGAGGAATTTATGAAATAATATGTTCCGTATATAAATAATGTTGTTCATTTTGCTTCTTAAACATATAAGAAATATCGTTGTTCTTTTCTCAGCTAAAATTAAATATGGCGGCGGTGGTATTGTACCACCACCACTACCAGATGCACCGGAGCCTAAACACAGGTCTTCTATTGGAATACAAAGTGATTCTAAGCTCAAAATATTATGTACACAGGGTACACAGGTTAGTAAAACATAAATTTGTTAAGAAGCAGTAGTTCATTTTCCCGATTGACCGATAACTGTTGTTTTCCCTTTGTCACTTTGAAAGTATACTTCTTTAAAATAATGTGTCACCTGTCCAACCTCATGGGTTTTCTCTGGGTCCTCCAGTTCCCTCCCCTACACGCAAGTGAATTATTGAAATAAAATTGATCCAAATTTAGCATCGAAATGATCTAGTTTGTGTCGAGTAGACGTTAACCCCCCCCCCCCCTCCTGTCTCTCGCAAGGGTTAGCCTTTGTGACGTAAAGTAAGTACGATCTGGCTTTATCACATCTTACAATATGTTTTGATTCACTCTAATTACTTTTTTCAAACCAGTAATACAAAACACGCTTGATTTATGTGGAATCGTCGGTTTCGTCTAATTGCTATATAGACATGTGTGAAAACAAGTTAATAGAGGATATTTTAAATATTGTTGTTATAAGTATTTTTGTACATGTTTTCTATAGATGGAGGAGGGTGATAGTTCGGGATCAGATGATATATTAGGAGACGAGTTTGTTCAAATTAATAAGAATGATAAATACGGTAAACCAGGTACAAAACAAGCCACAGAACGATGGTTTGAAGAAACACAAGTTCATCAATTAATAGATAAATCTGCGGGTATTTTTGTAGAATGGTTTCATGGCGTCATTTCCAGAAGGTGAGCGAGTATTGCAAGTGTTCTGTGACATTGGTTTTTGTTTTGTTTAATCTGAACGTTCGGCTAATTCCGGTATTTAATAGGTTATGTTTGCTGTTTTGATGGGCTGCAATACAGGCATAACGCCAATCTCTACAGTCGCTACTTCCGGTCAACCTACACATAGTAATTTAAGGTGTCTGTGGCCGTACTATGTCCATAGTTGAATGAGCATGGTACAAATTGACATGGCATGGGTAACGTCTAGATGGTTCCCCACGTTTGATTGTTTTATTTACTACTGTCTGTGAATTGATAAAATATGTGTCACAAAGTGTAAAAGTAGTCTACAGATTAACAGCACACGTCTGATTACACGTGTTAATTTTTAACTTATAAAATATTGATTAATGTAATTCTTATTTTAGTCATGCTGAAAAATTATTGAAACATAAACCAGTTGGTTGTTTTTTAATCCGGGTTAGTGAAAGCAGATTTGGTTATTCTCTGTCATTCAGGTAAATATGTTTTATGGACTCACCGTCATGACCACCCTACAACTCATGAACTACCCAAACATAAGCCCCTACACAACAGTGACAGGACTAAAAACGAAACTCTACAAACAACATAGATAAACACAGCACCCCATTATATCCTCACCACACTATACCCAAACATAGACCTCTTAAACATACATAGTATAATTATTTAATTGATTACACTTTTTCCTGGTTTTCTAAATTTAAATAATATTGTTTCCGCACAATAAAATGTGTTTTAGTAACTATTGGTATAGTTATAGGTGTAGGGATTGGCTAAGCGATTTAACCAATCAAATATTGACTTTTTATGGTTTTCCTTTCCAGAGTTAAAGACCGATGTCGTCATTATATGATAGATCAACTGCCTAATGGGAAGTTTATAATTGTTGGCGAGAAAAAAGTTCACCGCACGTTACTTGATCTTGCCCAATATTATCAAGAGGTAAATTATAGCGCCATATTACTTTCGTTGTTTCGATCGAAGGGTTTTAACCGGGGGTGATAACGTTGAATAGCTCTATCGTTTCAAGGCAGATCTACTATATTAAGTATCTCAAAACGACCTGACACTGATGTTTTGCTTTCTGCCCAGTTCACTTGCCATACCCAAACTAGGAATTTGATAAAACCCAGACCGGAAGTATTAAAACGTTTACCGGAAGTTCAAGGCGTGAAATCCAAACCATCGTTGCCTATTTAAAATACGAACCATACATTTGAAGCTAATACCGGATTTTTTTTTAATTCTTGGGCCACAAAACATACCGTGGTGTTTTTACCATCCCCAAGAGGTCATTCTGTTATAAAGTTTTCGTGCTACTGCAGTTGAAGTGCGTTTACCTTGCACTACTTATGATCTCCGGGGTGAAAGTAAATTCCGAGATGTCTTTCTCCAAGGATGTAAGAATTATAACATCCACCCAGGGTGGGAGTCGGGCGTTCACGGACATAGCTTAGTATGCTGTGTCGTTTTCCATTCCATGAATTAAATGGTCAAATTATAAAGATTTGTTTTTTCTTTTTTCGTTATAGAATCACATATCAAATTATGATGGGTACTTAACAGAACCATGTGGTCAAGTAAGTTCACACATTTTATATATAGCGTTGAGTTGGAACATTATCATGTTTTAGATATTACAAAAATCTTTATTTAGTTTGATTCTGTTCATATTGTTGACCTTGTAATATGACTAGATCTCTTAGATTTGAGATAATGTGTTTTATGGAGTAAATATCTATCTACACAGAGAGATTATATCCATACATTCAGCCAAGGTCATGATTTAGCTGTGTCCAAAAATTAATCCCAAAGAGCCTATGCCATCAAATCAACCGAATTTATTACTTTACTTTGACTTGATCGAGGTGCGTTTCGGGTAGGAGGAACTAATTATTTCATGTTGTTTTCAGGAAACAGGAGAATGTGATTATGCAGGTTTGATGACACAAGGCGTGTATCATATATTAGAGGAACAAGGAAATGTAAATATATTTTAACTTTAATATACATGTGTTCAATCATTTCAAAAAAGTAGTTTATATGCCAAACAAGCAAGATACTTATAATATTTCTTAGCTGGATCATTACACCCTATACTGTAGATCAACCACGTCTGTTTACATCTACTAGTGATTATTTATGAAAAAAGGAAAAATGGATTCTACACAAGCATAATATTATAAAATGCCTGTTTACTGTTCTAGAAACTTCATTTAACATGCTCATGGTGAAATTACCACTGATCTTTGAACCATGAGATTTAAGGATGAAAGCGAGATTGGTAATATATATTATTATTTTTAAACAGGGTGCTTATTATGATAGAGTTCCGGGAGGAGTGCCGAGGAAAGTTCCAAGTAAAAATAAAACAGAGGCCTCACAGTATTCTTTAGCTCGTAGAGAAGAATCAAAAAATCGTCTCCTAAAAAATCAGGTTGGTAGAACTTCTGTTTTTGTAAGGACAAAGCAAGGTCTATTTCAGTCCCATTGGGTCACTCTGTAGCACTATAGAAATCCCTTACAGACTACAATGTTGTGAAAGTTTAATCTCTAATTTGAATATCATTCAAAATGGTTCAATTCCATTCAATGTTACAAAGATGTGTTGAATTGAAATTTCATCGATCTATTTGGTTCGCTGGGTAATAAACACCCCGACCTTTTGTTTTTCTCGAACATAATTGATGGGTCTGTTTTAAATCCGACTGAATCGAGATCGGAAGATTATCCAGGGTTGGAATTTTCTTATTAAATGTTAAATTATCAATCTGAGTACAGAGCTTGAATTAAGTCGTGAGAAATTTGAAATTTTAGCAACAAATGCAAATGACGCATTTCGACTTTAATAAATGATAGGCTATTTGATCAGTCGATCAATTACGTAATAATATGTCCACTGATTAATGCGTGCTACAAATAATATCGTTCCATAAACTGACTTTGTGTTTCTTATATTGTAAAAGGAGGATAAGGAAGGTGGTAAGCTATATGAAATATGGTTGTTTGTCTTGTGTGTATAGTGTAAATCTATCTGTTGTTGAGTCTCACTGAAAAACATCAGTAGCATGAAAATCTATCTCTGTCGTTTTATTCTTAGAATAATAAGATGTAAAAATTTCTAGTCTGTGACGTTTCTTTAAATAGCATGATAGTTCAGAAATAGATAATGAAAACAGAAAATGCTGAAAATTACAGTCAAATTCCCTTCACTCTGAACCGAGATATTAACGTTTTGATTTTAGGTTAATCTCGATCATCATTACTAACGTTAGTTCTATAAGTCTCGATTATCAATTTTTACGTTAATGTATTAAAATCCACTAAAAATCACAGGTTATCGAAGACATCGAGAGTTGATTAAGGCCTGGATAAGTTGGATAAGTTAATTAATGTAATAATTTAGATAACAGTTCAGGTCAACTGCAATAGGCAGATTCAGCTCTTGTATAATGCATGTTTAAACTAATTCTTGTCTATGGTTTTCTTCATTGTTTTTGTTGTAAATTTTGTCTCAATGATAAAGAAATGTTTTTTTTCTAAAGATCTAAATACTTTAACATTGGCTGTTCAATAGTATCTCTTTTAAATAAATGATCAGAATTTTTAATACTTGTTCGGTTTCAGTCATAAATATTGATATTGTTGTGTTTTGATATATGTGCATGATGTTTTCATATTAGATTTTCTCTGTAAAATATGGATGTTCAGGACGTCACACACAGTGATGATAACAATAATATTATAATGACTAGCCGTCTTTGATTGCATAAAAAATATTATTGTTTTGTGTATTGATTTGTTTATGAAGTCGGTACTGACTACATTTAAAATTTGAGGTCAGCAGATTGACTGAAAAAAATATAACTGATTTATCTTTGGAAATAAAATTGAACTAAAGCTCACCTCATCAATAATATAATTAACGGATCAAACCAACTGTATTCTACATCTTATGTTGACCTAAATCAAAAGATGCTTTGACCCCTTTAAGTTAGGTAATCAGGTTATTTAGAACTATTTATCTTATTTCAGCAACAACAGCATACTACAGCACATCATCGACATACAGCAACGCAAAAGAAGCAGTCTAAAGATTATGCATACGTTCTGGCGAAATAGAACAATCACAATATTGGCCTTTAATCCATTAAAATCTATAAACATCTCCATATCCTTTATTAGGAATCACAAGTTGAGATAATGTAGAGGCTTTTATGGCACGTTGATACATATTGATAATGTTATAGGTATTGTATAATAATGTTATCATGTATCCAACATATAAAACTAACATGTTAATATGTAATTTTATCAATTATAATTACCAACTAAATTCTGAAATTGAACTTTGTAAGTATTAGAGCGACATATCAAGATATTACTCAATTTGTTATATTAAGTATTATACTGAAATAATATATGTACATATATATACGTTGGCCATATTATTATGATTTCATTTTTCGGTTTGTATAACATTTGATTTGATGATATCACATCTTTCACAGTCTGTGGCGTTTGTATTGGTGAAGATCGGTCCGATTATTCCATTTCGTTGATTAGTCATGTTTCATGTTTCTGTTTACACATTCTATCTGATTAAAGTTAGATCATCATCTCATTCACATTAAGGTGTAACAACTATGTTCATTTAATATCATATGATCTTGTTTTGGGCAGAAATAATTAAAAACAAGCACACTGTCTAAAATCATAAGGAAGTGGTTAGACCTGTATTTAGACCAACTAAAATCAACGAAAAGAAATGCTTACACACACTGGGCATTGCTCTTTCGGATGTTAAAACACATTGTTTATGTTCCCACCACACACCTCCCCATCCTCATCGTTCCATGCATTTCATCCATTCGGAAATCGTTAGATAGTAATTTATTGGAGTCTGTTCATTTGTAAATTCATTATTTTGTTGCATAATTATGTAACTTAGCTTATTGTTTTAATTCTTGTTTTGTTTTAAATAAAACTAAAAATCAATTATTGGTCATTGTATTGTTCAAAGGTAGGCCTGGCAACAGCTTTGTTACATTGTTGTATTTTTTAAATCATGACCTCTTCATAGTGTTAAGAAATTTCGCGGTGGCTGCATACTCCGCGCAGCGTTTCGTTTGATTATAGGTAATCTCACTAAACACTGCTATTATGAGTGGATATTGTTGTGTTAAATTTTGATTGGTCAGTAGTCCGACTACCAACCAATCACTACCTACCATACAACCGCTTTACATTTAAAACGAGTGCCAGTATTGGACCAAATATGTTTACATAACGTTACGCCATGGCTCACGCTTTTATTATGCCTAATTAACCCGTGCATAGGAGAATACTGCAGTAAAACTAATTGTGTGACAAACGAGGCTATCAAGTCGAATGAAATGTAAACAACACTGTTTGGAAACGAACATACTTTCACCGTTTTAATACCTTAAATCACTGTCCAAAGTTTTAGGGAATACTCAGATTAAACGAAGGACTTTCATGTTGCTGTACTTAAGTGATAGCTTTCATTGAACGGGGAGAATAGACACACTCCCTCAAAAGTTCAAGAATCAAAAGTCAATCCAGCAATGGCCAGAGAGAGATTTCTCGGGCCATTGCTTCAGGAATATGCGGTGGCTGTGGTTTGGCTGTTAGTTCCAATCCATTTTTTAAAAGATTATATACTTTTCACTATGTTGCCCGAAGTATCATTTAAAGCAAAATGAAATCCATATTGCTATGTCCTGAAATCATTGATATCGGTGAGAAATATCCGGACGATTGAATAATTGTAGTCGATGCCCTGTCTGTCCGCCAACAATAATTGGATTGTAAAAACGATCAATGCTGGGGGGTTTTCACATTTGGTGTGAAGCAATGCAGTCATAAGAGGACAAACCCTGTCGATATTCAGCGTTCAGCGACCTTCCGTACCAGAGCTAGGCCCTCTATGCCCGAAAACCTTGTGAACGCGGTGAAAGCTATTTAAAAATAAAAATGAACAAGAACTGTGTGCGTTTTCAATAAATGATTGGAAGGGGTAAGTGACAATAGAAAACGACAATATTAAGTGTAAAAATGATGGATCTTGCGGTCTTGTTCACATTCAAATACAACAGGATAGCCAAAGATTGTATAAATAGTCAGTTGACTTCCGACATTGGTAACTATGAAAATAACAATACACAAAAGAGAATTAGTATCTAGTATCCCGTGACCATGGAAGAGTGTACAGAATCTACAGTTGAAACATACTTTTTATATATATCTCAATAATCTCCATATGATGTCCATTAAATTTACGTTTCTGGGTTCACATTAAAATTTAGATGGTGCATAGCCAGGTCTCAATAATTTGCTTTTTGCCAAGATGTCATAATACATTGTATAAGCTCTTGCATATCGGATAAGCTTTGATACGTATACAGTACCAAGTTTCATTAAAACTAGATTAAACGCTTGCTGACTTATAACATATAATACATATTTTGAATATTGTTTATTATTTTATTCATTCAAAAATGATAAAAGATATTTATATTATTAGTAAGGCCATCTCCCTGCATAGTACGTATAATTTAATAAAAATGGTGGATTTAATCTACAGAAAATATAAAATGTATCATACTTTATTAAATGTACAGATAGTGTAAAATGTATTATACATTATTTAATCTACAACATAATAATGTCTGAATAAATGAAACAAACTATGTTATTCTGATTATGTTACATAAAATTATAATATTATCTTATTTTAATAGTTCCCACGAAACCTGATACCATATTTTATTGCACACACCGAGTGTTCATTTTTCTGAAAGTACTTATAATTCAGGATAAAATATCGAATTACTAATGATAATAAATTAATAATATGTATTTAAAATTTCCAATAAAGCAAAACCTTACTCAAAGGAAAACAATGTTACTCATTTTCCCTAAACTAACAATTATATAAAATAACTATTAGTCTAATAATCTAGTGATTATTTAATTAGTTCATAACAACATACATATTGTATATACACGAACTAAAGAGAAGATAAAACATATATAAGCTGGTAATATTATATACAATATTGTATAAAGAAAACTTTAATTAATATAAAAATTCGTTTTAAAGGAATGTGACATACGCTTAACAATCAGTTTTAAGAAATTTTAAAAAGAAGAAAAGCACGTGGTATCAGATTTCCATACTGAAAACTACATTATAGAAAACATGGTTCTTTCATAGATTATCAAAAATAATATTACATGTATCTCTAAAATGAGGTAATACAAAAGATAACCAAAATATGCGGGAAATAGTATTATTAGTATAATCTATGTTAAATCTACGCGTAATAAGGTACAGATTATCAAGATGTAACTGTAAAAGTAGTCTCCCTTTTGACCTACCATATATTTTGATACTGGTAATATCTAAATATAGTTCCCCTACTGGTTTACCATATAATTTGATACTGGTATTGGTAATATCTAAATACAGTTCCTTTAACATATACAATATATAATTTAAAAGGACCAACAACAGGGCGTTTAACAAAATTTGTACAGAAATATGACTAATTACACGGAGTTTAACAAAATGGGTAAAGAAATAGGACCAATTATAAAGCGTTTAACGAAATGACCTATATTTTACATACAATGTGCTTGGGCTTAAACTTTACTTAAAGCCAATAAGTTAATAGAAGCATTATTTCAGATTTGCGGTTCTACCATATTTTGTGTGAAAAACGTTGTACAGGTATATCAAAATCCCTTCTGAAGAATGTGTTGCTTGAAAATATTCGTCCGGAGAAGACATTGCTTGAAAATATTCTGAGGAAAGCCATAATTGACATTGATGAAGATTTAGTTGTTGGTGAAAAGAGTGACAGAAAACGAGGAATCTGACCAACTGAACACAAAATAACAGCCTATTCATTGTGTCGTTTATGATTTACTGTATTGTTTAAAAATTCATCGTTTCTAAAACATCGACGCTCAATCCCAATTTGAAATATACTGAACTTAGAATACCAGCATGTTTAGTAAAGATCTGTCTATTGTATAGACCGACAAATGGCCTTGATGGTTCATCGGCCTTGACGGAGTCCTAATAATGCGTGAAAAACCGCACCAATGACATAGCGTCTAATTAACTAACTCGAATCAAGCATATATATTAGAAGCAATGCGATTGGTCTGTTTTAACACGTACCAAAAATCGTTCTCGAGTTGTAGATGAGACTTCCGTTCTCGAGGGGTAGATGAGGCTTCGTTATATTGTTTGAAATAAATCTCTAGGTTTCTATGTTTATGAAAACAAGGTGTCTAACAAAGTAAACTTGAATACAGGTCTTTTTATTGGCCTCTTTTGACAGAAAGTCCGAAAATGCTTCACACCAAATTTTATAAGAATCCGTAAAAATCTCTATTCTATATCACTAACCAAGTAATATAATCCATAAAATGGTTATTGAGAACATGTGCTGTGGCGTTGAGCAAAATGTCTATCAATATTACCATTTAAGGAGTTGTTGAGCCCCATTTAAAGAAATTTAAATAAGCACTACCTAAGCAATTTGAGTAAATTCTTAAGTCTAAGAAGGCTTTGTGAACTCGAGGCCTGATCGCATATTAAGTATTAGAATGCTTCGTATTATGTCTAATTTCCTTTGCTAATTTCAAAGAGTTCTACCAACAATTTAATAAAACATTATTGTATTTCACCCCTTACACCCCCACCCCCTTCCTCCCTCTCACACACACACCTTCCAACCCCCAATTAAAAACAATCCATTAAAAGAAATCCACCGGTAAACTTTCAAAAGTATAATATAAAGATTATACGGTTAGAAAAAATTATACGGTTAGAGAAAATTATTCGATTTGAAAAAATTCTGTTCGAATAAGCTATCTTCACAATGTATTTATATTTACAAATCTATATATTAAATTCATCTACTCTTTTAAGGTGTCCGTTCCTAGCACACGGAGAGACCAGTAACATATCTGACTAAACTAAATAAAGAAATTAAATATGACATGTATTTGACGCCTTATGATAAAATCATTTTGCTTAAATCAATTGTCTATTAAATTGCTGCTATAAATTGTTTAAACTGTTGTAAATATACTATATAATATAATATAATAAGCAGGGAGAGGCGTGTATAATTGTTTGTTAGTTTTATATTATAACAATAAAGATACAGATGTAATTTTTCATTTTACACAGATTAATCTTCTTCGCTTTTGACACCACAAGCGAAAACTCTGAGAATTCTACTGGCAATGCTTTGCTTTCTGCTGCCTTCTTCTGAAAACAAAATCTATGTGACTATAAAATAATACGCATGAAGTGTACCTTGAATTATTGGTAGGTACATTAAATCAATGTACGGTAATAGTTTAAAGTACTGTAGAATCTAAAATAGCTTTAAATAAATTTTAAGCAACTGTCACGAGCTTGGACATGCGATACTACTCCTTGTCACCTAAACAGTGTGGACTCGAAACCATGCCACTTGATTCAATGACAGACCTTATGATCTAACGCGCACGTGTTAAACCATTTGACCCCCCCCCCCCGCATTTATAGTAAATACCAGAACAGTACGATAAATAACGTTAGTTACCTGCATTGAATTTTTTAACCCGGGTGAAGGAAACATTTGACTTCTTGATTTTTAATCTCTGGAAAATCAGAAAAAAATGTGAGGATTTGTTTAAACTAGAAATAAGGGTTTGCTAAAGAATATCAATTATAATTGTAGTTTAAATTAATTGCGAGGTCAAAGGTGTACATGACCAAATCGTCCATGTGCTATGTTTATCTTCAAATTTCCGCGCTTTAAATACGAATGATGATTCGCGCGTAAAGTCGCAGTGGTCAGATGTTGCGTTCGCGTCCCTGGTCGTATTCATGTTCGCGATTAGTAATTGGTCTTTTAGTCCATGTGCCATTTTCATCTTCAAATTTCCGCAGTGGTCACTTATCGCGTTCAAGTTCCTAGCCGTGTTCATGTTCGCGCTTAGTATAACTGGTCCTTAATAGCCTATCATTTCTAAATTCTTACACAATGTGTTGGTGCTCAGAATGTATGCCACGGTAAGCATACTGTTACGCTTAAGTAACAATTAATTAAATCAAAACTTACGATTAACAGTCTGTCAAAGAAACTGATCTTGTCTTCTACAATATCTTGTTTTGGTGTTTCCTCTGCGTTTAACTCTTTAAAAACATAGATGTAAAACCAACTTAAAACATTGATGTAAAACCAACTTAAAACATAGTAGTAAACCGACTTAAAACATAGATGTAAAACCAACTTAAAACATAGATATAAACCCAACTTAAAACATAGATATAAAACCAACATAAATCATAGTAGTAAACCAACTTAAAACTTAGATGATCAATATAAAACCACGTGAGAATCTGTGTAATTGACAAGTTATGTTTTACATTAATTAAAGTATTCGTTGCTTTTTTCTTCGTTCTTACACGTCAATCTGCTACAGTGCATTAGACATGAATAAATGTATGAATTCATAATTAAACAATGATTTTATTAATGAATGATATGCTTTTTGTACCTGACAGCAAACGTAGCGAAGCTGGGTCCAGCTTTAGTTCCTCCATTGTAGGCGCTTCTGTTTCGACTATTATTTTAAAAAGAAAAAGAAATTTAAGAAGCAAGTTTTGGGACAAAACTAACTAGTTAATGCAAATATATTGAGTTCTGGAATAGGCGTAGATAGTGAAGTGACGAGGAGGTAAGAATGAAAAGGCTTGACCTTGATGTTATTGCTGGGGGGGGGGGGCAGTCTACGCAATTTCAAGCTACCGCCCTAAGTAAAGGATTTTGTTGTCTGGTGCATTTTTCTTGGTCAGCACCATATTATATGACCATATTAAAACTAAATTGACATCTGTATTTCTCAATCTCATACCATGGGTTACGTTAGCTTTAGTTTTAATACACATACACACATGCGAACTGCTTTGTAATCGAATAATCAGAACTGTTTAGGTGTCATGAATTTATCAGAAAATGGCGCTTAAATCAGTTCGGGGTCTTTGTGGATATTTTCCCGCCTTCATTAGTCTATAAGGATGTTAAACATAAACCACAATATTTTATTACCCATTCCAGGCAATCCAGCTATAATAGATATTGCTACTTTTGTTTCGGCAACTATATCTGATGCAATGGCTCCACCGTCACCATCCCCACCAAGTGTGTTGTCGTCTGGAGACATCATTATCTGAAATGTAATAAAATGTCTATCAAAGCCTTCCTGTGGTTGAGGGTTTCGTATTGTTTTTCTTCTTCGGGTTTTACGTATTGTTTATTCCAGGGTCTGGTTGTAGAAAGCATAAGATGCTAAACAATCACTCAGTTTGAAAATTTACAACATCAATGGACGATGGTCATATACGTTCAGACGGTTATGAGAATTTAACTCTGGAGGAGTTTAACGTTTGACACCACGGGATCTGAATTATTAGAAGGAACGAATTCTAAGATCTGTAATATCGATCGGTATGTATCTTCAATCGTTTTAGAATTCGATTTGGAAACTTAACATCTATATCATGTATACCTATACATTTTTTCAACTTAACCAAGTTACCAATTTTATCATTATGTGAGACAAAAATTTATAAATATTTTTAATCAAATTACCCATTTTATCATTATGTGAGACAAAAATGTATAAGTATTAATTTACTTACGTGTCAATGACAATAATATTTCTTGGAAGTAAAGAACTAGGTCTGCAGGAATTAGTAGCGCTATGGCAATGAGCGGAGACATGCGCGCTTAGCGGCCTCTATTGTGACGTTATGTCGTGACGTCACGACCGCGAATATTTTTTGCACTCTTGTAGTTTTTCTAACGAATAAATAAACTCGAAATAAATTGAAAGGAAAAGGGGAGAAAGAGACGGAAATTGGGTTTAGCTTCCACTCGACATAAACTATTTTATTTCGGTACTAACACATGGTTCAATTTTACTTCAATGAATCGTTTGCGCGCAGGGCTCTTTAGCAGTGGGAGGAAACCGGGGGACACGGAGAAACCCCGCGAGGTTGGACAGGCGACCCTACTCCTTTTCACGTACATCCGGCGTGGTTTCCCCTTGTCAGTGATGCAGAACGGAGGGCCTGACAAGGACAACTGCCTAGTCGTTCGGGTGGGACGAAAAACCGAGGTCCCGTGTACATATTGGCGTGCACGTAAAAGATCCTCTGGCAGCTGGAATTCGATAAAAAAAAGTAGCATTGCCAAAGGGTTTTTAAATACACAAAATGTCTCTAAAATAACTATTTCACTGTCATGGTCAGCTATTTAGATTCAATAATCTGAAAGAATTTTGAAAAAAATATTGAAAATTAAAAAAGTTATCGCATTTTGAAGACCGCGAATTGGAGGCATTAAAATACGGCTTTTTTTTAAAAACGCAAAAAACCTGACCGAAGCTAATATCTCAGTAACTATAATAGGTAGATCCATGAAACTTGCAGAATTTGAAGTTAGAGACGTACTTGATCGAAGAAAATTATTGCGAGACTCCTCGGTTATATTGTTTTTATGATATAGACTCCCAAACTTACGACCGAGACTATTTTCGTTCAGGGTCATACCAAAAGAATGACCCGACAGTTAATAACAAATCATGTAGAAGTCTCGGGGCTTTGAAATCTTTACCCAATCCGTTTCTTGAGGTGATGAATACACAAAAAATGTTTTCCATTGTTATCGTATTTATTTATTAGACACCAGCTACTCGAATTGTATTTCTTGTCTATACCCTGTCAAGGTCATACAGAAAGTCTAAGGCCATGGGTCAACTGCAGGTCCGGGGGCTATGGAATATTCTTTTCCTGGATACATATACATGCAAAAACACATAGAATATGTTCATCTTTTAGCTGACAAAAATAGGTGCTTCGGGAATGGAAAATCACAAGTATTATGACCCCCCCCCCCAAAAGAAAAAAACCCAAGAAAACCCCAAAAACAAATATCTTTATTTCAATTAACAAAACCAATAAAACTTAAAATCAACGAAAAATAAATAAAATATCAGGATTTTTCTGGGTCAAAACTTCTGACCAAAATCTAACAATTACAGAAAACAAAACTTTGTATCAGGATCAACCGATATGAAACATACTTACTACAAAACAAAACTAAAATATTAAAACAAAAAAAAAATATAAGCACAGGGATTACAAATGACAAAATATTTTCTTTTTTGGCATTCATGACCGGACGTCACCAAAGTCATCTGCATGCAAATACAAAAAAAAATATAGATAAAGTAATCGAATGTTATGGCATTATTAACCCAACAAAGAATCACCCCTCCTATAAAAATAACAAATTATAACAAATCTGGTTATAAAATTTTTAAAAAAAGGTGTACATCAATACATAATGAGTAAAAAAATTGCATGTATACAATGGTAAAAATATCAATGCTTAATGTACATTTTCATTTTGCCTATGCCAAGTCAGTCTTATTTGAGGATATATTTTTCTCAAAAGTCATTTTTCTTACAAGTAATGTTATTAAAATAAAATATAAGTTGATACTGACATTTTGCAGAAATCATCTAAATACATCACACTTAAAGCCGCAATACCACTTTTGTTGTATAATTGAATAATATGTCCCAATCTCTATTCTGGTCAACAAACTCTATTATTTTACAATATTCCAATTAATTGATGATACAAATTTCATCTTAACACACCTAATTTAAAGAATTGGAAAAATTGAACTTAATGATTTGAAAAGCCTAACGTAAACCTTTTCAAACGTGACTTGGATTTAAAAATATTTTCGAACCCTCTGGACAAGTAAAATATGATGTAATGGATAATTTACACAACAGGTAGGACACTTAAACATCTAGTACTTAGAATAAGACTATTATTTATTTTCTGGAGCTGCCAAGCCAGCAAGAGTGTTATTGTCCCTTTAAATAAGTACGGTTTGCAAAGGTTAGATACAAATAATTATTCATTGTGGTCTGATTCCATACACACATCTACCAAGAGTTGTCTTTCCCCGATTTCTCCCCGGTTCCACTTTCTGTCTTATCGCCAATTCCTACGAAGGATTGCGGCAAAACAAAAGCTCAAATTATACAAAATATATACCAGGCTATCCAAAAATGCCAATATTTCGAACGGAATGCTCTTTTTTTCAAAGTTTCTATTACATTTAAAAATTAAAAGCAAGAAAAATAAGCGAAAATTCGATCAAAATCTTACCAGAATGGACAGTACGCGAACGTCAGCTCACTAGCTTTAGAAAAAATGCCACTTGACCACGTTTTGACTTCCTGAATATTCATGAGACCCTGTAATAGAAACGGTACTTTTTTCGGTCAGTTTTTTTAGCGTACCAATAATAAGACAGTCAGCGCCTCTAGCGGCGTTTTGCATCGCTAATAAGAGTAGGCCGTAGCGCCGCTGCCCGGGCAAAATTTCCCTCATAGCACACTGTATGGCGCATGCCCGTCTTCCATTAGCCCAGGTTAGGTGCAAAAGAGTAGGACGTTAAACCCCACTTCATTTCATTTTCACGTACAAGCGGGTAATCGAAACCACGCTAGGGAGAAATTGTCAATGAAAACAACTAGGGGCTGAACGTTCCATATTAATTGTGCATTGATACACAACAATAATCCACAACCGGTCCGTAACGACAGTATCCAAAATTGAACAAGTTACCATTTATTCGAAATTCCCATATCTACGCATAATCGCGCTTCACTCCAAATACTAGGTCACTTTAGATTAGCATGTGACTGTTCGTGGAAGGAACGAGGCCCGCTTTCCGCATTAAAATGGGCGACACTATTTATTAAATTTTTAAAACAAAATATGCAGAATGTTGACATATAATAAATACGAATTGGTGACATAATAAATATGAAGAGGATTAAATCAAGTGCGAGTCGGGTACAGGTGTCATAAGCTGCGTTCACACTGCATGCGCAATTGCGCATTCAATGCGAATTCCGGAAACCGGCCTCCGGAATTCGGATTGGTTTTTCCCGGATTACTGTTCATTCGGATTGAATTCAGAATGAAAAGCGCCACACTGAATGCGCTGTGAAGGTCATTCATTTCCAAGATAGACGCGCCAGACATTTGTATTGGTGGTCTTATGTTGCTTATGTTTAATTTTCTGAGGCAAGCAACGCTACATCAGCGACATGGGGCCTAAAACCTTTGCCACCTTGTCATAAAGGGCTCGGCACGGTTTCGTTGGCACCATTCGTATAGGGTTTGCTATACATTAACGCGTATGTACATGTAGTTCACGAAGATACATTCCACAATTGAAATGTAATGAAGTGTGGTCGCATATTGTTGTCTCCCCGTACGTATTTAAGGTCGTGGATGAAGAGGCCAATTGATTTTGAACGATTTACGATAATTACTGCCAGAGTTATGGCCCAAGATATTTATGCACAGTGTTTAAGGAGAGAGAGAGAAATGGGGTTTAACGTCCACTCGACACAAACTAGGTCATTTCGGGATTAACATAATAATTCGCTTGCGCGTAGGTGTCTTTAGCTGTGGGAGAAAACTGGAGGACCCAGTGAAAACCCACGAGGTTGGACAGGCGACCATGTTCCTTGCCACGTACAACCGAGTATTCGAAACCACACCAGTTGACTCAATCACAGGCTTTATGATACAGCACTCACGTGCTAACCATTAGGCGATCTAAACCCCGCAGTGTTTAAGGTGATGGATGAAGAAGCCAATTGATTTTGAACGATTTACGATAATTCAGTGTTAGAATGGGGCAGAACTCGTAATCAGAATTTAGTGTGTTGTAAATGTTTGCATTACTGACAAAAGGAAAAGTATGCCACAACCCTTGTTGACTGCTCGGAGTACTTAACTGCTGAGGGCGTATGCTTCGTTGCCTGACAACCTATCTTTTAGCCGGTTATGTTACCACAGTATTTGTTTCAGGGACGAAAGGCTACAGCTATATGTGGGCTGCAGAATATTGGCCCGGGCCGTAATCCCCGTCGCCTTTGGAATTATTGGCACGAAATTTATCACGACGGACTTTGGGGGAGAAAGCGATTGGCGAGAGAACCTTCGCATGTCAAGGGCTACGTTCGAGATGATTTGCAATTTGTGAAGGCCAGCCATTGAAAAACAAGATACAGGACTCCGGAGGCCAGTGCATCACCACGAGTTACTGGCTGTAACAAATTAGAAACTGGGAACAGTTACAAGACTTGGACGGTCAACAGTTTGATCTGAAACCAAGCTGATTGGGACCATGGCTGATTGGGACAAAAGTCAAAGCTGATTGGGACCACATTCTTGGCTGATTGGGACCACATTCCAGGCTGATTGGGAACACCACTAGGCTGATTCGGACCACACGATTAAAAAATACTAGAAACTTAGGTTTTGATATTGAATTAAGTCTAATATAAATTAAAGGAGTTTTATATCTATAGCGTGACTATAATTATGTGCTTTTTTATGTCACAGTTACACTATATTATATTAACCGAGATTATCTTATTAATCTTATGTAAATTATTATGTTTTATGCAATTTAAACAGACCATTTTTTATTTTATTTTATAAACTTCATAGTTTGTTTTGGAATCCATTATAGCCTATACATTGTGTGTAATTATATGTTAGAAATACTGTTTAAACCAATTTATGCTAATTGCATAATACAAATTTGACAACTAATACCGGTACTAGCCCCTAGCAATCCAGTAGCATAACGGAAATCCGAAACCATGTACATGTACATAAATTGTGTGTAATTATGTTATAGAAATAATGTTTAAACCATACAAATTTGAAAACTAATACCAGCAATACAGTAGCAACGGAAATCGGTTATTTCAAATATGATGTACATAAAGGCAGTCAAAATGTATATCCTACCTTGTACAGAAAATAAACATAATCATAATAGATTTATAGACTCAATTTTAACACAAGTAAACAGGTAGGTGATATCTAGGAAAGTGTACTATATTACTACATGAAAATTACTCAGATCTTACTGACAGCCACAACAGGGAATTTGTGTGATTGGATCTGATTGTTTATTGGATTATTAGGCTTGTCATTAATTAACAATAAAAGGTGTGATTAGGGTCTTGTATATTGCTACCTGAGTTTTATACTATAAATAAAGTGTGATTTAATTAACTTTGTTTAATGTGTATTTGTGTACATTGCTAAGTAAATGTTACACATTTGTCAACCAATTTAGTGTATTGCATTCAACACTTGTCTAGATCAGGAAGGTCTCTGTCTCGGCTACTATAATACTTGGTTAGATTATATGATGGAAGAAGCCTATGCTCAATAATAGAAGGGAACGACCTATGCGTACTGAATGATGAGAGCCCTACATTTGTTGGAGGAAATGCCCCACCTTCACACCTACATCTCACATTCTGCACGCCTGGTATGGCAAACCGCTGCGATTGGCTAGTACATGAAGATGAGACACTTGGCAGTGACCATTTGGTGATAGAATTTAACATCCAAGCTGAAACCAACAGAGAAGTCTATAACGGAAGACCCAATTGGAAAATGGTAGAAGCTGATTGGGCTAACTTTCGTGTAGGCTGCCTCGATTGGAAGGAAGAAGATATCATCGACACCGACATCGACGTGTACTCCGCCAATATCACGAATGCAATTATAGGTGCAGCAGACAACTCTATTCCAAAGACTTCTGGCAGAAAACCAAGGAATACAAAACCCTGGTGGTCTTCAGAATGTCAAGAGGCAGTTTACGAAAGAAAGAAGGCACTTCTTCTACGAAAACGCCACTTCAATGAAGTCAACCACCAAAATTACCTGAAGTTGAAATACGCCGCAAGAGACACCATACAGAAGGCACAAAGTGGGCACTGGAGGACATTCTGTAATGCGCTGACACTCCCAATACCACCGGTCAATCTAGATCTGCTACAGAAAACCGACAAGAAAAACAACCCCACTGCAGCACGGGCTCTCTCTCTGGAACACCTGGAAGACAACTGGCCGTCGGATGACTGGGAACATGTTTATACGGATGGCTCACGCAATCCTGAAAGGGGCACCAGCTCGTTTGGAATATACCTGCCAAACGGGGAACAGGGAATAAGCAGGAAACTGCCCAATAACTGTTCGGTGTACACTGCAGATTGTGGCCATCCGTGATGCTATATCATGGATCTCTTATCAAAAGACTAGTAAGTTCGTCATCCCAAGCGACTCTCTGAGCAGTCTGATTTCAATCCAAAATGACAACTCGGACTCAAGACCAGAAGTTATTTTGGAAATCAGGCAGCTGTACCAGAGGGTCCTAGAGAAGGGAAGCAAATTAGAGCTCGTGTGGATTCCATCACATGTGAACATTAGAGGAAACGAGGAAGCAGATCGACTCGCAAATGAAGGTCTCGGGGACACAGCACCACTCCGCACCATAGAATACAGCACCACGGAAATCTACAGTATGGTAAAAAGACAGGTCAATATTCACTCTGGGAATTAAAGCTCGTTGAACTTGACGCATACAGATTCCGGCTGGATGACAAGATCTACACGAAGACAGCTATCAATCACCCTAGAAGAGATATATGCAAACTTATATCGAAACTAAGGGTGAAAGAGCGGCTGCGAGACTACAAACACCAAGTCATCGTCTGTGAGTGCGGAGAAGAATGTACCACCAACCATGTCCTGGTTGGTAGACTGCGAGGTATTCAAGGAAGAGAGAACGGAACTAGTGGAGATGATGGAGACCAACAACATACCGCTCAACACTAAGAACCTACTCTTTCCAAGACCCGATCTGAAGCAGCAAATCTTCGAACTAATCCATTAATGAACACCGTTGGATTAAGTAGAATAGTGAAGTAAGAGGGGGCTACGATAAGACGAGCTCGGCATCTAAACACTAAACTACATAGGGGATATACACCAAAGTAGCGGGCTAGTGGAGTAAGGGAGGGTCACGGTAAGACGGGCTCGGCATCTAAACACTAATCCACTACAAAGACACCAAACCTACAAAGTGGGATAAGTGGAGTAAGGGGAGGCCACGATAAGACGGGCCTGGCACCTAAACACTATACCCCAAAAGATGACTTCTACCAATCCAGAGACGAGACACATATATGTCTGCATAAATGCTGTCCCTACAGATCAACTACAAAACAATATGTGTTTTATTAAATAAAGGGAAGAACTTCTCACTAAACCTACTCCATGGCTCGAGGCCGCAAATGGAAAGATTGCAAAATCATATTCTAAAAACAGGAAGAAACCTCGGCTCTCCTGTGTCTTGTCTGCGATATCACTTCTGTGGAAGCGGACGTTAAAACATCAGGTAGTAGTAGTAGTATGATGGAAGATATGCTCACATCATTGCTCCTTGAAACAAGAAAAAAAAGATGCTTCATTCATTACAAAATATCGCATTCATTGCAGTAATTATACTGATATGAGGCTATTTGATATTGGGTTACAATTTGATAATACTGGGTGGTATTTATTGTCATGCAAACATATTTAAAACACTCTTATCATTGGTCTGATCATGGTCCCAAGCAGCCAAGAATCTGGTCCCAATCAGCCAAGAATGTGAAGCATATTCTCTGTGATTTAGCTCATTTGTATTGAAGCCGTCAATCACTAATTACACTATTATTTGTGACTAATTACACTATTTATTGCCATAGTTGTCTTATTATCAAAAATATGCAAACATATTTTAGATACTCGCGGCATTTAAATAATGGTCCGAATAAGCCTTGTCATGGTCCCAATCAGCCATAAATCTGGTCCCCGTCAGCCAAGAATCTGGTCCCAATCAGCCACAAATCTGGTCCGAGTCAGTCACAAATCTGGTCCCAATCAGCCAGGTCCCAATCAGCCATGGTCCCAATCAGCCAATTACCTTTGATCTGAATCAAGCGTGTCACACTCAAATCTTGACTGCGAATAGCTTGATGCGGAATAATTGTTCCGGGTTGAATTCGGAAAAATATACGGACTCCTTAATTCAGATGCCATCCGGTTTTATCGAATTGAGCCAGAATTTCGTATTTTAAAGCTATATTTGTATATAGTATCTATAAATAGCCCTACATTGTCATTTTCAACATCAAATTCAAACGTTTGAAGATAGTTATTGTGCTTTGGAGGGGGGGGGGGTAGAAAAACAAGGGAGATCATTGTGTTTCCGGTGTGTGAGAAATAATGCATGTGATCGTATTATAGTGAGTTGACAACCTATTGAGCAAAAGAAATAGAAATAATTACTTTTGTCTTTCTCGCTTATAACAAGATATTGCGGCAACGCTTTTTATAATTTTGGACTTTCGAATTAAGAGTTATTCCCCCTTTGCCTAAAACCTTGTGAACTCGATGGAAGCTGTGACTTTTTTAAAAAATAAAAAATCCCTGCACAATTTTTTTTTTATAACTAAAACCAAAAAGAAATGTGTGCGTTTTCAATAAATAGCCATATATTGTATAAATAGTCAATTGACTCCCGACATTGGTAACTATGAAAATAACAATACACAAAAGAGAATTAGTATCTAGTATACCGTCACCATGGAAGAGTGATCAGAATCTACAGTTGAAACATACTTTTTATATATCTCAATAATCTCCATATGATGTCCATTAAATTCACGTTTCTGGGTTCACATTAATGTTTAGGTGGTGTCTAGCTTTCTGCCAAGACGCCATAATACATTATATAAACCCTTGCATATCGGATAAGCTTTGATACGTATACAGTACCAAGTTCCATTAAAACTGGATTAAACGCTGACATATAACATAACACTTGATGCATATTTTGAATATTTTATTCATTCCAAAATGATAAAAGATATTTATATTATTAGTAAGGCCATCTCCCTGCTTAGTACGTATAATTTAATAAAAATGGTGGATTTAATCTACAGAAAATATAAAATGTATCATACTTTATTTAATGTACGGATAGTGTAAAATGTATTAGACATTATTTAATCTACGACAAAATAATGTCTGAATAAATGAAACAAACTATGTTATTCTGATTATGTTACATAAAATTATAATATTATCTTATTTTAATAGTTCCCATGAAACCTGATACCATATCTTATTGCACACACCGAATGTTCATTTTTCTGAATGTACTTTTAATTCAGGATAAAATATCGAATTACTAATGATAATAAATTAATAACATGTATTTAAAATTTCCAATAAAGCAAAACCTTACTCAAAGGAAAACAATGTTACTCATTTTCCCTAAACTAACAGTTATATAAAATAACTATTAGTCTAATAATCTAGTGATTATTTAATTAGTTCATAACAACATACATATTGTATATAGACAAACTAATGAGAAGATAAAACATATATTAGCTGGTAATTTAATATACAATATAGTATTAATAAAACTTTAATTAATATAAAAAGTCGTTTTAAAGGAATGTGACATACGTGTAACAATCAGTTTTAGAAAATTTTAAAAAGAAGAAAAGCACGTGGTATCAGGTTTCAATACTGAAATCTACATTATAGAAAACATGGTTCTTTGACAGATTATCAGGAGTAAACAACATCTTATAAGATCTAAAATAGTATTACATGTATCTCTACAATGTTGTATACAAAAGATAAACCAAAATATGCAGGAAATAGTATTATAAGTATAATCTATGTTAAATCTAAGCGTATTAAGGTACAGATTATCAAGAAGTTATTGTAAAACCTGAAATGAGTTGGGTTTGTGTTCTAGTTACTTACCAATGAAGAAATCTAATATAAATTTTAATATCTAATACTCTAATACCACCCCGCCCCCCCCCCCCCCAAACACCGACCCACCCACCCACGCCGACCCTGTCCTGCCCACCATCACCCGTAATCACCTAGGAAATGATCCTTGCGAAGAATTTCAAACTTGAATATCTAATAAATATATGAAAATCAATTATATTAAACTTTATTATTAAAAAAATGAACATTGTTTTTATTTCTATCCAGTGAGTTGATCACAATACCACACTGATAATACCTAAACATTCGCCTGAAGAAGACGTTGCGTGAAAATAATCTTCTGAGGAAAGCCATAATTGACATTGATGAAGATTTAGTTGTTGGTGAAAAGAGTGACAGAAAACGAGGCATCTGACCAACTGAACATAAAATAACAGCCCATTTATTAAAAACAATGTCTAGTGTGTAGGCCCGCATATGACCTTTATAGGTCACAGCCAACATACATGAAATGGAGATTACACCCCCGCACTTACTGTCCTGCACCAAGCGGGCAAATGAAGACAGGTTTACACCATGACAGCGGCAATTCCACTTTCCCAAACTGTCAAGGGTTCTTTTACTAACTTTTACGTACTGCACACCCACATGAGACCTCGGGTTTTCCTCTAACTCACCGCCACCTCGCGTAAGTTGATGATCTACGGTAATGTTTAAAAAAAAATTCCTGTCCAAAACATTGACGAAATAAACTGAATTTAGAATACCAGCATGTTTAGTAAAGATTTGTCAATTGTATAGATCGGCAAATGGCCTTGATGGTTCACCGGCCATGACGTAGTCTTAAAATTGGGTGAAAACCGAAACCAATGACATAGCGTCTAACAAACTAACTCGAATCAAGCATATATATTAGAAGCAATGCAATTGGTATGTTTTAACACGCGCACATAAGTGTATAAATTTGACCCATTGTCCCTTAAAACGGACGAGAAATCCCTCTCCATGGAATTGATTAATAATCTGAATAATCACTAACAAGTAATATACCTAATAAGTCAATTTGAAATCCATAAAATGGTTATTGGGAAAATGTGGAAAAATTTCTGAATAAGAAATATCGGTTGAGGAATTTTAGCCGAAAATGTGCGAAAATTTCGAAATTTTCCTCAAGGATCCCTGACCGCGCTGTTGCCTTGAGCAAATTTCATATCAATATATTACCATTTAAGGGGTTGTTGAACCTAATTTGAAGCACTACCTAAGCAATTTGGAATAATGAGTTGAAAATGTAACTGTTTAAAGTAGAAAATATCTATATCTTCTCTATAATGGTACCCTGTTTAAACCCGTGGAAACCCCATTTATTTTAACAACTTAATTCTTCATTTTACCAGTTTTATTTGTCCTTTGGGCTTTCTTTAGAGCCAATTAATTTGAATTTTTACAATATTGTGATATTTACCAAAATATATTAATTATGAGGTGTCCGTTCCCAGTACACGGAGAGCCCAGTAAACTAAACTAACTAAAGAAATTAAATATGACATGAATTTGGTGCCTAATGATAAAATCATTTTGCTTAAATCAATTATCTATTAAATTTCTGCTATAAATTGTTTAAACTCTTGTAAATATACTATATAATATAATATAATAAGCAGGGAGAGGCGTGTATAATTGTTTGTTAGTTTTATATTATAACAATAAAGATACAGATGTAATTTTTCATTTTACACAGATTAATCTTCTTCGCTTTTAACACCACAAGCGAAAACTCTGAGAATTCTACTGGCAATGCTTTGCTTTCTGCTGCCTTCTTCTGCTGAAAACAAAATCTATGTGACTATAAAATAATACACATGAAAGTTACTTTGGATTATTGGTGGGTAAATTAAATCAATGTACGGTAATAGCTTAAAGTACAGTAGAATCTAAAATAGCTTTAAATAAAGCAACTGTCATGAGCTTGGACATGCGATACTACTCCTTGTCACCTAAACAGTGTGGAATCGAAACCATGCCACTTGATTCAATGATAGACCTTGTGATCTAACGCGCACATGTTAAAGGGACAGTCCCGATTTGAACAGAATCTCAAAAATAAAAGTTTGAGTACATATAAAATTTAAACGCCAAAATATCGGAGAAGGGTGAAGTGACCTTGTCTCAAAATTTCAGCTCAAAATATTGAGTCGTTTGGACGTGAACGTCAAAACTGCTAATCCGGACACGTAACCTTTTTAAGATTTCTGGTTAATATTTTCGTTGGTGACCTGATAATCGATTGCCGTTGCTTGAGAGGTCTACACAGTGAATGACCCATGTGCTGTACTTGATAGCGAAAGGTATATTTCACCTACACATTATTTCTATTTAAAAGAAAGCCTGGTTTTACGTAGACACCGCATAATATAGCTTGGGACATCGGTCTCAATTTCCAGGAGAAGACTGACGTGTTAAAGTTGTTTGAAAACGTACCACAAATACTGAGTCAGTTGCTCGGCCCTTTGGTAGGGGATTTTAAGCGATTTTAACACAAAATTAAGCAGTTATATTCTTCAAAAAATTATCGGGATTAGCCCGTTAAACCATTTGACACCCCCCCCCCTTTCTCGCCTTAGTAAATATCAGAACAGTACGATAAATAATGTTAGTTACCTGCATTGAATTTTTTAACTCGAGTGAAGGAAACATTTGACTTCTTGATTTTTAATCTCTGGTAAAATAAGAAAAAGAAATGTGAGGATTTGTTTAAACTAGAAATAAGTGTTTCCTAAAGAATATCAATCATAATTGTAATTTAAATTAACTTCATTTATCATAATAATAGACTAGCCACAAAAAGTTAAAATCAAGACGTGTAGTATAAAGTGTTTCTAGCAGTTTTCACCGTTTTTGTTGGTTGCATGACAACGGACCCATTACTATTGCATTTTAGACGGACTGAAAGGCCACGGAAACGCGTCCATGGAAAACAGACCTTCAATGTCGTTTATACCTGAGCGCGATTTGGGAACAGTTCAAGCGAACGATTTACATTAACAAATTAGATTGCAAGGTCAAACAGTGTACATGATCAAATCGTCCATGTACTATTCATATCGTCAAATTACCGTGCTTTACATTGTAAATACGAATGATAATTTGCGCGTAATGTCGCAGTGGTCAGTTATCGCCTTCGCGTCCCTGGACGTGTTTATGTAAGCGCTTGGTATGACTGGTCCAGTAGTGTATCATTTCTAAATTGTTACACAATGTGTAGGCGCTCAGAATGTATGCCACCGTAAGCAAACTGTAACGATTGACATAGGCGTACGAGGAAACTTTTGACTGGGGGCGGTGGTGGTTGGTGCCCAAAAAATGTAGTTAGGTTCCCAGTATGTTACATAATAGTACCTGACCTAATACCGACTATATTTCCGATCCGAATGTTGCTAAGGGTGTCTGTGTTGTTTTTTTTACAAAATCGCGTATGAATAAATATGCATTTTAAGTGATTCTGAGGAGTTTTTGCCAAATAAAAAAAAGTTCAATTTTTATTTGAAGCCCCATGACAGGTTGTACAATATCTCTTTTGCGATGAATAAGTTCTTAATTTCTAAATCATCCATAAAAGAGAACTAAATTTTATTTACTTGTAATATACACAACTAAAAACAGTTGTTTATGTAACTGTAACTCGTGGCTTACTGTACTCCAAACAATAGAGGTTTCGAGTCGTAAGATTTCTATTTAATTGCCTAACTATATATATAGACACTCTGAATTTAAATTCGCTGTTAAATTGGACATATTCAAGAACACAATATTTTTTTTTATACAACTCTTAAACAACTTTATACAGCTCGTACGCCTATGACGATTGATGTACTAAGTCGCATTATTACACTAGGCTTAGTTAAAATTAATTAAATCAAAACTTACGATTAACATTCTGTCAAAGAAACTGATCTTGTCTTCTAGAATATCTTGTTTTGGTGTTTCCTCTGCGTTTAACTCTTTAAAAACATAGATGTAAAACCAACTTAAAACACAGATGTAGGGGGGTTGGGATGGCCTAGTGGTCTAGAGTGTCGCGCATCGACCTCTAGCTGGCCGGTCACCTCTGGTTTGCGGCTGTGGTTTCGACCCCTGATGTGAGCGTATGTGGCATGGAGATAGGAGCGCCTTCGCAACCTCGTGGGTTTCCTCCGGGCACTCCGGTTTCCTCCCACTGCTAAAGACCCCTACGCGCAAGCGCATTATTGAAATAAAATTGAAACCATATGTTAGTCCCAAAATGACCTAGTTTGTGTCGAGTAGACGTTAAACCCCATTTCTCTCTCTAAAACTTAGATGTAAACCCAACTTGAAAGACAGATGTAAAACCAACTCGAAACATAGATGATCAACATAAGACCACGTGAGAATCTGTTTAATTGACAAGTTATGTTTTACATTAATTAAAGTATTCGTTGCTTTTTTCTTAGTTCTTTCTAATTAAAGTCTTACACATTAATCTGCTGTAGTGTATTAGACAATTAATTTGAATGCATAATTAAACAATGAATGATATGCTTTTTGTACCTGACTGCGAAAGTAGCGAAGCTAAGTCCAGTTTTAGTTCCTCCATTTTAGGTGCTTGTGTTTCAACTATTATTTTAAAAAGAAAAAATAAATTTAAGAAGCAAGTTTTTGAAGAAAACTAACTAGTTATTACAAATATATTGAGTTTGGAAACAATACGATCATAAATAATAAATATGTATAAAGGATGTGAATAGGCGTTGGTGGTGGGGTGAGACGGAGGTAAGAATTAAAAGGCTTCACCTTGTTTTTATTGCTTTCTTAGAGGGGTTAGGTCAGGGGGTCTACGTCATTTTAAGCTACCATTCTTAGTAAAGGATTTTGTTGTCTGGTGCATTCTTCTGTCAGCACCATATATGACCATATTAAAACTAAATTGACAACTGTATTTCTAAATCTCATACCATGGGTTACGTTAGCTATAGTTTTAATACACATACACACGCGAACTGCTTTGTAATCGAATAATAACAACTGTTTAGGCGTCATGAATTTATCAGAAAACGACACTTAAACCAGTTCGGGTTCTTTGTGGATATTTTTCCGCCTCCATTAGTCTATAAGGATGTTAAACATAAACCACATTATTTTATTACCCATTCCAGGAACTCCAGCTATAATAGATATTGCTGCTTTTGTTTCAGCAACTATATCTGATTCAATGGCTCCACCGTCACCATCTCCACCATGTGTCTTGTCGTCTGGAGACATCATTATCTGAAATGTAATAAAATGTCTATCAAAGACTTCTTGTGGTTGAGGGTTTCGTATTGTTATTCTTCTTCGGGTTTTACGTTGTGTTTATTCCATGGTCTGGTTGTAGAAAGCATAAGATGATAAACAATCACGTAGTTTGAAAATTTACAACATCAATGGTCATACGTTCAGACGGTTACGAGAATTTAACTCTGGAGGAGTTTAATTAACGTTTAACATCACGGCATCTGAATTATTAGAAAGAACGAATTTTAATTTAAGATCTGTAATTTCGATCAGGTTTATCGTCAATCATTTTAGAAATCGATTTGGAAACTTAGCATCTATATCATGTAGGTCTATGCCTTTTCAACTTACAAAGATTTTAACTAATTTCCCCATGTTATCATTATTTGAGACAAAAATATATAAATATTTACTTACGTATCAATGACAATAATATTTCTTTGGAGTTAAGAAGTAAGTCTACAGGAACTAGTAGCGCTATGGCAATTAGCGGCCTCTATTGTGACGTCATGACCGAGAATATTTTTTTGCACTCTTGAATAAATAAACTCGAAATAAATGGAAGAAAAAAGGGAGGAACCGAGAGAAATGATGTTTAACTTCCACTCGACATAAATTATTTTATTTCGGTACTAAAATATGGTTCAATTTTATTTCAATGAATCGTTTGAGCGTAGGGGTCTTTTGGTCTTTAGCAGTGGGGGGAAACCGGGCGACACGGAGAAACCCCACGAGGTTGGATAGGCGACCCTACTGCTTTTCACGTATACGCGGTCAATCGAAACCACGGTATGTGACTAAATGACACACCTTCTGATACAACGCGCACGCGTTAACCATTTGACCAGCCGACCCCTCTAGACGAAAATGGGAGAAATTGTTATTGAAAAAAACTAAAGGGGTTGAACGCTCAATATTAATTGTGCATTGATACACAACAATACTCCACCACGGCTTGTAACAACAGTATCCTAAATTGAACACTTATACTTTGAAAATTAACATTTCGGTTTTAATTCCTTTTAATATTTTTAAGGGGGTTTGAACGTAACCGCTTTTGGATGGGTTTTAGGCCTATCTACAATGAACAGTGGATTTCGGGTTAAAATTAGATATCCATCTCGTTTCAATAATTTTATGTGACGTCATGGCTTCATGAACAATTCTATATTATAATAATTTTATTCTAATAAATGAACGAATAGGACTTAGTAAACAATCAATTTATGTATGCATAATTCGACATTAGTGATTTGCCTCTTGGGTACCAATCAAACTGGCGGAATATAAAGAAATCCCTTTTGCACTTTTCGGTTCCAGTAAAGCCCGATTTAAAATTCTAATGGAACGGAATAGGCAGCACAATAATTTGATCAGTTTGGTACTAAAACAAGCACTTGTACGTCCTGATCATATTTTACATTGGAATACGTTGATCGAAATAACGTGGAACAAACAAGTGCGACGCATCACCTTTTAGGCCTCATGCCACACTGAGCTGCAGTGAATAGGCCTATTCGCTAGGCCGTAATTCTCTGTGTGAAACAGACTGGCCTCACGCCACATTAAAGTGAGGCCAGGTGAGCAAAATAATGTCTCAAAACATCTGATTTTGTAAGATTCTGGGGTAATTTCTTGGATCTTTAATCAAGCTTGACGTTGTCTCCACGTCCGGTGGTTGTTTTACTACGTTTTTAAACACAATGAGATCAAAGTCGACCTTGGCATACAGAGTCTAGCTAATTTGCTATACCAAATTGAACTCTACTAATTGAAAATGAATAGGTTAATTATGTTTAAATTAGTCTCCAGTATTTGGCTCTGGTAGTAATTCTGATAAAGTTGCCATTTATTCGTAATACCTACGCGTAATCTCTCTCAACCCAAACATTAAAGGGACAATAACACTTTTGCTGGCTTGGCAGCTCTAGAAAATAAATAATAGTCTTATTCTAAGTACCAGATGTTTATGTGTCCTACCTGTTGTGTAAATTATCCACTACATCATATTTTACTTGTCCAGAGGGTTCAAAAATATTTTATGGGGGGTTGGGATGGCCTAGTGGTCTAGCGTGCCGCGCTTCGACCTCTAGCTGGCCGGTCACCTCTGGCTTGCGGCTGTGGTTTCGAGCCCTGGTGTGAGCGTATGTGGCATGGAGATAGGGGCGCCTTCTCAACCTCGTGGGTTTCCTCCGGGCACTCCGGTTTCCTCCCACGGCTAAAGACCCCTACGCGCAAGCGAATTAATGAAATAAAGTTGAAACCATATGTTCGTCCCGAAATGACCTGGTTGTGTTGAGTGGACGTTAAACCCCATTTCTCTCTCTCTCTCTCAAAAATATTTTAAAATCCAAGTCACATTTGAAAAGGTTTACGTTAACCTTTTCAAATCATGTAGTTGAATTTTTCCAATTTTTTAAATTAGGAGTGTTACGATGAAATTTGTATCATCAATTTATTTGAATATTGTAAAATAATTCAATTTGTTGACCAGAATAATGATTGGGACATGTTATTCAATTACAACAAGAGTGTTATTGGGGCTTTAAGCCACTTTGAGATAAGGATGTGACTGTCTGTTGGTGGATCGTGGGACTAGCGACCCTCTCTCCGTAATAGGCTACTATTATATTACTACTATTAGCCAATAAATCCATTATTTTTTTAGAAAAAAAAAATTCAAAATGTTGCAATATGAATAGGATTAAATCAAGTGCGACATGGGTAGAGTTATCATATAGAAAAGAACGATTTTATGAGTCGAACGGCTAGTATGTGAACTTTAGGTAACCTTAACGAGATCTTGTGGCAACATACGATCTATGGTGGCAACGCTTTTGAAAATTCGCGAAGAAAGTCGTGCACTTCGGACTTTGGAATTAAGAACCTCTAGGCCTGCTGATTGACCTGGGGGTTTCAGACCAGTCGAGGCTGTGAAAGATAGACCACATCTCAGGTCCGATTAGTCCGAACAAAATTATTATGATCCTATAGTTTCACGGCAAGATAATAACATCAATATTGATTAAAATTGATCAATTGAGAAAGCTCCTTTTTGAAACATGACTTGTTAATCTCGACTGTCATTTAACAGTTACTTCCCTTAGTGGTATTGCGGGATTTACCCATGGGATGAAAATAAAAATTAATAAGTTTTCCAAGAAAATATTGATAAACGTTAGATGCTACCGTTTGTTTGTCGTGGTTTTGTCAGAAGAATACAACGATTACAGCCAATATTATACAGAGACATGGCTTCAAATGGCAGTGAAAGATCTAACAGATTAATATGGATTGATTTAGAGGTAGTATTACAAGACATATGAATAAAAAGAAACGTGTTTATGACTTTTATGTAGTAAACAAAAGTGAAAGTAAAATACTTTTTCACCGAATTTGTTAAACTATGTGGATTACAAACCACCGAATTTATAGTTATCAAACTCAGGCCTAGAAATCAGTAAATGACAGAAATGACTAAAAAGTACAATTTGTTTGATGTCACAAGCTATTTGTGAAAAATGAAATTGTACGTTAGTCCCGAAAAATAACATACGGTACACCTGCTGGCTGAATACTTCGAAAATTAAGTTTTAAATGAATAAAGGATTGGCTAATACATGTAGTCTGTAATATAATATGGCACAGAAGTCGCATATTTCTTGTGTACCAGCTGGTCGATCAAAGCTAATATATGAATTGAAAGAGAATTAAATTAACATATGGTACAGATGCATTTTAGGTTCATATTGAGATTCCTAGAAGAAAATCCTGACAACACCCCACTACCTACAAACACCACCAGAAACCCACCGTTCCAATATATAGTCAGGAATAGTTTGTGAAAGTGTTGTATAACGGAAAACTCAGTAAGGGGACATAAACCAAAAAATATTCGTTCAGTCACTACATATAGGGCCTACCAGCGTATTTCTTTATTTCAGATGTCCGGATTGGATATAGAAAAAGAAAAAATAATAGAAATAGCCACTATTGTTACAGATGCTGACCTTAATATTATTGCTGAGGTAATAATTTATACCATCTTTTGAAATTTTGTTTTCAAAAATACAATAATACTACCTTTGATTTAGAATCCCTTTTTATACGCCCACATTTTCATGTGGACGTATATTGTCGTCGCCTCTGTCCGTCCACAATTTGTTTGTGGACTCTCTACAGGTCACAATTCTTATCCGATTTTGATGAAACTTCAAATATAGGTTTATCCCCATAACATATCGGCTGCTTTCGATATTGGCATGTATCGGATCGAAACTTGATGGATTATGGCCCCTGATTGTACAAAAAATCATGTCTTTAGCTTGTGGACCCTATAGAGGTGACAATTTTGAAACGATTTTGATGAAACGTGACATGCATGTTTATAACCCAAAGACCTTGGTTCCTTTCGATATTTGCACCCATCGGATCCTAACTTCCTGAATTATAGCCCCTGATTGTCCGAAAAATTGCCCTTTTTAGCTTGTGGTCCCTCTGGAGGTCAAAATTATTATCTGATTTAAAAAACTGTTTGATTATGTCACCGTTACATGGTAATGAAGATTGAGTTCAAATTTCGTGAAAATTGGACCAAAATTGACAGTCAAAATGGCCGCCGTTTGTACGCGATTAGTGTGAAAATATGTTATATCAAGGTTGAGGATCCCCATATAGAGGTCACAATTTTGAACCGATTTTGATGAAACTTGACATGCATGTTTATAACCCAAAGATCTTGGTTCCTTTCGATATTTGCGCCCATTGATTCATAACTTCCTGAATTATGGCCCCTGATTGTATACGAAAAATCGCCTTTATTAGATCGTGGTCCCTCTGGAAGTCAAAATTATTACCCGATTTAAAAAAACATTTGATTATATCACCGTTATAATATAATGAATTGTGAGTTCAAATTTTGTGAAAATCGGACCAAAACTGACAGACAAAATGGCCGCCGCTTGTACACAAATACTATAAAAATATGGTATATCAAGGTTGTGGACCCTGTAGAGGTCACAATTTTAATCTGATGTTGATGAAACCTGAACTGCATGTTTATAACCCAAAGATCTTGGTTCCTTTTGATATTCAGCGGATAATATCGGATTGTAACTTCCTGAATTATAGCCCCTGATTGTACGCGCAATTGACTTTTTTAGCTTAAGGTCCCTCCAGAGGTCTCAATTATTATCCAATTTTAGAAATAATATTAAATGTTTCGTATACTAAACGTTAGCATGGGGCAGAATTTTTTAAAAACCAAACAAATTCTAATGATTTTCTGATAATTACTTAATATGCGACGACTCTTGTTGACTGCCCGGACGATTTAGCTGCTGTGTGGGCGTACGTTTCGTTGCCTGGCAACCTATTTTTTTGTTAGTTATTATAGCAACAGAAAACTTCTTCAAATGCACTAGAAATAGAAGTCATTGTCTTGACTAACATTGAAAAGAAAAGGTGTTGTCTGTCATGATGATACAACATGAAAATGTGCCACAGTTAGGAAAGGTTCCTGTTATCAGCCAATTACAGTGACTCATTACAATTCGCTACAATGAAGAATCAAAGTTAAACTAAATGAAAATAAGCCGTTTGCTTGATATTCACAGGTCCAAACGCCTGTAAAGGTAGATTTTTAAAAAATTGTAACAGGGTTGGTTGTATAATTTATTTTAAGCACCATTACAAAAAAGTTTGGTACGGTACTTCTTTATACAAATTATCATCAACAATGATCTTTGTTTCATTTCAGGGACCTAATCTGATTGTAAATCAAGACAATTCTGTTATGGATAACATGGGACCATGGTGCACAAATCAACATGCCAAGGTACATTTCACCAATATTAAATGTGTGAATTTATGTCAAATACTGTAAATAAGGCTATATATATATATATATATATATATGATAACATAGTTGAGTGGTGTTTTATTTTGAATTAATGTTTTATGCATTTCAGAGGGTTTACTAGTGAACGCTCTAGAGGCTAAAGTTAATATATCCGATTGGCTTTAGTTTTATACACAATGTTTAAGGTCATGAGACGAAGAATCCTATTGATTTTCTACGATTTCCAATAATTACTTCCAGTGTTATAGTCCCAGATATTAAATGTTTTGTATAGTATAGGGCAGAGCTAGGAACCAAACAAATTTTAATGATTTCTGATTATTACTTAATATGTTATTACTTGTTGTTAATGTTTTCATTACTGACAAAAACAAACTATGCGTCATGGGCTTATGTTTTGTTGCTTGACAGCCTATCTTCTTAATGGTGATTATCATTAGAATTATTTGAACAGAAGAAAACAAAACCTAGGTGATTCTCAGGCCATGCAAATATTTAATGTAAACTATTTGTTGTGTCATCCATTAGAGTGGCCTAACTCAGAAAGTAAAGGAGAGTAAAATCAGCCAGAAAGAAGCTGAAAGTCAAGTACTAAGGTTTTTAAAAGAACATACAGATGGTGGTCAATGCCCTCTAGCTGGTAACTCAATAGCTTGTGATAAGATGTTTCTACAGAAATATATGCCAGAATTAACAAAACACCTTCATTATCGCCTAGTAGATGTCAGCACAGTAAAAGAGCTCTGCAGGTAAGACAAGAATTCTCAGTTATTGAAATCGGGTTTGATTGAATTTAATTTAGATCAAACAGTGTTGCATTGATAACGACAATTTAATTTTTGTCCCCCGCCTTTCGAAGAAAGTTTTGGGACTATTAAAATGGGTTCGTCTGTCTGTCTGTCCGTCACACTTTTTGGGACACAATAACTCTCTTCCTAATTGAGCTAGAATGTTCAAACTTGGTGTATGTGTTTATTAGGTCAATGCCTTGATGAAGTTCGAAGATGACCATTTTCCGTTTAGGGTACGCAGAGATAAGCAATTTGATTGGTTGATGCTCTGGGACACGATAACTTTAGTTCTAATTAAGTGAGAGTGATGAAACTTGGTGTATAGTTTCATTACAGTAATGCCTTGACTAAGATCGATAATGAGCATTTTCTGCTCAGGGTAAGCAGAGCGATAAGCAATTTGATTTGCCGAGACTTTGGAACACAATAACTCTCCTTCTAATTGAGTTAAAATGTTCAAAATTGGTGTGTATGCTTATTAGGACAATGCCTTGATGGAGTTCCATGATGAGCATTTTCTGCTTAGGGTAGGCAGAGATTCGCAATTTGATTGGTTGATACTTTGGGACAAGATAACTTAGGTTCATCTTGATTGATGATTTTTATGCCAATACAATGACTGCATTTTCATTCAGTTATGGATTCGACGGTAATAGTGTATAGAAACGATTGACTCGGACACGAGGGCCCTTTCCCTTGGCCAGAGGGGCCCTTTTGTCAAGCGTGGGGGCCCTTTTGTCTGCCTTTGGGGTCCCCCTAACTAGGGTACATTTTCATTTTTCTTGTCGGTTTTAACATTTTTGTACGCCCACATGGAAATGTGGACGTCCCCGTCCGTCTGTCGGTCCATCAGTCCGTCCGTCGGCACTAGAGGCCAGAGTTAATATCCGATTGACTTTGAATTTATACACAGCGTTTAAGGTCATGAAGAGAAGAATCTTATTGATTTTCAGAGATTTCTGATAATTACTGCCAGAGTTATGGCCCTTGATCACTTTGAAAAATCTTGTGGACGCTCTAGAGGCCAAAGTTAATATCCGATTGACTTTAAATTTATACACAGTGTTTAAAGTCATAAGACGAAGAAGCCTATTGATTTTCAGCGATTTCCGATAATTAGTGCCAGAGTTATCTCCCTTGATCACTTCAAAAAATCTTGTGGACGCTCTAGAGGCCAAAGTTAATATCCGATTGACTTTAAATGTATACACAGTGTTTAAAGTCATAAGACAAAGAAGCCTATTGATTTTCAGCGATTTCCGATAATTAGTGCCAGAGTTATCTCCCTTGATCACTTCAAAAAATCTTGTGGACGCTCAAAAAGCCAAAGTTAATATCCGATTGACTTTAAATTTATACACAGTGTTTAAGGTCATAAGACGAAGAAGCCTATTGATTTTCATCAATTTCTGAAAATTATTGCCAGAGTTATGGCCCTTGATCACATCACAAAATCCTGTGGACGCTCTAGAGGCCAAAGTTAATATCTGATTGACTTTAAATTTACACACACTGTTTAAGGTCATGAGACGAAGAAGCCTACTGATTTTCAGCGATTTCAAATAATTACTTCCAGAGTTATCTCCCTTGATCACTTCAAAAAACCTTGTGACGCTGTAGATGCCAAACTTATCATACGATTCACGTCAGATTGATACACAGAGTTTAAGGTGTTGAAACGAACAAGTATTTTGATTTTCAATGAATTTTGATAACTGAACAAGTGAACAGCTAAATCCATGATGTTAAATGTTTCCTATACTAATTGTTAGCGTGGGGCAAAACTTTATAAAAAGCAAACAAATTCTAATGATTTTCAGATAATTACATAATGAGTTGTTACTCTTAATCAGATTTTAGTGTATTACAAATGTTTCATTACCAAAAAAAAGTAAAAATATGCGACAACCCTTGTTGACTGCCCGGACGATTTAGCTGCTGTGGGCGTATTTTTCGTTGTCTGGCAACCTATCTTTCTTTATAAAACACTTTTGGATGACACTTTGTGTACAGTTTGATTGCTCGATACTTTTGAAAAAAATAAATGTGCGATTAATTAATATGTGTCATCTATTTATTTTGGGATTTCGGCGGGGGACATCAGCCTCACTGTTGGCTTGTTGTTTAGAGAGCATGCACGGAAGTTTACTACTTTTAATTTTGGCTTACTGTGTCGAGAGTGGAACGCAACATCTTAACACTAGTTTTATCATTCTAGGAAGAATATTCTATGAAGGCAGATAGTCACCCAACAAAGCAAATCAAGACAGAATCCAATGAAAGCAACAACTTTATTTTTTGCCTAAGTCAAAACATTCTAGTCATTTTAAGTAATATACACTTTGTCCTTGCCAGACAGAGCTCCCAATGGTACTGTAATAAAGCCCTTGTGTATTATAGTATAAAGTCTATCAGATTTGATATTGGATCTAATCAGCACCATTGTAACACCCTTCGTATAGTTATTCGTGTCTGAATTGGCATCTTATCCGTATATTTGTATCAGTAATTATTATGTAACTACACATATTTTGAGCAGTAACTATAATTTTTTCAGACGTTGGTACCCAAAGGTTTATGATGAATCACCTGAAAAAGCTTTAAAACACAGGTTAGTAATTGATTCAACTGATAGCCGATGGTTATTTATATGAAAGAAGTATTAGTACTAACTGTAACCTATTTTGTGTCGTTTTAATCTCTTTGATAAAATTGTCCATCATGCTGGCCTTTAAGCTGCATGAATAACTTCAATTAAAGCTATGTGTTTCTATAGTAAAAGTGTTTTTCCAGTCAATTAAATGAAATCTCTGACATGCTGGTTGTCGAACAATTTTAATTTGAAACTTGAAGTTGAACAGATTGTTATGATCATTATAAATTCTGTATGTCATTCAAATCTTTTAAATGTAAACACTTGATTTGATTAGAAATAGTTCTTGAGGCGATGCTGATCATAATTTCAAGACATTGATTTATTTACTGCTGATTAGTCTGTGTTCTGTTGCCTGGCAACCTGTGTTTTCTTTCTTTCAGAGCTTTAGATGATATAAAGGAGAGTATTAAAGAGCTGCAATATTATAGAGAAAAGATATTTGTTTCAAATAAACTATAGAAGAGGGACTCAATGTTTATGGTATACATGTGCTATCTCTTGTGCTTATTATGTTTATGGATAACTTTTTTAAAGTCGTATCACTGTAACCAATCAAGTCTTTAATTATTATATGAATCTAATAAAAATGTTAATTTTATATAGCCTCACTTGACCTTTTTTGACAGAAAATTATTTACATTATCTTTGGTTCACTATACAATTACAATGTTGTAACCATGTAGTATAAGAAATGGGAGAATTTGCTTGAATTACAATGAGATTATTCAACCAGTCGGTTTTACAAATATTACATGATTAATAAAACTATTTTTTGGAACAGGAACCGTGCCTCAAGTCCTACGCATCTTGTTGGAGGCAACCCTTTTTTTTCTAAGGCTCCCAATTCAACGATCGATTGACATGAAGTCTGGCATGTATGTTTCTTGGAAATTATGCATTGATTGACAGTCTTTGATTTTTGATGATTGTTTCCTGGTCCATCGTACTTGTTATCATTGAATGTTGTGAAGATAATGTACCATTCGTAATTTTTAAGGTTTATCTTTAAAATAAATTGCTTTATTCATAGTATTGGTTTATATGTTATTTGTGGCTTTCTGGGATATAGAAGAAACTGGCATCTATTGACTGCGTTAGCCAACTTTTCTGTAAAAACGTGATTTTTTGTGGCCAGCTGCCTACTGTAGACACACATTTTATCATCATTATTCTTGAATAATGTTCAATAAATCTGCAATTTGGTGTTGATGTTCAATAGGTACACATTTTAGTTTATTTATACACTTGGATGCTTCATTTGTACACCTTAGTGAGCAGTGTGATGGGGTTATTGCTGCATTTAGATCACTTCCGTGACAATAAGGAAGTCTGCTAATACAGTCAAGGTATGAGATGACATGCTAAAGATGGGTTGACTGGTGATCTACAATCAATTATTGTCATGTACAACTGGGGAATCAAAACCATGCCTTGTGATTCAGTGCGCACATGCAACCCATTCGGCCAACCAACTCCCCGTTTTTTTTATAAAGAATTACCCTCAGTTGTGTACTCATTAAACCTTGCTTTGGGTAATACATAGAATGGGGTTTAATGTATCATCAATACAATATCTAGGGCATTCTGAGACCGACATATGGTAATTTTCATTTCTATCATAATTAAGACAAGTGTAGCAATACAACAGTTTATTTACAAGAAGAGAATAACTTCTCTCTACAGAGTCTGATTATTACTAACAGTATTCACAACTAGTATAATAAACAAACATTGAGCATTCATTTATACACATATTGAAAAAAAACCCTTTTATTTCAAACCCTAATATAATTTTCATGTAGATCTGTCATTTGTTAATTCTGCAAGGAACTGAATAGAGACCAAGAAATCCTGGGACATCAATTATGAAAACATTAATAGACATTAAGATTATGGTGTTTCATGCTGCAGTCCCAAATTTTAAGGCAGCATTCTTACAATATTTAGGCTTCATGAGAATTACCTCAAATTGCATCATTCTTACCAATTGCCAGGATAAATCCTAGTTTTGTAATGCTCTGATGAGATATGCCAATTCAACAGTAGTTTATATAAGTTACATATTACACACATATACAATGATAAACATATTTTAGCAGTTGCATTATAACAAGGGAAAGAAATCGAAGGACAGCAATAGGCACAATAAGGTAACTTAAAGAAATCATTAATTAAAACAGTGCTCAGGGAATCAGAAACTGTTGTAGATTTAGTAAGATAGATATATTCTGCTTTACACACGTACAATGCATAGTATAAATTTAAAAATAACTGTTTCCTTGAAGACCAGCATATAAACAACTTTAATTATAATTTTATCAACATATTTTTCACATAATGTCCACATATTTTATATTCAAAATAGCATATAATAATACATGTCAGCAAATATCTTAATTAGTATATATTATTTATATGGGTTCAATTGAATAAAGGTTACAATTACATGAATCAAAAGTTCCTAAGTAATCGTAATAGTATACTGTTTATAATTTTAGCCAGTTACAAGCAAGCAGATGTTTTCAATAGCACTCACAATGTGATATTGCAATGAATGTTAAATTGAATGAATTAATAATAACCATGATCAAATAAATTCGAATTTTATCATTAATTTTCAAAGAGACATATATCAGTTTTTAACTTTATCATTAATAGATATAGGTGACTATAGGTACGTATATATCTATAATTATTTTGAATTATTAAGAATTTCTTTTTACAAAGATACAATATTTAAATAGACCCATTTATTCATACTAATCAAAGAACACTTATGTAGGGGCTCTTGACTCTCGAGCACAAGTGTACATAAATAAATAAATATATATATACAGTATATATGAGTTGAAGCTTATTTATTGAAGACATGACACCATAAATCAACAGTTCTCTTATAAATTTTCAAAAATCAACAATTCTGAGTTTGGTTACTTGAACAAATTTAGTAAGGACTGAACTAAGATAACAGGATCATGCCTCTGATACTATATCAATTGTTTTTGACTATTAATATAACATCATATACATGTATTAAGTATAATTTAAACTAATAGTGTTACTGTTAGTGTATACTACCAATCTAATTCTTATGTATTTTATATCTACAGATCAATATTTAGAATTTGTTATACTAATAGACAGAAGATTCAAAATTATCTGGTTCTTTTTGTTTAAAATTTATACCAAACTTTACTGTGAAGCGCTTTATGTAACATGAAGATTACTATAATTGCCTGAGAATTGATTTAGTTAAACAGTTATATACCTTTTCCTCTTAGATTACAAAATGTACAATTCTTTATACAAAATATAACAAATTTACAAAATACAATTATTTACCTATATTATTAATTTGAAGCAACACTTAAACCCACAACAACTGACAATATATTCAAATATATTCAAATAATGAAACATTTATATTGCTCTAAATATCAGGATATATAAGCATTATTTTTGTAGCAGTCAGACATTATAATGTTATGATGATCATAAAAATAGAAAATGTATTTTTTTGAATGATAGATATAAACAAACACGATAGATCAATGTGTATGTCATTGACATTAAATATCAAGTTTTTATATTCAAAATAAAGTATCTCTTTTAATTATTGTATAAAAATGAAGGAACAAACAAAATGAAAATATTAACTATTCTCCGATATTACAAGCAATTTCCAATGAAAGAGTAAGTATTTTCTATCCCATTTTGAAACTAAAGTAAAGGACAATAAGAATTTATTCTGTGCTAAATTTCTGTGATGGTTACGAAATCAAATGTATCTTTACTGCATCTAAAACATTAATCTCAAATAGAAAGAATATAGCTAATCTAGAAAACTAGTAGAAAATAAGAGAATAGTACCAAACTGCGCCATGGCAATATTCAAATGATAATGTCTGATAATTATCAGAAATCAAGGACGGACATTATGGCCGATTAAAGGCACCCAGTCACACAACTTGACAACCACAATAATAGCATACCAACTTACCATGACAATCACATGTCCATTTTAATAATAGCAAAATCGTATCTTGAACCTTTTAAAGTCAGGCTACTGAGCAACAAAATATACACCCACAAATATATAGAATAAGCACCTACAATTAAACTTCCACTGAAAAAGCAGACATTATTTTTTTTTTTTTAGAGGACTTAGATTATCCCAGCAGTAAGGTAATATTAATATTATAGTTTTAATAGCAAAACATAGATTTATGGTGGTTAGCTTTGTCTTAAAATCATCTGTAGAGTGTAGATGCAACAAGTTCTATTAGATATCTGAATTTAACTACATGTGGTATGATGTTCCGACAAACAATAATTACTTATTTTCTAGGTAATATGTGTTTTAAATCAACTTCATAGAAAATCAAAATCTGTTAAATCGAATTATAGATAATACATTAATAATTATAGACATTCATTTTCTTTGTCTAATTAAGAAATATATCTGCAACTTATTTAAGATTAAAGAGTTTAAAAAGTTACATATCTAATGTCTATTTTTTCTAGACACAATATTATGAACTGATATAAAAAATTTAGTTTATAAATTAATCATAGTATATAACTACTTGTCAAATAGATTTCAGTAGGGATTTTTAACCGTTTCTATGTAACACATTACAATCTAGTAATTGTATATTATTTATTATCGACATAAAAGTAATATTCACCAATATTGGTTGTAGAAAGCACTTTTTAATTTTAAGAATATAAACAGAAACTTTTTGAATCATCAGATTTTCAACGAAATAAATTCTCTGTATGTGGTATTTCAATCCGATTTAATTTAATTTTCTTCCATTAAACAAAAATATATGTAAATACTTAAAATATATATAAGTTTAGTCTCAGTAATTTAATCATTTACACATTGATTGTAATATAATTATTATATTTGGAGATATCAATTACAGTGGTATGCATCCCATAGAAATTATTTACATGATGTGCTTCTACCTTGTTGGTAGTTAAACAATAATTCTCTCAAATGAATTGAAGGACCTGGCTACCCAAAACAAAGGGGAGATCCCTGGGTTTAGTTAATTATAATGATTACAATTCAACTGCCAACAAGGAATTAGCCTGAAGTCTCAATGCCCTTCCTAGAAGTATTCGAGATTTATATACAAAAATATATAACTGCTGAATAAGAATGGAATAACAAGAAATATATATGCTATAATTTAACTTATAAAAGAATCTCAGCATTTTCTGTCTTTGTTTTAACATATGATGTGAATCTCTTCAAGAATTTTGGATATTCTCTTTTATATACAGCTCTAAGCACTGAGGCTGGCGCCCAACCACCTGGATTTACTGTAAAAAAAAAAATCTCTGTTAAAATTTGATTTCTTTTCATGTTTGCATTGATATCTTAAAGATACATTATGTAAGATTTAGATAAAGAACTAGCCATTCTTGCTCTAATAGTTCAAAAATACAACATGTAAAATGAATAATTTGAAAATTTCATTTAAAAAACTCTATTGTGAGCCAAGATAATTATTAGCCTTTGAAGGTTTGACAAGACTTGTGCAATAATTTCAACCATGGTGTTGGTGTTCCAAAATACGTCTCCCCCTTTCATTTTTAGCTTAAATCACAATATACGGCTGAACTATTCCAATCTATTTAAAATTGGAGAAATCCGATGGTTGATTATTGTCTGGATAAGTTAATTGATGTCTAATTAATAATTTAGATAACATATCAGGCCTAAAGAGAGACTTGCAATAGGCAGATTTAGCTCTTGCATAATGTATGTTTAAGAGTTGAATTATCTTACTATTTTTTGCCCTGCAAGTACAAGTCTATCTGAGAGGATTAATATCCCGAATGTGATCATAAAATCACACAAAATGTCTCATTAAGGAGAGGTAACTCTGACCAAAGTGCATACACCCAAATGGAAAGCTTACAAAGCTTATAACAAAGTATATCAGCAGAAGCTACTATTTGCTGATAAAGTCCCATGACAATACTATTTGCATATAAATCTCCATCACCTCCTCTATAGATGTATGAATATAAACTTACCTTCAGCTGTATAGATGATTTTACATGTTATATCATCTCGACTGATCTTACCATCTGCTGGTGGTTTTATCATAGTCTCACATACCATAGCCACATTCATAAATACTCTCACATATTTAGAACTCTATCAACAACAAAAAATATATAATTTCAACTCTCATTACAGAAGCATCATCCACAATTGAATATTACATGTAGCTGATTTGTTTTGACTCTTCCAAGAAGGGAAGGGCTTTCTTTAAGAACATACAGTACACAATTTTGTTTACAAATAAACCTTTGGAAGGTCTTTCTGTCCTTTTTTGTCTCCAAATTGTATATGTTCAACCAGATCAAGAAGATTATTATCAACATAAAACGACATAACTGACATTTTTATGTTACAATACTGAATTATGTGATACCAATCATTGGTGTTTTAAGTTTTTAAAATACCAGTATTAGAAGTGATGTGAAAGATGGCAATCACAGAATTCTTTAGCAAAATGAATGATAAAACATTTTTTAAAAGTGATTTCGATAATGATATATTATTATTATTTAGAGACTCTATGTGGATGAAACTGTCTTCACAAGAGAACACAATAAATGTAAAGATAATACAGCAGATTTTTCACCTTTCCCTGAGTTTTGTTAAAGAAATATGATATTCTATTCAACTGATTAAATTTGTTTATATAAAGGATTATGGTTAAATATATATAAATATACTTACAGGACAAAGTTCATGTTCTGTAGAATAATTAACAACAATCCATCTATCAGGATCTTCATCCTGATCACTAGCAATATGTTGTATGTGTGACCAGAATAATGCGTCTCTCTGTGATGCTGGCCACACTCTCTTTATAACATTATGACTGACAAATGTGTCTTCGGATAGCCATTCAACTACTTCGCTAGAATCCAATGTAGCTGGAATAAAATATTTAAATACATTAGCCATGTTGCTGAAGTTGACATTCTTAAATTTCAAGTTATTTCTAAATTGCCTTATTGAATTCTCAACCTCTAAGCTTATACAAGGTTTTGTTTTTGTCCTGTCCTTGTGAGGTAAATTCTATGTACAGTAGAATCTGCATTAAGCAGCCACCCATGGGAATTTTTACAACTGGCCGCTTAACGGGAGTGGCCTCTTAATAGAATTTCGTGTTTTTTTTGTGCTGATATCAATTAGTATTACGCTTGGGTGCACTTGCATCGGTAAATTTGGCCGTCGCTGAATCTCGGACATGACTTCCGTAAACTTGTCATTTTGTCCCAACCTTCAATACTACTATTTATAATTGTGATGCATTCGATAATATTTATCCATTTTTGTAAAATCTCAGGTTTTTTTGTGCTGACATCAATTAATATTACGCTTGAATGCATTGAAAGCAAACACCAATACTTCACTTGCATCGGTAAATTTGTCCGTCGCTGAATCTAGGACATAACTTTTGTAAACTTGTCATTTTGTACCAACCTTCAATACTACTGTCTATCAATGTGATGCATTCGATAATATTTATCCATTTTTGTGAAGAAAATCGATGAATTAATTTTATTTTATCAAATAAGCACATGAACCAAAAAACATCGCTGATTTTGCTACCGATTTACAGGGGGTGTAACTCTGTAATATTATAGGTGGCGCTAAAAACGTCTATTTAACAACATAGCGGCTTTTAGTCGGTACTTTCAGTTTATTCAATAAGTATCAAATAATGTTCCGTTACGTGTGAAAACAATGATCAGGTTAGTCGTTTAATAAAACAAAAGATTAATTAACAGATAATCCCGGGTTAATTGTTATTTTCACATTTCTTTTTACCTGATCAGTGGGAGTCCAGTTAATTGATTACTACTCACGGGATTAGCGGGGGTGTTACGAAGAACGACAAGATGGTATCATTCAACAATGGCCGTTGAATGGGCGATGTTTTGTTAAATTTATTAGCAAAATAGTGACCGCTGGCCGCGTTAGAGGAGTGACCGTTGAATAAAGAGATGAAACAATAGAATTTTTACGGGGGGAATTTATTGTGACCGCTTACAAGGAGATGTCGCTGAATAGGAGTGGCTGCTCATACGGATTCTACTGTAATTAAAATACTTCATTTCTGCTTTGGTGGGAAAATAATTCCTGTATAATAAAGTATTGTTCTGAGGTTAAGCATACAATATCTTACCTTCCCACTCCATTCTAAAGTCAATATCCCAAAAATACTTGCAGACTTCATGGCCAGTAATACCCTGTTGTTAATAATACAAATCATTCAATGAAGTGAAGATATATTAATATCAATCTAGATTATGTCAGATGATAGGTTTAATCTTGGAGAATCGGAGATCATTTGAAAAAGATCTAAAATGATTTACACTAAGGTATTTCTGTGAAAAGGGGCATTATTTAACGCTGACTTCTACAACTAAATGATATTTTGAATTATTTATTTTGTAGTAGCAGGGTTTCATGTTTTTTACTTGTATTTGTATTTCTGCAATATCATCTTTAAAAATGCACATTTTTTGTGCGTAGATTACAAACTGACCTTCACAACATGAACAGCTCTAAGCGGATCTATTACGATACCATCTTCTTCCAGTTCTCTTTTATAGACTTTTAATTCTCCTTCCTCCGCAATACATGTCCACGATTCCTCTAAGTTTTCATTAATCTGGCCCAAATGATGTGTCACGATTTTGTTTACCTGGATAAGGAAAAGCAATTGAATTTTTACATGTAGTAGATTCCACCAAATTTTATGAGTTTTTTTCTTATTCACATTCATTGCAATATTAATTAATATTTAGCACTTATAAATACTTTTAATCCTAGAAAAATAAAAACCTTACTTCTGCATAGTATTTATGTTCTGGTGACAAAGAAATTTTAGGTGGTTTTTCTACAAATGCAACTGTTCTTTTCTGAAATAAATCAACACACAATTCAATAATGAATAATATTTACATCCAATGCATGGTGAAACAAAAAACATCCATATTGAACAGATTAGACTTTGTAAGAATATCAATGCCTAGAACTAAAAATCTACTAGTACAACAGAAGTTGCTAGAATAAATTTCCAAGATATTTCAAATTAGAAAAAGACATATTATGTTGTTGCCCATTGCTTAAAGATACATTATTCAAGAGCTTTCCTTAGGCTTTGAATGTTATATAAATTATTTATTAGACATTTATTTACATGACAACACCATATTCAACTCTTAATGCTATCGTATACTTGAGATTTTAACTTACAATGGTTTGGCCATTTAATGATTTAATTTAAAGATGGGAAAGCAAGGCCAAGACTCGAATATAAAACTACCTTGGTTACGATAATAATTAATCAAGCACACATCTTGTCAACACTACAGACTTGGCTCAGACTCAGAATAAAGTAATTTGAATGAAATTTTCAATACATTCATTTTGTAATATCTATGACCAGCTCTTTATCCAAATGTTACATAATGACTAATGTATCTTTATACACAAAATGTTAGCTTTTTTTTTTAAAACAGAGAAGGGTTTGGTTTAACGTCTAGTGAACAAAATAATTTTAAAATCTTACAGATTCTTCTTCCTTCTCAAGTTTATCTAGAGTAGCATCAACAGCATCGTAGAATTCTTCTTCAGGAATTAAACAGTGAGGTCCTTCCTAATTTTCACATAATTAAAAGAAATAAACACATTTAATCATACATTTACTGAAGTAAACAACAACAAAAAATTAAATTTAGCATGATGAAAAATAAATTAAGTGATGGAAACAAAAACCTATTGTGTTGCCACTATTCACACATACTGTAATAAATATGCACAAAAAAGAAAAAAAAAATGCATAGCCTACTTTCATCACATATGTACCATTGTATTACTATTGTCTCTATTGTAACCATTAGCAACCATTGCCATTTGTAAAGCAGAAAATATTGAGACAATCACATACCTCATAATCAGGACCACCTAAAACAACTGCTTTAGGTCTTTCATTTAATAAGGATTTATAAGATTCTTCATATTTCTTCCTTTTGTCAACCTCCTTAAAAAAATAGTAGTAAATTATTATTTTTGATTTTTATCAACTATTTATATGATTTCGACAAACAGGTTTTAATAATGGAACTATGTGAGATTGAATCAATGCTGTAACACACCTTATTCTCGCATATCCATATGCAAATATTTAACAAGAGAAAAACAATTAATACCCAGCATCATCTCATTCTGTGGTGTATTCAACAATTGTTTAACAATATCAGTAAATTAAAATGGCTACACATGTTAGATTACTGATTAGGATCAAAAGCAGAACGGAAAATTTTACCAGATTTGTTTTGTTGGGTGAGAAAAGGTGAAATCAGTGTTTTCTACTGTTGTCACACACAGCCAAAATAGTTAGCTTCAGTTTAATCTTTAGAATCAAAACTTTAATTGTATTGAGCTTGTCGATAACGAATTGAAATAAAACATCAGATAAACCAAATTCAGTTGTTTCGCTTTAAGTTCACCACTTTCTTAGTAAAACCATATGAATACTGTACCTTTTCTAGTCGTTTTTTCCATGCCTCCTCTCTCTGTGACATTAATTCAATACAATGAGACAGTGTAGCCACAATACCTGCAGTTGTAGCTTTAAATGTAAAAGCTTCTCCCTTAAAGTCCACGGAATGACCTCCATGTTGTTGTAATATACAGGCTGAAAGTATTAATACATTATGTAAGTCAAATGTACTTTCATTTTAATCCACTTGAAATCTAAACTCAAGACTGTATGGATGACTCTTAATTGAAATATGTTAACAGCTCTGTAAAATTCATAATTTCAAGAAAAAATATATTATGAAAACTAATAAAGCCACTAAAAACTGGAAAATTTCTAGTAGAAATTTGATTTTGAAATTTTGTGCCGTATTGAAATTTAGTGTCCATTGGTGATCACATATTAAATGTCAAATAAGAGAATCAAGTTTAGAAGCAGAATTCAATTATTTCTATTATAAAATATTTTAAAACAAATATTCTTGTAATGTTAAAATCGAGAAAGACAAACTTTAACTGAACACACGTCTCCCTACTTTTAATCGTTTAAATTACAAATTTCCTATACTATAATCAGATCTCCTTACCAATATCTCCTGTTTTGAGACCTTCAAATTTGTGACTAAGATTTTCTGTTGAAGATGTTGAGCTTGGTTCCAGATCATCGATATCATCAATATCATCATTGTCAGTCACTACAAATAAAACAATTAACACAAATATTTAACATCTTAATTGATTCTAAATTAGAATTAAAAGTATAGTAATTGTGTGATTCATGAAGTCAATTACTGTCAAAATTACATTTTATTTCAAATTGTCTAAATTATGTTTATCTTATATTATGTGCACTAAAAGAACTAAGAATTTTTTCACAAAATAAGATACCAGAACAGTGGAAAAATGGATTATTATCCAGCGTGTATGCCAACTCAAGTATGATTGAAAACGACACTTCAATCTCGTACTGGGATTAACAATCATCTTGTCCATTCAGGTCTGTTGCTTTTTCATTCACTGCAAATCAACCATCATGATGTTCAGATATTAGTTAGACATCAGTGTAGGAGGGTTAATAAATTTGAGCTTGGATCAATTCAGATTCTTGGGCATGTACTCTTTTCCTGACTTTATTCAAATTAACAGCATTGTATTAATAGCTAACTTACATTGTTGATGTGTACCATGTGCTACAGCTGATGCACAACTATCAAAATAACTCTGTAATGTATCTATCTGACGACATAAAATGTCTCGGAACGTTTCCATTTCATGGAGTTTTTCCCGCAAACCACGCCCTCTCTGAAAATATTATAAAAAAACAATTGTTTGTGAATAATACATATAACATTGATATAATTATTCATACCTTTTTGAATATTTTCTAAATACATTTAGTTAAGTTAAATAGAAAGAATTTACAACATGTATTAATTAAGGTACTCTTATTTTAGCCAAATTAAAGAAACATTAATCACTCTCAGTCACACCAAAAAAATGAATGCAAATAATTCTAAGTAATACAATATATAAAATCCAAGCACTGACCTATTGTTTACTAAGAGTAAGTATAAGGTTTTTTGAATGAGCATTTGTTAAACTCCTTGAAAACAACAAAAAGATGTTGACCACTAATAAACTGAGGGTTGAAACAAATATAGATTTGCCTCAAAATTTGCACAGAATTTAATTTGAACATTCTTCTTTTAAACAGTTCATGTATTTTACATGTATTATAGTATGGTAACTCTAGTCTGTTTTAAACTAGTTACAAACAATTTTGTTTTAAAAAGAATACTGTGTAAATCTATACCATGAAATGATACAATGAATTATCGTTTCCTGATCAGCATAAAATCAATATAAAAACTAAAGATAGAATCTTACTTTGAATGAGGAGGCTGATGTAGTTGATAAACTGGTACCAGATGCCAATGATAACATGGAGCCATGGCGGCGAAGATTATTTTCACTCCCATATCCAGATTCAGCTTGCTAAAATTAAAAACATTTCATTTTTTATTGTAATTTTAAGATACATGATCAATGTAAAATCCATTTAACTAAAAGAATAACTAAACTTCCCTTGCCCTTAAAGCATGACACAGAACCAGAGTTTATCATTCTGCTATGGTTTGTATAGTTTGCAAACATATTAAAGGATCTAGACCTGTCATATGTTTGGTATTTGGATTGATCTAATTTGATACACTAACATGTAACAGTTACAAACTAAAACTCCAATTTTCTTTATATCATGGTATAATCTGTCAGCTTGGATCGTTATATGATGAACTGTACTTCTGTCAAACTGTCAGCCAAAAGCAATTCCAAAATAGGTCATTTGGGGGACATGTTTTAAAGGACATTGATCTTTTGTACATTGAAAGTGATTGAAAATTTATAAATTTTTATTCCCCTAAATAACACACATCCCTGTCCAGGGGAAAAAAGTGTGTTTACATGTAAGTACTTCATGGTTTATTTAACAGACATACATATCTTTTTATTTTCTTCACACAACTCGTTCGTTTAAATGTAAATTGTAAATAAATTATCTTATTCTTTGATCTATAAGTTCTATATTATAGTACATGTATTTGAATATTAATATTACAAACAAATCTGTGTTAATAATGAATAAGATACTTTATCTAGTAAGCTTATAAAGTATTATATAACTTTATAATGTCAGTAAAACTGTGGAGTTTATGATTTACTGGAGAAGTCATGTGATTATGAATAGAAAGTTATATTTTAGTAATTTGATATAAAAGAAATGATGTTTATTTTGCCTGCACTGTAGATCATAAGACCTGTTACCTATGCAAATTATGTGTTAAATCACAGGCTTTATATGAAAAGAAGTAGGATTGCCTGCCTAACCTTGTAAAGACCAAAATATGCAGAGCTAATTTCATATCGATGTTTGTTTTGACACCTGTATTATTTCATAACCACTGCCTTGTCTCTGCTACACTGTATATATATGTATACATGTACGGATCACCAGCATAAATATTAAATGCTAACCGTTTCCATGGGTGATCAATATATAATTGTTTGTACATTATAAATATTGGCAGTAGGCAGTAGGAGCCAGTAAGTAGAACAAAACATATCCATTTCCCCAGAGAACATCATTAGGCGATTATTATTATTCTTAATAGTTGACTGTCAGCAACACACATTCACATTAGAATAACAGTGTGTGGCTCTAGGCTGTCTTGTCTAAACATATTTGTCAATCTCTAACTCTACAACAGTATTTTGTATGATATTAAGATGTTATTATTACATCACAAGAGATTTGTACTGTAACTATCGGTAATACAGTGTAATACTACAGGCCTAAATGTACCACTCCCATTGGAGAGTACTTACAATGTATAGACAACAATCTCATCAGTTTTTGATCATTTCTTTAAAAAGATAAAATCTGATTTCTTGAATGGCTTCAGGCATACAAATATTCTGTAACAGCTTGAGTATGTGAAATGGTTGACTGCAAACCTCCTACAACATAGGCGTGTCAAGCATTTTTTTTATTTTCTTCAATATCAATTTTCAAAGTTTGAATGAATAATAATAAGATATATGAGACCAATCCTTTACTCAACTTATCTCCCATTCTGAACTTATAATATAACATTTATTATTAGTAATAAACATACTTATAATTTATTTTCCAAACCAAAAGTGATAATTTATCCCTGTATATCTTAGGGAACCCTGAAATCCAAATCAATTGCTCCCTCAAACTGCCAGGGTCACGGTAATTGCTCTCTGTATTTATTGTATAATTGTATAAGTTCAACACTGCTACTCATGTGACTTGGTGATTTTAGGTGCTGTAAGGGGCACTAGTTTCAGGTGGTCCAAGTGCTAAAGCCAAAGGGCTATAAGTATTACTGTAAAGCTAATATCAACATAATAAGAAAACATGTTTTAATATAAGTAATTCTGTATATTGTTTGTAAATGTAATTAAGGTATAATGCAGTGAATAGCACAATCTCCTCTATAAAACTATTTATACAGTCTGTACAATACTCACCAGGAAAATGTATTATATTATTATCACTACTCACACACCTGTAAATGTCATGTTAACTATGTAACACTTTACCTGCTTTAAAACAAGAACTTCTAGGAACTAATAATATCCATTTAAGGCAATACCATAATATCCAATTTCCTTGATAAAATAACATTCAGAAATTCATCAAACTTGTTGATCTTATCAGATTTGCCTACAAAACTCCCCAGCCAAATATTAATTATAATGCAACCAAAATATGACCAATTTATAAGTATATCACACACATCACTAAATAATAACTTATTAATGAATCAGATCTACAGCGGTGAATAAACATGATGGCCTCCTTTCATTGAAATTTAACGCTGATCTGCATTGATCAGAGCTCAGAGGGAGAGAGAGAAATGGGGTTTAACGTCCACTCGACACAAACCAGGTCATTTGGGGACTAATATATGTTTTTTTATTTTATTTCAATAATTCGCTTTCGCGTAGGGGTCTTTAGCAGTGGAAGGAAATCGGAGTGCCCGGAGGAAACCAACGAGGTTGAGAAGGCGCCCCTATCTCCATGCCACATACGCTCACACCAGGTATCGAAACTACAGCCGCAAGCCAGAGGTGACCGGCCAGCTAGAGGTCGAAGCGCGGCACTCTAGACCACTAGGCCATCCCAACCCCCCTGCATTTATCAGACGATACCAAATTTTTTCATAGCTTGATCATACTGTACTATATAGTCTACAATTTAAAACTCAACCATTTTAAAGCATGGCGTTCCGAATCATTTGATATTCTGAGACTCAACTATTTTAAAGCATGGCGTTCCGAATCATTCGATATTCTGAGATAACTTGAGGCTTGTTTATCATATGTTCTTAAATGGATGGACTCAAATTTATTAAAACTCAACGATGACAAAACAGAAATAATGAAAGTCGGCAGCAGGTATAGAAGCTACTGAAATCTAAAACAGAAAACTATCAAGTTGCCAATGCCTTTATTGTGAAAAATCTTAATGTTTATTTTAACTCTAATCTGGACATGAATAGACAAATTTCAGCCATGCATAAAAGTATTAATTTTCAGATTTATAACATTGGAAAAAATAAGACCTTTCATTGATAGTGACACAACTAAAATTCTGGTAAACACTATGGCAATCTAATTAAAATATAGATCTATATTTCGTTTCGTTTTTTATACTTTCGATGGCCTACACTCATGTAGATCTAACTAGTTATAGTGAACGCTCACGTTCTATGACGTCAGGTATCAAGCACGGGACATTTGACCCGATAACGTCAGTCATTCGATTAACCAATTAGCGATCGCCATGCTTTTCAAAATCCACTTGTGTTTTGTTATGATTTCTATCCGCTGGTGTTAGTATAGACGTCGTTGGCTGGTAATATCTACCCACAGTTCCACGCATGAAAAGGTCAAAGGGTCGATTCGACAGACCATTTGATTGGCCGACCCCTCATTTCAGGTAGAACACCAGTTAAATAACAAGTCCTCCAGATCCAAGAGTAGTGAAGACAAGTAAAAACGAAATTTTGAACTATAAAAAACGAAACGAAATTGGATCTGTGTTTTAATCAGATTGACACTATGGCTACATCACAACACAACTACTGTAATTAACATTAAACATTTGTACAATCTACCTGAAATAAAATTAAACGACTTCACAAACTTCAAAATAAAGCAGCCCGGATCAAGACTAAACCAAATGAAATGAAATGGGGTTGAACGTCCTACTCTTTTGCACCTAACCTGGGCTAATGGAAGACGGGCATACGCCATACAGTGTGCCATGAGGGAAATTTTGCCCGGGCAGCGGCGCTACGGCCTACTCTTATATCGAATTCCAACTACCAAGGGATCTTTTACGTGCACTCCAATGTGTACACGGGACCTGGGTTTTTCAGCCCATCCAAACGACTAGGCAGCTGTCCTTGTCAGGCCCTTCTTCTGCATCACTGACAAGGGGAAATCACGCCGGAAAATCGAGATGAACTTTCTCGGCCAATGCAGGGATCGAACACCCGACCTCCAGACTAGCGAACCAGCGCCTTATCCACCGTGACCCCCTAAACCAAATAAACACATGACAACAATTCTGAAAGATCTCCATTAATCAATTTAAAATATTGTGTATTTATTCTGCTCTAAATGACAATTCTTCACCTAATTACTATTAGTGACCTTCTCAACACCAATAAACCTTGCAGAACCCTTCGATCACAATCAGACAACCTCTTAAATTAAGCCTTTTTCAAAAATAAATCCAGTGATAGATCTTTCGCAGTCGATGCTACAAAAATATTTAAAAGTGATCAAGAGCCATAACTGTGGCAGTAATTATCAGACATCGTTGAAAATTAATAGGCTTCTTCGTCCCATGACCTTAAGGTTGGTTTGATGAATCAGAATCTGTAAATACATGTATAATGTATAGATGGTTGGTTGAGTCATCCCAATCTAGGAAACATATTGTTGGTTTAATACAACAATTGTATCATTATTAATACAGTCTAGCATGTTACAAATTTATTAAAACTAATAAAACCTAACCTATTTTATATTACATGACAACAGTCCAATCTTTCTTTAGCTTTTCACTACAGAAAAAATTCACTCTCAAATTATCAGTTGGATAAAGTTTATCACACCATTTTCCTTTCAAGTTCTTTATATAATACGTATGTTATCAACAAGTATTAATGATATGATGTTATATATAATATCAATAAGGAATAAAAACAATGGACAGCTGATCATAAACCAGACATCTAACATTCCTTTCTTGTTTTAATCATCTTTTTATAATGTTATCACCAACAGTCAGTAGACTGCACTTTAAAAAATCACATGGCAACCCAAATCACCCTCCCTCATCTGGACTTGGCCATATCAATATCACCATTTTCATGTCAAATATAACAAGATTTACTGAGCAAAACAAAATAAACAAGAGGGACAGAAAGAAATGGGTAGGTGGTTTTGGGACTAACATGCTACAATTTTATTCTAATAATTTGCTTGAGGTCAATGAGGAGTCAGTGGGAGAAACCTGAGGGAGACCCAGAGAAGATCCATCAGGTTATGACAAAGAAACAGATTGTTTATGACAGCAATTCATACACATATCTGTGTGACAACCCTAAATATTGCAAAATTCAAGCATAAGCGTATTTATCAAAACTGTTGTTGTAACCCTAATTATTGCGAAATGCAAATGTAAGACTATTTATCATAACATATTGCAATCTATTCTTAGTTAGTTTATTCAGTATGCTATATCCACTCCTTGCATGGGCTTATTTAATTCCCAATTCTAAATCAATCCGGTATTCAACAATAACATGTAGTCTGTGTTTACAGTAGGTGAGACAGGTTCTAAATCAAATCCAAGTTTATTCAACAGAAGTGTTTAATTGCCTTGTGATAGTGTTATGCTGTAGACTACTATATAGTGCAACATTATTGATTTTCTCCAGCAAGCTACTTAACTATTGATTAGCATTTTACATGAAAAGAATACATATATTGAAAATTTACACAAATTACATATGTATTAATCATATATCTGACATGATAAGCTTGTAATTATCCTCTAACAATATTAAATATTCTATTCACTGGTCATATTCAAACATGTTTTTGCATAACAAAAATATTCACAATTCTGTACATTATAATTTATTTCATAAGCTAATAAGCTTACTCGACTATGCTGCATTTTGTCATTTTTGGCAGTTTTAAAAAAAGGTGATTTTGATGTAAGTTTTTGTATTTTGCAATAATAAGTTTTATTTTAAACATATGTCCACAAATCTGAATAACAGCCAACTACATTGAAGTGAACAAATAAAACACTAGATCATGAAGAGTTGAAAACAGATTACTTATGTACCGGTATGTTGTATTTGGCCGATTCTGTTCTCTTTGTTTTTAAAGGTTTCTGGAATATAGATCTAGGGTCAGCTAATTTAGACAGCCCAGATTTTAAAACAAAAAGTATCTAATGCAAAAATTCTCATATCAATGACCTCTATTGTGACTGAATTCATAATGTACATGAACTTAATTACAGAAAATTTTTTAATTCATCCGTAGTTTACGATGTTATAAATGAATACAGTCATTCACCTCGTCAATGCAAACCAGGTGTTTTCAAGGTAACAGTAATTAACATAGGACTGGAAACAGTTTGATAATAATTTTAAATGTAATATTAATAAAGTCCAATATAGTTGTGAAATTCCACCTGTTGACATGTATTTCATATTTGAATACTGATCAAGTCCAAGGTTAAGTTAGTCATATGTTATAAATGCGTCTCATGGGGAATATTGTTATTACTCCAATCAATATGAGTTGAACTTTGTTTACAAGTTTTATATGTATACATGTAGTAAACAAATTACATATGATAAACACACTCCTATCAACTTCTAGCATTCATTGTTGTATATTAGATTGAACTAATATCTTTGTTTTATTTAAGATTAAATTTAACTAATTACACTCTGACAGTATGGAGGTCAATCGTATTCAGAATTAGATGTTATGTACTTATGTCTAATACTGCTTTTGCAATACAAAATACCTCTATTACTTATGTCATGATACCGCTAATTCAAAATACAAATGTTACTTTACATAAAACAATCGACACAATACCTAAAATGATACGTGCAATGTCTTTCCACTTTCGACATTGAACATTGAACAAAGCATAATTGTCTAGGCATCTTCTACATTTCACTATCTACATTACATCTTCGTCTTAGTAACTTCTACATTGCATTAGCGAACGTGTTTTATCTCGACTGCATTATCTTTTTATGACATGTGGGCGGAGCCTAAAAGAGGTATGAAATCATCAACAATAACTTCTCCCAAGGAAAGACAACTCTGTTCTGCGTATCGATTGGCGAAAAAGTAGATTGTTTTCCTTTGAAAGGTATTTTATATGTTTTTCTTTACTTAAATATACATTTTTTTACCAAAATTTGTCCTGCTTAACTTAAGAATTTTAATGAGATTTTTAAGCTGAGGCCTAATCCTAATTTAATTGTGCATTGAAAGAAGCCTTGTCCTGTACTGTATTTACTATAGACACCTCAGACTTTCATAGTAAGATACCTCGGACTCAGTGTACGACACCTCGGACCCAAGTTATTTTACTTCGGCCACAAGGTGTGGATTGATTAATCAACAGGACATTGCACGTATCATTTTAGGTATTGTGTCGATTGTTTTATGTAAAGTAACATTTGTATTTTGAATTAGCGGTATCATGACATAAGTAATAGAGGTACTTTGTATTGCAAAAGCAGTATTAGACATAAGTACATAACATCTAATTCTGAATACGATTGACCTCCATATGACAGTAGACATTATCATAAATATAGAGATACATGAACATATTTTATAAATATAACTCATACTAGTCATACATGTATCTGTACAATTTAGTCTGATCTGTAAGACAATGGTTGAATGGTAATATATTTTTCTTATTCTGTTTGTCTTATTTCACACAGCAAGAGATCAACATAGTTAACCGCCAGCATGTTAATTAGCGCATTAAATCCCACCACAATAGATAATGATTTTACAGATAAGATTTTTTGGACTAGTTATTATGCGACTTGTCACTTGTTTTGTCTGTTATTCATACAGTAATGTTATATACCACATTGTAAAAATATTACTGCTAGTAACTACTCTTATCTCCTGTTCCCAGAAGTCATATTTTCTCATAGCTTTTGCTCTAGAAGGAAATCTGAAATTCCAATATTCATGGAGGCTATTCCTTGTCATATTTCTGACACATTAATACAAGTAATTGATGTTCTTTGTTATGATTTCAATTGAATCTGATTTAAGTGTGACAAAACCAGTTGCAGCTTTTCCTACACTTTGTATCTACATGTAACCGGGTTCAATACAAGCATTCATTTGGAATTCAGAAATTATTCTGAGTTAATTGTTAAATTTGTCAGTAAAAAAAAAACAATGAAGCTTATAATAAGGTATCATTCAGAATTGATGAAAAAAGGAAAGAAACTGAGCTTACCATCTATAATCTAATACACATATTCAGTTAATAGATTGCCATGCAGGAAGTGTTAAATACAATCAAGATTCATCAAAAACCGCCCAGTTTGTCCCACCGTTTAGTTTGACATCGGTTGTCTAATTTATGAAACTAAATGGTCATAAACTTGATGACCAATATCAAAACTAAACTGAATGGTCATAAACTAGTTGACCGATGTCAAAACTAAACGGTGTTTCTTAAACTAAACCGTAGCACAAACTGGGCATTATTTGATGAAATCTTGATGGTATTTAACACTTTCTGCATGGCAATCTATTACATGTAACTGAATATGTAAGCTCAGTCTCTTTCCTTTTTCCATCAAATCTGAATGATACCCGGTGCACAATAAAAGTAAAAGCTTCTGTATAAAATTTAAAGACTAATTATTACATTGTGACTCCCACCTCCCCCCACTCCATCCTTAGGAATTCTATTAAAGATTCACTTATTCTGTGGGTGAGGGAAATATTTTCCATGTACCTGCACTTAACCTTTAAGTTTATCCTAGTAGGCCTATTTACTGAATCATTTTCCTAAGTAAATAGTTTAGTAAACATATCAGACATACCAGGATGATACTTCATCCAACATAAACACATTTGTAATTTATTGCCAACTTTAATGTCAGAGCGAAACAATTAATCCTAATTGGAGAGTGTTGTGTTCCCTTGACTCACAGTAAATATTTGTATTTTCCAATGATAAGCAACCAAAGGGAACAAGTAAGTAGAAACATATAAAGATTATCCAAAAAGTTTACAATCCAAATTTCTTCCTTGGTTACCAAATATTTGTTTCCAAAAATACCTCACGATATCTACAAATTTAAAATACAGTTCCCTTTAGAGTGATCTCTCACGGAAGTCCCCTGACCACTCCTGTCTAATTCAATTAACCTGCCTTATCAAACTACCAGTCTACCCAAAGTCTGTTCCAAGGCTATTTACCTTAACTTGCAGTTTTCAGTATAATTCAGTTTTGTTTGTCAAAAAGAATCATTTCTTGTGACATCGGACATACAATTTTAATATTCCCAAACTATTTTCAAGTAGAATTTTGCAATAAGTTATTACATATGTACATTTAGTATCTCATAGATTTAATAATTTCAATTTAAGGAGCGTAATGTTTTCCCTCAAATGGGAGAAAATGGGGCAAAAAGAACATATTTTCAATAATGGTGTATGAATGTATAGGCTTGACAGTGCATTCAAACATTGATTTTTGCCTCCTTCATCAAGGTGCTTTATTACAATTAAATGGCACTCAAGAGAAAATAGTATACACTGTTGTGTATTGGTGTTAAATATTGGATAACAAGAGCCCATATTTTCAGGGTGAGATAACATCACTATTGATTGGCTAATAATTTGTGATTGTTATGTCGAAGACTCTGGAGTTTGAACAATATTGAGTTAGAACTTTATGTCTTTGAATGTATGAAATAAAAATAAATTGCAACAAACATACGCCCACAACAACTATGTCGTCCAACTCCAATCAGGTCATAAATGATTATTTAGAATAGCAGTTTTTGGTCACTTGATTTTTAATGGTTTTCAGGTGCAATACACTGTAAATCAGAAGGTAATTACCTTATCTGAAAGCATTAAAAATCAATTCTATGTCCGTGTAGAAATTTAAAATCAATCCAATGCTTATACAATAACCAAAAACCTATTCACCTAAGAATATTTAATAGTTACTTTTAGTACAGTAATAAAATAATCTAATCAATAGATTACCCCAAATCAATTAAATGAAGATGTGCTATAAAACGTTTTCAATAATTTAACATGATGGAAGGAGAACTGAACTTAATGAAACAAGATTGGTATCCTATCACTTTCGTACCCTTTAAAAACATCAATTGTTAGCTATAGGATAAATGCCAATATTTGAAGGTGTAATTATCATGTTAATATCTCCAAGTTCAACATTAAACAAGATATACAATACTTGTAGAGGAAAGTTGTCACAAAACTCAATATTATTTCCAGTTAAAGTAAATGTCAGGACTCTCTTATATTGATTATATCAGTAATAAATAAAACATCTTAACATTTCTTGTCAATCACACCGTATATACATGTACAGTATAAGTAATTTATACAACAAAAATACAAGAATCACATAGCACTATCTTTTGGTAGGGTTTAAAGAAGATCGCATCATCAACAAGAAATTATTTAAGATAGGTTGTCAAGCAATAAGTAGATGTCTATTGGTCTAAGGAGGTCGGTCTCAATTTCAATATTTTTTTTAAGTCTGTAGATTTAACTCATCTTGCCTGCATTGTAGAGGTATTCTTCCACCTATTGCCTGTAGTTCCCAGCAAGGAGTTTATTCACAGTCTTGGAATATATTTCATCAAATACAATATGAAAGTATGGCACCCTAATTTGTTTTATATTTCATGGAACATAAAATGAAACCTATCCAGACCTTTAAGCTAGCTAAGCTGTTGTATAACCTATTTATGTTTTAGTTCTTCAGAATTTTTTTAAATAAATAACCACTTGAGTTCCGTGAACAATTTTTTGTTTAAATTAATTTGCAAGTTAAAGCCAGGTGCTTTTTTTCATATACCAGTAGTACATGTTTTGTAAATCATTATATGTACTTAATGTAGGTACATATTTCTGTTATTAGTATTAACTTGTTAAGTTGATTAATGAATATGTATCAGCATGTATTAAAGATACAAGTATATTAAGTTCCATGAAGAACGATTGAACATACATGTTGAAATGATACCCCCTTCTAATCAAAGATATAGAATCAAAATTCACAAGGAGAGACTCTGGGGAAAACACACAAACATTCTCAATTGTATAGCCTAGAGATGGAATTCCACTATGATATATTTATAGAAAGAAAATACCATCCTATGATTATTAGAGCAGCAGGTTTTCTATATAACTGACATTTCCTCATGTTCATAATATGTAACAGTTTGTAACTCATATCAGATCGCTGTATTGACAAACTTTATATTATGATGTGTTATAATGAGAGAGTTAAGCCATCAAGATAGAGAATTTCAGACTAAATGATTGTGATGTATGTAAAAGCTTACTACAATTATAAGGGAATAGTTGCTCATTTGCAACCATTTAATCAAAAAAAAATAATTGAATATCACAACAGAAATATTAAACAACAGGACTCAACATGTCAGTTTTATATCGTAAAAAGATGGTAGTAAAATATGAAATAAATCTTTAATATCCTGCTATCCAATATCAAGCTCATTAAATATAACCCGAATGGAAAGAACTTTTATAAAATACATGAAGCATGTCTGGCTCATATTCATATACACAAAGAAATTTTAGACAGCTACAGTGATCATGCAAAATTTCTGCAATTTGCACAGGGGCATGACTTCACACCCCATTGAATGTTGGTGGCTAACACTCAAATCATGAATAATTTGACACCAATAACATTGGTCACATGAGCACTTTCATTTTTTCTGTTTGGATATTCAGTTGTTTTTTAGCACATTAATAAGCTTAGATTGTACAATTATGTTCGATGTGACCATGACCTTATTACTTATGTACACTATGTTTATTTCCATTAGTATACTGTACATATAGATATATTACAAGGTACATAATATGTACATGTATACAATCACAACAATTTATTAAAAGTGTGAACCTTTATTTTCTTGGGAAATATTTCACCATTAAATTCCAGGGGGTTATCTTGTTTTGAAACAACAGATGACCAAATTCCTCAATAAACATGATTGATTTTTACTTTTGTGATAAAATGCAAATAGTCTAATAGTAATAAGAATTCACTTGATTGCAGAGAATGGATTTTTAAAGGGACAATAACACTCTTGCTGGCTTGGCAGCTCTAGAAAATAAATAATAGTCTTATTCTAAGTACCAGATGTTTATGTGTCCTACCTGTTCTGTAAATTATCCATTACATCATATTTTACTTGTCCAGAGGATTCGAAAATATTTTAAAATCCAAGTCACATTTGAAAAGGTTTACGTTAACCTTTTCAAATCATGTAGTTGAATTTTTCCAATTTTTTAAATTAGGTGTGTTACGATGAAATTTGTATCATCAATTTATTTGAATATTGTAAAATAATAGAATTTGTTGACCAGAATAAAGATTGGGACATATTATTCAATTACGACAAGAGTGTTATTGGGGCTTTAAAGTCATTAGTAGTAGTTAAGACATAAGCAAGCCTAAATGTTCATGTAGTTCCTGATATTTTCAACTTAGTGTAGCGTCAGACATGTTTTAATAATACTGGTATCAAAAAAAAAAACCCCACAGAAAATAGACAAATTTGTGCTGTGGGAAAATGAATATTTAAACATAGTGACCTATTTGGTGGAGATTGTCACTCATAATATTTTACATGAAATTTTTTATTATATCTGTCCCCAAGTAACTGTAAACAAAACATTGACAGAACGATGGGATTGACGACAACATAAAACAACATTTCAACGAGGGACTTGAGAAAGAAAATGGGAAATAATGTACAAACCCTGTGTATTTCTATGTCATCTATCCAATGTTGTCTTTCTTCCGGATTTGTGGCACGTAAATACCACACACTGTCACCAACACAGACATCAAATCTACATTCATCAAACTGATGAGGCTGTAATATAGTAACACAAACAAACATAAATTGTAGAATTTCTCAATACGATTACATTATAACTACCCTGACTTTTAAATTGGTTCGCTTTTATGGTATGTGTAAACTTATTTCAACTTTATCTTACAAATACATACATGGAGGTTACACAGTTTACGATATTACCGTATATGAAAAGATGACCAGTTCCAAGGAACACTTTCAGCTTGCCACTAGTTTACATTGTATGGATGGATACATGTACTAGTTTACATGTATCCTAAGTCTGTCACAGACTTTGTCCAGTACAAATTATCCCCCAAGCATGGGAAATCCTGTGGAAATAAGGTACCTGTCACAGGCATTGTCAAACACAAATTATTACCCAATGTACACATGTATACATTGTTATACGTTGTGTCATGATTTGTGTCTGACAGTCAATGCCTGTGACTGTTGAATTACATGTATCTCATATAATGAACTGTATGAACCGGTAATTTGATGGGTTTTAAACGTCATTTTTACATGTACCGGACAGACATAGCAGAATTTTCCCCAATGCATGACATCTTAATTAAGGTAAATATGTAGGTAATATATGTGACCTGATGATTCAAACCAGTGCTTGCCTTCTGTTCATAATACAAAGTACAGTAACTATAATTTCAACCAAATCGCAATATTGATGCTGATTCTCTCCCACTAAGGATAATCTTATACTTCATCTTAACATCTTAAACAAGATTAGTTATAAGCTTACATGTATGTGTGCCTATTTTATCATACTAAACAAATAACATACATGAATTGTTAATTAGTGGGCTGATTGATAATATATTGTTCTTATCGCCTACATTTCTCAGTGTATCAATAATACACTGATATAAATATAGGCTTACCACAACTATGCTATTGCAGTGCAGTATATAGTTTATTACGGAAGAGTCAAGTTACTGCACAATAGAATTTCACAACTTAATAGATGATAGATCACATTTTTGAATCCTGTCTTAAACTTGTAAGTTATTGATTGATTGTACTGGAAACAAATTGACATTTTCAAATCATCCTTGATTCTGTGTGCAGTAGGCTTACCAGTATGCTTTCACTATAATCTTTTTGTCTAAATGGTACTATATGTAGGGACAAGCGCTGAAATAAGCGGCCGGACACGGACAATGTCCGGGCGAATTGACCCCCTTTGACAGGCCAAATTGCCTTTCGTCCGGACATAAATGTCCGACCGATTTTGGGTAAAACTGTAAAGCAAAAATAGTAATTTCATTTGAGTCGATTGCTAATTATTACTAGACTCGAAAATCCAGACACAAAAATATCGACGACCCGAGTCATAGTGAAAATGTTACTATTTATATCTCGGCCGCGTGCAGATAAAATAATCAATAATTTTTAGAATCGGCTTTTTTACGCTGGTTATATCAACGACCCGAGTCCTAGTAAAAATATTACTATTTTTTATAGAATCGGCTCAAAATCCAGGCACAAAAATATCAAACACCTGGGGAGGGACTTTTTATACGAAAATTAAAATATCTCACTTTGTTGGACACTTCCGATGTGAATGTAAATAGAAGAGCCTTGAAGTTGAAAACATGTCGAATAAAATAACTTCTTATTTTTCCCAACCCTCGGGCACGGGATATCCCGGCTGGTGGGACCGTTCCAGAAGATTTTAAGACTGGTACTGTGTCTAATGTCTCTGAAAATGGCACTTCTAAACGGGGGCCATCGCGGGCACAAGTTCGAAAATTACGTACAATAAGAACCGTTTAAAAGTGGATCAAAACTGACGTAGCAAAATCCAATGCTGACGTGTGGTTAACACATGAAGAAGACGATGGTTTTGTGACTACATTAAAATGTGAACTCTATATAAAGTATTTTAAAAATATCAATTATATGAGGGAATTTTCCACTACATGGAATAATGGTATTTGTTAGGCTGAAAATCTGAAATGTCAGGCCGAAAATCAGTTCAGCCTGACATGATGTCAGGCTGAACCTTAGCAGTTATTTCAAGGCTTGTAGGGATGGAGCAATGTACATCTATGTGTACATGTTCACCACAAATAATAATCTTGATATCAAATTATCCTGTCATTATCATTATCACTCTGAATAGACACATGGTCAAACATAATGCGGTATTATTCTATTTAAAGATACATTATGTATTAAGATATAGATAACAAGTATGCTATTCTTGCTGTAACTGTAACAGATCAAAAATAGATAATGCAAAATGAATATATTGAAAATTTCATCCATTTGAATTACTTTCTTCTGAGCCAATTATCACAGTTTGTAGTTTTGACAAGATGTACACATTGATGGTTTATTATTGTAACCACAGTACTGAAATATTCGAGACTTGGCCTCTCTTCTCCATTTTTAAATCAAATCATTAAATGACCAAACCGTTCTAATCTAATTAAAATCCTGAGCATCCGATGGTACATGTATCAAGAGTTGATTATGGTTTTCGTAAGTTAATTAATGTTTAATTAATAATTCATATAACATTTTAGGCCTAGAGAAAGACATGCACTATGTAAATTTAGCTAAATGACTTAAATGTGATTTTATAAATAGACAAATTGGAAGTGAATGAAGGCATTCACTTTCCAAATGTCGATGATGTCAACAATAACGTACATACATGTAGTAACAGAATTGTGGCAATACTCAGACTGATGTACACTTTTTGGGTGCTTCTTTTAAGTTATTCACCTTTTTGTTGATCATACGTATGTGATAAATAAATTAAGTCACTATTGTATCAGCTCCGAGTTTAAATTCAGTTGCTCTCAGTTACCCTCAGTTGCTGATTTGATTGACATAAGCCCACTTGCCCTGCTTTAGTTTATTTATTAAAAGTTTATATCATAAAAGTTGATTAAGGAATTTTGACATAACGACAACGAGCAGTTTAATTTGTCTTTCGAAATTGAATAAGACTTTTCCAACATGTGTCACATCGATCTGGTCATGGATGAATTAGAGATTATTTTACACATAATCCATTACGATAATTGTGTATTGTTAACGTGTAAGTCAATAGAAAATTAATTACACCCTGTGTGGATGTCAACAATACTGGTAGCTCTTGAGTCTTAACTGATATTGAACAATGGCAAGCTGATGCATGTGTTCTACTTGTACTAGTTGTAGATTCACAATGGGTTGTGTAATTATAATTAAATCTTTTGATACCATACTTAATAACAATTAACAACATTCATGTTCATCAAAAGATCCATACTGGGCAATGACAATGTAGACAGGAAAACAACAACTAAATTCCCAATGAAATTCTGTTGACCCATAAAATACCAGCACAGGGTACCGTATTTAGATACTGTTTAGTACCGTAAATATAAATAAATGAAATAAAACAGAACTTAAAGGAGCTAATATTTGTGACCTAGAAATTGACACGAATGGGTCGCAATGCATATAATAATACCATAATGTACATTGTAAATATGAGTGATTAACATATTCATTAATTCAATCATTTCCATTTTTACTCTTATTTCAAATCAGTGATCAAATGCCGAAATACGGCATAAGTCTCAATGGAATGGCAACCTCCAGTGTACATCAATGGTGCTGGTATTTATTGCACATGCTCTCCAGATAAAAATTTGAGCTCACTGGCACTGAAATAAATTATGCCTATGGTACACCATGTATTATAAGGTCCATGGGTACACCCAGTACCAATGGTGGAAATGTTAAAGTTTAACGTTGTCTTAAATATTGGATCACAAGCCCATCAATTATCAATGTAAAATTATATTGACAAATAATCCATGCTTTGAATGTCAAAGATTTTGGATGATACTGAGTTGATTACATGTCATTTCGGCCTTACAACATTTCGGACTCCAAAAAATATGGCCTCGACGTTTCGGACTCGGGTATATGACATTTCGGACTCAGGTAGGTGACGCTTCGGACTCGGGTAGGTGACGCTTCGGACTCGGGAATAAGTTGAAAGGAAAGGTTGAACACAACTGTCAAATCAATATATAATACGCCGCACGTGGCTATTCTTAATAGCCCAACAAAAAATAACATGCTGGTTAAATTATATAATTTACCGCTCGCCATCAAGTTGAAGTAGGCCTTCAGCATGTGGAGTCGTGCATAACGAACCTACACGACAAAATTTCCAATGTTGAATGTTAACGATCAGTTTCTGTGGAAAATATTAGGAATAGCAACGATCAAAGCGGGATAATTAAAGCTGATTAACCGATAATCCTGATGTTATTGTAGTATGTGCATAGAAATCTTGCGGTACTTTGGTGGATGATGAAAAACGTGAGAGTTGTCAATCATTGATAATGGCGGCCGTGTGTTGATTGCAATTATTCCGTTTCACAAAAAAAAAACTTTAGCACTAGCAGTGATCGGTCAATCAAGCTCGTTTACTATTTGACAAAAGAAAAACAATGAAGTATTACTTACTAAGTATACACAAATTTTTCAACAATATTTTAATTGCCAAGTTCAATACAAAACAAAACAAAAGAGAACAAGCAGTGTTAATCGCGACAACAACAATCGCTGATCAATTAAATAAGACAACTATCAGTCTCACATAAAATGAAAAAACAAACAGCTGTACCATTACATAAATTTTCTACAGTCCTTTAATTATTAATCAGAGTCCGAAAAGTCGCTTGACTGAGTCCGAAACGACGCCAAGTAAGTCCGAAAAGTCGCCAGACTGAGTCCGAAACGACGTTTGTGTTGAGTCCGAAATGACGCGGGACCGAAATGACGTGCTACCACTGAGTTAGTGGCTTTGCTACGGTATAGTATCGGTACTTACATGTAATAGTTCCTTTAGGAACTAGGTACTTAACTACTTTAATCTTCTGCATATTCAATATTGTACTTTGTAATATGTATGACTAATTGAGTGCCTAGCCTTCTGCCATCATTATGATCAGGGAGGGTACAACTACAAAATTTATTTTGATCATTTGATTTTTGTAAAAAAAAATATACCACCATAAGCACAAACGAGTCATTCTGTAATGCAATACACTACTTGATCAGGAGTAAAAGTCACGTGAAATGAAATACACCACTCTCAGTCTCCAGGTGACATTAGCCAGGAGAAATTATTTGTGGAATTTCAGAAATAATATGGGAGTATTGGAACTTACCGTAACAGTTGCTTTACTCAGACTCACGGCACCTCTACAACCAAATGCCGTTTCATCTTCAGATTTATAATAACTTAGAGTTGAATCTTTTAGAACAATAAATCGGTCTTGCCAACCATGTAAATAATTTGTCCACTTGCTGATTGTACCCTGTAGCTCTTGCGCCGACGGTTCTTCTTCTAATTCGTCCTCATCGTCGGTAAAACATAAAATGTCCCTCTCCTCCGACATCATCAATAACCTCAAATGTAACAAAATTGATAACCATTCGTTTAAGAACAAGAATTAACAAAACATGCGGAAATAACGACTAGCCTACATAGTTGTTGGCCGATCATAAACACCACTTGCGGAAGCCATTTTCGGGTCACGATGTTTCAATGACGTCACCAGCGAGATAACATTTGATCTAGGGGCGACAACTCCCCCAAATTAACTTAAAAATCAGGGATCACACCACCATTCTTTTCATTTCTTTACATTCAATGTTAATTCATGCAACTCTTTTTGTTTCATTATTTAAATGTTAATTTAGACAATATCTCGGCCTACAACACGAGCGAACTACAACCCTTTCAACAGTTGGATTTTATTGTAAAGTATGATTATATCATGATTATTACAATTGATTTGATAAACCATGGACCCTATTTTAAAATCAAGATTATTACCCCCAAAATATAAAGGAAAATCGTGATGTAGTAATATGTTACATTCATCTAAGTCCTTATTTTCAGCATCAGAAATAAATATACGATATGCTATAACTGTCAATTAATTTGATGGTTAACTTTAAAAATCAAATTGATTCAACAGGTACATGTACTGTCATTTCAAAATGAATAGATGTTTTTCTAGAGTTTGCATAACTTTGTAAAGTGTGTGACTAAATCTATTTAGTAAAACTTTTAAAATAGTTCTATCTAAAAAGCCCGAATAATCTGATCTTGGGTTATTTAACTCATTAGTTTTTAGACCCTCTTAGCAAACTAACCTCTTCACTAAGTATGCAGAAATAAGCTAGTAATCTGTTAAACAGAAATGAAAAAATTCTCTACATTTTCCTAAAAAATGTGAGTATTCATAAATATTCATCTAAAATGTATATCAGCACAAAATTCATTTATTATGAAATAAGGGGAAATAACTGTGGCCCTAGTGCACAAAGCAAACTTTATAGCCAAATTAATTTTAATAATAAAAATATATAATTATTTATGTTTCTATGATAGTATTCAAAAAGAAAAATGAATTAAATTTTAATCAAATATTTTAAAGAAGTTAATTCCACTTCTGCAAGACATCCAACACCTCTAATAACAAGTACTTTTTTAGTTCCAATGTAAGTATTGATGATAATCAATTCCTATGCAGTGGAGTTTTAATAATTACCATATTTTTATACATAGTATGCATATATAAAAATATAGTTAAATATTAAAGATACATACAATCATTTTTTGTGGGTAATATGACCAGGCCCTGATTTCTACTATTAAACACCCTTGCTGCTATAGTTAAATAATATGGGGAATATGGTATCAAATTTCTTAGATATACATGTAATGGCTTCCAGTAACAATTAAAGGGCAAATCTCAATTATATTTTGGAGAATAAAACTGCTCAATTTTGTGTTAAAATCCCCTACCTTGGGTCCGAACTAACTCACCATACGCGATACTTTTCAACTTAATCCTGTCAGTTTTCATATGGAAATGGAGACTGGTGTCTCAAGCTGTATTATTTGATGCCTGGTGGATATTTTATAAAAGTCATGTGTAGTTGAAACTTACCTTTTGTTACAGCACGTGGGTCATGTACTGGATAGAAACCCCCGGAAGGAATGGTCCCTTTAAAACAGTCCTTATTAGACTGGATTTTCCCTAATCTGATTGAAAAACAAATCTGTATTTTGTTTGTTTTTTTTATACTTTTGATGGCTCACACTACATAAAGATCAGACTGGTTGTGCCGGAAAGTCGTGTCAGGGTCGTACGAGCGGCTTTTGACCCTATGATGTCAGACATTGATTATTCAATCAGCTTTGATCCTCTAATGGTTTACCCACAGTTGCGTGCATCGCAAGCCAAGAAGTCGCCATAACAGATGGTTTCAGGGGCTCATCCCTCACACGGGTTATATAACAACTCTTCCAGATCCTAGTGTAGTAAAGACAGGTAAAATGAAATTTTGAACTGTAAAAAACAAAACGAAATAGGATCTGTGGTTTAATCAGATCGGATTTTCACAAAATCTTGAGATCTGAGCTGCACTGAATATTCATTTTGGTTCTGCAAACAATGTATATGATACATTTTTATGCCCCTCCACCCCCCAAAGCAAAATAAAGATAAACAATGAAAACTTGTTATAAATAATTTATTGGCCATAGATATAATTATTACATGTTACATCTCAATATTACATCGACCATAAAAATCGTAATATAGTCTTTAACCCAGTAGATAGTAAGCAATGAAAACAATAAGGTCATAGAAAGAAAAAATCAATAATGGTCAAAATTATCAGCTAGAAATACTGATGATTAAGATAAACTGAAAAAGTTTGATTGTTACTTGGAATATTTGTCTTTATCAATGAGGTCTAGTCAGAATATCATACCCTCTAATACACAATGCTGTCAAATAGTTTTCTTCCATGCGCCAAAAAATCACAGCTCTGTGTACAGATCAGAATATGAATCAAGTAACGTGTATCTTTTAATAGCCTACTGCCCTGAATAGATATATGCAGATCTATTGTCACAACTATGTAAAAAATGTCTATTTTGAGATAAACACTTTTATCAGCAGTCATATCTGTTTTACTCAATAATTGATTAACACCAATGTCTGTCAATGCCATAGTATTGATAATTATTATATCCTGGTAGAATATATAAGTGACAAATGAACCAATTTTAAATCTGCAATAATTTATGTAGGTTTGGTTACAATACTGTGTTATTTGCAAAGGAAATCATTATTTTCTAAATTTATTCTATCTGCCATAAGAAGGTCGTGATGTGTCATTATAGCACTACAGAATCCCTTGCAAACTATAATATTGTGACAGATGAATCTAGAAAGGGAATATAAGTCATTTAGATATGTGGAATTATAATTTCACTGATCTATGTTCTTTGCTATGTAATAAGTCCCTTGTAAATATGATTTAATCAAAGTCGGAACATTATCTAGGAGTGGTATTTTGATTTTGTTTTCTTGCCAATCTGACTGTATTTTAGTGCAGACTAAGTTGTGAAAAATTAGATATTTTAGCGAAAAATACCAATGATTCATCATTACTTTAATATTATATGGTATTTGACAAAATTTTTAACTTTGCTTTTCTTAAAACACTGATTTCTGAGGTAATTAGTTTGGCATTTGCTACGAATTATGTGTATAAATTCAGTTGAAAAATTACTAATAATATAACAAATATATCTCATATCAAACAATAACGATATCATGTACTGATATTATCCAAAAATAACCACATAACAAATTTATGTCATGGAATAATATAATTATCCATACATTTTTCAGTGAAATTAATAAATATTATGTTAAATTAAAATGATACTAGGATTTGAAGAAAAAATCTATGGATTTAGTATTATTACTACCATCACTTTTCTTCTTCTTAGAGGCAGGTTCTGTTTTCGAACCAATTGCACCGGGTCTAAAATTAGAAATAAAATCCAGTTAAAATTACATGTAAAAGCAGTAGTTCCAAATTTTAGCGTAACCATTGATAAAAGAGGGTTTTAAAAATTTAAATTTAAAACAAATATCTGAAGAAAGAGTCCAAATAACGTGTCTGTGACAATTTCTGCTTTCAGAATCGCCAGATTTGTTTAACAGGGCAATTTAACTTATTTTTAAGAAATTCAAAAGTTCAATGCAAACCTTTTCTTTTTAAGTCCATTTTGGTTGACTGTACAAATATTTTTTTGTTCTTTTAAAATTTCTTTTATAGCACCCTGACTAAGACATGAATCAACATGGAAATTAAACTCATCTAAGGTACAACCAACTCTTTCTAAACTACACACAGGACAGACATAAGTTGTCTCCCTTGGCACATCACGTAAAGTACTGGATGAACAGGGTTTTGATTCATTTGAAGCAGACTTCCGCCCTGTAAATACAATAATATAAAATGTTTCTTAAATGAACTGAACTTGCTTTCTCTCAGGCCATCTATGTTTTCTTGTAAATCTATATTTGTAAACAGTTATCTCTTAAATCATATGTCTTAAAAGTGCATTCCGTAAGAGCTAAAACTGTCATCTTCAAATTCATAAGGTGGAATACACAGATCTTCGGAGATTGGGAAAACCATAAAATCAACAAGTCTAACTTACTAATGCAAATAAAACTAACTGTCTTGAACCAAAGTAGAACAATCACTGAACTCAGTCAATTAGAAAGAGAGTTATTGTGTCCCTAAAAATTGTGTCAGATATAAGGATGAACAACCACATGAACCTGTCATAATTATCACCCATATTCTTTGAAAGGTCAGGGACAAATAAACAACTTACTATCAGACATTGTCACATTAACACAGCAATTTCTTTCTGGTCTCTTTTCTTCATCTAGAGAAAGGTCTACACTTGGTAGCTCTACTGGTTTATTTTGAATATTGTCCAATCTAGATGAAATTGTTGATTCACTTATTAAACATTTTTCCACATGTCCATTCATTTCATTTAAAGAGGTGCATTGAATCTCTTTACTACACACAGGACACATAAATCTTGAAGCTTTAGCAAACAGCTGATGTAAACTATCTTTGTTAGAACCTATAACTGTCTTATTAGTTTTTTTAGGTGAAGTCTTCTTTGGTGATGTGGATTTCATTAATTTAGAACTAAAAGTACTTATGTCTGATTTTGTGTTAGAAATATTACTGTCAAGGATTTTTTCACTCTCTTGATTTTGCAATGGTTTGTTATCACAGCTATCATCATTAATAACTATAGTTTCTGTACAATGTTCACTACTGGTAGTTGCAGTTAGCGGTGGCTTACACACCATCTTTTTAATAAAACTGGAAATAGTATTCTGTTTAGATTTGGGACACAAATTCTGATGTAAAAGATTAGACATTCGCACCCCTGTTAAAAAAAATACATCACATATCACTTCAACTCATTTAATATCAATACTACATGGTACAACACAAATCAATCCTTATTGAAAGATATTTCAAAATTTTACAACACAAATATAAATGAGAAAATTATAATAAATTACTTACCCATCAATCTGAGTACTAACGGTCTGGGCAGAGCATTTTGTATTTCTATACGTAACAGTTCTTTACATGCAGCAAATATAATTTCTTGATCCCATGTGTAATCACGTAGAGTGTGGGCACGTGTTTTAACTTCAAATGTTGCTGTCTTTAGTTTAAGAGTTACAGTCTTTCCCTTTAAAATCAAATACATGAAATGATAGGTTTAAAAACTTTAAAGCAATATTTATATGTGTATATTTCCTGTTTTACCAAATTATTTTTAAAAAATAGAACATCTTGTATATTCGGACATTTTTCTTTTACACCATCAAATTTGACTGGATCCAATGGACCCATTAAATTAATTTGTGTATTACAATAGCAATTTACACATAAAGCTGTTCATTACATGATTTGTTAAATAAATCTACACTCAATGCTGCTCTTTCAATTCATATATTTTGCGTTTAACTGACACATCTGTGTGGACAATCAAATACCTTGCTTCAATAAAGTTTCCCAGAAGTGATTACACAAATAACAACATCATAACTCCAATCACATAACAAAACAATTCTTTAAATAAAACGATGCAATTTCAAATCAACCGGACAATTGTAGATTGCAGAAACAAAGTTACTTGCAGTGGATATAGTTTACACATTAATGTTTATAATACAATATACTATACCTTTAATTCTTCCGATTTTAGATCAGCAACCAATGCTTCACTCAATTCAAAACATTTCTCATATAAATCAGCTGGTTTACTCATATCTCTAAATGTCCTTTAAAAAAAATACACAAAGACAATTCAATACTCTTATAATACTACTAATAAAACAGTTCATGACCATACAAACATTTTCTTTGTAGATATATGTTCACTATTTTACTGATGTATTAGCCATTATACACTTAGTGTGATACTAAAACATATGTTAAATAAACAAAATAGAGTACCGAGGTCCAACAGTTTGAAGAACGGACTTAAACATAAAGAGACAGGCATTAGCATTTACCCGTTTTTTAAAAAAAAACAGATATTCCATTTGACTATACATGCAGTTACATCAGGTATATGCAATTAGATTGTCTGCAAAATTTTAAACAATTCTGCAAAGCCATTGTTTAGATGAAGATGTTTGAACAATGACTTTACAAATGATACAAATTATTAATTATTAATTATTAATAGGTCTTCCAGTCTTCATTAGCCAAGTCGGAGCAGAACAGTAGGATGCTAAACCATTTCATTTCAATATATGATTTATCAAAATGAGATATGTGGCAAGTTTCTTGATGAAGGTGATAATGTCTCTGTAAGAACATATTACCATAGAATAAAAATATCAAGAACATACCTTTCTGTACTCATACTCTTTCTCTCTGTATCTCTATAATAACAGAAATACAATGTTTCATCAGTAACATTTACAACTCTTAAATATTATTCAATATAAGGATCATTTTTCTGCATGGACCTTTAAAACTTTGTGTATAAGTAATAAGAAATTGTCAGATCTATCTCTTAGTTATTCTCAAGTTAACCAAATTTCATTGTGAACTAAATACTGTGATGAAATCAGAATAGTAGAATCTTTTGATTTTGTTACAGCATGTTTGGTTTCAACTATACATTTAGGCTGATTAAGAAAAATTAATTCTGGTCAATTTCCACCTACCTTTCAACAGTTGTAGATCCAATACCTAGACAAATTCTCATGAAATAATTAAACGATATATCAGAATAAAGATGATACAGAAGTGCTCTCTTATCGTATAAATCTGTACAACTGACAACATTCAGGGCATTTAACATCTGTTCTGTTACTTTACCAATACCAGATATCTATAAAATACATCAATATACACTGTTACTTTACCAATACTAGATATCGATCAAATACATAAGCATACTGTAACTTTACCAACATCAGGTATCGATAAAATACAAAAACATACTTTACCAATACCAGACATTGATCAAATACATAAATAGTGTTACTTTACCAATACCAGATATTGATAAAATATATAAAAAAAATAGTGTTATTTTACCAATAACAGATACCGATAAAATACACAAACATACTGTTACTTAACCAGTAACAGATATTGATAAAATATATAAAAAATACTGTTACTTTACCAATGACAGATACCGATAAAATACAATTATTCATACAAGATTATAAACTTTAAAGAAAAGTATTTTGTTTCTGAACTGTGTTCAATAACATCAGGAAGACATAGTCCATTGTTCTCACACCACCGTCCAGATGATTTGTATTGCTTATAATAGATTCTATCAAAAAATCACCAGACGACAACTAAACAAATTGGGCATTGATAGAGAACTGGAGTTTGACAGAAATCTAAAAGAAAAATTATCAAAATATGTCTTTATTTCCCCAATATATGCATGCAGATATCTGGTTTTCGATTTGATCCTCATATGAAAATGGATTGAGGATCCAAATTAGATGTACTATACATATAATTGTTACCTTTCTAATTGGAAGATCCTTTATAAATGTTTGTATGGCATCTCTTGAGGGTAAGATCCTAAACTGTCCATTTGGTTTGTTTTTATCTGAACATACTTTAGATAACATCATATTTGGGGCAATACCTAAAATCAAAGTTACAATAGAGACCCTCATAAAGAATTATTGTAACATATAATAATGCATATAATTGTTAACAATATTTTATTAGCCTGTCCTTAGTAGAAGAATACACTATGATGCCTCCTTATCTCCCTTGAAAGTTTATTGCTCTATAACATCCATATTTAAGCTGCAACTTATTTTGTGCTTTTATACATTAGCTTTTCCCTCTCATTGGAACTGGTATTCCATTTTACCTGGGTAGTAGAGTTACCCAACTCTATTTATGTAGAAGTGGGTGTCACAATTCTTTTTTGCAAAGCACACAGCAGATTAAGCATACTTTGAAACAAAATGGATAGTTTAAGTTCTCAACTGTCTCAGCAACAAGTGGTTAGCAGAGTTTCTGATAGTGGTTGCACTCAATGAGAAAATGAAACTCGTTTTCAACTTGCTGTTGATGGCAGTTCTTGCAAAATCACTGGCCTACTATGTAGCTTCCCTCCCAAAATAAATAAACAGATTGGACATTTTGAAACTAACATGGTAATATGTATTGCTACAGTTACATCTGAATGTGATGATTATGTCAAGACAACACTATTTCTGCACACACTTCAAGGCCAAGGGATCTTTACCATGCATTAAAAATAGAATGACAAACAACAGAGTTGGCTTGTCAGTGTTTGTAATACTCTACCTGCACTAGCTGTTAGTCGAGTTCTTTGTTCTATTCTACATCTCATTTCATTTACAGCCTCTTCTATATCTTTACCAAATATACGTATATCATATGGTGGGTAGGGTTTATTACACACAGGACAAATATCACACATCTGCTTTTCTAATTGAGATGAATCAGAAAAGAGGGAAGAATTCTGTGAAATCATGACTGGCTCTTCTATTCCATCATCAACGGTCAGATCTGAAGTCATTTTATTTTGAGCTTCATTAGAATTGCTATCAATAATACTGTGTGAGGCACTTTCAGACCCATTAACACTATCTGTCTGCCCCAAAATCACTGATTTTCTAAGATGTGTGTTTAAATCACAAATACATAATGTATTGTCATCAGATGAACAATCTTTTGTTAAGAATGTTCGGTCTTTTTCAGAAGAATCTTGACGTAAAATTAAATGTTCTGTAAAGTCTAAATATGCTTCATCAAGACTCATGGGACAGTAATTGGGATCATATTCAGCCATGACAGATCTTATTTCTTTACTGACTGCCCGGTATTTATCAAAGTTGGAATTAACGATCACCAAATCTGGACAAAGTTTTAAGGCAATGAAGCCTGGCATTGCTGCTCTTACTCCATATTTTCTGGCAACATAATTAGATGTAGACTAGAAAACAAGAAGAAATCAAGCATAAAAATTACTACAAATAATAGCATCATTACATATTCAGTTGATAAAAAAAAGATTCTTTTTAAAACAATTTGTTTATATCCGATATGTTTTGATTAGACATCAATCCTTAATTCAATTTCTGTTTACTGTTCTGCTTTTGGTTTTAAATAGATTTAAAATAACAATCAATATTTGGATAAATTACTAAAGGTCATATTAAAAAGATACATTATTCATTATTAGGCCTTTGATGTTATATTAATTATTAATTAGAAAATTATTAACATGACAAAACCATGATCAGATGCTTAAGATTTTAACTAGATTAGAATGGTTAGGCCATTCAAAGATTTAATTTCAAAATGGGGAAGCGAGGCCGTCTCAAATATACCAGTACCGTTGTTACGATAATAAACAATCAATGCAGACATCGTGTCGAAATTACAGACAGTGGTTAAGTAGTTTGAATGAAATTATAAATATTAATTTTGCATTATCTATTTTTGAACTATTATTGTAAGAACAACCAACTCTTTATCTTAATCTTACATAATGTGTCTTAAGTTAAACAACAATGTTAGAAGATAAATTCATTAAAATAGATTTAAAATATTATCTATATATTACCAGCATACTCATTCCACCTACTGCCATAGGTTTATGTCTTAAAGACGGATCATCTTTCATTTCTACTGCAGCATAAAAGGCATCCATATCTACATGTACGATGGTACGACTCAAATCAAATGAGTCTTCAAGAGCTTCTAGTAAGACATCTCCCTAGAGAACAATACAAAAATTGTTACCCATCTTTTCTCTTTTGTGTTAAAAGTTAGATTTGTCTGGCAACAGGTGGCAGGACCAGAAAACAATGCCAAAAGAATCCACACATGACAAATCGGAATAATTCAGCCATTCAAAATTAAATACTCAGAGATCTACTCTGTACCTCTTTTAATCCTTGTTGTAATTGTTCATCTGATATATTTTCGAGTCTCTTTCTTTGTTCTTCTATTCGTTGTTTCATTTGTTGTTCTTTCTTCTTTTCATTTTCATAAAACCTTGATCCTATAGCAATACCAAAAATATTTTCAAATCTGCTAATATGGAATGCAAAGCTGTCACCTTTGTGGGACTATTAAACATACATAACAGGAGTTAGCCAATAATTGGTAACTTCTTACCAGGAATAGCCAAAGGTATTAAAGGATTAAATTTTGAAACATTACCATTACATAAATGTTAAATTAACTGGTGAATGTGATCTCATGTTCCTGAAGCAACAACGCTAAATGAATCAGTGAATAAGTTCATATGATGTCACATTTCAGAAGCAACGACTCTGAGTTCTACAACATCTAGCCGTTTCTATATCAGTAAAAAATAACATAATCATAGTGGAAAAGCAGAGCTTTGCAACCTGATAAGCACAGCCAGACATTACAGTAGAAAAGAGTGAAGCTAGGTATTTGCAACAATATTTTCTATAAAGGTATCTGAGAGGGTCTAGTGCTGGGTTCTAGACCAATCGAAATTAACAGTATTATGTGAAGGACTTGAAGGCTTGATAAGATGTCGATCTATACTCTGACTTCAAAGAAAAATATGTCAAGGTACAACGTAGTAGAACATACAAAACGAAACATAATTAACATTTGACTTTAATCAAGATTGTCATTCACCCAATATTATGTGTATGCCGGAAAAACTGAAAACAATAGTTAGTCTCATCATAACATTACTTTTCCTATAAACACACATACCTTTTGAGGCTTCATATATAATTTTATTTATTTTAGCTTTATCAAGACCTTCCATTCCTGCTTTATGGTCATTTAATTCCATCCTTGTCATTAAAGAATCAGTTTGTTTGTTTTCTGGAACCTTGGCGAGGTTTTCATTTGAAGTATCTGTAACTGATAATTAAAATATATGTATAATAGCCTATCTTACACTAATAATAACCATATTATCATATTCTCATAAATGAAACAATACATAAATATAGCGGTAGAAATCATGGTCTACAGATCATCTATATTAATATTTTCAATCTAAAACATGTGCAAATATCTGAAGACAGGACAGACAACTTAATCTAAACTAAACGTAAAAGTAAGCCTTTATTTCCACAACGTACATGCATTAGAGTATGGAATGCCCATAGAAGAATGCCAATGCAAGATCCAAGGTGGCTCTGTGGGTTGGGCATGGCTCGTTAACATTATCGTAACAAGAACGTTTTCCAACTTGGTTTCCGCTTGTCATTGGCGCAGACAGAGGGTAAGGCATGGAAAAGCATCTAGTAATTCAGATGGAACTAAAAGCTGAGCTCCACCCATATACTTGGCATAAAAGCTCCCGTGTGGGCATATTTTGCTCTATAGCACATGGCATGGCATCAGCCAATTTGATGCAGAGAAGTAGGATATAAGATTTTTTTCATTAATTTCTATTATTTACTGATTGCCTACCTTGTGAAATATCATGTTTTTGTGGAATGTTTACATTTTCTTCTTGTTTTGGTTTGATTGAATTTTCCCAGTCTGTAGTTTTCCAGTCTTCTTCCTCAATATCACTGTTATCAAACAAATCTTCATCAGACTCCATTGTAAATCTTGCTATTCTTGAAATTCTGATAATTAAACAAAAACAGGTTGTATTTTCAAAATAAAATATTAAGTAGCAGTGACATACCTCATATTCAAATTGTCATAATATTAAAAATATAACAAAATCAGTATCTAGCTCTAAGTCCAAGCCACATCTGAAATGAAATGAAATAGGCTTTTCCTACTGTCCTGCTCCTAAACTGAGCTAATGAAGACGGGCATACCCCATACAGTCTACTATTAGGGAAATTTTGCCCGGGCAAGGGATCTTTTACGTGCACACCTATGCGTACACAGGAGCTTGGTTTTTCATCTCATTCCTATGACTAGACAGCTGTCCTTGTCAGGCCCGTCATCCTGCATCATTGACAAGGGGAAACCACACCAGAAAATCTTAATGAACCTTCTCAGCCAATCAAAGGGTCGAACACCCGACTTCCAGGCTAGCGAGCTAGCATCTTACCCAATACCCACTTGATCCCCTCCAAGAGTCCCAAGCCTCATCTGGAAGTAAGACTAAGGGGTAACGTACGGGTTGCATTGAGATGTTGGGTGATACGGGAGTGAAAGCGAAGGTAAATATAATTTCGCAATATGGCAATGGTAAAATAGAATAACAATTTATAAAGCGATCCCAGACCCCTTGCCATACACTGATATATATATAGTAATATAATAGTATCCATAATGACATGACATCTTATAGGGCCTAGTTATAATTAATAGTCCATGAAAATAATATTAATAAGAAGAAAAATAAAGCAAATTGTCTCTTTCACGCTATGTCAGTCATATATCATACACAATAAATAAAGTTGAATACACGCAGAAAAAATATGTTTAAAGAAGATTATGTTATAAAAATGCCTAAATTAAAATAATCTTAAGACTACATGGACCTACTCAACAAATAAAAGTTTTCGTCTTTCACAATCATTGCGCTTTCATTTTAAGGGACGTAACTGAGCTAACTCAAATTTTTCTCTATAAACTCAGTTTGGACAATCGAGACTAAATAAAGATTTCAATGATATAATGTCTAGGGGACATAACTTCATTTCTCACTACGACATTGGAATCAGACTAGTGTTGGTGCAAAATAATATTATCATTTGCCTCACTTTACTATATTAGCCCAATAACGTTAAAAGATTACTCGTATGTGTCATAGTTTATTATCATTGTTATACAATTTATATAGCTATGGTTTTATTTACGCGTTCGATTATGCTATACAGAACAGAAACCCTTTTTACAATATAACCACGACATGACATAAAACCAAGAACTAAAAAATCAACAAAAAAAATATCGCAACAAAAAGAAGAATATCACAAGAAAAGTAATAATCACAGGATAACCTGAAATAGATACACAGCAATAATACAAACTTAGAAAACAAAGTACTTGAATATGAAAAAGTTATATGAAGGAAAAGTTTTTAAAATTGAATGTGAACGGTGGCACAAGATCTAATATAACGAGATGGTTTATTACATAAAAAAGGGCTTGATAAGTAAAAGAACTGTAATCAAAAGTCTGGTTTATTTCGGTTTTAAAATAATTTTGATATCATGATAATCGTACTCTGTGGAAAGGAACTGGTCGCTAACCGCTACTCATCTTGTTTCTGTTCTTCTTCTTGTTCTTCTTCCCGGGGTGACGCCCTTCTTCTTGTTCTTTTCTTGGGGTGACGGCCTTCGAAAAAGCCCAAGTCCGACCGACATGAAAATTGGTATACTTCTTCTCTGAAAATTCTGCACCGATTTCCGAATTTGATTTTTTAATTTCACCCAGCAACATTAACAAAGATCAGTTCCTAGTCCATAGTACGATCGTACATGTTTTGTTGTTTTTATTTTTTAAAAAAAAATATTTAAGACGTCGCTCCGTGGCATATTTTAACTTTGATTAAAGTTTACATTGAAGAATTTTCTGCTGATGATCATTGGTCTGACATGCAAGTATAGTACATGTCTGCATAAATTTACAATTCAGATTTACGGTTTTCTCTGCTAGGGAGAATATTATGGTGTCTGACATGCGGGTATAGTACATGTTTCTGTATAATTTTACAATTCAGATTTACGGTTTTATCTACCCGATAGTTATGTATAATGAAACAGTTTGCTATAGCCTACTTATCGAAGGGATGAGCTCTCGGGTGATAATTTCTTAAATTATGTATTTCCTGCTATATAAGATAACTATTGGTCTTATTCATATTTATCTGTAGTAATAAACTGGATATTTTTTTCTACTTGTAATATTATCTAATGCTAACTTGAAGTGGGTTTAAAATCGAAAAAGGAATAATTTTAATTCTTTCTCTCGGTCGGAATCTTTCCTCATTTCTAGGATTTTTCATTCATATTCTTTTTCATATTATATATAATTAAAATAGATGTTATTTCGTGTTGTTCAATCAAACCTGAATGAAAGCCCAGGACGAAAAGTGCTTCAGGAATGTGAAAACAATAATATTTTTGAGGAAAGTTCGCCATTCTTTACGAAACAAATTACTGACCCCCGAAAAGAATCAACAGAATTTAATGCCTCGTTGGAACTTAATAATTTAGTATCGATTTTTGTTTTCACATCTTAATAATTTTACGCCAATCACTGAATCGTCAGTCCCTTCCTTATTGAGGATCTGCATCCAAAACTTGACCCCTTGATCCTGTAATCACTAGCTTACTGAAAATCCGACGAAAATTACAGATATGATATGTTAGGGATTTCGACAGTCCAAAGTTCCAGACATGCAGCTCCAATTATTAAGAAACCTTGCCCAGACCCAAACAAACTGAAAAAATATCGCCCGGTCTCAAACCTAAATTTTGTCTTGACAAGTGCATAGCATAGCTAAACAACATTTGGAATACTTAGACCTCCATGAGCTGCAAGAATCATTATTCGAAAGCGCTTACAGGAAGTTTCATATATAGAAACGACCCCTGTTGTCAAGGTTCATAAGATACGGCCCGTGCCAAACTTCATTATGATATAATGTTATCATTCAATAAACAAAATTGTATCCATCTCAAACTACCCGATCTGGTCGGTCACCCAATTCTGCTGAGATGCTTGAACTCTGACTGAGATTTGTGACTCAGCACTTTAATAGAGTTAATCAAAAGTTATTTTATTGGTCAACAGCAACGCGTAACTATTGACGGGACTTAACAAATAACTGTGAAATTTTATTGGGTGCTTCTCAAGGATCTGTTATAAGACCAATATTATTCACGATTTACACAGTGCTACTCGCAAAAATTGCCAGGGACCATGGCTTTGATGATCATCTACTCACAGATGATACCCAGCCATATAGACAGCACAGCCCAAAACTCAGACCAGAAACAGAAATTAGAAGACTGTGTCAATGTCTAAAATGACAATGATAAAACTGAAAACACCATACTTATAATTAGAATAAAGTGTCTAACAGTACATCTGCGTACGCTAGAGACTATCAAATAGTGCCTTTTGATAGTGCTAGAAACATTGGTGTCATATTTAATGATATACAATGCAATTATAAAACATGTTACCTGCAAATACACGATATACTAGAAATTACAAACGTTCATCATCGCTAAGACCATTAAGACCTTTGTTCATCCCCTCTTTTTTTTTATCATATTCAGACTCGACAACTTTAATTTTCTACTGGTTGGTCTTTCTAAAAGCTTTAGGATAAACTTATAGTTTAATATCTCACTCCAAGAAACGTGATTTTATAACTCCCATTTTGCCGAACCTCCGCGGACTCCCCACCTTGTACAGTATTAACTTGTGTTACATGTGTACAGATGTCTAAATAATATACTATTCCTATAATCTCTGTAAGTTCATGCCCCTGCAAGGAATCTTTGTGGTCTTCATTTAGATACCATTTGAAGTCCAGATCACTATAATTATCGGGGGGGGGGGGGTCGTTAATGGTTAGCGCGCGCTGTATCATAAGGGGTGTCAATGAGTCAACTGGCGTGGTTTCGATTTCCCGATTGTACGAGACAAGGCGCAGGGTCGCCTGTCCATCCGCGTGGGTTTCCACGGGTCCTGCGGTTTGGTCCCACTTCTAAAAACCCCTAAGCCCAAGTGAATGATTGAAATGAAGTTTAACCGCATGTTAGTTACGAAATGACCTAGTTTGTGTCGTGTGGACATTACACCCCCCTCTACTCCCTCTCTCTCCCTCTCTCTTACTGTCCCTACTATGAGAGGGAGGGGGTCATTTTTACCAAGCTCCTAATTTGTGGAATGATCTTCTTTTGGCTATTTCATAAATTTTAATTACGTTTGTCAAATTTCTCTTATCTTTATCGTGGGCTACTCAACTGTTTTAATTTTTTATTGTATGTTTCCTTTTTTTCTATGTAACTTATTTTCTATTTTAATTTTTTATTGTAAAGCGTCACTGAACACACATGTGGAACAAGTGCGCTATATTAAATGATATAATAATAATAAGGTACGTCGCAATATTCAAAGTTGTTTTATAGTCAATCATGCAATACTTGTTTATTCATTTTCTTTGTTATACCTGTTTATTCAATTTCATCATACCTATTTATTCCTTTTATCATACTTGTTTATCCATATCATACTGGTTTGTTTATTTTTATCCAGTTGTTATTGTAAATCGCATCAAAGCAATTAAACTTTTCAGCACATAGAAAATGATTCTTTTGTTTCTTTCTGATTCAAAATCTACATTGGTTTAATCTTTCCTGAACAAATTAAAGTATTAGTTATTCCATCTGGTTCGTAAAGCCAATCCCATTCTTCGTGAAGATTTTTCATACTGGGATGTGCTTTATTACATGTAATAAAACACCCATTTATATTAAAATAGTGCATCTTTACTTTTGGAATATAAAACAGCAATTTTCTTGTTTGTTGTGTCTTTAACTAAATATTCAAACATCTCAGATTTTCCTATCATACTTTTGATAAGAAATAAAATCCTTATCAATAAATATGATAGGAAAATTCAAAGGTATAATGTATACTATATATACTACCCATACAACCCTCTAAAGAAATCACCTTGGAAACATGTAGCAATTCATTTTATCTGGAGTGTATTTTTGTAAGAAAATTGTATAGTGCCAGATACGATACTCGATAGGTCTTCACTGAAAATATATAGCTAGCGCAGGTGGAAAAACAGTTAGAACTTATTTACTTGCACCGCTTTTTACAGCCTAATTTTCAACTCTGCACGTCTGCAAGCGAGAGGGAAACTTTATCGTCTGGTTATGAAAAACATCATTTTTGTTATTCTATATCATACTCCCATGCTTCGTTCAGCACAGTTGAGTTGAAGATAACCCGAAACTAGCGACGTTTGTACATTTGAGGGGTTTTCGTATTTGTGGAAAGTTTTAATATTCTTAAATATCTTCCAGGATTCACATAATGGATTTCTTACGTCTGAGCAACGAGACGGTAAGTTAACTCAAATATTCATGAATATTAATCGTTATAGCTGTTCTAAATGGCATGATAGCATGGAGCTTTTATTATCAATGAAAATAAGAATAAATGGAATTAGTCTGTATAAATATATTCAGATATATATTGTACGCAATGGATTGCTTAGTATAATATCTGATCATTTAAATACATGTACTAGAACCCGAGTTAATAAATTGGCTAAATATGTTGGAATAATATGCCATACTAGACCTCCTACAACACGATAGGGGGTGGCAGACATTTATATTTACCAGCACTCATTATTTTGAATGCTGCCAATGCTTAAGAAGTAGGCCCCATATTTAACAGAAACTGTCTGACCCCGTTACATCATAGGTTTTGTGGAGAAAATGTATATCTGTGTGTACGAGTATCTTGTTACATCTCTCTAGCAAAGTGTTGAAGGATGAATCATACAGTACAGACGCAGGCTCTCAAGTATTATCTTAGAAGCCTGCTTCAAAATCAAAACCTAACTGATTTGAATCTATGGAAATAAATAAACAAATAAGACACCAATTATTCTGATTGCATAACATATACGTCTATCGATTATACTTAAGGACAATATTGGCTATTTTTTTCTTTGTCTTGTTTCAGAACAAAAATGATTCGGAATCTCTTGGTGATTTTTCGGTGAGTAAATGTTCACAAATCATGCAAATTTGCGTATGCAAATATTACACCCATACATGAAATGAAATGAAATGGGGTTTAACGTCCTACTGCGCTGCTGCTTTACACGCATAAAAGAGCCAAAATGAAAACAGAAATTAACAGCATTGCATGAGAAACCACCGTAACCATTCGCCACCTATTGTCACCTATTATGGCTAGATGAATTTAACTCTAACTAAAGCTAGTTTTATTTCCATTTCAGGTTTTTAATGACTCGGGAACAAGTACCATGGAGCGATCCAGGAAGAATTTATTGGGTTATTTACAAGTGATATTGGCTTTATTAGCGATTATCTGTAACCTGTTTATTGTTTGTGTCATTCTTTCATCTAGAACACTGAGGAACTCGTCCAAGCACCTGCTCATCCTGAACCTAAGTTTCGTAGACTTGATAAAAATAGTTGCCCTGGCATTATACGTCTATATGAATTTTGCCGAATCGCCTGTTTATGCGTGTGATTTGGAATACATTTCTCGATTAATCACAGATTTAACAACAGGTTTGTGTGGTTTCTTTATACTTCTATTAAATATAGACTACACAGCTACCACAAATGACTCAACTTCGTATCCAGGCCGCCGTTTGGTTGGACCTGTCATACTCACTTTCTTCAACTATGTCATTACTGGAATAGTTCTCGTTCCACTGTTAGTGTTACATATTAAACCAGAAAACTTCATCGGAACACCGACGTCATCAAACTGTTGGATATTCGACAAAGAATACACTTTTTTGATATATGAGGCAGTTTCCGTCCTTCCACAAACGTTTCTCATCCTCATGTCTGGTGGGATGACCATGGGTGTCTGCATAGCCCGCTCGAGTTTGCTCAATATCTCCAAGGATTCAAATCTTGTCAGACGTCCAATTGATTTAAATATTGCAGGATTCCTAACCCTGACTTTGTACTTTGTACCTTATGTGTATTCTCTGATAAGGAAATTTGTGGATGATTGTCAGATATGTAGTCCTTACTCACCCGCTTTTCTCGTAATACCTATGTTACCCTTTCTGAAATGTGTTCTGTTGCCTTTTGTATGGTTAATGTGTCCGGACGTTCGTGCAGCCTTAAGTATAATGTGTTCAAGACAAAAACTAGCCAGTCAGGCAGGAAATAGCATAGAGGAACCCCAGCCCAAGCCTCACGCAAGTATAGAGGACCCTAAGTCTGCACCACCCATCAATGTAGAGGACCCAAAGCCGAAAATGTATGCAAGTATAGAGGATCCCTATCCTAAACAGTATACATACGTAAGGGACACGGAATCACCAAAAGGTATAGAAGAGCCTATTACGGAAAATGCAGTAGAGCCCAACAATGACACAAATTTAACCAACATTGGAGAACCTAAGGCAGATCGGAGTATAGAAATCCCAATGACCAGCAACGTCATACAGGAACAGCCTGAAATGAATATCGTAAAGGAAAAACCTGTAAAAGATAACGATATCGGAGAAGTGGATGCAGATAAGAATGTGGTACATATAGATCCCACGGAAAGCAGTGATGTAGAAACATCCACAACAGGCAATTGTGAAGACGAGTGGATGACAGGTCCGGGTATAGAAAGAACTCCATGCGACGAAGCTACAGATCAAACAAGGGAAAGCAGTGACAGAGACGTGCCAATTATGGACAATAACGTAGACGAACCAATTGTAACCAGGGATCTAGACGATCGAATTACAGACAATGGACTAGACTACCCGACGGCAGATAATGATTTCGGTTACCCAATAGCAGATAATGATCTCGGCTATCCGCTCCCTGATCTTGATTATCCTATTGCAGATAATGGTTTGGAAGATCCCATTGCAGATAATGATCTTGGTTATCCGATGCCGGACACTTATCCAGGCTATCCTATTGTGGACAGTGGCCATGAAGATCCAGTCGCAGATAATGATCACAGTTATACGATTCCGAGCAATGATCAGGATTATCCGTCTGGAAATAATGGTCTGGAAAATCAGATTACTAACACAGGATATCCTATTGCAGATAAAGGTGAGGGAGAACAATTAAAAGGCGCGGGATTAGATGTGTTGAAGAAGTTCGAACCAGGCGAAGAAATAATATTGTAACCTACTAATAATTCATTATGGGATGTTTAGTTAAATACCATACCAATATTACAAATTGGTGCATTATATGACAGCCCATTATAAGACTCTAATTTTAAGACATTAATTGGGCTTTTATTAATGACATCGGATGGTCTGTAATAGGTTTAAAAGTGGAGACCTTAGATTGGCCTGTATTATTCAAAAGTTAGATTTCAGTGTGCTCAACAATATTAATACATTACAACTTCGAGACGTTAGGATCTGACAAATTTTGCATTGATTTGGGAAATCCCACTTCAATAGGATCTTTAAGATTCATTAAACTGTGAAGTAGTGATTTGTTTTTGTAATGTTTATTAATGGTATCGTTGTAGATATTAAGCTTGGTGTAGTTAGCCTTGGTGCCGTAAGACTAGTGCTGTAATAATCAACATGTTCATTCATTTTTATTGTTTTTTTAAACAATTTATTAAAATACATACATGCTTTTATGCTTGCTATCAATAGTAAAAACCACTTCTTTTTTATACGCCTTCTTTGAAATGTGGCAGTCCGTCTTCCAAGTCCGGATACTGAGTTGTATTATTTACATTAGTGAGACGAAGTGGCCTATCAAATCCCAAAAAAGTTCTTTAAATTACTTAAGTGAATATTACCCTTGGTTACCACGTTGAATATAGTGGACACTGTGATGACAAATGTAGCATCTAATTTGCTTAAAAATCTGACGAGAATGTTCAAATCAGTGAGTAAAAGAACTTCGTCGATTAATAGCAATAATAATATGCGTCTATCACCCTTAGAGTTGATGCCATTGACCTCTTTGTAGAATTTTGAAACCTAAATTTTTTAATAGTTTCGGTTGTTAAGACAAATAAGTCTACCGAGTAACAACAATTTCAGATAACACATTAATAGTAGGTGCAGAAATAAACAACATTTCAAGTTGTCGAAGCTTGTGAACGCTCTAGTTGTGTTTATCAAGGTTTGGTATTGTTTTATTTAACCTAAAGATTTATTTGTGGTGAACCATGTTTTGCCGCTTTGCAATCTATCTTAATGTTTTTTTGTATTGTTAAACAATGATTCAGCCCAATTACCAACAAAGATTTGAAGCTTAATCAGTTCTTGTTGAAATTGTTTTGTCGGATTAAAACATGACTCGACTATCCTCAGTGACTAAAGGGGGTGTGATTTTAAACATGGCATGTTTCTTTCATTATATGGGTTCACTGTTTGATATTTCAATTCTAGAACAGTGATTAAACAATTCAGTACTAATATAAAATTTCGCTAAACTCAGAAGTTGTCAATTTTTAGTATTTATCGGAAGTATACTGTCAGCATGAGCTGGTGCTACCAGACAGCCGTCTCGAGCGCCCAAAAGAGGGACAAGGCACAAGAGATTGGTTTGACTTATTCTCAGAATGAACTAAATAAGGCAGTTTCATGTTTTAAAAAAATCAAAACTAAGCATTATTTTTTTTCGGTTGAAAAATGGTATGTCACACAAACTATGTCATTTTGGGACTAGCATAATAATGGTAAATTTATTTTAGTAATACGCTTGCTCGTAGGATTTTTCATAGATGCCTGGGTTCAAAGACGAAATGCCCATTTATCATTTTTTTAAAATGTGTGTTCGGCTTAAAACCAACATAGTGGGACAGATTACTTCAAATAGGGAAATTATCCAATAAAACATTTAGTTGCTCGTTAATGTAAATATCAATATATGTAATCTTTTATCTTCCCTTAAAACTCCATATATAAATAAAGATGATTTGAATAGCTTAAATATTATAAAATCAGTATAGTAATAAACATACATGTATACCCATATACAATGACAATAGGACCATATATCAACAGGTTATTTTAGAAATGTCAAGCTCTATGACATTTTACAGTTATAAATAATATACGTATAAATAATGGTAGCAGTAATAGAAATATAATTAGATAATTTACTTGATTCACGGTGTAACAAATGTTAACTGTTGCGTTTGTGGAGTTCCTAGTGAATAGAACTCGAGAGCTTGTGTCGATGGTGGACAATAACTAAAACAATTCAGGTGTTCTTTCTTGTAAGTATTTAATAGTATTTTTTATTGACAATTTATATTATACTTTCTGATCTTGACAAATTTCAAATAAATACACGATTTCGTCCTTAAGTTATGATCTGGACGTTATGTCGTTGTTATCAAAACGTGTTGTTTAGGGTTCCTGTCATCCACCTACCCTATCTCAGTAATTAATAAGCTAATTGGATTGTCTGAAGTTTGAACCAGTGTCAGAAAACCACAGACAAATTGTGAATTTCACCATTTCTCTAGTGGAATGCCTCAAAGATCGGTACATGGCCCTATTCATTTTCTCTCTATTACTTAGTCACTTGATGAGCAATTCCTCTCGTCACTATGACTCACTTATGCAAGTAATCAAATTCTATATGAGATCATGAATCAGTTTTAAATCTAACAATGTACGTATAATATGCGTTGAACAGATATGTTGAAACAGGAAATACATATAAGTTATTTGGAGGCTCGGGCTGGGGAGGGCGAGGAGCACTATTCTCTGGGATCTGTGCTTTCATCCATCTGGTAAGAAAACATAATCCAAATTATTATTATGATTGTCCCGAAATAATCCAGATACTGTTATTGGAGGTTAAACTCTATAAAGAAACAATATAAAATTCCCACGAATTCCCAAAACGATTGACATTTGTTTTTCACGCACACTATAAATATGTAGGGGTCCCAGTTTATTTCTCAAATACATAAAACATAATGGACACCGTAAGTAACGCAAACAAGACAGCATGGTTATCCATCCGTAGCACCCCCGAATTGTTGAACATGGAAATTTTGTCAACTACAGCCAAATACTGTATTTGGTTGATTCCGTGTGTCAATGCCGTGGCGGCATACTTATATGGATTCCAATGGTATCCATCTGTTGTGTCCGTGATCTTTATCGCCCAATAACATTGCTTAATCAATGAGTTCCCGAAACAGTGACCCTCGAAGAAGATTTCACCTTTCTAACCAAATACGTATTTGACATATATAACAAATAACCAACAAATACAAATTTTTATGTATGTTTTTTAGTCTACCATGAATTTAACAGAACATATTTCAGATAATGTGTTCAGGGCTTATATTTTTCAGAGCATTATAGACGATAGTATTCCAAAGCAAAAAACAACAATGGAAAACTACACAAGATCACAGCCTGCTACACTGGAGTCGGAGGTAATATCAGGAACGAGAAAAATAAATCAACACAATAGCTTTGTCTTTTTATACATACGTGTATAGGATGAGCTGGAATCATTACCGCAGTGGTGTCATTTCTGTCTAATTTATTTGAATTCCAGTTGGCAATGACATTATCCCCCGCCTCCAATAAAATTAAAAAAACAAATAAAAGAAGACAGGAGCACCCAGTCCAATGTAATGGGCCCTCTCCAAGCGAAGGGCCCATGAATCGTAGAAAGTCAGAAAGCTTGAAACAAACTTATTTTGTGTAATATTTTGCATGTCCGTTGCCTCATATTTAGTGGTGTGGTAATTTTGGGTCATTTATGTATCGAAGGAGTGAGCTACTAATCATTTCAACACCACTCTCCAATTAGAACCCCTCATCGTACAAAGATATAATTTTCAAAATTATCCGGGGACGGTCCTGAGCACCCCCTTGCTGGGTTCCCCGTTTGTCGTTGCCTTGTTCCGCCCCTGTTCATTGAGACGTAGATTCTTCTGGATAATGCACATCGTGTCAGAAGAGAACCTGAATTCAGATTCACAGACCACTGTAATTGATAATGAATATGTAAATCATTTCAGTTCCTTCTCAGAACTAACAGATCTTTATCTTTACTTTGTATGTTAACGAATGTTAAAAATACGTTATGTACGAAGCGATAAAGAGCTGACCGTTCTTGCTATAATAGTTCAAAAATAGATAAAGCAACATTTCATTCAAATTACTTTATTCTGGGTAAGTTATCATTGTTTGAAGTCTTGACAAGACGTGTGCAATTATTATTTATTATCGTAATCACGATGCTGGTATATTCGAGGCTTGGCCACGCGTCTCCGTTTTTGAATTAAATTATTAGATGGCCGAACCGTTAGAATTTAGCCACAATCGCGAGTTTTTGATGGCATTTGATGGCCTTGTCATGTGAATAAATTATTGATTAATATAACATGCATCTTAAAACAATGGGCAACAATAAAATATGTCTTTTTCTAAGCTGAAATAACTATGAAATGTACTAATATGGACATATATTATTATTTTCAGAAAGCAAAGTATATGACAGTGGTAGACGTGATTTGTTACACCATGATAGCTATCATAGCATTATTTAATTTAGGTGCCATTATTATTATTCTGTGTACCCCCAAGCTGCAAAAAGCCCCCAAGTATATAACAATTATCAATTTAAGTATGGTGATGTTGGCTTTAGGACTATTTGTGTTAATGGGGCAACATGCTAATTTCGTTCATTTGAATGCTTCGTTGTATTATTATACTGGCTTATTTCATTTTTTATGTATGGCATGTATAATATCCCTGTGTGTCGTTCTAAATGTAGATTATATAATGAGGATCGTCAAGCCCACCATATATGAAGGAAACAAGAAATTTGCGTTACTTGTAGCGTTGTTGTTTGCCGTGTACTGCATCAATGCGCTTCTGATTGTCCCACTTTATATTGATACGTATGTCTTGGTTCGTCAATTAGGTTCAATGCTAATACAAACGACTAACCCCCGATATGAATCAATTATAGTTATTTTGAGTGTCATCCCCCAGACTGCCTTCGTGCTTATTACGGGAGTATTGGCTATTGTTGTTTATCTCGGGTACCGGAAGTCCCAACTGGACACTCCTACCCCTTTAGAGCTTCTTGTAACTGACACGGTTGTTATTTTGCTGGCCAACATTCCCCTTGTTTTAAAGTATTTGTTAGCATTAAATTTTGCTTTTCTACCCATGGCTTTAACTGTGTGGCTTTTGCCCTTTTTGCTGCCCACAATATTACCACTGAATTGGTTACTGGATAAAGATTACCGCCACTCCTTCAGAGATCTTGTTTTGTGTCGATGTCGCAAAACAAGAGACACGGATTCGTACGAAATGATGTAAGAATGAGTCTAAAGCAGTTTAAAATCTCAATGTTGAGGGATAAAACTGGACAACACATTCGTCCTTGGACATTGGGTTAAATGACGTTCATGCTGAGCACTGTAATTAAAATTAAACTACTTTCGTTTCTTTTCGTTACGTTTGTGTTCAGACTACCCAAAGCCTAATCTCAGTAGAAGTATAATTTACCTAATCACAATGGCAAATTTCTAACTGGAAAGCCAATGGTTAGCACAGGGAAATATTAAATAACGATTTAAAATCGGAACAAAACAAAATTCCCATTTAACTGGTGTCTTATTGTTTTCTGAATTATATTGTCAAAATATAATACATGTATAAGGATTTTCTATAATGTCTAATATACTTTTTATTCGTATCTTTTGTATTTTTAAATTATTTATAAATATATTATTGGCTTACCATCCCATACAGTGTTTGTTTTGTTGTATTATTACGTATACACATAGGCTGGTCGTACCACCCCACAATGATACCATTTTAGGGTTACGATGCGCAGTTGGGAGTCTGAATCGCCTCATCTCCCTTTATGCGGGCATTGTATTAGCTATATACACGCATAACAAACAGTGCAATCAACAAAAACAATCCTGTAAACGTCGCCATTCTTTAAATCAACTCATACCGTTTAATATTGTCTTCGTACCAGACCATCTTGTGAAACTACCCAATCCAATCACCAGATGGTGAAACTGGTTGTATGACAGGCATCAAGTATCTGCAACTGAAAGGACTAGCCCCAACAAAAATACAACTTTGGGGGATGATGCCCCTTCCACTTCCACATAAAGAAGTGGGCTGTGGAATTTAAGCTTGGTTGATAGATACTTGACCTGGAAGGCCATTAACAGCAATCGTTGAGGAAAACATTACCCGGAAGCATGTCATGGTGATAGCCGATCGACGATTAACCACTCGACATATTGCCAGTGTTGTGGGAATCTCTCATGAAAGGATTGAGTACCTAGTCAGTGGTGCAGGAGGAAAGGCCTGACAAGGACAGCTATGTAGTCGTTCCAATGGGACGAAACATCGAAGTCCGCTGTATACATTGGCGTACACGTAAAAGATACCTTAGTAATTGGATTTCGATATAAGTGTAGGCCATAGTGCTGCTGCCCGAGCAACATTTCCCTCATAGCGCACTATACGACGTTAAATCCCACTTCACTTCATTTCATTTCTTTCACATACATGATCTGTAAATAATGATGATGTTTCATAGTAGGTGACTTTGATTCTTCGAAAAGTAGCGATCAGACGATGCTTTCTGGAATAGGTTACAACCAATAAACGGCTGGGAACCACTGATCTAGAAGCACCATGATAATACAAGCTTTATGTGGGTAAAGATAGTAATATAAGAGGGGGACCTAGAAAAAACTGAAACAGAAATCATTTCTTTGGGAACTGTTCCGGTGTGGTCTCTAGTACTTCCATAACAAAAGCGGTCATTATCGGTCTTGGGGAAATTTGCATAATTAACATAAATCCAAGATGGCCGCCAGAAGACCAGAAAATCGCCGAAATCCACGAAACCGTTGACTTTAGCGCAAATAAATGTATTACCGACCAATAGGAAATCGATACTCGCGAGTTCAAAAATGCCGACATTGTGTTATCTTAACGTCATGTTGACGGCATTACGTTGTTCTCGTGACGACATTATCAAATTTTATAGTAACTGCGCTCGAAAAACTGCTGGAAACCACGAACTGCTGTATAATTTGTATAAAAGAACACATCTTCACCCAAGCTGAAACTATATAATCATCGTTCATCTATAGTCTGAAGCCACGGTGGCTCAATGCGTTGCAGGAAATAACCAGAGAAAGTAATACAAGTATAGTCTCTACCTCCAACTGAAGATACTGCACAATAGTCAGGTCAAAATATAGTTGAAACCTCAAAAGATTGCTACAAAGGGTTTCTCAACTTATTCTTGTAGGCTTCACTTACCCAAGTAGGACCCCGGAAAAGTGTTTTTATCAAGATGACGCCCAAGCTGGCTACCGAAACCTCTTAATGATCATAACTCTGTAACAATCAACCCAAATTTGATGACCTTGGTGTCTATCCCTAGGTTTTTGGTAGCAGAGAATTACATCAAGATCATTAAAAGAAATGATGTTTGCCTTGAAAATAATCCATTTCAACTGCCTATCGATGCAGCAGAAGATGCAATGGACTCTACTCTACTACTGTATGTTGCCCTTGCCAAGCTGAAAACTGTGACAAACCAAACAACACTCATGAGGTCGATACAGAGGAGGATGGCACTTAAAACTGAACGCTGTGAAACTTATTCTATGGCCAAAGGTGTTTGTGTATTTTAAGTGATAGTGGACAGCTGAAGGTCATGAATTCAATTTCATAGTGACTCAACAGCGTAGTGATAACCAAAGTTTTCTTAATGTGTTTCTTGTCCCCCCAAATCTGGGTATAGACATCAAAATCATCAATTTTGAGTCAATAGTTATGGACTATTGTCATTTGGAGGTGTTGGAGACCATATTTGACGTCATGTAGACCTTGATCATTTTTTATGATCCTAATGTGTTCTTTGCTCCCACAAACCTAGGGATTGACACAAAGATCATCAAATTATGAATATTATGACGTTTCGGTGGCCATTTTAAAAAAAAAAAACTTTCCGGCGGTCCTATTTTGGTAAACTTTTAGTACATTGTATGTTATAAATACACTAAATCCTACCAGAATCAATTGAGACACCTTTCGTAGCAATATTTGTGGGGTTGAGGGGGGAATTTCCATATATCGACTTGATTACAAAATCGCAGCTAAATCTAAAACATTAAGGTTGACAACTTTCGAACAAAAAATACGTTGCGAGGACAGCCCTCGTGTGCCCGAATCACTGCTGAAAATCATACGTTGTAACTGCAAAGGGGGATGTAATTCCAAGCGATGTAAGCCGCAAGCCTGGTTTGGCCTACGCTGTTGGATGTGAAAACTGTATGGATATTTCTTATGCAAACTCCAAAACCGTGATAATTTATGCCTTTGAAAATGTGGGCGATATTTTCTATTTTTGGTCGCATATGTGTTCTGTTTCATTGATATTTCTATATAAATAATAAGATGCCGATTTTCTATATTTTTGTTTTCATATTCTAAGAAGGTAGATAATTCTAATCGGTTTTTAATAGATAGTTATGGATGAAATGAATTGATATAAGCGATATTTTGGAGTTTGCATTACGGCCTACTCTTGTATTGAATTCCAACATCCAAGGGAACCTTAAATTGCACGCCAATGTGTTTATGGGATCTCGGTTTATCGTACCATCCGAAGGACAATACGTTGTCCCTTGTCAGGCCCTCTGCCCCACACCACTGACATGGAAGAACCACGCTGGAAAGTCCTGATGAACTTTCTCGGTCAACGCAGGGATCAAACATTGAATCCCCAGGTGAGCAAGCTAACGTCTTACTCACTGAGCCACCGTGGTTCTCGCTATAGATGAACGATGATATTTAGTTTCAGTTTGGGGGATGACGTGTTCCTTTGTACAAATTATACAGCGGTTCGCGCGCAGTTAAATTTAAATTTGATTATGACGTCACAACGAGCAAGACGTAATGTCGTCAAAATGACGTTACGAAGTAACAATAAGGTCGTAGGGAAAAAAAGTCGGCATTTTTGAACTCGCGGGTGTCCATTTCCTATAGGTCCTTAATACATTTATTTGCACTAAAGTAAACCGTTTCGGAAATTTCGGCGATTTTCTGGTTCACTGTCCGCCATCTTGGATTAATGTTAATTATGCAAATTTCCCCCAAGACCGATAATGGCCACTTTTGTTTATATGGGAGTACTAGAGTCCCTACCAGAACAGTTCCCAAAGAAATGATTTCTGCTGCAGTTTGTTCTAGGTGCAATTTTATCTTTACCCGCCTATTAGTTGGTTTGGGTTTTGATACTTATTTATTAACATTCATTATAATACATTCAGCTAAACCAGCATCACGTTTAATAATTCCACGCTAATTATGAGGGACGATGATAACTATACAAGTTAAATGTCAAGCCAAATAACATTACATATATAAATCACAACGCGATTTCTACTGGTACTGATAAGTTGAAGTTTATAGAATGATTGTTCACAGAAACGGGTAAGTTGTGTGTTTCTAAAAATTCTTCACTACATGTGTAGCGTTCTCAAATTGTACTGTTGTGTTTTCAATACCGATATAAATCAGTATTTGTTTACGCCTGTTTAGTTTCATATTCCTGAAGCAATGGCCCGAGAAATCTCTCTCTGACCATTGCTGGATTGACTTCTGATTCTTGAACTTTTGCGGGAGTGCGTCTATTCTCCCCGTTCAATGAAAGCTATCACTTAAGTACAGCAACATGACAGTCCTTCGTTTAATCTAAGTCTTCCCGAAAACTTTGGACAGTGATTTAAGGTATTAAAAAAGGTATAAGTATGTTCGTTTCCAAAGAGTATTGTTTACATTTCATTCGACTTGATAGCCTCGTTTGTCACACAATTAGTTTTACTGCAGTATTCTCCTATGCACGGGTTAATTAGGCATAATAAAAGCGTGAGCCATGACGTAACGTTATGTAAACATATTTGGTCCAATACTGGCACTCGTTTTAAATGTAAAGCGTTTGTATGGTAGGTAGTGATAGGTTGGTAGTCGGACTACTGACTAATCAAAATTTAACACAACAATATCCACTCAGAAGAGCAGTGTGTAGTGAGATTACCTATAATCAAACGAAACGCTGCGCGGAGTATGGTTTAGTTTATAACTGTTCAACTGTTACACTCAAGTATTGCCCAATTTTGGATATTGTAACATTAGAAGATGTGGTTGCAATGTAGGATACGCCTACATTTTGCAAGAGATGGATAGAGAACAAGCTAAAATGAAAAGAGACCATAATCTAGAAAATTATAAAATCGGATGAAAATTGTGACATCAAGAGGGTTGACAACTTGTATTACATACATTTACAAAATTTGCATTCAAAGAACGACCATTTTGTCGGATAGTCTAGTTTTACAGAAATTCGAATTCAACCTGCATTAGGGTGGAATGGTGATATATTTAAATAGTTTTAAAATCAGATAAAAATTATGGCCTCTAGAGAATCCACAATTTGCAAAATCAGGGGTCATAATTAAGGAAGTTAAAGTCTTATACATGGATGTGCGAATATCGAACGGAACCAAGATCTTTGGGTTATAGACATGACTTTCAAGTTTCATCAAAATCACAACACTGTTGCCTCTGGAAGTATCATATATATTTTTTTACACTATTTGCGTAAGTGGGACGGCCATTTTGTGCGTCAGTTTTGGTCCGATTTTCACGAAATATGAACTCTGATAAAATTATGGTGTAACAGTGATATATTCGAACTTTTTTTTTAAATCGGATAATAATTGTGACCTCTAGAGGAACCACATGCAAAAAACGCGATTTTTCGCACAATCAGGGCCATGATTCAGAAAGTTACGATTCGATATGTACGAAAATGCAAAGGAACCAAGATATTTGGGTTATAAACATTCATTTCAAGTTTCATCAAAATCAGAAAAGTGTGACTCCTAGAGGGTCCACAACTCTGATACACAATATATTTTTACGAAATTCGAACTCAACCACCCTTAGGGTGTAACGGTGATATGCGTGAAAACCGAAAGGAACCAAGAGCTTTGGGTTATAAACATGATCAAGTTTCATCAAAATCGGATAAAATTCTGATCTGTAAAGTGTCCACAAACAAATTGTGGACGGATGGGCGGACAGGGGCGATGGCATTATACGTCAACATGAAAAAGTGGCGACAAAATCCAACGAAATGTTTCAAATCTCGTCTCGGTCGTATTCACGGACACGAGTCCTAACCGTAGCATTGCAACACGGCTAAATCTTGAATGGGATAGGATGGCTGTTACAATGAATTCCAGTAGCCGTTGTTCTAGAATGAAAGAATTGGAATCGTAAATATTATTATCATTTGTTTTCAGGTTGTAGTAATATTGATACCGTGATAGATAATGACAAATCTAACTGTAAGTATGCATCACTCATTCCCTATAGAAATCGCGTTCATTTGCATCTCTAATCGACATGTTCAGTGATCGATCCTGGTGTTGACTGAGAAAGTTCCGTTATGTTTTCCAGCTGGTACATGTCAGTGGTGTAGGGCGGCGGACTTGATAATGGGACGAGGGGGGTTGGGATGGCCTATTGGTCTAGAGTGCCGCGCTTCGACCTCTAGCTGGCCGGTCACCTCTGGCTTGCGGCTGTGGTTTCGATCCCTGATGTGAGCGTATGTGACATGGAGATGGAGCGCCTTCTCAACCTCGTGGGTTTCCTCCGGTTTCCTCCCACTGCTAAAGACCCCTAAGCGAATTATTGAAATAAAATTGAACCATGTGTTAGTCCCGAAATGACCGGGTTTGTGTCGAGTGGACGTTAAACCCCATTTCTCTCTCTCTCTCTCAAATGGGACGAACTTCCGTGGTGCCTTGCACACACTGACCTACATATACAAACAAAATGGCAGATGAAATTCGATCCAGGCAAATTTAAGCACGTTGCACCCTCGCACAACGCTATACTTCCATTTCCATTTCTGAATTTTTCATATTATGGTCGACAAAATGACCATATTTTTGTCAACCCGCTAATTTTCCCATTTGATTGGACATTGCAAACTATCCAAGACCTTTAACCCTGGCTTTGTGAATAATCTGAATATAGAAAATATTAACTTTTTTTGAAAGCTTGTTACAGATTTAAAAATACATTGCATAGCTTATATTATGCCCGTCTTCGCTAGATCCCATTTCATTTTTTGTCAACGTTAATACGACTTATGGAACAAACTCATGGTTAGCTCAGTATTGCGTTTAAATGTATACAATCTGATTAAAACACCGATTCGTTTCGTTTTTTATAGTTCAATATTTTGTTTTAATTGTCTAGGATCTGGAATTGTTATATTGCCGGCGTCAGTGCTCACCCTGGGTTTCATTTTTCTTCCGCCAATTTTTCATTTTAATTTTATTAGCCATATCTTAATTTATTAGCCATAAATATCTTTTAGATTTTATCAGTAATTTCTATTTACACAAGTACACGCAATATATATATTACATCACAATTTACAAAATTCGTCACTGCTTTGCAAAAGCCCATTTTTTGAAAGCGTTTTCAACATCTGTGGTAACCACTTTTAGTAACATTAAATTAAACAGTATATTTTTTTTAATGAATATTTGTTTTTTTATAATTAATATTTTGTCAACTAAACACTCTTTCACGGTCTGTAGTTGTCACGGGAATTGTGAGTCCTAAAATTCAAAAGGTAATATCTCGGTTCAGAGTGGAGCAATTTGACAGAAATTTTTCAGCATATTCTATTTACGTTATATATTTTTTAACTGTTATAGTCAGTTCTTTATCAAGCCTTCCATAATTCCCCTTTAATATTTTATGTTTTTTCCAAATTTTTCTCCGTTGCGAAATTTTGAGGTAGCCTAGCTAGTACATGCAGGCTTCACGTCGCTTCAACATACAGGGGTGTAATTTTATTAGATGGACGAGAGCTGATCATGTTAGTATCATCTATAGACGTGGAATATATTTTGTGATGACATACTAAAATAATCTGGCATTCTTCTATCGGACGTTGACGAAGGCTCTTTAATCTTTCGCTTACGACCCTTGGCCCGGCGTTTTGGATGAAGTAAGGGATTAGCCAATGAAACGGTCTGTTACTGTGGGTAATCTACTAGAAACGTCAACGCTTATTGATTAATCAATGTTTGACGTCATTGGGTCAAAATCCGCTGCACGACCCCTGACACGACTTTCCAGTAATACTTATCAGTTCTTCGGATCCCAGATCTTCATGTAGTGTAGGCCATCGAAAGTATAAAAACCGAAACGAAATATAGAGTACATTTTAATCAGATTGACATGCCCGGTGGTCTTCTTGGTCGTTAAAACGAAATTTTAGCTATTTATTTTACACCTGAACAATCAAATAATTCAATTATCTAAATAAAATAATCGTCCATTATTATAACTCAACTTAAACATCTCAAAGAATTGATAATTATAGTCCAAAAGTCCAAAATAAAGTTGGGGAGTTGGATGGCCGAATGGTTACCGTGCGCGCGCTGTATCATACGGCCTGCCATTGAGTCAACTGGCATGGTTTCATATCCCCGGTTGTACGTGGCAAGGAGTAGGGTCGCTTGTCCATCCTCGTGGGGTTTCTCCGGGTACTCCGGTTTCCTCCCACTGCTAAAGACCCCTACGCACAAGCGAATTATTGGAATAAAATTGAACCATATGTTAGTCCCGAATTGACCTAGTTAATCCCCTTTTTTCTCTCTCTCTCTCTCTCTCCAAAATAAAGCTAAAATCACAACTGCATTTCCATTTGTAAAATATGCATTTTCTTCACCACGCAATCGTGGTAATGACTGAACATTCGCTCTTAGGATTGCCTAAATAGATAATACTTATTTTTCTTCTTTTCAGCATTATTACGCATACTTTGAACAGGGTGATGACAACCAAGAAACCCTATGGCTGCTGGCTTTGCTGTCTTTTGAGATGCTGTTAGTTATTCTCAATGTTGGTTCCATACTGGTCATTTTAACATCGCCCGTTTTAAGATGTACACCGAAATATGTGTTGGCCATTAACCTCAGTATCGTCTTCCTGGTACAAGCTCTTCTCTTACTTTCAATCTGGATTGCAGCCCGTTTCTACTCCCAGATCCAAATAGATTTTTGTACTTTATATTATTATCAATTCCTGGTCGGAATTCTCTGTGTGGCACTTATTGGAACATTTTGTGCTGCCATGAACATTGTCTACATCATGAGAATCAAATCTCCGAATTCGTTTGATAGCAACAAACAATATTTTGTCTTGGCAATATTTATTATTTTGGCCTATTTTGTAAATGGCATCACTGTGACACCGATTTACAACAAATTTGTTGATCGTGTCGAATATATAATGGATTCTCAAAGCGTCTGCGGCTACAAAATCTTGAACGCTAGACGAGAAATTATTCTTCTTGTACTGGCTAATGTGCCACACTACTGTTTGGTAATTTTGGCGGGATGTTTGATTTTGATTTTATACTACAGATACAAACATTGCCGTCGCATTTCAAAACCAAACGACTTGGTCGTTACAAATATTGTAGTATTAATTTTATGTTTCATCCCTGTTTTGTTAAAGATATGGTGTTTAAGCCATCAACAGATGAACGCAATGTGCAAAGATGAAGGGATTTGGCAGCGTGTTCAGAGCGTTGCCCCTTTAACTGTTGGTATTTTGGTACCATTTATTTGGTTTCTAAATCCAGTCTACCGTCATGCCGTTCGAGATTTTATAACCTGCAAATGCTGCAAAGCCAGTCTAACAAATTCATATGAATTGGTATAAAAGTAGTATAACTGTTAACATACAGTTTTTATTCATGTGCATTATAACTATTCGCTTTTAAATAAAAATTCCATTATTCAAATGGTGTCTATTCTTTTAGAAATGTCAATGTGGACACATGCACCGGGTCCCAGTTCAATTATCCAAACAATTACCATTACTACACTGAATATATGGTACTAATCCACTGGGTCGGCAAAATGCCCAGAATTACTCAGAGGTGTAATAGCAAACTGGTCTTCAATGATAATGCAATTCTACTATTTTGGGGAAATAAATATTGCTCTAGATCTGACTGGAACTTTCATATTTCTGAAAACTAAGAGCAGACCTGTAATGTCTATCATTGACCAACCGAATTATTGCAAATAGGAAAATGAGATTTTCGTGTAAGTTTTACAACCAGCTAGTCTCAAATTAACCTCTCAGTTTTGTCCTTGACATTTTACCTATTGTGGCATATCACTAACTGGAATAAATGATTCAACCTGACTCTTATTACAGTTGCTGTTTTCATGGAAATAAAATAATATTGTACAAATTGTCTTTATTATAATATTATACATTTATATACAAAATAATTGCATCATAAATAAATCGAGCACTTCATTACATAAATCCCTATAACTACATAATACAATGAATACGCAGTCGATTGCAGGGATTCACAAAAATTGGGTTCCCTTGACATCTTGACCCATTTAAAACCAGTAAGCACAGCATCTGAAACAGTTATCTGTCTATTAATTCAGTAGCTAAATGTACTTCTTCGTCCTTGGTATCCCCAGTGTTTTCATTCCGTTCAACTCCACTAACCCCTGGGTTAATCTATGGGGGAGACATGTTTTCTAGTTATCCACCCTTGATGATTGTGCTATTTTTATCCACCAATCGCAGACATCGTTTATGGCAAAGAAAACTGGCAAAGGGGAGTAACTCTTGTCGGACAAGGTTAGGCATTAGCCTAATATTCAAAATTATTCTAAATGCTTATTTACTAACAACAAATTATACGATATACCAGTATTATTGAAGTATGGAGGTTTATGTAGGTTCAAGAGTTTTATTGAGAATTTTTCGTTCGTTCGCAGAGTTTTACGTCCACGTGATACATAGACAAGTTGTTGTGAATCAAATTGCTAAGTAAAAGTTCAATAATAATAAACATAACGGAATGAATTATTTAAGACAAAGAACGAATATTAAAATTGATAACAAAAGTCAAACATATAGATGTTATACATATTTAAAATCATGCGAAACATACTACACATTTTGTTAATTCAATTAAATATAATTGAATTAGAAATATATATACATTATTTACATAAATCATTAAAGTAAATGGACATGAATATGGTTATCTACCCTTATAAATACAAAGGCGACACGACAGGTTTGTGAAATGTTTTTTGATTGGTTCGTAGACTACAGCTACCCTATGGATCAACCCAGGGTATAGTGGAGTAGAACAGAATGACTACACTGGGGATACTGAGGATGGTGCTTCTTGTAATAAAGCAGAACATACTCTACAACAAAATTAACTTTTTAGCAGTGTCTCAAACACATTTGGGACTATCTGAATTTCACTATTGTGATATATGTAGGTGTCCCTGGATTGTTCCAAGATGAGCATATCTAGCACAATCAATACATTAGGTTAGGCAGCATTATAGAACATATGCATCTATTATAGGCTAATGCATGCATGGTAACTCTGACTAGTAGGCCTACATATACATGTATTGTAGACAATGCATACATATAACTCTCAAACTAGCACATAAATTTAACCCAGCCTGGATATTAAGAAGTCCTAGTTCATCTTTAAATAACACTAAAATTTCACCATTGCCATCCAGGCGGTTTACGACAAACTTCTGAACCCAAAATGGTAATGTTATCTAAATGTTTAGCTGGAATGTTAGAACTCATTTGAGGCATCTCATTGTGAAATAGCGGATGGATCGTGATAAACAATGCTGGTCTTGATGTCTTGTACTTGATTGACAAAGCTTTTTGCAATGCCCGACTAGAATTTAAAGTGGAACCAGTGAACAGTTGTAGCACAATCAATACATTAGGTTAGGCAGCATTATAGAACATATGCATGTATTATAGGCTAATGCATGCATGGTAACTCTCAGACTAGTAGGCCTACATATACATGTATTGTAGACAATGCATAGGCTACATATAACTCTCAAACTAGCACATAAATTTAACCCAGCCTGGATATTAAGAAGTCCTAGTTCATCTTTAAATAACACTAAAATTTCACCATTGCCATCCAGGCGGTTTACGACAAACTTCTGAACCCAAAATGGTAATGTCATCTAAATGTTTAGCTGGAATGTTAGAACTCATTTGAGGCATCTCATTGTGAAATAGCGGATGGATCGTGATAAACAATGCTGGTCTTGATGTCTTGTACTTGATTGACAAAGCTTTTTGCAATGCCCGACTAGAATTTAAAGTGGAACCAGTGAATAGTTGTAGCACAATTAGCGATTTAACATTCTCAATAAAAACTGTGACACCTTCAGTATCAAAGCTGCCATTTTTAGACAAAATACACAGTCTTTCTAGATTCTGACACGATCCAAGGGCTCGGAAAAATGTTTGATCTAATTTTACATGAGGCTGCTCAAGCCGAAAGTCTAGTAATTTCTGAAAATGAGGTAAAGCTGCACACAGTGAAGACATATAACTACAATGTCCACTCAGTCCCAGATAAGCTATGTACAACTTTTGTAAATTAACACAGCCCTTGGCAATGTTTATCAAACTGTGTCCTTTTAGAATACCATGTAATCCTGATAATTGTAAATATTTCAAATTTTTCCATTGACCAATACATACAATATCTTCATCCCGTACTCGATACGATGAGCATGCTTGATAGTGAAAGGTTTTAGGATGCATTCCAAAGTATTTATTAAAACCTGAACGAAAATCGGCTCCAATCAGCTCAAAAGATTCTACATTTGGACATGACGGTATTAGTAATTTTGGGGGACTTTTACCATTTTCTTTTGCATCCTTTAAGGGCAAAACTTCTACTGACTGTGTTTCTATTCCTATCCTCCTCTTTTTACCAAAATTATTTGTATTATCACATTGACTAGATAGTCGTTTCCCAGAGATCGATGTTTCATTGTCTGTATTTGATTTGTTGTACTTTAAACAGCAAGGAGAAAAGGCAACACTCTTCCATGTTGAATTAATAGAAAGCATTTCACACAAACTACCCCCTGAACTTAACTCATGGAAATGGATTCCAGCCAAGTTAATGTGCTGTAATTTTGACAGATTCAATAACATAATTTGTAGACCACTGACATCAACTGCACTTTCATCCCCATTTGTGGTTATATTATGACAGTTATTCAGATTAATACTTATCATGTTAGGACAACATTCGGCAATAACACGTAGACTGTCAGAAAAGAGTTTATTGTTATCTGCTAAACTTAGAAACCTGAGCTGAGTGGCGCGTTCTAGTCTAAAGAGTGGATTTGGAACTTCCACAGAAGCTCGGGAAAGATCAAGATTCTCAAGGTCATCTACTTGTTGCACACATTTGACAAAATGTAGTTTATGTTGCAATTTTTCAAGGTTTGATACAGGTTGCAGTATTGTTTTGAATCTTAATGGTAGTTTACAGACCTCAAGCAATGTTCCGAAGAAAAACATACGTGCAACAGGATCAATTGCATCATTGATAGAGAGGACTGTTAGGTGTTGAAGATTTTCTTTCTTATTGATCTGTGGTTGAAGGAAATATTTGGGCATTCCTTTGGTACAACTGGGATGACCCAATATGTGCAATTCTTCGATATGTTCACAATATTCGAAGAAAGATGGTTGTGACAAGAAATGCATAGAAATACTTTTAGAAAATTCTAACTGGTGTTTGAAATGGACACATATCTTTTTGATATTGGCAAGTGTTTTTTGGGCTACTGAATTTTGTGTGAGCTCAGTGTGGAATTCCTGTATATCTTCTGTACTAAAAGCGAAAGTCTCTAACTTCACTAAACATGACATCAACCTACACAATCTTTTGACAGAAACTTTACATTGTAGAAGCTGCAAATTTGTTATATTTGTGCACCTAGAAATTGCCGATTCAAGCAGACTCCCGGATATCCAATAACTGTAATTCAAGTTCAGGCTTTCAATGTGAATTGTGGTACTGGACAAAAATGTCTGCAAAATGTTATCAGTCAAGTCATAACAGCTATTAAAATCGGAATGCTTGACTAACGAGCGATCATGACACAACTGGAAAAATCTTTTGTTCACATTACTGCATTTGCACAAGTCTATTGTAGGCAAATATCCAAGGATTTTCAGCAAAACGTCGTCGGATAACAAACAAAAATTATTCAGTGTGGACGCCGCCATGTTAAATTGTTGCTTATAGATGGACCTGGATCACAACAAAAACTAAATTTTATCAAAAATATAGACGAGGATTTGACAGTTACGTATCTTCCAGGAGATGAATTTGTTCTTGTCTGGAACTGATCAATTATTGTTCGTCCATTATACTTGTAGTTATAGTATGTAGAGACTACTGTAAACACAAATAACCTACCGAGCCTTGAAATATTTTTTAACAGCTGCGGACAATAAATATAGTTAGCTCCCTTTATATTATATTTTTTCCTCGCATGCCGAGTCTAAAGCTATAGTATCATATCAACACAATTTATGGAGTGAGATGGGTGGTCAATTATCATTACAAAAAAATAAATGATATTGGACATAAATAATTTTATTTACAGTATTCCAAAAAAAGGAGTCAAAATGGGCTTTGTGAAAAAATCACCAAATGTTCCATATTATATTGCACCACATTATCATGCAATCTGTGCACCATTTCCAGTATTCCCTTCCAGCCTATCCATCTTACAAAGATACATTACGACCCTGCCATACCATTATCAAATTCGGGACAAATTGTGGGCTACCCAATTCTCTTCTATGGTTTAATCAAAGTCAGCCGTTTCCGAATGATGTAAGTTCAAACCAAGCGGGAATTTCGATTTAAAATTCGAGATCTCAATAGTGAGCGATATACCTAAATTGTTTTAGGATATATATATATGAAATTAGACAAAACTTTGGTAGCATAATTGGGGTGTGTAAAAACTATTTTTCTGCGATATTTTGGTCCCCACAACAAGACACGTTTTGAAATGAAATGTGTAGGAATGTGTTTACAGAACAGCCAAATATTCTTTGAAATATTGTAAATGATTTACTACATATGTTATGCATGATCGTTAGATAGCTCTATCCCCTACTATTAGGTGACAGAAGCGTCGTTTTGCTTACTAATATTGATACTAATATTAATGATGCCTTCTCGCGTTTTGATAATATTTTTGGACAAAATCAGATTCGATCTAATTGATCAATCAAAGTTTGCTTCTAATCCCTCTCACAACATTTTAATCGGTTCAAGAAAACTAGTCCATGCAAAGATAAAGTATTTTTATTACCCTTTTTATCAAGCAACTTGGGTGAATGGGCAATCAGCTTTAGTGAAATGAAATTGGATTTAATGTCTTACTGGTCTGCTTCGCCACGCCAATGTAACGAGACCCGGGTTTTCGTACAATCCGAAGGACTATACGCTGTCCCTTGTCGGGACCTCTGTCCTGCAACACTGACATGGAGGAAAACCACGTTGGAAAATCATGATGAACTTTCTCGGCCAAATGCAGGGATCGAACACTCGGCCTTCACGTTTACGAGGCAACATTTTAGCCGCTGATCGAGCCACCCATGACAACATATTTTAGTGCTTTTATTTTTAACCCATTTAACAAATACTGGAGCGGCCTTCGTTTCGCGTTCGTTTTTTTATAAGTGTAGATAACCATATTCATGTTCATTTATTGAATGATTTATGTAAATAATGTATATATATGTATGTATGTATATATTATATCTTATTCCTTTATCTTATTGTATATTAAACTACTATGTAGTATGTTTTGCTTATTTTAATATGGAAAACATGTTTCACAAATTATTGACGTTAAATAAAGCTATTCACATACACACATGTTATGTTTATTATTACTAAATTTATACTTGATACATTTCCTTCTCATAGTTTGATTGGACTGTGTCTATGTATGCAGTATTGTTCATAAGCTGAAGGTATTCTCGCTAATACCGGAGTATCACTGATCGAAGTTTTGAATTAACGAAACCTTCTAATCGACATATAGGTGGCGAGTTGTAACACCCTTCTCAATTAATCTTATGGACCTACACATACATGTATATAAATACGTGTCTGATCCTGATTAATAATTATGTTATACGCATAATTTTGTTTGTAGTAAATACACATTAATTATAACCTGACCTTCTCTTATTCTTTGTTTGGGGATACTTGAGGAGAATTTCCTTTTGGGTAATTCCAAACCTTGTCTCCTGAAGAGGACTCTTTGCGTTTTGCTTACTTTACCCGTGATTCGTAATTGTCCTAAATATCAATCACTGGTGTCAGAGTAGAACCGTTGTTGGCTTGGCGAGTATTCCATAAATATACCAATGTCAAACATATACCGTGGGTCAGATAATTATGTAACAGATATGCTACAAATTGACTCTAGCATCTTCCATGTAGCCCAGTATTACCCGGCGGCACAGGGAGTTCCCCACCCCAACCCCACATGTAAATATTGTTTTGGGAGGACCCGGACGGGATTTTGTTCCTCATGCAAAATCGTGGGTTACCACGCCCCTTTCCTCAAATGAATAACGATATCAGCTGTTCAAGAAAGGGTCAAATGTATACCTTGTAAGGAGGGTCGATAGATTTACCCACACCTGATTTCTGTCTAATCAGCACTATTATCGATAAGCCTGGATGATTGAGTCTCAAGTAAAATGGTTTGTAATTGATCACCCAATGGGATCCTAACAATAATATGGAGTATAAATACAACAAAAGATAACAGTTACATACATACGTTAATCTAAGGATCTAGGACATTATTTATGTACACAGGATTAAGGTCAATTATTCTCATTTATTTACACTGATCATTTCAATAGAAGATTGGATGTGACTTCTTGTTTTGATATCGTATGGTACGGTAGCCATAATAATAAAGTAATTACTCTCACCTGACATACACAAACACTGGCAATACAACGGGTTCGATATTTTACAGTAATGTTCACTGATTGAATTTGTGTTGAATATTGGCTAGATCGATGTCTACAGTAGCTTTAATGAGATGTGAACAGTGTGCATATATACATGTACAGCGATAAAATATACAATGTACTTGCACAACTAATATGTAAGTATGAGGTGCGGATTTATGAATGAATTTGTTACATGAGTATGTATGTGTAGTAACATGTCTAGATTCATTTATGTCATGTACAACTAACATGCATGAGGTATGGATTTATGAATGAATTTGTTATATGAGTATGGGTAACATTTCTAGATTCATTTATGCCAATTTGAAATCTGACATAAATTAATTGAAATATACCACCTTAATGACCTGGTTACCTATAATAATTATTTATAAACTTGTTGGGATGTAAATTTTGAATGCAATTCCAGTTTCTGTGGCATTGCTTTCTCAGGATTGACAATTTCCAGCATGGTCTTCATATTGGACATACATGGTGCCATCAGATACAATTGCTTAGCCTGGATCCCTAATACAACTTATGGATAAGTCCACAATAAATGTTTGTGTAAAAAACATTAATTTGTGGGCATCTAACCAGGCAACAGGATATTTGCTAGGAAGAGTTATTAAATCTTAAAAGACAACAATACGAAAAGTAAAATGAAATGAATCCATCACTTTAATACATGTACCTACAATTTTCAGCAGCAACTGAACAGTGAAATGAAGGAAGTAGGTTGTACATTCTACTCAAAATAAACCCGTGTCCATTCTGCAACTATCCAAGCCAAATCTCTGGGCTGGAAAATAATGTAAATCAGTAATTTATTAAAAATCAAATAATACACAAAAGTAAAAGATGTGAAATTCAAATCAGAGCTATTTCATGAATTTTTAATGATTAATTGACGTTATGTAAAGATCAACCTACTATGTAGTCGAGTTCAAACTTCAATCATTAAAATATTTTTGGTTTAATATTTTTGTATGTACAAATAAGCCCAGGAGTCTTAAAAGTTAAAATATCTTAATAATAGAGTGTACTTATTAGCCAAGATTCTGTATGTATACCCATACTTAAAGCCCCAATAACACTCTTGTTGTAATTGAATAATATGTCCCAATCTTTATTCTGGCCAACAAATTGTATTATTTTACAATATTCAAATTAATTGATGATACAAATTTCATCTTAACACACCTAATTTAAAGAATTGGAAAAATTCAACTACATGATTTCAAAAGGTTAACGTAAACCTTTTCAAATGTGACTTGGATTTTAAAATATTTTAGAACACTCTGAACAAGTAAAATATGATGTAATGGATAATTTACACAACAGGTAGGACAAATAAACATCTAGTACTTAGAATAAGACTATTATTTATTTTCTAGAGCTGCCAAGCCAGCAAGAGTGTTATTGTCCCTTTAAAATGTTGAAATTTTAATGGATAGGGCCCTTGTGCTTTGAAAATGTTTTGGAATTAATGTAATGCTTTTGTATCTTTTTAACAGAAATTTGAAAAAAATCATATTTTTCAGGAATCACAGGCAATTAATTCCATCAATGGAAGACGAAATAGGGTGTTATGATTCTCCGTGTAGTTCAGATGTAACCGAAGATTCAACTTCCATTTTAAGTGGCACAAACTTGTCTCATAATAACAATAAATTATTATGTTGGGGCTGTAGTGATTTTGGACAAAGTGGCCATGGTTTGGTGGAAAATATGTCATTTGAAAAGAGTCATCTTCAAAATAGTTGCTGGGGTCGGATAAAATTCATGGATTGTGGATCTAGTCATACAGTAATAGTAACAGGTAGGTTGTAAAGTAGATTCAATATTTCAGCAACTGTGCACTTCTGAATAGGTAGAATCTTCATTTATGAATATAAGTGTATAAGATAAAGGCACAACACAGACTTTTAATCTTGTGTAATTGAAACAGCTATTTATATTTGATTATTTTTTCCAAGTGATAAAACCATTGGAGAAAGCTCATTATGTCAAAAAGGTGTTCTCGATTTAAAAGAACAAAAGAGGATAATAAAACATTTGAAGACACATGATGCACCATTTTCATTTTCACCAAAATATTAAACACACGCTATATATATACTCAGTTTGATTATTTAACATTTAATAAAGCAAACAAAATGAAAATGCAAACTTGATTCATCCGGTTCCTGTGCAACCCCAAAAAGATGGTGGCATCTTGTTTAATGCTCAAGCAGCACATATCAATGAAATTTCAATTATCGTAAATGAACAGAATTTAACCTTTATTGAACTGATATTCCTATTAGAGATTAAAGTAGCTAAGTCTCTAACTCAATATCGTCCAAAATCTTCGGCATTCGAAACACGAATTATTTGTCAATTTAAATCAACACTGATGTTGTCATTTTACCAGGAAAAGATGGGCTTTTGATATCCAATATTTAAAACAAAATAAATATTTTACCATTGGTACACGAATCGTGTACCATAATGCGTTTCAGCCCCAGTTCTAGCGAGAGACTCGAGGAACGAGGCTAGAAACATTGCACCAAATCAAACGGCGTATGTAGACTGGAATAACCAGACACTCGAAATAGCCACTCGATTGAAACTTCTGGCGTATTTCGCCGAAAATAACTAATTTGAAATGAGAGTACAAACGAAAACGACTGAATGTAAATCAGTTTGTATACGTTCATATAACATTTTTATATGCGTTGCGACCCATTTGTGGCAATTTCTAGGTCTCAAATATTAGCGATTTAGCTCCTTTAAACTTTTACACTATTGTTGTTTGCAAGGTATTTCTATAGTGCTGATTACATCATCAAGCCTTTAATATTCAACGTTTAAAGACATTTTTATGAACAGTGTAGGCTTACATGAATGTAGGTCCATTTGTTTATATATTATTCTTAATTTGCTTTTTTCTCTTTTTGAATGCCTTGCTTTTTGATTATTTGAGGTCTTTAATTGTTGAGGAGGGTTTGTCATTAAATATTCTGCCAAGTGTCATTGATAATCATAGAATAAGTTATAAACCAATACAAAGTTTGAATTGAACCTTGAACATGGTCTGATATTTTCTTTAATGTCAATCTTAAAATGAGTTGTCTCCCTTTAATCTCCTCGTACTTCTTCCAATGGCCAAGAAGAAATATTTCTAAGTTGAATTCCTTCCATAGGCACATGGTAAATGGCTTTCATGAGATCAAGTTGACCATTATAGATATAATCCCAACCCTTGATTATCTAGGAGTCACAATAATCCATGACATGCCAACAGTACAAATTATATAAAGTACCGGTAGTCTTAACAAAAAACATGTTGGTTCAAACATTCTTCAAATTAATCAATCCAAATGGTAGTAGGTATGGCCATTTAAAGTTACTTTCTATTGTCACTATTGATCATATTTCGTTCAGCATTTTCTTTCGTGTTTGATCATGCTTGAAAAATACTTCACAAACATCTTTAACCTCAAATTTTTGTTTTAATTGTCGAAATTACAAACTATGTCAAAACCAATTTGATTCTCTGTTCGTTGGGGTGTTGATAAATAAATAGGCAAATGAATTATGTGAAAAAGCTCTGTTTAAATTTTCAAAACTTGGAACTATCCATTTGAAGCAAGATAAAGATTTTTTCCTGTTCTGAAGAGAAAAGGACAATTTTTACAGGTGTTCCCAAAGAACAGAAGATCAATCGGTGTGGCAGAAACAACACATTAATTCCTTATTTTTGTTAAATTTAAAAATGGAAAATAATTGTTGGTCTTCTTGCTTATTGAAACTTTTATCTTTTTATTTTCTATTTTATTTTAACCATTTTTCAATCTGCATTGTATCTGACAGCTTGTAATTTTTGCACCTCTGAATTGTATTTAAAGGAGCTAAATCGCTAGGAATATTTGGGGCCTAGAAATTTACCCAAATGGGTCGCAACGCATAAAATAATCTTATATGAACGTATATAAACTGATTTACATTCATTCATTTCCATTTTTACTCTAATTTCAAATCTCTGATGTTCGGCGAAATACGCCTGAAGTCTCTATAGCATGCCAATCCCTAGCATCTGGTTATTCCAGTCTACATTATTGTGTATGCTCTCCATGCACCACGGTCTAGCCTTGTTCTACAAGTCCCTTGTTAAAATTGGGCCCGAAACAGATTATGGGACACGATAATATTGGATATCAGAAATATTGGATATCAGAAGCCCATCTGAAGATCACATCATCAATTTTGAATTAAATTTACAAATAATTTGTGTTTTCATTGTCGAAGATTTTGGATGATATTGAATTAGAGGCTTAGCTACTTTAAAGGAGCTAAATTGCTAACATTTGGGACCTAGAAATTGACACAAATACTGTAATATGACTGTATACAAACTGATTTAAATTCAATGGTTTCCGTTTTTACTCTAATTCAGATCAGTTATATTCGGGGAAATAAGTCAACTGTCTCAATCGAATGCAAATTTCTAGCGTCTGGTTATTCCAGTCTACATACGCCATTTGATTTGTTGCAATGTGTGTAGCCTTGTCCCTTGAGTCTCTAGTTACAACTGGGGCAGAAATGCATTATGGTACACGATTTGTGTACCAATGGTAAAATGTCTATTTTGTCTTAAATATTGGATATCAGAAGCCCATCTTTTTCCGGTAAGATCACAGCATCAATGTTGATTTAAATTGACAAATAATTCATGTTTTAAATGTTAAAGATTTTGGATGATGATATTGAGTTAGAGACTTATCTCACCTTTAAGTGGAAGTATGATATTTAGTTTTTTTTAGAATCTTATTCTGTATTACATCTTGTGACAGAAACTGACTGCCACATCGCTTTCAAATATTGTGTCATTGTTTTCGATAGAATATTTTCATATTACTAAACAATAGTGTTTAATTTTTGCTTTTGATTTATTGACTTTTTTGTGTTTATTTGTTGTCAGAGTTCTACATGCCTTTGCCAATTATTGAATGAGCCTGAACAATATCTTAGTCAAGTGGCTTACAGCCTTTTTAATAACCCTCTCAAGGTTGCTATGAACCACAATAGCCCAATGTGTAACATCTCATCCATTGTGCCTGCGGTTTGACAATTTATTTGTGTTGTTAGTTTTTAAGTGATGTTGGAGTGTGTAAGTGATGGTTATTGTTACGCTTTGCCCAGCGTAGCCTCGTGTAAATCAGCTACTATTTCCTGTATCATCACGCTCTGATATCTTACTTGTCAAATGAGAGGATTTTTTGTTTCGGAGATCAGCAAGTGTGCCAATTTCCTTTACTAGCAAGATGTAATGTAACTGTCAGTCTTGGCTCTAACCATCAAAACCTCACTTCCTGTCATTTACATAAAATTGTTTATTCAATCTCTTGTTTTTTGTTCTCGTTGTTTTCAAACTATTCCGACTTGGGCAAACAATTTTCTCCTAAAGCAATTGAGTAGGTCGGGGGGAAACATTGGTGGTGATTCTATTAAAAAAGCCAAAGTGAGCAAGAGTTGAAATTAGGTAAACCTGATTTGAACTGTGGTGTTGATATTTTTTTGCTTTATCAATATGAACGAAAATAGAGGTGTCATTCAAATCAGGCGCTACATTGCATAAGGTCTTTTCAAAAACTCGGTAAACCAATTTATGAAAGATTTAACTAAGCTGACTCACAGGGCTTCCAATTATTTTTGCTGCTTTTCATTTTTATTTGATGTCATTTTTGAGGAGTGAAAAAGATGAAATTGATAGCGAAGAGTTGCCTTATTCTGTTTAGTTGTAAATTAAGTTTGCTCAGAGGGCAGCCCTAGTCAATATTTAATTGCCTGCCGCTCGGGAATTCCAAATTTTTTGCTTCAAAAAGTTGCTAAATCTAAAATAAAACTTCTTTTGCTTCAAAATCTAATCTTTCATCCAATATCTGAATATTTTATTAGGTCAAATGTGGTTACTTTTTCAGATTGATTCAAATTTGTTTGTTGCTCCTGAAATTGGTAAAAGTTGACTTTGGCAATTGTTAGAATTAAAGGTCATATGATCCAGATAAGAGGGATTATAATTTTTTATTTCAGTGATTGGCCAAATCAATACAACAGAAAGATGAAATAACTTCTTATATTTTTGTATTAACCCGATGAATGAGGATGGGTGTATCTGCCTACTCGAATCATGGACCCCTTTTTTGTCCATTTCAAATGACTAGACACCTTTCCTTGGCCAATCTTTTGGAAAAGTAAAATTGATCGTCTATTAAGATAAACACAACACTTCTATGAATAACAATTAATGTATTCTATTAAAGCTACGTTTCAACAATAATTCTCGACAGGAAGAACATTTCGGATTTTGAAAGTTGTTTGATAAAAGAGGGTGGTGGTGGATGGCCGAGTGGTTAGCACGCGCGTGCTGTATCATAAAACCTGTCATTGAGTCAACTGGCGTGGTTTCGAATCCCCGGTTGTACGTGACAAGGAGTAGGGTCGCCTGTCCAACCTTGTGGGTTTTCTCAGGGTCCTACGGTTTCCTCCCACTGCAAAAGACCCCTACGTGCAAGAGAATTGTTGAAATGAAATTAAACCATATATTAGTCCCAAAATGACCTAGTTTGTGTCGAGTGGACGTTAAACCCCATTTCTCTCTCTCTCTCTGTTTGATAAAAGCACCAAGTTATTCCCCTTTGTTACAAAATCTTGTAAGCACTATCAAGGCTTTAATTATGATGCAAGGGGGTTGGGATGGCCTAGTGGTCTAGAGTGCCGCGTTTTGACCTCTAGCTGGCCGGTCACCTCTAGCTTGCGGCTGTGGTTTAGATCCCTGGTGTGAGTGTATGTGGCATGGAGATATGGGCGCCTTCTCAACCTCGTGGGTTTCCTCCGGACACTCCGGTTTCCTCCCACTGCTAAAGACCCCTACGCGCAAGCAAATTATTGAAATAAAATAAAACCATATGTTAGTTCCGAAATGACCTAGTTTGTGTCGAGTGGACGTTAAACCCCATTTCTCTCACTCTAACTTTTTACTTATGATGCAAGCTTTCTGATATTTATATCGTTAGTCTATTCTTTTGAAACAAAGACCGTTTATGAATTTCAGCAATTTTTGATTAAAATTTCAAAACATATTTCCTTTTGAAATATTGTTAGCATCTTATATTAGAGGCCGCAATTGTTATCCAATATTTCTAGAGCTGGCTGTCTTGGCTAAAATACCGGTAGTTCATTACATTATAATGAGCCAAGTTATCACTGTTTGCATTTGCAGTTTTGATTATTTATTATCGTAACCACAGTACTGGTATATTCAAGGCTTAGTGTCATAACTGCCTGGAGTTTGGAGGTCATAGAGGAGAGGGGAGGTATATGGTTGGTGTCTGGCAACCTATGTTTAAGGAAACAAGAAAATTAATCATCTTAAGAAAATGATACATTATATAAATATATTTTAGAATCGAACATATAAAATAAATTTGACAAGTATTGTAATTAGAAAAATTGCTGAATTGTATGTTTATTATATGATGTTTTTAAGTGATTAATGTTGGTCTTAAGATCAGAGAGAGAAAATAACAAGTCTTCTCTTTCTCAACTGTAATGATTAGCTATCAAGATTGACATATCGTTATTGGTGAAAATGTTCTGTTACAACTAAGAAATTTCTCACTCCATTAGTCTTAGCATTATTGGTCTACCACAATCCATTCCTGGATATAGCTGGCACCATTATTTATAGCCTTAAATCACCAAACCTTGTAATAATGAATGCATTGGCCCAGAAAAGCTACAATTTTTAATATTCCGTCAATTATAAGGTTGTAGACCGACTCACCATTTTGACATTGAAATTAGCTCGAGATATTTGTAGATTTGTCCAAACAAATAAATGATATGAAAATCTAACCATGGGAACTATGGATAGAGAGAGCTATATACAAATATTTAAATAGATGATAATAAGTTTAATTGTTTGATAAGTCTGTGAATAGTATGTTAATACCCTTTATGCTTACTGATTTGAAAACCAGGAATAAGTCTTTTGTTTAAACATACATTGTGCAAGAGCTAAATCTGCCTATTGCAGGGCTTTCTTAAGACCTGAAATGTTATCTAAATTATTAATTAGACATTAATTAACTTATCCAGACCATAATTAACTCTGGATTCCATTGCAAGTCTGCGATATTTAGCGGATTGGAAAAGCCTACATATTTTGAAAAATAATAATTAAACGTAACTCTGGATAATTTATATATTGGTTTTTATCGTACCGATTGTAGTTATGATGATGGAATCTTGCCTAAATTTCGAAAGCTAATATCTCGGTTCAGAGTGGAGAAATTTGGCTGAAATTTTTGATATATTTATTTATGTTATTTATTTTTTAACAATCGTAGCTGGAACTGTCATCCCTTTACCATCATTGTAACAAACCTCAGAATTATGCAACTGCATAATTATACGCCAACTCTAATGATAACAGTAAAGACAATGTCTACATCAAAAGTATATGGGTAATATATCTTTAAGATTGGTAGTTGATATAAATATGTCTTAGATATATAAAGTCTGTCAGGTTTAATGAAACATTATCCAGATTTTTAAACCTGTCAACACAGAAATAATTGTAGATTTTTATTTCCAGTAAAATTATTGTATTATAATTAAAAAGATAAACTACTAGACCTTTAGGCAAGTAATAACTTTCCTCAAACATGTCTATTAAAATGTAAGACACAAAATCTTTATACTCAGATCTTCATCACACGCTCAAACTGCATTCGAAGTAAGCAGGTGACTATTGAAATCCATGGGTCTGTGTATCCATCTGTATGGTCATCTGCCTGTCACAATTTTTCCTGAAACAATTGCTCTGCTTCTAATTTGTTTAGATATTCATTAGGTGAATGCATTGATTGAGTATGATAATGGAGCATTTACTGCTTAGGGGGAAATTCACCTTTTGGAACACAAGGGCAGGATATCAACATTGTTACAGAACAAGTTCACGCGTTGTGGGAATCTGTTATTATTTACTCAATTATGGCCCTTTGTTCACTAAAATTTAATGAAAATTCTGTTTTCAAAAAAAAATACTTTTGTTTAAACTTTGGATTACTTGTCTTTTGGCAAGAGTTGGTATACTGCTGTTTATATCAGAATCACAGACCAATTTAGTGAATATTCAGGTTTATTCCATATGTAAGTAACTGTATTATAATTACAGTGTCAGTCTTTTATTATTAATGCAAATAATTGTGAAATTTGTTTGGGTCTGGTAAGGTAAATTGCTGTAGCAATACTATCAGAATTCTTGTCTTAAAAAGATAAAGGTGATATTTGATTTTAATTTATTTTCACTATTCTACATTAATTACCTACAGTTTCATTTTCTTTAAGAAAAACAAAAAGAATCTCATAATGACAGAATTTTTTTTTTTTAATACTTTTAAAACATAAATTCTCTGAATTTGGTCAATTACATGAGAATACGCAGCTGCACAAAATGCACTTTCTCATTAAATGTTGAATTATTACAAAGATGATACGTCAGAATGTCGCCGTTTGTTTTTTTGTCTGCAAGTAATACAATATTTCAAATTTTTTTATGTCAAGCTATGCATGATTATGATTAATATGGGTATTGTTGTGGAACCCTTTTTTTAGGATGTAAATTCGTCACTTGGGCAAGATGATCCGCTCTGTCATTATTATTTCATGGCAACTTGTGTCACGTCAAGTCAGCCATACTTTAAATGTCTTTATTCAGTAATTGGTAACACGTCAATATAGATATTTTAATAACGTTCTCCCACATCTTCCCTTATTTATTATATCCGCAAAGTGTGGAGAACACAAATTATGGTTAAAGTTGGGTGTCAGGTAATCATGTATGTTCATTAGCAGAGGGTTTATTAAATAAAGAGATGACATGTTGCAACCTATAACACGCCAGATATCATTTCAATTACTACCCATCCTTTGCTCATTGTTCCTCGCTAGTCACCTTTATTATAGCAGGTATGGTCTGTGTCAGGATTATGAATACAACCCATGGTAACAGATTACGGCACTATGACACCAGGCTAGAGGTGTCGTTAGTAAAACCAGAGGCCAGCAACTTGCTAATTCTGCGGCTGCCCTAGGCTTTCAGCCTTTGTCTGTTCTGCCAGTCTCTGGTCTGTTTTATGAGGTCTCATAATTACAATGTTGAAATGATTAATAGCTTGCTGTTAGGGTGGGGGTAATCACTCAGTGTTCATCTCATAATCTGGCTAGTAATGCGAACAAAATGCAAAACCGGTTGCCTTTGCAATATCATGACTGTCTTCTCTACACTGTCTCTCCGCATTTTATCATATTGATAGTCAATTTGTAGAGAATATCATTGCCCTTGTATAACACATCAATCACTATTTTTGATGGGTAATTCTAACCCTCCATGCTAACTTTATTTACATGCGTATGGAGATCTGTAACCTAGTTTGCAACAAGATAAATGTCATTTTTTTTTTGACTTTAAGAATCAATGGAGGGGTTTTTGTGTGAGGAAATTGCACTCCTGACTGAGCAAGCCAGTGAATAGTTTTGATATAATATCGGAAATAAAGAAAGGCCAGCAACGGTTATGAACTTGTGACTGAAAATTGGAGGCAGGCAACCCAGGTCTGATTAAGTCTTGCCTTCCTGAACTGCGGCAACTAATTCAATGTAGAGTTGGCCGTCTTGTCATTTCGATGATAAGTGAGTTAGTCGGAGATGTGTTCATTGTATGGTTATAACTTAATTTGGAACCGCTCTTGGTCCTATAACCATGCTTTCATACTATTGCCACAATTGTCGAAATTAGATTAGGTTGAAAGATAAGGAGGCAAAATGGCTGCATGGTCTCTTAATTTATTGAACAATGACTTCACATATCTTTCTACTACTCTATTAATGTTTCAATTTGAAAATTATTTCATATCAGCGCAGGAATGAAAAGGTTGTTTAGCATCTTCATCGTTTATTGAAGAAATAATTAAGATGGCAACTGCATGAATTTTGTGTACTTTTCTTAAAAAATGATATCAGATTTTAATAAACATGCCTAATATTTTTGTCTTTTGAAATTTAATTTTTTTTTATCCCAATTATGTATAGATGATTTGATTTTTGTTCAAATTTGATTTGCATTTAGATGTCTATGATTCTTGATGATTTCCCTTTTGCCTTGAAAATTTGTGACCAGACTATTAAATGAATATTTGGATACAACCAATGCGTAAAATTCCTAACCCAAAAATTCCCCCCCATAAAATGAAATTCTGAATAGACAATAATAGTAATAAATCTGGCAGAAAAATTTTCACACATTAAAAGTATTTCAGGCGTTTTGAAAGACGATTCAGAGAGCAAACAATTTCACCGATGATTATGAGAAAATATGGCTACAAAACATTATTCACAGAGATTTTATATAAACAATTTCTATTGCCTAGGAGATTGAAAATTTTTCATCTATCCAAACCTTGAGGAACGTAAATTAAAAGGATGAGGGCTTATTGTCGATTGACAATAAGGAGGAATTTTATGGAGAAATTTGTCACCATTTGCATGAATAGAACGAGAGGGAAACCCAGGAGAAGAAATTGGCCAGATTACCATAAAAACATTTTCATGTCTGACACGAGATTTGTGTGAATTTGATGTCGATAGTTGTGTATGACTATATTGGCCTTCTTTGCCAAAGATTGTCATATTGATAGCCTTAGATAATGAAAACACGAAAGGCGATGATCTTCAATTTCACAAGTTATGTCAATCGAGCGCAAGTCAGAATAGCAATTAGGTGCTAGGTTAAAGTTGGCTGCCTTTCCTTAATTCCCGTTCACCTCAAACGACCGAGGATTTATTGTAGAGATACGGTAGAAGGAATATTATGTTCCTAGTGCTATTGACTACTGACAGGACGAGCAATATTTGTTATGACCTATGGATATTAGGTCTTCCCCTTCTGGCAGTTATGGCCTGGCTTTTATGAGTGACTGCCCCAATATTTCATACAAGATTTTTCCAATAAGCTGTCCACAAACGAAGGTCTTTAATTTTCCTCACATTGACCAACTATGTCAAGAGAGAGGATATCTCATAATGAATTTTCATGGCTGGCTTATTCTTCAATATCTTTGTACTAACATGTTCTATGTGATGAATTACATTATTGGAAATGTCTAATACTCTTGTAAATATCAGCTGAACCAAAAGGCAAAAAATTGGAATATTAGATTGAAAATCTTTGATGCCATTTCATTCTCTGCCGCCAAGAAAGAAATTAAGGATAAAATTAGAAAGTACACTAAAAGGAAACCCATCAGTCAGATTTAAAAGATTTTATTTTTATATTTTGGGGGTATTTCGGAGTACTTTTACTTGAATTTCTAAGAATCCTTCATCTTTGGGGAGGAAAATCTTATGGAGAGAAATCAATATTGAATAGAAAAGATATGTGACCATTTGATCCAGATTTGGTTAAGAAATACTGGTTCCAGGTACCATGTGCAGACTGTCAACTTTTTTTTAGATTTCCCAGACCTGTAAATATCATCATTGTCATAACTGACACCAACACGTTTTACACAGTACCTAATTCTCGACACATCTCGGACTTCTTTCTTTGACATTATCTCAATTTTCAGTTTCCGATAATTTGGTTACTATGTTAGATGTTTCGTAGGGTTCTAACACATGCATTCCTGCATTTGAGAGGAACATATTTCATTTTTTTCAATTTAATAATCACCCTAGATCCAACCACTTACTTATACATACATTATGCAAGAGGTAAATCTGCCTATTGCAGGTCTTTCTTTAGTCCTGAAATGTAGTCTAAATTATTAATTAGAAATTTATTAACTTATCCAGACCATAATCAACTCTTGATGTCAACGTTAGCCTGTAATATTTACTGGATTATGATCTGATTTGCTGCTCAACTTTCATGCATGATTTAATCATGATATGGATAATCGAGACTATGGTTTTAATCGTACCAACTTTAGTAAATATGATGGGAAATTCAATTGCTACTTGCCCGGTTCAGAGTGGATCAATTTGACTGAAATATTCGGCAAATTCCCTTTGCATTATCTTGTATTTAAACTATTATAATGAAAACTGCCAGCTCTTTATGTAATGTCCCATATTGTATCTTTAAATCTGTGTGTGTATTTGTCTGCTGTTTGTCATCTGGGTTTCTATTAACTTATGTGAGGTGGAGCTCTCTTGTACTTGCACTGTTACACCTAAACATAAAATTTCTGATTATATTAACAAATAGTCATATGGTATTGCCCTTTTCCTCAGGGGCTGTTAAGGAGTTTGTGGTTTGGATAGTTAAATTAGATGGAGATTGTTTTGAAATGAATAATTATATATGGTTACAATATTAAATTTGTGATAATGAATAAATCCATTCTCTCTTCTTTTTTTGCAGATGAAAACAAAATCTATTCGTGGGGTAACAACAGCAGTGGACAGTAAGTGATATATATATAGATTTAAATAAACTCAATTGAAATGGGCAATCAAACTAACTATTTCATAATTTAATGGTTACCCTTTGTTAATATATGAATATTTATAACTAATACATGATAACAGTAAATGAGTTTTCTTTAATCAGTGAAAATCAGAACCTATTAATTCTTTTCCAGTGTGTTATTTAATATTGATACATTAGCCGAATATTTCGTGACTGCGACAAAGCATGTACCATGACATCTGCCATTATGTATTAAACTAAATTTTTCACCACCTTTTTTTGGCCGCAAAGTCATGAGGGAGTTCTCTGTCTTTTTTATTCTGCACATCAAGAGCATGAAAGCCTTTGTTCGTGCTCATTGCTAATTTTCTTTGAATCGCTTGAGTGAACTAGTGCTCTGCACCAGTAGCCCCTTTTTTTCATCAGCCCATATTAATGAATTAAATAAATGTCAATCACAAAGTTAGTTGGCAATTCTTGTGGTTTCTCTCTTTCTGTTCCCTTGTCAAAATTTTCAGAACAATTGTTTTGGTTGTCAGAATTGATTTCGTCATATTTGGAAGCACCATGTTTGATATAGTAATTAAATGTGCCATTTCAGCATGGAATCAAAAAGTATTTATCTCTTTATGCTATTTTTATTCAGCAGAAGTTGGAATAAAGGAAATAATTCCGTCTGAAGTTTGTACATCAGATGCTATTATTTGCACCATTTGCATTTTTTTTACTGATGATGAATGCGAGTTTTTTTACTTTTTGTCTCTGCTGAAAGTTAGATTATGTCTTATCATAGCAAACTTCACTAACAAATCAGAGCAAATTAAAAATTGCGTTTTCTTTAAAGTTTTTCAAAAAACTTCTTTTATTTCTCGCTTTAAAGTTTATACTGGTAATATAAATCAATCTTTTTTCCAAAACGAATCTGTTTCAAACATTTGATTTAAATATCGGTAATGTGAGTTATGAATGAAGCAAGACATGAAGATTTTTATTGCCAGCTGTGACTTACTCCCTACGCAACTAGCATAACAATATTTTTTCTATAATCTCTTTTAAACAGTACAAATGTTTGCTGCCATTTTATTCCAGACAATAGTCAAATGTTTTTGCTTTCAGGGAACATGCAAAATGCCCCCCCCCCCCCAATGAAACGAAATGGTGTTTAATGTCCCACCGGGCTGCTATGACTTGGCTAATGAAGACAGTGTACAATGAGATAGATTTTGCCCGGACAGCAGCTCTACTCTTATATTGAATTCAAACTGCCAAGGGATCTGTTACACAGGACCTCGGTTTCTTGTCTCTTGGCAGGCCCTCTATCCTGCGCCACTGACAAGGTGGAACCACACCAGCGAATCTAGGTGAACTTTCTTGGCCGCAGGGATTGAACACAGAACGTTTAATTTCGTAACAGTTGACAGAAGATTGATGAAAAACCTATAACTGATATGTTTTAGCAGTCCATAATATCCAAAATCAATCTGTCCATATGATCTTTATTATTAGAGAAGCTGCATTTTGAGTTTTTTTTTCTCAAAAACAAACAGGTCAAAAAAATGGACTATTTGCTAAAAAAATTTTATGAAGCCCTTAGGGATAAACATTTAAAAAACAAAACTTGTGTAGAATCCGCGTCCAACAGGGATATGAAAACACATCTCAGATTATTTTTTAGTTAATACATGAAAAGTGTATCAAATTATTTGTCATAATAAACATTTATACAAGTGGGTAGACTGTCAACTATTTTTTTTCACTTGTTTGCTCTGTGTTTATGTGGGTGTTCTACATACAGTTGTTGAAAGTGATGAATGATGTTTACTTGCTTTAATATCAAACCATCTTGTCTTGTATTGTATCCTGCTTTATCTGATCGTTGTGGATTAATACAGCGTATAGATTAGCCCCGCTTGTCCCTCGCTTGTCTCGCGCTGACTTCTCTTGCCATTGATCACTTTAGATAAGAAAAGCCTTATTAATGACATTAATACCATAGCAGACGGGCACAGAGATGAGATGATTTACATAATATTTTGTAGCAGCTAGAACCACTCAAGCATACCCTTGTGAATTACGATGTCAAGCAATTTCAGTTAGAATATTATGACTAACATTTGATTAAAAGATTTTGATATTTGAATTTTAATTTAATTTTATGGTTAAGTTGATATTGTTAAATTAAAACTGTATGTATTTTGGTACTTTTTTTCTTTCCCTTTTTATGCTAAAATTCAAAATCGTCAGTTCACATTATATTCAATTTCAAGATTTATAAAAGAATTTACTCTTGATCATGGGGGATTTGGATGGCCTAGTGGTCTAGAGTGCCGCGCTTCGACCTCTAGCTGGCCGGTCACCTCTGGCTTGCAGCTGTGGTTTTGATCCCTGGTGTGAGCGTATGTGGCATGGAGATAGGGTCGCCTTCTCAACCTTGTGGGTTTCTTCCGGGCACTCCAGTTTCCTCCCACTGCTAAAGACCCCTACGTGCAAGCGAATTATTGAAATAAAATTTTAAAAAAACATATGTTAGTCCCAAAATGACGTAGTTTGTGTTGAGTGGACGTTAAACCCCATCTCTATCTCTCTCTCTCTCTCTACGTCTACCTCAACTGCAACATACATTGGTCTGACTGGAGGAAGTAACCTCAGTTGCCTGGATGTTTACATACAGTTCAGGTGATGACTTAAGAATACATTTACCATTTACCAAGTGAAATTTTTTTTCCAGAACAATAGTCCCTGTTGTTGCGGACTGTTATAATTTGGACTCCAATGATGCAAGTCAATGTAAAGTGTTGAAATTCGTGGATGGATACTCTCCGTAGAAAAATCCTAGCTTCACCACTGTGGGATAACATACATTGTAGCTTTCTGGCTTCTGACCTGTTTTATGGCTTCAAATTAGTTTTACACAGTTATGGGCTAAATGTAAATATCGTAAAAACCATAGGGGTCATCTTGTGAAGAGGAAACAAAATCAATAGTCATATGAAAAACATAACACCACTTTTATTATTGGCTGCTGAAATAGATCATTGGTGTCAATTTCTGATCAAAGCTCACTAATCTTTCTGGATAAGGTCGGATTCAGGGCACCACCACTATCTTAAGTCGTATGGTTTTTAGAAGCAAGGTTAACAGTCTAATAAGAAGATGTCTATGCTAGATTCCCCTCCATGTTAGAACAATAATTAAGCAGGCATGTTCACTTTGATTACTACTCTGATCTTTGACCTTAATGTGTGCAGGAAGCCACCAGGCCTCCGCTTGCCATTCAATGAGAGTTTTGTGAAACATGAATGAAGATTAAAGGTCCAATTACATCTCTGATTGCCTCTACTTTATCTTTCTTTTAGCCAACTCTGGCGTTCACTTTTGTGTTTTTATTACTCACGAGTTCAGATTGCATAAATGACAAAAAAATCTATTTTGTACAAGTCTGCGGAATGAATGGGATGTTGGAAGATTTCTTTGTTAACAGATGAGGATCATAATTACTTCTTTGACCGTATTTGGTTTTTGCTGAGGTCTAAAGCCTATGATGAATGTGTTTTTATTATGATTTACAGATACGAGTGTAAGATGATATTTGTATTAAGATTAAAACACCCCAACTGATTAATGTTGAATAAAACAAGTTTCATATAAAATGCCTAATTTAACATTTCTCTATGGCTTTTGTTAGGAACTGCTTTGTACAAAATTTCAGAGACAATTAATAACGTATCTATTAATTACCTAACACTTCTTCTGGTTCCTTAATTCCTTGAACTGTAAGCAAAATTGTATTTTAAAAGTGATTTTCAAATTTCAAATATTTGTAATTATCCTTGATTAGCTTTTTAAAAGAAGATTAAATTGCAGTTTTCATGCATTTATCATCAGATCTGCAGTGTTCTATTAGAAATGTTTTCAGGCCCTTGGTGATTCTTTGTTGCCACAATCTTCTGGATCACCTCTACAAGAGTTTTCTCTGCTATATGTATGTAAATTATTGGTTTTGGTATCCCAGTGGTATCTTTCTGCCTAGGGGCCTCTTCTCCTAAAATCCTATTTCTTATCTTTTTCCAGCCTTTTTCAAAAAGTGCAATAGCTTCATGAAAAGTGAGAAAAAACTATCAATAAATAAAATAAAGATAGTTTTTATTATGAAAACTTCTCTCAATAATTTGAAATTAATAATGGTAAAACTTCCACTGTTCTATGTTGTTAACCTATAAAATTCATGCCATAATGGCGATAGAGTTCACTAATCTAATAGAAACAATACAAGAGTAGCAGAAAAAAAATAAAAGGCCATGTGGTGCCTACTGTGAAATTGTCTGCCAGGGGCGGATAATTTGACATGTGAGGTTTGGTTCTGTGGTGAGATCATACATAATTAACCCAATGCAGTTTTGATATCATTTGATTGCCAATCGGAATCCCCAAAGCCCACAGATAGGACCATAAAATATTTTCTCTTCCCTCCCCTATGATGAAAATTCTGCTTGAGTTAGTAATGAAATGTAGTGCTTTCTATGGATAACTGGAAATTGAGAGACAAACAACATCCAAGGAGTCCACTGGGTCCCCTAACCTGGTCGAACAAAATGTCTTGATGTCTTCTACACGGCACTTGGTTAGTTTGTAATTTATGGGTCAGGTTAGCCGAGGGAACAAGGAACTTTGTCTCAAGTTGTTCAGGCGAAGAATCGGAGTGGGAGAATGATATCAATAAGGTATATTTGTGTAAGTGATACATGAGAAATGGAATGGATTTGGCCATGTGTGTTAAAATAATAAACAGCATATCACAAGAAAATTCCTTGAATAAAGTTATGTTTCCATTTCATTAAATGCTTAATCAAATATAAAGATAAAATGAAATGTAATTTTCCCTTGAATGGAAATGAACGGGGGTTTAATGTCCTACCTCTTACTCAGCATCAACTGGGCTTATGAAGACGAGCATATGCCATGAAGTGAACTATGAGGGAAATTTTGTATAGAAAACGGCACCATGTCTATCTCAAATTCAAGGACACTCTTACTTGCATGTGACGTGTAAATGGGACCTTGGTTATCCAGTACACCCGAGTAACTACATGTTGTTCTTTGCCAAACCCTCTCCCCTGCACCACTGACAAGGAATAAAACACATTTGAAAATCCCAAGGGAATTTCTTGGTCTCAATAGAAATTGGGCTGGGACCTACTGGTTAGCGAGCCAGCATATTATTCAATGAGCCACCACAGCTCCCCTTTGAATGGGTTCTTTTTGTTTTCATTCTAGAATCTTGTTTCAGAGGTGGCTTAAAGTTCAAAACAAACACTGCCTATTTGATGGCGGCCTTACCCAGAAGATTCATGTAGTACACTTGGGACACTATTTTTCTGAACATGTCATTGAGATTACGTTGAGAAGATACAAAATTAATAGTATGGGAACTTGACAAGGGGTTGTAACAGAACTATCTGTAACTTGTGGCTAAGCGTAGGTTATTACACAGAATATGTAATTATTTGACTCTAACTAGAAAAGATACCACAGCAACATCTTATGGAACATGGGGGTTGGATGGCCAAATGGTTAGCATGTGAGCACTGCATCGCAAGGTCTGTCATTAAATCGACTGGTGTGGTTTTGGGTCGCCTGTCCAACCTTGTTGGTTTCCTTTGGGTCTCTGGTTTCCTCCCACTGCTAAAGACCACTACATGCAAGCAAATTATTGAAATAAAATTGAACTGTGTGTTTGTCCCAAAATGACCTGGACGTTAAACCTCATTTCTCTCTCTCTCTCTCTCTCTCTCTCTCTCCCATAACATCCTATATAATGCTAGAAAAGTGTAACTATGGTTGTGTTTAACTTGTTGGTGTGATTTTGATGTTAGACCTGGTTGGGGGCGAGGAGGGGTAGGGGCAACATGATCAGATAATATTCATTTTAATTTGTTTCATTGGGTTGAGAGGTATGCTTCTTCTCCTGTGGCTTTATTTTGTGCAATCTCCATGAAATTGATACCAAATTTTAGTGGATTGACAACAGAAAACTTAAGATTACTATTGGGTTGGGTTTGGGTTGGATTGTCCCCCAGTTGGTGCAATCTTTGGTTGTGTGGTACTTTCTTGTCAAAAGTTGAGGAGTAGAGTCAGGCTACTGCACTTTCTTACTTTTTGGGTATCTAGATAAAGTAAAGAGGTATGTTTGTTAGAGACTTCCCCAAACTCATATAGAAGGTTAGAGGCTCAAGCAAACTCATTTAAAAGAGACATTTAGGTTAGAAACTCACTCAAACTCATTAAAAGAACCATTTAGAATTCAAGTAACAAGTAGCTTTTTCAGAAGGAGTTGGACATGCAAAGAGTAACTAGCTGTAGTTACAATAAGTCCTAAATTACAGTTTGCATGGTTACACTGGTACCAGGTAAATGAGGGGTGAGTTCTATGCTTTGAGTAGGAATTTGGGATACCTATCTTGTATATATATAACATAGGTGTGAGAGTACTTATGTATGAACAATATACACATTGTGTATTTTGATTCAGCCAATATATATGAGGTGTATGTATGCAGATTGTGCATATTCCTACAGCCATTATTCTCATGGTGTATATTGATATAGAACCAATATACATAGAGTGTATACTGATAGAACCAATATACATCGAGTGTATACTGATAGAACCAATATACATACAGTGTATAGTAGTAGAACCAATATACATAGAGTGTATACTGATAGAACCAATACACATACAGTGTTATTATAATGTTTATGATAAATGTGTTGATGAACAAGTTGTTAATAAGATGGTGTTTATTGTAAAATCATGATTTTAGTAACTATTCTGATTGTCACACCACATGTTTTACATTCTGTGCATGGTTAGTAAATCTGACCATATCAATTTGCTTTCTGATTGATTCCAATAATAATATGCAATATGATGAAGTGCCCCAATCCTTGTAACTGTTACAGGCCAGTTTCTATTTTGAATTGAGTCAATAACAAGTTTGCCCTGTAATAGTAAATGCATTTAACTGCATCACACATGATAATGAAATAGAAATCCAGAAGATAAAACCATGGACGAGGAAATAAAAAACAGCGTATATTATGCATAGGTTACAGGGTGTTCTGAATAAATTATTGTTATATTATTTATCACAGTATTATATCTCAATATGGACCAATTGATTGTCATCAAATCACCTGAGAGATTCTATTGCTTTTAACTAGTAGATATTTCGTTATCCATTTTTATACACCCACATTGAAATGTGGTCGTATATTATAGGTGTGGCACTTGATTACAGGCCAAAGTGATCATTGGATTGACTTTAGATCGATCACAGTGTTTAAGGTCATGAGACGAATTAGCCCATTGATTTTCATTGATTTCCGGTAATTACTGCCAGAGTTATGGTCCTTGATCACTTTGAAAAGTCTTGCGAATGCTCTGCAGGCCAAATTGATCATTCAATTGACTTTACATTGATATGCAGAGTTCAAGGTCTTGAAATGAACAAGTTTGTGGATTTTTAATGACATTTGATAACTTGAACAGCTAAGTCCATGATATTAAATGCTTCATTACCGACAAAAGAAAAAATAAGCAACGACTCTTGTTGACTGCCCAGACAATTTATCAGCTGAGGGTGTATGTTTCATTGCCTGGCAACCTATTTTTTATTTTTTCTTTCGTTTCAGGTTGGGAGTAGGGAATAATGAAACATCTTTAAGACCAGTTCAAGTTCATTTTGAGGTTAGTAAATTAAAAAGCAATTAAGAATAAACTACCAATATATCATGTATACCTATTACATTATAAACCACATTGACAAAATATTTTTTCATGAATGATCATATAATATCTTTTGATAGATGGATTCTAATATTGCTGGTATTACATGTGGCGGTAGACACACAATGATATGGTTAGATAATGGACATGTTTATAGTTTTGGTAATAATTTCTATGCTCAACTGGGATATGATTTCAATGATGAATTGTACAAGGAAAACCAGGTATGTAATATTTTTATTAAGGGTTTGATATTTTGGGAGGTTATTTTGGAGTGATATGAGCCAACACCATGTATTTCAACTAATGTTTTAGAACGTACTTATGTATCCTACACTGTGATATCTATCCATGTTTGTCCACAGTTCCTAGCGCTCACAGATCAAAGTCCTATTCAGAATCTTTTCAGATTTGCAGGGATGGTTGATCAGGACATTTACATTTTTGTTATCCAGTGTTTTGTATTTTTTCTTTTCTAGTTGTCTCCACATCATATGAAGTTTTTATCCCATCGTCCAGTACAGCAAATTACATGTGGTGATAAACATTCTTTATTTTTATTTCAAGATGGTTCTTTAGCTGCCATTGGGTAAGAATAAATATTTTTAAGTCTTAAATCCTTTTCAACAATCTCTTTTTATTTTAATTATCTGTATTAATTGACCTTTAAGTGGTAGTTTGGCTTCTGTGTCATAGGGAATGTTTATATATTGCCAGGTTAACTCGTATTGCCCGGTTAACTCATATAATATCCCTTGTCATGAAGTTTCAGCTCGTGAACTAAAAAGTTTACCCTTTATTATGTTAGACTCAATAAAGTCTACTGAAATTGATTGATTTGACATAATTTGATATTGATCACCGTGAATAAATGTTGTGAACACTTTGTTAACTGATTAACACTTTGTGTAACATTTTCTGATATACTGACATATTGGTTGTGAGAAATATTGGGTCCTACTAATCACCAACAAAAACTGACAAAGTATTGCAAAAAGTTACCAACAAGGAAATATATGCATATTCTACATATTGTATTCAAAATTTAGATAATTATGTGAAAGATTGATAACATTAAGGATAACTGAAATTGACCTCAAACTGCTCTTGTGTCAGTTCTTGTCAGTGATTAAACAGGTAAAATACAATATAAACAAGTAATTGATTGTTTGATATCTAAATATGGCTTCCTTTATGTACATTCACAATGTTTCTTGTTAAATCACAAACTCATTCTTACAGACTTGAGAACATTGGTATATGTTATGTTAAGATCATTATGGATAAGTCAATCATTAACGATCTCCATTAATTAGATAATTTGGGAAGTCGATTGATATAAGCCATTGACTTGGTTCAATATTCCGTGAATAAAATATTGTTTCTATAAAAAAAATGATTACTTGTAGTTTGTGAATAACATTGAATGTTTTTATTAATGGTTACAGACAATTCTAGCCTTGTTCATTCTTTAACCCTTAGAACCCGAAATGCCGCAAAACCGGCTTGACGTTGTATCGCATATTCCCGAAATGTCGGTTTTGCGGCTTGGGGCGTGTCAAGCTCCAATTACGTTGACGTAATAATTAATATGACGTCCTGTAAATCCAGGGAGGGACGTGCAACACCCCATGTATAGTCAGTGTTCAAAGGGTTAAACATAGATAGTTATAGCACCATAAATCCTGATTTCCAACTAGGATTATGCAATGTTAAAATCAGTCAGTTGAAATTATGAATCACTTTTGGAGGTATTGCTCTTGATCAAGTTCAAGTGGATTTGAAATTTATAAACATTGATTCTGTTCACAAGATGAAAAAGAGTGTTGATTTTCAATGATTTACAAATACTCGCATAGCAAATTTTATCATGTGATTACCATTATAATGCTACAAAGAACTAGAAGCCTATAGAATTTTAATTATTTCTGATAATTATTTTACGAGTTGTTACTTTTGATCAAGTTCTAGTGTCTGGTAATTCTCGCATTACCTACAGAAGGCGGAAATTGTAACAACGTCTATAGACTGTGATGAATGTTGGTGGGTGAGCATGTGAGTTTATTTGCTGGCAATTAGTCTTTCTATGCGTATGTGGAATGTGCAGTAGACATTTTGCAGCAACTATGAATTTCTAATCATCCACGAATATGTTTATTCCCACTCTTTGCTGTCAATTGTTTTCTTTCAAACCAAATATACATTTTGCCTTCCAAAATACCACTAACAGTAGACCAAAAACCAAAAAAACCCCAAAAGTTCTTTGACCAATCAATAGTAGGAATCCAGTCCTGTGGTCATGTAAATCACAGTATTGTCTATTGGTCATGCGCTTGAACCAAGGGTGATATCACAAATAAATATTGGTCAAGACTTATTGTCATCTGTTTAAGGTTAGATGATTTGATTTTATTGTAGAAGTAACCTCAATGGTCAGATTGGGTCAGGTGACAATATGGAAGCTGTCATACCAAAACAAGTCGACATAAGCGAACCAATCAAATCAATAGCGTCAGGTGCCAATCATAACTTAGCTATAACAGGTAGGTCACAATATACCGTAACATTTGTTGCAATATGCAGCTTTTAATATAGTTGCTATTTTACTTTGAATTTTTAAAAACATATTCAAATTTTTATTTAGACTTTTGATAATAAACTAATTATTACCAAAAGTCTTTTATTTAGAATTTTATAATAAACTAATTATTACAGAAGTTTTTTTTATCATAATGAACCAACCAACACCTAGCCAGTTCTTTGCCTGATTTATTTGCTGTTCAGTGTAATTATGATTTTCCCCATGGAATAGATGATCAGTATGGACAGGCGATTAAAATCTATTACAAGATGTTCTTGTTTAATGAAAAATATAATGTCTTATCAATCCTGATTTAAAATATATTATTTGTAAGCAGTGTAATTGGATTAAACAAAGATTCAGGTGTTGTATAGGTGAGTTGTCTCCCCTGGACTACTAATAGCATGAAACACTGCTCGCGCTCTAGTGACTTTTCTAGTATGGATTAGCACTGTATTGACTTGTAACATTTCTAATCTTAGTTTTTCATGATATGAATGTACAAATTGATTTTACTGCTTGCCTCTCATTAAATATCAATAGTAATTGTAAAAAATGCACTGAATGTGATAAATGTTGATCCAAAAGATTATACCACATTTTCCTATTTTGCCACCATGTTGTACTTCACCTCGATCACTTTCCAAGTCTTTTAGTTTCATTTTATTTTATGGATCATTTTTATTCATAAAAGATATAAGTGATATTTATTTGTTTAAGCTACAGGTCTGATCCACTAAATTTTGAGGTATTTTATGTCATATTTTCCAAATGATCCACACATACATAATAATGTCATGTTAATGTCTTTCTGTGATGTATTTTATGCCATGAGAAATATTTTTGATATAAATATTTCTGCTTTATTATATTTTTTAAAACCTACACAAATTTTAAGAATTTAATATTGATCACTAAAATTGTAATTATCAAACAATATAAATGAATGTTTGGTTACTCACATTTAACACATACTCATACTCATATTTCAGTGTCAGAATGGACATATTTTGATGTGACATTTAACAGAAAATAGATTTTTATATGCTATTAAATATTTAGAAATTATATCATGCAGTGTATGCTTACAGATGGCCCCCAGATCCTTTTACTTCATTTGATTTTTACAAGCATTTGTTGTTTATTATTTGCAATAACTGTGTATATTGTGGGTTTTGTATGTGTGTGGTGCAGTCCTCCTGCACTTACTAATAGTTCTCAGGTTTGAATTAATTGATTATTGTCATATTTATTGAACTTCACTTATATTGTTTTAAATTTTTGACATATGTATACAGAAATGTATTATAATTCAAAATGGCCCAAGCAATCCATCATGGCGTCCCCCTTTTCCAAGGTATCCTAGTATTAATTTCCAGATAATATTAATATGGTATTCTATGTCTGAGAGAACTAATCCATATTTGATCTTATAAATTGAAGAGGAGAAATAAAAGCAAGCCCTAGGCCATAAGAACTCAGTGAATATTGTATCCTATCAGTTTATTATTGGACAATGAAGTCGCACAATAGAAAACCAATACCGAACCATCAAGACTTTTTATACAGATTACATAAACCCAAGGTTGTCTGTCAGACCTATATTTAATGAATCAATGTTTCAATGATTTTATTACGCGATGTGAATAGTTACTCAACTTGTCTTACGGTACGTTCATTGAGTACCGTCAGTCTCTATAGCTGTTCTGTTAATATGATGAATCAGAATTTCAAAATTAAGTTCTGTTAGACCAATTCTATTGTCTACTTGTCTGGATCTCTTAATTTGTTAAATCTGTCAAATATCAATAAAACTCATTGGTATCTGTTGTCCAAAATCTATAAAACAAAACAATGTAGATTTTGTCAAGTTTTGTTGAGAAATTCTTTCTGTATGGGGTTTTTAAAGGGGCACGTTCAAAGAAATGATGAAAGTGAATACAAGAAGAGAAACGGCAAAATTCCCTGGAAAAAATAACTATAGCTGGACAGACTTCATGTGTAGTGGATCAGGAAGATGATACCGACAGGTCGAGAGACCAATAAGATAAATTTAGGGATTGCGCACAACAACATCACAACAAATTTGGTTTAGAGTAGATCTTTGTGGGTACTGGATCAGGAAGATGATACTGGTGGGGCATGAGAGCAATAAAATAAATTTAGGAATCTCTGTACAACAGTAGCACAACAGACTTGGTTTAGAGTCTGTTGTGCTGCTATTGTGCAGGGATTCCTAAAATTATTAATAATGAAAGTAGTCAATTCTGGAAAATATCATAATAGAGGAATAGAATATAAGACATTTGTAAGAACTGTTTTAATTTATGTAGATAACTTTTAGATGGGTATTGTCTTAATATTGGGAGAATACTATTTGAAAAGATAACCTAAAAAATGAATAATCGTTCTTATCTTAAAGTTTATCATGTGAGTGTATAGACAGATCGTGACTAAATATTGTTGCATTCTGTATTTAACTCTCAATTATTTAATTATTCAAATGAATGAACCTCTAGTAATATTTATTATCGACTAAAATTATTGCTTTTATATCTTTTTTCAAAGGACCATAACATTTCTACATTTAAAAACTAAAACTTTTAGTTGAAGGTTCATAGAAGCAATTGACTCAATTTTAATGGTCCAAAGAATATTGAAAGCAGATTGTCAATAGATGTATGTGTATATTTATACCCCTTATACTGTTTTAAAAACAATAAAAGCATTTATTGTGGGCACGTCTTTGTTAGGATGTCTTGTGAATTTTAAAGTGCTATTATGCATTATGTAAGTGCATATTCATATGGAAATGTTCATATTGATGGTAATCGAAACTTTTCTCTAATGCTTAATGAACATATATATATATTACTGGCGGCACGGATAGCCTTTAGGTAATTTAGGAACCAGAAAAGGGTTGGAGTAGTGTTAAAAGGAATCTTTTGTGAAGTTGAAGTGGCTAGTCAGCTTGTGGAATTGATTACAGATAATGTTTAGTATATTTCCCCGCAGGATAAAAGCGGTAATTGACTAGGTGTTAACCCGATAGAAAACACTTGTGTCTTAGACATCTTTTACCAAAGACCTTTTATACTTTCAGCCTGTTTTAGGTCACATTATGTCAATACGACACTTTTTACAGTAAATACATGAAAACAAGGCCGCCATCTTTTACATTTCTTTTGATTTTCACCCATATTCTTTAATCGTCAAAAGAGAAGTGTGACAGAGAGGTTGATAAAAAGGGATCTCAGGATCTGAATATAAATCTACCATCGTGTGTAGGTATTTATCTTGTCATCTTGACTTTGTTTACTTCTAAACAAAACTAAAAGAATGAATGAGCAGGTTTTTAGATTTCTGAGCTTTAACAAATCCTATTTAATTGTTGGAATTAAAGACCAATTTAACTTTGTAATTCCAATTCATTTTTTGATAAACAGCAGTTAATAATAGATGCTAATAATGGATGCCAAAAGCAGATGTATGCTCACACAGTTTAAACTGGAATGAACATTTATAATTTTCTTTCAGGTGGTTGTTTAGTAAAATTATTTTGCCGTTAATTTTAGAGCAGTGTTATAAATTCCATTATTTATATTTGCTTTTACATCAGATGACAAAAAGTGCAGATTAGACCAATTATGAAAACGCATCTCCAATGATTTCTGTGTCCATTGAAAACTTTAATGATTTTGCACTGAAATAATTTTTTGGAGAAAAGTCTTTATTTACTTTCCATTTATTTGTGCCCGAGGTACAAAGATTGTGGCTTTTATATACAATGAAGGTCGATAGCATGAAATAGCATGGCAATTATTACAGCTCTTCAGTCGCCTATTATTGTCTTGTAATGTCAGCAATATGTGAATCGTTAATAAAGTAGAGGAAGCTAGGTTTTCTGTGGGAAATATTCCTCCACTAAAATGCCTTCGGTCTTTCCATTATTATTTGTTCCAAAGTAATATTGGAATGATTTGTCAACATTGTTTTTCCATAGCTCCCCAAATCTTTTAACAAGTCACAATGCCAAGCAGCCAAATAACGGATGAACTCCTAGGGGTTTATATGACGATTTATTGATTCCCCTTTCTAAACTCTTTTATATGATAAAAACTCATATAGTTGTCATCTTGTTGTTCTGTCATCAATGCAAGGTTCTCGTTATCTCGCTCGACTTTTTTTTGTTAAGAGGATAAGTGGTTGATCAATTAACTTCAGCCATTAAATATGGCACACTTGTACGACACAAAAACATGTTGTGCTTTTAATTGGAGAGTAATTTATTCTATATATATATGTTAAGGGGGATCAAGTTGCCAGTGTATGGATACATGTTTCCAGATTATTCAATGGTTGATCATTCGGCTGGCCTAAGAGCAAAACCTAATATCAAAGGTGAGGAAGGATGTATCGATTGCCGTACAATCGACCTACCTTTAATAATGTATTGAAATCATCTCGCCTGAAACTCTTACCTACTCCACAATATTGTTTTGGCTAAGTAGTGTACAGTGCCAGAGGGGTCAAAGATGGCAGATAAAGTTAAATAGCTATCAGAGTGCAGTCAATTTTCTGCTTGTTCGGTTCCGCACAATCTCCTCTTTGGTCTTTTGGCTGAGAATGGAGAGAAAATGAGGTGATTATTACAGGTAGTTCACGTTGAATCAACACATCTGATTTCCTGATTTCACCAATCGAGTATTTGTTTGTTGATCAATTAGTGTCCGTGTTGACCCGCTATGTTTTTTCAAGTGATTTGCATCATTAAATTGCAATGCTATCTGTCTCATTATAACACCTTTATATGGAACAAATAATGTAAGTGGATTTTGAGGTTAACAAGTCCACAATTTATAGAAGCCCTCAGGATATCATTTGAATTGTAATCGAACAATACCAACTCGATCGAAGTAAATCTGTTCTGCTAAATCTCGGCGCTATTCATCTCTTCGTTTACTTGATAAAAAAAAATTCAATTTCCCAACTTATTTCTTTGAAGAAAAAAATCCGAAAAATATCTTCTAGCAAATAAAAATTGAAAAAAAATTAATGAATGCAAATATTCCCTCCATTAGTGAAAATTAGGAAACATTTCTGTAAATATTACTAAATATACAGTGAATTCAATTTCTTACCACTGCTCGAAGTGAACTTGATTATACCACTTACGAAACTATGGCTTATGTATACAGTTGTAGTCAATACAAACGTAGTTTTTCTATACAATATTATATTAAATGTTACTGCGTAATTTTTGGGGGGGTCTTTGTTAACTATTGTTATATTAGGCAAGCTTAATAATTTTGTTGAACATTTACATTATACCATTAAGCTTGTTGAATTGTTTAAATAAATAATTTGTTTTATAACTACATTGTAGCTCACAGGGTGGTAAATTATCTGTCAAGGTTATGTAATGAGTACTTGTTTCATTTTCGACAAATATCAATTGATCAAGGTTTTCAATATTTAGTGCTAACCAGAAAAAATGACATTTGATGGACTGTGGTTCGATTTTCAGATTTCTTTACGTATCTGTTATCCTTACATGTTTATTGGCCTATGGACTGGGTTCCCGAAACCAAGACGTCCAGCATCTGGATGCAAACAAGTGAAAGTCGCAGCTCGAGAACCAACTACATGTATTGTATACACTATAGCGTTACTTTCTTTGTTTATCCTCAATATACCACTTTCTGGTACCAAGAATTCTTTTAGGATGTCCAGTTTCTGAATTAAGGAAGAGAAAGTTGTGGACGAAGATCAAGTTGCTAATTTTAAGGGTTCAATAAAGTGTACTGGATTTGATCTGACGTCTCATCAACACTATACTTTTGGTCAATGGTACTGCAAATGGGTAAATGTTAGTATCGAATTGACATAGTCGACAGTAAACCCCAATTATTTTCTCTGGTTACTAATAGTTTATAATATATAACATGCTTTGCTGTTATTTCAGTATAACCATTTAACCTGCGTTCAGTAATACTCTAATCTTATTCCTCGTGTATAGGTGCCATCAAATTTTATCCCTTGATCTTTCATTTTGTTTTGGAGAATATGAAATACCAATTAACATGGTGGAACAACATTTCATTAATTCCTGCAAGTTTTAAACATGATGATAAAGTGCATTAAAACCAACAGACTTTCCATAAAGTGTCATGGTTGACAGCAAATTATGTTTTGCCAACTTCATTTTGATGGGTTTACCAATATACTTCTCAAATAGAACATACTCACAAAGAAGGTCATACCAGAAAGGTCAAAGAGGGCATAAATTTGTTTTTGAAAGTTATTTTTCACCTAGGAATTTCTTAAACAACCTTTAATGACTTTGCAACTCTAAAAATGATCATAGAAAAAATATAAACTTTATGTTTCTAAGTGCATTAAATTGGCATCAAGGGATTTTGTTGATGATGCTGATAAATATTTGAGTTGGTTTACAACAAGATTTACAAAATAGTTATTACAGAAAAATTCCAAGTATGTTTGTAAGAGATTTTACCAAGGCAGCAGAATCCAGACAGATTCATGTGTAAGAATTTAACACAAAACTACAAGAATTGATACAAATTTATAGATGGTGGTCCTGTGAACAGTGGGGGCAAAGAAGGGTGGGGGGGCAGAGGAGGTGATGCCCTGAGTATCCATTCCAGTGGGGCATTACATTAAATAGTGCAATTAAATTAAAAAAATTTAAAATTTATTTCATGACATGACATGATTAAAATATCTTCTGAATACTAGGGCTCCGTGGTATACTTGATTCTTGGGGGTTGAGTGGTGGGAGCATACGATCCAGGAGTTGGCTCTGGGCATCACCAAACCCCTGTCTGTCACATTCTATAAATTGTTTCCTATAAATGCAGTTTGATGATAAAGTTAAGTTGGTTTAGATTTGACAAAATATCATTGAGCTAATTATCATTTGGTATTAAATGTTGTGCAAAAACAGTTTTAATATTCTCAATTATCCTTGAGAAGTTTTAAGTTTGACTTCTGATTGGGTTGACTTAAAAATTACATTGATATCTACACTAAAAGCAACATTGAAATGTCAAAATTTTCTTGCATATTGAACAATTTTCAAAAATAATAGAGATTTTTAAAATGTTGACAAGTCAAACTTTTTTCCCTCTGGCCTAATGTTTTACTGTGATTATCTGGCTCTACTCCAAACTGTTTTTTTGATTTGATTTAAACAAAATTAAATATTTCATCAAATAATTTGGAAGATCTTTAATTATTACCGACATGAGATTACAAGACTATCAGGAACTATTAGAACTGTATACCATTGCAAACATTTTCCCAGGCATTATCTGGCGGCAATGTTGATTGTTATGGTAAAGGTTGTGCTATGATGATAACTTGTTTAGTCTAAAATGTGTATACAGTCAGTTGTAATTTATGATAGAAAACATAGCAGGATGTTTTATTTCACAGTGTGGCAATACTCTACTACTTGACCTTTGACCTCCAGACACCTTTACTTATTAAAAACAGCCGTGTTTTGACCTAGACATGACTTATGATATAAGTATTATTGTATCTAGTATGTAGACATTGCCTAACTGCCTGTAACTGTTTTTTTTTATTACATCTGTGTAGAACTTGAGCTGTAACTCATGAAAGCTTAATACGATGCTAGCAATATACCCCCATAAAACTGACACTTCAGGTCAAAAATATTTTTCAAATAGTTTAATAATCGATCTGATATCTATTATTCATTAATCATACATATAACGGAAATGGTATTGGTGTATTAAAATTTATATTCTCATTTCATATATTTTGGTGTCTTACATACATGGAAAACTACTGTCTGTTCCAGGCGACACTACAACTCGAAAAATGCTTACTATTTCTTCAATTTTTAATTAAAATGGTTAAAACTTAACGACCTACCTGGAATTGTCACCCCGTAACTTTCTTCGTCGAACCTTAACGCCTATTAGTTCGATAACATCCTTTATTCTCTTGTAAATTTCACATTTTTAGACACTGGCCAATTTCTCAGAATATAAACATTAGTGCTGCGTCTGCGTAGGTTGGGTCACTCGTATATCATGTAAGGGTATCAGGTTATTACACAAATCGGGTGCATTCGGTTAATAATGCTTTGTGTGAGAGGATTCGCCCGTTTGTTTTACGGCAGTGCGTATGTTTGTTTGTGCGTGCGTGGGTGCGTGCGCGTGGGTTTATTTGGTTATCGGCCATTTTAATATTCCTTAGAGATATGCATTGTATTGCATGTCTCCTAAAATATTCCTCACATAACTCTTATTTTCAGCATAAGATGGCATGGTAGGTAACCTTTCTGATACACTTTAAATATTGTACGATATCTTTTAATTTTATGGACTTAAATAGTATCGATTACCGGTATCCAATTTTATTTATATTCGCTGTCCACGGGCATACAAGATATGTTTCAGATATTGTCGTAGAATAGATAATAAAAAAACGAATCGTAGAAAAATATAATCCCTTGAATAATTGATTGTCCTATCATCACACACATTTGCAAGTGCACGGTGGTGTGTGTATACAACACGTGAATATAAAAAGGTGTGCGTAAATTGTGTAATAGAAATAGATAGCCCTTAATCTATCAGTAGTTGATCTTGTGTGGCTACTTCCCCGTTCCGTTTTCTGTCAAAGTATCACTTGCCTAGGGACATTTCACACAAAAGAAAACTAAATCAAACAAGAAATAGACTAGACTATCTGTAAAATATCTTAGGAACGCTCCCTTTTCAACGGGGATAAAACTTTTAAAAAAGAAAAAAATAACAATAAAACTCTATCATTATATTGTCAGTTATGGTGGTCCACGAAGGTAGATATCTTTCTTAAAAGTTCCACAAGACCATTATTTGGCGTCTGAATTAAAGAGTATTAAAAGTCATACAAAACCAAATAAAATCGACAGTTATAAATCTATTATCCGAAAGCTACATAGACAATTCGCTTGAATTGTCATTTAGCGTACTTCCAAATTATCATGACGTGTCACTACAATATTAGGTCACACTTTGTATGTAGTTTTTATCAATTTCCAAAAGCCATCTAAGGCAGTGGGGCAAACAAATGTGGTCTGAAACCTAAGACCAAATTTATATTACCTCCCGTAAATAGCTCTTTAAAACAAGTTATATTCTACTGGGTCGGAACAACTATTTAAACATGCAAGTATGACGAAACGACCCCAAACATTATCCACACCCCTGTTCGATTTGGTTTATTCCAAATATTTAGGTCACGCATGGCTGTCATCAAAACCGCAAAGTAAAGAAATTACGATTTTTCAAGAGAGAAGGGTTATATAGCTTGATCTGAAATAGTTAACGTGTGGTGGTAAGTTAAGGGGTGACAATTCCAGGTAGGTCGTTAAGTTTTAACCATATAAATTAAAAATTAAAGAAATAGCAAGCAATTTTCGAGTCATAGTGTGGTCTGGAACAGACAGTAGATATTTATCTGTGCTAAAATGAATGAGATTAGTTTATACTTTTTTCTACAAACCAATTGGCATTTTGTTTTTTGTTGAGGGGTGGGGATGGGAGGCAGGTATTTGGGATGGCCTATACCCTCAAATAGTCTGGTACCTGTCCTGTATAAATATGTGCTGAAATTAATGACACTCGCCTATCCATACTCTCTTTTTTTTTCAAAATTTCCAGTTTTTTACTTGTTGTCAATTATTACGTCTTTTTAAAATGATCGGTTGTATTGTGCCAATAAACAATTGATTTTATTGCTTTTTTAAGGGATCTGTGTTTGACTATACTGCCAATAATAAATGTAACCATTCCATATTATTGTCATATTGTCATTTTGTGTAATGCAAAAAGCACTATTTATTAAACCGCTTATATTGCAAACTGTTTAATTTTTGGGGTGATTTTCATCATCAGCATTAGAATATTTCCTATAGTGATGTAAATAGCATAGCTCTGGGCTAAAATTTCCGCCAGAGTACAGGCCATTACATTGTATCATCGGTTTGTTTATATTATGTAATGTTTTACAATTGTCTGTTCTAACAAGGTTATCTCAGGGGATTACATTACTGAACTCTTCTCAGGTAATGTCTGTCTAATTTTAGGTTGCTCAATTTTAATGTTTTGGTTATCACTAGTAACAACTTTTGAATTATTACAATGATAGTTTTCTTTGTACGTATATTAATTCTGATGCTAGGAAAAATGTTTATTAATTCTGATGCTAGGAAACATTTATCAGTGAATAATTAACAGATACAGTTTGTGTTTTAGTAAATCCATTGATAGTTTCCAGAGGTCTATTAGATCAGTTTTGAAATAGATGAAGGAAGCATTGATATTTACAAAAGTAATAAATCCTGGAGATTATGGAACTATTCCCATAATGTTGAATATCAGGAGCTGGTTAGTCTTCCAGATAAGTCACAAGACTATGGCAGTAGTGTTATTATTGACCCATTGGATGTGCATTGAGAGATTAAGATCTATAATTGCTACATTTAACCATTTATTTGATTCCATGTCCATAGGGACTTTGATACAGACATTTAATGTTAATCTGAACAATTAGCTGACTGGGTTGAAGAACAAATATTAGTAAAGCCTCCATGTGTGCATCTTATAGGATCCATATGGTCAGTCAAGCTTTAATTAGGTGAAAGATATCACTTACTTGACCATGTAAGATGATGTCATTTCTTGTAATATCACCAGTGGCTAATGATTAGATTTATTTAGGCTCACATTTCTGGAGTCATCTAAGGACAATAGGATTTAAGAGTCATGATCTTTACGAAGGTCACCTAACGATGATCTTTTTGTTTGAAATTCATAAAAACATGATGTGAAATTATATTGATGTAAATTTGAATTGAAGTTTTATCTTTGTATGGAGGGTTGATTATGATATACACTTACCTCAACAAAAATCCACCTTATTACATCCATTAAACAATATTACATACATAATAAGATAATATGATGTACAAAAATTTTTTTAATTGGATTATGTGTTTTACCATAACTTAAAGGTAAAATATAACTTAAAGAACAGTTTATTATGCATTGGCAAACATATTTTTAACAGACGAATCCCGCATCTTCCTTTAATATCAATTTGATTAATTTAAACATTTTGTTTCACCTCTTGCTCCCTTTCAGCAATTCTGCGTATGCTACTGTTATATAATTTTTTTTAAAAAAGAATTATTTGACACCAAATATTTATTTTTTTTTTATAAATGCCCTAACATTAATTCCCTGAAAGTGAATGTGGTATTTAAATTGATTACCGGTAGATATTTTTTTGAGCTTGGAAGAGTTCAAACGATAGCAACCGATCGTACATGGTAGATCATAAGTCCAATGGTGTGGTTTGGATTCCCCGCTTGTATGTAACGAAGAGTTGGGTCACCTGTTCAACCTTGTATTGTGGATTCCCCAGTTTCCTCCCGCTGCTCAAGACCCATTAACGTACAAGTGAATTATTAAATTAAAATTGAACCATGTTTTAGTCTTGAAATAACCTTGTTTAGTCAAGCGGACAGTAAATCCCATTGATTTGTCTCTCTCCCCAACTCAGAGCTTTGATACTGTTGTGTAACCTAGGTTTATTCTGAAACATGAAGAACATAACCATCACAGATTTTGTATATACAGTTTTAACATCTTTACACTAACAATGTATTTTTAGTTGATTTACAGCAGATATCTCTTTTACTTGTTATGTCAATAAATGAATGTGGTCTGGGTTGCACAATGGGGTTAATAGCACTACATAGGAAATGTCAAGGGCAAGACTTGGGTCTTCCAAACCAGCAGGAAGAATATAATCGTGAAACCGATATCCACTCAAAATACATCTGGATTTCAATCAAATTCTTATGCTTTGACTGCTTGCATGTATATGCATCATGGCCTTTAAGACTGGCCAATGTGTTGATTTTTATTGCGTTTCTCATTGCTGATTTTATGTAGGCCTACCAGTTTATATTTCAAAAAGTTGCATACAATTCATAGTTATGAAATTAAATATGAATAATATGTTCAGGTATTAACAAAATTATAACTCGTCCATTTTGAAATATTTCTGCTTAATTAGCTGCATTTTGTAGAAGCTCTTCACCTGTAATCAAACTCTGCTTTACATGTATAAGGAAAATGAATTAGTGTATCTTAATTCTACCATTAACCCCATTTATATTATGATTATAGAATGTAAGTATCCAGACCTAGAACCATTCCAGAATTTTTTTTTAGATCCAGGATGGAAAACTCGTGACCACGGAAGTTGCGCAGGCATTGATAGTCTAACTAAATATAACTTCTTGAATTTTACTGGATGGGGATGGGGGGGAGGGATTACTGAACTCCTTATCGGTGCCAGTGTAAATGGGATTATTCAATATCAATCAGGGATTTGGTCAAGCAGGGAAACTAGAATCTGTTTTCTGAAACCAAGGCCATAAATCATGCATTAATACACTGAAGAACAAACATTATACTACTTTCACTTTAAATATTTTGATGTCACCAATTGAGAAATGATTATAAATGTATCCAGTTCAGTTATTTATATAAACTTTTGTTGATGGACAGGTGTTAGATAAGAACCAAGCCTGGAGTTTGTCCAGTACTGTGGGAAGAATAACATCTCCATTTCTCTCAGCATATTGTCAGGCCATTAGTGGAGGATTAAGTCTGCTCTACAATTCACATGTCAGTGAGATGATGATAGTGATCTGTGTTACCATTCCGCTACAGACACCCTCATACTATCTATAATCCAAACATTAGTCAGAACAAATAATACATGTATTATCAAAATATAGTTAGGGGGACCAGAGCTAATGGACACTTGAATAGTGGACAATAGAATTGTGTACCTGGTGATTATGGTCACTATAACTTGACCAGTTATATGACCCAGTAACAAACAGATCACCTTAATACATGCACATGTTATTGGGCAGGTGAACATGTCAAGTTTTGATATGACAACAGGGATTTTACTTTTCTCTTAGAAATTATTGGAGACAGGACAAACTGAATTTAACATTGGGGCTTGCCTAATGATTGATATGTAAATGAAATGGGGTCCATCATGAGATGTCAGCACTTGAACCCAAGGCCATTTAGGTACATTAAAGTATTTTAAAGTGGGGCTTGTGCAATAAATACAAATTGTAATGGTTTTCTTACTTAATCTTTGAAATCAATTTATTTTGTTTCCTAATGGGTGACATTTATTGACCACCTGCAGATTATAAACTGAAGGAGGGTAAAATCCTCAAGAGTCTGGAATTTTATTGTCTTTATGATAAATATTGTAAGTTTTAGTTTTCTAACTAGATTTTCAAAACATAGCATGATGATAATCAAAACAAAATTATGTACCAGCACTTGAAGAACCTATATTACATTAACCAAAGCTGAAAATGAAAGTGTTGTCTAGAATGAGTCATAAAACTAAGGTCCACCTCAGTACATGTTGATGTGCATGTAAAAAAAACAACTTTAGCAGTTGTCTCAAAGTCTCTAAGTTAGTCTAAAAATGACTGAACATATTGTTACTTGTCTAAAACTATCTAAGGCAGTTTCAAAACTTGTATTTAATACTTCTCTGAATCTCTCTATGGTCTCTTTATAAGTTAATCTAAGCTGGCATCAAAGTTTATGTTATGGATTGTTTAGACTACCAAAGTTTGTGTTTGATGAATTTTGATGTGTGTTGATGCTAAAAGAGAAAGTGTGAGGGCTGTCACAAATGACCTGTGACATTGAAAGTTACTTGTCTAAGTTTTGGAAGAAGAGAAGGTGTCACCTTGAGTATTGACCTGTATGACCTGTTATATGAGGAAGTGACCTCTGTTTTCATCAGGTCAAACTCCCAGGCTCCCAGAAATTCCCACGAACTGGTCAGTTTTATGCTGTTCAAATGCTGATTTTTCTGAAATAATGCATCTACTTCAGATAAGAGAAACATTGTGGGGGTCCAAATGAGTCTTGGATTGCAGGGGTAAAATCCTTTAATAATATAGTTTGATCTATATTCATTAAAATGTACAGAAACAAAAATGACTTTATGATGAAAGGTGTGAATACATTTTTGGTGATCAGCCATTGAAACAAATTACTGCATGTGATAAATTAGTTGCCCTACTTCTAACCTGAGCATTTCATTAGTGAAATCTGAAAACCATTTGATTGTATATTTATTTAGATTTTCTCTGAACAATTTATTGAGATATATATTTATGCAATTGGCATGTGTACTGAAATGAACTATTATAGAAATATATACAAGGATATTCTTATTTCTCATTTCTTCAATTTTTCAGCTGAAAAAATAAATTCTGTCATATAATACCTCAATAGTGTACAGTAGACATTTTGTACAAGCTTGGTTGAGGTTAACTCACAGAGATTCTGATCCACCTAACAGAACCCCATTTCACTTTTGGGTTTGTCCACTTATGAAATGTGATCCCTGCATCTGCTTTTATCTTTTATCAATTAGAGCTGTTGGGTCTGCTATTAGAGACTTTTGTGTCTGAAAACAAAAATGGGAGAAATGCTAACATAATACTGTAAGAAGCATTATCCACAATGGTTGATGACCCATGAAAATTTGTCCAATTGTTGTGATGGCCATTTTCTTTGTTATTCAATCAATCCTATTATGGACATGTCAAAGTTTTGGCAATCAGTTGTCAAAGAGGTGAAGAATGTACTGCAACTTAAATAAACTCTTCAAATAACTTTAATTCTTCTATTCGCTTTTCTATTCTAAATGTCAGATTTTAAATTTGTTTTATGGCCCTCAGCTAATGTAACAGTACTTGATGTTATTTAACTTCTTATGGGAAAATTTGACATTGAAGCGATTAATTTTGGGTCTGGAAAAGATATCTTGCGATTGGTAAAGTAATTATGGTGCACATATTCATATCATGTGTCTTGCACATGTACAGTTTCTACATCACCTGTTGCGTTAAAGTTAAAAATATATCTTTACCATTCCAATGTTAATTTAATTATAAAATAAATACAGAACTCTGATTGGGATTCAATGATTTTTTTTTTCAGATACTGGTCATGTCTATATGTGGGGCTATGCCAGAGCTTGTGGGCAAAGAAGAAATGATATTTTGGTACCTGAAAGGGTACCTATTCGACATACTGTTGTGAAAGTTGCGTGTGGAACCAGTCATTGTATGGCACTTACAGGTGAGAAATCTTATATTTTACCATTATTATCTCTGCAGAATTATGGGCAAGATGCAAACAACAGACTTTCGAGAAAAAAGTAGATGCATATATTCAAATGGCAATCGGTATGAAAATATTCATGTTCGATTTATTAAAGCTCTGAAACATGCTATGATGGTTACTTTTCTTTTAGAATTAAAAGTAGTTTAAACTTATATAATTACAATTCTGGGTGGAGGAACTGTCAGTCCTCTGTTCACGGTTGTTCAGTCATCAGCTGATATGCAGAGGATTGGCTGATCATGATTCATGTGAAATGTGCATCTTATTATGATTTAATTGGGGAATTTTGGTATATGTAAAGGTAGATAGCTTGGAATATAAATTATTATAAACATGTTGACACTACATGTTGATACTTGTATTTATGAAAATCAATACACATACACAATATATTATAGATCTAAAACATGTATTGTTTGATCCGTCTATGTGGATATGTCTAAAAATAAATGCATTTACATAATATATGTAGTACATACCTTTATTATTTATCGAAAAAAAATATTGGGTTGTGTTGAAACAAATCCTGTTCGCATGAGGTAGGTTTGTGAAAAAAAACTCAACAAAATAAAGCTTAGTGGCTTTAAGGATATGATATATATTTATCATGTACATGTTACGTATTAAAATATGGTAGATTGGCGTCATAGAAATAGACGTTAAACTTTTTAAGATTTAATTTCATTGTGATTTAATAATACAAAACCCAAACAAGAGAATAGAAAATCTATACCTAGATTTAGATTAATGGTGATAATTGCTTTAAAATGCATTTGTAATTAAAGCTGAAATGGATACGATCTATTTGTCAACACATGAGCTTTTATTGTTTGCACCTTTCCAAATGTGTCACCAGTTAGCATTGGGTTACCCTTCCTATTCTTTTGTTTATTTGATAAATGGTCAAATTTTTTGTATTTAGTATCTCATATTCAGATAAAGCTTTTATCTTGAACCAATATTTTCATTAAGTCTGCCAAGTCCAGGCTTGGTTTTCATCCACAGAGGTCATGCATATTTTGTTAAGACAAGTTAAGCACCAGACCTGATGGTGTGGGGTGTTGGTAATCCACAGCTTGACTCGGATTGCATTAGAAATGTGACAGAACCCATAGGCTTTAAATAAGGTTTAAATATGATTGCTATCGTTGATGGCCATCTAAACTTGTACCTCTACATTTACACCTAGGTCAAATTACATGTTAAATACACATAAAGGCTTTGATCACCATATTATTGGCACCTAATTAATAGCAGAACATTAATTTAACATTTGATATCAAATTGGTATATTAGATAAGGCATAGGGAATGTCACTTGATTAAGATTGATAATCAGAAAAAATATATATTTAGATTTGCAGCAGCGAGACAACGGTGTATACATTTAGTATACAAAAGTATGACAAACACATTGTTAGCTGATTTTTTTTTTAAAGGTTGTGTCTTTATAAGTTGCATTCACATTGGGATTAGCATTCTTTAACATCAGTTATTATGTGAGTGTAGTTAATCACTATTCGCTTATTTTTTGTGCAGCCTGCTACAAGCTTGAAATGAATGGGTTTAATATTGTCAGCACAAATCGGGCTATTGAGAATGGAGTTTGTGAATTTGATATAACTTATATATATAAGGAAGATATGCTTAGTTATTGAAGTTATTGATGATTTAATAATTATTATGGCTATTATTTACTGAGTTACTAACCTTGGTAAAAAAAACCTGGTTATATCATAAATTTGTTTAATGTAGAATAGTTTAAGAATTTTGATGTTATGACAGACTTTCAATCTTGCTTCTAAAGGAGTATGGTTGTGAAGCTATGGAATCTGAATTTTGGACAGATTTGGGCAACCAGTCACATGTTCAGTTTTCTAATAAGCATCCAGGGAGCCACAGTGGCTCAATGAGTCAGAAGTTGGCTTGCTAATGTGGAGGTCCAGTGTTCAATCCCTGTGTTAATGGATAATGTTTATCAGGAATTTCTTGCATGGTCCCCCATGTCTGTGGTGCATGACGAAGGGCTTGCCAAGGGAAAAGGAATAGTCATTCAGATAAGATGAAAAAGTTAGGTTCTATGTACACAGTGGCCTGCACGTAAATCAATCCTTGGCAGTTGGCGTTTGGGGGTGGATGGATGGCTTAATGGTTAGCGCGTGCGGGCGCACTGTATCATAAAGCCTGTCATTGAGTCAACTGGCATGGTTTCGAATCCCTGGTTGTACGTAGCAAGGAGTACTGTTGCCTGTCCAACCTCATTGGTTTTCTCCGGGTCCTCCGGTTTCCTCCGACCCTTACGCGCAAGTGAATTATTGAAATAGAATTAAAAACCATATGTTAGTCCTGCAATGACCTAGTTTGTGTTGAGTGGACGTTAAACTCCATTTCTCTATCTCTATCGATTTCCCTTGGCAGTTGGAATTTGAGTAGGCTGTAGCACCGATGTTGGGGCAGAATAGTAGGATCTTTACATAAACCTCATTTCATTTCGTTTCATTTGAATAGGCTTCCAGATGGAATACCTTTAGCTGCTTGTACAAGTCAGTGGCATTTTAGCTTTGGATCTCCCCCCATATAAAACATAAATATCAAGGTGTCCTAATGAAATAATAGATTGATTTATATGTTGACACATTCTCAAGGCACCAAGTGTTTCAATACTTATCTATTAAATGACTCCTTTTATCTGAAGAATGGCTTACAGACTTGTAGACATGTTGGTTTGAATCAAATTCTCAGTCTACCAATTAGTTTTATCTGATAAATATAATTAGCTATGGGCCCTATCACGTATAGTTAAGCATGTCTACTCTTTAGTTTATTACTGAGTTTAGTGGTTGACTAATTGGATGTAAAAAGTGGACAGAAAACAAATTTAACACCCAAAACTGGCAATTAGATAATTCAGATGAAAAAAGAACATCAACATCTTGGTTTGATTTATTCAATAGTTTTAGTTTTTTTAATCGTAACAGTTGTTTTTGTGTTGATGGTGTTGAAAACTTACGTAAAGGTGTCTCTAATTAATTTTATTTATATACTAAAGAGACCACAGATCATTTTAAAAAATGTCTTTCCATGTAGAACGATTTATATTCAGCTTGTTGACTCTTTAATTTATGTGTCATCTAATTAATACAAATTTTCCATAAAAAAAACTTTAACTAGGTGAGATCATCCTTCAGATACCTTCTGAATTTTCTTGCAATTTTTGTTTGAAATCTGTTAAATCTATTCATACATGTTTTTTTTTTCATTTTATCAATTTTGTAACATGGGTGCTGAGTGATAAGAATTTGATGTTCATAGGGATAATTGGTCATATAGTATGGCTTATTACCAGGCTTCTAATCATTGATATATCCTACTTATCTGTCTGTGGTCATGTTATTTATGACATAGGGTCAAAGGTCAAGAGGTAAAGCTTAACCCCTGTGAATAAAAAATGCCTTTAGATTTCTTTGAGCTGGGATTAATCTGGGTTTGAAAGTGAAACATGGCTCTGTCTTATCTTGATGTAAAGAGAAAATAAAAAGGGGAAACAAGACCAGTATGGTGTTTTGTCTTGAACTAAACTGTTAGATTTATTTATAAATTATAATGGCTCGATTTGGATACAATATATATGGCACATTGAAGAATTAAGTCATGACAGAGCTGAGGCCAATTATATTTAGTTGTTAATTCATATATCTTACTATCCGCAATACTGATCTGTCTCAATTACACATAATTTTCCCGGCACAATAGCCTCGATTCCCCAAGTGAGGTCTGCTTTTGGTAAGGATCAGAAGGCATGCTTTTGTCACTGAGGTTAAATTAACACAACCATACAGACACATATCAGAAGGTGATGGGTTAATTTAATAGTTCCTTAACTCTCAAAGAGTTTGCACTCCTATTATACTTTTTTTACTCAAAAGTTGATCTGTATCGATGACTTCCTAAAAAATTTGCATAATTGACAAGGAGTAAAATATTAAGATCTTGAAGAAGCATGGTCTGAAAAATTAGAAAAAAAGGCGGCTGTCAAAAGTTTAAGTCACTGAGATTGATTAGGTCAAAAATTGTATAATTAATAAACTAACTCATCTCAGTACAAGACACAAATGGAATTGAAGCAGAAACTTTTCATCATTAAATGATGGTTTTCATTATTTCTGGAAATTAATTTTTATTAATAACAGATTTTTACATTATCCTTCAAACAATTCATATATTTGGGGGGTACAAGGTTTATTACATGAAAATAGTTCATGCCGGCTTGAGATAAGATGTTCACGAAGCTATGATCTATAATTAATCAAAATTGCTAATAATTTTGGATGTGACCCACTCCCAGGAAACCAGGCGCTTGTCACACAACTTCATGTTGTACTATGGGCACAAAACCATAAACTGTATGCCTTCTTGTTACTATTAATGAGCCGTACTCAACTCCAGATGATACGACAAATTTAAAAAGATTTGCATTTTTGGAAAGCTTATAATTGGTGCCAGCTCTATTTTATATAAATGACCATACGTCTGGTTTTGTGGGAGCAGCTCACATATTGTGTATTAAAAAAGTATATATTTTGTTGAAAATAATATCATGGTGAATAGTTTTGAAGATTGCATCTATTTGACCAATTAATTGATTAAAGATACATTATCTAAGTCATTTTAATAATATTTCAAAAAAAGATGTTGGAGAAATGAATATATTGAAAATTTCAGTCAAATTACTTTATTCTGTGCATATGTTGTTTATTATAGTAGCAACAATACTTGACAGTCAAAACCAAGTCTTCATTATCTATTTTATCGTTAAATTTTTAAATCTTGCTGTTGTTCTAATCCACTTTAATCTCTGTCATCCAATGGCCCAAGAATGGTGAATGGGTGTGTCATGTTAATAAATATTTAAATGATAATTTATATAACATAATTTGAAGCCAGAAAAAAAAACCTGCAACAGGCAAATTTAGTTTTTATATAATGCATCTTTAATACACAATTATTTTGATAAGTTTTTTGGTGCTCAATCCTTTCCCTAATTTTGTTTTTCATAACACAGTATTTGTGTAGTACAGTTTTATCTATTATTGTTTTGCGGTACTTGTAGAAAATATTTATAATGTGTTTATTTCTCCCTGTCAGTTTAATAAAGGTGAAGATGTCTGACCCTTCAGGTAAACGGTCTGATAAATAAACAGCTCTTTGATTTCTATTAGGTCATCTGTCTTAAACCTGCAAGTCATTTCTCCTCTGAGAAAATGGTAATTGGTCAGAATCTGAGCAATGGCAAACCTCTTGGCGCTTTCATTCAGTTGTTGGTCTAGGATTCCACAGAATTTTTTCTACACCATTATGTAAAAGAGGTAAAATATATGCCACATTACATGCATTAACTTGTTTTAGTTTATGGTATTTGTAAATAAATAGATAATGTTGAACCATTATTCAAATAACTAATCGCAAGTGGTTGTTTTCTTAATGGCATAGAGATAGAATTTCTTACATATGTTTTGGGGTTTTTTTTTATTGTTTTTCTGTCCCTACATAAATCTTTGTGAATCACTAATGCCTTCAGCCGTAAATAACCTTTAGTGGCCAGTTGAAGACCTGCTGAGAAAGCCACTAAGAGTTATCACCTACTTGTAAATAAGTAAAGTATACATTATACACTTGAATGACCACTCCTGTGACCAGTTTGTTATTATTTCACACACAATGTGGGCCAAGTGGCCTGAATGAGTTAAACCTATTGATAGAATATGACCTGTCAAATAGTTGTAGGATTAGACTGATAGTAAGATAAACTACTAAACAACTTTAGTAGGTATTGTAACCAGATCTTTATTGGTAGATGATAAGTATATAATGAACTCCTGTAAACTAGAGAGTAATCCCTTTGTTCTTTCATCATTTTACTCAAGAAAAATACAATGTAATTGTATAAAGGTAAATGCACTTTCAAATCTGTCTTGAAGGTCAATGATATATGTTATTAAAAGACAGGGAGCAAGTCGTGATCCTTGCTCAAACACCAAAAGTATTGAAATATGAAACACTTATGTTTATATTCACTATGGTTATAAAGTAGATATTGTTGTTTTTGAAATTGATATTTATAGCCCATTTACATTACCAAGAAGTATAATATATAGATTTTCTAAAACTTTAATTTAAGAAAACAATTTGGAAGAGCAGTATTGCTATGAAAACCCCTTTTAATTATGGAAAAACGGTAATTTTCAGAATTTTATCATTATGACAAACAATTTTCTTAATGATGGTAAAAAAACCCTATTTAAATAATGAACCAATTTACTTTTATTTTGCTTCATGGTTATGGTGGTATCATTATAACTTTGAAAAGAATTATGTTGTAATATCAGAAAAAGACGTCCATAAAAATCTGATGTATTTATGTTCTCCAGGAAAGAATGTATCAATGTCACGATTATCTGAGAAATATCACAATTATAAATAATTTTGATGGATCCTCATATTTCATTGTCAATTTTTCACACATGGTTGGGTCATGGTGTCGTGAAGGAATTTAAACCACACCTGATTCTGTTAGTTGTAACGAGCCATTAGAGACGAATCAAAGAGTCTGAACTTTTCCAATTACAGATGGGCTGACAAACAGGTTTAATGAGAAAATGTTATTAATTATTTTCTTGTCATCCTTTGTTTTAGTGGTTATAAGGATAATAACAAATTTCAAGAATCACCCAAAGAGATTATAGGCCTCGACACTATGTCATCGTCCATTTATAATATATCTTTGGAGATAAATAGGTTTTATGTGCTGTTTTATCCTTAAAGATATCTTAATCCCGATCAGGGATGTTTGTCCACTTGGTCTATTCTTTATTAATTGGTTAAAAAAGGAATGTTAAGAAAAGATAAAAGAAATACTAGAAATGAGTGTGTCAGAAGTTTTTTTTCCTCTCTTGTAAAAGGAGATGTTGTTGACTAAAGATCAAAGTGTTTGTATTGTATATGTCACAGTGTCGAGTTAACAGGCTGTTGTAGCAGGTCAGAGGACATGGCCCCTGTTGTTTTGTGCTAAGGTAGAGGTGATTTGTAGCAGGGTGATTAGTCGCATCTGTTTTATTACACCTGTCTAACTGGCCTCGTATATACTTTAAACATTTAATGAGGCAAGTGAAAAGATGGACAATTCTTCCAACAGTTTAACTTTTCTCAATTGTTAGGCATTCACGTCATTGATAAACTTATTTTAAGTAACTTAATCCCCTGATTGTGAGTCCTCAACAGCATAAAGGTTTCTCTATTGACTTCTTTACCTACTTCAATTAACTCTGTCACTGACGATACATCGAGAGCAGCGATTAGTATTTGGCTGGGACAAAAGGGACCAGATGATGCCTTTTCTTAACTTGTAGATACCGTTTATTCACGGGTGGTAAATTCAATCAACGACCAAGACCAATTCTCAATAAAAACCTATTCTATTACACCTTTGACACACCTTTGTACAAACAAGTTTGAATTAGCTGTTTATAACATACTGTTTCGCTTGTGTAGTTGTAGGGGATGAAAAGAAAGGGTTATTTACTATATGGGCTGGTACTGTGTGAAATACAGTCTCTTCATTCATTGGCACACACAAACAACAAAGTCAACCATGCCAGGAACTAGAAAAACATTTTGAAATTTGATTTCGCTTGATTTGACTGTTTGCATTAATATGATGATAAAGAAACACGGGTGATAATGTTAATGTATTTGAAACAGATCTGAAGTGTAAAGCAATATTTTTCTAGGTTTGAAACTTTCTTTTCAATAGAAATTAGCATCAGACATGTTGATCTCATGCAGTTGTTCATTATTATTTGGTGTCAGAGTGATGTTGTGAATTAAAATGTCTTTGATGAAATGAATCTGTAGAAGTTTATTTATTTGGAAATGGAAAATATAAACTGAATACTGGTGAACAACATTTTTTTAAATCAAACATTTGTATTTTGATCGTCTTTTGATTTCCCTCACATTGTTTAATTTTACAATTTATGGATGGATTTGTGTTACACTTGTTAAGGCGACTTCTAAGTAGATGTGATGTTCCACAATATCAATATCCCCATTGAACCAGGCTTGTTGACTCCAAAGTTTGGATCCCAAGCATACTTTATGGCAGAACATCTTTTTGAATTAGATACCAAACAATGGTTAGAATATTGGATGCCATTCAGTTGATAATAAGATTTTCCAGGGAATCCAGCCACCCACTGTAGTATATAATCATTTTCATGGGCTGTACTGTACCAGCTAGATTTTGAGAAACTGCAGCCCTAATTATTTAGATTTATGTAACATAAAGACGCCTCCAAAAAAGAAAGAATTTTATCTACATTTTCAAGTGTCTTTAATTTCAAACACCAGAAGTGTATAACCAGGTACTGTGTATATGTAAAAGATTTTTAACAATAATCTGAATCTGTGCACAACCCACATGTACAGATATCTAATATGAAAACATGAGCCTTGCCGTTAAAGTAACACTTATGACATTTTTAATCAATATGACCAGCTTCTTGAATACAGGTGGAGCATGTTTTGTGTTACTCTGTGACGTATGCTAAAGGTAGCACACCATTTTGAGTGTTTTCCTTCCTAAATTTCTCCACATACTTCGACTTAGATTTTGAAAAAATCAGAAAGCAATTACTTTTGAAGTTTGAAGTGCCATTGTGAGAACTTTTAATTGTTGAAAAATGTTTCATTGAAATTTAAGAATAATATTGACATTACTGGCTTCTTGAATTTAGTTTATTCAAATCAGTGAAATATTTTCAAACTGCAAATGTTAAAAGTCTTACACCTTTGGTTATTTTATGTTTGTGTGTCTGCTATGTTGAATTTTAATTGACATTTTCTTTAATTTTGATACAAGCTGATATATTCTGGTTTATATGTCTTATATTTTTTGTATTAAAGATTGCAATTTGTCTAGAAAAATGGTTCAATTTTGCACACTATACATAAAATGGAATGAAATGAGTTTTGGAAAAAAACTTTTTCAAGATGTAATGATATTTCACTTTATTTTTTTTAAACGCTTGATATTTCTCACCTGTTATCTGAATGCTAAGTCTATGATCGAGTTGCAGAACTTGAGTGATTATTTATATTAAAATCGGGTATTAACAGACTTAATCCCTGTATTTTAAACTTATATTATTTTTAATGTGACCACACACATTCTATGGGGTATGGTGATAGTGTGCTAATCTTCTGTTTGTATGATATAATACATTTGATGGCCCTTAAATGATAATGATAACCTTATAATTATATTCTTCAAAGCTATGTTATTATTAAGTAAGTTTTTCTTACATTAATCTAAAGATATGCGGATATTAAAGATAAATGTATAGTTATGCTTGCAGAGAACAATCAAATAAGAGCAGTCCGCGCTATAATATAATATTATAACCCTATTTACTCTTGGCTCTGATGAAACATTCTCTGTCAGGTCCTGATCTGGATCTGACAAAATCCAAAAAGTTGTACCCATTCACATTGCCTATAACTAAAGCATTCACAGTTTAAGTCTAAATTGTAAGTGAAGTTGCGCAATCCTGGATAGAGACCACCCAACATCTGAACACGGTGGGCAAATTTCAGTTGTTACTGAGTATCATGTCGCTTATACGCCAAACTGCTTAGTACAGTTCCATTGTGATTGTGTGCATGTAATGAACTGTATCATATTGTTCAAATTTTTCAAAAATAATGTTTGAATGGCTATTCGGAACATAGTGGATCCTGATTATTAATTTGACTGCCTGATTAAAGAATAAACACGCATTGTTAAATTTTAATTTTACACCTCATATCATTTGCATACTTCAGCTTTTGATAAACTTTAGGCCATCACTGTGATTGAAATGAAGTTGTAGATATGGGGTCTCTTAGAAATACATTGCAAGAAATAACTTTAATAAAAAGATTTGGGTTTGATTGAAAATTGCGTAATCAAACGGATGACAAAAGTTCTGTGGGTGTAAGGCGGTGATGATTTTACAAATGAATGCAAGAGGTTCTTTATGGAATGCAACAAGGGATAATGACCCCTTGCTGTTGATGAAAGACCAGGTGATAAGGGAGAATCGTCCTCCTAAAAAAACCCTATTATTTCAACTCCTTTGATCTTCACATGTTCTTAATCAGCTTTAAATAGACTCCCGCAGTATTTTAAAGCTGATTTAAGGAGATTATTTGTCTATTTTACGCCAACCTGCAGAGAATTTAAATTGTCTGCTTTATTCTCTTTAATTAATTTGCTATTATCACTGATGCTCCCATTGACTTCAATCTTGAAACAGTTTGTAAAAGTCACTGAAAGAGTTGTCAAAATCTGTTAATTGTAGTATTGAGATTCTATTATATATTTAGCTTTACTATGAATTTATGATTAAGAAATGGGAGACAGAATGTATTTTATATTTAGTTTATACACAATGTCAACAGTATTTATTTTCAAACAAATTGTACAATTTAAAGGCATTAAGTATAGCATGATTTTAAAGGGGAAGTTCCAGTTTTCAGTCACTGTATCTCTGAAAATAAAGGTTTGCTTAGAATGCAAAAATTTGAAGAATAGCTAATATGCCTTGTCTGCAAGTTTCAGCTCAAGCTCTTCAGGTATTATAATGCAACAATGATCCAATATTATGTCTTTACTGATTACTTAAGACATGAAAAGTTTGACTTTTGCATCACTGGCAGTATCATTTGTCTGAGAAAAAAACACCTTGTTTCAATCTATTTTATATTCTGGGCTTTATTGTATGTTTTAGTCCCAAAATAACTAAGTTTCTGTCGAGCCGAAGTTAAACCCCATTTCTCTTTATTGTATGGTTATTGAAATTTATCAGTCTATCTATTAGCCAAATGATTCTCAGGATATACCAATAACAATATTTGCTTTACTGGTCCCTATGTCCCTTAACACTTATAATTAAGGACATTATTAATGTCCTTAATAATTAACAGGTTCATTGGAATATATTATTAACTATGATTCGGGTGGAACATATGGTTTATAAATCAAGAAGATGTAATAAAAATATCATTTGATACATTAAACAAGAAATATAACCCAATCTAGTGTGATATATAGACCTTTTCTTCAGAAGTAATCATTAAGCTCAGAGTATGGTCCTCATTTACTCTGGTTCAAAGCTACAAGTCAAAGATCTCACCTCCTTTGAATGTCCATTGACAAAAAACTGACCATTACTTGTAAAACACTATGAAGTCTTTGTAAAGGGGTTAAGTACTTAATGTAGATAACAGAGTTGTCTTATCACCTGTTAGCCCCAGGGTCAACTTTCCCTGTGTTGACAGCCAGACCTTTAGTCCACTCACCGCCCACTGGTCAGTGGTCATAACCTAAGTGTGAAATACTATATATTTTTTCACTATAGGCTAGGAAAGGATACACAATTATTATTAATCTTGAGCTGGCCTGTGGCAATTGAGTTATAAAAAATGGGTAAAAAAGGTTTAAAGATGATAATATGAATGGTGTTTGCTTGAAGCAAAACATGTGTCAAATGTTTGATTGTATCTATTTTCTAAAAAATTGAATATCTTAATCTATTCATGACATAGCAGTATTCAGATTTTGAAATCAAATTTTTCTTTAAAGTAACCATTAAATAGGTCTTTAAGGAATTGGTGATTATCATAAAGTTCATCATTTAAACGTTTTTGAAAAAACTTTTTTGTGGTAAATATTTGATTAAAGAACTTCTAAACATTTGTTGATGATTCAGTTACAGAGTTTTGATCAAAAGCAGACGATGTCACATCAAAGGGAGATAATCTTTTGCTCTTTTTTTTATTAAAAGATTGCCATCTCATGTTTCTAGCAATAAGTGCAGTTAATAAACAGACAATTTAGTCGTGTTGTTTCATTTTATTTTTTTAATATGGACTTTTGTCAACCAGATGTAACTGAAGAGGAAGAAATAAAATTTGAAATGTTCTAGTAGTAAGACAAACATTTGGTGAACTTTATAAAATTGGTATAGACTTTTATTTGTGAGGATTTCGCACAACTCTTGTTTATTTTTATTCATTCATTTATTTCGTGGCTCCCTGTTCATTCCTGTGTCTTGTTATTGAAAGGTCTCGGTGGTGCTTCCTACGATTTTGGCTCCATTTAAACAGGAAGTCCATGTTAGCTATATATTGGCAGGTTGTTTTGACAAGTGATATAAAAACATAGACACCATTTTCACAATAATACCTTAATTTTAGCCGGAGTAAAATTTCTTATGTAAATAATTTTTGGAATCATCATAATAGACATGATGTATTTATTTGACATATAAAGGTATGTTTTTATATCACTGATACCTTGGGTTCATTCTTCATGTGCCACATACTTTTGCTCTATGGTAACTGTATGCCATTCAGATGCTTAAATTAAGCAAGTTTTGAAATGTCTGTGCTTGCAAAGCTAGCTTAATTTTGTCTTCTGAATGCGGAGATCGGGCAAAAAAAACAAGTTTAAAAGTCCTGTCTTTGAGAAGTTCCTCTTTTCTAAGCTGGCTTTTGGCCTTTTGAAACGGTCGGCTTCAAATGGCCAGTTTCCGTTATCTAAGAGCATGTACATTTCGGTGTTTTTTGTGGGAATTTGTAGTATGCATAATTATCTATAACCTCTGACCCTGGCTATGAAAACGGTTAAGCTTGTATCATTTTTGCAAAATTATTTTATTAGAATGTTAATTGTGTGAAATATCCCGCATTTTATGTAATGTTATATTTATATCTTATATATAATTCTAAAAATAAACTGCAATGATCAAGACATTGCTATGACCCCCAGCCCATCAGGCTTTACAGAAACAAGCATTTGGTTATGATGGATGGGTCTTCATATAATTCATTGTGATATGTAATGAGAGTGATGAGGCACACAGATTTTGAGAAATGGGGAAAGTGGGCAATTGAACGTTAACGTTAACATTTTTTATGACAGGGAAAATTTGAGGATATAGACTCTTGTAAAAGAGTAAGGAGATATGGGGGTGAGGATGTACTGTACCACACCCCTTTCTAAATTATCTACTGTTTAATTTACTTACTTGTATATTATGAAGAGATCAGTGGTCATTAAAATCTTTCACCAAAATAAATAAACCTGTTAATCCTCAGAACAAACCATCAGGCCATCAAGGTCAAACAGTGAAATGTAATGTCAACACCTTTCAGTTTATTATCTGTACCGTTCTCTACTAAACATTAACTTAATTGTATAGTCTTCATATGACCCACTTATATCTTAATAGATTTCAGTAATAGAATTGACTTCTGATTTTTGCATTCAAAATCACAGTAGCAATTCATACTAAAATGTGTTGTCAAAGTTGTAGGACCCCCAGAAGAAGAGAGTGCCAAAATATATTGCATGTAAAATTAAAGCGGACCATTTAGGTTTCATCATGCGATGGGTTCCACTTTTTTGGGGGTTCCACTTTCTTTGTTGCACCGATAATTGACTACCACACAATGTCGAAAACAATTAAAAATGATATTCTACAGAAGTACTGGTTTCTGATTTATGAAAATGAATAAAAATTGGGGTGATAATTCAATAAATCTCATTGTTTTAATGCTGATCATTTCTGCTGGATGACCCCGCATGTTCGGTACAAAGTTGTGAACTTTCCATCGTATATCAAAGCAAATTATGCAATTAATGCCAATTGGGGGAAGATTAGAGTTAATCTTCAAATAATTCTCGATTGTTTATGAATGAACATCTGTGATGAATGCCGAGGTGAGTCAACCATGATAAATTACCCATTTTAATATTGACATTTGTCATTATTAAACGGTTAGCACCCACTAGATATCAGGATTTACCTCGAGAATTATGAATATGATATTAATATAGTTTGCACCCTGTTCACATAACACCTCTTTAATATGTTAATTACAGATCAAGACCTATTATAGTGATGGGAACACACTTAATATAATTATTACTCAATGATGCCATTTGATACCAATCTGATATGTAAATCAAACTGATGACATGAGTTTTCTGGGAACCAGGGTTGTCTAATGTCTTACTTTGTTTTTGTACTTTCTGTGTAATCCTGAAAATAGAAAATATGTATTGAGATAAATATTGTATCTGAGGCTGAGCATTCTATTTCTTTTCCAATTGTTATTGGAATGTAGGTGTCTTTTACACTTTACTGTGGTAATGGGCACTGATCATCACTTGAGGGATTTGATTTTTAATAATTTGCAGTCTACTTTATTTGGGAAGTTGAATTATTAAAAAAGATATCACTCTAAAAATGGGTCTGTTCTGTTCAGTGATGAATTGAAATTACGCCAACATTCGATATTCTTTGTTCATGATTTAAATCTTTTGATGGGACTAAATTTACTGAATCCATTAAAGGAGATGATCTATCTTTGATATTTAGATTTTGTTTTCTTAATTGAAACAATGTTGAAATAATCAAATTTAGTCGATTTACCATGGATTAAATAGTGAAAATTTTGATATCAGTGTCTTTCACATACTTTTATCCTAATTTGTTATTTTTAAAATTCGTTTCTTTTTGAAATTCTGTAATGTATAATTATTATGAAATCTTCTATGGTGGTCGTCATCTGATTTCTATCACTTTGTTTAAAGCATCTTGTTACATCTATTTGTGTTATTGCACCTAAATCTGGATGTTTACAATCTTTTTGTTTTGTTTCTGCATCTACTATTACCATAATATATTTATTTATATAGTGTCAGTTATATATATACAGAGTAATAAGTATAAATGGGGATAAAAGTCATCATTTTTTACAGCATACATCAAAGATTTGATTGGTTCCCAGATGGCTAATCACATCCCTTAAATACAGGCATGATTATATACTACCTTTATGATAATATCATAGACTTGCTATTGAAACTGCTGCTTTTTATACTAACATATTATTCTAATTGGTCCATTTAGTAAAAGGTCAGAGATCAGAATATACTAATATATCATATATTTGCTTTACATGTTGTATCAAAATACATCAAACAATGTTTGAAGGTTCTCTTTAGCTCTTTGGTTGGGGCCTTTGATTTCTAAAATAGGCAATATTTGGTTAGTGTAAAAAAAAGAGTAGATTTAGTGGTTAGTAAAGAGTGACCTTGGTCTTTTACAAATTGACTGAATGGACGGGGCCAAAGAGGTGTCAGGAGTTTTCATAATACATATTATTATTCAAATTAACAGGCAGCTCTTGAAAACTGTAAACTGTTATCAGACAAAATATTGGTAAAAAGATTGTAATAGCCCACAAAAAATCAGTGCCAGCAACTATATCCATTATCAGAAATATTTAATTCCTCTGTTAATAATACAAAAATTTCAGTAATTATACACTTTTGATAAATTGGCTCAGTCAAGGCATTAATTATTAATTAACTTTGTCCAAATGATTCGTTTGCTAAGTTTCAATAAAATTCCAAGAAGAAACCTTATTCCTGTGGATCAACTACCGGTAGTCAGTAAATTCCATGTATACCTTAATGTTATTGAACTAACAAATCTGGTTTCACATCCAAGGTTTCAATGCTGACAGGAAGCAGCCATACAAAAGTATAAGTAAATGATAAAAAAGATATTTCTGAATTTCTAGGGTTTCACAGGTGAAATATTAGGACATAAAGAAATATGGTTACCAGATATCTGTCCAATTTGTATTTTATCAGACTATTTATTTCAGACGATTCATCTGAAGCATGCAGTAATAAACTGACCATGTCATTAAAAATACGTAATGTAAGATTTAGATAGGAAATGGTCATCTTTACTCTTATATAGTTTAAATATGGATAAAGGAGAATGACTATATTGAAAATTCCAGTGAAAAGTACTTTAATCAATTGTCAAATGCCATTGCTACAATAATAAGTCAGATGTATTTTCCATTTTAATGAAGATATGGCAGACATTGTCTAATCCACTCAATATCTCAGCCATTCGATGTTCTAGAGAGTTGATTATAGGCTTGACGTGTGAATAATTGTCTGAATAATGATATGATATATATTACATTTGTTGCCAAGAAAACCCTGGCGATAGTCAGATTTAGCTCTTCATAATGCATCTTAAAAGACAGGCAATAGTCAGATTTAGCTCTCACATAATGCATCTTTTATTAAGACAATTTAGTCTTCTACAGTAAATTTTGGTTTTAATTATCCAATATCACATTATATTTTTTTCTGTGGTAAATGTCTTTTTTCTGTAAAATAATATTACTGGGTTTAATGTTCTTCAAATTTGAATTTATGATTGATTGTACTAAAATTTATTAAGGGACATATATATTTTTATCCAGCTGATCCAATCTCTCTCAGTACGTAGAGGTAAATAAAAACATACAAAATTTTAGTGATTTTAGTAAACATCAACAGATGGATCAGTGTTCAGATCACAGAATATGATTACAGTCAATCTGTACATTTGGTACAGTACAAATCAAGTTCAAGTATCAAGCGATTAATTTTTTAAATGCATGAAGGCTTAACCCCATCATCAAAATCTAATCACTTTGATCTTTTTTTTCTAATGAGAATTTGAATGAAGTAGACATTTTATCAGATGGTTGATTTGTTTGTGATCTGTGGACAAAAGCTAGGTGACCACTGGTCAGCCTTTATGGTCTTAGTTTATCATGATATGTCAAAGTCATGATGGAGAAAATGACCAATTAAATCTCATGTTTTGTTCAAAAATTCATCCCTTCTGCTATGTCCACTACACTTTTTAAAAGAATTAATCAAAAGCAAAGACCTACAGAGTAAAGGTCACCTAATAGGGTCACCACCAAGGCCACAGGTCTGTGAACTCTTGACCAATGGCCAGAAACCTTACTCAGGACCCATAGAAATGGCCTATGGTCAGTCAGACCATGTCATGCCCTCGCCACCTGGTTTCACTTAGGCCAAAGTACCGTGACATTCCAGTGCAGTAAATTTATATCTGCTTTATTTGAAATTAGAGGACTGGCCAATTTAAGCACCTGCCTGATGGGTAAATCTGACCACTGTCCAGCGTGGGAACTTGTTGAAAGCCAAGCTGACCCTGGTCATTCACTCACTGGTCATATTATTGTTTTCTCCCTCAAGAGTAGTTCAGTATGTCTATACAATAAGCTAGAGAGTTAGCAAGCTATTCCATTGTACTTGTTTTATTATGGTTAGCAGTAAAGTTAAGCTTTGATGTTTTAGATGATAAAGACCTATAATCTATAACACTAACTCTATTATTACAACCTCTTTTTACTCTCCCATTTTACCTGCACTTCACTATAATATGCATTAGAAACAGTTCTTAAATTTCTATTAACTGTCTATTTGTCTCACTTAAGACTCAATGATGTTAAGATTTTATTCATAGTTGGCAAAAGTAAGACATAGCTTAAAGGTTTAAGCTAAATGTCTTTTGAAATAGAAGACTCGTTGCAGATGTCTTTATTTGTTGGAAGAAAACTGATTAAGTTTACTACCTTTGTAAAAAAAGAAATAACTATCACAAAAGTAAAATGTTACCTATATCTCTGAGGTCATTGTCATTTAATGTTCTTTAATAGATGTGTGCTACAGCAAAACTTACTTTGGGGCACCTGGGCACCCACTTCTTTAATGCAGTTGTTATCCTTTTGTCATGAAAATGTCAGTCAGTAACTGTCATAGATAGATTGAGGCTTTGTTTTACAGAGTTTGTGGTGAGCAGGGACACAGATTACAGAAAGTAAACAAAACTCTATTATTATTATTAAAAGGACGGAAACAGTGTTTAACATTTTATCAACATAGTAGTTGATAATAAAGAAGGGCATACACCATACAGTGTGCCATGAGGGAAATTTTGCCTGGACAGTGGCACTACGGCCTACACAGTACCTACATTTTTGATCTCATCCAAACAACTAGTCTGCTGTCTTTGTCAGGCCCTTTGTCCCGCATCACAGACAAGGGGGAATCACACCGGAAAATCTGGATGAACTTTCCCAGCCAATGCTGGGATAAAACACCGGACCTCCGGGTTAGCGAGCAAGCGTCTCACCCACCTAGCCGCCTTGACCTCTTGGTCATTTAGAAACTAAGATACAATGTGGTCTATTTGAAATTCTAGGCAAGATAATTTTGGGGGCATTTTCGCCTAATCAGAAAAATGAGTCATGAAATCAATTTATAGCTATTTAAAGATAATTGTTAAAATGTAATGTCATAATACAAGGAAAACCTATGGTGTAGGTATATGATATATTTCCTTGGTGATAAAACAATTTTCCTTTACATATTCTATAATATCTTTACACACACATGTCCCCCCCCCAAAAAAATGTCATCGTCTATCGTAAAGCTTGTATTTTGTAAAGAATAGTAGGAGAGAAAATTAGCGTGAGATTGTTATTTACAGTCTTTTATCTACAAGAAAAGATGGCGGATTAGACGGGTCACCTGACACCGCTAACAAACAAGTGTTAAAATTTGGCAAGAAATGAAATCTCCCAATTATTATTGTAGATCTGTTTATTTCTCTTTTATACCCAGCCCTTTTTCCTTCATACGACTCACTTAGCTATTGTAAGGCATGCTCCTAAGACACGAAATAAACAAGGTCGCTTGAGAAATACTTTGCGAATCGTGATTCTTTTATTCACCTGAAATTTACGTTTGTCATTTTTTCTCTGATCTGATGCCTTGTGTTCATTTCAAAAACAAATATTTGCTTGGGCAGTATGGCCGTTGTCATGTGTGTGCTCAACCGCTGTTTGTTTGCGATCTGTTCTTTGCAGCGCATTTTCGTTTGATAAAAGTATAGTTGACAAAGCGCGCACACGGAGATCTCGACAAGCTATCTATATTGACAAAAGCAGGTAGAGGTGAAGATGCTGTTAAGTGGATTTGCCATGTTAAGCCCTATCGTATGTGTGAGGCTTTAAATCTCTGTTTAATGTTTAATTTGGGGTCTTTCATGAATTTACTTTTATTTTTAGGTCGCATGCATAGAATATTTGAGACCCGTGTGTATGTTGACTGTTAACTGTAGTTATGTCTATCCTGCTTTTGATGAAATATCCTCTGCTTTTTTTCTCGTCACTTCTTTAGCGCTTCCATACTTGTTTAGAAGGAACACTGGAGTTTTCTATTAGAGCCAGCCTTGTTCGTAGAATTTCCTTAATTCAACCTGTATGACAGTTGACCCTTTGACAGCCAACTTGACATATTTAAGAGAAAAAGATTTAGTTCCAAAAATGTTTCCAATTGTTTTCGGGATATCCTTATGTGTGTGGTAATTGTTTTTTAAATGAAATACATGCTGACTTTTGAAAAAAAAACAAGTTTGAAAAAAAATCTGAGTTAGAAAAATATCTGTGACACCTTTGAAAAAATATTTTAAACTCCTGTTTTGACATTCGTCGTCTCTTTTTTATATATTTGTCAGTGCACATAATGAGTACACCTTGTTCGACATAGTGAGTAGTTCTAAAACAATGTGATTTACTAACATTTGTACAAGACTTAAAGAAGTGAGATTGCTGTTGAAATGAAATATTTTGTTAATTTGATGCAATTCTGTAGTAGATTTAAGGAAAATTAATATCTTTAATAAAAAGGTGGTTATCCATAAGGGCACATATACCCCAATCAGCCAGCAGAAGCTGACTGGGTTTAGCATTCATTCAAATAAGTTGTATTCAAAGAAAGAGATAAATTTAAAGTGTAATAAAGAAAACCAAACTAAAATATCAACGGTATAATCGCCCCGCTTTGATTCTATTGGATTTACAAGAATGCAGCCCAAAGATTTCATACAACATTTACAGGTGTCACGGGAGCCAAGGTGCCTCACTGAATAAGGCACTGGCTCACTAACCAGCAAATCACGAGTTCGACCCGGCGGGGATGACTGAGAAAGTACCTCTTGAATTTTTTAGCATTATTTTCCCTTGTCAGTGGTGCAGGGCGGAGTGCCAGACAAGGAACAGTGTTTGTTCATTACGATGGAATGAAAAAGTGAGGTCTCTGTCATACATTAAGAATTCCACGAAGTGTATACGGAAACAGCCATTATCTGGTCAAATTTCCCTCGTAGCAAACTATAAGGTTTATTTGCTAGTCTAAATTAGCCCGGTTGGTGTAGAAAAGTAGGAAATTAAATCTCATGTCATGTATAGGCAGTGCAGGCTGGTTAATATAATCTACAATCACTCTTGATTGTTACAAGGTATTCAGTTCATGATGTCTTTGTAAATAGGTCTACTGAACAGAATGGAACAAATTTTGGACCAAGATTCCATTTAGAAATTCATCTTTCGTAATAATTTTAAGGGATACAAAAATCCCCCCGATCAGTGACTTTTAAAGATTTAATGATTTTGTGTATAAAGGTACTTTAAGAACCTTATTAGAGTTAAAGGGTAAAATATAAGACTTGAGTCAGATATTTTTAAACCTCCATCATTTGATTCAGATAAATTGGGTTGACTTAAATTGCCTGAGGAATTATCTTATCCTCATGTAACCTTGTAATGTTGATTTAATTATACAATGAACTGGTCATTATATTAGTTACCGTGTATTATCTAGTATTACACAATATACAAGCCGAGTATTTACTCAATCACATATGGTGTTACACCATTTGTCCTGTTATATCAGGACATCTTGTAAATTTGTTACAAGTTGACAATTCAACAGATGTTGCCTAGTTTTGAAGCTTTTTCAATAGGGGGGAATCAAGATAGGATCTGCAGCAAATATCATTTAATAAATTTGAAACATAATTAATATCGGACGGCAATGCAACGGGGGAACAATAGAAAATGTATTAGGTATTTTAATCATTTTACATCTAAATGTTGTACACTTTATTTTTTATACATTTCCAATTAAACTGACATTCAGGGTATGAAAACTGCGGCTAACGCAGAGTATTTGGCATGGCATGGGGAACCTTGGGTGTTTCTTCCCCCCCCCCTCACACCCTAGGGGGCAGGACGAACATAGGGATGAGATAGTCCTCCTCGAGAAAATTTAGAAAATCACATTGTCAATGGTTATTTGTGGTGAATATTCAGACCTGAATATAACATTCAATTTATTCATCTTTGTAACCCCAACCAAGAAAATACTCAAATTTATAATGTCATTTAGGGGAGCCTGGGCCCCCAATACAATACACAGACTATCAACAGTTTAAAGATGCCAAGTACAAGGCTCAGTTAGAGTGGGGAAAACATATTAATGAATACAAGGCATTACTGACACTCAAATCTAGCACTACACTTCTAACCTGAAACATTTTATTCCCAACAAATACCACATTCAACGAGACAACAAATAAAACCTTGACCACAAACAATCGTAAGTACTCTTGTCATATGAAGTTGACTATAGAACTATGGGGGATCACATGGCTAAGTGGGTAGGGCGCTGGCTCGCTAGCCTAGAGGTAGGGTGTTTGATCCCTGCATTGGCCGAGAAAGTTCGTCCTTGTCAGTGATGCAGAATGGAGGGCCTGACAAGGACAGCTGTCCATTCATTTGGATGGGACGAAAAACTGAGGTTCCGTGTACACATTGACGTGCACGTAAAAGATCCCTTGGCAGTTGGAATTCGAGAGTAGGCCCTGGCAAAATTTCCCTCATAGCACACTGTATGGTGTATGCCCATCTTCCATTAGCCCAGGTTAGGTGCAGAGAGTAGGACATTAAATCCCTTTTAATTCATGGAACTATTTTGGAGCATCTGTATGTAATTGATTTGTGTCTCTGGTATTGACAATTGACATCAACAGATATTCTGTTGTTATTTTATGTGTAATTAAATCAGATTGTAAATTGCTATCTAAATAATAATTTTCAGCTCTTATTTCTGTATAATATTATTTAATAAGGAAAGTTTGTAAAATATTTGTTCGCCCAGTTTGTCTATAATTTTGATAGGAAAGTTTTAGTAACTTTTATCTTCTTCCTTCATTAGCTTCTTTAAAGATTTATTTTCAAGAGTTTTAAAACAGAAATATAAAGAGAGGAATGTGAAATGGCATCTCATATTTTCATGTATTGTAACAGGTATGCACTGAAGCTTGGTCCATTCCATTCAAACCATCCAGCACACATAGCTATATGTATATATATATTATGGTGGTAATAATCCCAGTGAAAAAATAATAATGATTATTTGGTGCCAGTTAGGATAACACAAACATGCAATACATGATAAAATGTTTATATTCCTCTTCCAATTACATCAAACACACTCAGTGAATATTTGTTTAAGGTCTCTTTATTATGTCATGACCATTTATCACAGTAAATAATGGTGACCTTATTTGGCCCCACCCTAGGGGGTTGTATGTTAATGTGACTGGGGTAATCATGACACAGATTATGTAACTGTTATGTGATCAGTTAAATATCTGATTGGTTTAACCTCTAGACTAAGAGGCTGAGGTTAAATATTCTCCGAATAAGAATCTGTAAGGCATAATTGTTCTGTTTATATAGATTTACCAAAGTTATTTAAAGTTATATTCCCGGGTACCAACTGGGTGATTTGATGATATATTAGAACTAAAAACATATTTAAACTAATTATTTTATCGTAATTTTGCTTCAAATCGTTCTCAAAACATTGTAATTGACGAGTATAGCCTGCTATAAAAAGAGACCATGTTTGCGTCAGGCGAATACCTCTCTCCGTAACCAATGGCAACGGCGGCGGAGGACAGGGGAGAATGCATTGCATACACAAGACGATGTTGTCTGTAAGCGCTGACTATTTACTACAAATATCGAATTCTCATTAAATTCTCGGATTATCCACTGCCCGCGTCTTTTTCCGTGATTTTTATCCCAGAAATTGTTGTACGTCTAACTCTTCATAAAGTTTTTCAACATGTACACAAATCGCTCAAGTTCGCGTGCAGCCTTCAACGCCAAGCGTGCAGGTAACCTTATTCGTCGGGTTGACTATTAAGGGAACCCCTTACATTTTTGTCCTGTATACGCTCCATGAGTGTTTTTCAGGGAATCCAGTATTTTTCTAGTAAGATTGGATATCTCTACCCTCCATATATACCAAAATTGTCATACTTTTATAGGCAATAACCACCCGATAAATACTTATCTGGGAACCCAACTTTAAGTTTATATTCATATAGATTTACCAGTTTCTTTTCTATTTCTATTTAGTCTGAGAGATATCAATGGACTGGTATTGATACATCGGAAAAAATATGTTTAAAATATATAATTTAAAGAGTTTTGGAAAAGTATTTATTGTTGCTAAATGGTACAGTTGGGTAAATTGGAAATACTTGTACCCGGCACTATATGGCACCATCTTCTGTACTCAGTGGAACTTCTATAAGCTGATCAAAGGATAAATATAAAAAGCTGATAGCGATAAATTAATCTTTCAGATTTAATTTCTAAATAAATCAACAACAAAAATAGATGAAAAATATTCTCTGTTTATTTCAGCAAATGGCAATATTTACACATGGGGATCAGGAACTGACGGTCAACTAGGTCATCCAAAGTTGCTGTTTTTGCCCTTTCCAAAAAAACTGAAAACTCCACAGCTTTATCACAACACGTCTGTTATATCTTGTGGAGAAAGTTTTAGTGCTGCCATTTCAAGTAAGTGAACAAAGGGAAAACAATGGCGGACAAATTGTTCAGCTTGACAATAAAATTTAATGGCTGCCTACTCCAATTGATTCCACTGATTTTTAATTTTCGAAATGTCACGTCTGATCATTTGTATAATACATATATCTTTTGACAGCAAACTAACATTATCGTAACTTTTGCCATTTTTTAGTTTTATGTTTGTTCGATATTAATGAAATACAAATCAAAATCATTAAGGTTCCCAACTTTTGCTAATAAGGCTAATGAAAATCCTATGAAAGGATGCTTAAACTCATTTCCTATGACTGATTAAGAAAAACTATTAGTAATCACTTGATTATCACCAAGAACTTGCTGCTATTTTAACTTTGTCTGGAGCCTTAATCAGTGGTCGTAAAATCTAAAGACTTTCCATCTGCTGCAGGCAGCCATATTGTTTTTCTCCATTTTCTTTTGATGTGTGTAACAATTACTTTATGAGCTCATTTCTTTCTAGATTATTATTACTGTTGTGGAAAAGGTTGGATTGTTTAAGAGTCGAAATCTTTTTCTAAAAGAGAGAGAATCATTATTTTTATACAGTTACCCTGAATATTGTCAGAAAAGTGATATTTTTGGCTGGTTATTCTGTGGGCCGATGGGCGGAACATGCATCAGAAATTGTTATTGATTTTAAAATAATGAAGAAAATAAATAAAACAACAAAACTTGAATGGAATACAATAACAGAATTTAATATAAGCAACGTTGAACAACACTAATTATCTTTTGGTTATCCAGCGCAATATAGATGTAGTTCGGAAACACCTTGCTAATTGATTGCTACAGGAAACTTCACTACGTTAAGTTGTGCCTTTTAAAGTCGGTAATTGTATTCCTGTAAAAGTTTTATGTAATTTCCCCAATTACTAAAATTTATGTAAAAATAAGTTTCAATCTTCTGGTGTGTGAAAAAATTCAAATCCATTGAAAGAAATTAGATTGTGTCTGGATGATTCTACCTGTGGGTGCTGCCATGGATACGAAGATTCCACTTTTTAATTTGAAATGATGTGTATTTCAGACAGTGGTCAGTTATTTATGTGGGGTAAAAACAGTGATACAGTTGATCCAAGTAAAAAGTCATCTTATAAACAATTAACACCATCATGCATGAATACCGATATTGTAGAACACATCTCAGATATTAAATGTGGTGGATGGCATGCTGTAGCATTAACAGGAATGCCAGGTAAAAAAAACTTATACTTCTGACTAACCTTAGGTCAATATTTTGCCTCTTACAGGGCCACAACATCCGAAAACCCCAGCATATATTGCCTTTTAAAATCCCATATATGTACGAATGACCGTTGCTCCAATGCTGTTCTGTATTTTTGGGTTCTGTATTTTTGGATGTTTTTCCAAAGCAGCTTTTTTTTGCCTTTTAAGATTATATCAATTTCATTGACATAGTTTTGATTCTAGTTCTAGATGTACAGATGACCCATACTCCATCAATGTTTGGTCATTTTTCCACAGAATCAAAATAAATGAAGTGTTGTACTATATTTTTGGACTCGGTATAGACCCGACTGTGTTGTTTAGATCTATATGATATTGAGATCCGGAAATGTTAGGTTTTTTTATTGTATGATAAAACTATAAAAGATGTTAGACTAAACAGTTAATGTCATATTAATGTAAATCATAATGTTTTTACCATATGTGCATTTTTATAATTATTTATTTTGACTTATTTTACAGATCTTCATGTAATAAATGACAGTGTCAGTGACACCTCAAGTGATAGTGACAGAGACAGTGATGGTGACATTACAACTCATGTCACAAAACATACAATAAATGACGACACTGAGCCAACAACACAGGTAATAGCATAATCACGCATCACAATATTTTATCATGTGGGTCAAAATATCAAAACACAAAAATCCCCATCCATTTAAATTTTCTATCCAGAGACGTTTAAATTGTTTGTGATATACACATTGAAATTTACCTTTCAAGAATATACTGGAAACTGAAAATCAGTAGATAAGAATAAAAAATAAATCTTCAACGATTTTTTGTCGTATCTCAAATTAGCCAGAGCTGGTCACATTTTTCTTTTCTACAAAATTTATGTTTAATTTTTTTGTCTGAAATTTGGTATGTGACTTCATATGCAAATGCCAAAAGAATTGAAATATTTCTCTTGATTCATTTCACTCAGTTGCTTTTACTGTGTAAAGCTAATATCACAACCTTATCTTTGTTTCACTGCTGCAGAGGGAGTAAAGGCGGGGTGGTCGAGGGTTCTAAGTTAAGAACTTCTAACACATGCGCTTTAGATAATAAGATCTGTCATGGAGTCGAGCTTGCACATGACATGGAGTAGGGTTGCCTGCCTAACCTTATGAATTTTCTCTTGGTTTCCAAAAATTACGTATTTTGTGTGAAGTGGACATTAAATCCAATTTCTCTTTCTCTGTTACACTGCTGCCAGTTCCTACTAGTTATGTAGTAATATGGAGACTTCTGAAATTATTTTGGTATATTTTATTAGTAGAGTAAATATTGACAATAGGTTACTAAATATCAGAAACAACAGGTGGAGATGCAAATATTTCCCAAAAATGATTACGTTTATCTTCAACATTGTTTTGATCAGTGATGCTCGACATGTTATATGGGATATTTATGAACAGCAAATCAAATTTCATATTCTCCTCTTATATTTTATTTTAACACCACCCATTGAGCAAGAAGAATACAAATAATAACAGTAATCGATAAACACAGATTAACTTCGCGTTACGGTTTGTTTATTATTTTTATGACCGTCAAACATTAAACTTGTTTTTTACAATTCATTTTGAAACATAGACATATGTCCATAAAAAAAAATTTTCTGGGGACAATGGTCAATCCAAAAGGTATCATTTTGTGGTCATAGATAAAAATGAAAAAATACTAACAGATTTTCTAAATATTATTTTTCATTAAAATATTTTCCAAATTTGTATGAATAGTGTATTAATACGCACATTTTATTGTACTTGCGGTTCTTTGTGAGTGTTGATATCTCGTTTGCGGACGATTAATATCGAGATCAATATGCACTAGTCCTAATTATAATCAGTCTCTACTCCACAACCAACCGCTAAAAAGATTTCCTAATTTTGCTGAAGTGTTTCTGAAAGAACCACTAATATTTCCAAAGTGTCTCTAATGCATCGATTGCTGTTTTCTCTTCAAGGACTGGCTTTGTTTATTGAGGCATTTAATACACACTTTAACTCTCTCAGAAATATTTGTCAAATTGTGGAACGAAGTTAGGTCGTAATGCCAAAACAATAATTGTACGTGATGGACATTTCACGCTAATTGCTCCCCCATACTATGACCTAGCCCATAGATAAATATTGATGATTTGTCAGTTTGATTTGAAGAAAGAGATTTAAACATCTTTGACGAACTCGCTGACCGTCTGTAAAGTTATGAGTGACTTTGTTGAATGTAAAATAATGACTGGCGTTTTGAAATATGTCCAACGTATCTCAATCATTCTAGACTTCAAAGAAAGAAATATGGATTACACTTAGTTTTGGAAAACATTCATAAAATTAGTAAGGCTTTTTCTTGAAAATATTTTGAATGGAAACATTTGGGAGATATATATAAAAGACTTTTGACTTGTGGTGATTATAGATAATCAATCACACAATATATGTAAATATCTGCAGGCATTTTTTTTATATAAACAAACAATTTTTTAGTTTTAAGTTAAAAAAACACAAAATTTTCAGTTGATAGTACTAAACACTTAATCCAATTGTCTTTTTATGTGACATTAATTGGAAGGGAATATATCCTTGAGATTTATGATATTAATCACATAATTAATTGCACATAATTTACTAGCATCTATCAATTAAATAATAAACTGAAGTTTCAGTTTTAAGGATATTAATACTGAGATATATTTAGTATCAAATTAACTGAATGCTAATAGAAAATTGATTGCATGGGTTTTTTTTAACATGCATGGTACAATAGTACAAATTAAATGGTAACATAGTGCAGATAGATTACATTATAAGATAGTCTTAAAGTACATGTAAATTATAAAATAGCACTTTGTGAATGATAATATAATGCACAGTGAATGATAAATTAGGACATGGTAAATGTTAAAAGTCTTCACTGATGCATAAATAAATACTTAATTACTTATAAACGAGCTACTATGACAAAAAAGATATTTCGGATAAATTTGATATTAAACATTTAATCGATTGATTAATTACAGTTAAATTTAATATTGAATGTTAGTTAAAGTATCTGGTTGTCATTTGAGGATATACGTATCCCTTGCAAACTATTATAATATAAAAGTTGAATCTCTAAAAGGAATGGTACAATACCATTCAGTATTTACAAAACAATGATGAAATTAAAATTTGTCAACATTCTGCAGATGATGTAAATGAAACATGGTCAAAACAAGCCAGAACCACCTATAATCTTTTCCAAAATAATTGTAAGCAAATTAAATCCAGGCATTGAGATTTTCTATAATTTGTTTTCTTAATTAATTACTAAATAATCAAATGGAGTATATTTCAGCGTGCATTAGGCCATTAAATACTAGATGTTGTCCCAGGAATTGGGGAACATTTTAGATTTTAATTAATTTGAAATTATACAATTTTAATTAATTTGAAATTATACAATTTTGTAACCATAACAATAATTATATGATTTTGTTGTTAAAATTAATGATTTGAGAATAATTTGTATGTTAATAGATACTATTCATGTCAGCAGAAGAAAATTAATATTTGTGGACAATCATAAACAATCAATACTTATTAATGAGAAATTAATTTGTTGAAAGATAACTCTGTCAAACATGAAGCTTTTAAATATATTAGATGTTTTTTGCTTGGTTTTATTTCTGGTTGTGTGCACAGCTCAAAGAGACCCCATCTGCTTTTAAACATATTATGAAAAAATTCATTGAATTGAAACTAAGTTGCAAGTTCCCAATAGACACATATTCCATGCGATAGTATTTTTTTCATTCTCGGGTTGCACCAATATTTGAAACTATGTGTAAACCTAAAACCTTCAAAGGCGGCCCACTCAATGATAATGAATAAATTGGATCAGGCAGATTCTCTTTGATGAATCTAATTTGAAATAAACATGAAATGACATTTACTATGATTATAGACAGTTCAGTTTTGTAACTGGTTTTGGACGAAATCTACAGGGACAGTTTAGCTATTACAGTAACTCAGTTTATGAGTCATAAAAAAAATGCCCCATTGAAAAAGTTTCACTGTGCACAATTCTAATAACATCATTTTGACATTACCTATATGACATGGAATATGAATGTACCTTGATTTTTTCATGTTATTTTTCAAACATTGACATGACTGAATTACGATCAATGGTAATATTGATTGAGTCATAAATTTTTACTAAACACGTAGCAGATTTTCAGATAAATGTAAATTTCTTACATCTGAATTAAATTATTTTTTAGAAACTGATTTCTTTTTGCTGGTAAATAATTAAATTAATTGTTTCAGAATAAATTTGATAATGCTTTGATTTCTAAAGAAAAGGTTAATGTGGAAAACTTCAACCAGACGCCTCCAGTTAGTTTTCTGCAGCCTAGACCACCTAGAAGACAATATACAAAACAAACAATTGGTGAATTTTATGCAGCATCAACAGATAGTCCTTTAATAAGTAAGTACATTTAATATTATTTTCAGAGAAAGTCAGAGAAGATAGATTTTCTGACCAATATACAGTAATTCTTTGTTTCAATAATTTGCTTGCACATCTGGGTTTTAACATTGATTAGGGACACCATCATATTCAGCAGTCACAAGAATGCAATCATAATCAGGTTTTAACAGTGGTTAGTAACACCATCATGCTCAGGTTTTAGCAGTCAGAAGAATGTAATCATACTCAGGTTTTAGCAGTGGTTAGGAATGCCATCATACTCAGGTTTTAGCAGTGGTATCTGAAGGTCTGACAAGCGTTACCTGGTCATTTGTATTGGAGAGAAATTCACATGTTAGTCTCACAATGACAAAAGTTTTGTATTGACAAGATGTTAAAACTCATACATGTATATAACATACTGCTAATATTCAACATTCTTGATCTTACTGGATAATAGAAATATGCTGCCCTGCTATAGGCCAATACCTACTATGTTAAAATGATGATGGGTGTTTTACACAAGGCGTATGCTTTAAATAGGAAGTAACTCTATGAGATATTATCACCTAGCTAACAATTCATTGTTATAACCCCAAGAGATTATCTGTTTGTTTATTTGTAAAAGTCAATGATCTAAGTTTTGGGACTTTAAAGGAATCTATGTTTTATGGGTCAGTAATGTTATGTATATTTGTGTCTTGTAAGTACCTACATATATATGGCAGGTTTATTAAGCTGGGCGTACCCAGGTTTTTAAATGTTTTAATTTTACATCTATTTTCAAGTTATAATGGTGGTTTTTATAGGCAGTGATAAATTAAACTTAGCATGAGGTTATATAAATTAGCATATTACATGCGTTTTGACTAACTTGACATTCTTTCATGCCTGTAAAAAGCATGCATTTATATCCTACGCTCTTTTAATTCTAAAACCTTTTGACAGCTGTTTGTGACCTTTTAATTTCTATTTTCATTATAATTAAAGGCACTATATTACAGACTTAAAGACAAATATAGACTTTGATTGTATACACATTAAGGGGGGGTTGGGTGGCCGAATGGTTAATAAGTGAGCGTTGGATCAGACAGACTGTCATTAAGTCAAATGTTGTGGTTTCGAGTAAGGTCGCCTGTCCAACCTTGTGGGTTTTCTCCAGGTCTTCCGGTTTCCAACCCCGTACGCACAAGCGAATTAATGAAATAAAATTGAACCATATGTTACTCCCAAAATCAACTAGTTATTGAAGAGTGGACAAGGGGTGGGGTAGTATGGTCTAATATTGTCATCATAAGGATTAACACAATCGGAAATCAGCTAGTTAGTTTAAACAAAAGTCTGGTCCTTTAATCGAGTAATGGTGTATTATAATTTATGGTAAATATACAGAATGTAAGTAATAGGATTATTTAAAAGATATGAACACCTGCAGGTTGTGACATATTTATATCTATCCTGTAGTATATAATAAATGGCTTCTGTTCTTTATTTCATTTATTAACTAACTTTACACAAATAATTTTTTTTCTAAAAAGAATGAAAGATTTTTATTCTTTAACATACCAAGATTGACATTTCCTACAATAGGCCTGCAGCAGATCATTTTTTGTACAACTTTATGCCCCAATATTCCCTATGAAGTATATATTGGAACATATCAGAATCAAATTAACTACATAAGCCTACAGGTATTCAATTGTGATGTCATTTGGTAGCCATCTTGAATTTCTGCCATCTTGGATTATTTCTCATCAGCAACTATATAAACCCTATGAATGACATATCGCAGAATAGTATTCAATTTCAGGGATTTTTGGAAAGTCATCATCCAAAAAGAGAATTATTGCTTTTGTTCACTTTGTCAAATCTTGTGAACTGTGAACGTTCTAGGAACAAAATCACAATCAAGCTTAAAATTTGTATGCAATGTTCAAAGAAGTGAGATGAAACTGTCTATTGAATTTGAACAATTTCTGTTTACTGCACTTGAGTTATGGTTCTTGTTGTGAATGCTCTAGCAACAAATATTAATATTCGATCTGCTTGAAATTGCATTGGTAACAGTAATGAAACGAAAAACCATATCAAAGTTGATTTATTTTGTAAAATTACTTCTAGAGTTTTGTCCCTTTCCCACATTGTAGAAACTTGTCAACACTACCAAAATTCATAATATGATTTACGTTAAATCTATATTTATTGCAATGATTAACAAATTCTGATTATGTCATCTTGTTAACACACTAATGAGTAATGATGTTAAACATATATAAGACTAATGATGTTAAAAATAATAAAGACTTATGATGTTAAACATAGTAAAGATTTATGATGTTAAACATAATAAAGACTTATGATGTTAAACATAATAAAGACTTATGATGTTAAACATAGGTTGGTTTACACATGTACATGTTCCGTTGGCTTAAATTTAATGCCTTGGCAACTTATCTTTGTTCATTTTTATGAAAACTTAAATATTTTATTTAAAATTTATTTTTAGATAAATGTATGGTGGAACGGAGTACTCCAAGAAACAGTTCCCAACCTAATAACCACAAGCCACCACCTTCCAAAGTGCATCCCCAATCTTTGAACAACAGTGCCAGTTCGCATGAACCAGTTCATCCAGAGAAAGTGATATCTGAAAATATTTCCAAAGATCAAAGTGAATCAGAGAATTCAGATACCAGACATCTTGACCCAAATCCAAACCCATCTTTAAAATCTGTTAGTCAGAGAACAAACAATGGTTCCAGGAATTCAAATAAAACCAATGCCAGAGTCAGTAACAGACAGATCTTACTGCCAGGTTGCAACAATTCCAGAAATGTTCATGCTCAGACATCAGATCATGTTATTAATTCTCCTTCAATGCCCAATGCTAAAAGAGAGAACAAAATAGACCATTCCCATAACACTGAAAAACCTAAACAAGAACAGATATTATCCAGTAGTGCCAAAGATACACAAATACAAACTCATACACGATTGTTTGAAAATATATTAGCACCTGAACAAAATGATAATATTGGTACAAATATCGAAAAAAACATTAATGAAACCAAGTCATCAAGTGTTTTGCTACCAGGGACATCTCCACCAACTGTCACAGCTCAAATACTTTTGAAGTCAACGCCTCACAATGCTGATGATGTTTTCCCTAAAAACAAACCAAAGACAAAGATCTCAATGGATTTTATCCCACAAAAAGCACCTGAAAAACTAACAACAGGTTATTCATTTTATAGAGAAAAATCCATAGTTTCACCCAGAGAACTCAATATTATGGATGTTGAGGACATTCATGTGAAGAGATCTGTTAATCGTCTCCTTCACCCAAAATACAGTCAATCTGCCTCCAGTATTACCAATGAGAACCGAAAAGAGTTAGATAATCTCCTGAGCTCCATTCTACCTAGACATTTAAAATCAGAGCAGGATATTGATATTGTAAATGTAAGTATTGTAGCCAGTATGTTCAGTAATTTTTACAAGATAATATTTCATATAAGTTTTCCAGCTTGATGTGGGTCTTTGATAGGTAACTGAAATTAAATAAGGAAAAGGGAGATGTTCACAGTTATTTCTAGAACAATGGCTCCATTGATAATCATTCATGGAAAAGAATTATTAACTTTCTATTTATATTTTCTACTACATCTCACTATAAGCTGACCATGCAAGAAAAAATACATTCCATGCACCATTAAACTTTTGATTGACATGAAAATTACAATCATGACACAGGTATAATGACAGTAGTCGGTGGCTGTCGTGTAATTAACACACACGATGCAAGACCGGCCTTTAAGTGATTAACACAGAAGGGAATTCAATAATCTCGTTTGATTTCCTAAAAGCCGTTTATGTAATTGAAGTTTTATTAAGCGACGGAAGTTCTCTTGGTTTGCCACTGAACAAACAAGTATTAAAAACAGCAGGGATTAAAGCTAATCGTCCAAGTGTTAATCTAGTGTATGGAAGCGATAATGTTATCTCTTAGGTGTGATTAACTCTCTATCAGTTATATGGCACCACATGGGTATTGCTTCCTATTCTAATCTTAAACTATCTGTTTACAAACAGTTACAGGATAAATTAAAACGTGAATATGGTTTTATTTGAATATAGTTTTTTTTTGAAAGGTGTTTGTTATCAGGGAATTACAGGTGAACAGATGCGATATTCAACACCCACTAAGAGAAACATTTAAATTAACGCATATAAATATGTTTGAAGATTTAGTCAGGAATTAAGCGATTTTAAAGTGCATCTTCCAGATTGTAAAATGAACATATCTACTTAACTACTAATGAAATCGTTTTGGACAGCCTATATTCTGCAACTGCGATTGTTGATATATTTTTCCAAAAGTTCAATTGATCTCCCGTCTTATTTTCTGGAAGAAGAAACTTTCTTGAAGTAAATAAAATGTTTATTTCTTCCTTGGATTAAGGTTTATTGACTAATGCATGTTTTCTTAATGTTTCAGTTACACCATTCTAAACCAAATTCAAACATTCTGACAAGAAAACCCCCGAAAATCCATAGACAGCGGACAGTTCCAGGACCCAATGACCCAAACGTCACAAGAGATAACAGAAAAGCCCCATTGGATGGTGGGTGGTGCATTCATGTTGCATCACCACCGGCCGGAAGAAACATATCTCCAGCACCAGCCCTTACTGCCGAACATCGAACGTTCAAACCCGTCTTTTCTAGTGCTTCATCATGGCGTCGGCGCGGTGACACCACACTTCTCCTCGGTAAAATAGGTGCAGATTTTAGTGGAGGATCTGACAGCAAAGTCTCAACGCAAGCTTCTGATACCCGCTTGATATTTCCTTCCTCGGATAACGAAACCTTAAAGTTTTCGAGTGATCTCCATAAATGTCAAAATAACAATGTTCGAAAGAAATCATTGTCGGCAAATTATAACAGAATGACACATCCACGCAAACCATTACAAAGAAAATTGAGCAGCTAGCGTAATGTGTGATTCATAAAACCATTTTTCTCAGGACATTTAATACAAATTTACTGTGATACTACTAGTGTATATGTTGCTCAAATAACTTTTACAAAATCTTTTGCCTTTATGACTTATATTTTGGGGGAAAAGAAAACAAAAAGAAATGCGATGATCTTGGTTTTATTTACTTAGAAAACAGGAATGGTCAAGGTAGGTTAGTATTGGAGAGTAAGATAAAAGGGTAGACAAGAGTCTATAAAACGGCCCATTGACCACATCATATATAGGTTAGAAGTGGACACCACAACCCCTGTATATTGCTCATTATTACCTTGTCACGTGGAATACTAGTAAACAAGAGACTATGGATACCATTGACTGAACAAACATAATAAGAAGATATAGAACGTCTGTATGGTTTATATAGACATTAGTAAGTAGGTCAGCAGGTATATGGTAAGTATGTATATACCGTGACCTTAGCATGTCTGGGTCAACGTCTAATGGTGTCTTATGGTCTTACCGCGATGTATATGTACTATAAGTAAAAAGCTGTAAGACTAATAAATAAGGGGGTGGTTACTTATTGCCGTGTATTTAGCTACTTATCATACATATGTAGATGATTACCTTGTTGGCTCTAACACCTGTTCGCCCTGTAGCACCTTAACGCCATAGATTATGTCAGATTTAATCATAACTTTGATGAATATTAATAACCCCTTTTCACTCAAAACATATAAAATAGATTTAATGTTATGCCTGCCTCGAACTCCACACATGCCTATTATTTAAAAAGTCTGAAGTGGATTTAAATTATACAGTAAAACCATTACTTAACTCAAAGTATCATACATAGATAATAATATAGATATATTATCACTAGGTTTGAATATTTTTATAGTCTTTATCACAGTACTCCCATGTAGGAATACAGAAATTTTAATGGGTATGCTTCAAGTCTGCTCGTTTCTTTTTAAAGTATAGTTTGTGTATCTTGTAACCACGGGTCACATCTTCACGAGACTCCTAGAAATATCAGATTATTCAAGTGCAAATCGTTTTCAAGCATCACATTAGACATACGAATTACAGTTCCGCGTTTAAACTAAACCCAGACCGGTCAGTCAAATCCATATTTTTGCCCCGTCATTAATTTACGGATAATTGGGGCACTACATTGACATAGAATAAAAGTTTTGATCCCTGCATATGAAATTAAACTGTATTTAACGTCCAACTTTTTAGCGCCACCCGGGCTAATGTTGACGAACATACACTATGCAGTTGCTGCTGGGGCACTACGGCCTATACGTTTCCCCACATATCACAATATTGATGTGGTTAATAAATGATTTGACTTGAACAGATAGTATGCAACCCATGGATTTTGCACAGTTGAAATTCCAAGATCGCATGAGTTATCTTGGCAAAATCTACATTAGATCATATTGTACTTCATACCTAAAGCTGTTGTTCCTTTCATGAACTGATTCCCGATGATGATTACTTTATTTATACAATAATTTATTTTCTTTTACCACATGCTGTTTGTGGAGATGGTAATGGCTTGCTTTCCGACAAAACGTGACAACTTTTCAATTCCACTCGACAAACTTGATAGTAAGATGACCACAAAATAACACACTATCATACACCAAGATCGTGAAACACTAGACCCTACATGAATAAACTACGACACCATTGTATTGGAACAATCTGAATTTTTTATGACGCCTATCGCTTGGCATGTGTGGTTTTTACGATCTCCGTGTTACGCATTGGCAAGAGAACGTCTTGCAGCTTCGCCCATATCCATAAATATTACGGCTCATCTTTTATTCATAATATTATGACAAGGGAGAAGAGCGGGCAGATTACATTTCGCTTCTCAATCTCGTATTCCCCAAAGTCTATAGTTCTCAACTCAGTTTGGGTCGGACTATGTTAAAGCCTCTTTTTATGAGTTATTTACTTAAATAAGATATTTATCGAGTGATTGTCTCACTAAATGAATACACCCTTACAATATGTTGGCGATAATGACAGTCCGCTTTGACATGCTTTATGAGGGGTAATCCTCGTTGCTGGAAGGTGATGTTAGACGTCATCATCTGTGCAGTTGGGGGATTATAACGAAAGCGTGTTTGCTCTGTGAAATATCCCTATTATGAATATAAAGGAAGTTGGGTAATTTATCGTCTCATTATTCCCTGTTTTAAGTATGCAATACTGGAGAGAATTTTACCAGTGTAGAGACATTTTTTGATGCCCATGAACTAGACTATGTAGAAAACTTCTCAATAAACTGAAATTTAGAAAAGCAACGGCACAACGTTCCAATACTACATGTAACTGCAAAATGTCAAATTTGCTTTGCTGACCCACACCCGCACGTGGGTCAGTACCACGTCATATCAATATGCTGGCAAAAATAATCATGTCCCATCTCATGCATGGTACCTACCACAACCTTTAGATGAGGCCAAAACGAGCTGCAATTTATGGATCCAACAATTACCAGAAAGTTACCAAATGTCTAAATGCTGACTTACAAATACGTGCAACTGATCAGGGGCCTAGTCTCCAGGAATCAGAATCATGATGGTTGTGCTTTCAGCATAGAGACTTGCCCAACATATGATATAATCATCATTATACTATTATACAAGTAAGAGAGCCTATTCCTAAAGCAATGTTAACAAGCATAATCAGCTCATTTACTATTGCTGCATCAGATGTCAAGTAGGGGCGATTCTGCGCTTATATACTAAAAGAAGAGTTGGATCTGCTTCTGGAAATAGGCAGGGGGAAAATTATAGCTTATTCGTGGTGTACACGGGAGAGGGCATAGGGGACGTCGGTCCCAGCCATCCATTTCATTGGGGACGTTCAATTATATAGTGAAATTAAAATTGATTTTTTACATGACATTTTCGCTGTTAATTTCTCGCTGTGCAAGTTGCCCCACAATCACGCAAGGTAATGTGAATTTGGACCCGTATTTTAATAAGCAAGACTAGAGTAGAAAACTATTAAAAAATGTAGCAAAGTAAAGAACATTTTAAAAATTGGGCAGCCAGAAAAGTGGAAGTAATACTTCGATTAATCTTATCAAAGTTAATAGACCACAGATTAGATTGTTACATTGCCATGGTGTTTCAGGTCGCTCGCTCGATTCTTCAACAGTCATTTTATTAGAGACAGCCAGAGGTGGTTTCAGAACAATCTATGATCAAATCGAATGCAATATTATAATAGTCATGAAACAGCAGTTTACATTATTATATTGTAGAATAAAATTAAACACTTTACACATAGGCTAAACGAAAACAATTATTTGCACAATTAAATGCATATTTATTATTGATAGTTTTATCGTACACAAGCTTTATAAATATTAATCGAAATTCTGATTAAAATGTATATAAACATACGTGTATTATTGCTTAAATTGTGCACACATATCAAATAATAAGAACTGGATAATTATGTCTAATACGAATCGAGGCTACGTTTTTTGTGTCAAACTCATAAAACTACCAGCATTTTCTCCGTAGCAAATTAAGAGTCATAGAAATGGAGACGTATCTTATTGACGTAACGTAACTGTTCAATACCAAGGTATAGGGGCCAGCGGCAACTCATTACAAACCGAGATTTATGTAAACCACAATAAAACATGATTATTATTCATTGAATTGAAGAAAAATTGATTTGATGCCGGTTAGATAGTGTCTGCGGTTTCGTAATTAATGCCAGAGAAACAGCTCAACATTGCCTGCTGCCAATTGTGGTTTCTTGATTAGAGTCCGTTAAAAATCTCTGGACAAAAACCTAGGAGTTTTTGATGGTGAAAATTATAGTGAAGTAAAACGATGCAATCCAATTACATTTAACGTTAATGAGAACTTCGGGAAACTAGCTAGTATTCAACAGCTAACTACAGAGCCGACTGCTGGGTAATTTAGCTCAATGATTTGCCGTTATTACCCAAAGAAAAGGCGGTAACCCTCTCCAGGCCTCATAATCATACTCTGCACCAAAAAACGTTTTCGCATGCTTTAAAATATGAGCTCATTTTCGCAAATCATTGGATCCTTTTTCTAGGTTGTATATACGGGCTTCCGAATGTCTGATATGCAAGTTGTCATGTAGACACTGACGTTGTGTGCTTTAAAAATAGCATGTTGAAGATGTTTACAGATTGAGTTGGATCGAAGTCCATACTCGCGAGTAATTTGTCAGGGCAAGTCCCTGTGTCTGGACAATCGAGGTACCTTTGGCCACTATTTCGCGTTTTTGTTAAAGGTTGGTCTGACGTGCACTAACATAAAATTAAATGGCATGGGGTTTAACGTCCTACTGTTCTGCTCGAGATAAGCTAATGAAGACGGACATACACCATACACTGTGCTATGAAGGAATTTTTTTCCGGACAGCGGCGATACCGCATAGTCTTGCATCGAATTCCAACTGCCAAGGGATCCTTTACGTGTAGTACGCCAATATGTACACGGGATTTCTGCTTTTCGTCCATCCGAACGACTAGACAATTTTACTTGTCAGACCCTCCGCCCTGTACGTTAATAATACGGGTTATATTTTTTTCCAATCGCTGTAGTCATGATTTACATAATGTTTACACTAATAAACTCTTTTAGAGATTACTTTTGCAGGAGATTATATGTTGAAATCCAATTTACATGGGTATGAAATGAGGTTTAAGGTCCGACCTGGACCGTGGCATTATGGCTTACTCTTATTTCGAATTTCAACTGTCAGGGGTTCTTTTCCCGCACGCAAATGTGCAACGCTGTCTCTTGCAATGCCAGGCCCTCCGTCCTACACAACTGAGGAACCAAGTCGGAAAATCACGACAACCTTTCTCGGCATACGCAGGAATCGAACACGGGATCTCCAGATTAGCGACCCAAACGTAGGTAAGAAAACTGGCATCTCATTATTTTCAAAGTCACAGCATTCATCTATGTCCTTTAATAATAAAGCGTGGCACTACATGTAGGCTACATTTTTATTCCTCGAAATATCGCTTAAAAAGTACAATCTCTTTAAGAGCAGGCCGTGGGATTAAATAGACCAACCATCAACATCTAACAAATACGGAATTAATAGTATATAGACTACTGTTTAAGCTATAAACCGTTATTTTAATGAAGCCTGTGCGTGATGAGATGATGAAGATGATAATCATTTGTCTTTTGTTATTTGTAAAATTGACCAAAGAATCTATTGTTACCCATTCAAGGTTTTGTTCGCTCCTTAGATGTCGTGCTAGTCATCAGAAAAAACTCACGCGAATTGTCACATGATAATAGATGCGTTAAGCTGTAGTCATACACCATTCCTATTAATTTTATTAAGCCGCTAATACAAAAAAAAATATCATCCTTATCTTTCACTCTTTCCATTTTCCTTTATTATCTGTTATCAATTATTGTTGATGTTCATTTCATGTGCAGGACTTGTGTTTTTTACCACATTTAATATGTTGGCAATTACGTTGCAGTTTGATAAACTATATCCCCCCACAAAATACACTTTTATTATCATAATTCAGAAGGTTTTTTGGGGTTGTTTTGTTTTTATTAAAATAATAGCCGTTGTTGTTAATAGTTCTCACTACATCATAGAATCGCAAAAACACAAAGAATGGATATACCTCTATTATTTTATATAAAAGCTACTTTCATTAATAGAGCAATTTCTTCTCATAAAATGTTTGGGTGTGCAGTATGATCTGATTGTTCTTGATCGGCGGAATATGACTTTAAACACAGAATAGTTTCTACATAGCCAAGATCTGACGAAAAATTCATTTGTTATATCACGAAAGCCTCCCTGAAACTGAATATTTCAACTTTCAATTCATTTTAATGACATGTATATTTTCCCGTGTGTGAGATAAAATACATTGTAGATCAAAACTTGCGTCATTGTTTTATCACCTATTTTTGATTTTCAAAATATTTCTTTTAAATATTGTCCGCGAAACCGAATTCAAATATCGCCCTCTTGAAATTTTTTGAAAGAAGTACATTCTGGGACAAAATCCATTATTCCACGCTGTTGCAAGTGGATCAGAATCAAAATTATGAGTAATATGGAATAATTGAACCATTGCTATAGTATAAATATCTTGATATAACTATTTTCTGACATTTCCCATCTGACATTCTGTAATTTGGTATCTGTCCTTCGTGACGTATATAACGATATAAATTGTAAAGAACAGAGATTAATGTATTTATCGGACATGATAAAAGGAAACGAGGAATATTGGTAATTGCCTACAGCTAAGTTAACTTGTGACAAACCAATATTTCCTATATAATATTTTAAAGAGTCAGTATATTTACCCTTTTTTTTATCGAAGTATAGGGTGGAAACACGCCCCTATAAGATCAATTAGATCAATCTATTTCATTTCAAAATTTTGTGCCACCCTTCACACGTTATCAATAAAAGTTTGAGATACTTTTTGGAGGTATCAAGTTATGGATGCAGGTGAAACAAAGTCCCCCAGAACTATTGGATGTGGTAGGTTTTGTGTTAATATTATGGGGTAAAATATCGAATTACATTCCAATCGTCAGACATTTTTCACTCTCTAATCCTAACGGCTGTGCCATGAACTGTGACGCAACTTTATAATATTATAGCATAACCTAAACCCTTTCCTTTATTCAATTAGGGTTATAGTTACTCGAATCACATTAAACCTGTGACCTAATGATTTCGTATTGCTCTGATTCGTACGAAACCTGTCGTTAGTTTTAAAGATGTAAAAATAACTAGGTATGTCCGATTGAACCAACATCATGTCTAATCCGACATTCTTTTTGTGTTTTAGTTCATTTTCAGCTCATTAGTTCTACATTAGAATATATATGCTCTCACGTGTAGTATCCAATTAAGATTAGTATTCCTTACAAGTGATAATAGTCTTTGTCATTTTTACCTGTGGGTTGGAGAGATTGTTATTTCGGCGGCTGTCTCAAGATAATTCAAAAGCCTATCAGGTTACAGTCTAAGCTGATTACTGGAAGTAGAAAAAAATACCCCAGTACATGTTAATACAAAAATATGTATTCAAATCAAGTAGGATATGGAGAGCTTGATATTAGCTGTCAGTGTGAATTATTTGCGCGGATGAGTATAATTTGTCGAAATTAACCCATGGTATCAAGGGAGGGAAAATCCCGTCGAGTCACACTTGACCCCTCTGTCCTCTCGATGATGCCTAGTTTGCTTGTCAGCGACAAGGGTTAAAGTTGGATCCCAGCTGCCCTGTGCATTGCATATAAATTAGGAACGGTAATCTACGAGCGGATTTGCAGGAATCACTGTGTCATTTTCTGGCAAAATAAGACTAAATATTCTTAGAGATGCCGACAGTTTTAATAATTCATGTATTGCTGTATGATGGAACGTTTTTCTTTCTGTCCTTCTATTCTACACCGAGTTAATAAACAAAGTGTAGTGTATATTATCTACTAAGAATTTCTGACATAATCTTGATTTAAATATCCTTTCTCTTAAAAACTAACCTTAAATATATAGCTAAAAGGTGTTCATTATTGTTTACAAATTACACATAATGTAGACGGAAATTCATAAAGAGATAAAGGTGCCGTTTTGGTAAACCAAGGTTTAAGATTTTATAATGAAATGTGATGTTAATTTTAATTGTCAAAATAATTTTATGTGATCAATTTTTTATTCTAATAATGATCTATACAAAAATAGAAAATATTTATATTAAGAAGTTGATTGTTATTTTGAGTTGCTTTGTTGTCTGTCTTTTTGTGGGATAATTTCAGACCCCCTTCGTGTTAATTACGTTTTTATAAGAAAATCGACTACGTCAACTCCATGCAGAGAGAGGAACTTATTGACAGTGTTATCAAAATTTGAAATTCAAGACCTCCCAAATGATATTATTTGAGTGCAAAGGGGGTCACGTTTCTGACATAAGTTTTACAAAATTAACTGCAATTACACATTTATATAAAAATACGATCTCATTGATAAGCTCAATTTCAAATTAAATCCTTTAATTAGGTGCGGGCTTAGTTTCGTATTAAACATTTATTTCGTACTGATTAAATTGAAGTATTTAGCGGGACTGGATTTTTTCTTAACCATTATGTATCAATTAAAATGTCATTTTCTTTTTCAAAAAAACTTGTTTCTGTGGGATTTTAGTGGTTTGCGTTTTTCCGTTAATTTCTGTAATCTGCATATTATATTCACTTAAACTGCATGTTAATTGTCGATATGCGTAATTCACGTGCACATCTTTCTGTGAGTTGACAGAATTCTCTTAAGCACGTGCCCTGAAAAAGCGCGTGTGGTAGATGGCGCTGGGGCTGTTCCTGTTTTCACCGGATGTCGAAATCCAAATTTGATTACCAATATATGTAAATAAACTAACCCCATGTTAGATTTCATTATCTTTATTTTCGTATTATTACACGCTTCATTTCCAAACTAAGCATATCTATTCATAAGACCATACTTAAAACAGATTTCAGATCTCACAAAGAATATTGTGCATGTCGTCGAATAATAGACGCCATTATGTTGTCGTGTTACACCGCATCTGTATTTTTATAACAGTTGCATACACAAAGAAAGGGAAATTTTCAAATATGATTGTTGTTTTCATATGTTAAATCTCTAAATGTTGTGATTAAATTAAAGATAATAAATTGCACTATAGTCTAATATTTCTGCTAGTTTTCGCCGTGTTTATGAACAATAGACAATAATTTTTCTTTAATTTCAATTTAAAAGAAAAAGCTTAAACATGCATAAGTTAATGAAATACAAAGTAAAAAATACCCAAATATTTTTTTTTTTAAAAAAAAGACATGTACACCATTTGTTGTCTTAGAGTTAGAAGTACAAAATTTAAGCTATTAATGCAAAAATTATGCATGGAGAAAATCAAATTTTGTAATTTAAGACAGTCAAGATATGATAGGGGAAAACTTTAAAACAAGTTCATATTACCAATTTGCATTTCAACTATTTCTCACTACTAAATAAAGGAAATTTTAGCTGATTTTAAGTTTGATATGAAATGTCTCAAGTTGCATGAGCGCTATGTCCTTCATGTGGTTATCAATGTGTTCATGTTATGTTAAGAAGACATTTTGTTTTTGTACGTAACCAAAACCTGCCCATAACTACTGGTATTACATTAACACTAACCCTTTAAACACTAAACCATACAGTACAGTATGGACGGAATGTCAATATTGTGTTTTCATGTCCAATATTTCAATTGTTTCATTTCCAGAACCAGATTCTTCCATTATTTTCATAAAATGTTTTCATTTTCCCTTCTATACAATGTCCTGTTATTGCAGAAACAGAAATGGAGCCGTTTCTCAGAGACGGTTTTTCGAACACGTGTGATTATTGTATACACCCCACCCCTTGACCCGAACACACGTGACCCCACTCTACCCTCACCGACCCTTTGGCCCCTCCAAAACTGTAACTCCGCCCCACAGATGCCCGGCGCGTGGTTATGGTCACATAAGTTTGGCCCTAGGTTTAGAGGGTGATTTACCCCTGTCATTACTGTACGGCCACCCAGAAGTGATATAACTGCGAGAAAAAAGTCGCTGTTCCACCACGATTAAAATATAGGATAGTAAAGAAAATATCAAATTCATAGCAATAATATATTGTTGTCACCTTCATTTTATATATCAAGTTTCTTGTTTAAATCTCCAGTGTTAACTATTTTCTCATAAAATGTTGACAATTTTTTAATGCATTGAAATTTTAAAAAAAATATGCAAGACTATAAATCTAGATACATTTAGAGTATTCACATGCACACATGATTTATGAATTGAATTGTGAGCTCATGAAATTATATAATTAGTGGGAAGTATACTCTGAACTGTCTTCGATTTCTAACCAATTTAAAAACAATGTTTAACTGAAATTCTTCAAAAAAAGAAAGAAACGAGTAAGCTGACTAGTTCATTCTCTGTCTATTGCATGGTGTATGGATACAGTGAAATGTTGCCATTGTTCTGGGTGAGAAAAAAAAATCATCATCTCCTGATCTTGTCAAGTTTTAACATTAATAAATAACTTAGACTGAATGTTAGATTGAACGTATCAATATTTTAGCTTAGGGGTCATCGCGTGGTGACCCCTCCCCTCGCGAGGAACAGAGTACGTATTAAATGCGCGGACGAGCATCCCCTAGGGAACTGTTCTGCACGAGACTTAATCCAAATCGGGCTACACGCTCTGATCTCGAGGGGCACGAGGTCGGCCATGTTCTTCAACATTTTCCGGTGTTAGTGACCCGGGCCATTTGAAGCAGGAGTTCTATCGATGGCGGGAAAGGCAATTTGATGGCAAAGAAATAAATCTAGATAGAGTTGTGTGACTCGAGAGAGTGAGGTCGGACGAGGGGTTACGGTCGAGGTGGGCGAGTAGGCCGAGGAGTCGTTTTGATCAAATAAAAAGGCCATAAAGACGAAAAATTAAATTAGTGGATTTTCTGTGGGATTTCTTAGATCATGAGATGGGAGATTCTAGCAGAAAAACTAATTTACTTCACAATGGCTTTATTCTCTTCATTGAATTTCTCCGTCTTTTACTCGTAAAGCCTTTGTTTTTATTCTTTAGTCGTCATATAATTTTAGTTTTCTTATCACGCAAAAAGAGCAAAATATTAACCAATAACAATGAATCATAATCTTTGTTATTAAATACCCGGTATTAATAAATTATATATTAATATCATATTTAATATTATTTTAAAGAGACATTTTGTATAAATTATTTATAGATTATTTCATCTTTTTTTTATAAAGACTAAGGTTAATTTACTGTTTAAAAGTATTTTTAAATCTGACATTCGACTTTTATTACGACTAGATTAAAAAATTTATCAGAACAAGCTGAATTATTCTATATATCAGTGGAGATTGGGCACACAAATTGTTTTTCAGATTTTGATAGAACGCGGGGGTGGGGGGGGGCAGCACTGTGAAGAATTTTAGGTGAATTAAATATGACAAAAACCCAGCGATTTTGTACTGATAATCTAGGTTGATTTAGCCACTAAATAGGTGTATCTTTTTTATTTAAAAACAAATATGTCACCATATAATATGGAGAGTGAATTATTTTTCGGATGTAAAGTGTGAGGTAGAGGGACATAATAAGTAGATGCATACATAATAAGAAGTATATTTTAATCAGAAGGGTTCTGTCTTTTTTGCGAACCAAAGTGTAGGGGTAGGGGTTGGTAAAGATAGATACTCAATAAGGGGTAACATAAAAGTAAATTCTTGAGTTGGTATGTCTCCTTAATTATAAATCACATTTCCTTGAATTTCTTTAATTTATAAAAACATTTTGTCATCTGCTCATGACTCGTCATCTAAGTCATAGGTTTTTCCTCCAAAAATAGTAGGACGTCAAAGCCCATTATATTTCCTAAAATAAATACGAACAATCTATCATTAATCATCTAGTGTTTGAGGTTAGTGTAAAGAATACACCCCGATATTTAAATCACTTATTAGTATAAAGTTATTCTGTTTTGTTCTTTGTGGTAAATTGATTATTGGACTGACATCAATTTTAAAATTATCAAGAAGAATAAGTTGATGTTTTTTTAATCTCAAGAAGACGACTGTTTTGTTACATTTTTGTGGAAGTTAATCATAGTCGGAGTCATTTTAGATGACAAGGTGCTTATTTAAGTCAAATTTATCTGCCTTTTAAATGAAGGTCTATATTTTTGTGTGCTACCACAAAGACGTTTGGGGAGGTTTACGAGCTGGAATCACGACAGAGAAGACGTTCTTAACGCGTGGCTTTATTAATAATTAATGTATGACAAAGAGAAAAGACAAAAAGCAGGATTAATTAACAAGTGCTGCGAGTCAGAAAGTATCGTTTTAATTCAAATGTCATTAATAAAAAAACATGCTAAGTTTTTACCTGGTTCGGTTTAATTGAGAATTTACAGGTTTCAGATCAAATCAGCGGTAGTGATCAGGCGACCAATTATCAACTTGCACTCAGAAATAACAGAGAAAGAAGATGTTCAATATACAGTATAGAAGATCTGAAACGCCTTCAACATAATTCAACTTCTTTGTTTCAAACCGTTTTTCAAAATAAACAGATAATTTTGTCTAATTTTTCTGAATAATTTGTTAACATTGATGAAGTCTTCAATAATCAAAATGGGAAAAAAAGTAAATTAAAATTGTATTTCAATAACGAGGAACCATAACTGATTGACTTGAATTAAAGTTCTATTGATTCAAAAATACAAAACAAAGTTGTAAGATATGCGAACGCCTCAATAGGGAAGTGACCCTAGATGTTCTAGAAAGAAGGGCCTATCTTTATTTTAAACATGTAGTAGGTCTTTAACTGAACACCGCACACAGTATACCATCAGTTCAATATTTGGTGTCTTTTTTAATATTAAAAATGACAAGGTGCACCATTTTACGAAACGTTCTTTTTGTATCATAATCAATTTCTTTATTCAACACAGAGTAATATATAATTTCAAGGAAATAAATGACAAAGAGTGGTCCATTTAATTTTAGAAGAGAAACGATTCCTCGGGCACGTTTTTTTTCTTCATAATATTCTTCATTTAGGGAGAAATTAATGGCTGGCATGAGTTTTTGAATAATACTACTGGGGAAAAAGGGAATCTTTGATTACCCCGTTTGATTGATTGAAATGACTAGCAGCACGCGCAACCGCTTTACTGCTGACGTAATACACCAATCAAAGACTATTGGCATTAATTAAAGCAATCTGTAGCAATGAGTGAATGACAGCTAGGGGATGAAGCCGATGACCGCAAAGTCTGAAATTAACATGATGGCCAAAGGGTTTGCGTGCCGCGCGCGCCACAAGAGCCCGCGCTAACAAACCGAATATTTATTATTGACAATTTGCGGTTTGATTGGCAAGATTGAAACGTACATTAGCACTAGCGTATCTAATGAATCTTAATTCCGTACAAAATACACTAGAAAATTACCCTCCAGAGATAACATACAATTCGTCTTCATTTTTTTCCAGCTTCTTACTAACTTTTCTATCTTTATAGTTGCGAATCTTTATAAGACCTTTGAGATACGCCTTGCCTCCTGTGCATTTTATAACATCATTGCTTTTTGTCTCCCTTCTATCTCATTCTCCGATTGGCTTTGCAAAGATTAATATATCTTCTAAGATTTTCCCCAAGACAGGAATTAACAGAAGTTGAGAGAAATTCTGCCAAAGTTAACTTTAAAAAGTTTTTTTTTTTTGCTCAGTTAATTCATACTGAAGCACATGTTCTTTTGGAATATATAATTTTGCTCCCTGGATCATTACCCGTGACATAAAACTAGAATACCATAAACCATAAGCGATTATAATAAACCATAAATGGTATGGAATCAGATCAAAAGATATTCAATGGTTTATTTTCGCTTATTGCTTCTATTTCTCTTTGATGTTTAGTCGAGTGCCATATGTATCAATGTCTTGACAGATATATGCGGTAAAAAGATAAATCACCGGACTTATGGTCATCAAAAACTAGTGGTCACTTTGACCACCTGCTACAAGATTAGATCTGCACCACGTCATCGCATGTGTTGGTCAGTTGACCATGGTCGTTTCACCTTGCAACCATTATGACACGCATATCGCCTCCTATTTCATGATATTCTTTAATATTCACTCGTTCATTTAATGATGAAGTGCAGACGACCACATTGACAGATGGACTCCGTATTCCTTGTTTGAGTTCCAATTTAGAATTTAGAAAGATGGCTGACAATATTATGGCGTGAAAAGGAATAAAAGGAGCGCGATAATACTTCATTCATGAAAACATAATCGGGGTCTACCCAAAGTGACCTAAGCTCTAACCTGCCGACAGTTGTCCGTTAACCCTCGACCCTATGTAACCTTAACTCTGACCCCAGCAAAACTGCGCATGCCCAAGGTCTTGACCCCGAGCTTGCGCCAACTGGCCTCAATGAAGGAGATGACTGCCCCCTGGTCAGTTTTGTCCGAAGAGGGCTTAATATGTAGGAAGGAACGATGTTATTTCATCCCAGATTAAAAATCGAGACAAAGAAAAGAACACATTGAATGTTTCTGATTTGAATTTTCAAATGGTCACCAACAAAACACCATGTCCAAGTTTGAAAATGAAGGCGCGTTATTTCAAAAGCAGCGATAAAAATCACATAAAAGTCATGTACATGTAAATTATGATTGTAGCTCATTTATTCTTAGAAATATTTATTATAATTTGTTCCATGTCGCAATCTGTTTTCATTAAAGAATAATATTTTAATAGATATCAAACCCGCTTTTATTAAATTGTTTTTCACGAATAAGTACATCGATTGCATTTAGTTGCATTTAATAACAATTTGAGATGATATTAATTGTAATATTACCTCCTCCCCCCCATTTCTCCACACACAAAGATTCCAAAGAAATACCCATACAAAACTACAACAAAAAACAGCTAAAGACAAGCACCCCACTCCCTCCATAAAAACAACAACAAGTGACAACCCAACAAACAACACACACCATCCTCAAACAATAATAACACCAAAATATGAGTTATTTGACCCTTGTGTCTTCGCTATCAAAAACTATTGTTGTTTTCACTGTCGCGTGCGAGAGCGGCAAGATCTATAGAATATATCAACATAAAATTAGTCAAAATGATCGTATAGAGTATAATAAGATATGATATTATAAAGTTAACAAAAACCATTCCATATCTAACTGTATAATCACCTTATAATGTTTCTTATAAAAGACGTAATAAACATTTAAAAATGATGAAAACTGTATAATAGTAAATGCAACAGGACAGCACCACACCACACATAAACAATTACATAAGACATCCCCTCACGGACAAGATACAATACAAATTTCAAATGACATCATGGATGCAATAAATTAAATAAAACGGCCTTTAATATGTTGCCATTTTAGTGCATCACAAGAGTTAAGAATACAATATCGTGACCTGGTTATTCTTCAGTTGCGATTACTTGTATTTTATGAAAAAGAATTAATAGTGACTAAACCGACGGGAACTAATTATTTTGGTCATGTTTACAAATTTGTGAACACAAAGAATTAACCAAAATGAGTCACTTTTATACCAAAAAAAACTCGAAAAAGACTGACAATATAATTATACAGCCCATCAATAGAATAATGGCCTAACAAATTACAAAATAGAATTACCACAAAAACAAACAGATGACCATTTTGTTATATTTTTTGTGTAAAATTTACAACAGATGTGGACCTTAGTTGTTAAATTTCAAAATATTGTTCACGTGGATTATAATTAAAAAATAGAGAAATGACCAGAAGATTACAAGTTAGACTTTAAATATAGACTGGTTGGATCAAAACTATTGGCAACAGTTCGTGAAATGTAATAAATGGTAATACTTCTTGAAATGTAATAATTAGACGACCCATTTTTCCACTTAAACAAAAAATCATTTTGTTTAATCATGGCCTTAAGGATGAAACATATCATTAGTGATACAGTACTATAATATAGAACGAAACGGGTTGGTTTCAAATTTTAATAAAGCAATTTCATTATGTTTATATTCTTTGTGACGTTCTTTTCAAGATGTTCATCAGTAATTACTATTTTGTTCGCAGGTCGCCTAATGATCTATACAAATGGTTAACCCTTGCTCTTGTAGTACTTGTGTTTTCGCCTTACTGAGTAGCCACAAAGAATGAAATTAAGCACGGGGTATTATTTTTTGTAGTATTTTAACGAAAAAAATCCCCGGGTGTTTTACCGAACATATAAAGTCATCTGAAGAAGGTCGTGACATTTGTGGCCCTTCGTGACTCCGGTGAACTAGAAGCGTGGTTGGTATTAAGTTTTTTTTTCTGGCTAGATGCGTATGTTTTTAATGTGCTCTGTGAAAGGTGTTTGTTAAGGGTGACCCATGACCCCGGGTTTGTCTGGCAATTTTAATATTCCCAGGGTGGAGAGATGAAATCTTTTATACTTCTCTATCCCCTTGATGAAAAGAAGCAAGCAGCCTCGGAGATTCGGACAAAAAGCTATTGATAAAACGTACGGGCTAGTATCCACTTTCACTGCGATGGGAGATTTAGGGAGGGTATTACGTTATGTTGTAACAATTCTTCAGGGAGTCTCGACCTTGTCGACAATAAATGTATTTTTTATGTGTGGGGTATTAATGGGAACAATAGAGACAAACTTTCGACCAATGACCAGAAAAAATAGCATTCCAAGGAAATCCTATCCTTTATGATGAGGGCATAGATCTCGTAACAAAAAACCCTTGTTCTCAGATCTCCTACTCGTATATTTAGTATCCAATCACCTTTCTGAAACTGAACAAAGAAATGGCAAGAAATTGTCATCATCGTTGTACAGCTAATAATCACACTTTATAGTTATTTCTAAAGCCTTTAGTGTCACGCCGGTCATTAAAACTGACTTATGAAGGTCATAAAACTTTCAATTTAAACTAAAACCAGACCTCATCCATACAACCCACCGAACCTCGCCCGATTTTATACTGCATAATTTGTATATATATATATAAATCATGTCATAAACGGTGACTTGTTGTCACTTAGGTGCATGTGTACGATGCACAATATTTTAGGCTTTATTCCGGCGCATGTTCTTTTTGCGTGAAGTCAATGACACAACCCTATTAGCTAAATTAAACAAATCTAATCATTACGTTATCTGAATGGAGCATCATTTAGTTACATCCACGGTTCTTGTATGGACGAAACCATATTATGCATATTAAAGAGTTCCCTTGAAAAACTAGTTTTATTGTGCCATGTATTATATATACCTAAAGAGAGAATTAAGAGGCTTGAGTCCACCGTTTTGCAAGCTTGACCATATAAAATAAAAAATATACCATTTGGCCATAAAATGAGTTTGTGTTGACGGGATGTTATACCGTGATTAATACTATTCAAAAATCATTGGTGTTATTTGTTGTGTTGTTTTGTCTTTGTTTCGTTTTATGTACGTGTATGGAATATCAGGCATGGGTGACCCTCGTGTTATGTATACAAATAATCATATAAATTTTATATATGAAACATTTGTTTAAATCTAAACAAGCAAACACATAACCCGTCATTATAGTTTCATGGGTGGGTGGGTGGGTGGGGGGGTGGGGGGGGACGGTGGCTAAGTGGGTAAGACGCTGGCTTGCTAGCCTGGGGTCGGGTGTTTGATCCCTGCATTGACCGAGAAAGTTCATCCAGATTTTCGGGCGTGGTTTCCCCATGTCAGTGATGCAGGACTGAGGGTCTGACAAGGACAGCTGTCTAGTCGTTCGGATGGGACAAAAAACCGAGGTCCCGTGTTCACATTGGTGTGCACTAAATGATCCCTTAGCAGATGGAATTCGATATCAGGCTTTAGCGCGCTGCCCGGGCAAAATAACACTCATAGAACACTGTATAATAGCGTATGCCCGTCGTCATTAGCCCAGTTTAGGAGCAGAACAATAGGACGTTAAACACCATTTCCTTTTATTTTATTTTATAGTTTTATGAAAAAGATTTAATTAATAGATATTTTATTTTACTTATTGCCATTGAAATTGGTTTAGCTCTGTATTGTGTAAATATTTGATAGACTAAAGATGTTGTGCTTCAATTGGAACTTCGATTTTGAATAGCATTAGATATTGGTATCGTGCAATTAACAAGGTATGTTTACTCTATATGGCACACATATACAGGTATTTTTGGGATAGGTTCGGGGTTCCAGTTTTAAGTCAACAAGAACATAATTCTTAGACAGTGATCTGCAATATTTCGGTCAAACATGTTACGCATATTTTAGGTTATGGTTGTCTATACGGGCCACAACAAAACCAAATGTAAACTTCTCCAATTAAGAAGACACGCAGATGCCTGGTTTACAAGCATGCCGACTCGCTGACATATTTCACAGTTTGTATCATCGAGTACGCTCTTCACTGTGCCAACTCTATGTTGCACTGAATCGGTGCGTTGTTGATTGACGTATGCGATAAATTGACAACCAAATCTGAACCTAAACCTACACCAAAAACACGTTCTTCAATTGACAATTATGACATTAATAACACGACCTTCATTAAGTAAAGGTCAAAACACTGATATATAAAATATTTAAAGCCAATGTTTATAATAACAGCGTATCAAATGTACAATAGAATAATATTAATGTTAAATATTATCATAATTTTATTGTATTTTAATTAATTGAGGCTACGACCTTTAACAGTTTGCCAAATAATCAATTTCACTCCTAAATATACATGTTCAAGTTCAACAAAGGTTGTGTCAATGGCATTGCCATTTTTAATTTGTTACTAATTTAAAGGAAATCATATTGACGTATAACTACTGAATTGATATTTTGTTTTGGTTGTAGAGTATTTACAAGCATAAGTGCACGAACTAATAATTTTAAACATTAAACCCGCTTAAAGTCTAAGTTCATAAAACATTCATTTGTAAAACTTTTCTTGTCTCAATAATAAATCAACAATGTGGAAGTCTTTAAGTAATTGGTTTTTATTTCTTTTGGTTAAAATAAAAGGTGGGATTGGTTCCAGAAGTTGTCTACCAAATTGTCAGAATCCCAATCATAGAAGATAGCATATTTGAAAATACTAAATTAATACTGATGGTCTTTTACAAAGACGGTGCCTTTAAATAATTTGTCAAACCCCTGAGGAAAGTAGCGCCAAGTTGATATTCTTCTAGAAATCAGGAATGATTAGCGGGAATAAAGCTTGTTGAATATGTCTCAGCCAGAAATTGATTGTAATAATTAGAGTTACAAGTCCAAAGACAAAACCATAAACTGTCGACAATCACATGACTAAACATTGAAAATATGTGATTGAATAAGACCAGTATTTACTCTTGAATGATAAACGAGGTAATTGGAGGCCAGGGAGAAAATTACACTCGGCCAATGGTCAACAACACGTCCGAAATGTCTGCGTGGTTTACTCTAGAATGACGGATGAGATGTGGTCAGTTGCTGCCAGACCTGGCAACGCATTTCGAGAATTTTAACGCCATTTAACATCATTGGCGATAAACTTGTTTTATATTTAAGGACGAGGTGTTAAGGAAGACTTAAGACGGTAATAATTAAAGAATATTTAGAAAGATGTGTATAACGTGTACATCATGAAATAGACCAACACGAATTTACAACGTAGGCCCAGGCACGGGGATTTGCCATTCTCCAATTCCGAACGTGTTGGTAATAAAATAACAAAATACTACGATATCAATCTAATTGGTAATTGGACCCGTTCCGGTGTGAATTTTATTAACTACTTTCGGGGCATAATCCATTTTTGTCCTTGGCAGACTCGACTATGTGGTTCTACTAATCACAAAAACCGACAAAGTATTTCCAAAATGACCAACAGTGAATATATTCCACACTCTAAATGATGGGTCGTTTACGATATGCTATGGTTTAGCTACATATTTTGAGAAATTAAACTTCTCAAATTGTTAATTTATAATGCTTTCTAGTGTTCTGATTTGTCCATTATCTATATCCTAATTACATAAGCACTAGATAATGGACAAAAGAATAATTCTCTTAATGAGCATAATGTATAATAATATTCCTATTACACGGAACCCTCTGTGTTGCCGCGATACGATACCATTTCCAGATTCTCCATACAGTTGCACCTGGTACTGTCTCATAATTGGCAAACAAACATATAACTCATCATATCCTCCCTTCTCTGTAATCATAATAATGTTTCAATACTAATTGCTTTGTATATAATTACAGAATATACATGAATAATAACAAGTCATTTTAGGCAATTCAGCGCGTTTAAAAAGTTAAAACATGAAATGAAACTGTATCCATGGGGTCATGGTAAACTTAACATTCTTACGTACCCAGTTTTAACCAGCGTGGGCCACAAAACAAACAAATTATTAAAATACATGTTACTAAAGGTGTTGACGGGAGGTGTGTTTGGGGTTGCATATGTTTACTTTATAGGGTGACGATTTTTGTTGTACTTCTTTGGTATTTCAGTACCAGATTGATAGAAAATTAATGCATTAAAAAGCATTTTGAAACGGAAAAAATAACTGATAAGTGAGGATACGTATGGAAAAATACCAATGGTTCCCCAGGTGGGACATAAAAGCCTTAACAGGCATTACTTCAAGCATAACCCAAAATAGAATTTACCAACGGGGGATGTTACAGTAGGATATGCTAATATATTATTCTATGTAAATTCAGTCGTGAGATGTTTAAGACAGTGAGAAAAGGGGCTAGCAAGAGAGAGGTCCCAAGATTAATGAGTTCATCAATGAACTACAACTACAGTCAATGTAAGTCTTGCCATATTGCGGTCACTGATTGAAAGTAATTTGCACCCCTGGGTGTTTGGTCAATGTCGCCATATATCACTATTGACTTCTGTTACGGGTTGTGAAGCTGCGCAGCTCTATACTCGCTGTGATGCACAACTTCATATTTCAGACTGACATAAGACATAATTTGCTTGTCATCAACTACTTCCTAAAGTCATTAAAACTACCTGCGATTCTCGACTTCTCGTTAATTCTAAACCACACACCACTAATTGGTCTCCAGAAATGGCTAACATGTGTTCATTATGACACTATATGGACTTTCCATTCCAACTGGTCCCTGAAGAGAATAAATTTTAACCATGAAGCACGTCTTCCTTTTATAGATGGCCATAAATTTTAGCCGACATTTAAACTTTCTGCTAACTTGATGGAAATCTGCATAGAAACTGTTTTCCCTTTTTGTCGTCTGTCTTCAAAAGAGAATGGAGGGACTTGTTGAATTGAATATCGCCATTTTTTTTAAAAAAAAGAGGAAATTCTCTTTAACTGTGGAAACGAGCTCATTAATTAATCTGAATATGCCTATCATGTAACTAATTTACAAGTGTAAATGGGAAGAATCAGGATAAAACTGCTTCAAAAGCAAGGTTTTCTTTTCAATCCTTAGTACATTGCAAGGATCTGTCTTCAAATTTTATAAGTTACTTCTGTTTAATGATTTGATATATATTGGGTATAAAACCTATATTATGAAAAAGTATAAAATTAGGGTTTAAATTGTGCAAATTAAATCTGAATATCGTTAGGTGACGGTGCTTTCTGATCGTAACAATTTTTGGCAGTGTTCGACCTTTCGACGTAACTGTTTGTCCCAAAATTATATCGAAATGCTTCACATCATTCCTATTATTATTTTTATTTGTGAAATAATTCTAAATAATACGTCACTCCTTTCTTATAGTAACTGCCATTCCTATTATTATTTTTATTTGTGAAATAATTCTAAATAATACGTCACCCCTTTCTTATGGTAACTGCCATTCATCATTTATTTCGTACATGGACGCCCTCGTGAATTAAGGGTGTAAAATTTAACCAAGTATGGTGGTTATAATAATCAGGTATTTCATACTTTAATGACTTTTGACATCATTGTATCGCAGTGTTATTATTATCAACTTGAAATTATGTAAGACAACGGCTACACGCTGAAGGCTGATTATGTGTGATTTCTTGAGAACCATATTGTTAAACAATTCCCATTTCTCTCACTCTTCAATCCATCAGTGGTCAATCAAGCGATATCCCACAGTGATGACCACAATGATATCCGTCGCTTAGTTATGGTTTTCCAACCGAAATAATGATATGGGAGAAAATCCTGTCTGTATAGTAATGAAGAGGGTCGTTCTCAAAATACCCATTTGTTCAAATTTCCGGTCTGAAAAATAAAAGCCAAGAACTAAATTTTAAATGATTTTTCTTTGACAGCTATCTTGATGCCCAAAAGAAACCATACGAAGACCTTGGAAGTCCACTAAATAGAAACATATCCCATGTTGAAGAGGTATTATGAAATTTCGAACTGAGAAAAGCTCAAAGTCATTCCTGTCCATGTATACCGTGATTTAGTTTATTTTTGTGTAATTTATGAATCGTGTTATTATGATGAATTTCAGTTTGGAATGGTCAGAAATTCTGCAACTGTTTTAATTTCTAATACCGGCCAGTTTGGAAAATTTATATTTCCGATGCGTAGAAATCCGTACCGATGACCGTCGTTAGACCGGATAGCGTTTACACTACCAAATTTTTACCGCACCGCACAGAGAACGTTGCCGGGACTACCTCACTTCAGTGGTCCAGATTAGCACGATCCTCAGTACGCACGGTTATGTCTGACTCGTTACCACCATAAAAAATTAAAGTTACATTATGGGAGATAAGATAAAGAGATGGCAGTTCTCACTATAATAGTTAAAAACTAGATAGTGTAAAGGTAATTTGCTTAAAATTCCGTCAAATTGGTCCACTATTAGCCGAGAAAAAAGCGTTTGAAATATTCACTTAGCCTCGGTCATCATTACTCAAATCATTAATATAAACAGCATAGTCTCGATTATCCACTTGATTGATTTAATTATCAACGGCCATTAAGCGGCATATAGGAATTCAAAACGCCAACATCGAAGGCTAGCCTTGACTTTAAGAGTTCATTATGGTCTGGATATGTTAATTAATGTCTAATTGGTTATTTAGATAACATCTCAGGCCTAAAGAAAGACCTGTAATAAGCAGATTTTGCTCTTGCATAATGCTATTTTAACCATTCCTCCCACGCTTAAAATTCGTAATGTAAATAGGGTTTCAGTGACTGTGGTGACCTTGTTTAGAGGTTCATCCAATTCTGTGTTTATGTTAGTATGTAGTGTGGTAGTCTTTTACCACTTTACAGTTGCCCCTATACAATTCAGAAGAAAGTACATCTGACTTTTTTGTCGATAATCGTCTTATTGAGAATTATGAAATTGTCCCTTTTAAGATGTCTCGTTTCACTATACATCAGATGACGTTTAGACAGTTTGTGTAGTTATTACCCAGGGACGATTTGTCTTTAACGACTATGATGACATATCGATACAATTTAAACACTATCTAATGTCCTCCAAACACTCTAAATCCACAGATAAACACCTCCATTTTCTTCTCACTGTCACCCATTTACAGGAATGGTTTGTGTAATTACCTTTCTTTAATTGCCCGGCTTAATGACAACTTTTCTCCTCATTTCCTAAACGATCCGTGATTTGGTTAGTCGAGATCGGATATGAAATTTACAAATCTCTCTTTGATTACACAACTTTCCACTGTATGAATGGTAATTTCGTTTCAGGTTTGTGGATTTAGCGCTGCAGTTTTGAGATCGTATTTCGTTTCTAAATTCCGGTGCGGGTTTTGATTATTTGTAAAACGGTATTAATGTTGGCCGATAATGATACGGTGGTTTAAATGTAACCACTTCCGACTTGGTGCGCTTACTGGGGTTCCAATCAATACTTATTAAATATAATAATTCTTTCGTTGCAGTTAATCGCTGGATTGGAACAAACTGGATATTAAATAGCGGAAAATATCAGAGAAGTCGTCAATGGGATTCGATTTTGTAACTTGGAAATTATTAACGACATTAACAGACATTTCAATAATTCATATACCGTTTATTTCTGCTTGTATGGCTTGGAAGATTTTAAGCCTTCATCAAGCCCAGATAATAAGGAATAATTATTATCTTTAATATGATTTAAAATAACATATATAACCTCTATCTATGGATTTGGAGATTTTTCGATGGGAAATGGCATAATTAAAGATTAAAATCTAAATGACTTTATGATTAAAAATAAAAATGGACATGCTTTTTCATGTCATTGTAATCATGATAAAGTTATCGAATATCAATTAAAGGGGATGCCTAATGATTCGAATCTTTTAAAATATAAAATAATTTGTATTATAATCTGTTTTCAACTGTAGTTGAAAAAATAATGATCCATGGTTTTATCAAATTTGGTGGTTTTAATAGCTATAATGTTTGTTAATATAGAGAAATGCTATTTTTGTCGCGTTTTTGTGTTTCAATAGCTTGACCTTAGTCTCCACTGATGCCCATTTTATATTCAACAAAGCAAAATATCATATTAAAGCCGCGATACGCCAAAATGACTACCCCTCCCCCTTTTTTAGTTATTTAAAGAGTATGGGCGGAAGGGAGGCTGATCTTTACGTAGTAATTTAGACGATTTAGAAAAAAACCAGTAGGCAAGCTCTCATCTTGGCATCGATGCTGGGGGGTTGGGATGGGCTAGTGTTCTAGAGTGCCGCGCTTCGACCTCTAGCTGGCCGGTCACCTCTGGCTTGCGGCTGTGGTTTCGATCCCTGGTGTGAGCGTATGTGGCATGGAGATAGGGGCGCCTTCTCAACCTCGTGGGTTTCCTCTGGGCACTCCGGTTTCCTCCCACTGCTAAAGACCCCTACGCGCAAGCGAATTATTGAAATAAAATTGAAACCATATGTTACTCCCAAAATGACCTAGTTTGTGTCAAGTGGACGTTAAACCCCATTTCTCTCTCTTGGCATCCATGTTAATGGGAATAAATGAGTTAATCTTCTGGCGCCTACTGACAAGCGGCAAATACATGGAAAATAATTTTAAGTATAGATGGCCATAACCTACTTTTTATCGCGTATGGTCTGAAATTTTATACCTTCCTTTAAGTCTGGAACGACGGAGCTATAAAGACCACGCAGTATTTTATTTCTAAATTTTAATTAGAAATAGCTATTTGAAGTCTCTTTAAATTGGCTATTTACCTATTTATAAAATAAACCAAACACCATGGGAGTTTGTTATTGTATTTGGAATTTATTATTTATTATTTATGTAGGTAACGATATCATATAAAAAGGTAAAAGATGAAGTGTCGTGTGTTAATGTCACATGTTGTTACTGTACACTTCAAACCCACTGCTTAATAGCTCTTTATTATTTAGTTACTCATCCATCCAAATGACCAATAAAGGTGTATATCAGTAGACTTTGTGTGTAAGTACAATGGCCTACTATTTAATCATGGCTGAAATATCCTTGAGGCTAATCCCTAGTTGTCTTGTTAACTCTTTTTATCGCAGTAAAAGGTGACAAGAGACCATAAAAACGTGAAAGGATTTGGTCAGCATCTTACAAACCTTTAACTCGCTTATATATTTTACTCGGGTCAACGGTCATGGCTTTTGTATACCGACATTTTGCCCTCTTGAGCGATTACCGCCCCGAAAATGATTATATTATCACCCACAAAAAGATATAACCCATCGTTTAATGCCTTATCTCGATTTGTATTGTAGCTTAAAGAGTTACGGGTTAAAATCTTGTGAAGATATAGGTCTTAAAGGTGTTGACCCTTATGTTTAGGGTACAAGCACTATCCTACAATTTTATTAGGGGACATTTCTTTAAACTCAAATTTGAAATAAGAGCTTATATCGCAGGAAGTATGTTTTTTTATGCAGTGTAAGGATAGGTTTTTATAGGCGGTGAAAGCAAACAGGACACTTATACATGTATAATACCGGCTTGATTTATAAAGAACCCAGGGTCTCTATGACATAAGTTTTTTCCCTCTTGCTTTGTATAAAAAAAGACCGATATAAATGTTATCAGTCGACACATAAGTGGTGTTTGATTTATAAACCCTTAACCTATTCAGCTATCTGGGTATTTGACTAGACTAACAAAGATCTGCCCAGCCATGTATATTAATACTTATGAAAATACTTACAGAAAGCATGTTATTATACAGAACATAATATAATCTTCAGATATAGACTATTGTCTACATATATATAAAAGTATTTTTTTATATGAGTTACGAAGATCAGTGACCGGATTATAGAACATTAATATAAGCAATAACCCTATTCATCTTAAAATTGTTATCGCTGTCGTTTTCAAATTATCTAATAATTGATGGTGCACAAAGTACAACTTTATTAAAAATCAGTTATTTATAATAAGAATCTAAATGGCATAATAATCACTGAAATGCATATAGGTAAAGGATGCTACCTAATACCATGATGTAGAAACCATATTTAACTGGGTGTGCAAGAGTAGATGTTTATTTCAGTAAGTGGTAGTGCAAATAAAAATGAAAGTAGATTACCTTTAATCCCAAAGTCTTTACCATATTAAGTCAGTAAATACCATCAATTGAAAAGATTGGGAGGATGACAAACTAACAGACGTTTAACTCCTCCGTGATCAATTTTTATGTTGAAACGGCACCGGAAGTCGAACATTTTTTAACTGTCGATAGTTGAAATAATTTTCGGTTATATTTTTCAAGGTACAATCTAAAGGAGTGAATGCAATAGCTTTATCAACAAAATAAATTATCCTTTAGGGTATATTTAACCTACATATCAAAGAGAGCAAGTTTGTTATAATTTATTAAAATATTTTTTCTTTGGTTAATCTGACATTTCTGCACGAAATACCATGAATTTATATTAGGTGAAGCAGGTCCTGATAATTAGAGCATAATATACAGAGCATGCATTAATATTAGTTTTACATCCATTCTTTGGGTTAAAGTGGGGGCCGATTTCTCACATACTAAATGAATTCTCGATGAAGCAGACAACGGTATAAATTTGAATAGGTCCAGCCTGTAGATATCTAAAAGATCGCTAACAGCTATATTTGAAATCATTTCTGTAAAAAGTATAAGACCTGGATTATGTAAACTTCAAATATTGTTAGTTTTCATACTTTGCATGTAAGTTATGTGTCGTTTTATCGGATATGTACACTTACCGTTATCTTTCACCACTATTGTCAATCAATAGTAATGATGGTGTACCGAGTAGCACGTATAATATCATCTATTTATTTGATTAATCTTGAACTTAAACTTATGTTCACATTAACATAATCATTAACTGATTGTACCTTTACTACTCCCATTAACACACTCGTTCATTTTAACATACCTCGTTAAAGAGACATTACGCTTTATATCATCCCAATTGGTGATATTGAGGCAAACATTTGTTATGTTGCATTATATGGTTGTGTGTGTAATAGTGGGGGAATTCACACGGGCAGCGTCTGATCCTTTTACGTGCACGGGAAGATTTTCTTAGAACAACGATCGTAATTAAGAAACTGTTTCATTTTATTTCGTTTGCTGTTTTATTGTAAACTGGTATGACATCGAAATGATGGGATTGGAATATTTAGGCTAACTGACATATTCCATAAATATTCTCCGCCGAACCAACCATCCCTTTAAAAATTATCATCATTTTAGCACATTTATCCGTGATTCAAGGTAAAGCAAAGCTAGGAGTGTTTTGATGAATGCATGTTTCGCTCGTCATGTAAACTTAATTTCTTTACCTATTCTCTATCTTATTGTCTATTTTCTACACCATATCCAAATCTTTTCAAATCCGGGGTTATCCTGACCCGCTACAGCTTTTGATAATATCTAATCCTCATATACATAATACTAGAACCTAAACTATTAAAACCCTGTTTGAATAACAAGGTTTAAAAACCCGAGATATCATAGTTACCGAGCATACGTTTTGAATGCATTTAAGATATAAAAAATAGGTTGAGATGAATTGAAAAATTGCTAGGCGTACAGTATGTCAAGCTATAACAAACATTTTAATCACTACCCTATTGAAATGTCTAGTTCTTAAGATTTAAAAAAAAATGTTCATATAGAGAATAGAAGGTCGATTTGATGAATGCGACCATTTAATGTAGATATTCTAAAATATTTCATCATTAAGTTAGCAACTTTACGGAGCAGTACACGTGGACCTGTAGTAAAACCTTTTAAATATTTTACACGAGTTTAACGCTTGTGCGTAGGGGTCTTTAGCGGTAGGAGGAAACCGGAGGACCCGTGATCTATGAAAGAAAGAGGGCGAATGGGCTTAACTTCCACTCGACAGAAACTATGTTATTTTTGGACCAACATAGGTTTCAATTTTATCTCAATAATTTATTTGGCGTACGGCTCTTTAGCAGTAGGAAGAAACCGATGGACAAGAAGAACACCCGCTAGATTGGACGGGCGACCATACTCCATTTCAAGAACATCTAACGCAACTTCCATTTATTATAATAGAGATGCGAAGGGCCTGGCAAGGACAGTTGTCTAGTCGTTCGGATGGGACGAAACACCGAGATCTTATGTATACATTTTCGTGCACGTAAAAGATCACTTGGCAGTTGGAATTCGATATAAGAATAAGCCATAGTGCCTCTGCCCGGGCAAAATGCCCCATCATACCACACTGTATGGCGTATGCCCGCATAGGAACAGAACAGTAGGACGTTAAACCCCATTTCATTTCCTTGTATTAGGAATGTTCACATGGTGTATGGGGTAAACGGTAGATTTATTAGACATCACGACAATTGTAGCATGTCTAGTTATGTTATGATATTAATGTTTAGTCTCACTCGAGTAAACACTTGGTAACTTGTTGTGTCTAAATTGTAGACTTACTGGACACCGGGACGCCTATATGACATGTTTCCCTAACATTTGTTTTGTCTCCTACCTCAATAACACCAGCTATGGATATTCATCATATAGAAGCCACGCGAAGTTTTATAGAAAGAGGAAGTACATCCTGCCCCGCGCACGACTGACTATCTGATTGGAAATTGTGTATATTATTTCGGTATTTGTGAACCCCCATTGCATCCGCCCAAGAAAATATGTAATGAATTTTGAGACAAAAAATCTAATCTAATCTAATTTTATTCTTCGTAATTATGTAAAATGTCCACGTTGGGAAACAAAAGAAACGATATTTGTCTGGTGCCGATGAGAATAATTACTGTTTTGTGTATAGTAGAATTGACTCATCCAAAATGAACTAATCTTTAAAATAAGTTTCGATAAATTTCGTGATTCAAATCAAATTCTCATCTCTCTGGTGAATTCTCTATGTCGATGACAAAACATGAGAAATGATTTTTTTTATATTTGATAGATGGTTCAAGTTGCGTTTTTACCTGCCTATAGTGCTTTCAGTGTCACGATAATATCATTAGCCATATTAACACGTCATCTGTCTAACAAACCATGGCACAGGGGCAGCCATTACAAAAAAATGGCGTGCCCCTTGGCGACCAAAACAGTGCGATACGACATCCATTTTCATTGACTGTCAAATAATATCAGTCAAATAAGCGCTGGAAATAAATAATATTTCGTGACACAGAATGTGGCCAGGATAAGGCAGCGATAATGAAATTTCCCCAGTGGTTGAGACAAACGCCATCATCCTATGTTCACCTCCCACGACCTATAAACTCGAGTGGGTATGATTTGTGCCCGCTTTGAAAAATTAATTACTGATTGCTACTGCTAATTAGTAATTTGGTAGATCGAGACGAGGATGTATTGCCAAAGTTCATTAATATCTAACACTAGATTATGGTCTCTAACATCCAGGCATCTGGGGTCTCATACATCATTCTGTGATAAGTCTATCGCCGGATAATCGTGACGGATGGACAGTGATGTATAATGTCATAAGAGTTAGTCCAGAGTTCCAGGACGACTGTGACGTGGTTCAGGATTTAATTTGTAAATGAGGTGAATCAGGATAATTTGCACGGCCACCAGGGCCAGCTTCCCAGCACGAAGTTGACTAGAACAGACCAATATGTCCGACCCGGGTTTATAGAAATGGTAAAAGGGACGACTGGATCAAACGAAAGGTGATAGAATGCCACTCAAGCATGCAAATAACTCATTTTATGAGACTGGCACTATCTCTCGACATGAAAAACACATATTAGTTGTTTATGCTCTTCCAATATAGGAATTGAGTTAAATTGAGTTAAACACGGGTTACTGGCACCCATTAAGACGAGTTAATGGGATTGTGGTAAACATGAATTCCTATCTGGAATGAGAAAAAAATCGACCTGTTCCATTGCTTCATTTGTATACAACTCGGGAAACAGCATAAATGTTAATTTTATTTCCACTGGATCTAGAAACCAGGTTAAGCCACATAGAACTTATTTACAAACATAAGAAAATATAAAAGTGGTCTGTTCTATAAAAAAAATGTTCTTACTTCATATATTCTATACCTATATGTACGTATTCAATTGTACTGAAATGTTCATGTTATATTCATGAACACGTTCTTGTCTTTGTTCACGACATGTCATAAATCTCAGCATTACCTGGGGAATGAGAGATGTGTGGCGACCATAATGCCGTTAGCCCATAGGGTGGTCCATATCCAACGACTGGGCAATTAACAATAAATCATTAACCACGTTTAATTTACACCACATCATTAACATAGGAAAGATCTCAAATAACATTAACAACGATATTAAAATATTGTCTTGTAATAATTAATATTCATAATGTGATGGTTATCACATTGATTAAAAAATATCAAATTCGCCCTTTTAAATAATTATAAACGAATGACATTGAAGATGTTGCGAGAACTCAGTTGGTGACAATTACAGCTTCTGTATTCTCAACCACCCATTCATTGTCAAATAACACATTTTTATATGGACTGTGACGTTTCAACGAGATATCACAAGTCGTAATCAAGCATATACACAAATACATAAAGAATGAGAAAGACATGAATATTTGCGAACTATCCAATGGAATGCAAGGAAGGTGTTCTTTTTTATGTGTTTGTATTATTATTGTCCCTGTATTCCCAGTATCTAACCCATATGGAACACGGAACGTCGTTAGATACTATAGTATAAATATGATGATAGTTTTATTAGAAACCCAGGTAGATCAGATGACTCCGGGAATTTCGTGACTTACAAATCTTTGGTGTTTATTCTTATAACTTTTAGACGGTTTACCTTGGTTTGCAGAAAAATCGCATAAAATAAAAGTTAAGACTGATTTTGTTGCGTAAGTAGACAGGTGCGATAGACTGTATCAATTTAATGGCACCTGTCAGAATATTTCATGCCAGTTTTATGTGAAATTTTCATGTGAGGATAATCTTCAAGTAACGAGAACAACAGCAATTCATTACCATCGATCAGTGTTTCATTTAAACTTACCAATAAAATTTCCAACCCCCTTCTGACACAAACAACAATAAAATTCAATACGCAATAACAGCAATGGTGAATAACTAATGTTCTCCCCTGAAAGAGGTCTTTGTTACTAGGAGGTGTAAATGACCGCCTCAAAGTGAGCAAACGTCATCTTTGAGCGGTGACAGTGACGAGTGTCCAGTCAGTCTGAGTCCAGGCTAAAACCCGTGCAATTAAATAATGATGACATCTATAGGAATCTAATTCCCAGAGAATTGAATACGGTATTTAGGTACAGGTGAAGACGCCATCGGGACAATAATCTCTGCATGGAGCCAAAGTTAACCAGCCGTCCAGCAGGTGACGACGTCAGATATTAATACAGCACGAATTGTGATGACGTAATAGGTTTCAGTGTGCTTTATGGAAATGGATAATTATGTATGCTGATATTTTGATTAAGTTTGTTCAAGTACTTAGTGAAACACGCCAACGGCGGTTTATTTGGCATTAATTTCTTGCACATTAATATTTCCATAAAGCGAAAAGAAATGGGGTTTAACATCCTTATTTTCTGCTCGGGCATTTTTGATAAAATATTGAACCAAACCTCTCACTCAGTTATATTCATCTAACTTAGCAAGGTACTGAAGCAATGAAACTGGACACCATATTTCATCCCTCAAACTTAAAAGTGGAGGCATTGTGTCCTACTGTCCCAAGCAATCAAATTGTTGATGTTTGCTTAGCCCAAGCAGAAAATGTTCATCATCGAAATCAATCAAGAAATCCCACACAGAGTTTAAACATTCCATCGCAATTAGAAGTCAGGTTGTTGTGTACCTAAAAGTGATAAGGGGCAGACATATCCATTTTAATAGCCCCTTGTTTTCATGAAAAGGCGGGGGAATAATTAATCATCCATAAAATATGAGTAGATTTCCATTTTATAATGATTATAGGAACAGTTATGGGCATTGCTAATGGTTTAATATTGCCAAACCATATAGCCTGGGTTTGCCAATTCCACGGATCACTGAAATAAATGCAGGTTAAGTGAACTATTTCTGTTACCACCATGCACCGGAACACTGAAATAAAAATAGTCCATGCTTCCAAGAACGTTAACGAGACATGCCACTGGGTTAACGTCTTATACGTTAGTCTAAATCAAAATTTACTTGAACCAAATCCTATAGCGGTTAAAATACAAAATTAAATCATTGGTCAGTTTGATTACCCATTCTGCACCGTTAGATTTCATCACCACGACCACCTTTGCATATTTCCAAAGAGTATGACTCAAGGAAAAATTCTACACATTTTACGAAAGATTATTTCATTTAGTTTAGTGTATACTCTTAATTTAACTGAAGGTAATGTTATGCGATTTCAAACTTCATTTCTATACTTTCAAAATAAAAGACTTTGATCACATATCTCTATACATTTCCAGATTACATTGTATTCCTTGCGACCATTTTGAAATTACTAGTGTTAAAGACTTTCCTTGTCGTGTCAGAAAAGAGTTTATTAATGTTTCTGTGTGAATGGAGATCGTGAATGAATTGAAGAGAAATATTGTTGGGCAGGTTTTATCTGATTGAATGTCCAGGCTATTAATGGTTGCTTGTTGGACAATATGGATACTAAACACCATTGTACTTCTTATCAGATTTCATCCCCAACATATATAATTAAAATTTAAAATGCCAACTCCTCACGTAATATATGGCCAGACCCTGAAAAGCGTTGGCTCTCTTAAATACAGTGGATTAAGACAGGTGGCCATTTATTAAACCAGTTAATACGAAGTATTGAATTGACTGACATGACCACGGCAGCTAATTTCAAGTGCACCTTGAAAACCCTTCGTAACTGTTACTGCATTCTCATAGTCAATCAAGACCATTAACATCATCGTTCTCTTTTCTCAGGACCTTCATGAAGTCCACACAACCGCCTCATCGCTCTCAGTGGCATAACAAAAGAATTAAAATCTTTGAATTTTATTAGAAAAGCGAGACAAAAGAATTAAAATGAAACTGCACCTTGTTGGGATGTTAGATTTTGACACGATTTAGAATCAGCTGTCCTCTTCTGTTGTTTTTAAGTAACGGACATTTATTGGGGTGTTATCGACGAACTTTAGTCGTGAACTGGTGTAGTGGAACTCTCCCACGCCGAGGAAAGTGAAAGGCTTAAATGATTCTGTCATTAATGGTGCTCGGCTTTGTGCATCAACACCAAAGATTTATGGGTAAAGTACTAAAGACTAATGAAACTAAAACAAGATGTATTGAATCAAGTGTGACACGGATTCAATAACGTGTCGTAAGTGACAGAACAAGCGGATTTTAATTTAAACATCATTAACTAATAATGTAGAATGTCCATGGCGGGTCACTAAAAGCATAAATATTGTTTTGACTGTTTTCATCCAGAACCCCACCCTGCACCATCATCCCTTAGCGCCACCCCAACAAGACAAATCAGCCCAAAAGTAATCCATAACACAAAAACCTGACGACATAGAAGAAGAAGAAACTTTATTGCATAAAAAACCTTACAAGGTTATGTGCATATACAGATAAAAATAATAGAAATATACATGAAACAAACAAAGGATACATACATGGACATAATTATACAAAGATCCAAAACATTAACGCAATCCAAACAAAACAAAAACAGGAGCTGGCTAATTAGCCTAATGCATTGAAATATATTTAAGCAGAAAATCTGTATGGTATGAGCATCATCCCCATCACACCCCCATAGAATATAGGGGGTTAATGAAACTCCTACATAATAGCTATGCGTTTGAGTGAGGAGACAACAGTATAAAATTATAGTTTTTTGTCGTAAGTATATGAAAGCCAAAGCATCACATGGATGTGTCCTATAGTTACTGAGACTTGTAATATTGATCACTGTCCTTGGCGTTTGCTAGAACGATAAACCAACGTCCAGCCATTGGGGTACCCGTGAAAATACCCTTGATAGTCGAAAATCAAAGAAGAGTAGACAGAAAAGCCGCGGCCGTGGCAACATTCCCCTGACATGCATTGTATAATATGTAATCATCAAGTGATACATAACATTTCCACGATTGCAATACATTTCTACGAATATGCATGTTTTTTTAAACAGTTGATTGGTTTCTTATAAAACCTATACAATAAAACAATTATAAACCATCTTCTCAAAGGGAATCTTCCATTTCACCATAAAAATACTTCAAATTGCTGGAAGTCGACAATTCATACAATGATCTGCTAATTTCAGGGTCTTTTTATGATGAGTTCTCGTGTTTTTGTTTATTTGTGGAAATTACTGCCTTTAGGGAATGTCCAAACATCTGAAATATCAGTAGTGCTCTTTAAAAATAAACTGTATTCATTTTGCAGTGAAACAACACTCGACTGCGGTGGAACGTTTCCGCTACTTTTCAATTTACTGACATCGATATATTTTGGTTTGGGTCAGGAGTCTTTGTTCATTTGTGTTTGGTAATAACACAGCCCACGGGGCTTTAAAATTAAATCAAATTTAAATTGGAGCTGTCGAAAACTTCCGACCGGGTCAGTTGCGACCTTTGACCGATAGACTGACCGCTGTAACTTTAACTTTATGAAGCGCCAACCCCCTGGACTAAAGGTTTAAAATTACTTTTGTCTTAACTACCATAGTAATTTCTTTACGAATTTGTGTTTGATTTGGGTTGTTCAGAGTTCAACCATCCTTAAATCTGGTTTAATTTATTTAACTGTCACAGTGGCAGGAAAATATCAACTTCGTATCATTACTTTTCGTTACTTTTAATGATTTCGAAGAAGACAAACAAAGAAAGTTTAATATGTTTTTAAACACAGTAAAATGTTATCTGATAAATGGCATTATGTACATTTGATTAATGGACATTTTTCATCTTAAGGAGTTGACTTGTTTCAAAAATTGATTTACATATGGTAATGTTTCTATTAAAACAAGCAAATTTCTTCTCAATCTATAAGCCTGTAGTAGAAATAATTAATAGAATGAAATGTGCCGTGCTTGTATAATGCCAGATATATAGTAGGCCTACTGTTATTTTCAAGAGCGATATTCAATGTCCCATTACATTATATAATTTGAAAACAAATAAAAACCCATATCTTGGTAGATAAGTGTTGACAAAAGTAATAGACAAAATACAAAAATCGGCACTCAACTGACACGTGCGAGATTTAACCTTTGGTGATCCTTGTAAAAAAAAGGTCAATAGGTTTTCCTGAAAAAAAGCTCAAGGCAGATTGTTTTTTTATCCCCTTGAAAAAAAATCTTAGAGTGTGGAAGATTTATTGTGATACACGAGTCAGCAACTGACCAGCGTGTGTCGAACTGACCTTGAGAACGGGTCCGCTGACCATGGGTCACAGGTCAGATTAACGGACCAATGTGATTAATGCTGGACATTAGATGGACATCAGTTTTCCAGATCGACGAACTTGAATACCCTGTACTGGTCAGTTGGTTGACAAGGGACAATTAGATCCTCATTTCGGCCATCAAATTTTGAGACACTATCAGAGGTTGTCATTGATGAAGAGCAATGTTCTGTGCACTATTTGTGGAGAACTAAAGCCTTTAAAGACGTTATGTTGGTATTACGAAGTGGTCTATTGGAACTTATCCACAATTCCCAGGCTTCAAGATGACACCCCGAATCCTTCATTCACATCAAACTTTAAAACCACAGAATCTTTACCAACAAAAAGAAAGTTGTCCATCTTTTTTTTCCTTTTCGGCACCCCGTTCCTTTCATTTAGCTCTGACAAGATTTATTATAAAAATGAAAAGTCAAGAGATAAAAGTGTTTTATTTTTCTGATTTGATTTGTCTTGAGGTCTGGTTGTCAAGAGACTGGCTTTTAAACTCCTTCTCCTTATACAAAAAGATCTCCCTTGCTACGGTTTCCTTGGTTTCACCCAAAGACGCGTATCAAATAAATTGAAGCACAAAACAAAAAAGAGAAAGAAACCAATGAAATGAAAAAGAATCATGACGGAATGATATCAAAAGATGCAAATAGATTAATTAGGGCTTTCTTAACGCTCTTGGATGAACCACAAGAACTTGCGGCTTTTTATGTAATCGAATTGAGCGCAGAACACAGGTTTTAAACGGCTGCCATTTGCCTCCAGGAAAGACCCCGTAGAGACGTTTTCCATGCTACTTTTTGCGGCTATTGATTTCTCGCTCCTGAGAGGCCGGCGATATTAGAATAGCGTGTTGAACAATCATTTTGTGTTCAAGACAGTGAAATGTATCTCAGAAACCGCAAACCGCCTTTGACGCGCGTTTAATATGCTTGCACGAGATGTCGGCATCTAATCAAGACCAAGTAATCTTTCGTCATCCAATCAAAGGGGTAAACACGCAGGATCGCGCCCCCACGCGACAACCTCGCGCATAATCAAAATGCTTCCAGAGATACCCACAGGCGCTTTTTGTTTTTAGCTTTTAATTCCTGATGAAAAAAGAAAAAAAATTGTAGTACCAATAGCCCCAGGGTACACGATGTTATAAGACTGGAATCAGAAATGAATATAATGCGAGTTTCTTTTTCTGCAACAATCTTATAAAGAAATTCTGTCATATTATGTGGGTCGTTGCCTTCTGTTAAGTTCTTCGAGAAGGTTTCTTCAATGTGTACTTTTTACAGCATGCTTATACCAAATGACCCAAAGAAGTTACTCAGATATGAACTAATTCCTCTTAAATGATTATACTTTAAGGATCAATTTTAGTTTATAACCGACTCTTAAGTTTAAATTAATCTCTAGGGTTTCCTTTAACATAATTTGCCTAATTTTTATGATTCGATATTGGTTAGGAATTAAAGAATCCAGACTTTCAATCAGTTTTAGATAAATTGTGAGCATTTAGGGTAAAACATAACTAGAAATGGAGAAAGTGTCTGTATCTTATTTGCGGTTGGGGATAATTATCATTATTGTAAATCGATTTTGGCCTGTCAATATTTTTTCGTAAATTATTACTGAGTGATCTGACATTGGTTTTGATTAATAGAGAAATAAAATATTCAAGGCAAAAACTTGGAGATGCCATAAAAAGACAGAATGAGAACTAATCAGAAATATTGGCTGTAACCAATAGTCTTGATGGAATGAATAATTCACAACGTCGTCTAATTCTCATATTCCAAAATATCCACTAGTTTCAGCTGTCGTATCTCCAACATTTTTTCCTTTCTAGTTCTCCCATTTATTTTAACACATTTTACCCCAATGTCATACCGCAATTTATTTTCCTGTATCATATTTTCATTTCGCTTCCTAATCGTTTTTATATCAAGATCGGACTCCAACCTTTGGTCATTTGTTGTGAAACGCATATCAAATGTAGCGAGAATATGACGCGTGGTTTCGTTTCGTTTATCTGCCAATCCGTTTTTTATATGTTAAATATCATGGCCGGAGCGAGCAACAGCATTCATCAAAGACGAAATCTTGTGCAGACGAAGCAAGTTTCAATTTTCTTGACTGCAACTGATTTTAATGATAGGCATCTCCAAACATTTGCTCAAGGAAAAAAAATTGAAGAGCCATCCAAAAACGCAAAATATCTTTTAACGACCAGTAATGACGCGAGATTTAACAACCATAATAGTAAATCAAGTTATTTAATACAAATTACAATTTTATGTCAGTGTTTAAAAAGATAAACCCAACCCACACTAAAGAAACTGCTTCAACGTACGCTTAATTATTGACACATCTAGTATATCTTATTCTTATTCTTGAGTACCTACGCCAACGCTATGGTGTTAATTTTGAATTCCATAATATACTTTCATTTCGCATTTACAATTCGCATTTAGGTCCGTGTATCAGGAAATCGTTAGCAAATGAATATTTATAATTTATCTAAGTATATTAATTTACAAATAAAATACAAAGAAACGGGCCTAATAACACACATTTTACACTATATTGTGACAACTGTTTACGATTTAACTTCGACATTCTTTTTTTTTGTTGACACGTCCAGGTTTAGTAATTGCTTAAATTATGCAGTCATGATCCCTGACATAGCTTATATACAAGTGGATATGAAAATGTTACCGATCATTATTTAAAATAGCTCTTTAAATATGACAACACTCGTTTCCTCTTGTCAAAAATAGCACCAATTTTCCCGCTGTTTTACAATATATTTTTAACGATCGCCCAATAATAATATCGCTGTTTTATGACTTTAAATGGGGAAACAATTTTCTTTCTATAATTTTAACTTGTAAAACTGCATCCGCAAATTTCGAGAAACAGCAATTTTCGGTTAACCACCACGGCCATATGGAAATAAGGGTCACCGAAATTATGAAGGTATAATTGCATTCTCATTTTATTTTAATTGCATATTTCAAGTTACTATGATGATTAAATTGTTCTTTCGCGCTTTGATATTGTCGCCTGCTTCCAAACTTCCGGTAAATTCTCCAGGGTAGATATTTTCTTTACTTCCGGCAAAAATATGAGATTGATCATCCCACGGATGGCGTAATGTCGGTTCTAGAGACAGAACTTAGCGGAATTGTACGTCATAAATGATGGAAAACATTTGTCATGCCATAATGAGTTACTATAACAAATTCAGTCATTAGTTTGCGGGAATGGAATGAATTTGGTGTTTGCAGAAATAATGATGCCAGCGTGGTTTTGTATTATGGAATATAATCAAGACGATTGCGCGCGTGCACCGTTGGTTGCCGTGTGTATTTATTTAGTGGTTATCATCATTACGATTATTCACAATTTTAATGACGACCCAATATAAAGCCAAACAAAAGATAAACGCAACAGGAGAATTTGTATTACGCACAAAACTGTGAAATTTACTTGAACGTCTAATCAGCTCGGCCGTTAGTCAATTAGAAACTTATTGAAGCGAACTAAGGACCCAAGTTCCTGACGCCTGCCTTAGCCTTATTTACTTTCTCTTATATCTCTTTCGTCTGCAACATCTTGACCATTTGCGACTGGCGACCGACCAAGGGGGATGAGATCACCGAAATTCTCTCGTTAGTTGGTGAAACTTCACGACTACTTGACTGAATCATGTGTACATACAGATCTCTTTTACCTATTGTATAGGCTTTGAAAGGGGAGAAATCTGTTTACGATGACCTGGGGTCAATAAAAAGCCACTCGTGGATGTGAGGATCTCAACAAGAAACTGTTAAACCTGCAGGGCGTGTTATTCTTTACCCCCGTCGCTTTGGTCAGTGTCTGATTTCGGCATTTAAAGGACTTGTAGCGAGTTGTAAGCTGATTTTCCTAGATTAGCCCTCCGTTTGATGTTTTTACGTACAACACATCTAAAATTTCTTGTTTAATGAACTACATGATTCATTTTCCGTTCTATGATTCCGTTAGAAAAGAAGGAATTTGATGACCACGTCCAAATGGCTAGTCTAATGATTAATTCCCTACAGATTATAACGGTATAGTATTTAAGTTCGCTCTTTCATGTATTGAATGCGCATTTCAGATTAACGGGACTTAAAGGGCCGGTATATACAAATCTTCTGGGTCTTAACATAAAGTAGGTTCCGTTTGATGATACGAACGAGGACTTGAAATGTTTCAGGTCATTATGGTTTCTGGTAATTTCTCTTCTTTACTAATAATTTGCGTCAAATCTTACAAAACAACGTGAGAAAACAAGCCCAACAAAGTCCCACGATAAGATGGAATCATTTCCAGTGGGTTCCCATGTTCGAACTTGGTTTTCTTGCACAATTTTCCCATTCTACAAAAATTAAATGTGACGAATTTAGCGTGTGGTTTTGCGCCGATAGTGCCAACGCAGATGGCAGTTAGGGATACTCACGTGACGATTTCCTAAAGCAAGGCGCGAGAAAAGAAAGGCGGGAATGTATTATGTTTTTATGTGCCGACAACTAATTATATTATTATTCCCTTCAGACAGGTCCGAGTTGGGCAGTTCATGAACTCGGCCAACATGCCTAGATTTAGTCATTTTTTACACGTTGTGTTCTTTGTCTTTTGGATAAAGCTGAGGGGATCAGTACCTATTAAAACGTGAGAGATAGGTTAATCAAGAGATGCCCCTTCTAAGCATATCCTATAAACACATTCATCCGTCTAGAGGTTATCTGATCAGCGCATTTAACTTTTATAGTGACACTTTTAACATCGAGCACATGCTCTTTTAATTCCAAGTTGAACCCGCTTCATGCATGATTTGACAGAATTCTGCGCTCGGGATATAAAAAATGAACAGAACTGACCAATTTATGCCGTACTCAAGTTACTATCGCCAGTGGCAGTAATCTTTTGAAAACTTGAACATGCACTTTCTCAATGAACACAATTACTAGTTTCATTTTATGGACAAATTTAAGGGATTAAGAGATTTAATCGACAACAAATCTAATTGTCATCATAGATTGGTGTTGATATACATTAATATTCACCTTGGGGAAGCAACGGGATAAGATATAAGCAAAGGAAAATTAACAATTGTATAACCAGACACAAGAATTATTTGTTAGCCAAGTGAACTACTCATAACTTGTGACAAAATGGTAGCAGTCGTTTTTTTCAAAGCCGAATATACGCATACCTCTTCGGAACGTTTATTCTGTATAATGATAGCTTTCTGGACTGTTTTCTTTTTTGAATTTGACTTAAAATTCTTAAAGTTATCAGCAATGTTTTAATATTGCAATTTAAGGTTGTTTGATTTTAAGTTAAGATTTTCCGAACCGTGAGATTTACAGTTAGTAAATTTATAATAAAAAAAACAACATGTGAAACGTTACAAAATTATAATATATGAGGCACATACCTGATATTAATGATGTAACTCATTTAAAAAAAGAGAAACGTTTGCGCTTCACTTCTGCTTTAGATAATGGACCATGCCGCATGGGGTTAGGGTTATACTTTTTTTTATCCTTCTCGTTTAGCACTTTGTCTAACTTATGGACCTTCCATCATATTTAGTTCTTGGAAAAAAAACATTTTTTTAAGATTATGATAGGATATAGTATGATTTAAGGACATCCTCCACCTGCAATGTGTGATAACAGCACTGAAAAAAACCTGCTTTTCCCCAAAAATTACCAGATAGAAAAAAAAGTTGCGTGTAACATAAATGTTATCACTATACATGCTGTGTCATGCATGTTAACATGGACGAGTGGTGCTCTGTTCCCGTAGCCGATCAAAGCTAGATATCACAACTCAACAAGCATATATCACCCATACCCGGTTCAAAAACACACAAAGGGTCTACAGTTGTTGAAATAGCCTGATAAATATTTGGATTACGCCATAATGTATATAGGTCATATAGACAGTGAAAAAACGCAGGTTTTATTCGCATATGTTCTATTCTTGAAAAGATATAATCGGTGACCGCGAAGCTCAGCGAGGCCGCCTCCTTGTGTGTATAAGATCGTTTTCAAAAGAAAGAAGTTTAAAGCGCTTTGACATTTTTATTTGTATATTATTTCAAAATGAATAGATAAGAATATGTAAACATTTGAGTTTGGGGTTTGTATTTCTTTAAATATGCAGCATGTTAAACAGTGTACATAAAGGGTTGGGGGAAGAAAAGGAAAGTTAGGGCTGGATGTTAAAATTTTAATGATAAGACTTTTCAAATATTTTGGGGGTGTTTTAATAGTAAAATATTCTGGATTCTCCGCATCACACAGAATAACAATGATAAATATGTGTCATTTTTTGGGATTTTACAAATATAGTACAGATAAAAAATAATTATCATCTTTACTAATCCAAAAACTGATGTTTTACTTATGTACTGCTGCTGAGTGCTCACACATTAATTTCATCCCTCGTCTTTTGAAGAAAGCAGGGGACTATTAAAATGGGTCTGTCCGTCCGTTATTCTGTCGGTCTGTCTGTACTTCATACTTTTTGGGACACAATAACTCTACTTTTTAGCTAGAATGTACAATCTTAATGTATGCGTTTATGGATTATGTACAATCGTGTATAGCACCGAGTGAAGTTCATAGAACTGCATTTGTTTAAAGACATGTCTAAATAAGCATAACTTTTAATTTGCAGCAGTATCTAATGAAATAAACGACATATACAATATTGTTCCGCCATTATAAAATTTGTTTTATATTAAAAATACATGTGTTGATATTTAAACCATGTAATGGTAGGATTATTGTATTGGGAAAGATATTCACATAAATTATATTTTAGGCGCTACTAAATTTACATTTTGTGTGTAAATGGAATTATGATAATAAGGGGTTTTCCTAGTAGTTTCACCCATATAAACAAAGACTTGCATGCTGTAAAACGTTAATGGTAAATCTTGCACCTTTTACTGTTATCCAGGGAAGCTTGTATTCATCACAATATGATTTCAAAATAAGATAATTTATATGACCTATGGGATAAAAAATAAAATATGCATGTAGATTGCTTGGAAGGCGTTGTTACATAACATCATATAGGTTAGTATATGAGTTAACCTATACAGTAAAAGGGCGCGACATTAACAAACAGATGGTCTTAAAGAGCACAATCTGGGTCAAAAACTTGACTAACAAAAACTTATCAACGACCTTTTGCACAAAGAAAGGGGTCACAAAACTTGAGAAAATTTGGTTATCAAAACCCATGCGCATGAAAGATATACTAAGACATGTATGGACACTCAGGGTCAGTGTTGTACATTTCGTGATGCTTTCGTGAATATTTATAACAAACGGTAGGCGAGAGAAATTGCTGCCTTTAAAACAGAAGTAGCTAGATAGGTATAAAGGCGTCTCGTGGTTATTAGCGGTGATATATGATCAGCCCTACCACATAACCCATGTGTACCACTTGCGCAACATGCATAACAGAGTGAATGTAAGAGGTCACCGATATACCCCGGCTATAGGTTACATCGGTTGTGTACCGTCTTGCCATATATCTCCGTCTAAAACTGTGACCTTTGCGTCAGGTCACGGAAAGAGATGATAAAAGTAATTATGCTGTTGTTCCTCCTTTCGGTTCATACCGAATCCGTCGCATTATAACACATTAATTCAAATAACTAACAGTTTTAAGTATACTAGTATTGTGTAGAAAAGTGTGACGGGGCTTCTGAATAGGATTCTTGGCTTAGTGTCATGGGGGCAAGTTCAGGGTTAAACCCTATACGTCCAAGATATGTTATCGGTTCATCTTTTTATTAATATGACAAGTGGCCGTATCTGAAACATATAATAACTACAAGTATACATTAATATCTAGCCTGTTTGTATTAAGAGTTAATTTCTATGAACCTAGACGTTTAACCCTCGAGCTCAAGCGTTATGCTTCATGAAGCCCGTACTCTAGCAGACGAACTTTCGGGTCTAAGAGCATACCGCGCAAATATCACATGAATCGGTAATTATTTTGATGAGCATAAAATTTCCACCTCCCACTTCTGACTCTGCGGTAATATTCACGATTGGCCTTCCTCCACAGAGCGAGCGGCAAGGCGATTGGCCCATTGACGCGCGTGACCTGTAAGAGCAGACGATACAACAAGAGCGTAGTGATATGAGCTTTTCGCCTGACAGTCAAGTCGGGAATAATGAATGGCGTTGAGGACCAATCAGAACAGCCGTAACTGTTAGCGGTTATGCCCCGCGTGGCGAGGGGCTTTGACCAGACGACAGCAGTTGTCACTCACCGCTACACTTCTTCAACCTTAGTGACTCCCAGCGCCATATAAGGAGGTGTAACCATAGAAACTTAGCAGTTTGAAGGGAGAAGTCAGAGTTCAGTGAGCCTTAGTACTGTCAGACGGTAAAACACGCTCCAAAACAGTTTGAGCTGATTCCTACGCGCACAACACTGCTTCGCACTGATTGAGTATATAGATTGAGAAGAGTGGGACACTAAAGACAGAGGGCTAATGACAGTAGAACAGCATCATCTAGGATTAAAAAAGAACGGATGAAAGCTCGAGGACTTTGTGTTATTTCATAATTTGAACTTGTTATACGGGCCAGATGACACTCGTGTAGAGAAATAGATACTGTGACTAAAAGTGTACCTTCCTCGTCGTTATATACACTACTATGGCTATGACTCCTACACAGCCTACAGTTACTCCTTGGAGAGACCCTAATGATGACTTAGGGGGTACGACACCAACAGCGGTGCAACCTCCACCGTTACCTCCACCTCTCCCACCAGCTGTCACACCTACGCAGACCCAGATACCAACAGTTAATACCCCTACCCCACAACAAAACGGAACGTCGCCGAACTCGGAGACAAATAACAATAACAAACAACACATTGAATGTGTCGTGTGTGGAGATAAAAGTTCTGGAAAGCATTACGGACAATACACATGTGAAGGGTGTAAAAGTTTCTTTAAGAGATCCGTGCGACGGAATTTGACGTATACATGTAGAGGCAACCGAACCTGTCCAATAGATCAACATCACAGGAATCAGTGCCAGTACTGTCGTCTGAAGAAATGTTTGAAGGCGGGGATGAGACGGGAAGGTAGGTGGGATACAGGTCAGTGGATGGTGGGTGAAAGGGCCCTTTCTCTACCCTCAACCCCTAAAAAATGTAAAATGTTGTATATATACACGCACTAAATTGTTATTACACTAAAACCTTCTTATACTTGGCGGTGGTAATTTCTTTAATAATCTTTTAGCAAGGACTTAAATGTTCAAAATATAAATAACCGACGTTTTTGTTTTATTCATGAACATATAACATATTTATTTGATTAGCTAACCTAAATCCTGAACCACAAAAAAGTAATGTTTCACAAATAGTTTTACGTATTCATCACTTTTATACTGAAAGGGCTATAAATTCTGACAAATAGTTTTCGCTTTTTTTATTTCATTCATTACTATTAAGAGAAAGATTATCTGAGTTTGTAACGTTTGATTACTAGGTGCCGCGGGAAAGTCTTAATACGTGTTAAATGTTAATAGGGTATAATTAGGGGCGTAGTGCAAATATATCATTTACTAGTCTAGAAACAGACATATTTACGAATATATTTAATGGCATGTTGATAATGCTTGTATGTGTAATATTGAAAACACGCGGTTGCGCTAGACAATTTGATTTATTTGGACGAATTTTCAAGCGTCGGCAAATCTTGCACTTCTAAATGTTTCTATTTAAGTGTTTTAACTATACATTTATGGTAATCTTATAATATTTTGGATATTTTGCATCGATTCAGCGGTAAACAACAACGGCTATAGTATTCAGAAATCACTCGAACAACTTGGTTGAAAGTGGGAAGGGTGTGTGGCGACAATTGCAATACTGATTTTAAAATATAACCGGCACTTGTACATTTCTTCAAAGGTTTTTGAAGACGTTGAGATTGTTTACTATGTGTGTCAACAATATGTCCATGCTATAGACAAAACAACGTTTTACTATTTTGCATTAAAACCGACACACGTGTGACGTTGACCCAATAAATGAAATTTTTAGATTATTATATTTTTCGATAGTAAATAATGCTAAATCTGCGACGAATCATTTTTACGCTTCACGGCATATTTATGGTGCTTTTACATCTTCAGTGATGCCAATAGATATTTTTTCTGTTTGATAATTGCAGATGATCATGATATTTTTTAAATCCAATTGTATAAACTTCATTGAAAAATCCTGTGCCTATTATCAAATAACTGAACGGGTTCTTTGTCATACTAAAGTTTAAAAAGAAGGTAGTTATGTTGATAGTTATTGCTATATATAGAATATTTTTATATTCGTATTTTGTTTATTATTCATGACTGATCAATGCCAATAGTTTACTTAAAAGATCCGTTGTACTTGATATCTCTGTTCGCGAAGATAGACATCGGTATTGTTTTAATAATACCAAATGTATCAGATTTTGATAACATGTAATGTGTTTGAATAATTCAGATCCAGATATTAAAATAATATTAAGCCATAAACCGTCTAGACGTTTCACTCTCTTTGTGCCGAGTTTTATAGATTTATATTAATAAGAAAATTATTGACATGTGTATGTTGAATTAATACGTAATATCAACAATCCGTTAAACTTGAGTGAACTGTAGGTCTACGAAGAATGCATGGATGTTGTGAGTTAATACCAAAAAATCTATAATTGGAATAAAGGAAAAGAAAGTCCCGACATTCGTATCCCATTAATTATTACTGGTTTGCGTCGTACCACGTTGAATCCCACAGAAACATTTCTATTGGGTATTTGAAACTAAACGCTTACACAACATATAATTTGTACTTTGTCAAGAACTTTAACAATACCTTTAAAGAGACATTCTTCCTATTTAAATTACAAAATGACTCGGGTATTATCACATGTACTTTCGCTGAATATTTAATCGTAACTTTTACTGGTATTCTTTTAAAAGTGTAAAAGTTTTATTGTATAGAAGTAGTAAAGAGTAGTGTAATATTAAATTGTACTCCATATATTCCCGAGTTAAATTTCTCTTTAATATCGGATTTTACAAGCGTGTATTACAACTGTAACATATTGAATGACAATTGAAAGTAGATCCGAGACCTCGGCCAGTACCATGCGCTTAAAGCGACCAACCGTTATTTAGGACATCTGATAGCTTCCCCCTTTTAATCAGTTATTGTCGATACGTCTACGTATTGTGCATTGATTTATTACAATCTGACACACTGCTTATAGAAACGTACGTCAACTAGGAAATGAAATCTGTTGCTATATGCAAACTGCATAGAAATATATTTTAATATACGATATTCACGTACATTACATAAATCAATATTGAAACGTGACTTCTATTGGTATATAGGTTAAATATAGGTTAATTGCATATTCAGTTTAAAATAGATTCGCGATTGCAAATTTGTATTATGTATTTTATTTTGCATAAAAATTCATATTATTAATATAATTTATTGAGAGCCATAAATCAAATTTTTTGTCTATAAATGCCATCCTTCCAATAATAATTAATAAAATTCCTAACAAAGATATGGCAAAGTGTATATATGTTACGACCAGTACAATCATGGAAAACGCGAATAAATAAATTACGGATTAGAACAATTGAAACGATCTAATTAGAAAATGAATTGAATTTTTGAATAGGATAATCAATAGTCTTATTTAAGATCTTAATTCAAATAAAAAGCTTTAAAGGCATTTGATTAAAGTCGTAGGAAGTCATTAAATTTAAATGAGTTTATCAATTGTAATTATATGTACATTATTTGAATATTGATCAGAAATTTGCACAAATCAATGTCATTAAATATCTGTTTTAGGTTTTAATTTAACAAACAAAACAAAACTGTTCTACCACGTTCATTAACTCATAAACATGGAGAAACACGAATAGAACGTTGTCTTACAAATGGGCGAAAGTCACACTCGAACATAGAAATTTTGTGAGGAAAACAAGATAGATGTATTTCACATTGTAGATAAATATTTACATAAACAATAGAATTACTTATCTGATAATAACATTACTTACATGATATGTAACATGATGTCACTGTATGTAGGACAAGATTGTGTTCGTTACAAAAGGTGCAACGAATAAACATAGATACATCATGTTAAAATAACTTCATAAATATATCAGAGTTTCTGTTACTTATAGCTTTATCTTAGTACATCATTCAAAATAAACATGAAGGGTTTTTAAATGGTATAATATCCTGTATCGGTGTTATAGATAGCTATTTTTGGGTAATTTATTTCAAATTCTATTTGCTTGACAAAATGGCGTAAAAATCCGTTCTCTAACTACGCTGAAAGAAACGTAGAGAAATGCGTTCAATAAAAATTGACATCCAAGACAGTTTTATCTTTCAAAATTTATGTTACAGAATAAGTTTCCTAATTTGTTCACACCATCAAATAGGGGGAAATGGGTAATATTGACTTTCTCCTAGGATATCTTTGTTGGAATATCAGTCGAATGCATTAAACAATAATATTCAAGATTTTTTGAGATGTGGAACAAATATACAAAATGCCTATATCATTATCCGTAATAAAAGATATGTATAAACTTATGAAAACCCTTGTGGCTGTTATTTCTATATAAATAGCGTTACTAAAACATATACAGCAAGAAGCTGGTTTGAGTCTGATCTGAAAAACATATCTATAGACATGCACTGAAACTTGTATTTGTTTGAAAAATATATTGACTCATTTCGAGGGAATATGGGAAGATGATTAGCCGCGATCTTTAGGAACAAAAGTTGACTCTTACTCTTAGATAATCAATGTATTTTTTAAGCCGAAAGTCAATTAAATATAAAAGCGTCTACGGGGATATGTAAATATTGATCATACATAGAGAAAAGTCTAAATATTTGTACAATAGGAAATCTTTAATATAATATGTAAGGCAGGGATGAAGATATATAGAGGAGATCGCACATAGGAACCTTATCATTACCATTGTTCATACAACATATATCCGGAGTATTTTCTATTAATCGACCTTGCCAGAAATCTTCATTGTTATCTTATCATAATACAATGGTGCACGGGTGGATGTAAATTATTAACAATAATATATCTATTTTCATAAACATTTGTTTGGATGGAATCTGGTGGCGTTTATATAATATGTGTATAAATTCTTGTTTTGTTTTGAGTACTTTAAAGTAATATACGATTAAATTATGTTAAAATGATAATTGGTCAAATCTGCTATTATGCTTCATTCAGTTATTTTTAAATTTATTTTTTGCATCTGTTTCAGCTGTTCAAAGAGGACGGATTCCACCAAGTCAGCACCCTTTTGCTGGACAGATGGGCTTCCCAAATGGCGATCCTCTAAGTGGTCATACCTATCTATCAAGCTTTATATCAATGTTATTAAGGGCTGAACCTTATCCTACATCAAGATATGGACAGTGTATGCAGCCAAATAATATCATGGGTATTGAGAATATATGCGAATTAGCCGCAAGGTTATTATTCAGCGCCGTAGAATGGGCACGTAACGTCCCCTTCTTCCCGGACTTACAAGTAACCGATCAAGTGGCACTTCTCCGACTCAGTTGGAGCGAACTTTTTGTTTTAAACGCTGCCCAGAGTGCCATGCCCTTACATGTTGCACCACTTTTGGCCGCAGCGGGACTCCACGCATCACCGATGGCGGCGGACCGGGTGGTAGCCTTTATGGACCATATACGCATATTTCAAGAACAAGTAGAGAAACTTAAGCAGCTTCATGTTGATACCGCTGAATACAGTTGTTTAAAGGCAATAGTTCTGTTCAGTTCAGGTAGGTTGATTTAATTTAATAACATCTTGACGTTATTACATGTACTCTGTTACCACCTTTTTCCTGTACTGAGGTCATGGTTTTGTCTTAGAAGAACAGGCGGAACATGAAACGGAACTTTAGTCAAGCAGGTCACTATCTTCAGACTTAAGAGAACTCTGTTCCTTATTGGCACACACGGTCTACTTGTATTTTCAAACAAACTTTGTGTTTTATATATACAATTGAATAAAATAGTAAGTGAGTTTGAATAGAAAGTAAGTGAGAAGCTAGCGTTTTTAAAAGTAGGATATACTTTACACTTGGGTGGTTAGAACTATTTGTTTTGTCGGAGCCACGTGTGATAGGCTAATTACAACCTGGGAAAGTAGAAAGGCCAGACAACAAACAATAGTATGTATGACCTTTGGTTACATTGAACATAAAGTATGTAACAGCACATTGGAAAACATCTCGTATCAGTCACTGGAATTTTGTTACCTATAATATTACAGTAAATAGTTCATAGTCGTCTGCTCGATACAAAATATCGCCTGTTTGTAGAAATAGAGACCTATCATCAGTACACCCACCATTTAGGTCAGAGAATAGCCAACTTTAACAATAAATTAACCTTGTTAATAATTTTTATCTGTAACGTGTAAAAAATAACGACCTTTATCCAAAATTTATTCAGCACATTTATAAAGTTGATATAGATAGCAAAATAGCACATCACACCAAGCCTATTATGTGTCATAGCAAAATGAAATCATTCAATTGTTGCTACAATTTATATCCCATAGCCAAAGTAATCGCTGTTCTGTTGGGTTAATTTTGATTCCAAATTTCGATAATAATTTTGTTGGCTATCGGTTTTTAATGCCCGACTCGGGTATAAAACAAGAGTTAACAGGCCTTTGATTAAACACTTCTGTTCAATATCGGTGGTGTTAAAACACGATTAGACTGCACACCAATTATAAGCTTATCGATTCCAACTGCGTAGAAGTGGCCAATCACGAAACTCCTTACATCACCATCCGGTGACTTAACCGCAATATTGAATCGGCAATGGATGAGCAAGCCATACAATTCCACCAAACTCATTTGTCAAAATGGTTTATGGCGTTTTCTCCTACAATTACTATCGATATACAGTACAATATCTGATAAAATGCTCCCCGGAAAATGGCCCATATAATATAAAGCCAGAAGAATAAAATGTTTTGATGACCTTTATAACAATTTAGAACAATTACAGTACTTTATTTATTTATATATCAACGACGCGTTGAAAGATAATTACAAATAATATGATACATGTGTATTTATTGCATTACCTATATATGGGATCGATGCCTGAAAAATGCAAAGTGGTGTGTTTGAAAATAGAACCCTGGATTTGAAGGGGAGGGGGTCAAGTTGGTCTCTAAATACACAACACTGAAAATACCACTTCTTGATGGGCTAAATCTGCCTATTGTAGGTCTTTGTTTAGGCCTGAAATGTTATCTGGATTATTTATCAGATATTAATGAACTTATCCAGACCATAATCAACTCTCAATGTCATCGATATTGACTGGATTGGAATCCGATCTGCGGCTTAACGCTCATTGATAATTAAATCAAAAGATGAATAATCGCGACTATTTCTTTAATCGCACCGACACTTGTAGTAATGATAATCAAGAATAGGTCTAAAATTCAATCGCTAAATTCTCGGTTCAGAGTGGATCAATTTGACTGAAATTTTCAGCAAATTCCGTTTGTATTATCAACTGCCAACGTTTTGTATAATCTCCTACAATGTTGCAAACCTATTCGTGACACCGTGGTTATTAATTTCACCCTAGAAATAGATTATTACAAGTTGATAGTTTATTGTATTCCATGCAAAATGAACATTTCTCATTTATTACTTGGCTTGCCCTTTTAATATGGCTTATTGTGTAATATATTCTTGATTAATGTAATCTTCAATATTAAAATTCTTCTATAGTATCTCAAATCAATGCACAGATTCCAACAACTTTTGCACGAACACGCAGATTCAAATACCAATAGATGCCATATATTAACCATCGTTTTACTGTTAGAATTTATGTTTATGATACATTATTACGACAATATACAATAACTATAAGGTGATATTATTTATTATTCTGATAGCGAAATCCATATTCGAAAAATAATCTGATGAGTTTCGTGTCTAGACGAAGGAAATAGAAAATATTACAAGTTGAAATTAGAATCCTAGACGAAAATAACAGCCCATATTATCTTTTCAATTGTACTAGTTATGCAATGAACACGAATGCCAATACCAAACTATTGTCATTCAGACATATACAATATATTCAATAACGGTACCCAAATTCAATTTTTATTTTTTGAATTTTTATTTTGTCACATGAAATGATATGGTCTATTGTAAAGGTGCATAGGTAATAAACTAATTAAAGTGACAATTTGCTGACACAAAAAATACTACTCTATCTCATTGAAATTCGGTATAAGCATTCAAAGAAAACATTTTCTTTGTAGTTTTATACATGATTAGACTCCGAAATTCACACCTATCCAAGGGTTGAATGTCCTCTTATTATCTTTTTATTTATTTAGTAATGAAAATTATACCCAACAAACTGTCCCTTTATTAAATGTAACAAGCCACAGCCAAGGTGTTCAAATAGATCCATAAAGCATGTAGTTAATATGTATCGCTTTCTCATATTTCAAAAAACATTTTCTTCCTTTCTTTCACGTATTTTCAATGCGACAAGACTAGCTCGTTATACAAGTTTTCAATACAAATTTTCGGGGCCGAGTTTTTTCTTGTTTGGCTGATATCCATTAGTAAACAGTAGTCTGTCTAAGGTGTCTTATTAAAATTAAAATTTGGTTAGTGAATTCTATCGTCTGGAAGCGAGCGCAACTTAAGACCCTTTAAACTTCCCAAACCCATTTCCTTGGATTTTCTCGGTGGCCTGATAAACAAAACTTATGGAGGTTAAGCTTTTACTAACAAATCACCCTTGGTCATGTTAAACTTAGTTAAACTGATGCATTTCTAAATGATTTACAGAAGTGAACAAGTAAATGAACAAACAATTTGTGCCACGGGTCTGGTCGCCGTTGGTTGCCTAACTCAAACTCGGTCGAAATGATGACAGGCAAACGTGTCAAGCCGATGGCTAGATGCGACTTTAGCGCGATTCTGCTGACACAAAGGGCATTTTATATTTATCTGATCAACGAAAGCAAGTCGGCATTGTCTCAAAGAGCGTGACATTCGATGTTTTACACCTTTTCGTTAAACAGAAGTCACGCTTTGAGTAGAAGTTGACGAAGGAAATAACTAATCGAAAAACAACTTAACACAATCATTGTTTCATTCCGCTTGTACCTTTTTTTCAAATTTAACAGTTGTCGTCTTTTTCTTTTCAATTTTTCATTCATCTTATCTGTAAGAAACGATAGATACAGATATTTGAGATTCACTGTAAGCTTGTTAGACTTTGGTACTTAGGCTTTGATGGAAGTCATCTTTAACACGACAGAAAACGAGGGTTTAACAGTTAAAAAAAACTTGAGGTCGGAAAAAATAAATTAATAAGATTGTTTGTTTATCATTAAAGAATTTAAAGTTTATCTTTTTAAACATTTCTTGTATTTTTCTTGTACTCCGCATTCCGTATATAGCGCTTTTAAGTCACTCAAGATACATTTAAAAAGTGATTCAAGATTTATCTATACAAGAAAAGAAAAGACGGGTTTTCTTTGCATGCTGTAAAGCTATCACAAGGGTTAGAATTTCTTGGATTCTTTGCCGACGTCAATTTCTAACCATTACCTCAGCACAAAAACATGCGAGGGCCATTCGTCTTAAAGCTGTCGAAAGAGATCACATTTCCGCAGTTAGTGATGGAGTGAATCGGTTTACCTCTAATGTAAATACTTTCAACACTAATCAAGTAATTTACCATCAAACATTTTGTTCACACTTTTGTGGTGTTGTCAATAGACGTAATTTTAAGATCGGACCAGATTATGGTTAATGGACGCCATTCTGACAGACTGTGGAAGTACATACAGTTTCCAAATTGCCCATGTCTGTTTTCTATTTAGAATGTAAACGAAAACACTCATATTTTCAATTTTCATAGTTGCTGAATTTATTTATTAACATTGGTTCACACAAATGAAAAATCGCCAATGAATATGTTAGTCTTTGTGTAGAAAAATAAATAATTGAGTCGTGATCACATTTTTTTTAGGTAAATGTAAATAACCATTTTCGTTAATTTTAACGGTCTATAAAATGAAATTGTTTCTATTAAAAAAATAATTCATACTTCAAAAGGTATATCATACTAGTGATTTCTCTTATCGGGTAAATTTGAATGGGGATGGTGCATTATTATTAATTAGACAGTGCCTCAGGGTCTTCATATCTATATGCGTTTCTTGTTATAACATTTCAGATATACTTTTAGAGTAAAGAATATGAAAACTTTTTGATTTGTGTATTGCACTTTGCCTTCGAATATAAATAAAAAGATAAGAGAAAAATATGCAGGTATATTGAGGTAGAAACTAGGTAGAGAGCAAGGTGTATGGACCTTATCAACAAGGTCATTTAACATGCATCTGTCATAAGGTTAGAGAGTATAGACCACTTTATCAGTGTGCCATTTAACCCGAGACGATAATATATACTTTGTTTTTCGGGTAAGCCGTTATGGGCTAGGAACTCGCATGATTATATATTTATCTCAAAATAATATGATCAAAGTGGTTGATTCCTGGAACCTTGTATAATGACCAGTTTGGGGTCTTTTCAGTGTTAACAGTATGTAGATTGGCATTCCTGTTTAGTCAAACATTATTCATGGTATGTTTTCAAACGTCAAGGTTATATCACGTATTTGACTATCTTTCCAAAACAGGTATTCGCATTCCCCTTTCACGATATTGAGAAGTGTATGCTCGTGCTTGAACATGCATATCAAATCTTAAGGACGGGCCATTAAAATATGCATTCAACCAATCCCATGTACTTAGTGATCATTATTAGTGATATCAAATGTTTGCACATTATTAGTCGCAACAAGTGAATTATTGACAGCATTTTGGTGACACCCCCGCCCCCAAATCCGGAATCGTTAAGGGGTTGATTAACTGGATATACCACTAATTGTGCGGTTGCAATCCATTACGTTAAAAGAGTGTTTAGTTGGTTGAGCCAATCGCGCCTGAATCTCTCACAACGCCCATGCATGGGGTGTTTTCGTTTGAAGTGATCTTCCGCTGGCTTTTATTTGTTACATTAAAGGTAGACATGTTTTTTTTCAACACTTAGCCGTCTTACGTAGATGTGTTTTATAGCCGAACGTGGGACAAATAGAAAGATTGTTATTGAGAGAAATACTCGTAGTCCCTCCGTGAGGGCTTCGGATGTAAATTTGAAATAGCTGTGCAAACATGTCGACTGATACCGTAGAAGTGAAAAAAGAAATGCAGTTAATAAAGTTCGCCACGTGGGGTTAAAAATGCTCTTGTTACAAATGTTATACAATTCGCTTCCCCATTTCTCTCCCTTTTGGTCATCAGGGTTAAACATGCCAGGGGAGATGAACAAAGACTAAAATATGATCTTAGTGTCGAAACAAACCGACAAGAATATTGACTTGTGTCAGAATTTGTCAGAATTCCTACAGATGTTAATGAATAGTTGACTTAATACACCCCGCCTAAACCCCTGCCATCATCCACGGGCTCATCTTAAAAGAATAATATATGGAAATGAACACGGTGTTAACGCAGTGATATTTATCCAAGCGTAAAAAGTATTAGATATTCCATTCTATAATAGAATAGAGAGGCCTTGTATGTATCGTCTGGGTTAAGTTGCCCATAAATTGTAGGCCTGTGAATTGAAGCGAGACCAGATAATATAGTTAAGATATGAGCTAACGATAAACACTTCTACGGGTATGTAATACGAAGGGGGCGTTGGCGACATCCCAGTAGAAATCCTACTTGTCCACGCTTAAACTGAAATTGTTTACGAGCAGCATATTCAATGGAATATCTATGGGTATTAACTTAATATAAAATTTTGAGAAAATATCAAATCTCACGACGATGAATGTGTATTATAATTTTCATAGGTTACTTCATATTTTGGTATAAAGTCGTCCTCGTTAGTATTTTATGGTGACTGTGTATTGCGAAATGTCCAGCGCGGAGAGCAGCTGGCCAAGAAAACGAAAATTGTACACAGCAAACTTATAATTCTATAATCAGATCGCACGTAGTTGCATAAATAGTTTTACGGGAATTTGGTAGTCGAGGCTTGATGAAACCCGGTGACTAATGTCGGACATGCTTTCATATAAATATTTCCTGTAGCTACCAGCTCCTTGTATAACGATGTTATCATAAGTATTAACATTGGCAGTTTGAACAACTCACATTAGAACTATTTATAGTGACAGGAGATATAATATCAGTTGATATTAAAAACCGTTATTTAAAATCTATTGTTTCGTTAGACAACCGTTCAAAACACCATTTTAAAGCGACAGAGCATGGTATGGCCCATGACATATTTTCACATATATCGATCAAAGATCTTTTGAAAATTACTACATCGTGTAGTTTATTTTGTCACAAGTGCATGTTAAAAATAACGTAGTAAAATGTTAATAAATGATAATTATGGTTCATATTTTCATGTCAGCGAATAAACGCATGAACGCTCACTGACATTTCCACGCTTGTCAAGTTTTACTGGCAATATACATTGTAAGTAGTTCTATATTTATTTTCATCTGAAAATAAATTTGTGTTGAAATAAAATGAAGATATGGTCAAATGATAGTAAATGGAACGTCCAGTTAATGGGGAAGAAATCATATTATCAGAAAGAGCAATTATCAGAATTTGAAGAGTAAGTTATAGAACATAATCTGATTATCTGCAATATTATATTTGAACCTATTGATAGTGTATTGATATTTAGACTAGCTTAGGAGTATGGCCCTCGTGTATGTGTAATAATATTTATAGCAGTATATAACTATTGGATAGCAATCTGTTATTACAAAATGACCTAACTGACATTTTAGAACGTGACCCTATCACAACCGCTCATGAAAATCACTGAATGTGTTATACCGATATGTGTAGCACTGAAAGTAGAATTCGATTAATCATTGTAATAACTCCATACCACGCTAATACAATTTTATTCTGCGTTATGATGAATAACCCATGATGTTGCTACAAGAAAATAGCACCACATATATGAGAGGAAAATCCTTTGGATTCAGTGACGTCCCTGCTGCGTTAAGCAGCTTCATATAATTTAGGTATTTATGCCCTAACAGATGTTACCGCATACAATCTGCAATGTATATGTTCAGATTAAATAATTTAGTAAGTTTCCTCTGTATGTTTAACAAACACAATTGTATAGAATAGCACACCAACAATTTATAAAGCGAAAATAACGTACTGTTAAATAATGAATTTTCGATAAATTTTCGATAATGTGTGTTAATGAAGATAAATAATTTACTCCAGTTTACTAATTTCATACGATGTATTGTCTTTATTGTCCTGCACTGTACACGCATTGTATACAAATTCAAGTTTGAAAATATTATTAACCACTTTTCTAGATCTAGGTTGGATGATAAAATTGTATGTAAATCTTATAACAAATCTTCTGCTGGCCAGGCTCTAAATGGATAATTCAAACCTTGCTCTGAAATGTTGATTTCATAATGATAAATAGTTCGTTATATTAACAAAGTTTGCAACCCATTGCATTACCTGCGAAATAAAAAGGTTGTTTTTAGACCAGCAAAGAATTATTGACAGTTAAATCCTTTTATATCTTGTCATTTTTAACGGATAAACTTGGGTCACACTAACCCCCTGCTTCAGGGAAAAAAAGAGGAAATTACATGCTAAGAATATATTTATATACACCCTTGCAAGCAAAGGTGCACATGATAGATAAAACATAAGTAAATGTTTAGGCATATATACATAATGATAATGTCGGTATGTATATATATTGCTACACTATATACTGCTTCACGGCTAATTTTAAACGTTTCCAAGGAAGAGACTCAGACCTCCAGCGACCTTATTATTAACATGTGGCGTAAGAGGGGCTGAATTGGGTCACCGGCAAACACGTCTTAGCAATAAGATTCACCATCCTAGGTCATATAACATACTATTTTGAAGCTCTCATTTCTAACATATGTATTCAAGAAACGCGACATTTCGTGTCGAGGCATATCGCTTTTCTATTCACCATCGACGCGATGCATTTAAAAGGTTTTGATAATGCATTATACGAAGGACATAAGATACGACGATTTTACGTAAGGCTTCAGTGAACGAGAATAATAGTCGATGTAAAAATATACATAAAACGATAGGCTAGAGACATAGGTTAAAAATATCGCTCACTAAAAAAATATGTATATAATAATAGACAGAATCCATGGGTTATGTTATATTATATATAAACCTTTTATTAACACCACAGAATTCCAAGGTTTTAAGATATGTAAAAGTCTAAAAAAAATAACCTTCATATTATTGCTAATCTGGCCCTTAAAGGTACAACAAATCAGATGTTAACACACCCCTTAAAAGTCAAAACTATGTACCATTTTAATGTATTATCCTATGTACTCTCGGGTATTTAAGAAAATAAAACACAATAACTTCATGATGTGTGGGTTGGACTGTACCAGTTATCATTCCTCCGTTTGTCTAAGGTAATAGAAATCAAAAGAAAGCAATAGAAACTTTAAGTGATCCAAACTTAGTTAAAATTGATCCATGGTCCAAAATAAAATTTTGAAAAAGTAAAGAAATAAAAGTACTTTTGAGTGTGCACCTTCATCATCTATATTTTAATCTTTTATATTCTGGCATGTTGAGGCTTTTAAATCAGGGCCTCCATCCTTTCGGTTTACCTATACTGTGGTCTAAATCTAAATGTTATGACAAAGCAACTTACTTTTATTTATGTTAGAGTCCTGTACATCACACTATGTTATATGTTATTACAATATTAACTATTATATGGTAATAACACATGAGTGCTGAATGTGAAAGACTTTATGCTAATGTAATTCTACGTTAACTCCACATTTTATATTATAAAATTAACTCTGTTTATTAAATACACAGAACTGTTAGATTTCGATCGATGATTTCGATATGCTTTGACCTCATAACTTCTAGGACTACTTATGTAATGTATATAGCCGGTTTTATGATGTATATCAATAGACATATTGATTATGTCAATGTATAAACACCAGATGTCATTTCACACCCAGAACTTCGTATTAACTCAGCATTCCTTATATTTGTTTATATTTTCAAATTATTAGAAACGATAATACATGAAAATCTTCTAAAATATAAAAGTAAATTGAAGGTTATAACCTTAACTAACATGTAGATGAGATATAAGTCGCATTCTTGAACGCGCATGTAGTAATAAATCATTATGTGTTTGTTTATTTTAGCTTATAATATATATACTGTGTTCTGGACAAAGACTAGGGGGTGTAAACACAGTTTAAAACAATACATTGATAGAAAATTCCTTGTAAATGTATGCATTAGGATACCATTGGGCTTTAATTACAATCGCATTTAATAATTCATAGTATTCCAACTATACTGTAGTATATATTATATCTCCATTAAAGTACAGCGATTTTAAAGAGGCGTCTATATTAGATACTTAAGCATTAAAAGCTCGAATGTTTATCTAATTTTCAAAGGCCACACAATATATTAGTTCATTGTTAAATTACTGTTCAGTAACGTAAATGTCAGAAAAAATAAGATTTTATATAAAAAAAGAAAAACACATAAAAATAATGTTTTGTAGAAAACTCAAAGGTAATAATCCCATAAATGCCTTTGAATTAATCAGAAGTATTACTATGCAAGAGTAAGTCTCAAGCTTTTATTAATTTTATAACATTCCCTAACGATTAGATCCTACTGGATTGTGATGATGATGATTGAGAGGAAGCAAGAACATTTTGTTTCTGTAATAATACAATCTTACACGATTATTTATTAAAGCTAGCTTGTCTTCGGTTAGTTGAAAAGTAGTTTTAAAAGGGATTACTCTTCTTGGCGGGAAAATATCGATTTTTCCCGCGCTGTTTGTCAGCAGAAGGCGGAATGATATTTGCCACTGACTTGCAACCGTAGTAGCTGTTGTGGTTTTTGTAAAACCATTGAACGAGCTGGATGAGCAGTTAGCGTGTCAATACTTGAAGAGGATCATCCATTGCGATAATTAGCTACAATAGAAGAATGATATCTTTATTTGCTTTAGCCGATCACTCGGAATAAAATCCATTGTTTAACATTTCTTCTAGGCTATTTAGTGGGCAATTCACGGAAACGCTCAACAAGGCACCATTCCGTGATCATTGAAGTACAAAAAGTATCTTGAAAGGAAGCCTTCACAAAAACTAATATTTAACATTAAAACCTGCGAGGTTTAGTATTTTAAAATATTTATTGAAATTATATGAACCGATTAGAAATTTTTAAAAAATCTATCAACAGTTAATATTTATTAATTTGACATTGTCTTTTATGAAAAAAATTGAATGGAACTGACAGGAAAGTCGTTTAAAGGGGGGTCAGCGTTCTGCGTTTCTGCATAAACCGGGGTAATGAAGACAGGAAATCATGCATGGACAATGGGAAAGCTACTGGGTACTTTCTTGGCCTACACCGGGGTCGAAACCGGGACCTTCTAGACTCCTTGCCGCAACACATTGTTCATATTAAAAACAATACTACAATGAATGTAAATAAGGTTCATGTAAAGAAAAAACACGCGAACGAGCTCGTTGACATTACGCAATAACAAAAATGTAGTGCAGTTACTAATATAGTTCATGGCATACGTCTTTCTTATAACATCAATGTATCTAAGTCAACATGCTGAACCGATATGTTCTGTCTGCTTTATGTTCTATATTTAATATTGACAGGTAGTTTACCTACACTACGATATAGATCTATATATCCAGACACACTCCACGCTCAAAACAACTTTCTAACAAAAGTCTCAAACTAACGTTTATACACATGTAACTCTTTGTCATAGATAAATAACAAAGTGGGTTTGTTTGGGACTGTTGTCGTCGTGTCCGTTTGTCCGTGGTACATATTTATGATAATTACTGTCGGAGTTATGGCCCTTGATCAATTTGAAAAATCTTATGGATGTACTTGATATTTTTGTCACAGTTGCTATTTTATGAAACGAAAAAGCTTATTGATTTCCAATAATAACTGTCGAGGTTACAACCTTTAATCAACTTTAAAAATCTTGTGTATATGCTCTAGAGGCTAAAGTTATCATATGATTGATTTATAATGTGATACAATGTGCTGATGTTCATGAGACGAAGAAGCCTATTGATTTCCGATAATTAATGAGTTAGCGCCCTTGATTAATTAACAAAAAATATTTACGTTCATGAGTCAAAGACACATATTAATTTCCAATCATAAATTAGCCCTACTCCCGGACTCGGCGTTAATTTGAAAACTTTTGTGTACGGCGCATTTCTTGGATTCGTGTCGAGAAATTTCTCAAGAAATTATTAATAGAATGACCATTGATTGTGTTGGTGTGGTTTTTAGAGCCCGTTTAATCATATCTAATAAAGTATGGCATACTAATAGGAGATACTGGTGAGAGTGAATTCAAGTCGTCTAGTAATGGCGTTAGAACTAAGGGGATGAGATTAGTGTTCAACAAATCAACTTTTGTCAAGAACGAGATTGGATTGATTGCCAGATTATATGAAATAACGACGAGGAAATAACGATCGCCTTCCATCATTGATTGATATAATGTAGCGATATGAAATATTGGTCCATAAAATATTAGAGCGGCCAGACTGTGCCTACATAGCCTGCGGGAATGCCATTGATCCTAGGAATTCGGACATTAGTAGGCCAGAAAGTCAGAAACGCCATAATACTCGTCTAACCTTGATATTCATAAATGATCGAAACAGAAAATACAAAAAGGAGCATTTGTGCATTGCTTCTTGACTGCCATAAACAAGTTAATGACCTTCTCAGATAATTAACAATGTTGGTTTTCGTAATCGGTCCTTGTATTTACAATTGATATTAGATAATTGTAAATGCCTTTAACTTTGTGACGACACGAATCTAGGATTCTACTGCGCTTGCAGCGTGTACAAGTAATATTTTTGTATCGGCAGGCTGATTTTATTTAAAACATCTGGGTTGAAAGGATGTTCGATAATGTAAGATATCAATAAGAGGAATAATTGGCCACATCTAATAGTTCACGTTTTATGAAAATAAAGGCCAATTTAATACTGTAGTCATAATCAATAAGCTTTCGACCTTTTTGAACTTTCTTTACTGAAGAGCAGAGGTTTTGCTTCTATCTTGTATAGAGATCTTCGTGGATTTGGTCGATTGTATATACATAAACCAAGATCAAAGTAATTTCAATATTAGAAAATTATTTGGGCGTGCGATGTTTTAATATACCGTGATATGGACACAGATGTAGACAAAGGAAGACAAAAAATAAGTAGTTTATGTGTTTCTATGCGGGTACTGGTGTTTAATCGCGTGGAAAATTAGTCCAGTAGATGCTGTATAGAAATAGTATTTTAGTTAGTTTACACAGTAAAACTGTGTACTGACCGTAATCTTGTTGATTGAATTCCGTAATGGTAGTACACAACAGATGTTTTAAAATTGTGACAAAAAATCTAAAAGGCGGTGAAAAATTTGGAGATAGTGACACTGCTCGTCTTCGTGACACTGCTCGTCTTCCATAGTATTCTTTCTTTATAATTTGTGTTTAAATGACTGTGCATATAAATAATAATGTGAAAATGTGATTTACCATTTATTTATTGGTTCCTTTATTGTATATTACAGATGCCTGTGGTCTATCGGACAATAACCATGTTGAAAGTATTCAAGAGAAATCTCAGTGTGCTCTGGAAGAATATGTACGGAGCCAATATCCTAACCAACCTACACGATTTGGTAAACTGCTGCTACGACTTCCATCTCTACGGACCGTCAGCGCCCAGGTTATAGAACAACTATTTTTCGTGCGACTAGTTGGTAAAACGCCCATAGAGACTCTAATTCGTGACATGCTTTTGAGTGGTGGATCTTTCAACTGGCCCTACATGACTATCCAATGAAGCCAGGCCGATGTCTCTGGATATTCCAGGAACTGGAACCATTTTCCAGTCGGGGCCTATTATTGATTTACATCATAAGATAAGCCCAAATAAGGAATTATTTCCCGAGATAGTAGAAAAGCTACTCAGTGTGGCCAACCCGTTGGCTGTCTTCAGTTCCCTTTAAAAGGTTTTGGTCAAGGTGAAGGCCATCGTATTATATAGACTCTTATTACATTCGAAAAGACATTGAAAGAAGTGTAAAATATATAAATATATATAAATATATATACCAATAAATAATAAGGGCAGCTGTAAGAATTTACAATAGTGTTTGTATAATCGCCCTTTTATCTCTAGTGTATTATTATTATTATTATTATTATCTTATTATTATTATTATATGAATTAACTCGACATATACCTGAACTGTAGAAACCAAGTTTCACAGAGATTCAGGTACGGTAGCATTTTATGTGTCCTATTTGACCTATGGTTCTAAACCTATTACAGTAAGTAAGACCTGGTTAGCAGTTCTTGTACCGCGTCAAATGACATTATCATTATCATCATACCCGCCATAAGACTATAGATCTTGTGGAACTGATACATCGTCAGAATCTGTGCACTGAAATCAATGACGTCATAATTTCTCATTTTTAGTGTACTACCATTAAGTCATAATTTATCGTATATATACCAAGTAAGCTTTTAGTCGCCTGTATTTTAACTTTTATCACTTTAAATCATAATTCATCATATTTTTGTAAGTGATTACAATTTCTGATTTATCCTCTAAATAAAAAAAAAGAGCATAATCATAAAAATGGTCTCAAACCACTTATTCTAATAATTACTGATCTAATAATGCATGAGAATGCTCGAAGCATAATTTTCGTTTTCTTATTGCATAATAGTGTCATCTTGTCAAGAACAGATTTTATGTTGTAGTGAAAACCATGATTGTTAAAATCTAAAATTCACCCCTAACCCTTCATTTAATATTTTTGTTATTATTTAACTTGATTTAATCAATCTCATGTAACATTTTGATATCTTTATTGCTGGGTTTTGATTTATTTAATAAATTTCCCCAAATATTCCTTTGAGATAGAAACAACACGTGTTATAGTAGGTGTCATATACGTTAACTCATAAATCTTTAATAGTGAATATAATAACCAGATTATATTAAACATAATAAGAAAGTCTCACAGTCTGTCGATGTATCACTTTCATTTGAAATTTTATCAAGGAGTTCCTTATACCTATCATCCCCCCATTGTTGGTGACTGTAGACTATGTACCATGTAGTTTTCAAGTGACTGTGTGTATATTTTAGTGTGTTTGTGTATTGTGCATCCGAATGTTAGTGTTGTTGGTTTCATTTTCATGCCAACTGGTTCAAAACCATCTTCGTCATTTATCTCCAAAGTCATACATTATTAATAATATTTCATGTTCCTTATGATAGTATCATCATGTCAGATCTTTGAATTCACAGGAAACCAACTTTTAATGTTTCTTATTTTGTTTATTTATATTGTTTTCTATTTAGTGCTAATTGTGATGTCGTATTTCAGGATTTCTGAATACGTCATTGGTGCATTGTTTATAAGTAATGATTTTAGAACAATTTAATAAAAAAAAACCTTGGTGCTTTTCTTACATTTTTGTTTAATTTTCGCCTGAAGTGCTTGAGTTATTTTTTTTTTATCCATTTTCGATTTCATTTCCCAAAGGCTTCTTCGTCTCACTACAAAATTTCTCATCATCATCTATGCCTGTGAATTTGAATTTCTTCGTATAGTGCTAAGCTAAGATTTTTTATAATTGTATACATGATGTGTGCTAAGCATGATGAAGTGAGTGCATGTGATAGAATAATAATATTAAATGATGTCACCCTATACTCCATTATTACTGCTTTTGCCAAAACAGGTCTGTGTTTATCCAGCAGACTTTAATATATAAACGTATATTTAATACTAAACGTGTATGATATTCAAAACGGTGGTTATTTATGCCCGAATGGTGAACATTACATTACGTTAAGCTTGAGTTACTGTATTCTTCAAAAGATAGCCTGGATAGTTTATAATCTAATGGACAATTTTTCACACAGTTTTACACTGAAATAAAGATTAAATCTAATTTCGGTTAAAACCGAACACAATTTTAAGACTTTGACATTAAATTCAATTATTTATAGTAAATCCAAATAATGTATTCAACTTTGTAATGAAATTAATTGTTCGGGTAACAGTGTCTGTCACATTGGATAGATATCTTCATTTACCATGATCTAAATAAAACCATTATACCACCTTGACTCTTTTTAATTATAGGGCAAAAACATCACAGCATGTTTTGATTAATTTTTCAAATACAAAGGGCATAAACTCTGTCATTATTGAAAATTAAATAAACCTTATTATATTCTATATATAAATATCCAGGCTTTATCTTCTATTGGCCAAAGATATAAATATAAATACATGTATATTATAAATAGTTTGGTTAATACGTAATCTGTATGTGTGTATTCACCAGATAGAATTTTTCTCCATTATAATTGTTGTGTTAAAAGATTTTTTTTGTTTTGTTTATTATTGAAGTATTGAAATTGTGTTGTCAATTTTTTTTTATAAAAAAATTAGAATTGTGTCCAAGACACCCTTTGTTTATAAAACAAACGCTCTGTTTGGCTTTAATTTAATTAAATCCATTAGAAGATAGCTCTTCAGTCTTTAGCTTTATATTTTCTTTAGTAGTTTATTTAATAAATTTCCAGAAATTGTAATATCATCCTTGATATGTATAATGATTCTCACTTAAGATTTGTTTTGTGGGTTGTGATTGATAATTTTGCAATATTCAGAGAATAAATCAAACTTTTACTCCACAATTTAAAAAAAGGAAGAAGACACAGAATTTATTTTAGCAAAAGATTAATATTCTCTCTTCTATACCCCACCCTCTCCCAACACAAACGTTTGGATTTGAAAATAATGGTCAAATTTTGGTGCCTATATAACACTGGTTTAAATAGCTTCTATTCTAAACAGATACTCCCTTCTTAACTAGTCTCAATATGAACCGGTGAATCATATTCAGCATTCCACACGAGGTAACTAATTCAGACAATTCGAATATTTAAACATAATCCCCAAAATTCAGATATTTCTAACGGTGTACCCTTCATTAGAATTTGTGAAATATCAAAGGCGCCAATATCAATAAAATAGTGGTATCTATTAGTTTTAATTACTAATTAGATTATATTATAATAAAAGAAAATGATTGTAAGATTTATGTTAAATTAAGAAGTTTAGTTTCTAGTCAACGAAATATACCGAAGAAGAGACCGAAAACTTCCGTAATATGGCGATTATGGTGGTGACGTCACATCGATGTAGTTGTTGAATATTATAAATATATGAATTGTCTATACTCTTACCTACTTTTACTGTATAACTGTTTTCATGTGTTAGACGTAACATGCTCAAATATTATATATTTCCTTTCCTTTTTTAGAGCTGTGTAATTTGATTATGACTATCAATAGAATTATTAATAATGTGACAAATTGTCAATAAATTTTTAAAAAGTTCAATTTCTGTCTTATTATTATTTATGATATGGGTCCGAATAAAGGCTAAAGACACAGAGCGAAAGAGGGGGGGGGCATGACGCGCTTTGTGATTATTATTGTTGGTATATATATATATCTATACAAATGAAAGACAATATAGCAAAAATGTGTGCTGTGTGCTATGTCACTCTTTCTCCCCCATTTCATTCAGGGCATTTAAAACATGAATATTACGTCAAAATATGCCCGGATACGGATATGTTTATGACGTGGTTTTATCACGTGACCACCAGAAAATGAGACATTAGCAAATCCAGGGAAGGAAACCACAATGTAATGGATACACGAAGAGCGTGATTGTCTTTTGTAGCGCGCGAACAAAAACTAATTTACTGTGGTTTTGTCAAGTCAACGAGGTGGAAGGTGGTACAGATTGGATTTATCAGACGATTGCTTCAGTGGTTCCTGCTAATGTTCTCGCAGACGACAATGAAGAATTGGAAGAAAATTAGATATTCCTATTGCCTTGAATAGTTTATGGCATGTCAGACTGTATAGGAATAAAATAATCATGAGACTAGGCACCGTATTTACTGCAAAATTATGTAAAATTATAATTATCTTTAAATGAAACCGTGGTCTGATTTCAGAGAACAATGAAAAACAGTATTAATACTTCTCAGCCAGATTTATATGAATGGCTGCTCGTTTAACTTGAAGTTTTTGCACGAGTGTGTAATTTAAAATGACAGTAAAGTCTTTAAGTATCATAAGTTATATTTATCCCATTATAGCATCTCATTCATCAAAACTATCTCTTACTTAACCCGCACACCCTGTTTATTTTCACAGACACCAACAAAAAATACTTCTCCAATTTACTTTCTTTTCATTCATACTTGTTAGAAATAAACTTGATTTTCAGAATGACTCAAGTTTCTGTTTGATTGTAATACTATTTCTTATGAAAACTCGGCTTCATCAACAAAGTTTAACAGGATAGATAAAAAAAACCCCGGTTATTTGCAGAAACACCACACGCGTGTTTGCTTCAATGATCTAACGTGTTATGTAATATTTTATTACACCATAATACCGAGTGCTTTACTCTCACTGGAGAACTAGATTTCATATGTCATTAACTTACGTCCATCGTCAAAGATGCAGAAATTGACGCAAAAGCATATTCTTTTCTTTTAATTTCACAAGCAACAATAAGACGGGAATCAGAGTAAAACTAATCTTTTCTATTATACGCTCACATCATGATTTGGTAGCATATTGTGCCCCCCCCCCCCTTCAACCCGTCGCCCACCGTATTGTCTAGGCACCCCGAACGCAGCAGTTGCTACTGTATGTGTATTGTTACGAATAACGTGACTAAGCACTCTGTCGAATTTCAATATTTCTAACATTTACTTTCAGAGTTATTGCCCTTGATCACCATGACACATGTCGTGGACGTTCCAGGGGCTAAAGTATTATTTAATCTACATGAGGCAACGAAGCCTATCAAACTAAAAGCGATTTCCGTTGGAGGCTTTAAAATAAGGGAAATAACCTACTATTTTCCTCAATAAAGAAAATGTATGAATTCAATCTGGATTCTGTATTTCCCTTCAAGCACTCTGTGGTGTGATATTGGTACCAGTGATATATTCCCAAAATACGGCAGGTAGCCGCATATCCACTTAAAAGATATGAACTTCATTGATTAGGTCAAAACAAAGTGTTGGATTGAGTCAAACCGATGCCTTAATACGATTAGCTGTGGGAGAAATCTATGTAAATATTAGTTTCAAAATATTAGGCGGAAAACAGTTTGTTTACTGATTCTAGTTTCGTTTTAGCTTGAAATATCAAACACACAATCAGTTACATTTCAATATTGACTCCATCTGTAGACACCAAATTGTTAATGTAGGCAGATATCAACTTCACAAAGCCAATCGACACATCAAACTTAATAAAAATCGACATGTTTACTTTTTAGCCAAAGCAAAGTGGTCCAGTCATTTAATGATTACTTGAATGTCTCTTTAATCAATAGTACACCCGTGAATAGTTTTTACTATGATACTATCCATTTTACGATAGATATTAAAAACGCATTTCTGCTTTTTACATTGCTAAAACGGAACCCTTTAATCTTGCAATTACGAAGCCATTATTTTCTTTCATTAATTTAATTTAAAACAGTTGTTTCAAATGAGTCTTTGTGAAAAGAAACGAGATCTGATCAAAGACAACGTGATGCACCGGAAAGCTGAAGAATACAATTGTGTTTTTGCAACTATGCAACTATTTTTTAAACTTTCGGTGTAATGAATGACCTTCTGTCTTCGGTCGTCTTCTAGAGATGTTACTGGAGACCATTCTTATCAGATAGTTAATGCTTCTAGGTCGCCATTTTTCTATTGTGTGGGATGGATAAGCTAATTAACTTATCTTGGCTTTTGTTCTCTTCAACTAATTTACTTTCACCAGCTCTGGCCTGATTTACAAGATAAATATTAGACACTATCGACTGTATATCGTTAAAGCCCCAGATAACGATGACATAGAAATAATAGGATTAATGGCCCAAGTCATTACTATGCTTACAATTCCGTCCAAATCTGCATGTATTAGCAGGATAATTGTTTGTTATCAGCGGAGGTAGACTACAAATGATAAAATTGTTAAATACTCCAGACTATTTAACCTTTCATTCAATTCAAATTGAACTGCACTAATGTATGGGTACCCGTATGTTTTCTGCTATATAGGTTATGAAGTATCACAATCACGTCATGTCGGAAAAAAATGAAGGCAGAGCTGGACAGCTAATTCCCTGGACCTGACATGCAGCAGCGTATCCTTTCCTGTCAATCCGCATGTAAATAAAGGCTGTGTTAGTAATTCTTTAAGTGGATCAGTACACACTTTAATGTCTTTTCACAAAAGTGTATGCAGGAATTACAGTAAAATTACTTTCAAGCCATGCTCTCATGACCGCTGTTAATGATAATAAAGCCCCCTGTATCCACCTTTTTATCAAGATTATCTCACAGTTTCATTAGAAACCCATTAAGAAGCCAAGATGAAAGACGTAAGTAGGAGAAACAAGTTTACGTGTCAATTAGCTAACTTATCTTAATATCAGCAAAACGTTTTTGAAATTAAATTCGAATCACTTTTTGCGTACAAAAATTTGATTACTCCAATTTAATTTCATATAAGTGAAGTAGTGTTCTTGAGCGAAGGTTACTTGTTGGAATATTCTTTTCATGCACTCGTCTTGTTTCTGTTGTCTTTTTTTATTTTGGGGATTTTAATATTTTGATGACAATCACCAGTACTACTAGGCATATCCTTCTGGTCGTGGGATGGAGATGACGTTTTCGTGAATGTAGGTGTCATTAATTTTCAGACAGCTAATCTCCCACCCTAAGCTTCGGGTTACGTTACGTAAAGCCTGGCGCACACGAGTAATACTGTTTGCTTGTTGAGCCTCGAACATTTTGGGGGCAAAAAGCGATGCTGCCAAAATCAGGGCTTAGCTAGCACTAGGTCTTGTGCCCTGGCTACGGTATCAGACAGGTGGAAACGGGTGGTATTTCATACAATTGGACGGGTGAGATGTTCAGTCCGTGCATGATATTTTTCTAAATGTTAGTGCTGATGGTGTTTTGGGGCTTGACAGTCAAAAAAGCTTGTTTTGTATACACAAAAATATGCATCAGCATGATACTCATATTAAAGGAAAAAAAACATGGCGTAAACTTGCCGTAAAGTGTATATAGTAACCACTAGTTTTACGTACATGTGCTCTTTAAGGATTAAATTAAGGATGTTTATCATTGATGTATTAAAAAGTATCAGTGAACAGATGAATGAACACCAATATACAACTTAAGCAGATTCATCACGTTGTATGCCTATCTATAGTCTGTCCTTGTATTATTGACATGGGTGACTGAATCTCGCTTTTATTAATTATCAATCAATTGTGTTAGATTCGACTGCAGTTATTAATAAGCATATTAAATATAAGCATTATACACGCTACTTGCCTTCAATGCAACCACTGAGGGTTGCTTCAAAATGTAAATTTCATGGAAAGATAATGTTACAGGCCGTTCAGATGCTTATATTTAATGTAGTTTAGAAATGCCGGGTAGCGTTCACACGTAATATAAGTCAAACCAGTTTAATTATTTGGAACTTATCGGCCTTTTTAGCTCGAACCCGTTTACTTGCCCCACATTTGTATTCAGACGACAAAGTTAAACTGTTTTAACGATCGCTAGCGTTTTTAAACCAGTTTAACATACGCGTCTGAATAGCCTAATAGAAAGCGGTGCCTGGGTTGTACCCTTGTCTTCAATTGCAATCCGCGAGGGGTTTTATACGTGTTGTTAGGAAAGCACACTTCATTAGAAATTTCTATTGTCTTGCTAGTATCTTTCACTGTAGAAGTACGTATCTGGATTGCCAAGAAACCGTGTTCATCAAACAGGACAGACGACCAGACTACATTCTATTCCAAAACATCAATTGCAATCTTCTAAAACGATTAGATTAGAATTCTATAATATTAAAGATGCAATATTATAATCAATTTGTATGACATAAAACATGATATATTATATCCATTTACAACTTACTGTATTAGAAAGCTTACAACATTTTCTCAAATAAGCGTTTGGAAGCTCAATTCAAATGACATTATCTAAAGATAAACAGATGATATTATCAGATGGTATTTTATATAACTGAGCTTAAACTTCTAAATTGATATTAATATTTAGCAATTAGAAGGATTAAAGACAATGTTTTCCAACAAGAACAGGCATATTGTCACTTTAAAGTCAAGTCACTAACCATAAGTGAAATTATAGTTAATAATTGAGGACATTCGCCATGTAGAGTATAAATTTGTTGAAAAATGCAACATGTCAGTGCCCATGCAGTTATTTATAAAAGTGTAATAAAGAATATAATAAATTTGTCACGGTGACCCGAACCCACATTATATGCCAAATGCATTTGACCTGGTACACACTATTGATAATCGAACAAACACACATGCATATATTCAATCATTTACATATCATTTATATATTAATGAGTTTCAATTTATTTGGCTAGGGTTAAGTTATTACGTGACGGTCTGAAAGGGTATGGGGCGTCTTTTGTCCAACCATGCAGCATTATGCAATTAAGGCTTTTTACAGAAATGATCATTCTATGCTCGTATTTTCTGACTTCAAGTGTGGGTAGTGTATGTGAAGTTCAGAGTCGTTTTCTGGTTGTTTGAATTAAGTTAAACCACTCCCCTGTACACGAGACAAAATGTGTAAGATCTTTCAAGTGTTGGCTCAATGTACTTCTTTTCAACAATCCATTGATATATGTGTTCAAACCATTAATTTCCACTACCTTAAATATGATTTTTATTTGCCGACGCTTTACTGCTCGTCGACTGTAAATTTGGGTCATGTTATGACTGGATTGTAAGTCAATCGTTTTTCTTGTACTGTTGTATTGCTTCGCGTAACGTTACATCTCAGGACTATTTCTTTACACAATTCTCTCTACGCCTTCTTATTACACCGCTCGCATTCTTCACCAGGGCAAATTCTCTTATCCTTAGCTACCTAGGGCAACCAGCGAGACCTTTTCTTCTTACGTCCGGTGTTCATTACATTAGCCAGTTGGCCTCACATGCCCTACCTTTTTACGTAACATGCAGGCCTTTGCCATGGTGTCACGTTGCAGTTGGAGGCAAGTGGTAATAATCTTTTTTTTCACTGGTTTACATTACTTATCTTTCAAGCTTATCGTCTATGTACAGAAAAGGTCGTAAGTCGGCTAAGCTGATTACATTTGCCAAAAACTAAAGCATGTAGATGAAGATAAGCAGACGATATACAACAGACAAAAACATAAAATGAACAATGCCTCGAGTAAAAGAAACATTTGGGAGAGATGTTTTTGCGGTAAACACATGTCGAAGTCGTAAGAAAAGTAATCAAAAGTCATAGTTTAGCGCTCTATGTCTGTGACCCTGTATAATAAGCATCGTTTGAATTATCTTAATATAAATAATGTTATTCGAGTGAGATATGTATATACTGCTCATTCCTTTGTATCATAACATTGATGTTTATGGACAATTAGATTACACGAGCTCTACAATTATTTAATTATTACGGAACACGTTCTTTCATTATCCAAGTCTTTAATTAGATAACATATAAGCTCTATGTTACTTTGATTTAAAAATTTACATATGAATATTTACGACATAATATAAAAAACACAAATGTAATTTGTAAATTCGATTTGCGTTCGTATAACTTTCTAATATTAATATCTAGTCTAAAATGTGTATGCTAGATTTGAACAAGTTGTATTTAATTTGAACATTAATCTTCTTTAAAATAAATCGAAATGATAATTTTATAATTTCTTTCAAAATGGTTTAGTGAGTTATTCGTAGTTATTCAATTGCTTCATGACATTAAAATACATAAAGTACAAATTTAGTATATAGTTTTAACCATTCAAATGTCTATATGCAACTCTTTAATGATTTGTTAATATGTTTATGGTGTAATATTGAATTATTTGCAAATGGGTTAATATTTAATATATTTTTTTTTATCATAGAACGTTACTAACAAGACTTCCCGGTATCTCGCTGACATATTAATGACTCCATTTAGCGCCATCTTGCCTGCAGCGACATAGCCTGTCTCGCGAAGTAACGGGGATTATTGTGTGTATATCCCATTACCTATTTTTTGGTTTGGGGAGGAAGTAAAGAAATAAGGAATTATGAAACAATTAATTCAATTCGGATGATAAAATCTCGACAGAAACTGTGACAGATACTAGAAATATAAGAGTTTGGGTAAAGGTAATTAATTATAAATTATAGACTACATATTTAAAGGGATTCTTCGCCGGGAAAAACTTTAAGTTTATCGAAATCAGCAAAATGAAGGAAACAGGAAATTACAAAATACACATTTAGTTCAAAATAGTACAATATACATCTTCTAAACAGTGTTGTTTCCAAGTTTTATAATGATGTAAAATTTCATTGATAATTTCAGTCCTTGACCTCCTTTTTCTAACCTTTTAGTTGAGAAGAAACCAATTACCATAATCATCAAAAGAAAAACATATATATTTTATAAACAATATTGAACATTATATCCATGGTAACTGTAACCTAAACAATTATTGAAAATCGATCTAATAGAACGTCAGTATGAACTATTTATAGGACAGTCTATATCATTACAGCAATAATTTGTCAAGGGTTTAAAGTTCCGCTATAAACATGACCACATGTCATAATCCTAATCGACATCATAGCCTTACATGACCCCACACGTAATAGAATCTCGCAACTAACCATCACTGGTTAGATCGAGACTAGTAACGGTAATAGCTGTTCAGTTGAGATTGAGATACCGGATATTAAAGTCTATCTCGAAACCCGTTTCTTTTTTCTTATATATATTCTTATTCAATGTATAAAGGTTAGGGGGTTATGTCTTTTCTTTAAACTGAAGGTCGCCGATGTCATTGTAAAGCGCATAAAGGTTTCAATCCTTTCAACCCAGCCACGTAATCCAAACCCTTCAGCACGCAACACCTGTGAGTCGGGTCTATTGTATGTCTAGGGGGTGAAGGGTTATTTTATCTATTTACATATGACCCATGTTATATTAAGCAAACAAGGTTAAATCATATGACTCTTATCAAGAGATATGATATCGGGCTAATAGAGAGCGCTATCTTATTACACTTAATACCTGAAAAATTATAACCAAGAACGAACTCATGCATTTTCACCAAGTTGGCTGAGTAGTCGACATAGAGATAATCGAATTACAATGGGTTCTTTATATCAATTGGAATTTTGTAATATAAGTAGATACATAATAATGTTCCTGTCTACATAATCTATATTTTATCTATATAACATCTGTTTATTTCACTTCGATATAGTGTCAATAAAACATTAATATATTCCATTTGAATGGGATGAAGACATGTGTTCCTTTAGTGAATATACAGTCTACACATAATATCTTGTGATTTGTGGCTTAATAATAAAAAAATAATAAAAAAATGACGTGGTGTCTGCTTTTGACCCTAAACATACGAAACTGCTGACGACATGACAAATATGGCTGATTTATTAAAATTGTGCCTAAAGTTAAAAGCATTTGCCATATTTTTATAACATCGCACAGATGGCAAGATTTACTTTGATAAGAAAACCAACTGCACATATTCATAATAAATACACCAGTAAAAAAATCCCGAGTTACTCTACTGCACATGTGAAACTTAAAACAGACACGGAGATATTCATTTTTTAGTCGTCCCTTCGAAAACATCTTGACAAATTATTTCGAGAATTCCTGTCAGAATATTAGACCATGTCAGACAACGAATTTGTAACTATATTCCTGAATTTGACGTCCACCTATAAATAAAGAAAACAGGGGCACATTACAGAAAATAGTTTTTGACTGGATGCTGAGACGTGGCGGGGAAATATTCATCTCCCGCGCGATTTCTATTTTATTATATAAAAAAAAATCAGACGGGAAACCGAAAAGTGATGAAATGAAAGACAAAAAACAAAAATAAGAGGGGAAATAAATAAAGTGTGAGTTGCAAGAAACATCAGGCTATAAATATGAAACGCATACCCAGTAAATGTCATAATATTCTCTCACAGCAAAATAAGTTATTAGAAACAGGGACAGAAACAAAGAAGAAAACCGCAATAAAACTGAACCAAAATATTTCATGTTTAAGACAATCAAGTGCGATCAATGGTTGTTCTGATCATCTATCTGTGCGATCATTGGTTGGTCTGATCATCTGTCAAGACAATAAAATGACAAGGGTCGCCTTTTCCTGCCCTCTTCGATTTTTTGGCAGCCCGTAGCGTGCATAATCCACAAAGTCAACATGAAGGCGAACCAACTCCGATACACACACAGGCTAATAGAAAAATCAAATTCAACCCTATATTTACTTTGGGAAATTGACCACAAATCTGTTAAAGGGCGATAAAATATCAGTTTCTTTTTCCACAAAACGACCCACTCCACTCGACTATTGATTGTTTTAATTGATTTAATTTGTAAAATTGAAGGGGTTGTGTGTATTAACAGGCGTCTTTAATTAGAAGCAGAAGGACACTTGACGCGGCAAAAATGGAGGGATATTTTATACCCATAAAAAGTTACAAGGAGTAATATCTTTAAAGCCACGAATCGTATTTGATTTTGTTGGTAATATATGAAGAGGCCTGTCTTAATATCTTATACAGAACTTTATAGTGAATAAAATTCGTTCGTTCGTTCTTGGGGTTTAACCTCCACTTCCACCTAGGGTGATATCATAGACAAAGAATGGAATTGGGTTTAGCTCCAAAATATATGAGAGGGAGAGAGAGAGAGAGACGGGGGGGGGGGGGGTGGTAACGTACACTCGACAAAAACTAGGTCATTCCAAGACTAACATATTTATTAATTGTATTTTAATAATACTTTTAATAATAATAATTTAATAGTAGTGGTCTTCAGCAGTGGGAGGAAACCGGAGGACTCTGAGAAATCCCGCGCACGAGGTTGGACAGGCGACCTTACTCGAAACCAGGCCAGCTGACTCAATGACAGACCTTATGATACAACGCGCACGTGCTAACCATTTGGCCATCCATCCCCTAATGAAGACGGGCACACGTCATGCATTGTGCTATGATGGAAGTTTGCCCGAACATCAGTTGGATATCATGTGTACTTTTACGTGTATGTCAACAAATAAATAGGACCTTGGTTTTTGTCCCATCCGAACGACCATGCACTGTTCTTGCCAGACCCTCCATCCTCCACCACTGACATGGGGAAGTCAGTGTCCCTGAAAATCCGTATCTGTTATGTTTTGATACTTTTCATAAGAAGTGAACAAAGTGTATCAAATTATATCATTTAAAGATGTGACACTGAACAAGAATGATAGGCATGTTTCCACCGATAACAACGCCTCTTCTTTGTAATTACGTAACTGCTACACCGAGGTTGTTTCCACGGAAATGACATTATTTTTAACAACAAAATCTCTTGAAAGTTAAATTATACGACACGACTTGACAAACCAATTATTCATGTAATAAAAGACAAGGAAATGACATCAAAAATAACAGTAAAATATTTACCATGGAACGTCAAAATAGCAATAAAACTATGTTATTGTATCAAGAAGACGCATATTAAAATCAAGAGGCCATTTCAATTTATTCAACTGTTAAAACAAACGAAGTATTAAACTTAAAATGGGTTAAACGTGAAAACAAATATTTTTAAAATGGTACTATATCAATTTGAAAATACTATGGGTAAATGGGATCTCGGTTTTTCGTCCGACCCGATCGACTGAATACTCTCCACAACTTTGACCTCCAACGGGAGTTTGCAACACCTGACATGACTGTAGTTGTCACTTTCCCATCAATATCTGCATGGGTAAGTGATTTTTTGGTTCAGATGTTTATATGGCATGTTGTTACACATTCTCCCACATTATTCTCCGGTTTGGAGTCTTCTACCTCCAGTTTTGCTCCAGATCGTACATCTGAAGGAAGAAGGTGTAAGTTGAGGGAAGTATACTGTCTTTGCCAGGTCCACTTCCTGACACACTGACAAGGGGAAACCGCATCATGAAATCCCCAGGAACTTTCTCAGCCACGTGATAACCCAGCACCAATACTAACGAAAATAAGAAAGGGAGAAACGCATTGAAATGCAAATGTTACGTTTCGAAAACAGTTATGTCCTGCAGAAATTAAAATTGTATGCCTCAGCAATATAAAATAATACTAATTAACTTCTTTAAAAACTAATTAGACGCATCCAACATGATGTCAGTCTTACCGACACGTCCTTAATAAGATAGTTAATTACCGCCCGTGTTTCGGGTAAACAATCTTGAAGATGGCAATGCAAGGTATCTGAGAAATAACACGTTTGTTGCCATACGATTTCAGAGGGAACGAATCTGTCAAAACATACAACATGGAGATCATAAATACCTATGTTTTTTCTTGCCTCTCACTTCCGGAATTCCATGGCACTGCATATGTATCTTATGTTTTAAAAGTAAAAGGTGATGGCCCCTCCCCAAGGATCGAGTCGTGATTAGAAAAGGTTAAGACCATACTGGGACGGAATACAAACAATCTATAAGCGATATGTCTCCGTTACGACTACACACCTACCGATACAAATACAACCAGGCGAGACATTTGCCAGCTTGGTGTTTGAATTTCACGCCATCGACAATTGGCTAGTCACATGCTTCTGCACGATCCATGAATGAGCTGTGCGTGAACAAAATTCATTGAGCACATTTATGTTGACCAAATCTATTATGACCCTTTTTACAGGATCATCGGAGATTTCTTTTTGAAAAGCCTCTTCGTTTTATAATTAACCAGGATGCGTTTTGAGTGTGTGAGATTTGATAGCGCCATGACACATTAAAAGCTTGTTTTATGTCGATATATAAAATGACAAGAATGTCTTATATATTGATATAGAAAGTGACACAGTTTCTCTTGTATTTGATATTCTTCCTTAATGTTAATAAGAAGTTGCACATGTACATATATTCTTTTTTATTGACATATTCGCTATCTGTTTATTCATTTATATGATTTCAAATTTGACAGTTATATTTTTTCAAATATGGCAGTACGAATATTAACTTCCCTACATTGATTTTGTCGGACATTATTGAATTTTCTGTATCTTGACTATCTGTAACGGCCCAATTGCTGGTTGGAGGACTGGTCTAAGACATGCGCTGTGGGTCAAATGGTATGTCATCTATGATCGCGGGTTCGGTTCCACCTTTATACCCGACTAAAAAGATTTTATCTCCGACAAGTGGAAATAACCTAGGTGTTTCATAAATTTGTAAGAGGGAGAATTTAAAACAACCCGGACCGTGTATTAATAATTAAACAACCTCCCTAACCGCTTTCCGGCCCAATGAACAAATCAACTGGCTTACTGCAAAAAAGGGGGAAACGCGATCAATTAGTTTTGACACTCGCTGGCGTAACCTGGGCAATCATATCATAGAATATGAGTAAAAGAAAATTACTCCAGATAATTTCTATATTGACTTCTTTATTTGCATGTTTTATGTTTGCTCATACAGCACAGGGTTTAATTTCTTTGTTAAAGTATCTTTGTCTGGGTCAATGGTTTTTCAAGATAAAAAAGGAGAAAGGAAAATTGATTAAACAGGTCGGGTGTGTAAAAAATGAACAACAATACAGTAAAACAAAAAAAGAAAGAAAAAGAAACGGGAGACGAAATAAAAAAAACAGGACTTTGAGATGCTGAATAGTTGATGTTATCAACACAAGATGCTGAAATTTTAACAATTTAAAATTTCTTTTTATCTTTCTAAAAAAAATGAAATCTACTAGTGGTATTCATCAAGGCTGTCACGCATTGCCACATCCATTCTGAATGTGACTGAATGGAATTCAATATCTGAACCACCCATTTCTAGTATTATTCACTCTATTGTAGATGGCTTATTTAGAGTTCCATTATCCCTTGAGATTTGTTGTTTTTTACAGTTACATTAATAGCAAATTTGTATCTTTGAATTAAAGTTGCATATTTATATTCAAATTTTGCAAGATCTGATAAGCTTTTTCACAAAGAATATCTCTAGCTTTTTATCGGGAAGAAAATAATAGCAATTTTTGATAAGCACGACGAGAAGTCATTTAATTGCTCCATTAATGTTGCCTTTTCCTTGCACAGAATAGTTTATGAAAAACACCTCTCTGAAAATGTCTGTTCCAGATTCTTGATTTGGGGTTATTTATAATATGATATTCGCCATGTGTTGTGCACACAGAATTCTTTTTTCAGAAACATGGTACCTTAGCTGCCAGCATAAGTTCAATAGGTATACATATATTTTTTCTGTGTTGATGTATGTAATTATTGTTATGAAGTAAAATACCTTGTATATGTATATGATGGATGTTGCTATTGTTCTAAGTATTTTCGTATCATGTAGGAGCTTGTCGAATCACAGCCAATTCTCGTTGCTTTCTGAAATTCAATACAAGGAAAACAGCCTGGAAGGGTGTAAAAACAATTCAATTAGTTACCTTGTGTAAAAAGAACGATGACGGAGAAGAAATAAGGACTTGTTGAAGTTGTTTTTAAAACCTAATGCAACCTGGATCAGTTTCCTTGTCAGATCAAGTTTAGAATAATATCATGAAAAATTGGGGAAAAACTTATCAGCCGAGTGTTAAAATCGTGATGAATTTATCTTCACTTATCGGCGGTTAAACTTAAATAATAAAAGTCATTTGGTACACACTTTACTCTGCTAAATGTATCTTTCTTGCACTTAATTTCATATCATTTTGTGATTTGCCAGATATGTTTTCATAATTTAAGGCTGTGTGATTTACCATTATTATGCTATTATTATTTAGATAGTCTCATTTGACATGCTGCAAATGTCTGATAAGCACGTAATTTGTATTTTGGAAATTGTGCGAGGAACGAAGATTTGTGTATACACTGCTGCCAGTCAACAAGGTGTGACGTTTGACCCTTGGATAACCCTAATTTATATGGATTTATCTCCCTTGGCTCTACCCACAAGCGATGCTTGCTGCAGTAGAGCCATTTAAGACCGTTTCATCAGGACTAAACAGGTTATTTTGGAACATTATTTCTATTTGGGTATAAAATAAAACCTTTAATGGTCCCTCGGGCTATTAAATTAGTTCGTCCGTCTATCCATATTGGGGTAGAATATTCAAACTTGTTGTTGGTTTTTCTTAAGCCAATGATGAGCACTTTCTGCTCAGGTGAAGCAAAGTTAAGCAATTTGATGAACTATGCTTTACACACTCATGAACCTTCAAGTAACTAATATAAGAGTCATCTATTTACATTAGGGTTGTGTGAGCCAGGAGGCATCATCCCCACTGCCAGCATTGGTGTAAATAATTCATAAGTAATGTATAATTGTCTAATTGATTTCTCAAGTATTGTAAAACCTTGCGTTGTCGGCTTTTGTGTTTGGTTAATGCAAAGTATTAAATTTTATCAGAGAGCAGGCATCTTGGATAGTCTCGTGTCAGCACTTAATTATTAATAACGACTAATTATAGACCTGATCACAACTTTTTCTATCAACACAGAACCTAGCGGGTCTACAGGAAGTAATTGTTCATTTTAAGTTAGTGCAGGGAACAGTCCGGAAGTGATAATAACTCTATAATTTGTCACTTTGTAACACATTGAATCTTATGCATTTTAACTTTTCCACACATTATTATGGTCTCTACTGATTAGCTTTTTTCACTTGAAACTTGTTGTACGTAACGTTCTTTTTATTGAAATGAAATATAAGTACCGTTATATCTTGTTCGGGATTGATAAATATACTTCTAACTACTTCTGTTACAAATGAATTTAACTCAAGTGTCGTCTGCTTACGCTCGTGTCGTGGTCGTCTGACATTTCCTAGACTAGTGAAATGTTAATTTAGCAGATAAATAATATTAATGACTTAAATATATAAAGATTGACTATAAAAATCTTTAGAAATAGAATTTCACCTTTGAAAAAACGATTTACCAAGATAATTGTTGAATGGGTGCGGGTTGGAAGGTCTTGAAAAAATTAGAATGTTTTCCTCGTATACTACATCTGACAAAATTACAATATTAAACGGTTTAAATACACTATGGACGTAAGTTTTATTTAAATTGTGATGTTAAGAATGAAGGTTTGATTATCATCTGACGTCGATGGAAGGGGTCAGAATTTCATAGAGAGGTTAACGTCCACTCAGCACAAACTAAGTCATTTCGGGACTAACACATGGTTCAATTTAATTTCAATAATTGGCTTGTGCGTAGGGATCTTTAACAGTGGGAGGAAACTGGAGAAAACCCACGAGGTTGGACAGGCGACCCTACTTTACTTTTTGTCACGTACAACCGGGGAATCAAACAATGCCAGTTGACTCAACGACAGACCTTGTGATTCAGCGCGCACGTGCTCACCATTCGGCAATCCACCCCACCCCCTGTTTTGTATGGATGGGTTTCAATTACCTCATGAATAATCTAATGACTTTGGATAGAAATTCTGTATGTTGGATGAAAATATTAATTATATCAATAGTGAATGATGAAGCCCCCTCCCATCCTAATAATTACCGAAGTAAGTTGTATTTAAATGTAGGCTAGTTCAGGGGAAGTAACTTTGCCCTGCAGTATTGATACCACAAGACAACTCTGGCACGGATTGTGTGTAAAGGCATTGCTTTAAAGGGTTCTTTTAAAACAATACACATTAATTGGGAATCCGTGACACAACAATTCTACGTGCATTTAAATGTAGTACGCCCGTACATCACTGAAAACCAGGAGGTTAAACCCCATTTCCGTATATCCCTGGATCATCGTATCCAATAAAACATCTAACTTATTATCTCACAGGGACAAAATTTGTATTCTTCTTGATCCAGTAAATAATGCCATATAGTTTAATGTTCATTAACCCATCGTATACTTGGATTTACATGCATATTCTGTGTGTTTTCTTGTGAAACACATAATAATACGACCACTTTCTTCTAACTATATCCCCCATTGCTCTGTGTATGATATATACCGTGTATTAAGATGATATATCGACAAAACAACACGAGGCGTTGTGTAGAAAAAAATATGAGGAAGAGGCAGAAGCAGGTTAAAGATCACGTGACATCTGACGTGTTATGACTCGTGGAGCAGGACCGGGCCATATGTTACATAACTGTCGAGGCAGGTTTTTCTGGAGAACTGCCAAAAATATACATTGCATTATATGAAAGGCAGTGAAGCGATGATTTTGAGTTGACTGGTCGATAAGTCTTCTTGGGATAATGTGTTTAATTTATTAATTTTCGAACAGCCGGGTGGCAGGAAAGAGCACTAGCTGCACGTGTTCTGATTTTCTGCTATGACAGTGAAATATACTATTGTCAAACACAGGACGGCACCCCTTTTTCGCAAGACTGAAAATTCGGCTTTCAAACGTGACAACCAATAATTCTTCAAATATTTTCAAATGAAATGGGGTTTAGCATATTATTTTTCTGCACCAACCATGTATTACACAGACATGCTATGGGGGAATTTCGCCCTACCAGTGGATCTTTTAGGTAATGGCAATGCAGTTTACCATGAGGGAATTTTGCCATGTCAGTGGACCTTTAACGTGCTGTCAATGATATACACGAGGTACATAAAATCCCGAGGAAGTTTCCCTGCCAACACACCGCGATCGAACTCGTGACCCACTAGTTAACGAACCAGCGCTATCCACGGAGCGACCGTATGTCAAATTGTTTTGTAATATTTGTGGTTGGTTGCTAACTCTTTCAATAAGTGCAGTGAGATAATTGTACCGATATGAACAAGGTAAAAATTAATTTGATACAAGTTTATTGACCCAAACGAGATTGAAATTAATTTGTCCTCCAAATGTTTTTAAATCCCTAATCTTAATCCCCAATCCTGGCTTTCCTTCATGGTTTACAGTTACCTTTTCATGCATGGCACTTGGGTCATGTTGATTGTACATTAACCTCAGTGAAATTAACCCTTTAAGTTATCAATATAGAACAAGAGCTTGCATCACATATCGTATAGAATCGTTCAAGCGGGTGGATTCAGAAAATCACAGAGTGACGACGATGTTATGTTTAGAGCAATTTGCCATATATATTAATGGTAAATTAACGACACTCTATAAATTGGCATACATTATCATATCAATCATTCACGACAGATTTAACTTAAATCCAGTTTTATGTAAGCCAGCTAGTTAGAATTCGAAGTATATTGGCTGCACGTTGCTGCTGATTTCTTTTATACTACATAATTCTATTTTCCATTTAACGCCTTCTTTGTGCTTGGCCTTGTAGAATGTATATGTCAGTTTAAATATCATCTGAGATCAAACACCTTATACATAATTCTATACCGTGATTGTGCGAGTCATTGCAAATTGCCCCCAGATGATTTAGAAAACGAATAATTTCCAACGAAATAATTAAATAATACATTTTGGACATTACGGACGGCGAGGTGGTGTATATTAGATCGCCAATTTGAATCGTTTAATGGAAGGTTTTATATCGTGGTATTGACCGGGTGACGCGACTCTTATACAGTAGTTAATAATTTAATATACAAGTCAGGCATATAGAACATGACGACCTCCGGCTAATACACCATCTCCGTCTCAACACTCTCCAGAGATACATTCATCACAGATATATTGCTCCAATCTTCTAGTTTCTCCCGCCTTTACAAAACCTCTTACGACCTTTACGATCGAAATGGCGACCTTGCCCAAGCGAACAATGTAACAAATTGAAAGACACTCAGCAGCAGACAACAGCCAAATGAGTAAAATAGGACATATGTTTTGACCTTTACTTGTGAAGTGTTATGGAAGTCTGCCTAACGTTGCTGATATTTAAAACCCAAAATATTTAGCCATAACATCTCTGTACGGGGGTCGTTACTTGTCATCAGCTGCACAATATAAAGCTTTGACCTTTCACCGGAAATACATCCAAAACTTACTTCCGCACGACTTTCCACCTTTTCGTTCCGTCATTTTACCATTTGTGAATTTATTATTACCACAAGTAAAGTAATAACAAATTGAAACCAGAGATTGTTTGGGTTAGGGAAGTATGAATGGATTTCTTAGTCTGCATTTACGTAAGGTTAGAATTTCAATAATTCGAAAACTATTGAATCTTAAGACGCCGGAATTACGCAAGGATATAGGAGAACTAAAACAATATTTATCAAGGCATTCACAAAGGGTTTTAGTGCATTAACGATTAATTGAATATTGTTCATGACTTAAAAATATATACAACTGGGCGTTCTCGTTATATTGTATTATACTACATATAAATTAAGGTTTTTGAAAACTGACATTTGAATTATGAAATTGCCATAAATTGGTTTTGTATATTTTTCTAGTAGTCATAAATAGTTTATGGAATTCGATGTTTAGTAGCTAATGAATTTTTAAAAAATAAATCAGAATTTGTACCAGAATCGCTGTGTTATAACGTATTCTCAGACCTGATGCATTACGAAGAAAGTAGGAGAGGCATTTCCATCTAGGATTGGGGACTGGATCATCGTAAAGTAATATGGACTAAAACAAGTCATTACCTCCCCTGATGGCTCATAATGTAGTGCGTTTATTTATAGCAATTCTCCTAACCCACCCCCACCTTTGCACGCAATGTTTTGTAGACCTTATGGTCTAGAGTCAAGAAGATTGCTTGAAGTTGCATTTTTTGCCAGGTCTTGGTAGAATACCCATGATTTTAGGCGAAAGGACCAGTGAATAGACTTGAATTAATATGATTGGATTAAAAAAACTTAAGTGAATATTGCATAAAGTGAAAGAGACACCTGCGTTGGATCTTTCTTAGACCGACAGCATGTTCTGGATTTCAACTTTTCCAGATAAATCTTTTGAAATCCCAATAGAGAGAGAGAGAGAGAGAGAGAGAGAGAGAGAGAGCTAAATCAATTCGGGACTTTATGAATTTAAAAAAGAAAAAAAAATGATTGTTTATTTGTCTGATAAATTCATCATGTTGGTAAGAACCGACATGTAAACGGAATCTGCATACAAAGATAACACAAATGGCCTTATATTCACGTCAGAGATATTTAGTTTAATCATAAATCACTGTCGGCATAATAAAAAAACGAGATTGTAAAAAATTCACCTCAGATAAAGGTAACCTTGTTGATATTTATGTATAATTTCCATCTTGTTTTCTTCCACTAATCGTCTGCTCACTTCTTGCAACCGGAAGTAATGAACGTGTAGGAATGTACAGCTGATATGAAAACTCCTTCCTCTCTTAACTTTCTCGCATCTGTTGGTAATCGGGGATAATAAATAAGGGGGAATCCTTAATAACCGTTATTTCTTCTTCAAGACTCGGCTTTAAGATAAAATGCTAAATTTTAATCTGATAATCATGTGACCTTTTTAAAAAAAAACAACAAATATTTTAAGCTACAGTTTTTAAAAAAATATTTTCTATATACGGTTTAAAATATTTATATACACAGGCATGTGACATTAAGGAAACTGTTGTCTTAGTGTTAAACCCAGCCAACAGGCCTACATCCCCTCAATGAAAACTGTAAAAACCCTTAAAAACCTGGATGGATGTTAGAATTCATCCTCGCAAAACAGGACATTATTAACGTGTGTGTTAGAACATGACTTAGTATCACAGTATCGGAATCAAACAACTAACAAGTGGAAATGGGTTTAAAACATCCTACTTGTCTGCGCCAACTGGGATAATGAAGATGGGAATACGCGATAACTTTGTCCGTCCAGTGGCGATTCCGCGGAGAACGCTAGATCGGAGACGGTCCTACGCATATTATGACATCATATGTAGATTGTCGGTAAGGGTTAGCCTTGGCCCAGGGTTAAGGTTAGCCCTGTTTACATCTCGAGACTTTAATGAAATCAACAGGTCCTAGCCCTTACCCTAACCCACAATCTATATATGACGTCATATGTGCTAAAATGCGTAGGACCGTCTTCGATCTACCGTTCTCCCGATTCCGCCTACTCGATTTTCAACTGTCAACGGTTATTTTACTTGCACGTCAACTTGTACACGGGAACATGAGTTTTCGTTTCAGTTCCATCCGGAAGACTATACACCATCAGAGATTCAATTTCCAAAATTCCTTAAACAGGGAATTTAATGTACAAAGGCTTTTAACTGATTTTCGTTTTCATAATGGTATTTATTGTAATATTTAAAAGGATTATATTTTATAATTATTTTGTAATAAGTTGTCTATCTGTTTCACGCAGAATATTAATATTTTAGAATTATAATATCTGTGCATATATAAACTGTAAATCATCATAGCTTTTTTTGACAATACCATCTGAAGCTTGTTGAAATGAGTCTTTGAAATAAACAATTGGTATAAACCAATTACCAATATTTATCCTCCCTTGTCATGTGTTCTCGCGAAATTACCAAATTTATGCCTGGAAACGTAATATTAAACGAAATCAAATGCTACAGAGCAGATATCAGTTAATATTGATATTTATTCAGCGCTGGGTGTATATTTGGACAGTCGGTATTACGTATAATAATGTAAACTTTAACTCAACTGTGAATGTCAGTAAAAGAACAGGTGATGACCAGGACTAAAGTTGATAGCCTCGATTATACAAGTGGCATGGAAGTTTGGCATCTATCTAGGCGGTGCCTTGCAGACATCTGCACTCACTGGATGTTAGCACAGTAAATATGATAATAAAATCTGTATTAAAATCGAAAGTATTTTTAGAAGATCATAATATCCTTTTGAAACAATAAGTGTATGTCGTCATCCAAACGTGCGAATTACGTCGCATACAATGTAAAATCAATTTGTGGCGTAATGCAAAGGGAGATAAACAGAACAGCGATTAATTAAGTTAAATTACAAAAGCACATTACAAATATTACATGTTTTATTCTACATGTTGGTTGTGGATCAAGGCTCCTCGCTTTTAATGTGAAAACTTGATCACGTACGTCTAAATCCTTCCACTAATCATGGCCTCTTTGCCGTGTATGCGTTTTACGTGCCTAGTCAAACAAAAACTCGTGTGAGTAAAGACCGTTGTCGTGTTTCTAACTGTTTTACAAATCCCTTCTACCCGTGTTTAAATATATTGATTAATTAGACGTTCTACACCACTCGAGTCGAGATCTACAATGTAATCATACCACATGACAAAACATCTTTTTTACAGTCATCAACAGTTTAACCTTCACTTTCTTGCACTTTTATGTTTTTCTGGGCGTTGTCGTCATGGGTTGGGTGCGGTTAGTGGGCGTACGTCTACATACATGCAGAGAGTTCAAGTCAGCAAAATATGTTAGAAATGAAATGAAGTTTAACGTCCTACTGTTCTGCTCCGACCTGGGCTTATGGAGACGGGCATACACCATACAGTGTGCTATGGTGGAAATTCTGTCCGAACAACGGCACTATAGCCTTCTCTTATATCGAATTTCAATTGTTATGCACCTTTTACCTGCACACCGATGTGTACACGGGACCTCGTTTTTCTGTTCTATCCGAACGATTAGGCAGTTTTCCTTGTCAGGAACTCCCCCGGCGTCAGTGACAAAGGAGAACCACGCCAGAAAATCAGGATGAACTTTCTCGGCCAATGCAGGAATTGAACACCGAACCTCCACGCTAGCGAGCCAGCGTCTACCCCACATGGCCACGGTGCCCCCTCCCCTACAACCCACACTTTTTGGTGTGTCGATTACAAATTAATGTAAATCTAACCGCATTTACTTTCGGAATGCTACTCGAATCTACCTATTTGAACGTATCACATGTTAGATATTGGGTCTAATCGTCTGTGTGATACACTAAACAATTTATAGTTGACAGTCATTGACAATTCAGCAATGTTCCTGGTTTCCAACCGAATTCAGTTCTGACCTGAGTATACTTAGGTATGTTGCTAACAATAATCTTATTACTTGTTCGGATAAATTATTCATTTATCTTACCATATCCTACCGAAAACCTCTCACTAGCAGAAAGTAGAACACTGAACTGTAATGGTTTAGCTTCTCAGCCATCTTAGCATTAAGTATCAAGGTTTATTGCATTGGGTTATGCTATATGACGGGCTCTTTATGATTACTTGTTAGATTGGAAAGACTAAATGAAAGTCGGTTTGCTTACAAAGTTTCACTTTTGACTTACTGTGCCGACTCCGGAACATCCATCGATTGGATCTTAAGACAGATTATCATCCCACAATTCAAAACATCACATAAAATCCATTTAAATCGACGGCCACGACACAAGTTAGTTGTTTTGACATGTTACCCACTTATTGTTACTATATTTTGTATTTACGGACTATGAGGATGGTTTTATTTATATAAATCATTATTTCTTTCTTCGGCGGGGGATGGGGTCGAAAAGTCTAACCCGTTTGCTTTAGATCATAAATCCTCTTGTCGATCAAAACGCATTTACTTGACTAGGAGTAGGATTGCATGCCCAACAGAGTTAGTCAAGAAATGACTTAGTTGTGCCAATTGGACGTTAACCCGGCTACGTCCCCCCCCTCTCTTTCTTCGGTAGTTCTATTTCCATATTGCTCATTTGCGATCTTGTTTGGAAATTAATTGTTCATAGACGAATCTCTTTAGCAAATGGTTTCACGAATCCAATTATTAAAAACAAATTGAAAGTGGGCAATGTTTTCTATGGTTTGCTTTATTTGGGTTCTTTCTTTGACTTTTATAATGTAATCATCATTACCAGTTAAAGAGACTAATAATAATACTCCCATCAAAATAACACAATCACCATTCTTCTCCCTTGCTTCACACGATGGTAATAAGCAACATGGAGACAACCAGTTATTAAAAATACCGTTTTTAATCACGTTTTCTCTCTAACTTAATTTTTGTGGCCATCTGGACAACCTGTCCAGTCTATGATGACCGCTCCCTTCTGTCCTATCTGTGCGGTCAACTAATCGTTAATTTGTCAGTTGAAAAAACTTTGGACAATGGGAAAGTGTCAATTTTGGTTGCTCGTCGTGACAGTCGTGTTAGATTAACCACAATTCCATTATTTTACAGCCCAAGTGTTTTAGTAAAATGTGGTTTGCCAACACCATAACCATAATTACATTCTTTGTTTCGCCTTTATTAATAATTCTTCAGTCTTCCCGAGTGACTCATAATACCTCTTCTACCTTATGTCCTTTTAACAAAACGTGGAATATAAAAAAATATAGGAGAAAACTACATTAAACCATTATGGAAGTAAAATAAATTCCATGTTCCATATATCAATATTTTGCATGTGCTTAATATGGCAGGTTTTAAGTATAAACATGACAGGTGTTAAATACAGTCTTGGTGAATAGTTCCTGACAGTCTTCCAACAGACAGCAACCACGAACCTTTAATTTAAACCAAACAAAGATTAAGCAACTTTTGATATACGTTTCCACGTGGTTTTCAATTTTTGTTTGTAATGTTCTTCTAATCCCCGTCAAAAAGGCTCGAGAAACCAATAAACTAATTTACTGACATGTAACCGACAGGAAATAATTATTCTATCAAATGATTGATGCTAATTTTTGAAAACTTCAGTCAATATCCCATTGTTAAGTCTGGAATTGTGGATTGTGACTCAGTAAATTTCCTATAGAAAAGCCGTCGGTTCTTTCTTTGTCGCTTGCCGTAAACCATATTGTGTTACACGTATTGTGTTTTAAGGCAATTCATTAAAGCTTGATTGCGGTACGCCGCGAGATTCACCACTAAGCGTTTAAAACACACAGTAAAAAGAACGGTTACAAGGGAGATAATTAAACTTGAATTGAATGGCAGCTACGCAGCGTTCTTCCAACGTGATTTTCTACCAGTTTTAGAAACATGGCACTTATTTGAATAAATAGTTATATTTTGACAACAGGAAATTAAATACGAGATATTCACTTAGAAAAATTGTCAACAGTATTGTTTGAAATGTTCAATAATGTGACCAGAAATAAATACAACGTGGGCGTTATATCTTCAGAGCTTGGTATATTTGAATAACGGATTATAACAATTGCATAACAATATCTTAAAATTATCTTTCAATATTTGTTAATTAAAAAGGGGACATACCTCATTTCTATCTTTTTTTTGTTTAAAATAGTATAAGTCAGTCAATCATAAGATTGTTATAGCCATTTGAAGTCTACATTAGTTTCTATTACTTTCACTATTTATATTCACTAACACTGAAGTTAAAAGATGTATCAAACCTTGTTGTTGTTCAGCCTTATTGGTCTTTTAATCTAAACATGTAGTTAATTTATACGTTAATAAGAATTTCTATTGTTAAATTATTTTGACATTATATGTTTCATGAAAGCCTATATTGAAAAATAAAAATTATGGGATGTGAGAAAATTGTAAATAAATTAAACACTCTTTTCATCAGTTAGTGCATTTTTTCTACCACTAGATCAATGACGAAATGAACTAAACGATTTCGCCTTTAAACCAATGAGAAGGGGTCAAAAAAGGGCATTAACTTATTACAATTTGGCAGAAAACGATATCGATTGTTTTCTATGCTACAGTTAAAAAGTCATATCTCTAAATGACAAGCGAGTGGTAGCGATTTATAGCTAGCGAATTCTGTCACAACACAGATCATGTGCGCTTCTATTCAGTGATAGTAATCTTAATCGATCTGCGTTTCGTTTTATTTCCCTAAATTTACTTTTTTTTAAACCATTCAAAATTTCAACTGGCAGTTACCGAAACGAATATAATTCTCGTTTAACACGATAACAAAAATAGCTATGATATCATTCAATCGTGTTTATCGTACATTTAAGTTGAACATTTATTACATTGAACTCAGTGAATTGCATTTTTGTCTACAAATATTATATATTGTCTCATTATCAAACAACATGTTAGATACGTTGCAGATAAGAAAACCAGCAGACCATTTTTACCGCAAACAAAGAAACCCAGGAATGAAGAACCCCACTTGACTGAGTGACGATAACAACTTGAAAATGTCATTAAACAATGGCGTGTAATTTTATAAAAGAGACAATTTAATGTGTTTATTGTTTTTTGAAAAATGTAAAAACACTCCTAGATTCTACGACTTTTATATCATTTCTAGCGGTTTACAGCTGTTTGCTTTGCTTTTTGGTTTTCATAATTAAAAGAGAATTCGTGTTTCCATTGATTTTATTTTATAACTTTATAATGAAATCTTTTCCCCTATCAACTTTTCTGACAAAAGATGCCACCAGGCATCACACGAGGTCACAGGTCAACTCATACTCGGATAGCGTTGTCGATTTCATAATTAGTTTCTCGTAGCTTATGAACTTCTTGTCAAACTTATTACAATTTTAAATTTAATCTGGTAAAAAGATGTCGATTTTTTGTCTGAATTTGACAAGATTCACAAAGACCTTTGTGGCTAGCAGATTGGTGTTACGTTAAGGCCACGTGCGGAGCGCGAGAGGTCACCATGGTAGTGCCTAGAGATCTTGAGGTAACACGCTAGCAAGTCAAATTCTAATGATATGTGTCAAACTATCATGGACTAATCAACTGTAATCGCTATTGGAGTGCTTTTACAGTTTGTCTTTTTTAATACACAATATTTAGTTTGAAATGTAACTTGGTTAATTAATAATCAAACATGCGTAACCTTTTTGAGATCATAACTCAAAATCGGAAAATGATTTTTTTGCTCTCAGTATTATTAGAAAATTGGAAGTTGATGAAGTGAGAATATATTTTACTTAAAAAATCGCCCCCTTTAGGATAATAGGCCTACTTGATGTTTGTTTAAAGCTGTTTACTACATAACGTCTCATACAAATGTATATTACAGATTGTGTTCTATGGTTGTTCTTGCAGCGCTGAAATCATTTTTCACAAAATATATATTTAAGTACTGGTTAGGCTTTATAATCTGCTCACCTCCCAGATTAAGGAGACGTGGTGACTTAATGAGTAAGACGTTGGCTTGCTAATCTAGAGGTCCTGTGATGGCCGAGAAAGAAAGTCCATCTGGATTTTGCGGTGTGCTCACCCCCCATAAGTCAGTGGTGAAGAGCGGAGGGTCTGGCAAGAAATAGCGCATAGTCGTTCGGATGGGGTGAACACCGGGATCCCGGAAAACATGTAAAGGAACCCTTGACGTTGTAATTCCAAATAAGTTGCCCGTAGCTCCGTTAGCGAGCACAATATTGCCCTCGTAGCACACTGAATGGTGTATACCCATCTCCATTAGCGCATTAGTGCAGAACAGAAAACCCCATTTCATTTTTATCCAGATTAGCCGTAAAGCAAATAAAGTGAACACCCGGCTTCCTCAAGATCCGCAAAAAGCAGATGGACATTAAATTTTGTTTTAGTATTTTCGGGAATGTGAATAATGTGCACCAAGTAGCTTGTATTTGATAAGAAGTATATCTAACCCACACAATTATCATATCTTAAACTTTAATAATCCTGGTCGGCAATTTCTTTTAGCAAACAGGATGACATATTTTTCTTTTCCTTTTTTATTAAAATTTTATCAAGCCATGAATTTAAATGACGTCATAAGAAGTAATAGGGTTTATAAGCGTGTTATCAGTGGTTACACCGTCACTTTAACCTTTTTGACATGATAGCTAATCTTTTTCTATATAATATCTAATATGCACACTGTGATAAATCAGTTAACTTGAACGAGTTTTTCATCTTCTACTTGCTAATCTACCAGCCAACTTGTGAAGTATAGACCCATCTTAGCATCTAACCCCGAGTGCAAATAAATATCCATAAAACGCATCTAGAAGAGTTTCATGTTTCTGACTTTGAAGTTGTAAGTTGGAGCACATCTGTGATCTAACCACGGCCTAAAATTAACACATTCGTTAGAAGAGGAAAACTGAGATTAAAGTGCTGCCACTGGGGAAGAAGTAGGCGAATAACACGCCGGTGTCGAAACGCTAGTTGCTCTTCTCTCACAGGAGGGCGAGAAGGTGCACACCAGGTCTAACCTTAATTAGTCCTTGACCTGGCGCAACCCTTAGCCCGGCATGCATATGGTAATGAAGCATGGTTGCGCAACCCGTAATAAGATAAGTTTGGAGACGAAGCAGAACTGATATAAGTGCACCACGGGTATTACTAGTGAGTGCGTTACTATTTTGATATAATTCAACATGCCACAATACACTGAAGACTAATCTTTAGGTTACGAACTAAGGCCTTTTGCATATTTTGATATGAGGAGGCGTGATCTGTCTGCAAGATTTATTATTTACCTTTCAAATTGTGAAAGATCAATGGTGCAATTGTTAGATAAATAACAGGCTGGCAAAGGGCCAGTGTGAAATAAAGGCGTTCACAGTGCAGAACATCTGAATAGACCTGTTTGACATGGGGTTATATATTGCTGCAAGCTACAAAATGTTATCTATAATTTTCCTCTAATATAACATATGATAATATATCGAGGTAGTAATTAGTGTGAGAATATTATGGCAACACAGTGGTGTATAAATCAAAAGTTGCAAACTATAGTTTTAACATGATTTGTGATGATAGAAGAATGTGTTGGCAGGTGATATAATGTAAGATATTGTATGTCAAGACATTACCTAGAAAATAAACAATCATACCTACATACATATTTCATACATACGCAGACGGTAATATATTGTTTTTTGGATGGAAAATATGATACACAAAAATAGTACGTACATTTGTAAATAAACACAAAAGACGCAGAAAGAAGACATCCAGCAGTGTCCTGGTAGGGATTAAGTTTGTGAATAACCTTATAATTTACGGCATAAATAAGAAAAAGACTGTGAGATAACGTCTCCTTGCGACATGTCCACCGCTGTATGATGAGTTCACATTAAATAAATCAGGCTACCTTTGAACAAGGTGGATGCTAGTACACTTGTTCTAACTAAGATCTGATTTATTTTGACATAAGAAAAAATTATGAATTACTGATATTAAAAACATATAAAATTTGAATTGTGCTAGTTTAAAAAATGATAGTAACATTTGTTTTGATCAGGAACGATTTGACCTGTCATCTTATGTATGTGATTTCCTCGTTTTCCCTATTATGTTTTGTAACCACATTCTAAATTTAGGCTTACATTTTTTAAGAACAAAAGTTAAATATCTAACATTAAGTATTTAACCTTATATGTGTATGAATATTTTATATTTTGTCAGCTTATTTCTGTTTTATCTGCTCTGCTATAATAAGAGTTAATCAAAGTGGAAGTAATCAGTTACAACTGTTAAATAGGAAGAGGGGCAAAAAGAAAATATGGCAATATATCAAATCACATTACATGAAACGAACATGACCAGAATAGCCGAATTAGTGTATTTTTATGTATACCTTGAAGATTTCTTTGATACTTGCGTTAACTCTCCTTTGACTTCTTAAATTAAAGGTTATTTATTTTGTACATGTCAGAGTCAATTCGGAGGCCTGTCAGAATTTTAACACCAAAGGTCAACTACCAAGTTTTGAAATTAGCGCAGTGTCGTGAAATATTTTCTGTATATTTTTCATTGAATGCCAACTGCTTAATGCAGACATGTAACAGTTTTCTGCGTGCGAGTTTATTTATATTAATACTTTGGCATGTTCACACATATATGATATGTCCGTAATATCGGAGGTGTTTCTCGATTGCGCTTTCATTCATTACGGAAATATGTTAGATTATAAAATTACTCACAGTTGACATGCTGAGTTTTTGTCTTCTTGGAAAACGACAGAAAAATACTGTTTAAAATTGTAACTAGGCAATACATTTAAAATTATTTATTTGTTAAGTACTTTTTCACACCTGGTTAAATTAGTATAATATAAAATAACATTGTGTTGACCATATCAAAATATTCAGAGATGAAAATAACGAAACAATAGATAGAAAAGATATCCATATAGATTTTTTTCTATAAATAATATCACATAAACGTGACACAGTAAACTGTTGTTTTACCTATGCTTATAAATCACTACTTTCGAAAAAAGAAAAGTTATCATGAACTTGACTTGCATACAGGCTGTTCATACAACTTGAGTGTTGTTAAATTAATTAATAAAATTAAAAGGTGAATAATTAACATTCCGTTTCCAAAAAAATAATATATAGTATCTTATTTTCTGCCAGACGTTTGAAGACTGGATGGCCGGTGCTACTTAACCACTAAGAAGGTTAAACATACGAATACCTAGATTAATATTAAACTTTTCTCCAAAAAACATTTTGATCCATAATAAATATGTGAAGTTTATAGATGTAAAGTTTATAGATAAGCTGGGTATGGAAATTAAGAAGAAGATTTACATGTGCACCTCAGATGTAGGTAATATTGATTTGATGGCTTGAAAATGCATTTTAAGATGGTGTATAGTTTCCATTTCTAAAACTATAAATAACCTGGGTGTTATTTTTCTTGAAACAAGATTTGAGTTTCAGACATATCAATGAGAAAATAGTGACAACAAATAAGTCTTGTTGATTCAGTTCTTGATAATATTTCCCTTGATCAATTGGATAAATAATTTTCATTGACTTAATGCTACGGGTTTTTCGTTATGTCAGCATTGAAAAAGAAGACGTATTGAACTCTAGAAGTTTATGTTGGCCCGAGCTATGTACACTGATCTCAGCCCACCGGTGATTCAATATATTATATAATAAGTCAAACGGATATCAGCGATTAAGATCTTGAGTTGCTTTGATGCTGCCATTGATCTGTTTATGGTGCAGATATGAATTTTTAACCATAATAATATAACTTTGTTGGTTTACGCGTAATACACCGATAATTGAGACGTTTAGTCAGCATGAAGAAGATTCTTTTGTATTATTCTTGCATTTCTTTTCAAAGAAATCGTTTAAGGAGAGCGTCATATTTGACTTTGGTCATAAATGGTTATTTTACTCGTGTACTCGTGTCAGACATCGAAAATGGTCGGATTGGCAGAGTTATGTGCTCTTATCGATTCTCATCCGGTCAAAGGGTTCTTTTCCTATTTTAAGTTCGACTACTTATTTGGTGCAATTCGTCGTGCTACATAATAGATTTTGTTTGAAAACTCTTTTTGGTGTTTTTATATTTGATGATTTTGCTTTGTGATGAAAGATCAAAAGTTAATTATAAATGACATTATGTTAGAATTAGTATCGTTGGTGGGTTCGGTAATCGACAGAATAATTAGAGATTAGAAAACGCACACCAGCATTATGCGGGTAAAAGACACGTGCGATCTCGACGTATAAGTGAATACTTTTTCGGGGAGTGTGGGACCCGCACTTGAAGAGAATATCTTTTCGGGGGAGTGTGCGACTCGTTTCATTTGTACCTCATATTTTGTCAAATCCTGGCAGCATAACCATTGTATGCTTCTGCATAAGGAGCCGTGGGCTTTATTTGGGTTGAATATAAATCCTGGAACATAATATGATGCCATAAATAATTATTGCTCTTCTTGTATCAAGAAGAGCGTTTCGGTATGTTGACTGTTTCGCCAAGAAAACTGCTAAACCTTGAAACCATGTTCAAAGAAAGCAAAGTTAAGCTATGTTTCTTCTTGTGTCGATAAGACTGGTCAAGAACAATAACTTTTAACTTGAGTTAAGATATGGATGGATCTTTCCAAGACCAATGGGGCCCTTTTCGTCTACACCAGGAACAATGTATCCATGAGGTCTTTGGTGAAAATGGTTCTGTCGAAGAAGTCCTCCATAGTGATGGATCTCTACTCTAAAGCTGGAGGGGGGGGGGGGGCAACCAATTTATTATCCCACCAAAATGCGCCAGCATTAAATAAATATTAACGTCTACTGCTATGAAAATTCAATTCTTGAATTAATGTTTTATTACATGATGCTGTATGCCATAACGTTTCATCCACCCCAGTAATACATTTATTTAGACAATCATATTTGCTATTTTATGTCTGGTGGGTTCAAACATGATTAATCAAATACTCGATCAGATGTAGACCCACATGTTATAGGTCATATGTTAAATTCATAGAACGCGCATTACTCGAATAATATGTTCAAAAAATTCGCCAGATCACATTTTTTTGTGATTATTCGTGGTAGAAATGCCATAAATATACAGAGAGAAGGTCAACATAGTTATTATTTGTTGATAAAAATGGAAATTGAAGATATGCTGGAATTTGAGTCTATTATCCTTGAAGGATGACACTGACAATATGGTCAATTCAAATAACTATCACCAGTGAATAAAGTGTGGCAACTTGTCACATTGCCGTATTAGTAAAACATAACAACTGTGTAGTTTTTCTTCTTCTATCATATTGCCTTTATCGATTTTCACCAGCTTCTAAAGGCAAATGGTGTAGTGTGTGGTTTATGAAATAAAAACGTTATCATGACTTGAATTATGGATCTGCGGATGGACAGGTTGTGATTTCTAGCAGGCCTTTAACCAATCTCTGAACCAAACTTCGCTTGTTAATCTAATAACCTATCACTACCGCTACCCTAATCTGATTAACGTAGCTAACCCAGTCACATGTGGCCTAGCTTAATTCGTTATCCTAAAAATATTCCACGGATTAGCAAAAACATCGCCAAGTCATCTTAAATAAGAGGTTACAACGAAACACGCACTTTAGATTCGGGCCAGAAAATGTCGACCAAATATGGCCTCCATTTCATTCAGATTGTCATGAGGTCTCGTCAGGGCTTTACGTGATTTGATGAGGTCATGCAAGGTTTCGTTATGATTGTTAAGTATTCCATGGGGATTTGATTCCAAGTGCTATTTATCTATGACTGTATAATTTCAGAATAACCTTACCCATTTATGCTGTATATTTTTTCATCTGAAGTTATTTGATAAGCGATAAATCCATTTATTTCGACTCACTTCGTGTTGATGTTATATGTTATAAACGCAATAATGCCCATTCGTTGTCAATGGTAATATTTTTACTTGGAAAGTGTATAGAATTATGTCAATACGATTTCAATTATGGTCGTTATACTGTCCTTGCTCTAAATTAATTTCAGATAGTCATCCCTAATTTTTGTTTTTATACCGGAAGTTGTGTTTAAAGTATTAATTTTTAAAATTGATTAGCAAGTCCTGAAATGTTATTATATTGGAAAATCATTGTTTCTATATTCGGGAATTTGGACATGTGTTAGGAAATACAAATTGAACTTAAAGTTTTGATGTATGCAAATGTTCCCAGCGTCCATATGTTTTCAAGTCAGTGTTTTGGATGAGGGTGGGGTGTCACATTTCTAATAAAAAAAATTAAGTGGGGATAGTCGAGCTAATATTTATTATCATTCCGCTGCCTTGGTTAAATTTTGAAGAGACGTTTACAGGAATATGATCAAAATCTTATAATGATCTATTTCCTTTAATAACTTTGCTGAATTCGAAATAGCTCTATTACAGACATCATTCTAGTATAATTGAGCATATTCTCTCAGGGCCATGTTAGATTCAATAATTGCATTTATAATACATCTACTTGTTCAAATACAGTGTCACTTGGTAGAGATTGTTCTCCATTAACCATACTTGTTAAGTTTACTTTCCAATCTACTTATAAATGTGCATAAATATACAATTTACGTAACTGTAAATGTTAGGCTGTTAAGCATGTACCTTTAACAGAAAATACAAATAAAAAAGAATTGAAGAAGAAAGTTGGATCTCGCACGAGTATGTTATAGAAAAAGACGATGAATACCAGTAAGCCTCCTAGAAAAGACTTCAATTTAATTGATAAGACGACTGTTTGAGAAATTGGAAGAGAAGTAGAATTGTGTCACCTCTACATGCGACCAATTAAAGGATGAAAGACGAAAGGAAATAGTCTCCATCTATACTCCTAAATTAATGTCAATAAGAAAAAAATAAAAGGTAAACTTTGATCTTCTCGTTGCTAACGTTGACATCTTTGTATTTGTTGCGTAATGAAAACATAGGCTATGTGCTAGTGTGTATGATATGTTTGCTGAATCTGTCTGTCAGTCGGTTTCTCACCTAAGTGTGAACATCCTTACATGCTCTATTTTACTCTCTCACTTCCAATTAAAAAACCCGTGTCTTTACCAGACGTCATTCTTCTTCTTGACGTCCTGTCATATGCCAAGCTTTTTTCCCTTAGCTTAGCCATTCCTTGACAGGTCTAAAATTTTGGAGTTGTATAGAATTAATCATAAATTTTTTTTTTGTTTACTTCGGAAACCCATTTTGTCAATAACTGACACTTTAAATGTTTTAGAAATTAGAAGTAGCAAAGTACTATAAAATGTGTTGCAAATATATCCGCATTGCCTTTGCAAATATTAATATGCCAATGCAAGTCTCCAAATGACCAAATGCGAGTCTGTGTGATGTTATATATCCCTGTTCTGAGTGGTGTATTACTCGGTATTTATCTGTTAAATCATGAATACTTCGACTATCTACTACTTTTAACAATATTTTATTTTGTGCAAATGAAGACATACATTGTAGATAAACAGTTATTTACAGTTAACATCATAGAAGTTATAACTTGAACAACACGTTTACAATAATGGTGATTTGACAATGGGGAAAAGGCAAGTTGACGATCCATGTGGTTGGACAACAACTTAAATGGTTAGGCGAGACCTGCGATAGGGCCGAATATAGCTTTGGAATCATAAGCGGTAATGTGACGCTACACTCCACCTCAAGGCCCATATAGTCTGGTTTGTTGAGACTACTAGATAGGCCTACATGAATAGAAACACAGCACGGTCTGCAATGATGGCACAGTAGAACTTTGCTGGCTAAATTCTCTTCAGTGTTATACAATATGCTAACTTTATAAATTATAAATGACGGCGTATTTCCTATCTTTTAAATAGTTAAAGCTTGATGTTCCAAATAAACAATTCTTGTTATATGAAAGATGACAAGTAGATAAATTATAAATGATGCCATAGTTCCGATCTTTTACCTAGTAATAAAGCTTGATGTACCAACTAATTTATTGACCAAACTACTTGGGGTTTATACATTCTATGGTTAGACTGAGAAATGGTCGATATGTTCTATCACATGCTAAAACGCTTTCATGGTTAAAGAGTTATGCAGTGATATAATGCCAGCCAACCTCTAATTCGCTGCCATTTGACAAGTCATGCTGCAGCATTAAATCGCCTCTACAAATCACTGATCAAGGAGGCGTTCTGTATCGATCGAAAACCTCGTTCACGTTTGGCAAGGAAATTAACGTCTACTCAAATGCAACATCCAAGACGAGGCCAAAAGAGCCGACTCTTGTCCACCGTGAAACAGCTAATCACGTGATCAGCCCACTTTTTACTCCTGATTGGAACCTCTCAAGATAATAACTTTTTGCCTCAAGTTGAACTTGATGTTGGCCCGTGGGTCAGAAGCGTGACAAGGGGAGGGAATTTTTTACCCCTTTAATCAATCTATGGAAGAAGTAATCAAGCGAATGGATGTTCGTCACTGACATGGAATGGTGATAAGTTTTATATTCGCCTCAACTCATTTTCAACTTTCTAAACAGGCTCAATACCGTACGCACATCGCCGTCAAATTATTAAACTCACGAAAAAGCGAACGAGTATTACTGCAACTTTGATAGATATCTCACGGAGTATGCTAATGGGTAAAGAAAAGCTTCAAAATATTAGAAATATTTGCTATAATTTACTGCAACTTTGACAAATGAAGATAAATTATTGAAGAATGTTAAAGTAAGTTAAGTAGAGTTAAAATAGCAACTTTAAAAAGTAACGGTACCGTTGTAAAAAAGCACAAGACAAATTATTATTAAGGTGGCTGTTTTATATTTTCAAAACACAATTATAGCCTTAACATTTATTGTAGGCTAGATAATATACAGAAGGGTAGTAGGGGAAAACCCACAATATTGGTATATACAAAAGATAATATATTATAGACTAATGTCACGGACAAAAGTTGATATCCAAGAAATTAATCTTTTTCAAACGTTTTAAGCTTTATATGGATTTTTTGGACGCTATTTTAGAATAACGTATTGGACATGTGGTAAATATTTATTTTGTTAAGATCACCGAAATTGATCAAGGGATAAACGATGGGTAAACTCTTTAAAAAAGCTGTTTCATAACCGAAAAACATTGATTGTTTCCAATCGGTGTTCTAATTTATTTTCCTTTTTTAAAAATAAATATCTCTAGTTTTTCTTTTGACATTGATCTGCTCTGCTTAGAAATAAAATTTGATGCCCTTTATTCAGTTGGGAGCAATCATACATATCTTCCTGTATGATTTAATGCGTTAAAGATTGATGGTTTTTTGTTTTTTGGGTTGGTTTTTTTTACAAAGTTTGTCAAATTATAAGATCAATAAGAAGATATACATTTAATTGAGTCAATAATAGTATTATGCATATTTACATGCCACAAAAGGGGGTTTCATCGAAGTAATATAATTCGGCCACTTGTCTGGTCCTTTAAACTTATCTTTTCTCAGAAAGTATGATATTTGTGATTGCCACCAATCAAAATGCTACTTAGTCTGTCGCTGATATTTTAGCGCTAGTATTAGCGGTAAAAATCGGCGTACTGCGTCATCGCCTTGTTTGCGTACTGCGTAATGGCGTCCATATTTGTCAAATGTAATTCCCTTGTAAAAAAATTATTGGATACCTATGGTTTCCAATCGATGGATATTTATTTAGGATCGAGTACGTCGATGAAAATAAATATATATCTTTAAAGACACAAGACGGGTCTTACACACATATAGCATAAATATTATTCCTGTAAGACGCATAGGTATGGAAGGGCGAAAACAATCAAAACTCGATTTAACTTAGAATTGAGTACTTTTGATATTCTTTAAACCAGATTATTTGTCTTAAAAGCACTTTTGATTATGTGTGAGTTTACAATTAAATTCAACCGGTATTCTGCAATATTAGAGCTTTAATCCTAATATTGAAATAAAACGAGAGCGGAACTACAACACATTTCACAACAATGTCAGAACTTCAACAGAAAATAAATCTGGGATTTTTTTAAGTGAACAGACGGCACGAAGAGTGACATACACGTGATTTAATTGTTTAGCGCGCTCGAGAGAAGGAGTGAGGTTTTGAACTGGCCGCAAAAACCACAATAAGTCACGACGGAATTAGTTTAAAAGTTCCCCTAGGCCCTCTTTTTACAATTCTAAACCCACTTTTATTAAAGAGTTAGATAATTGGATTAATATTATGAAAAGGGAAACGTGTGCACACAGTTTGATGACATCATCAAGTTCACAGGATGATCAAAATTAGACACAACAAGTGTAACTAGAAAAGTGGAAAGAAATAGAAGTTGGCTGAAAAATGAAAACTAAAGACATTTTCTTTTCAAGACAAATATAAATCGGAGAAATATTTCGTCGTCCTATATACAGTGAGCTATACCCACCCTTCTATTTGTGTGGGTTTGACAAGCTGCATTATTTAAGATTTCTTTAAAATAAAGAGATAATATTTCTTCCTCCAAAAAATTAATAATGGGCAACTTCAAGCCATATAATATTCAAAATAACCTGACTGTTATTGCGAAATAATATACAGTAGCGTATTAAATACATGTATTGACGGCCATGTCTCTGACTATTTTATATACCTAATATTGGCTTCTACTAGAATGGAACTTCCGGTAAATTTTGTAGTTTGTCCGATGTGTATTGTCAATGCAAAAAGTGCACCACACCCCCACCACACAAGAAAGAAAATAAAATTGAAAAGCGGTTAAGTGCAGTCATCCATAATCTGCCTTCTGCACGATCAAAAATCAGACTGAAAGAAGACTGACAAAGGACCCTATCGACAACCGTCAGCATTTTTTAAGATATCTTTTGGCAGTTAGTAAAAGTCCATGATTACAGCAATTTGCCATTCTGTAGTACTAATTATATTTTTAGTGTTTAGTTAGCCCATTTTGCATCATAAAACACTTGACTTGTGGAGTCATTGCCCTGAAAGAAGTTCCAAAGGCCCAAGATTTCAAGATAACCATTACGTCTTTTACCGAGCACACTTTCCTTTTGAGATCCAAGTCTAAACTATCAGTTGTCATTATATTACCTATCAAATTCCTCATTTATCAATCACTAATAACACATTTCGTTGTACCTTTGTATTTACATTTTACATACTGATATGAGTTATTGCTTTCGACTCTTTAAGAAGAAAAAAACCTCAAACTTCAATGTCATATGTTTTTACATATTTATTTCCTATTACTGTACTTTGAAAGTTGAACCCTTTATACCGACCAAGATTTCATTTGCTTGTTTTAATGCCTTTGTTAATTATTTGCAATAAAATATGCTTAAAGGAGCTAGATCGCTAATATTTGGAAGTCTCTGGCGTCGTCACCATTTAACATGACATGGACTATGTCTAGCCTCGTTGTCCGAGTCCCTTGTTACAAATGACGCTGAATATTGGATATCAGAAGCCCGTCTTTTCACATTTGATGATGGCGTGTACTATTATAAAACTACACTACTAAAACTTTGAGGACTATTAAACTTTTCTACCATAAATCCCCCCACTGCACCATTAAATTCATAAATAATTCACCTTTAGTATTATATAATTATTGCCTTTGTCTTGACATTTTTTAATAAGAATTTAAAAGATTACGAAAAAAATCTCAACCAAACAAAACAAATACGTCTTTATTTCAAAGAAACTGTTAGTTGGCGGGGTGACAAACCGTTCCGAAAAGATGGACACATTTTAATGCCCTTCAAGCTTTGTTAAAATATTAATCTATCGTAAAATTAAGTTTTCTAGTCTCATAAAGATTGAAAAGACATATTTGAAGAAATGCATTTAAGCATAAATTATGTTAAAGACGAACAGATAAACGCTGTGAAGGTTTGATATTCTTTAGGTGTTTTAATTATGTATAGAGGAAATGGCGACCCCCGACTGTGTCATCTTCTTTTTAACCCCCTTTACCTGCTATAATTAATGAATATTATCAGACCTATTTTATTACCTAACCTGTTTTTATTTTAACAAGTCCGGTTCGTGTCGTCGTCATATTGTTAACTCTCTATTTCATCTCTCGATTAATTCAGACGCTTTAAAGGTACCCGGACCTATGTTCAGCGAACGATGCGTGCGGTAGACTTAAATTGCCTGGTACATTATTTATTTATTCATTTATATCTTTTACTTGTTTTGTTTTGGAGCCAAAGGTTTTGGTTTCACTGTCAAGTGAAAGTAAGATTTATATTCTTCGTTACTCATTCAGTTTTCTTGAACTCCATTCTTTGTGTAACAAGCTGTTCATTCAGTCTTTTATTAGAGGTATTACTATACAACATGGCATGAAAATATAGATAATTTCAGTAGAAGGGTATTTGTACTCAATGGTACATCAATATAGACATGGTATAATCTTTTTGTACATGGTTATAACATAGCTGGTCAAATTTCATCGACAATCTACCTTGAATGTCCATTTAGTCACCAGCCCAGTACGTGTAGCAAAACGTACAAAAAAATTCATTTCATTTCAACCAAACAACCGCTGCAAATACAGTTACATTTTTTGAAGTGTATTTTGTATTATGGTTACCCTATACGATACTCTGTTGACATTTTGCGACCCGTTTTGATAAAAAAAACACCAACAAAAAACCAATTAATGGCTGATTCTTATGCTTTGATCAAATCATCCATTTTCAACATGATTTTAGAGATTAGAACACGCCAATATTAATTCGTGCAACTGTGTTTTTGCAGTGTACTGTCAACATCATTTTTGTATGAAAACTTATAAGGGTAAGACGTGTTTTAGGTGACATAAGGCGGGGTTGTGTCCAACTGACACAAGCTGGGTATGTTTTCTAAGTTGCTGTGTCAGGCAGGCGAGGAATGTTTTAATTACCTTTACTACCAAGCAAGCTTTGTGAGAAACATAGGTAAAGGGTGAGAGATGGTCGCCATACAAAGCCGAGTATTCGCTTACATACATTGTTGTCTTGAGCTTTTCTTTCAACGGCCTCACCTAACCGTTAAGGTGTGTCAAGTTATGCAAAGCATCCTGGGAATATAAATGGTGGTGGCGAGATGATGGTAAAGAGAGAGACATGTCTATGCTTTTATAATAAATACGATAATTGCATAGTAAAATCAAACACATTTAATTTTTTCTCAGTTGACAGTAGATGATTACAGATTTTAAGAGCAGATTATCACACATTTTTTTAAAAAAAATTGTAACAAAATCCTTTCGAAAAGGAAAGTCAAATTCCAGTTACAAACAATATATTTTGTTTTTGTTTTGTTAGTGGGTCTTCTAGAAACTGTACGCCTACAGCACAAAGTGCACAACACTCGCCACTACTTCCAGGTATGGTATTGGAGAGATATTATCTGATACGCACAATCTTTCCAGCAATCTGAAATAGATTTAATTTTGTAGCATTTTAATAAAACTACACACCGTAAGAAATAAAGTGTAAAATGTAGATTATTTTTTGTTAATTAAATCACGAACAACCCTCCTCTCTCACCCTGAGCTTAGCTGATAGAAAGTAGGCCTAACGTGGTCTGAAATAATGTACTATTAGTTATTTTAAAACACATGTACTCCACTTACTATATTCTACTGTGCGAATTATATAAAATGTAAATTTAACAGATTGTATTTCTTACATTCTCGATACTTTCTTAAATTCAGCAACTATATAATATGTGCTGTAAAAAGGGTTGTTTTACACTTCACGTATTTCTTAGAATGAAACAGAAATCTTGGTATTTTTTTCCCCAATATCTTTTTTAAAACGTGGTATTTGACTGTCTCTTCTACAAGCCACAATTATCACTGGACTGGATGTTACAGACGAATCGTGCCTAACAGAATACAATTTACAGCTCAACAATGTAATGTAATTATTTTCTTCATTTTCTCAGAACGGATGAGTCAGTTTGAATCTTCCGCCAATGTATTAAACTTGATAAATCTGATATTAAAATTAATAAGCGTGTTAAAACGGTGCATAAAATTCAATTACCACTTCATGAAAACGGCGGGAAAAGCCATGCATCACATTGCGAGCGTGTCACAAGGTCCGATGGGTCGGGCTGAAATCGACAGCGAATGGCCCGGGGGGTCAGCTACGTTAGAGAGGTCTGCCATAGGCTTCGTAAATGGCAGTGGAAATTGATCCCCGGTCGTTACATAAACAATTAATTTTTTGATTGATTATGGAAAGTATCATTTGTGGTGTTGCGATCTAGGTTTCGGGATTAATCCACACCGAGTTCATAACTAGTTTTTTTTTTCGATAACAAAAAAAAATTCTCCAACGTTCTATTCCCAGATTTTCTTTTATAATTATTGTCTCAGTTTTTATCAAGAACAAATCTTAGCATTGCAAACGTATACCCGCTTCACACTGTATTCGATTGGCGTGCACATAAAAGATCCCTTGGCAGTTGGAATTCGATATAAGACTAGGCCATAGCACCGCTGCCCCGGCAAAATGTCCCTCATAGCTTACTGATATTTGTAGTTCATGTGGGTGTTTCTTGATTGAACTTTTACAAAATATTATAAGTATTCTTTTACATTAATTTTCGACTGGGGGGAGTGATCATTTGGTTTTCAGAAAAACATATTATTCAAAATTTCCATATTTAGAATCCATCTATTGTACACTCATTAAACTGGAGTTTAATACAGGAATGTTCCTTTGTATTATTATATAGCTGATCGGAATATTTGCTGCGCATGGATTTATGCACATGTTAATGTTTTAGGTAAGAGCATGCTATAATACTTCTCAATTGAGGAGTTCACACGTAGCATATCTTTAATGCATGCACTTTTGAGGAGTTCACAATGCTAGCATATTATGTTTTGTTGTACATGTATTTGTATATAATAATGCAATTTTTAAGACTGAATCCCAACTTCGATGTGCTGCTCAGATGCACTTTTCTTATTTTATTTTTATTATGAAGGACTCGGTCCACACATTAATTTCTAACATTGAATTCAATTTTTAAAAATCCCGAAGCAATAAATCATTAATAATAACTGTGATAAATTGAATACGTTAAAAGAGATAGTAAACTGTCCCCCATCCCCTGCGTTACACACATCCATATCTATCTTCCGAAAAGAAGCAGAATGTAGACCCACAAAATACTAATACGTGTGGCGTTTGTTAAAAAAAAAAAAAAAAAAAATGGCCCCGAGCATTGTCAACTTTCAATCACTGTTTATGAGGAATATCTTTGATCCAGATACACATAGTATCTTATTGATGTATTTGATACGTTAAAACAACAAAAGTTTTATAAACGGCTATATTTGAGTAAAAATAAGGAGAACAATTCTGAGTAAATTCTTAACTTAAGTCTGAGAATGCTTTGTGAACTCAGGCCAAGGTAGCATTGATTTTAATAATGGGTTCACACATAAAGTAAACACTGTTTACCATAATATGTAAAGTACCAATAGAAAGTTTCATCACGAAGATAAATACTCACACAGTATATCAAATCGAAGGAAGCTTTTAGTTCAGAAATTAATATATTCAATAAGAAAACTGCAAACCAAATGTAAGATTGTAAAAGCTCGCTTCACTATATATGACACAATTTCTTGTCTTAATTCGTTCCGCCCCTTTAGAAGTCGCGTTTGCTAAACATATTACTGTGCTTTAAGAACCAGGCTTTCTCTGATATAAATTGCCTACATAAATAGCTGCTGAAAGCTGTCCAGATTATGGACAAATTAATTATATGTTCAACCATAAATATCACAAAGTTACGCAAGCATTATCTTCTTAAACAATATGTGTATTGACATACTCAACATGACATGTTGGGTACCATTATATTCTACTCGGATCAACTAAATAGCCTGCAGCTTTTAAAACACATCTTAGCTAATCACCAACACGGTTAAGAATATAGTATCAATTTCTGATAGTGCCAACACCAATACGATGCAATGAGTTTGTTTCCTAAGTGGATTGCTAAAGCGATGTTGTTGCCAAATTCAATTAATGGTAATACTATTCCTAAAATCTCTCTGCTGTAACAAGCAGGTTTGGTTCTGCTGAAATCAAATCTCGGCCTTTTTAGCGGCATGGTCTGTAAAGCTTCTGGCAGCTGAATCGCTCTCAAGTCGTCTTTCCCAGCCATTACGTAAACGAGATAGTATTAAAAGGAGAAAACCACAGCTTACAGTGAGTGGTTCTGTTTTAGATATCAGAGAAAAAATACTGAATGAGTTTACAGCGAAATGAAAAGAGTGTGTGGGAGCTATTCCAGTTTAAAACAAGTCTCCTATATCCAGACACAAATCAGACAGTAGGTGTTTAACGACGCTTCGTATCAGAATCACTTCTCTTTTCATTAACCATCTTGATTTATTTATCGTAAACGAAGTTTATTAGTCTGCAGCAGTGGGAAAATATCCTATGTAAATTATAACGTAATGGTGACACACATTTTGGTACTGGTTAACCGAATGCGAGCTTCCGGCAAATTTCTTTTTAAGCAGTTCATCAAGAAACCATTAGGTGCAAAGATGGCGGCGTGAATTAACCTGCACTCAAATGACATTTATGAACATTTCATTGATTATCTTTTCATTTTGAATTAATTTCACTGAATGAATATTACAAGTCTGGGAAACTCTTTTCAGAAATTAGATTTTAAGACCCATGTTGCTTATTTCTTGTAAAACAATTTATTTATAAGAGCACGTGGTAAATATGTATTTTGTTGACCATAAATCGGTGCATAGGCAGATCATAAACGACATTCAATTAGTTAACTTCTGCAAATGTGTGTGTGCATGGTTTGCTGAACGATTCTATAGACGACTATCAATATACACAGAAATATAACGAGAACAATAGAAATCCTCTTAAATCACCATGATGCAGATGTTAATTACCAAACCTTTCAACTGAATGTGCATCATCAGCATTGCCAACATTACCAACAGACAAAGCTGGTTATGAGAATATAATGTCGCTGATAGCAATGCCAGACTCGACTGCATTTCGTTTCTGGTTTTCGTGTGTATATCTGTTAGGAATGAAACGAGGTTGCACATCTGTTGTACGAGAAGGCCAGCTGCTGATGTATATAGACGGGGAAAACACGGCATCTCTTGCAGGAAATAGTTGCGTCAGAGAGCGAGTTGAAATGTATACTCTTGAATGTTGGAACCGGCGGCAAACTGAGCCTTTTGATACTAGTATGTGTTTTGAGTGTGAAAGAAGCGCGCGGGCACTGAGTGCTGGATAGATGGAGAAAAACATGCCAGTCTTCTTGTTGCTGGTTTTACTTGGCTGCTTTATGTTGTCTGGCTGCATTGGTTGACTTGGTAGGTGCGTATTACGTAATAAAATTGGCCTGGAAGATTTACTCTCCCCCCCTCTCTCTCTCTCTACATCTTTTATACACCGGGTTATACGTCTTGTACTGAATTATACCCTCATCACAGTATATTGACAATAGTGGTAACCTGGTACATTCTAATCACCACATTATGCGCCACAGCCTTCATTAATTTCATATGCAAAGTTCCGAAACATTTTAGGTCATTGCAAATTTGGTGTCGTTATAACATTTTTTTCTCATACTTTTACACGTAATGTAATTCTGGAATGGATTAAGTTCACATTAAGAAAATAATATAGATACCGCATTGTTGTGTTTAAATTTTTGAAACATATCCGACAAGGGTCGTCATTGTCACCAGTTCTATTCAAACAGTTTGGTGATAGTAAAGAAACAAACACAAAACGATCCTAATCTATGGTTGAAATACGACCAAAGTGTGATTTACGGAGATCAAGAACCGTAGAAAGAACAAAAGAAAAGAAAAAGAAACGCCCTGACACTATAAAACATGCTCGTTTCAATAATGTCAGTTAATAAAAATAAAAAGGTGAGAAAATGGGGATATATTTATTACATCATTGAACCACCATACATTACGTCCATCGAATGAAACAATCGGAACAATCATCTGTCAAGTCTATTGTTATTCCTGCAATTAAGGTCTTCAGAATGACAACAATTTCATTGTTCAGATATACTTGACTCGATGAGAACATATCTTGTTAAAAGACCAGAAATACAAACGATAAACAGATATTGTAAAAACTCTAATAATTACTTGCCTGCCCAGTCAGATTTCTTTTCTCTTAAGAAAAAAAAGAACACTGATATTCCTCTTATCAAAGCAATTCACAGTTCAACACGTTACTTTAAGTAATGGAAAATTGTACACAATCAAGTTATTCTTTGAATTAATTATATGTTTATGATGTTTAGCCAGATGTTTTTTTACATATAGTTATATCAGCTAATGACTAGCAGGGAAAGTGCCAAACTTTCTTTAAAAATTTAGTGCATTTTGCCAGTTGGTGAACTGCTGGGAGGCGACAAAATTCAAATAAGGTAATATAATTACAAGCATACAGATCTCGGATGATATTCGACAAACTTTAATCACTTAACAATATGGCTCTTGCAAATTTTCTGTCATTATGGTATAGGGATATGCGCCTTAGCTGCAGTATTACATAACTTGGTAAGCATACAAACGATCACACGTTTCATTTCAAGCTTTATTTATGTGATAATGTGATTAACATATCATTGTATGTAATTTCAGTCTTTTGCCTCTATGTAAGTAATTATTAATGTAAGTTATAAACCGCGCATCTAACCGTTTCTTCCTATTGTTTAACTTAAACATGTGACACATCAGAGACTCTACAGTATCTTGGCTTATACGGTTTAACTATACCGTTTTTTTTTAAAAGATTTTTTGTGTACACAATGTTGGCTTAAATACTTAACGAATTCTCGTTAAACGATCAGAATCATCATGCTAAATTCTCGACCCGAGTACTAAAATATTACTCTACATTATCTACAGTTCAAATGTAACTAAACTCTCTCAAATTTCCAATTTTCTTCTAATGTTTGGGTTTTTATGACTGTTATTGAATGTGCATGCACATAATTGTGATTCACTAGAATTTCCAATTACTGCAGACAATTTGAACAACTTTTGGAGTTTTTTTTCTTTTAGCGATATTTTTAAATGTTGATATTAGTTTTACGAAAAAAATATAATTTTTCATCCTTTTATTTAATGTTGTTTTAGCTATTAGTGTATTCTTTATTTATTTCATCTTCATTGAATTAGTGAACTCAGAGGGAGGTTATCCTATTTTATTCATCCATATTAATTGTTTAAATAATGGGAAAATAAAAACTCTGATAAGATGGTCAGTATATTCTGGCGTTATCGCTCTAGCATAGATGAGTTAATTTTAATACCCGTTTAATATAATTTTATGCAAAAATATCACAATATTATCATGAGGATAGTAAGTAAAGGGAAATAATCCATTGTTCTTACTTTAGTACAACACAAAAGCATTGCATTACATTAACAACCTGTCGCAAGTTAAATGAAATTAACACAAACAATATTTTTTAAAGTCGATATTAAATATTTAATCCTGTTTGATAAAATTTTCAGTACATTTAATAGATAACGGTATAGATGGCGAGTGGAAGAATTATTCCAATGTTGTGTATGAAATGATAAGGAAAATTAACTAACGTGGTGAACCGTTATTACGATCATTGCAGGTAAGTAATGTTTAGACTTATTATAATATGTGCCGTTCAGAAACTGGCTTAACTTTGAAGTCTAAACGCCAAGGTTGGACAAATATATCAGTTCACTACCTTCCTTCGAACATGCTTTTTTTCTAAGTAAGCTTATGTTGGCCGCATTTAGAGATTAGCTTAATACTGACAATTTCAGCCACAGTCGCGCAAGCGTATTTCATTTACTTATGGGAATTTGATGTTTCAAGTATGATATAGGCACTTGCGTAATCAGTTTTAGTGCAATTTAAATAAGGCTATTTATTTCAAAAAGACGTCATAACTGTTAAAGGACGCTTGGTCCTATCATTTGGAACCTTGAAAGAGACGAAAATGGGTATAAATATTAATATAGCCTACTATGAATGTATATATGTAGAGTGATTTATGTTAAGTTTAATGTGCATTTCTCTGCTCATTACAAATGGCGCCCGAGACTATAGAATACACGACTCGTGTACTGATTATAAGACGTTCATTGTGTTTTAAATATTGGATATAAGACTCATATTTTCACGGCAAAATGCTTTACTTTTGATTTAAACTAGTTCATATATGCCATTCTCAACGATATATTATATAAATGACACGCTGTTTTTTACAACTGAATTAATTCTATTTAAAGAATATAGTAATTGCACTACAACGAATTATTCATGTTCCACCCGCAGGACGAAAACACCCTCTTGTCAGTCCGGCACTGGCTATCGTACCAGAGATATGTTAAGAATTACGGAATAAGACTGCCTCGTCATCTGTAACAAGATTTGTAAGTGCTAAAATAAACAATCTCTATTTGGTATCAAAGTATACAAAATATTATTCGGTCACACCTTTTTTTCCCGCCAAAACGCGCTTGATGGCACCCGGAAAGGTGGGGTTGTATTTTACTTTTTGGTGAAGTTTTGTTCGGCCTCCACATCTAGATCTGTACATTGACTACATTCATCACGCAAATTTACAGCCAACGATTATTTGAGATGTGGTACTGCGTGGTGTAGAAAAAAAGGAACACACTCGTCAAACACTTCTTTTGATATGGATTTGAGAATTGTTTTTTGTTTACTTTCCATTAGCATACAACTTAACAAATATATATATATATTCGATATTAAAGGGGACCCAATCTACCCGTAAAATAAATTTGTTACCAGGAAAAAACCTAAAAACAAAGTAAAAAAAAATTTGACATTTGAACATACATGTATATTTTTCACCAATCTATAATCTATTCATTGCACCCCAAGATGAGCAATGGTATTAACACAGGCCAAGGCCCAGCAATGGTTAACACTTTTGATTAATTGAATTCTGTAATTTAAGTCTTATAATTCTCCCTGGTCATAACAATCAGTCCGTCTTCATTAGCCCAGTCGGAGCACAACAGTATGACGTTAAACCCCATTTCATTTACAAATGTGAAAATAAATTTAGATGGTCAAATAGATGACTTACTTACATATTCGAGTTATAATTTTATTTGATTATGTTGATAGGTATAATACTCGTGTGAAAAGTCTATTAACTATATTACAAAACACGTGTATGATTTCATTAATGGACACAGACCAATAAAATACTACTTTGGGTATTAAGCTTTACAATTTCATTTGAGACATTTTTTTTCAATCCATTCAATGGACACCCGAATCGCATCTAGAATCTACAGTAATGATAACGAAGGGTAGCTTGCGTTTTGTTTATTAGTCGCTAAGTGTGAATTTTTTCGTTACAAAAACAAACTTTATTGAAATTAAATGATTGATATGTTTAGAGAGATACCAACTGTCACTTTATTCCAACCCCAGAGTGGGCCAAGAATATAGTCAAGATTACTGCGAGGTGCTCACACAAGCATCCCAGACATAAAAAAAAATGCAGAACTGAAAGATTCAGTGGTACCACAATGGATATGGGACTGAACTCCCAATTATCAGTATCAAAAAACATATCATTTTTAGAAATTCAGGAAATTTTCCCTCTTGTTGCATTTTTAAAAAATACGCAAAAATGTGTTAAGCTCAATGTTCATGTGACTATCTAGCACATTTTTCGTGATTTAAAACCATTTCTAACACTTTTGAAATTGAATTTGATTGGAGCGAATTTTGTCTACGGAATTGTGTTGAAGCACTGTGAAGAACATTGGATTGTAGATACTATAACCACAATACAGGATTGTCATTATTTCTATGTTTATTTTACTTTGGATGTTATAATTTAACATACAGGTTTTTGTTTCAAGTCATATAATGAGTAAATGGTAACAGCTGGTTCAGATGTTATTAATATGAGTGGTTTTAATTAAGCGCCTTTTATTTATTATGTGTTTAGATCTGTTTTCAATTATACTCGATCCACATAATAAGTATATGCATATTAGTTTTATTAATGGCGCTTTGGGCGGGTCTGTGTTTTCAATATGCCGTGTGTTAAATTTCAATATATTTTGGGAAACATAAAACAGCACATTCGTTAAAAATAATAAAAGGCAATACTCTGGCAAATCAAATGAAACAGATTGAAGTACTTTTTTAAAAATCATTTTGTCACGATACAAGAAATGTACAAGCACTAACCTATACAACTAAATTATCAGTACCTCCACAGAAATTCTTATGGAATGTTTGTTAATACAATTCAATCTAAATATAAAAGGAAACTTGGATAACTATGTTTTCAGTAACGGTTTAATTTAGTTTTTGACAAATTATTCTTTAAAACAGGTTATATTTATATACAGAGTTTTGAAATCTGTGCATTCAAAGAACTCTGAATATTATTTAATATGGAAATCCTGATGTTAGTGCGGGTGTTTTGTTCTAGAAATTTGAGAAATTTAAAAAGAAATGGTATTATATCCAGGTTATAAAACATTCCCAATTCGTCTTCAAGCAACTAAAATCCACCGAAAGGCAGAATGATCCATTCAAAATAATGTGAAACTAGAATAAACTTTTTTTTTTTAAAAAAAGCTGATGCTTCTCAGTATAAAACGTGGCTAACTGATTTATTTCCATCAAATTAATTATCTTAAGACCTCGACGAGTTGTTAGAAGACTAGCTTTTTTTCCAACAGAAAGTCGATTTTTCTCTAAGAGTAATATTTGGTTGTCAATCGTGGGTCACTTTCAGCAATGTATCATTACCCTACTCTTAGACGGATGTTTTTAAGTCATGCTACCATAACCATATTATGTTTAACCATATTATTCCCAAACACTCGTATCTTACAAATGACATTTCGTGTTTAGATTTCCTTTTGGCATTTTTAACTCAAGATCTAAGACGAATGCTGATCTTTGAAATCACCAATAAGCAATGTAGAAACATGACATGGGATAAAAGGAATTCCATTTAGTGGCTTGGAATATCGCACTAATCAATTTGTATTGATTTTAGGGACAAAAGCTGGCATGAATAACCTTAGAATTTAGCCTATTGGTAGAAAAAAACCTGACCACTTAAAGCAAATTAATGGACTTAGTTATGAGATAGTTCCCCCTCTCAAATCACACTGTAGCCTGTTCAAACCCCTTGTTACCCATTGGCTAGTTCCAATTTGCTGCTGACATGACTTAAGTGCCAGCCAATCACTGAAGGTTATCTCCTTCGTGAGCGGTCAAGAAATGTCAATTATTGCCCTGAACGTGCTGTAACCATTGTGTCAGTGCACGCGAGTGGAAAGATAAAATGACACAAGTGAACTCGTGTGATCGAAATCCACCATGATGCATATTCATGGTATGGATTTCTACATTCCGATTCTTCTAAAACATCTTCAGATAACGCTGGCATTAACAGCAAATTTCCATCTTGCATCTAAAACTAAAAAAAAAATAGTTATGAAAAATAGCATCTGGCATTGGTGACATTTATACTATTTAAAAATGTATAGGACTATAATTTACTGAATGTTTCTGGAATGGAAGTTTAAAAACAACCCTTTTAATGCAAACCATAATAATTCTGATATACAAACCTTACCTTTAAAAGTATCATGGTATTAATGGCATTTGGAATTTTAATATTGCTTTAACATACTATGATTATTGTCATCTACAAACTTGTTGTAATTTATTACAAACCTTTACATTTGTCAACTACAACGCTTGAAAACTCTAGTACTTAAAGCGGCAATTTAATATTTTTAAGTTATATTTTTAAAATATATTAAAATAAAGCCTTAAAATAGATGGTATCTATAAACAGTCCAACCTTGTTCAAGAATAATCCTATAATTCACTATTGCCAGATGAGAAATTGACAAAAATATCACTTTCAACATTAAATTCAAACATTTGAAGATAGCTAATGCATGGGGGGAATGGGAAAACAAGGAGGTAATTGTGTTATTATTTCCGATGTGAAAGATGTTTCAGTGCGGAAAATAATGCCTATGATTGTATAATAGTGAGTTGACAACCTATTGAGCAAAACACATAGAAATAAATATGTTTTGGCTTTCTTCGAAAATATGAAATTCCCGCTTTAAAATTAATTCGCTTTCAAAACGGCTTTGTTTACAGTGAACGACTGTTATCATTTCTATATTAATATACGTATTGAACAATCGGTCGGATTAAAAGCTGATTTATGAAGATAAATTATCATGGCTTGCATAGATTTACTTCCTCTTTAAAGTACGAGGTCTATTAATTTAAACTTGTCATATTTCCAATCTGTTGTCACAGTTTTATATTATTAGCGTCCCACGTTATCATCACGAAAACCGTTACATCACTATATAATATTTATGCACCACAATTCTCAACGCTATCATTAGACCAGGAACATCTCATTAATCTGTATATAGTTATAGTTATTAACCAATACAACTAGATCATATCGACAAGTATTTTTATATTGATATAATCAAATCTAAAACTAAATAGAAAGCATTCTGACAAAACTGCATTGAGAACTGTACCCACAGGACAGTTTGGATGTTTAAACAGCGTAAATAAAACATATACCTCGGTTAGCAACGCCTTTTCTCCGTACATGCCAACAAAGATATAAAAGAGTACCTTTTATCGTAATGAAATTATAATACATATTTTATATACCGACAATGCATGAAATCATTAGATCATAGAGAACCACCGTATTCATTAAGAGAAAGCCTTATTTAATACACGAATTGTCTAATAATGACATCGAAATATAATTAAATTTCATTTACCAGCCTGGGTGACTTTGAATAATTGATGTAAACGGTTTTGTGTTTCATATGATTTTTAGTGGTTGATAAGTTTCAATGATTAACATCCAAAGCAAGTACGATTTGATTTTTGCTATAGATATAATCGTTCTAGTTGATTTCCTATTGATAAAAAACTATTAGCTAATCACCGAGCACTGTGCTTCAAACAGACTTAATGTAAGAATAGGAAACTGTGTTTGTATGCATGCACCAGATATAGACCCAAAGTGTAATTTCGAGAAAATAACACTGCTCTATCTAATTGTTAGAAAAAGCACAAAGGACTCCAAACGTTCATATACCGGTTTTCAGGTGCTTTTTTTCTTTAAAAAATTAATATAAATATAACAGATTTTCATGGTCAAAAAAATAAATGGGCAATATGCTTCTTTCATGACAATATCTCATTACTCGCAACACTGACAGTAGCACGACGGCTGGATAGATGGGCATCCACCGGAATTCCTGTCAAATCCCAAGGTGAGTTTCTGACCACAGCGTTTGACAAAACGAACTATTTCATTGGTCAGTAGACGTGATACAGTAGATGGAAAACTAGGGAGGAAAAAATGTTAGCTTAGGACATCAGTGTCGAGTTGGCTAAATCAAACGGAATATTGAGCAGAATATGGTACAATCATTACAATGACTGAACATATTTGGTTTCGAATTTCAGACGGTAGAAAGTCCTGTTTAACTGAAAAGTGTCCTGAACCAGTAACGTTGGCCGTTGCAGCTTGCAAATTCGCCGAGGAAAAAAACCGAAAGCTTCACTTTCCCCTTTTTAAAAAAACGAGAAGTAATTCTGCATCTAATATAATACATCTATTTTTATTCCAGTGGTATATCCAAGTTATTACAAGAAACAGACAACCGACGACCCCTTAACCCTACATACTAATATAAAATATACGTTATGTCATATGTGTTTATTATTGTATGTATATGCTGCTATAAGTGTATGCATTATTAAGAATATTAGTTGAAAAACGACCCGCCCTTATGTTTACGTTTGCATGAACGATGACATTCAAAATTCTTTTCAAATAAACAAGGACAGATTTGTTCATCTGACAATCTGTTGCCCATGTGCTTCCAGCCCACTATATTTTAGTAATGTAAACTTTGACTACGCTTTATTATCAATTTTATTCCATAATATTTGTGAAAAGGCCACAATGCTTTATTTATCTAAAAACCGTGTTCCTTATTTTTACAGTATGTGGTTTCACCATGGCATATTCTTCATATATATATATATATATAATTGGTGATCTATAAGGGTCTTTCTATAGTCGTTCCAGAAAGGTCAATATTACAACATCTTATATCCGCTCGTGTATTGTGTCTTAGAGTGAATCCAAAGTACCTTTAATATGCCTAAGAATGATATTGAAAAAGATGTACTGTGGATTAAGAAATAGGTTACGTCCAAAGTAGGTTTAATATGTCTTAGAATGAGTCTCTGCCTAATGTAGATTTACCGTGTATTGGAATGAATTTCTGTCCAAAGTTGGTTTACTGCCCTAGAATGAATTTCGGTCCAAACTATGTTTGCTATGTCTTAGAATGAAGTTCATCCCAAAATAGGTTCACAGGGTCTTCGAACGGATTTCGGGCGAAAGCTGTTTTTCAGTATCTTAGAACGAATTTCTGTCAAAGGTAGCTTTGCTGTGTATTAAATGCTGTTCTGTCCGCATTAGGTTAGCATATAAGTTATTTCGGTAGAATGTAGGGTTATTTAGTCTCAAATAAGTTAGAACTCAAAGTATATTTACTAAACTTATATCCACAATATGTGCACAATAGAATCGGAAAGTCTTGCAGATATTGATCATATTATTTATATTTTTCACTGAATCTAATAATTTACTATTTAATTCATAATAAAAAAGTACAGATATTCAATTGGTAGACATTTACACTAACCTTCATTTAAACTACCACACTTTTTTGCAATCTACATTGGTCGTAAATTAAATGCTTAAGGTAACTTTTAGTTTGACCATTTTTAGTTGTTTCTAGTGAAGCTCCCCGCCTCCCCACCGTTTGAGTATTACTATACAGTCGTGGGACTAGGTGAAAATCAGCCAGTTTTCTTCAAATTTTGGAATGTGACCCCCACAGACAATACAGTTTTGTTAAAGAGAATCCTGTCATCAAGTTGTCAAAGACAATACCTTGTGATGATGTGGTGTATAGGGCATGTTAAGTATCATATTACACTGCTCTATATATTTAGATTGTTCAAGTTATAAGCCTTTTGGGTCAGATTCTATAAGACTTTCAAATCACATTCAAATTAAAAAAAAAAAAAAATAAAGTAAATATTTAATAAATAAAAATTACATTTGGTTCAAATATTACATAAGGTTATACTACTAAGCTTATGATACATGTATTTTAAATAAGATAATTGAAGAAGCTTTAATTTATTGCATAAAAAAATTTATAAGGTCATGTTCATATACAAATAGAAATAAAAGAAAGATACACGCAATAAGCAAAGATAAATATGTTTACATGTACATAATTATACAAAGATACACAACTTTACAAAGACATGAACAAATTGTATACAAAAGATCCTAAACATTCTAAAATTTCTATTCATCATCAGTATCTTAAATTGTTGAGAACCACGGTAGTAAGACACTGGCTCGCTAGCCTGGCTGGAGGCCGCATGTTCGATCCCTACATTGGACAAGAAAGTTCATCGGGATATTTCTGTCTGGCTTCACCTTGTCAGTGGTTCGGATGGTACGAAAAACCGAGGCCCAGGGTATACAATGCGTGAATGTAAAAGATTCCTTGGCAGTTGGAATTCGATATAAGGGTAGGCCATGATGCAACTGTCTGGACAAAATTCCTGTCATAATACATTGTTTAGCGAATGTCCGTCTTTATTTGATGGACAGAACAAGATTACAAAAGGCGTTTTTTGTACAATCAGGGGTCATAATCCAGCAAGTTACGGTCTGAAGTATCAAGATTAGTAACCTAGATCTTTGGGATATAAATATGTAACTGGATGAAAATTGTGACCTCTAGAGGATTTGGAAGCTAAAACGAGATCTGGCTCGATTCATGCCAATATCGAGAGAAACCAAAATCTTTGGGAGAAATGCCCATATTTCAAGTTCAGTCAAAATGGGATAAAAATTGTGACATGTAGAGTGTCCACAAATAAATTATGGACAGATAAATGGACAGGGTCGACAGCAGTATACATCCACAACAAAATGTCGTATAAAAATAAGGACTGAACGAAATGAGCTTCCTCAAATTAAAATAACAGCTCTGGTTTCGGGCAATTTTTTTACAAGGGACTCAAAGAACGAGGCTAGACATATTCCACAAGTCCTGTCAAACGGTGACCTGTATTCTTATCTGTAGAGCATGCACAATAAATACTATGGAGGTAGATTGGAATAACCAGATGCTTTAGATTGCTATTCGATTGAGACTTCTGGCGTATTTCGCCGAACATAAATAATTTGAAATTATAGTAAAAATGGAAACAATTGAATGTAAATCAATTTACATTCATATTACATTAGTATATATGCGTTGCGACCCATTTGTAACAATTTCTAGGTCCCAAATATTATCAATTTAGCACCTTTAATCTTAAAATATTTGTAAATTCTGTACAAAAATACACACTACTTTGTCTTGGGTCTAACCCTACAAATCCTTGTCCAATTAAACTACATATCTTCTGTTTTCAGAAAAAAAATGATTATAAATGCTCACCTTTATTGAAAGATGTCAATTTTTTATTCTGGCATCCAATACCATTCATTTTAATGACAAAACTTGGTTTTGGGAAGAAATAAACAACTGATACCAATTATAGTAAAGAGCTTTTTATTTTCTAAATCAAAATGTTGGCATTTGATACTCTCAATAGCAGGCAGGTTAAAAGTTGTCAACACTTAACAGGGTAATAATGCTATCAAGTGGGACATGTTGTTTAGACTAACATACCAGCGAATTAAATGTCAGTGAACTGGACACAAGATAAACATCCAAAATTTAGCCCGTTTTTGGAACCTAGTCTCTACACTGTATAGATTTTCGTCCACATGCACAATGAAACAAGGATTTTAATAAAACCCAATCATAAAAAAACCCTCTCTATTTCTATATTGCAACTCTCTGATGAAACTTTTACATTTGTTTGAAGAAAAAGCTTATTCGCACTGCACATAAAGGGGGATTTATCTTCTAGCTAACTACATTGACAAAAAACTCACAATTTGTGCGGACGTGCCTTCTTCAAGAAAATTAGTTCTTTTGTTAAAAAGAGATTTAGACTGCCGTCGGCTAACTAACTTCGCCGAGTGTCTTACGCCTCAATTTACGCTTCTCTATTTGAAATACCACAACGACATGATGAACAAACCAATGCAAATTTATTCATTTGTTCTTTATCGATTTTTTAACCACAAAAAGGCGCCTTGAGACAAAGAAGTTTAATATTTAAGCTCACTCACTACAAAAACGGTCGCCAATCCGATTTACAAATTGAGAAACTATCTTTCGCCAATTTTTCCTTTTCACCGCAAGGAGTTATTAATTTCCTCGGTGCTAAGAAATTAAGTAAATTTGATGATTACGGCATCATTGCTCAAGCGATTATTACTTTGTGGCGAATGGGCGTCAAATCTCTTGAAATCCGTCATCTGACAGGAAGCGATCAAAGTCATTGCGCATGACGCTGGAATTGTTTCCGGTTATGGGTGATTGTCGTAAAATTTGTCTGTGTATTAGACGAGGAGCTAATAATGAAATTGATATTAGGTGACTATAATAAAATATTACTCATACGCAGTTGAAAGAACAATAAGGGAAAGGCAGAGAAAGTTATAACTATAGGAATATATGGAAATGGAAAGATCAATTGCACACAAAACAAAGCTAATTCCCCAACAGAATGATGACGGCAACTTCCGGGTTAAAACCACCCTGAAATCACCTTTCAATTACTAGGCATTTGAAGTTGTGAAAATGTCAATAATTTCTTGTAGAAAACTTAACGGTTGACTAAGCTCACTTTATTACATTCAGTTGAAAATATCAGTTGTCAGACATAACCAGTACAATATCCATGTTAACAAGTAAACCTTCACGGGATTGTTTAATGATGCATCCATTTTATTTAATAATATTGTCCATTTCTTGAGCACCAAATCAACTCATAAGCATGTTCAGAGGGTCATTAAAAGCTATAAACTCTATAAAAGTCTATTGAGTTTAGTATACATAAGATTGTTTTAACACACGAATGTTTAATTTTCGTTATTATTTGAGGTAATTGGTTCCATAGTTTTAAAGTAGCAGTGTTAAAGCTTCTGTGTAATTTTGATGATGAAATAAAGAAACAATTTGATGCTGGACTCTCAATATACGATTTGTCTGGTATATTGATCTAAATGGCTGGGTTAAGCTTTAATCCTAAACCCGCATCAATAATTTGGCGAAGTCACGGAAAATTGCCGCATTAGATGATTGACTTACAAAATAGACCAGAAATAATTAGTGGTGTGAACCCAAAGAAAGATCAATTCGTGACGTCTTGTAGCAAATTTACGAATAGCTATGAATATTTTAAGTCTGACATAAAAACCAGCTTTGTTTTCCTGTCATATTATACCCCCCCCCCTCCTATACATCCACCAATTATACTAATACAATTGTTAGTATCATTTTAGTTGTCCAACTTGTATGTAATTTGTATTTTTGTAAAACGTCGTTCGTCCATGTCCATTATTCAACACTCAATTTCTGGTTTTATTCAAATACAAAAACAATATATGTTGTGCCTTGTATTAAAATTCTACAGATGCTGTTTCTATATGGACGCATTGAAAATAAAACCGTAATGATATTAAACTGATAATTATAAATTTTCTATTCAGCTCTGATGGTGATGGTGGTAGATCACCGCCACCATACTTCTTTAATATAGTAATACCATATAGATTAGCTGGTGCTCGATCGATACCAAATATGTCGAATCATATGATTGAATAGATTTTGACCAATTACAACACTCGAGACAATTCTACTGTGTTCAATAGCCATTCGTATGGGTCAACATCATTAATTAGTCCATAACCTTTGTACTAACCTGTCTCATAATTCACGGTGTAAAAGAGATGAACATAATGACCAGGCGGTGATCAAAAGGCCACCAAAAACACAAGGGAGCAAAATGTCCATTTTCCTAGCTAGTAAATTTAATTGCGTGCGGGAGGCAAGACGAATAATACAGCAATTCTTATAAATATGAAATATGCACATCTCCATTTTAAAGAAATTCGATGAACCCAACTTTTCTCCTAATGCCACTCAAATCTCAAGGGAGTGCGCAAGATTAAGATTTATTGCGCATGAAATTGCGAGAGTAATTTTTCCTTTAGTGAAGTTACAAAAGGCGTTACTTATGGGATTTTCGACTTGTGACGGCGGTGCTGATTTTAAATAAAGCATATTGCCTTATATTAATGACAGCTGAGATGGGTTATTTGTTTTTGGCGGGAAGATATATAAACGATGCATTAGGGAGGTACTTTTAACCATTAGTTAAATCTCCATGGAGTACACGACAGGTTTTATCTATGTTCATTTCATGTGAGTATTACTATCAATCGACGAATTAGTTTTATCAAGGCTTAAAATATAGATTGTTACAATTGTTACAAAACGCAGAAGTTCCATTTTGGGCATAGGGTGAATGACAGTTCACCAAACCTAATAATACGTTTGTGTATTAAAACATTCAATCCTGTTACCATACCAAGCAAGCAAAATGCGGAAGTTCCCGCCTGGACATACAGTGAATTGCAATTTATCAAGCCTATGTTAAAATACACTTTTTTAAAGACACAATCCTGTTACCAAGCAAACATGTATATGAATAATTTGATGAACGATTTTCGCAGAAGTCTTTAAACCGCAGATTTGGTGAAAACTAACAAAACAAAACGTTGTCTAGAAAGATAAACGTTTGTGTTTACTGCCAAGAATAATAGCGTGTTGACGAAACATTTACGTAGGGGGATCAATTTAACTTGATAATGTCATTACATTAATCTCTTTAATAGTGTTAATGTCGTATTCAGTCCAAATCTGATTTACATATTAGACTATCAGAAATGAGAGAAAAATATCGAGTGACCAGTTGGGATCAAACCTAGGCGCCCTTTTTCGGAAGCCAATCCGCATTATACCATATGAAAACAACAAATCATACTCATATACATATGACCTTTACTACCAAGCAGATAATTAAGGTTCGTAATTGTTTGAGAATCGCCATACACTATAAAAAACGTCACCGATTTGCGTGTTCAATCGCAGTATATCATTGATTTAAGTGTATCACGTGAGCATGGGTTTGTTGGTTACGTCATTTAAGAATTATGGTATGCAGACGCTGTTTTGGCAACTTTTAACCTTGTATATCACTGATTGGGGGTAGGTTCTCCATATTGTATGCTGTCAGATAGCCAAGAGTAAACTATTGAGAAATGTAAATCAAATTTTAGAAGAGTTCACTAAGAAATATCAAAGATCATATAAGGAAACGTGAATTAAATTAAGAATCGACCATACCCTGGTGTCTACCCCTCGTCTGCTTAGATCATTAGACCCTATTAATAATTCTGACAGAACTATTTCATGTTATTAAAATTCATAAAATATGAACCCATGGGAATTTCCGACCATTTTATTTTTTCACACAATTATTTCTTAACAAAGCGCGCGAATCTTAAAATTAACCATTGTTACCAAAGGTTCCTTTTTGTAGTGGCCTCCGATGTTAGAAGGTTTTTGTGGATTATTTTGTATTATTTGCAAAGAATGGCCCGGTTTCGCGCACATGCATGCGTCCAAAAGTCGTGTGCATATCAAAGATTACTTTCCTGATACTTTTGCTTTGTAATTGCTTTTTTACATTGAATCAACACATAAGGGATTGACATCCCGCCCTTCACTAAGTGCAAATCGAATTCATATAATATTTTCAATAAAGTCGCACGAGATAATTTTTTCCCAATTCAATTCTCATTCAAAATAGATGAACCTTTTCTCATCAGTTTAAACCGTTATTAAAGTTTAGAAAATGTTAATTTCCAATTTAACTTTCGTGGGTATTATGCGAATCCCATTCCATACAAATTCCATGCATTTTGACAATATGAACACGTGACCGCGCATTTCAGCTTTCATTTCGTAATGAGGTTGGGGTCACGTGATTGATTGGCATTTGATTGTGTGATGACGTAAGGTCAACGTCATCAACAAATGCCATTTATGCCTCAAAGTCAATAAATAATGTTTAGCGATATCTTTATTTATGAATATTGGGTAGATAGATTACTTTATCACACTTTCCCATTCCCACAAAGACATGCCACAATTGTGGCAATGGCGGATCTATTGAATGTGTAAAGAGTTTGAGCTTGTTATATTTAAATAGGGGAAATTAGAAAATAGCTTTTAAATAATTGTCTGTAACGCACATTATGAAGTGGTTCTCTGTGATTATTTTAATTGTCAATATTTCGTAACCGCCGCCATATTAGCATTCAGTAATGCTGTTGTTGATTTAGTTTGGCGTCGATAATCAGTTTGTATTCAAGATTTTCCGATAAATTACCGCTCGTTTCTACAAGGACGGAAAGATAGTTTGAAAGCCTATGGTTGTAACTGGCCACTTTATGGCAATGTAACTCCGATACGCCGACAGATTTTGAATGCTTCTTGATTTCATAGCGAGAATAGTAGAGCCGGTTAATGTTGCGTCAAAAACCTGCATCTACACCTTTTGAATGCAGTATGAAGTACTAGAATCATTTCAGTAATGGGAACGATTCAAGTGATTCTTAAATTTATAAGCCTACTCCTTGATATCTGGCAAACAAGACAACGCGGACTTTGAAATCAAAATTTATTACTTTAACAGTGACGGTTATTTTGTGTTATTCAAAGTATGTAGAAGGGAGGGGGTCTTTTTAATGAATATTTTAACTGGGTACTGTATAAATCCACACCGAAGCGACATTAAAGTTGCCATCAGAAACATAGTCTACAAACCTTTGTCAAAACTGTATTCTGTTCAAACTTTACTTATTACTTATATAGAAATGGAAGCCAGATTGTCTTTCGTCTCTTGAGAACTTGAACATGATTTTAATGATGTATATAAAAATGCACTTATTACTGTACAATGATATAAGCCTTTAAACGGTTCAGTAATAAACGTAGGCCTGTGTCTTGGTGATCGTGATATTTCTACAATTGTAAATTGAATCCATGTGTTTCTGGTAATTTTATCTAACGCCTTTCTTTGATGAGGTGCAGGCAATAGTTTGTAAATTGTATATGAACCCTTTTCTACGTCTGCTCACATCTGTCCGTAGTCCAATGTTACATAGGTTGGCATTTTCCGCCAAAACAATCAACTATTGTATAGTTGAACGTAATACACACGCATGTGCTGTGGCAAAAGTTGCATTTCCGGGGCGGGTGAAAATAAAAACACGAAACGAAAGTAAAAATAAACACGGGGAGTTTTCTGTATTTGATGGAAATATTATTAACTGACAAATGAAAATATTATTATGAGTCATATCAACCAGTATGAAAGGGTCACTAAATTTATTTAATATTTAACATAACACGTATGCGAAGGTTGTGTGGTTTAAGATCAGACGCCATTACATTATTGTTATCATTTCGTTTCGTATCTCCGCCTTGTTCAGATATCACCAACAATAAACAAATAAACCGTGGTTTCGTATTATATATTTCATATCCACATCTACTTTAGGATTAGAAGAAATGCATATTTTAGGGATGTTATCTTGGTAAGAGAATACATACAAAAGTGACAGACATAATGGACCACCATTATAGTGCATGTTCTCTACATTAAGTTTATGTGATTTATTGTTTCAATGTGATTTGCACTTCCTGACTTTTGAAAGTGGGAAAAAAGGACCAGCGTCTGTTTCCCAATTCCGCTTTATTCTACGTTTACATAGGCAACTTAAGAATCCCTAAATAAAATCACAAGAAACCTCCATTGTTCAAATATTCATTCGTTTTTAATTACTTGAGTGATATTTAGAGATTGAGCACAATACAGAAAACAACACAATTCATATGGAAAGTAAGCAATGGTCTCTACCTGTTTAGCAAAACGATAAGAGAACATTTGTCGAAACGTCGTGATATATGTGTACAAACAAGACATTGTTTTCCATATTAATTGTGATGTGTGTGTGTGTGTTTTTTTAAATTCTTTTTGTGTGTTGATATTAATAAAATGGAAATATAATAAAATTTGGGGATGGGTTCCCAATTAACAGACAATGCATTCTTTAAAAAAATAATAATGCCAGATGGTAAACATGGGATAAAATCAGCGTTGTAACTTCATGAATTAATTTAAAGTCCCTAATGTTTATTATCTAATTATTCACCACAATGGTCTTGAGTGGTTTAACCGAAACCATTGCAGATAGAGAAAGAAAGCTTGTATTTTTTTTTTTTAAATCCATATTGTTTCACTCTTTGAACTTATATTTACTAATCCTAATACCATTTTATTTCAAATCAATAAATTTATCATATATTTAGTTTTCATCATCAATGTATTTCAACATGCAGGACATCTGTGGAATGAACTGGGCTAAATGCGTGCAATGGCTGGGGTTTTTCTTGCCCCACATATGCGTTCAGACGCTTAAGTTAAACTGGTTTAACAATCCCCGGGCCCTTAAATTTTACATTATGTGAGTGCCTGGATAACCGTTGTTATATACTTGCGAAAATATTGGGAAGTGATCCCTTCGATTATCAAGTCACTTACACAAATGGACAATGATATGCCTTAACATTTCTATTTGAATTTGTCTCATAATTTAATTAAGGTATTTATTCACATTTGGATTTACATACTTATCCGATACTACGTGGAATCTCGGAAATTCCGTTTATAAACTAAAGATAATATTTCTACAAACATTACTTCTCAAAAATACATTGATCTATTCTCAATACGCCTTTATTTTGTTACAAACTAACGAAAATTCTTCATTGACATGTAGTGACATTTGTTCAACAAAATATCCAAAATGCCAACCACTAATTCAGAATAATATGTTTATATATAGATATAAATCTATCTTGTAGCATTTCACACGTTCTTAGTCAACCCAGCTTAAATTGTTGCTAAATTTATAACAATGGCAAATGACACAATAATAGGTAATTTTAATTTGGGCCAATTATTGGTCAATACGGTACACAGTTATGCAACTATTATAGGTCAAAAGGAAAACCCATTGTAAGCCCTGGGCGTTGATTTTCTTATGGATTGATGAAGCAATTTGTTAAAGTGTGTTAGGAAAATTAACAGAAGTTGATTTACAATATTCTGCAATGCACACTGTGCCCCCCTCTCCTGAAATCTGGCAAGTTTGGTCTCGAATATTCATTTTCCGAGAAGAAGGATGGCTGCGGGAGGTAATTAGATACGGTTTTTTCTAGGTTTCTGGACTTTACAATTGCTATACACCCTACAAATAATCGTTTGTGCACGATGAGTGTAAAAACCCGGGTATCGTTGCTGACATCAACAAGGTCTACAAAACATATATGTCCAAAATCCGTGTCAGATGATAGTTTGATATCTAATCATTCAAAACACGTTGTTTTAAATACACAGGGGTTTGGTCAAACTGGACATAAAATGTATTTCATAAGTATCGTCACCTTCATTAATTCAATCTGAAACTAACAAGATCTTGTATTGTGCCGTGAGATTCTAGTATTAAAAATTATGGTATGACACAAACGACAAATTATTATACTGTACACGTTTTACTTTTTTGTTATATTATATGGATATCCATACAACAAAAAAATAAATCCGAAATAATACCCGATTCACTCCTATGTCATGATTTGAATTAATATATCCACCAGTCTTAACGTGGGCTTATAGTCTACGTCACAATACCGTAAATTGTGTGTATGGTTAATATCAAAAATGACTTAGGCATATTTATTATTTTGCACCTTGGGTTTTTTATTTGCTTTCTTTGATTATAAAGTTGCAGGTGGATGAATAGTGAGAAACCATTATGCGCTTCGTTATTCAATGACGTATTTCAGCCTTTTTATGCGCTCATATAACAAAATAGACAAAAAATTACTTACAAATGAAATAATTACAACGTAAAACATATGTATCACTTGGCTCACAACTGCAAATTACCGTTCTTAATACATTTTCAGTCTGCTCAATATCATTTTAGATAGGAATACGTCAGAATTATGTATAGTTGCCAAACCCTGGATCCATTTGTTTTTGCGACCAAGGGGTTACCATTAATTTTAATGTCAGAATTAGGTACAGATGCTAAATTGGGCTGATGACATGAAAGAGTTTAGCATGCATATCAAAACACTCTGTTAGTTAAATACTTGTAATTTATATCATACTGTTGTCGGCCAAATACTGAAAACTTTTAAGGCAGACTCTTGCAGTTCAGTTACATATAGATCCCTCGGTTATATTAAATTGGTGTATTTGTGGAATGTATATGAATATCTGGCATATTTGATCTCCATATTTGTATTTATGACCTTAGAGTCAGTCATGGTTTGTGTTTTTGTTGTTGTTTTTTTTTTAAACTCATGCTGTATTTGTTGCCGGTACTCAAGTTAAAATATGCCAGTCTAGTATAAATAAAAGCCCAAAGTAAGATAAGAGTAAGAAGACGTCCTATGAAAAGTTGTATGAGGTGCTCTAAACGGTAAACATCACCCGTCATGTACATTAGTCACTTCAAGGAATAAAGTATACCGGAAGTTCAAGGATTCTTGTTGTATTCTAAGAATAAAAATACCGGAAGTTGCTAATGTTCTCTTTAGATTAGCTACAGTATCATTTTTCCGGTTTGACATGGTACCCAACTTGGCTCGTGGGTTTTCTTCAGCTCCTCCCACTGCTAAGAAATGAATTGAACCATATTTCGTTAGTCCTGAAATGGCCTGTATTGTGCCAAGTGGACGTTAAACCTCATTTCTCTGTCTTCCTAGTGCTATTTTGTGCCTATTTCAAATAGAGACTGATTTACCGCGTTGCTTCACTGCCTCAGTAATATCTCATGTAAGAGGTCATTAAGACAGACATAACTTCAATTCTATTAGTATTGACCCGTGATTTGGTATTGTATTTTTGTTTCCGTGTTTACTTATTATTATGTACTGTATTGTATATTACACATCGCCATTTTACTTGTAAAAATGTCAAGGTTAAGGTCAAGTTTTGTAACTAACAGAAAAGTAAGGTATCATGCCAAACCGTGTACTGAGTTAAACCGCGATACTGCATGGTAATGTTAAACTGAAGAAGCTATTTTTATCCCCGCCCCCGCTAATGCGTCTAGTTTTAAGACATTATTTTATCATATCTAAACAATATCATACTCAATTCATGAAACATTAGATATTTTAAAAAAGATTTTTATAAGTGTATTTTGTGATATACATGAGTAAGTAACAAATCAAACTAGATGTAAACTGGTACCTTCATATTACATTTATCTACATATATACATTTACTTACTTTTATAATACATACATACTCTTTATATTTGATATCTGACTCATTCATTCAACTTTCAAGCTGATCGTGGGAATAGCAATAACTCATAATTTGGCATTTGTGTGTAATAAAATAATAACGGCTAGATAAAACGCTTTTTATACGGTGTGGCATTTCCAGTATTGTTTGACAAGTGTATGTAGATGTAATTATGATATAATAGTAATAATATGGAATTAATTCAAGGTCTGCTTTCTCAACATATTGCACAATAAATAACACCTACACTGAGAATTAAAAGAGCGGTGATAATAGGTATCAAAATCAAAAAAATTCAATATGATAACCAATCTTCATATTCTAAATGCGACATCTTTGTATTTTTAATACTCCCCCCCCCCCCCAATACTAACGACTACCCCCGTATTGAAAAAACAAACCCGCCCAGATTAACTATGCATTATAAAAATTATTTTTATTAGTATTTACATTGGTTCCTTAGGATCGATTTATTTATATGTCTTAAATACATATTGTAATAATAAAATCAAATCAGCCTATTCTGCGTAAAATAGTACATATTTTGACTTTTCATATGTGAACGTCCTCGCTTGATGTGCCTTTAAACAAATGATACATATTGTACATTTTTCATACAGCAGATTAAGGAGGGTATACGTCAATATTCATTTAACAAAATAATCATAATATGAAAAATTCGTGTTAATGAAATCTCTCTAGCGTATTATTAACAACAGTTAAGCCGCTTACCTTATACGCTACACTCAACTATTTGAAAGAAAATGAGAGAAAAATTGTCGGTTAGATAAAGCGAAACGCAATCAAGACCAGTTGATTACAAATCTCCGCCTGGATTTGACACATTGGCTTACTAAAACGAGATACAATTAGGAAAATCAAGGTTTAGTTCACTTCTTAAAACGTTTCATTAGCTCTGGACAAGGAATTGTTAGTGAGATAATACATTAGAAAATCGATAAATTGAAGTGGAGTTTCGATGCAGGAGACGTGTCATTAATAAATAATTTATATTTTGTTTAAAGTTGTCTTTCCTTGATTAATGATAATATTATTTGCCACCAAATCATGAATACCTCATCCATGACTGCTACAGATAAATATTAAAAATGAAATTAGTATCCGACTTCAGGGGGTATTGTTGTCTGATTAATATAGAATTGTTTTCATTTTTCTTATTCTTTTTTTTTGTGTTGGTGGGTGGGGATAGTGGTAAAATGAGTTGAATAGTATCCCCTTTTACTGCGCCATTGGAAATTACCTTATATAAATATAATGGTTTACTTATTTATCACCGATGCAAAATTTAATATTCCAAATCATTCAGGTTAGCATGTAGAAAATGTTACTTCCTGCAATAACTTATTATTTAACCTGCCATTCAATATGATATTTTGAATGATTAAGTTATGTATTATGCAAATGTATTTTCGATAAATATTATTGTATTCACAACTGATAAGACTGTGGCTGTAAACAGTATGTGATTCATAGAAATTATATCTAAAATCTAACCTGAAATCTCAACAGGGATTTTATCTACATACTGTGTAATAATAATTGATTCTGAAAGTTTCACTTGTTTTAGTTTAGTACATACTATCCTAGAGCTTTTGGCTTTAGAATAAAAACTATTTAAACTATTACATTAATTTGAAGGATTATACTAACCATACAAAAATATGCTGTGTGAGTTATTGAAGAGTAAGCTATTTCTCAGCCAAAGTTCCCACTTGCATTAAAGAGAAACAAATGTGTATCCATATGATATATTTATTATAAATTTTTAAGGAATTAGTATTATAATTCAGCTATTAAAATCTTCAAACAACAAGTTATTCAAATAAAAAAGAAAAACAGTCGCTATTCCGTCAGATAAATGGGGCATGAAATATTGAGCTTGGTTTCTGGCATTTGCGTCAATGAGTTCAGGTCTGTTAAGTTGACATGCAGAGTAAGGGTTGGGGCAAAACATGTCTATCGACTAATTCCCGTTAAACACGTATATCAATCTCCGCGATTGAAAGTAGTTCCCTTATGTCGTGTTTTGCCAATAATCAGCGTGCAAGTAAGTCTAGTTTTTCTGTGTTCAGAATGAACATATCCCATTTGCTATACATCAACGTCGAGTGCTTGTTGTAACTCCTTAACCCTATTATTTGAATTGGCTTTTTATCAGTATATTCATTTATATTGTAAATGCAAAGAAGACAACATTTGATATAGTAAAATATATATAAACATGTTTTTAACACTGATGTCTCCACTGAGTATACTATATAATAGCTCTTCTAAAGGAGGGATTAATAACATACTCAAAATTAGTGAGGCAAGGGATATAAATGGTATTCTTAAGATACATATTATATCGTTATAGCTCCTTTAATTTTATGCTTATAAAAGATAACGCTCGAATACTATCAAACAATTAATTGAAAAATAATATGCTTATTTTCTCTGTCTTATTTTAATTTCATAATAATTCAACAGCCAATCCATAAAATGGTAATTTTTGTCATTTTTTTTAAAAAACACGTTGTATAAGAAATATTAGGTTTTAATCCAATGTCCCCAGAAAATAAAGAAACCCCAGCAAATACAAAAAAAAGGTTAAACAGCTTAAATATTGGTGATATTTTTGCCATTTTTCAAAAACACACTAAAGGAGAAATATTATATCTTTTAATCTGTTGTCCTCGGAATTTTATAAGAAATTAAGATGGATTATACAACTTGCATATTCAGCCTTAGATACACGTCAGTATAAGGGATTAAAATGGGTGAACTTTGACCGGTAGTAAAGTTTATCCTTGGTCACAAAGTATTTAAAAGAAAAACAATGACCTAACTATAAAGTGGAAATTTAAAAAGACAAAATATATGTATCGAATGATTGTGAATATTGTGTTTCATGAACAAAAGATGGAGATTATGGTACAGTATGCAATAATTATTATGTTATTATACATGTTACAAAAATAAAATGGAGATAGACCTCATACGTACAACGCCTAGTTGTAGCAGAGAAAGTATTTAGTAAAAATAACCAACAATATTCTCAAAATAAATGGTTCTCAAATTATTAATTAAAATAACTTTCACGTTTATCCTCTTATAAAGCATGTATCAAATGTTTTTTACACTCTGCATAACCTAAGCTGAAAATGCTCAGTGTCATTCCACATGCATCATAATATTATGTTCTTAGGTCTGCTTATGTGCTTTTCTCTGCTTAGCCCAAGAAGAAGATGTACATGTACATCATGGAACTCATGCAAGACATTCACCTAATGAACATCTACAACAAATTTGAACATTTTACCTCAATTAGAGGCAAAACTATTGTGTCCCCAAAAAGTCTGACGGTGAGGCAGATGCGGAGTATTCTCATCAGCCACGTCAGTCAAGAGATTAACCTATTGCACAGTCAAGAGTCGAGCGAAGGGACAATAACACTCTTGCTGGCTTGGCAGTTCTAGAAAATAAATAATAGTCTTATTCTAAGTACCAGATGTTTATGTGTCCTACTTGTTGTGTAAATTATCCATTACAGCATATTTTACTTGTCCAGAGATTCCAAAAATATTTTAAAATCCAAGTCACATTTGAAAAGGTTTACGTTAACCCTTTCAAATCATGTAGTTGAATTTTTCCAATTTTTTTAATTAGGTGTGTTACGATGAAATTTGTATCATCAATTTATTTGAATATTGTAAAATAATACAATTTATTGGCCAGAATGAAGATTGGGACATATTATTCAATTACAACAAGAGTGTTATTGGGGCTTTAACCCATTTTTAAAAAGTCAAATGACAGTGAAGTGATCAATAAACATATATTGTGAATTGTTGATTTCATACACCTATTTAATATTATACTATATTCATTTTCTAATCTTTATTTCGATTTGTATGGAACAATTATGTATATCCCAGATGGATCGAAGAAGCATAGCCTAATTTCCACGCACTTATTTCAATAGGACCTATAAATGTGGGATTGTATGATAGACTGGCGTAAAGTTAACATTGTCCACTGAAAATCCTCAATAATCGAATGTCAGACAGGAAATAGTTGGACAATCATTTTTTAAGACCTCGTTGGTATTCAGCTCATTGGTATGTTAGAAGGTGCACCAGATATGAATGCTTACGTGAACCGGAAACTCTACATAACTCAGCTTAACCCTTTCTCGTCTAAGTATCACGACGAATAACATGTGACTTTATCGCCGAAAAATAATATGATCCCGGTGGGTGTCCATAATCATACCATATATCTTAATATTGCATAATATGACCTTTCAGACTATAATGAAGAAAGATATGAATGTAAGGAAAACATGGTGTCAGTAAACTAGAAATGTGTCCCGTTTTATCCTGACTTTTGTTAACTAATTCAATGCATCCTTTAAGCAAAGTTTCTATGACGTGCTATTCATAGACAGAGATTAAATAATTTTGAATTCTTGAGTGTGAATAAAAGCTAAGTTGACATACGACTAAAGAATACGTCTAGGTGTTTTTTACATGTCTCTTTATGTAGTTATTGTAATGCAAATTTAGACGAGGGCACTAATGTTAAAGTATATTATCAAGGAAAATAGTATAGTTTTTTAACGGTATTCAAGTGATCAATTAGAATTCAATTAAGATAACAATATCAAAATATCAACGATAGAGAATCTCTCGGCCAATAGATTTTATCAAATGGTGGATGGCGCTGGTTTGTTTTGATCCTTTACCATGTTTAGTCTGCAGAGGCATGCCAAATTCAATTCATTCTATGCATCCATGTAAATAATGAATTGATCCGTGTTTAGAGTTATATATGCACATAACCATGTACTTTTTTATGCAATAAAGTTATGTAACCTACATGTAGATAAGATAATCATTATTTTGCGTATGTTTCAATACTTTGATTTTTAATTACCAGACCAGGTGAATAGGATTTTCATAAAATCTGTTTTTCGATTTATTTACATACTTTCTTAAACCTAATTCTATTCATTGTGTCTAGTGTTAATCTGGGACTGTCATTTGGACTTTGTGCCAATTATTTCCTTTACATGTAGGCAGGATCCATTTCTTTTAGAATTAAAATATTGTCACAATATGTATCTACAAGTACTTGCAAATCGGGTACACGGCAGCTTGGTTGTCGATGAGAATAACCACTTTTACATGAAAAAGTTTTCTTTTTAAAAGTGAAAGCTAAATGTCGAGACATCTATTTTAACAATGTTCTTCTGCGTATGTATAAGTTTTATGAGGCGCCCTTTTAGTGGTGTTTAACAAACCTATATAAAAAAGGCTAATTCGTAATAGATTATCAGGCACTTTGATTCTCTACACTTCAAACGAGTGTAATGCCGGCTTTCCGCTGTCGGCCCCAGCATGCTATTTGAAATTTTATCAGATCCTCGTGTAAAATGTCGGGAAATTGCCTCCTATCATTTACGTAAGAGGTCGAAGAGGCTTGCAGCAGCAATCCACCTTATCATTGATAGATGTAAATATTGTATTACCCCAACCATGATATTTTACTCTCAATATACTTAACATTCAGCATTCAGGCTCCCCGCCCAGCTTGTTCCCTTTAACACCAAACATCTTCCTGTGATGTTTGGTGTTGTAAGAAACCCGCACGATCCTTGACGCCCAATGCATCACCGAGCGTAGTGTTTATCCCAGGAGAGGTTGCATTAAATGCCACTAACGTGAAAGATTATCGTATTTATGACGTAAATGATGTCGGGTCTATTATGCGAGTGCATGAATCCATGACCGAACCTGTATTCATGCCCCGATCTTTTGGCACGGACGAAACCTACACCATAACCTCGATATAAACTTATTTTATAGAAAGATAATATCGGGAGTGACATGTCAAATGGCCGATTGACATTCTGTGCTCACAGTAAAACCCAACAAATATTAATGAATGGCTTTTGGTCTATTAGCATAACGATGCCGTCCATATCTTCAAATTTTAATTAAAACTTTTCACAAAAAGGTAGGGGTGGGAGTGACTAATAAATTATGAAAATGGGAACTCCAGCCCGCTCATCCACTATGGATATGGAAAGGTTCCGGGGAATGTTAATGGCGCACTCACTATTTACGTCTTTTACTAATACTAGTGCCAATATCCAATACAGGATCGATGTAGCGTAATTTATGGCATTCCTTTGATAGTGTAAATATGCATGCATCTACAGTTCACGAGAAATTACAAAAAAATCAACGCCTTGAAATTAGCCTAGAGTTATTATATACACAACTGCGCATACCAAATGAATACGCCTAGTTGAAAACCTCTGGTACATAAACGCCAACGCAATGTGGTAACACGTGTGCATCGGCTGATCTTAATACGACCTGTTTTTATCTCCCTTTCAATGAAGAGCATAAATGACGTTTATTTACCTCATGAAAACTTTTGATTTTTGTTCGGGCCAATACATTTCAAGTTTATCCTGGCGTATTTTGCATATATGAAAGAATAAATGATGAAAGGAGGGGGGGGTCTTCCGAACTTATCGCAATAGTTTTGTTTATAGTTTGTTTGCACAATAATTCTTGTTTCGCTTCCAAATAGATTGTGTCCTGATTACTAGGTCTTATCCTACTGACAGATGTCTAAACATCATCCGAGCCCCTTCCTAATATCGACGACACATTATTTGAGTCGTTGTATTGTTTTGTAATATTTTTATATCGACTATTTTACCGAAAGTCTGCTCAAAGAAATTTAAGTATGTTAGCTTGACAGTTAGTGAAAGAAAAATTGTATTTGTATCGTTAATGCGCTCTAGTACTTGTTTCAAGTAACCAAAACTAGAGTTTTAATTTATATTCAAGCTACATTTAGACAATACCACTGTTTTCAATTGCAAACGTGTAATTTGTTGAGGGTTTTTTTCAAGGCGCTTCTACAATAAATAGTATCTGGTGTTATTGAAGCTGTCTGAGACAGTTGGTACATGTAGACTAGAAGTTCAAGCTATGGGTGGATTCTATCCGACATGGGATGAGACCTTTTGCCGAGTGGTATTACATAACCAGATGCACCCTGACATCATTCAATAGAGCCAAAATTAGAAGGTTAACTAAGGTCAAGCTGTAGATCACATTACGCGACTGATCTATAGTAAGAAAAGATATGCAGATTTTTTTTATTCTCTGTCTGAACTTTAATGTGCCTAAAATGGCAGATAAACAAATATAAAGGTCTGGTGGTTATTTAGCCAAGAAATTGATCTTTACGAATTGCTGTCACAATAGACCAAACACCGTGGTAATGATAGCTATTATTACACAATTATACAAAAAATATATACGAGACACCTTGGATATGTTTGACTATGTCTCAGCCGAGCAAGGCGCCTACTAGAATACGTGTTAATGCAGTGGCATTGTCTTTTTTATTATTTTCCATTATACAATATTTGTGAGTTTTAAAAAATTATCTCTTGAGACTCAAATAGTACTGTGTTAATCTTTTGACTGGTTTCCCCTTGTCAGTGGCGCAGGGCGGGTGGTCTGACAAGGACAGCTGTCTAGTCCATTGGAAGGGATGGCAAACCTTGGCCCCGTGTACACATTGGCATGCACGTAAAGTGGCCCTTGACACTAATTTGAAATAGGAGTAGGTAGAATTATGGTCGTGTTTGAAATCATACGTTAATCGTAATCTGCTTCTAAAAAAATGTAGGTACCTTTTGAGAATATTGGAACAGAAAAATCCCAATGTAAATGATTGCTCCCCATAAGACTTTAGAATAAGAAAGGGCGTGACTATAACAATTTGTAAATAAAGTTAGCGATGCCAGGCAACAAATGTACACCCACGATAACTCAAAAAGCATTTCTAAGGTTGAGGTGACAGGGGCCATAACTCCGTATACAATTTATGCACGAGTCTTCCAGGTTGAATAAAATACCTCAAAAGGTGTCGGTTGCAGTGGCCACAGACTGTGTCCCGTAGAGCGTTTACGAGGTTAACGTGACAGGGGCAATAACACTTATTTTCGGTGGGATTTCTGCAGATTATTCGAGCAATCGCGGCAGGTTTGATGATCATATGCAAATATATAAAATGAACGGATAGCATAGACAATCTCTGAAGAGATACTGGAAGATGTATCATATCAGATGCTGATATTTGTAATAATATATGCCAGGAGGATGACATTCATTTTCTAATATCCAGAAAAACATGTAGAAAGAAGAAAAATAGTTTCATATCAAGAACCAACTTTCCAACAATAAAATAGTGAAATGGGATTTAACGTCCTACTTTTCTGCGCCGACTTGGCTAATGAAGACGGAAATCGCCCAGGATCTTTTATATACCAATCCTATATCTCATAGTAACTGTATATTTGTGCACATTTAACTCAGTTTTTTTCATGTACATTTTGTTGTTCTTGTAAGTAATAAAGTTATTCTTCTTCTATGCTCTTACCTAAATTGTGAGTATATGCAACCCCTGTAAGTTTGAAAAAGCAATCGTCGAGTTTACAGGTTCGAAAATGGGTGTATAGGTGAATAAATATCAGGTTTTAAAAGCTCCTATCAATTTAAATTATCTATTACCCAAATGAATCATTAAAAATATCTGTTCCACAGAACCACTTGCGATGAGATGTCCGCGTACTATTCCTGATCGAGTAATCGCAACATAGAAATATGGGCGTATTCGAATTATATCATAATTAGCGGATAAGGACAAACAGCAACGCCTACTCTTTTTAAATTAAGTTAAAATATATAAAGAAAGTTGTGTTCATGTGTTCTTTAAAAAACCGCTGTATGAAAAAGTAACAACATCAATTAGCAATATGAACTCATCAGACGAGAAGTGACATCAACATAATATATCTTTTACCAGATCTTTCTCTTACGGAAGGCCAACATGGAAAATTAACGCCCCTAGTTTAGTATTTGCAAAATATAAAACCCCAAACAAAATCTGCGAATTTTACTAAATTATTGTCATTTGAAATTTACGGTGGTTTCTTTTGATAGCAAATAAAAAAGGAAGAACAAAAATGATATTTAGGTAAATGATAAGTTATACCAAATAACGTTATACCAAATAACTATAGTGTTTCGGGGACAAAACCTGTCACAATTATTAAAATGGGCTAAAGAATAAAGACATACACCACACAGTCACTGTGTGTCAAACTGCCAATGGTTCTTTTATGTGCACACCAGGCTTACTCGATTCCGCGGTTTGTCGTCCTATCCGAACGACTAGCGAATGTTTCTTAACCGAGTTCTCGTCCAGTAACACTGACCATGAGAAATGTGTTGGGAAAATCCAGATGAACGTTCTCGGCCAGTACAAGGATCGAACCCGTTTCCTCCTAGATTGTAAGCCATCGCCTTGAGCAATTAACAGTTGTGGCCCCACAACTTATTGCCGAAATGGACCAGATTTAGATTTTCAAAGTGGAAACCACGTACCTTTAATGAAGAGCGAAAGATTGCAAGAAGATGAATATCTTTGTTGTTATCATTTCCCTCATATTAATAATCTATGTTTATTTCCCGCACCTGCAAAAGAAAACGGTTCTTGGGAATTATTATCTTCGTCTTGAAATGAGGATTGGTGAAAAAATGACTCAATGTTTGTCGTGCTCTTTTTTTCCAAGCTAAAGGTGTATACTATCATCATTACCGAAAAGATTAGATATATAAATACTAATGTTATATGTTGAGTGTTGTTTATGTTATGTCACAGTGATGAAAGAGTGAGAACTGTTACGATAAACATGCTAAACTAACATCCCCGGCGTTAAAATAACAATAAATCTACATGTAGACCCCCAAACAAAGTAACAAACTTTTTACTTAATGAGCTCAGAAGACATTTTTTTTCCAAAGGGACCATTACTTCACTTATCTGGGCTGTAAGTTCTTCTGGAAGCCTACTGTGCACTATGATTAAAGCTCAACATGTGCTGTACAATCTGCCTGCACGTGCATGCATGTGTTCAATACTTGTTGGGTAAACAGAATTATAACGTTTCAAAGAAATGGATCAGATGAACTACTTCAATGAAACTTTCGGGAAATTTTAGCACACATATTCGGAAAATGTGCGAAAATAAGTCAATATTAACAAATTAGCTCATATTTCGGACAGAACCTCCGACAACTTCAAGAACGAAGAAAAATAACCCCCAAAACAACTGCTGCATATTAAAAAAGGTTATAACCATCGACCTCATAAATCTTAACTTGTATTCCGGAACAGGTCCAATCAAATTAGTTTCGACAGATGGGAGTGTCACTGGTAGCATATATGGGAATCATAAATTGCAAAGTTCCCCCTAAATTGTGCATTTGTTACCATTAGTAATTAACATGTTCATTTTAAGAAAAAGAATTTTCAAATTAAAATTGATAACAACATGTTCAGCAACACCTAATAAATTTTTACGAGTTACAGAAGTTAATTGGTGCAAGAACCCGGTTATGATTAGGTCCATTGACTTTTCTTATTACTTCTTGTTAAAGTTTATCACGAGTTCATTTAAAACTAATTGAGTTAGTTGGTAGTTAGACTGTGAATTCTAAATTGCCTTCAAGGCGCATCATATTGCAGTTATATGTAATTTTAATTTCTGTTTTTAAAAAAGGGGAATCGGTGCATTGGTACGTAGAATATGTTTCTCTTCCACTGTGATGATTAAGGGGGGATATTGTCTATTAAAGTTGTATTCGTGTATCTACACAAAATGCTTCATTTGAGGGTTTCGCATAGCTACCAAACTTTTGTATCAATCGTAGATTACGCGATGTCTTTTAGTTTAAAGGAATAACAGAATATGTTTTGCTTACGTCCAAAGCAAAAATAAGCAATAGATATGATGTTCCAGGCCACATTTTTCTGAAATGTATTGGTCGATTACTCAATGTTTCTGGGAGGTAGTTGTAGTGCTGTTTCCAGATCGGTTATTGGTAGTATTGGTGTTTCAGATAGGTTGATGTTTGTGGAGATAGTTATATTGATGTGTCAGATAATTCATTAAAATAAATTTTCTTGATGATGTGTGTTTTGATGCTTGGGATTAGTTAGCTTTACTTGTATTGATGTTTCAGATTGGTTAATGTTTCGGGAGCATGATTGTATTTATTTCTTTGTAACTTTCCTCGTAGATGATGGTATTGATGCTTTAGATTGGCTAATGCTTCTAGAGGTGTTATAGATCTGTTAACTTTTCCGGATCTGTTAACTTTTACATTGATCTTTCAAGTTTCTGGAAGACAACGATATTGGCGTTTCAGGCCTTAAACTTGTTTTGTATTTAAAGGTGATTACATTAGTTTACCTGATTGATTAGTATTGTGCTTGAAGGTGGTTGGTTTCTGTTTCAGAACGGTTATCATTCCAATGATTAAGTTTTTTTTTAAAGATTCGTGAAGGTTACTTGGATGTTAATGGAAAAGGTTTCTATTGATATTTAAGAACGATTGTAATGTAAGGTTGGTTTTCTTTTCAGTTATCGTTACTGCAATATGTTATGACTGGTGATTGGTCCTATTGTGCTTCAGGTCTGTTAGGAGCTGTATCGACAATCAGATTATTGAAGTTAGATATTTGAAAAACTCCACACAACAGCAGTACAACAAACAGACTTATTATCACAAAAAACACCTCCCATTTCTACCTGTTTTTTTTTAAATATCTGTTAATGTCTGCTCTGCTGTCTGCATCGGCCTCGTCGTCTGATCCAGCAGCTGCACATACAGCTCTACCACCAGTATCCCAATCTCTGCGACTTTTTATTTAAGTGTGTGTTGCCGCCCCCATTTGTTTTACTATTATTGAATTTAGATTAATTTGTAGTGGACTACTCTCTGGTTATTGTTACAGATTTGTTAACGTGTGTTTGTTATACGACATGCTGCCAGCAATTTCATATTCTAGTGCCCAAAAGTGAGTACCTGACCTAAACCTCGCATAATAAAACAGCTATTTTAAATATCACCTATAAAGGTCTAATGTTTCTAATTCTATAATTACTGTCGTTTAATAATTGTGTCTGGTTATGTCATGGGTATATGGTTTACGTCCATACAAAAGTAACAGACTTTCTAACTTCTAACAACAGCGGACCTACCCGGTACTTGGATAGGTGAGTGACTGAGGACACCCGGAGCTATAGACATATCAAAGCATGTTCATCATCCCAGTCGATGCAGAAATGAAACGTAAAACGTAGGACGTTAAACCTCATTTCATTTTAATTAATTCCATATCTAACTAATACGAACCTTTACCCACACGCCCACGCGGAAGTCATTCCGGAAAATTTTACATGAAATAGGTAGATTAGGATTTTGTTCTTTCATTGATAAATGACTTATAGTTTTTCAACTGTCATCTGATTCCGTTGATATTATGAAAAATGAGAATATTATCACTGATGTTCACGGTGCACTTTATACACACTTTTAACTGATTAGACAATTTATTTCTCGTGTCGCTTCTCTTGCCCCCAACTAGAAGAAATATGCTTGTTCGGGTGAAGGGTAGATATATATTTCACTTCGTCTTCAAGAGATCTACAAGGGCATGTTTGCTGGTAATTTTATACAAATATGCCCTGCCCTGACCTAACCGCGTAATTGATAGCGCGACTTGTTCGACCTTAAAGAAATATATCGTGCACCTGGCCTCATACCCACAAATAGACAACATCTAAGAACCACAGCAAGCAGATCTGCGTTTCGTTTATATATCCAGAAAGCGTCTCGCATGTTTTCTCGGCATGTGTGTATAGCCCACCAAAAAAAATCAAGAAGATTGGGTGTACGTAAATGAATGGATCATAAGGAACATTTTGGCAATATATAAACCATTGAACTTTCCATGCTAGTAGGTTAGGTCACAGTGACTTTATATGTATGTAATATACAGCTGTATATATTGAGATAGGTATATATGTTGATTTCAACCAGCTGTCATCGGATCGGTGAAATCTACATCTTTACCCTCCGTGAACTTCAATATATAATGTCAACTATAATTCTTAACTCATTGAAAATCAATTTTACAGACCTTTTATGTAAATTTTGATGGAATTTGTTTTTTTTCAAATATCACAATTTAAAACATATTAATGACAATTCGCATGTCATTTATCCATAAATTAGTCCCAACTAAAAATGGAGAAAACGGTTAATGATGAAGAAGAAAGTGTTTAAAAATCTGCCATCAGCTGTTTCCAAAACCTGATCATAGTTACATTATGATACACAATTATTACCCGGTTAATGAAAATCAGATATACCTTTATCCGCTTATATACGTACATTAATATATAAATTGCCATAAATCAACCATCAAGCTGTTAATTGCCTACTGACAATAAATCAACAACAAAAAATTAGACTAATTTATTTGTAATATGTCATATCGTTCATGTCGTAATGTCATATTGACCTGTTGTGAATTACCGTTAGAAGAGGGGAGGGGTAACACTGAGTCTATAGAAAAATGACTAATGTTCCGAAAATATTTAGGGGGTACCATTTTTCAACGAATCCTCCATGGATTTATCGAGTCGCTGTGTTAAACGTCCTTTTTTCTGCATCAACTGGGCTAATAGAGGCTGTAAATGGTTCTTCTACGTGCATATCAATGTGTTCGTCCCATTAGACCGACTAGGCAGAGGAACTTTTTCGGCCAGCACCGGGAGCAAACCTGAGAACGCCTGATTAGTGAGCTTGCGCCTGACTCATTGAGCCACCTCTGGCCCATTTTGAAAGATCGGGTTATTTACTAATATTAGTATCCTGTTTGACTGTCAGATATTTTAACGCAGTAAAAATACCCATCTCACGCATAATATGATCTGTTACAGTTTGTGAGTAGTATGTGCACATTAACCAGTGCACTCAGGTTAGAATTTACCCTTGGTCTAGAATCGAAGAAGAATGTTCCAATTACCATGTTCTGCCAGATTTTGGTGAATATTCAGCATCTTTGGACGGAAGAGTCAGGAATTAAACATATATGAATTAGGATGATCGCCTAAATGACGTCACTACCTTTAACCAGGCCTAACAAAAAATCGAAATGGTGAGCCCCTTTCAACATTTTTTTGGGCTGATTGTGATATATTGGTCTCTGTGTGGTTATAAGGATCGGAATGTTCAAGAAATGTCAATGGGAGAGAACATTACTAGTCTGATTCCGGATTACTGGATAGTTATTTTCCCCTGAATCTGTTTCAGATGTAGATGACCTTGAAACACAAATTTATGCGTTAAATTTATATTAGCCAATAGTTCATATGAGGTTAATGACGTTAATAGCCGTGGTTGATAATTGTCATCAGAAAAGAGCAAAATTGTTTTTTCAGTCTTTTATTGTCGGTACCCGAACATGTAGCATTTAATCTCAGCGATAACATGTTTCCATTGGTCAATTCAAAACTGTGGTTTTTGACGATAAATGTTTACGTTTTTATTAACAATATTTTTTTATATTAGGGTTGTTGTTTTTATGTTTGATAAACAAGCGGTCGCCCCGTGTGCCAGTGAACTAGCTATAAACATGGGAAGACAAAGACATTATATGTTCTTACGATTTATAAATTGCATTCTCTCTTATACTGCTGTTTAGATTAAAATTAACTTAAATACCCGAAAAGGTTAATTGGTGATCGTCTTTGGTGATCAATAAGAGTTTTATAAGTAGGAGACGTTTGCAGGAAAAGCGGCGTTTCCAGCTACACTTCTATGACTTCCAGGGAGGTTTTTTTTTACAAGCACGCCTACGTGTACATTAATGTACTTCGTATTCAAATCTGTGACAGTCCAGTCCTAAGTCTAATACCATGCCCTCTCGCTTACCCTGACCCTCGAAAACCAATATGTTCAGCTATTAAACTTTCTGTCTCATTTCTAGTCCCGAAATGACCTATAGTTTGTGTCAAATGGACGTTGAACCTCATCTCTCTCTCTCTCTCTCTCTCTCTCTCTCTCTCTCTCATTCACAAATATTTCTTAAGAGATTTCGCTGATTAAAAAAGTTTTCCTTTGAAATAAAATATATTGTTACAAAACCAATCTACACCCACGAATTAATCATTTAACGCTAAAGACACAATGGAATTATTGTAGTGAATATATATTTTCTGGTATTTAAACTTTCCCAATATGTGGGGTATAAATGCCAGCTCATTTAATTTGTAAATATCAAAATATTGAAATCGGGGTTGTTGTCCGACAACGGAACTAATAATATGAACAAAATCCTTTATCTGTGAAGTGCATGGTGAGGGCACAATGCTCGAGGATGTCGGAAGAAGGCTTGTGATCCATTGAATAGGGGATAAAAAATACCCCCGCACTTTAACGTGGTATCTATAAAAGAGATATGCTATCTGGAGGGTATGATCACGATTCATCATGATGACTGGTAATAAGCAAGTGGGTTGTAATTGTTCTTGTTACAATAGTATCCTTGATCTACCTTCAGGCCAATAGCAATCACATCCTCATTATTAACACTTCTTCCACGACAAGCAGAATGTCTTTTAATTTCATCTTTTACATGCTCAATCTCTTATAGTATTATTAAAGACGATATTTATTGTGAATTAGAATATTACTTGGCACTGCTTATTTCATTTCTTAAAAAATATTGTAACTATACAATATGGGTTGTCGTAACTTTATTAATCATGCTAAATGTTATATCTAATTATATACAGACAATTTTTTTTTTAAAAATAATTTTTGCGTGTATTAAATGAAGTGATGAACATACCTGTCACGTTCACTAATTATGACGCAAACGTGATGACGACTTAATTTTATATTCTATTCAAACCATTCAAACCGCTGCCCAAGCAACATGTTCCTTCATAGCACACAGTATGGTGAATGTCCGTCTTCATTGGCCAAGTCGATGTCCAAAAATTCGGGCATTTAAACCCCTTTTCATGTCAATTACTTTCAGTTTCAGTTAATTTCAGAAAATTGGATTTAGAGTCCTTCCTTATTTCCTAATATCAACAAATTGTGAACAAACGTAAACAGTAGATAACTCAATGATTTGCGGTCGAAAAAATCTGATTTTAGATAGGGTTCCTTCTTAGACCAAAATGAACTGAACATGGGTTTCTAAAGAGAAATCAAATAGGGGTTTAATGTCCTACCGTTCTGTCCAGACTGGCCTAATAACGACGGACAGCATCGCTACGACCTATTCTTAAATGGACGCCAATATGTAGAATGGACCTCGGCTTTTCGTACCTCCCGAATGACTATACGTTGTACATTGACAGATCCGCCGTCCTTAACCACTGACAACGGGAACCACGCCGGAAAATCATGGTCAACACAGATTGAACACGTCAGCCCCAAGTTAGCGAGCCAACATCTTACTCACTGAGACACAATGATTCCGTTTCTTAAAAAAGCCAATTAGATTTGATTTCTTTTTTCCGTGGAGCTTACGGTCTGCTTCCGACCAGTAACGTTTAGTGCATTAAAATATTTTATTATTTTGGGATAAAGAAACTCATGAAACATGTTTACAAGAAATAAATAATTTGCCGGTACTTGTTGATAACCAGTTAGGTGTATTATTTAAGAATGAGCCAACTCTTGGAACTATAAATTATATTTATGTTATTTTTATGAACTAACTGAAAAAAATATCTAAATTTCTCCTATATTTATATAATTTATTATTCATAAAATCAGACGAGATAAGAATTTATCTACTAGACAGGATTTTTATTTTATACTAGAATTTTAAAAGAAGAAATGGAAACCGATGTCAGACCAAATTAGTGTTTGCCTGCAGCTTTTTTCCTTCTTTTCATCAACTGTTTCTTTGAGGCACGAGTTTATTCATCATCAACTTCTCTCCTTTTACCAAAATGTTAGACCGCAATCTTTTACAAAATGGTAATTTTGGCAAAGAGCATAATCTGATAAATTAACAAATTATTTCGTGTTTGCTCTCGGCCACAAACTAGCGTTTGCGGGCAAAAATATGAGTCATTGCGGTTGCTCTGATTGGCTATCACAGTAAACATAATCAAGTAAAAACTAATTGACATAAAACTGCCAAATGTCGTCCAAATGAGCGATTGGGCAGACACGTGAGCAAAGAGGTTGACCACATTATTTTAAGGGCTTCTAAAGTAAATTTTACCATCTTCACAATCAACATTTTAAATCGTCTGTAGGCGAAGAACACAAGTCCCTAATTAACTCTACTCATTCCCAATCGCAGTCAGTTATTTGATTTGGCGTAACTATGTTCTCTTTTCTCGTCAGAGATGTGTCATGTCAGCGATTGGAAACACCGAAGAACAAATAAAGAAATATTGGTTTATTATTATTCTGAGCTGCCGAGTAACAACTTGAGTTTTTCTTTGCCCTCATCTAAGCAGAAAAAGCGGACCCGTATGTTAATTGTCTCTTTGGCTTCATGATCCGAATTAGTGAACCGAATTTTCATAAAGATCGAGTATGGTTTATGTTAGAAGATATTAATTCCTTGTCATTAAAGAAATACAAAAAAATCTCCTCCATAGACATGAGATAAACGTAGTTATTAAACAGGGATACTGATTAACGAATATTTATAATCCAGTGACAATGTAAAATACAAAGCTTTTTCTACGACACTGTCAAAATAACTTAATATACTTGTTCAGGACAAGATTATGAGCAACATGTCATTGGCGAGAAGTTTTAAGTAACATTTTCGATGGGCAATTAGTAATTGAACATATTAACACAGGGTACAATTTTATGGATTCACAATTACGGAGTCTAATACTATTACTATGCGACGTATCGAATGATGACGTTTCGACGAAGATACTCCCGCGTTTGCATGTTGGACAATCTCTATTCGGGAATTATCTGAATAAGAATATGGCATTGAATATAAAACAAATTGTCTTAAGACAGTTTTTACAAACCCTGGACTGATACATATCAGAATTAGACGAAGCCATCGGTTAATTTAATGGAAGATCAACAATTTCGAAGGTAAAATATTGATACCAGTAACAATTGATATTTGCTTTAAATAAAATTCATGCCAAATATTTTTTTCAATTGGCAGTCGGTGATTGATTTCATAAAGAAATAAAATTGATAACCAGAAATTTGGACAAAGTTTTTGAGTCATGATAAATAATAATTTCTCTTATTAATGAGCTTGATACGTAGATAATTCTGATAGATGAAATCATTTTCAATCTCTGCACATGTTAGAAAAACAAACAACTCATGTCTAACGTGACGTCATCATTTGATTGCTGAGAACGTGAATTGATTGACTGCGACCCCTTAACATGTAATCATAAAGCGTCAATTTTTAGTTATGACATAGAACATAATAACCGATCCCCGATCACCCAGGGTTGTTTGTTAGAGCTCTACCAGTCGGGGAGGGTCATATTAGAATAACCTCTGACCCTCATTACTGTACCTATGTGTCTGATTGTTGATTCATTAGGGCAATTAGATCGCTGATGGTCGTCAGTGGCGCTCATTTTGAGAATCAAGGGACGTTGATTCATGAAAGGGATCACCCTGGGTCAGCTAACGAACTTGTTGCTTCCCTTCAACTTCCATTTTTTTGTTCCTCAAAACCAAATCATGTAGAATTTTATCGAAGAACAAGAATTGAATGAGGCACACTTATTGAAGTATTGGTTGAAGATTAATTCCACTGTCTTAAATTACTCTGAACATAAAAGGCATCAAGTTGGCAGCAAATTCAACATTTGTGTTTTATATACATGAAAAGATGATTGCAGTAGTCGTGTCGAAGTGGACGACAAAGTTTGAATAATGGCGATAAAATAAAATAAACATCATCATTCAAAAAGCAGGATACTACAAGTATAACGATGTTTTCATAAAGTGTTCTAAATATTTTTCCTTTGTATTTTCTAAAGACTATTTTCTAAGGACACTGTTTCATAGAAATTTAAAAAGAAAATTTAAATCGTATTTTTTTAAATAAAGATTTGTCCCTTCTTTTCTAAAAGAAATTGTCTTCCATAATATTTTCTAGAAATATTTACGTTTTAAAGTTTTTTTTAAAGGTTCTCCGCCTTTGTATAAATGTTTGACAAATATTTAGTTTAATGGAGGTCGATGTAAAGTTTTCAATTAAATTTGAGATAACCATCATTTGATTCCCTGGAAAGTCTTTTTGGGGGGTTCTGGTCGAAGGTTGGAAACTAACATTTGTACAAAACTGGATTAAATTGCGAAAAGAATTGGCGCCGGTTCCTTGTATTTATAGGTGTTATGTTTTTTGGAGTTTTTGTTAAAAAAATAAATAAATAGATTATATAATATGAAACAAATTTGGACTAACCTTAAGTTCGTTAAAAAAATTTATAATTTGTCACGGTTTTGTCCTTTGTCTGCGGATGCCATTGCATATTCCCGCTTGCCCATGGAAGATGTAAGGTCCAGAGCAAAGATCATTCAAAGAATTGGTTTAAAATTTAAAAATTCTATGAATTTACATGAAATTTTTTGTTTATATTTTTCAGCTGAAGCCATATGGTTTATTAAAAGCTTACCATTCCTGTCTTCTTTACTAACATCATGGAGGACGAAGGAGAGAAGTGTCGAACAATTAAAAAAACAAGTACTCGGAACTTGAATCTGGTTACGCCATATGTCAACAACATGATATGGTTCCATGTATCTAACCACAGCAACGGATGTGATATCATTATTACTAATTTTGATAAATTGCCTTTTTGAATTATTCAGAATATTTGACAGCTCGCTCTTTTGTGGTGGAGGTGAAAAGACGCTGTGTGAGGTGAACACACGAGATTGATCTTTTCCTGACCCATATCAATTTCCGTGGCGACCTGACGTAAAAGGATTAATCCTGTCATTTTAGGAAGAAATATTGTCCATTTGAGATAGAAAAATAGACGATGTCATTCATGAAATATTAAAAATTAATCAGAATAAATGGACAAATATCAGCAAACCCACAATTCCCGTGTTTTTTTCATAAATGTAATGCGATCATTAGTCTAACAAAACTTAAAGGAGATAAGAACAGAAATTACATTAATGACTAAAATATTAAAATAGTTATCCCATAATTTGCCAATATCTGAATTGTTATCGCGCATAGAGTATTTCTTTAACCTTTATGGAACCATAAGCTTGCATATTTTCTACGGAAACAAAGTGTCATAAATTGATAGCTGTCCGTCAATGTCATGCATGTTATTCATCTATTATGTATACACGACACAATCGGTCCTTTATCCAATCAAATAAGGATCCTTAACTAATAAATCATTAATTCTAGTATATCATGACCATAAATTATATTAACAAATAATCTGTGATCTACAATTTACATGTTTACAGATTGTTATGATAAATGAAATGGGGTTTATCGTCCTGCTCTTCTGTACCAACCGGACACAGTTGAAGGAACAAGTTGGCCTTGGCTTGCGGAATTTGGTTGATTCAATCTCTAAAAGATCAAGCTTCATTTCATCAAAGTTTCGTTACGGTCAAACTCCATTTGATCAAAGGTTCATTCCGGACAAGCTCCATATGAACAATGTTTCATTCCGGTATGAACAAGTGTCGTTCCGGTCCAACTCCATTTGAAAGAAGTTTGATTTCGGTCTAGCTCCATTTGAACAATGTTTCGTTTCGGTCCAACTCCATTTGGACAAGGGGAATCACGGTGGCTAAGTGGATAAGGCGCTGGTCCGCTAGCCTGGAGGTCGGGTGTTCGATCCCTCATTGGCCGAGAAAGTTCATCTCGATTTTCCGGCGTGATTTCCCCTTGTCAGTGATGCAGAAGGAGGGCCTGACAAGGACAGCTGCCTAGTCGTTCGGATGGGACAAAAAACCGAGGTCCCGTGTACACATTGGAGTGCACGTAAAAGATCCCTTGGCAGTTGGAATTCGATATAAGAGTAGGCCGTAGCGCCGCTGCCCGGGCAAAATTTCCCTCATAGCACACTGTATGGCGTATGCCCGTCTTCCATTAGCCCAGGTTAGGTGCAAAAGAGTAGGACGTTAAACCCCATTTCATTTCATTTCCATTTGGACAAAGTTTCGTTTCTGTCAAGTTTTGTTCCAACCGATTCCAAGTCGTTCCGTTTAATTATTTTAGTTTCTCTTTTCGCACAGACTGTGAGAATTATGTTAATAAATATAGAGTATAGGGAATAAAAAGTAATATTATTTCTGAATATTTTGATCCGAAAATTACCCAAATCGATCTTGGGTTGTTGCCATTTAAAGTTTGTTTTGGATTGTATTGATTTTTTTTTACCACTGTCTTTAGGTCTTTGCAGTCAGATGACTAATACTAATAGTTAGTGCTATCTTTTTCACACATGACGTATTATTATTGTAATGCCCGGATGTGCTTAATTACAACAGTTCTTGCATTAGAATAGTACATATTATCTACTTTGATGGTATTTGTGAACGATCTGTATATATTTAACACAAGATTAGGCCCATGCTTTTTTAAAAAAAATGTAATGTTCAATTGAGACGGTTATTTTTTTCTATTTAAGCATTTAATTATTCCGTAGATAACGGAGGTATTTAAATTGATCTTTAGAACATGTTTGATCTGAGATGTTTAATAATACACTACACCTTTTATAAATACTTATTTGGCTGTTTTTCGAAATAAAATTAATAGCACTGGAGATATAATTATAATAGTATTCCAAAAATACTTCGGCAACCGAGGTCTCGTCTCATCTTTGTTTGTCGGACTTCTGTTCCGATTAATCAAGGTAACATATGAATAGATCTGAATGATAAATCTGGGGATTTATTTACAAGTTCCATGTGAACACAAAGTAGTAGACAGACACAAATGAAAGCCAGTATAGGTGCATCACAGTTGTTTAAGTTATATCTTTTTATTTAAATATATATTTATCTGTCATTAGTGCACAATCAAATTTAAGGCCATCTTTAAGTTGAACTTCCGTATTATCAATGTGAAAGAGTTTTAATAATATCAAACAATGGGTCATAAAAAAGCAAGCTATCAAGCCCAGCTAACAAAAAATCAAACCACTACGTAGGCCAAAATAATTTAACTACGGACGTGCTTTTCAATGTCCTTTCAAAAGTTTCTAGTAATTTTATCGTTTATCTAAAGTGTTTTAAATTATGCAGTCCTCTTTTTCTGAACTGCCAGGCATTGTTGAAACTTTGATTCTATTTCGATAACATTTCATATTGTCAACACCTCCATATCTGATTTTAAGGGTCATGCGCATATCTGTTGAAGTTGCCCTGATGACGTAACGCTGGCAGCCGCCATGTTAATCTTCTCGCGTGACCCTAAGATCGTTAAAATAATAAATGTTTAATTTATCAGTCATTAACACCGGTTCCGAGGTTGAAGAGTTCACTAACAATTTGGCATATTTACAAAATGAATTATGACGGGTCAAATATTATAAACATAGAAAAGGAAATGTTAGCGATGTTCATATTACGTAATTCTAACTTCTGACATTTTCTTTCCTCACGATAAAGAAAAAAAAGTTCCATAAAAATGTCTGTATTTTTTGTGTTGGTGCACATGCTTGTTATCAAAATGTTATATGTGCTCCATGTCACGTAGAGCAAATGGCAGTGATGAAAGTGCATCTTTTATAAATAAATATTCTTTTAAGTGGCGCAACTCGATAGTGTAGAGCACTGTACGCCCTGATGACAAAATCAGATGATGTTGGGTACTGGAGATTATAAGAACTTCTATCTTCATCATATCATAGCATCTTTCAACAACAACTCCAGGTTATTCAGTATACACTGCATGAAGATATATAGCTTATATTATGCAGAAACCATTACAGATATCTGAGACCTATAAGATGGAAGAGCAATGTATATTTTTATATTTGCTGTGTGTTTTACTTATCTCAACAGTTACACTGCATCCTTGCTCTTTTTCAAAGACTTCTTGTTCTCTACAAACCCATAATATTTTCACAAAAAATAATCACTTTATATAGATGGTGATATCGTTAGTACATAGCAGATTATGTTGTAAGCGTTTATTTAAAACGACATGGATAAACGAGCGACACAATAAACACAAGTAGAAGATATCAGAGAAATGTTTAGTTTCTATTCAGGGATCTCATATTTTGACGTAGTTCCTTTACGAACTATCTTTGAGCGGACAATGTCCACTGGCAGTTCCTATCCGGCCTTATATAGCTGCAGTATGAAAATACCGTTTTTCCACACCTCTGTTTTAAGGCTATTTTGGAATCCTTACCTACTATTTTCACCCCGATTCTACATTATTCGCCAAAGGATTCATTTCTTGCCACAGGTGACCCACATTTATAAAGATTCAACACCATTTTCAAGTAGAATTCTGCGATTAAAAACATACACCAAATACGTTTAAACTGAAGAGCCATTACGAGATCCGGACATGCGCAAACCGCATGTTTGTTTCATCGCTAAATTTTACTTGAAAATTGAATTGAATTATTATAAATTTGTGTCAAATATAGTGAGAAATTATTCCGTATGGTGGAAACTAGAGAATTGTAGTGACAAATAGACGATAAGGGTTCTAAAACAGCCCAAGAACAGAGGTGGGGAATAGCGATTTTTTTTTTTTTACCGTATTTTCATATTGCAGCTACATAAGGCCGGGTAGGAACTATCAGCGAATATCGTTCGCTCAAAGACTGTTCCAAAAGGAACTAATTTTGACAATAAAATTTGTACGAATCTGAAACAAACTGTCCTAAATTGAAGGTCCTGTAAGGTAAGTTTATCCTTATGCCCTTCTAGTTGTACAATTGAAGGAAGACTACATCCAACAAATTGGGACATAATTTTACCGTTTGTCATATAAACTATAAGTATTTACATCTAGGACTCTTCTTATAAAATAGAAAATATGACAAAGATAACATGTTCTTGGGAATTGTTAGCACCAATCCTACGGGAGATAAAGAATACCGAGTTCTTGTTTAAGGGAGGGGACAGGTAGCTGAATAAAGTTAAATACATAAATGTAAATTCAATAGAGTTGTATGTAAAATATCCAATTTAGATAATTTACATTGTGGAACGGATCCTATACAATACACGATTACCCAAATCATAACTTCGAAATATATAGAATATGTCGCGAACCTACAAAACACCAGACCTCAAAATCCCATTGAACACGACTGTAGTTTTGGACATCCCTGGAACAATCATTTGACTAAAAGATAATATCATTATGTATTACAATTTATGAAATCTACAGCTCGTAGAGCACATTTTTTTCTGTTCATTTTTTTCTCAGGATAACGTATGTGTCTCATTTGCCAATGTTATGGAACCCCCGGAATGCTCGATTTTGTCAGAAATGTATTTTATTTAACTGTGAGTTACAGTTATGCAATGTGAACGCCTTTAAAGCTGATAAAAAAGGAGTAAATTAAGAATATATATTGCATTGAGAAAGGAGAGAAATTAGTAAGATCAAAAGCATATGGTTTAAATAGTTTCTGTAGCAATTCTTCAAAGGGATGTGGTCTTTTTTACACTAGGGTGCTGTAAGTTCTGAGAACCTTTATACACGAGTGTTAAGCTTTAATTGGCGTTATTATCAGCTCGTTATCTACATGTAATAACATTTATATCACATGGCTTCTCTTAGATATTATAAAGTATATCTACTGATCTTATTAACCGCTAGGGAATGGGTAGTTCTCCTTGCACCAATCCCTACCAATTGTGTTAATTGGCAAAACAGTTAAATCAAAACATTATAAATATCCATTTAAGTCAGCTCCGTCTTGACTTTCAAAGGCTTTCAATGGGATTTGACATGCAAACAAAAAAAAGAACTTAAAAATAAAATCAAGCGGTTCAGAAGAAGTTATAGGGCATGAGATCTCAAATACATTAATAATGGCATTAGTGGATAACCAAAATATCCGGGAGTGCTCAGGGAAACCCTGGAGGGGTCAATAAACTATTACAATGCGAGATTCATTTTGTGTTTTGGTTTGTTGAGGACATTACGAAAAAGACAGACAAATTAGCTAAAAAGTATTATAACGCGAATCCCACTGGATTAAGTTAAAGATTACTCATTTATGTATTAACCCTCTAATATCATATAATTTTGTGTATGTATATACTGTATAACTTGTATTGATGACTATATATACAGGCCCGGGAGTGGGTGTAGGGGGACAGTCTACAGTATAACGGCTACTTTTTTGGGGTGGGGGAGGATAACACGGGCCTGTGTAATATAATATCAGTATTCATACTATAAGCAGTTATTGTATAATTAATTGTATAAATGTTTATACCTTAGTATATAAATAAAATCTTCATGGTAAAAGCAAAGTTGTGATTCACCAGATAATCATATCTAAAATATAAAATAGTTGGTTTCATCCGCTGGGATATTTTTGTTTCCTTAACAGGTAATCAGTAAGCAATTTGAAATTGTCAAAAATGGGAATAAGTGTAGCAGAGATAGCAAGATGTATTATCTACATCGCACCTATTAGCCCCCCCCCCCCACACACACACACACTCACTTATACACTAAGACAACTTTTTATAAAAACAAACTCTCTGCAACAGACTCTAAAGATCTTTTTAATGTTATCGATAAACTTATCTCTGAAAATCAGAAGAAATTACCAAAGTCTAATTCCGATGTTGTGCTAGCTGAACGTTTCAGTGACTTCTTTCATGACAAAGTCAGTGATATCAGACGTACTCTTGACAATACCAGCAGTGGGTTAAATGCGTTTGAAGAACATCATGTACCAAGCCGTTTGTTTGAGTTTGCCCCAGTTTCAGAAGAACATGTCCGATCCATCATTGGTAAGAGCAAGTCAACTTCCTGTAGCCTAGATCCCCTTCCAACATGGCTTCTGAAGTCCAAACCAGTATTGGATGTGCTCCTTCCTTTCATCACTGCTATCATAAATTCTTCAATTGCCAAAAGCTGCGTGCCGACTTCATTAAAGAATGCCTTTGTGATTCCACTTTTGAAGAAGCCATCGCTTGATTGTGAGATCCTCAAGAACTATCGACCTGTCTCAAAACCTTGAGTTTATCGGAAAGGTGCTTGAAAGGGTGATAGCCAGACAAATCACTAATTATCTGCAAGCTAACGATCTTCATGAACCACTGCAGTCAGCTTATAAAGAAGGACACAGCACAGAGACAGCACTCTTGAAGGTAAAAGCTGATATTGATGCAGCATTGGACAGCAACCTTGGCATCAACCTTATACTTCTTGATCTAAGTGCAGCATTTGATACCATCGACCATAGCATTCTGTTCAATCGACTGCAGTTATCGGTGGGAATCAAAGGATCGGCACTGGATTGGTTGAAGTCTTATTTAACTTACAGAAGCCAATGTGTCCATATGCATAGCAGCAATTCTGTATCTAAACCGTTGTCCATTGGAGTCCCACAGGGATCAGTACTAGGTCCACTTCTTTTCTTACTGTATGTTCTTCCACTTGGTAAAATTATTCATAGGCATGGTATCAGCTATCATGGTTTTGCCGATGATACGCAATTGTATAACACATTCATTCCTTCTGACCAGATGTCAATACACAGTGCCCTAAAGAAGCTAGAATCCTGTATTAGTGATATTCGGACATGGATGAATCAAAACAAATTAAAGCTGAACGATGAGAAGACAGAATTCCTGATGATACTACCAAGATCAAAACTGAACAGTTTCAACTTTTCACCAAAGCTAAACATTGGCGATACTAAAATCTCACCATCATGTAAAGCACGAAATCTTGGTTTCATCATGGATAAGACAATGTCTCTCATCCCACAGGTTAACAATACTATGTGTAAAATGTGCATGAGATTAAAGCCAATATCCAGAATCAGGAGGTATCTTACTAAAGACTCATGTGCTAGAGTTGTATTAGCCCTGGTCATATCTCAGTTGGACTATGGAAATGGACTCCTGGCTGGCGTTCCAGATTTCTCCCTCAACCGCCTTCAAGTTGTACAAAATAACTGTGCTCGACTAGTTGCCAAGTCATCTTATAGAGATCATGTATCAGAAACTCTTAAAAATCTTCATTGGCTGCCTGTGAAAATCCGAATCGATTTTAAAGTGCTATCAAATGTCTATAAAGCTTTGTTTTCGGATACTGCTCCCTCCTACATGAAACAATTATTCACATTCTACAAACAGGAAAGGCCGAATCTTCGTTCGTCCACAGATACTACTTTATTATCTGTACCTGTTTACAAGAGACTCAGGGGATAATTATCTTTCCCTATAAATGGTGCCCATATGTGGAATAAGCTACCAAGATCAATTAGAGAAATCTCGGGAAGGGCCTTTTTGAAATCCGGACCATAGATATCTACGTCAACAATGGTTAGATTTTCATAATCTGAAGTTCATTCTGGGGTTCCTGTGACGTTATCAATATTTGTGTAGTTCGCATACGTGACGCGGCATACGGACACGGTAGCACATATCTAACATTTTATATCATTGAAAAACATCGCCCCAATGGTGAAACCCCTCAACCCCCTCCCCCCCAAATAAGGTAATGTGTAAAATAAATTAATTCAATTAAAATTTTGAGACAGAGGCTGATTTTAGCAATCTAATTTAAACGTTAGCAGGAATCAAACATTAGAAGACTAGATGGCATTATAAAAAACACCATAATCAACAATATAAAAGACAAGATGACATTATAAACATCACTATAATCATCAATATAAAAGACAAACATTACTATAATCATCAATATAAAAGACAAGGTAGTATTATAAAAATCATTATAATCATTAATAAAAGGACAAGGTGGCATTATAAAAACCACTGTAATTAGACAATTAAAAGACGACACAATAACAACTACATGTATAATGAACCATATAAAAGACTAGTTGACAAAATAACAACTACTGTAGCCAACAATATAAAAGATTAGGTGGTATTACCATGATAATCAACAATATAAAAAACAAGGTGGCATCATAAAAACTTTAATAAATCAACCATATAAAAGACATAGTGGCACAATTAACAATGTTAATATAAAGGACACGATGATCAATGTTATAGACAGTAAATGATAGGCTACTCAATATTATATTCATTTTAACTGACAGTGTAAGAAATAAAAATCAACAATATAAAATATTATAATCAACAATATGAATTATGACATCAATGATATCGGAAACATTATGTAAATCAACTATCAAGACATATTATCGACAATAATATTAAATCAATATCACAAACGATAATCGGCAATAAAAGACATGATAATTCACACAGGCGTAAACCACATGATAATCAAAACTATGTAAAATATAACAATGTAAAATATATTATAATGAACACATGATGATCTTAAATAATGACATTAAACTTGGTGATCAAAACTAAGTATAAAAAACATAGTGATCAAAAATACATGTATATAACATAGTTATTAATGACCCTCGCTATGATTATCAAATACGAACTTAATAGAGTCCACTTCACAGAAATGTGGTTTCCAACTAAAATGAAACTTGACAAAAACAACTTTGTATTGTTTACTACATTTACTATAATGGACATGAAAAAGACAAAAATATCAAAAACGAATCATAAATCCACAAAATATGAAATAGCGTCAGCATATTCAATAGCACTTTTATTTCCGTCGACAGTTCGATTCTTAGATTACTATACTGTATTCCATCCTTCTGTATTTTCGTCTTCGGAATAAATCGCACATAAACTTGAGCGTTTGCAATTTTCAAAGATATTTTCGTTCATTCGCTTCTGGGGTTTTACGTCCACTTCCAACAAGGGTGATATCGTAGACAAGAAAATACATGTCGTAATTGGTGGATATTTATCACTGTATAATGATATTTATCACTGCTAAAGATATGCCGTAATTGGAGTGATAGTGAGTTTCTAATCACATATTTGATTGATTCATGAGTAAATTTTGAATGCTAGAGAAACGAATAATATTTAAGGTACTGGTTAACCGATGACAAATGAACTTATCTCATATACTTTAATCATTAACATGTTAACCGTTAATTCAATGAACAGCTATAAAAATGATATAGTCCATAATCCAATAGAAACATTTTGATCCAACATATAAAACACAATGGCTAACATTATATAAAACAAAAAACTGTTCAATGATCAAAAATATAAAAGAAACCAATAATCAAAGAAACAGAGATCGAAAATCGGCCTTCGAAACTGTAAATGGAATGGGAAAAACGGATCAAAATCGTTTAAATCTCCAAATGCGACCGAAGGGGGGTAACTCTTGTTATAAATAAATAAATAAATATATAATAAAACCTACACGATTTGGTGCATAATTCGTAAATGTATCTATGCTAGAAGCCTTATAGAAAAAACATAAGTAAAGATAATTAGCGTTACATAATCTGATTATAGCCGACTACACCATGAATCATTCCCCCAATTTAGCAAGAATCTCGAGAAACTGTTTACCAGATAGTTACTTGCTGCACATAATGCATGAAATAACGCCATAAGGGACCCATGAAATGACAAGAGGCGTTGATTTAAAAATTACAATTTTCTCATTAGATGAATATCCGAATGAATTATTTTTGAAAATTCGCTCCTTAAAATGAAAATACATTAATCCTTGTTAAATTTTCACGATTGGAGAACGTGATAACTCGCATCCAGCGGGCAATTTATCTTTACGGGCCAACCAATTTTGACAAATTGTAAAAGATAAATTACACAAGCCTGGCGAAATCAAACGATTGATCATTTCTTTGCCATGGTTAAAAAAGATCCGCCACATTTGGACAGTTTAAATGAATTATGGGTTGTCGTTACAAAAGTGACTTCTATCCGCTATCCTTTCATCAAGCCCGGGACAGTATCAGAGGTCCGCGTTTTTACAATCATAGCAAGGAAGGGATAAGAGACAGGGTGAAATCTGAACGTTATCTTGAGGTTGATAATTGGTCTTCGATTATTTCACCGCCAAACGCCCAGCTGTGTCTCCCAAACCACACAACTCATTTATCAAGAACCGGAGCGACCTTTCGGCTCTTATACAATAGTAATATTATCACTGCTCGTACATCATACATAAAATCTGTCCTAATATCTTGTGAGTAACACCTAATACCAGAATGTCGACATTTAAAAAAAGTGGTAAGATGTATACTTAAAATATTAGGCATCTGGCGTGAGCGGGTTTATTACAAATTGACTAATCCAATGCCAAAATAAAGAAGATTAAAAAGTCAACTTTTGAAGTGATACATTATTATTTATAATACTATAATTATTATAAAACAGACCAAGATTTGTGGTTATGGACACGATCTTTAATTCTCTTACCTTAATCATCACTCATCACACAGTCACGAATTTGTTTACTCGGGTGAAATTTGAGTTTGAAAGAGAGAGAGAGAGAGAGAGAGAGAGAGAGAGATGGATTTAACGTCCACTTGACATCACTATTCGGGACTAATGCATAGTTCAATTTTATTTCAATAACTTGCTTGCGCGTAGGGGTTTTTAGGGGTGGGGTGTTAACCGGAGGACCCGGAGAATACCGGCGAGGAAAGACAGGCGACTCTACCTTGTCACATGCAACCGGGGAATCGAAACCACGCCAGTCGACTCAATCACATACCTTATAATACCCCCCCTCCCCCCCAAAAAAAGTGACATTTGATCGGTGAACCTAATATACAAAACAAATAAACAAACCAAATTTTAGTAAATCATTTTTATCCAGTTGAATGAGGTCGTATATCCTTTGGTTCTTTACTATTTAATTAAGAAAATAATATCAACGTAACTATCTCCCGGCTTGGATCAAATGGGAAAATTTTAGAGAAGATTAGATGTGGCTCTGGCTTTCTTATGTGACCATATCACGCTTGCAGAGGATGTCAAAAGTTTAGAAATCAATTTCAAACACCTTTGTAAATACTGAACGGAACTGAACCATTCTTGGATTGATATTGTTTCGAGATTCAAATGTTAGATATTCCCCAACAGAGACTTTCGAAGCAGTTTAGCTATTTTAAACTAAAGCAACACAAAATGTATAAGGCACGATTTACTATCATGAAGGCTCACGCAAAGTTTTGGGAACGCAAACGCGTCAAAATCCTTCGCAATTAAAGTATTTAACAATATTTCTGAACAATTCAATTTTAATATGAATGGAACAAATAGTCTTTCCAAGATGTCTGACAAATTATTAGTATATATACATAATAACTTTAATACCCTTACTCTTATTTCGAATTCTACGTCCATAAACTGGACCATCCGAGCGACTCTGAGTAACTACAGATAAATTTATCCACAGCCCATGATGATAATTATCCAGCTTTATTTACAGGCATAAATATTTGGAATGCTACTTTTAATGGCAATAATCTAATTAGGCGATTATGAGATAAAACTCTGTTTTTTGTGTACCGTAACAGCAATATATATTCATACGTATTTATATTACACGACTGTTGAATTTTTTTCCATAAATTGTATTTTGAGGATGCTATTTTGTGGCGTTTCCAACAAACGGATCTTTTACTTTATTTTTTTCTATTCAATCTAAAGAACTTCCATTGTCAAAACTACAATCTGGCGATTGGAACCTAGTTGATAGCAAAATTGTTTGACCATCTCCCATCAGTTTTCCATCCAAATTCTTTTCCCGATGGTTCAATTTCAGATTATATCAGAATCTTAGCATCGAATTCTGATAAAAACACCCCCCTGAAGAGTGGGCGATGTTCATGTGGGGTATAAATCATAAACAATATAAAAAAAACCCCAATAAATATAATGTTTGAAAGGGTGACTTTTAGTCTTTAAATGGGATAAATTGATAATGAATACGGACAATTCAGTAATTTTTTATAAATCACGGTATATAAGGCATTGTTATGTGTTTTTTTTTTTTAAAATGTGAGATGTCCTGTAAATTGAAAGAAATATCACAAAATTTAATCGTTCATGCAATTGTATTTGTCCACCCGAAAACTGTCCCGCTATTGAACCAGGCCCAATTAAACCTCAAGTTACTTCGAGACAAGCTAATTTGACTACAACCTCGCAGAAATGAGATTTCTGTGTTTCTTCAGTGAGAAGATGACGTCAACGTAGCTTATTCAGCTTGTTAAATATTATATTTTTTTTGCGAATGGAATATGGCTGAACAATTCGGTAACGCTATGACCATATCCTCGGTGGTCTCATCCCGTTCTACTCCACTAAACCCTTAGTTCTTTTAAAACTGTCTGTGATCGGACAGTTCCTATTGAGCTCTATACAGCTGCAATATGAAAATACGGTGAAATACCGCTCTTCCCCACCTCTGTTCTCAGGCTATTTTGGAATCCCTACCTTCTATTTTTCACCGTGAATGTTTATTTTTCGTAAAATGAATCATTTCTCGTCATATCCGACACAAATTTATAATAATTCAACACTATGTTCAAGTAGAATTTAGCAATTAAATAAACATGTGATCTGCGCATGTTCGGGTCTGGTAATGGTTGTTCAATTCAAACGTGTTTTGTGTATGTTTTCAATCGCAGAATTTATTCTACTTGAAAATACCGTTGAATTATTATGGCTGTGTGTCAGCTGTGGCAAGAAATGGTTCCTTTGGCAAACAAAGAAGAGTCTGGGTGAAAAATAGTCGGTAAGGATTCAAAAATAGCCTAAGACCAGAGGTGGGGATGAGCGGTATTTTCATATTGCAGTTATATAGGGCTCGACAGGAACTGTCCGCAGAGATGTCCGCTCAAAGATAGTTCCAAAAGGAACTATTAACCCCTGAGTTTATCGGGGGAGGGGGGCGTTTTCATTTATCTGCCCCCTTGTATGTAGCCTATCTATCTATCTATCTATCTATCTGATAAATTGTGCTAATTTTTAACCAATCCCATAAATCGTTAATTTCAAAGGCAGTAATTGAAGGTAAGTAACTTAGAATTAGATTATATGACAGATTTCGACATTATACCAAATGCGTATTATGAATAGCAAATTACAATTCAATGCATTATGTTTAGTTTAATGATATGCAGACACTATCCAGCACGTTCATTTCAATGAAATACGTCACTCGGCTGCACTATTTCAACTTGTTTAGATATTGACGATTGGCACATCACCCGTACCATTATTTGAAATAACGGTACGCCATAATCAAAAGATGACGTCATACGTATACTGTATTTAAAGGCTCATTCTCACGGTACGACTTGTAGTAACTACTTGTAGTATCGACCCGAGTTGCAGCGTGAGAACACCCTAGTCGTACCAACTTTTACAAGCTCCCAACTAGTTGAAAGCGAGTTGGGTGAAATAGAAACTTCCCTATTTCAGTCAACAGATCGTATGAAATTGACCAATCAGAGACGTCGAGTATTAGTACAAACACGAGTTCTCTCCCCTTGTTGTTTGTAAACATGGACGCGAAGCCGGCAGTGGGTCTACGCAGTATCCACTGTCTAACCCAGACGGATTTGGGTTTTCTCTTTTTCTTTTTGTTCTTATTTATCAAATGTAGGGCAATAATAGCCAGTGTCTCTTCGTCGCTTGATGACGCCATTATGCCAAGACAAGACGAGATTATCGCGAGATTCCAAGTCGTATCAACTCATTTATATAATCTACATGTAGATACTACACGTAGATACTACACGTAGTTACTACAAGTCGCACCGTGAGAACGGGCCTTAAAATATGTAGGTTCAAGAGTTTTAACATGAATCAAATTGCCAAGTATAAATTTAATTATAACAAACATAACAGGATGAGATATTTCAGACAAATAACGAATAGTAATAATAATGACAAAATTCAAACATATAGATGTTATTTATATTTGAAATCTGCGAAACATACTACTGATTTTGATAATACAATTAAATATAAATGAATTAGAGATGTACATTATTTACATAATTCAATCAGTAAATGGACATACATAGGGTAATCTACCCTTATATAAAACGAAGGTGAAACGAGGGCCGTTTCATGAGTAAGACTGGCTTGTAAACTGATTCTTTTGATTGGTGCGTAGACTTTAGCTACAATCAAGGCCAGGGCTGATAATATGAAATCATGGAAACCCTATGGTTTAACCATGGGTATAGTGGAGTAGAACGGAATGGGACCACTGGGGATACGGAGGATGTATGATCCTTGGTTTCCTGGAAAGTTCGTTAAGATGCACGAATGGTTTGTCTGTAATTCACAAACAACACTACAGCTTTAAAGCGACGGAAGAAAAAAATTGGAATCGGGGTTTAAACAAATCTGTAAAATTACCCTTTTGTTAGACATAAATTATATTAAAAATAGATGCTTCATGGGAGGTAACTCCATTTTACCACCACGATACAAGGATGCAGACCACCATTAATTTCCCCATTGACTTCAATGTTAATTCTGGACTCATTGCCCACCTCCAACTTTTCCCCAAATTTTCGTTGGGCTTAATGCTTTTCACTACTGACAGAAGAACAAATGGCCATGTCTTTGAACAAAAATTTGTATGAGGTTGACCACCAAAATTTTGAGATACACAAACTTGAACAAGCATACTAAAAACATGCAACTAGTTGCCGTACATATCCCCTGTCGCCAACCTGATAACGCCGTTATCATTCCACCTCAAAATCATGAATATTAACCAAAACCTGGTAGAAAATATTAATTCAGACCCTTTTCGTCCATTCTTGACCAAAAAATCAACAAAAATGGGCACGCAAAAGGGGAGAAAAGAGAGAACTGCTATAAATAGACGAACTACATTTTGTGGGTAATGAACAATTTATTTAGGGGCCGGCGAAAGTTACCTAGAGTCCCTTTACATTAACACGCCATATTAAAACAAATTATAAGAAAGCAAGCAAAAAATAAGGAAATATTACCAGATCCCTGCATGCATGATGTGGATCTACAGGGGACTGGTGGTAGGTTATCAATAATTTCTCGTGAACAGCCAAACATATTCTATATAATATATCCAAGAGTTGATTTCTTTTGATAGAGTGGGGCTGCACATAATAAAATTTTTTTGGGTGGATCAAAATCATTCCATAAGCTTAATGTATTCTGTCAGGTTTCTTTATACATTCTCTGTCTCCCCAAAGTCAGTATTCAAGACAGACAGTAGACCAACTTGTATATTGGCATAAATCCATAATAGCCCCTACCCCTATACTTCCACAGTAATCATTACAATTTTTTTCTCAGTGATCAATAAGAGTGATGATGATGAAACATTTATCTTTGGAGAGTGAGTTTGACATACACTCAACACAAACTAGGCCATTTCGGGACTAACATAACGGTTCAATTTTATTTCAATAAATTACTTGTGCATAGGGTTCTTTAGCAGTTGGGGGCAACCAGAGGACCCTGAGAAAATCCCCACTTGGTTAGACAGGCAAACCTCCTCCTTGTCTCAATAACAGATCTTATGATATAAAGTGGATGTGTTAGACATTTGACCCCCGCTCTGGATTTATCTCTGGTTTTAAGACATGTTTTTGTAGTTCTATACTTCTTTAACAAACACAAATAACTGTGAGTTTAGTTAATATATTTTAATAGATACAATTATATTCAGAGGAAAGAAAAACAATGAATTCAAATCAAATATAGATTTCGAAAAACAATTAAAAAAAAAAATAAATAAATTAATGTTATAAGTAACAATTATCAACAATTACTAATAGCCTTTGATTGATATTCAGTGGACGGAATTAAGTTAATCTGAACTTTCTATTAAACATCAGACAAAGTCAGTTAATCTGAAACTATGATATGGAAATCAACATTATTAGCAATATGTCAATGGTCATACTTTCTTGTGTGTCTTATAAATCATTTCTGTCAGAAAGGATGTCTGTCTGTCATACTAAAATACACCTAAAGTAGTGACATTTTCATTAAATGAACAAAAAAACTTTGTAATAATCTAGCATTTAAACAGTAACTTTATAAGATCTTGTTGTAATACTTTAATAAAAAGATAAAATATAGGACGGTTTTTCTATCACATTTATATAAATTGTATCTATTGAAAAGAGTAATTAGGATTGGGTGTGGCACCACAATATTCACCAACAAATTTCAGAACATCTTGTAAATCAGGACTGTGTGAAACCTGGAAAATACAATTATTAAAAACTTTTTTAACATGAATAATTTTGATATCTTAAATTTCAATGCGTTTTACATTAATTATGTAGCATATAAAGTCTATTATTCTAAGCCTATTTCCTTTTCCATAAATCTGCTATACTTTCAGGTAAAACCAGAAGATCCTTTCACCTTGTCACAACCTATCAATACTTGATTCTTTCAAGAATAAATCCCCCAAAATACCTTTGTTGCCATTAAAAATTTATTCCAATCATCTTTATTGGCTACTTTTCCAGGTTTCTTAAATTCTACTTTATTACGAAGGACAGGGTAACCTGGAATTAAACAAATGTAATATAACAATTAATTCAATTCAATGACATATTTGAATCAAGAATTACAGATAATAAAGAATAAAGAGCAAAAGGGTTTAAAAACCATTCAACAAAACTAGGTCATATTGCGACAAACTTTTCTTTTATGGTCAACTCCATATAACATCAAATGAGTGAATTAGACAACGCTGTTATGACTAATATGGCCGGAGATTGGTTATAAAGGGACTGACATCAAGACTTTGTTGATTATCATGTCAATGGTACTTGACAATCAAGAATATGAACTATGTCAAAACTTCAAAAGTCATTATTTTGCTCAATAATTGGAAATTCCAAATTACTTTACACAATTTGATTGAAATTTAGAATATATTCATATTGCATTATCTACTTTAGAACTATTATAATCAGACCGAGAACTCTCAGTTCTTACTTTAAATATTGTATCTTTAATTCATTATTCCCTTGCCTACCAGGTGCTAGTTGTCATTAACAACCATTTCATACTCTAAAAGTAAACAAATTAATACCTGATACCACACAAGGTAATGATCTTATTCCTGTATCACTGGCTACTAAAGATGCTTCATATGTATTACGTTCATCTTTAGGTAAAATCTGTTCTACTCTTTGATCCATAGAAACAGCTAATACCCATTCTTTAATCTCTTCATGTTGTTGATTCTAGAGAAAATTAATTGTCACCATTATCACATCTATTTCATTATTCATAGATCAGATGAAGGGTTACATTTTGATATGCTATTTTGCTTGTGCTAGTTCAATGTAGCCATTGTAAAATTAACTGTTTCGTACTCCAACCAGTCTCTATTTGTTAGTTTAACTTACTGTCAGGAATGGTTTTTCAGGTAATGGAATTTCAAAAGGTATGTCTGTATCTTGGAAATCACTATGATCTAACATTTCTAATGTTCCATCTTCAATTGCCTAGAAAATTAATAAATAACAGTAAACAATAAAATATAATGTAACAGCACTATGAAGATTTGTATAATTAGAATAAAATTAATTTTCAAGAAAGAAAAAGATACAAAAAAATGCTTCTGTTGTGGTCTTGATAACAGATATTTCCATAAAGTCATTAACTGTTCATTTCCTATGTAAATTTTCTATAAAACCAAGAATGTACAGATGTACATAATAGTAACTTACCTCAGCTATGTCTAGACATCTGTTCAAAAACACAAAAGCCATATTTTCAGATCCTACAGCCTGAAACCAATACATCAATAATTAACACAAATTATTTATGAGCTTGATAACGTTGAGGGAATACTCTTTGAAACATTGCATTAAATACACTTGTATCCATTTTCAAATTATTTATAGTTTGTAAATCAAACAGATAATCTGTATTCATTATATATACTGGGAGACAGACTGTTATAAATTAGATCTTCAAGATATATCTATAAAACAACAGGAAAAATCTTAACCCTTTGGTCACCAAGTCCCTGAAAGATTTGTGGCCTATCAACTGCATTCTTGTGACAGTTGTTTAAATATATGTTTGTGACAGTTGTTTAATTATATGGATGAGAAATGGTTGCTTGTAATGTTAGCTTTCCTGGTTATCTCCAATATTCCACCTTGTGGTTCAAACCGTACCAACAGTTGTCTGGAGATCCAACAATGTCAAAGGGGTTAAGAACCAAACTATTCAGATTGCAAAGTATATATCAGTATTTAGTTATAAAACAATGTGCATGTATATATATTATTTAATTTAAATAGTACCTTGCATTGTGTTCCTGCTTCGTAAAAAGCCTTGTCTGCCGGTATCATATCTGTATGACGTAATAACGCTACAGATAATTTAGTAGCTAGACTCTCCAGTGATTTCTGACTCATGGCCGCTGATCTTACACCATAATAATGAGCTATAAGTGTCATACATTGAAAATCTTCATATTGTGGACTCTTGGCTTCCTGTGATTTACTCATATTTTCACACTGAAAATATACAATTGAAAAATCTTGATTCTGAAGTTCCTCTTCTTAATCATGCATTTTTCGTACCATATCTAATTTTTCACAACATAAATCACACTAAATTATACTCCCATTAATTATTCAGCATTTAATTAATAATAATAATAATAATCATTATAGCACTGGAAAACCATACCAAAATCTCAACAGTACATATTACTACATAATCTCCCTATTTGGATTTAATTGGATTAAAAAGAGGCCCATCAAAAGCTGTAACCAAACATTTATAGGTGGCACTGGTTTGTTTCTATTTGGAATTTATGACAACATCCTCAGAATCAACTATACAAAGACCCCTTTACTCGCAACTTATATTACTATATTTTAAAATAGCAGAAATTGATTTGTGTTGTTAGTGACAGATTCGGACAAGAAAAAGAAGTGATAGGAGAGAATTTATTCTATAATTCAGAAACAGAAAAAGTTTAAAACTGGAAAACTAAGACATACCAAATCATAAAACATATCTCGGAGATCAGCCCATGTTCTATAAGCTTCTGGTTTATTTAAACCACCAGCACATACTATGTCATTAAATATTCTTTTATAGATATTATAATTCTGAAATATAGAAACATAATACAATTTACTCATTTATCAAAACTTCGAACACATTTATCAAAACTTCAAACACTCATAACTTTGTACAAAGTAAAGTAATTTTACTGAAATTTATTCTTTTTTCATTTTCTGTTTTGAACTATTACCATAGCAAGATCGTCAAGATATAATTCTTACAAAATGCACCTTTAACTATAACAAAATAATTAGTCTTGGAAACAGGTTTTTGTAAATAATATTGTCATTTGTACTTTTATGTCAGTTAGATAATGTGCTATTAAAATGTATTCCATTTTTAAATATAATTTTTACAATATAGATTCTACCTGTGGGTTTGGAGGTGTACCAAACTTGGCATACAGACCAAGGGCTCTCGTTGTTCTATCACTTTTGATCAGGTGTGTGGCATACAAAGCTATATATTTATGAAGAACTTTGGGATTCTGAAATGGTCAAAGAATACATATTCATAAATATTGCAAATTATGTCTGGAAACAAGTCTTTTTCGTCTTGGAGAAAATGAAAGAGGTTTTACAATAAATTTGAAACTCTCTATGAGCTTATGTATATTCATTTTTGTAAAATAAACTGTTTTGTTACAACCATAGCAAATATCTCTATAGTCTATGTTAGAATTTTTATTTATAGTCTGTTCTATCACATAATTAAAATTGGTGGACAACAACATTGTCTTTTCTAATATCTTTTGTATTAGAATGGTTTGAATTTAAAGGACATATTGGGACAGCCTATATGGCACAACATATCATATAATGTCATTGCTACTACTCTTGGCAATAATTCATATTCATATCCCTGGTATAAGTGTATAGTGTACAATGTCATTATTACCCTTGGCATCAAATAATACAGATGTAAATTAACTACCTGTTGTTCAGCAGTAGAAATACATTTTTCCCATTCTCCTTTTTCAGCATATAAATCTAAAGCTCCAATAACATCCACATTAGCCAGCTGATAAATAGAAAAAACCAAACAATAATTACAATTTGATATGATACAGAGGAAGATATCTTTTAATACAAATAAAAATAGCTTTATACTTTAATCTAACATTTAATTATTATTTACTTGCGCTATGATCTTAGTAATAAGCCAACGAACCATCAGTATTCCTAATATAATATAGTTTTCATGAATATTGATATAATGTGGTCAACTTACATCTTCAACTTTTCCTTGATTTCTACAATGATCTTTATATTTATCATCAACATAAGGTTCTAACCTATAAAATAAAATAATTACTGCTTATCAACATGATTTAAATATATAATTTTCTGATTATTACAAGGTATAATAACTATCTGAACACAAACAGGTAAATACAAATGTATTTTTTGTCGAGAATACCCCCATCACTTATCATAAAATTAATATAAATATCAAGTTTAAAGTTTAATAATAATAACAAATTATAAGAAAAGCGGTTTATAGTCATTGCATTTAATGACTACAATCATAAAGACTATAAGCATACTATATGGACCAAGGACAGAGCATGATGTCATCGCAGCCATCTTGTAACAATGTGGTCATATCAACAACTAAGTTTTGTCGATTGTCTGTCCATGTAACAAGCATGTCAAGTTTCATGCAATGAAATGGGGCTTAACATCCTACTATTCTGCTCCGACTCGGCTAATGAAGACAGGCCATGCAGTGTGGTATGAAGGAAATTTTGCCTGGACAGCAGTGCTACAGTCTGATCTTACGTCGAATTCCGACTGCCAAGGGATCTTTTACGTGCATGCCAATGTGTAGATGTGACCTTGCTTTTTCATCCCATCGGAATGACAAGACAGCTGTCCTTGTTAGACCCTCCAGTCCGCACCGCTGACAAGGAGGAAACCACGCCAGAAAAGCCTGATGAACTTTCTCGGCCAGGAGTGGAAGCGAACCTGTAACCTCAAGGCTTGCTATTCACTTAGCCACATTTTTTTTTTCTAAGAACGTCTCTTCCAAGAAAAACAATACAAGTAGCACATGGGGACCACTTCCTGGTCTAATGAAATAAAATGACATGGGGTTTAACGTCCTACTTTTCTGCACCTATTGGTCCAATGAACTTCCAATTACCTGTGGTTAACATATATAACAGAAATCAAATATGTCTACCTTGGTTCCAGTTCCTTGGCAACCTTCTTGGCTTTATTCCAATCTCCACCAGTAATTAACATATCTATAGCTTCTTTTATCATATCCAATCCTAAATATAATTCTGCTGCCTGGTAAATAATAAAAAAAATAAAACCTATCGTATAATATCAGTTTCTTTATTATTGAGAAAGTGTAATTATTTTGAAAAAATATTTACATGATTGTACTTTCACTGGATAAAAAAATAAAGTAGTACAAAAAGCACAACATAGAATTAATGATAATGATTAGTTCAGAACTTGAAAAGAGCAAAAATAAAGTCACCAAAAAAAAAAATAGAGTTTAAGGATGGATAAAACTTACTGAGCTGTATTTTTGAATTTCTGCTAATTGTGGACACGCTACCTCAATAACAACCTTTGATTTTTCTGTTCCAAGGAATTTCAGTGCTAAATCTCCAGCCTATAAGTCAATAAAACAATAAAATGTTTTACCATGATGAGTAAAAAAAGAGGTCTGAAACCTGTTTAAACTTTTGGATGTAACTATCTTTGTTTCTTTCATCCTGATTTTAATATCATACTACTTCTTTTACTTAATTACTCATATTGTTGGTCTTCCTCTTGGGGTGGCTCTTACAAAAAAGCCTGAGTGTGATGAAACCTGCCTCTCAGAGAATTGTGGATCGATTGACAGGCGTTGATTTCAAAATGGTTGAGATTCATTACTCTCAGTTCCTTATCCATACAGTACCCTTTTTTTTCATCTTTTTCATATTTTCATGTAATTGTTTCTATTTGTCAATCATTATAATTTTCTCTAATCAAATTATGTGAAAATACCTACCCTCATCCAGCACTTCTCTAGTATATTATAATCTGTTGTTAGTTTCGGTGTAACTTTTAAAAAGCATTCAATAGCTCTAGAATATTCTCCACTGGATTCCCATTCTCTAGCTTGTTGTATCATAGACTCAGCTCCTCTATAAATTATTATTAAAATATAAGACACCTTTATAATATCAATATTATCAGTCGCAATATAAAATCATCACATCATCTCCTCTTATCATCTTCAATATAACACTAGCATGGATGACATAGTTAACCAAATTAATGAAATAATAGCAAACTTTTCTAAATTCCTTAATGCAAAACAAATAAATCTTTTCTAAATTCTATCCAGGGGAAATAATTTCACGTCCATCAAAATTTATTTCTGTCATTGAAATAATAGGTATAGAAATATTACACACTGGACATACAAAAGAGATATATATGCAACTTTGGAAAAAAGAAAAAGAAGAAAGTTAGAGAATGCACACAGATACATGTCTTAAAGAGTATCAACTATCAAGTATAGTGATTTGTGAATATGTAAAACTAATAAGGTGTAATAGAAAAAATAGACAGAAATAGTTAAATACTTTTAAAAACATAAAATTATTCCAGTGACACTAAATCTAAACACATACATCTACTTCAAACTAATTACTCTATTTTTTTTAAGTGTTGCAAAAAAAAAAGGGATATTAGATTTTTGTTTCAAACTTCAATTTATCAGTGAGTCTATTACAATTTAAATAAGATAATTGCCAAAATATTTAATCAAGATATTGAGATAATATTCCAATTAAAACACCTAAAATGAAGCAAAGTCATCAGTAAGCTTACTAGCTGACTAACATCATTCGCATGAAATCTTGTAGTTAAAGCCCATTTCATTTCTCATAAAATCCTGATGAGCAAGTTTTAAAAAAATCCACTATTATAACTAAAGCTTTAAAAGTAAAAATGTTAATGCAAACATAGCTTTTTGAAATTTAAGATTAAAAAACACAGGTTTTTCCTTTATATTCGCTTGAGAATTCAATCCTGTTTTGCAGTTACAAGACATCATAAATGCGAATGTAATCAGGGAGATAACTCTGGATTTCGATAATGTCATCAAGAAGTTACAAGAAGATTGTCTTTTATCACCTTCGCAAGCTTTCATACATTTAAATTCTGTTCTTTCAGCAAATTTGAAAAAATTCATCCACTGTTCACAAGAAATTGTGGTTGGATGGACATGCTCACGAAAGTATTTACAGGGTACTTATTACCAATAAAGTATGGGATGCAAATTTTTAAATGTTGATTATACACCTATTTTGTATTAAACTGGGTTTTAAGGTTATAAAATGTTAAAAGAATCTAACAGGATACTTGAAAACTGTCAAATTATATATATGCAATGTAAAACATATATCAATTCATTTTTGTATTCTTTGCAACTCTTTACATTGGATACCTACCTAGGGTTCTCCTTTGATCCACTATTCGGAGTAAATATTAATAAATATGAGAAGCTTATTCTAAAAAAAGTTTTATGGCATCACTGCCGTCATAAAATGGCCAGTTTTGACTTCGACAAATAGTAGTGATCATTGTTCATGATGATTATGATGCAAGTGGTTATCACACTGCTGTACACCTAACACATTTCTAATATGTTTTATTAATCCATTTGACTCAATTATCTATTACTTATAATATCATTGAGCATGCAAAAATTTAAAATGATCAACCTTCAAAATCCACAATGCTAAAGGTATTTAGATCAAATTGTTTTATGAATAATAAATTCTAGTCAAAATGTACTTGTATTCGATAGAATTGTACCCTATGTAATAGAACAATTCATTACGATTTATATTAAATATCTTATACTAGTCTTATGTTTTCCTGTTGATTACAGTGACATACATACCTTGTAGATTTATCTGTCATTTCATTATCATATTCATCCTGTAAATGTTGTAATTTATGTGGTACATATTCTTTACATACACGTAATGCATCTTGCCACATACCAGAATCCTGAATTATTAAAAGAAAAAGAATCTTACTATGATAATGCTAAAGAAGACACATTTTATATGGTGTTCTCTTATTGTTTTCAAGCACAACTGGTAAGTTAACCATTTATTTTATTCTATACAAATGTTTATTGTGTTTTTCATGTTCTCACATGTCACTCATGGATTATATAATAATAATCCTCTAAGTATCACTTGTTGCAAATGACCGAAGATGAAGATTTTAATCAACCAGATGAAGATTTCAATACTAGTGGTCAAATAACATCATACGAAAAAGTTTTTATTCAGATGGCTGATAAATAGTTACCATTTAAGCATCATAATTAGAAATTTTGATACAGGAATAATGGGATTGGAAAACATAAGAGTATATATACTATTCAAAAAAAGTAGGGGATATTTGATTTTTAAGTGTTATTAAAGTCACCTAATGAAACTGACGAAGAAACATATGACAAAATGAAATGAAGTTCACATTTATCAATTTATTCCAAATGATCGTTAGACTAAGTAAGGCACAGACTGACCATTTTAAGGGTAAAATGATACCCGGGGTCAAACAGCAAAGTTACCACAGCATCACAACAAAGTCAGTAACGGGTAAATCCTCCTCTGTTTGCCAAACAAGCATTGATCCCACGTGGCATACTCCTAATGAGACGTCTAAGGTCATTTTGGTCCAGATTGTCCCATTCCTGTTGCAACGCAGCAGCAAGTTCTTGGACATTGGCAGGACGTTGTTCACGTTGACGTAACCTCTGTCCAAGCATGTCCCAGACATGCTCGATGGGGGAGAGGTCGGGACTCAGTGCTGGCCAAGGCAATGTGGTGATGTTCTGTTGTTGGAGGTAACCTGTAACGATCCTGGCCCTGTGACATCTTGCTTTGTCATCCTGGAAGATGAAACGGCGGCCATAACGTCGTGCGAACGGCACAACATGGACTGCCAAGATGTTGTCCCGGTAGTACTGGCCTGTAACACGCCCTGCAACAACATGTAAAGCCGTCCTTCCAGCAACAGTGATGCCTCCCCACACCATAACAGAACCACCCCCAAATCGATCATGTCTGATGACGTTAACGTCTTGGAAGCGCTCGTTTCGACGACGCCACACCCTCGTACGTCTGTCCAAAAAATCAACAGTGAACCTTGACTCATCTGAAAACATCACATTGCTCCAGCGTCGATTATCCCAGTATTGACGATCCCTACACCAACGACGTCTTGCCTGAATGTGATGATCTCTCAAACAAGGGATCACGCGAGGACGTCGGGCGCGAAGGTGACCCCTATGCAGTTGATTCCGAATCGTCTGGCCACTCACTCTCACACCAGTGTCTGTTTGAAGACGAGCGCTGATCTGATTTGCTGTGATGACAGGATTTCTCAAGGCCAAGGTACGGATAAATCGATCCTGGGCTTGAGTTGTCGCCCTTGGTTGACCTGAGCGTGGTCTGTCCTGTACAGATTGTGTATCACGGTATCTGGACCATAGCCTGCTTATGACAGACTGAGAAACATTCATCGTCCGCGCCACAACCGCCTGTGTTGTGCCGATCTGTAGCATGCCAAGGGCACGTAACCTTTCATTTTGGGTAAGCCGACGCATATCAAAATTTGTTTTCTGGTCACTAAAACAATTAAACTGATGTTTCCACCGTAGAATTCAATGCCACAATGACTGTAACATTCAAAGTCAGAGTCGTGCAAATCTTGGGTTGGACCCCCATGATGATCCCAAGCATCACCTGCATTCCATGCGGTAGCTATTGGTGCGTTTTGGCATCACATGTAACTGGAAATGTTTCTTCTGTTAGGTTCTATAGTGACTTTTTTCGTAGTCTTTTGGATATTTTAGTATTATGCCCCCAAAATCAAATATCCCCTACTTTTTTTGAATAGTATATAATCATATCAATTCAAGTCTTTAATTGTCCTTTAACCAAATTGCATTCTTATAATGACAACATATATCACTAATAATTCAATCATTTTGAATTTTGTCCTTAGTTTCTTATATTTCTTTTTTCTAACAAATGTGTTCGTTTCTTAGAATAACTATTAAACAAATAAATAATAACCTCACCTTATAAAATTTAACAGCTAATTCTGGTCTTTGAGCTCTAAGTAAATGGGATTCAGCTTTGGCATATTCTTTCTCATCAAAAGAATATCTTGCCATTCCAACCAAGACATCTGCTACTGAATTTGGATCATATGATTCTGCTACACGTTGTGCAGAATCCCAATCCTGATTATGGACATACCTAGAACCAAAAAAAACAACTTCATTTTGTTTTATGGACATAGCAAACACCCAATTTTGATTATGATGAACATTTTTGGTCAACACTGGGAACAATCCTGCAACCCCCTAACTAGTGAGCCAGCGATTTACTGACCGAGTCTCGCAAGCCATAGTTGTTAGTGATGATTAAATTAATTTTACAATGACCGTACTTACATGAGAACTGCTTCTTTAGGTTTATTAGCTTTTATAAACTCTGCTTCAGCTTCAGCACATTTTCCTTCATCCTCTAAAAACATGGCGTACTTCAGGTGAATTTCTGGCATTTTATCTTTCATAGCAATTCTTGCCAAATCAAAGGCAAATTCAAAAGCACTAAAATAAAAATTGATTCTGTTCAACATGAAATAAATTTGATAAAGGTATTTAGTCTTATTTAGCCTTTATGCAATAACATTTTCCTAAGATTGAAAATAAAGGCAGAAATAAAAATGATAGGGATGATGGAGAGCGTGTGCAGTTAGGCACGCGTTGCCATCAAGTATTATGTTCTCACAGAGCTGCAGTGGCACAATAAAATGACCTGATTGATGTATTTATATACATGTTTCTAATGTATAGTACAGAACAAGTCCTACCAGTTTTCTGTAGCATAATCTACAGCTGGCTCTAACAATCCATATTTATTTAACAATTTAACAGCTGCATCACCACCTAAAGTCTTGGCCCATAGATACGCCACCTGTTTAGATGCATTATGTCCACCATGACTTTTAGCCACCTGTAAAAATTATATCGCAAAGCAAGTCCATTATTACGAAGTTGGATGACAATAAATAAATAAATCAAATCAGCTAGATTAAGCTAACTCACAAGCTTCATGAAGAAGAAATGTGAATTTTTATTCATTATACATTAAAAAGTACTAATTGTTTTGATTGATAAATTTACATCAGACCCATTCTAGCCAGGGAAATATTTACTACAAGAAAAAAATAATAATCAAAAACAGAAAATACTTGGTCGCCCTTTTGAGTTTTGAAATATTAAATAAAATATTGTTCCCAAGATATGAGTGGCTATTTATCAAGATATTGAAGAACTAAAATCAAAATTGTTTTGGCCAAGATAACGTACTCTATAAGATTCATCCCACATATCTAGACTTCGGTACATATTAACAGCAGCTTTCCAATCACCAGCTTCTACATAATGATGTTCAGCTTGTCGGGAATTATTCTCACCTTCTAATTCCTAAAATTATCAAATATATTACATAATAATACAACAGTGTTCCATAAAATCTCTGAAAAATATAAGTTATATTTGGTTAAAAGACTTTCAACTTGAGAACAATTATTTATTAGGTTTGTCTTTGCAGTTTTGTTTGTGTGAAGTGTGGTCCTCCTGCTCTTACTATTAGTCTTATCCATTTACTATTCTAGAATCCAACAGTCATTGATGGTTGATTAATAGGCTACAATTTTTAAAAGTTGTTTTGATGATGCCTAGATTACAAGTGTTCAGGTTTGAAAAATAGGGTTTAAGGTCTGAGAGTTTTACACCAAACAAGTTAATGATGACAGTGTAGGTTTGAGAATAAGTTTAGAAATTAATAGTAATATATAAATCAACAATTAAATTATATGTATATGAATTGTATATCATATATAAATATACAAACTTTAGCTAGATGTAGATGTGTATCTTGTAATAAATCAGGATGATATATTTTAACAAGTCGTATCATATCACCATATAATCTTTGTTTTTTATACATAGTAATTGCTAAATCTGGTTCCTGTACTGCTACATACAACCTATTCAAATATAAAAATTAGGCATATTATAAAGAGAGAGACAGAAATAGGGTTTAACACCCACTCGACACAAACTAGGTCATTTCGGGATTAATATACGGTTCAATTTTATTTCCATAGTTCGCTTGCGTGTAGGGGTCTTCAGAAGTGGGAGGAAACCGGAGGACCCAGAGAAAACTCATGAGGTTGGACAGTTGACCCTGGCACATTATAAAACGTCAGAGAAAGAAACAGGGTTTAACCGTCAGTCTATAGAATTATGGCACACTTTTATTTCATGAGGCTGGGCAGATGACTCTCTTCCTTGTCATATACAAGCTTAGGACCTTATTATCTAAAGCCCATGCTTTTAACCACTGCACCCCAGACCCCCACCGCAACCCCCCCCCCCCCCCCAAAAAAAGTAAAACATCCAGATCACAGAATAAATAAAGACCATTCAAATAAGTAGGCAGGACAAAACTAAAACTATAGTTATGAGAAAACAAAAAGAAAATTTAGTTTTCACTAAAAGTGAAAATAGTCAAAAAAAAAACCCCTTTCAAACGACTTACTTTTCAGCATCTTTGAATTTGCCTTGTTCTTCTAACTGTTTAGCTTGTGTAATATATAGACTTGAAACGTCATCTCCTTTCATATATGTAGATGCCAACTAAAAGTATACACATATTACAGTAATCTACTTACAAACAATTATTACAGTACATGTATGACAGTGTAGTTTTTAGAGAATGAATCTGTGTCTGAACATGTATGAAAGGTAGCAGTGATGGCAATCTAATGGTAATTTTATTTTAACAAAATACAACTTACTTTATGAGCAAGATCCCATTTACCAGCCTTGTTGTACATGTCTATTGCTTCTCTTGTACATCCAGACTCTACATAGAATTTCTCTGCTGTCTGGAAATTATAAAATATCTATCAATGTTACTTTGTTGATGATATTTCAATTACTAGTACTCTATACGTTACAAATGTAAAACACAGCAGCTATGGAACCAAGACATTGGCATCATTATCTTGATCTAAATTTTCTAGATTTTTTTTGATTTTACAAAGCACCAATCCTATTTGAATGTTTTACTTCTTGTAATTCTTGTAAGTTCCATAATGTTCCGTATATCTCTTCGAGGATACAACAAACTGTAAGAAGCAATGTAGTATTACCTCATATTCTCCAACAGATGCATAGTGATCGGCAATCTTTTTATAGTAACCAGCAGACATTGCTGAATCTTGCATTTCCAATATCTGTACAGCCTTCGCCCATTGTCTTGAATTAATAGCTGCATCAACAGCTTTCAATGTAGCACTGCAATAAGAAACAATAATGGCGTTACACCAAAATGTAAATAAATACTGACACTTACATAAGTATAGGTATTAATGGAAAAAGATGTTGATAAACATAAGTATTAATAAATTGTTTCTAGAAACACAATGATCAGGGTATATTTCTTGATAGTCAGAATTTTTATAACAAATAAACTAAAACCAAATATTAATTCTCTTTAAATAAATTTGCTTCATACATAGAGTTAAAAACTGTAATAAATGACTACATGAAAGGAAGGTCATGTAAAAGTATAATTACCCCGCCTCTATAAAATGATTGATAGCTGCATCAAGTTGTTTTTGACCAACCAAAAAGTCTCCCCATTCTTCTTCTAACTTGACAACATTACTAGGGAAAGCATGACGAGCCAATTCGACGGCTGAAAAAATCCAAACAAAAGTTATTACTTTTATATTTCAAGTTGAGTGTAATACATAATTGGGATGAACAAGAGAAGTCCTATGCCTATGTAGATATCCAATAACCTAAAGTCACTTGATAAACATCATCAAAGTCACAAGTTTTAAAATGATATATCATATGTCTCATCTTTATCTGCTTAATACGGTCATAGTGCACGATGCTGAAATTGTTGTAATATAAATATATCACTAGATCATGCGATTAGCCAATAAAAAGACAACACTTCCAACAATCTGCGTACCTCTTCTATATGAATTTCCTTTCTTGAAACAATCCATAGCTCTTTGATAATCCCGAATCTTTTCATACAGATCACCAGCCTGTAGAAGACACAGATAATTGCATATCTTTAGATTTTAAATGATAAAACAATTTAAACCAGTGATAAGAATTGAAATTAAAAAAAGAAAACATATGTTCTAATAAATGTATCTTAAAATGTTATCTATGAAAATATTTCAAAGATATTTCATATTCAAAATGCATCATTCAGGCAATATTCCTGAAAAAAACTGATTTAGTATTCATAATATTGACAAAACCTATTTAAAAGATATTATCCCAGCAATATTCAATAAACAATATCAATCCAGTCTTTACAATATCGGTGTTTGGATGGGACGAAAAACCGAGGTCCCGTGTAATAATGGCGTGCACGTAAAAGATCCCCTGGCAGTTGGAATTCGATATTAGAGTTGGCCGTAGCGCCGCTTCCCAGGCAAAATTTCCCTCATAGCACACTGTATGGTGTATGCCTGTCTTCCATTAGCCCAGGTTAGGTACAGAAGAGTAGGACGTTAAACCCCATTTCATTACAATATCGGTAAAACGTGTTATGCATTAACAAAAAAATTAAATTACTAACACGTTCATATAAATCTGCTTTAATTAGAGCACCAGCTATTCTACTGATGAGATCAGAGTTAGACATGAGTTCTTCTCTAGTTGATGCTAGTCTAGCAGCTCTAGCAGGTAAACCAGACTTCATATATAGATTTATAGCAGACATATAATCTCCTTCCCTTTCTTTTAACTGAAAATAGATTTTATAAAGCATTTAACTAATGTTCTGTAAATCTAACATAATGTCAAACTATCACTGTAGGTAACTTATTACAAATCTTTCTATCTGGACAGTATTTGATCTTTATCAACAAGCCTTAATGGAAGACAACATTTCACTAGTCATAACCTGGAGTTATAACGTGCATCAAAATAACAAATTTTCATAGGTAAACAATTGTCCTGTGATAGACTGCATTCCACTTTCAAAGACAAAAATAGTGGATATACTTACATCACCAGCAGCTTCTTCTTGTCCAGTTTCCATTAACCACTGATTATAATTACGTTTTAACGTTTCAAGTTCAGGATGACTCTACAATAAAACAAACATTTTAATCTATGTCCAATTGCAAATGCAGGTGAAAGATCGGGATATTCGTTATAGATGATTTGAACTTTATTTTCTTCTTTTAATAAAATGTTACTCCAGTCATAAGGCAATGTGTTTAAAGGTAACACAGCAGAAAAAAAGATTGAAGCAGGAATCTATAAAATTTGTTACCTTAGCTTCAGCTACCTGAATAGCTTCATCCCACATGTGTAACTCTTGATACATTTCCATAGCTTCATCAACATGATTCTATAAACATAGGTAAAATCAATTATACAACATACAGGACAAATCAATATAAAGCATTTAAACACAATTTTCCTGTTATCAATCAAGATATTTATTTATTTATCTCTGTTTATTTAACCTACTTTTTTGTACCATAGCTAAAATACTGTAACTATTCTTTTTCCCAAACCATATATCACTAAAAATTAAAAATTGTACATACGTTATCTACCCTACAAACAAGGAAGAAAATGAATATAAGTCTCCTTGGCTTTACTTTTTGTTGTATTTCTTATGCCTTTTTAAATTGTACAATACTTTCAAAATAAATACTGTTTAAACCATATTACAAACAATTATACCTATTTTTGAAAAATTACAATTTTGGTTAGTGAAGTCCATATCACTATACGCCTGTTACTGGATTTGATATGGGCATTTGATGTTTGTGGTATTTGTATATTGTGTCCTGTCCGTAGGTTTGCTGTCTGTACCGGTAATTGTTTGTGTGTGGTGTGGTCCCTCTGCAGTTACTATTAAAGACTATCAAAATTAATTTCATCTTTAATATTGTTGATAAATAAAAATACCATCGATTGTAGTAGACTTACCTGCTCTAGATATATGCTTTCTGCTTCTTTAAAGCGTTTATCCATGATAGCTAATCTAGCACGTACTTTATAATGATTATATCCATCACCTCCCTGTAAATAAAAGTGCTTGCGCTTTTATAAAATCCTGACATTTGCAAACACAACTTGTTATCATGCTTTCTGACTAGCAATCCAATAGTTTATCTAAATAGAATTATAACCCCAGATAAGTTATAAAAGGTTCATAGGTGTTTTAAAGTATGTATTATTAAACATTACAATAGTATATTTATCTATATTAAGATTCTTACCGTATGTTTGGCAGCTTCATCAGCTATCGTCAAGGTATCTTTTAAAAATCTGGCTTTAGCAATATCTCCTAGTGCTGAATAACACCTAGAAATAAAATTCAATACATTTCAAAACTGCACAACAGATATATATGTTTACCATTAGTCAGTACATAACTTCATAATTTCACATAATAAACTTTAAATGAAATTTGATTATTGATATAAAAAGACATAATTACTATAATTACCTCTCTGCAATATGAAGTTGTCTTTCTTCTAAAGCTAATTTACTTAATGTTTTCCACATTGCTTCTGTCTCAGATGATAATTCTAATGATTCAAGGAAAGCTACAGCTCTGAAAGCATATTAAACCATTAATTAACATGCATAATTCAGTTGATCTGCAGATTAAAAACTGTGGCAATAACATATTTCCTACAAATACTTTTATAACAAATAAATGTTCTATTTTATCTCCTTTACCTTGAGTAATCACCATCATCAATAGCTGTGCCAAATTCTATAAGTCCTTCATCTAATGTATAGGTTATAGTTTGTACACCCTCCTTTACTATAACTTCTGTCTTTCCTTCATTTCTTTCTAAATCAACAATATCTCCCTGTAGATAATTCAAACATATCATTACACTTAATACCAATAACACAAGTACTGATTTAATAAATATTTCAGGATTCATTCACTTGCATGTTCAGTTATGACCTGTTAATAAATCAATTCATCAGACTTCAATAGTGAGGGGTAGGGGTGGATGGGGCGATGGATTAGTGGTCTAGAGTGTGGCGCTTTCAAGCTACAGCTGGCCGATCACCTTTGGCTTAACGGTCTTGGTATCAATCCCTGGTATGAGCATAAAAAAATGTGGCTCGGCATAGGGACACCTTTTCAACCTTATGGGTTAACACTGGGTATTCCGGTTTCCCCCAACAGGAAAGAGACCTGCGCATATGCTAAGCATAATAGAACAAGATAACTTGTCTGCATTATCACCATTGGTGGAAGAGGACAGTAAACACTAATCAAGAAGACTTTCATAGTAAGTGCAGGAGAATCACACCACATACAACCAAATAAAACCCTAAAAGAAATCGTTGACTGCACTGTATGGCCCTCGGGCCTGTAATGATACAGGTTTCAACTTCAATTAAAATTTAAATGAAAACAAACTCATAAAAAGGGAGAGGCAACCTTAAATATAAGTAGATTGAAAGAAAAAGATTCAGTTCTATTCAATTTTTCGAAATGAGGTAATCCATCAATGCATGATAAACCAAAATTACCCAAACACCTATTAATTTAATAAAGAGAACTGAACTAACCTTGAGTGGGAACATGGTAACTCTTTCAGGAGCATCAATATTATACCAAACACATAAATTACCTCTATTCTGTGCTACAACAACATCACTTCCTGGTACCCACTAAAATATTCAATAATATGAAACAACATTCACCCAAAAAAGTATAGAAAAAATTAGATTCTATTAGATACAACTGGTTAATTCAATGTGAAAGACTATCAGCAACCTATGTCCTGCTACTGATTAAATATCCGAAGCTCTGTGGTTTGTTTTACAAAGAAAAATAAAGTTTCAGTTTCTCTGTGAGACTGACAATCACTCCAAAAAATCGATGCTATGTAGGTGTCTTGATAACCATTTCTATATACTTGTTAAAGTCATAGTGTCAAACAATTATCTTGTTCATCGTGTCACTCAAATAACTTAAAGAACTGCTAAATATTTGGAATTGAAATTTTCAGATCATTTCCTCACATTGTGGCATTTTATCTACATACATAAAATAAACATACTTTTATTTACAGTGTTGTGTGCCTTTTTAAGTCACCAATATGTGAAATTGAGGATCATATGAATAAACTGAAACACAATTTATTCTGAAAATTGAAAGTATATATGTTTTGCTTATTTATATACTTACTTGGACATAAGAACAATAATTGAGGATACTTGACTTCTGTTGTGTCTCTATGTCATACAAGTGTAACTGAAAAAAAGAACCATAACCGATTCCAATTAATATACAGATTACCTATGTATGATAAACATACATGAAGTTAACTATATGTTCCGTAGGGTATGGGCATATTAAATGTACCTTAATGTTGATATACATTAAGGATATACCTTTAACATAATATATTATATCAGGAAATCTAGATCTATTGAAATGTATATACAGTGAAATTCACACAGTGTTAACATGTTGATAACTCATTACTTACCTTTAATTTCTTGTCTCTAAATAGTAACGTTTTACAGGTTTCATTGAGCTAGAACAAAACAGATGAACATGTGGTTACATTATAACAATATCATGTGTTTAAGACTAGAAAGAATATTTCCTTATTTAGACATTACATAATAATCCAATCACTTACAAACCAAAACAAAATCCCAAAAAACTCACCTCAAGCCAGTCAATTTTTGAATCATGGTTTATCTGACCAACACCTAATCCAGTTGACAGGTCCACTGTAAAATAAACCACATAATTATAATAATAATAGAGGAATGAAATGAAATGGGGTTTAACGTCCTACTCTTCTTCACCCAACCTGGGCTAATGGAAGACGGTTATAATGATAAAGATCTAGGTCTTGATTTGAAATGATTAAAATCTCAGATTGCTGCAGTTCGCTAACAAATTTTTTTCAATACTGAATAGTCAGGCAATGTAAGTAGTAATAAATTACACACAATACAGGGAACTGAATGGTAGCAAGGTATGCTTGGTCTTTCTAGAACACTAGATACCACTTCTTATTTATCTGCTGGGGTATTCTAACTTACTTATAGCTATTGTTTTTAAATCAACAAGATAAGCCATCTTTTTATTTTCTCCGCCACCTCTTTGTTTTCTTTCATTTAGTCTTACACTGAAAAATAGATATCAACACTATTAAAATGTACAAAGATAAAACGAAAGTAACTTGTCATGTCAGTACATTAAATAGTCATTTAAATGATGAACATTCTGAAATTGACAATGTATTATTTATTTAAAAAAACAATGATATGTCATAGGGAAGATGACTCCCATGGATATATAAATAATAACAGTATTTTAGCAGTTTCAAAAAATAAGTTAATTAATAACGGTACTGATAAGGATTATATAATTGTGTTTAAACACGTGGTATAAGTAATATAATCCATATATTATGTTTATATTTTCAATACCTATACACTATGTAATATATAATCAATATATACCTTGTTTCCCTTCATATCAAATATAACTCATAATATCTAGAATAATACCTTATCAAGTGTGGGTTCATAAATTCTGTTCTAACACATCCCAAGATTTCATTTTCACCATACTGAACTAAAGCTAATTCTCCAGCATTAAAAATCATACAAACCTACCGAATAAAAAATTGTCATTACCAATTATATAACATGAGCCAGAATATAAACAAAATACCTAGTGATTCATATACTTTGATTTTAATAGTCAGCTAAGTTATATAATATGGCAGCCATCTTGGCTTGGAATAATAAAAAAGTATTCTTAATATGTCCTAGCTATTTGTTACATTTTTGACATGTCCTATTTTGCTCATTTTTGACATTTTTAATTGACTGTGATGTATACAATACATGCCCTGTTTGTTAAATTTTTAAAAAGATTCTGCATTGTCTGTAACATATTCATCTTATAATTATTTGGTACATGTTTTAGGAGTTAGGATTCACTGTCTTATATTTCTTGTAAAAAACAACTTACATTTTCGTTATCAAAGTAAAACTTTTCATTGCCTCCTGCAGACTGCCACTGGATCTCACTGAGTTTCCCAGTGGCTTGATCTCCCAGTAATAATGTATCTGATGTATGACCAACAAGATAGCGATCTTTTCCTAATATTCTTACATCATCAATTTCATAACCATAGTGAGATTTCAAAACAACCTTAGAATTGTTACCCAGGTTCTTCACTATAACCTACAGAAAGATAAATGAAATATTCTTTAGAAACATGCAGCTGGTATAAGGGTTTATTCATAATGCTCATCAATAAAATATTTCAAAATGTCAAGCACTGGCACAATATATAATTCATCATACATTTACCATCATGATCTTATAGGGTAGTCCTTTTTGTGATACGGTCCATGGTCACAGGTACATTGTTTTACACCAATAAGTTTATAATAATCATAATATATTCATATATGTCTTGATGTGAGATAGAGTCCACAGGAAATTAAACAAAATTTACATCCCAGAAGTGTAAGAAATGTATTTATAATATACTCTTGCTACTGCCCTCATCCAGCATAAATAGATTACTTAATGTCTAAATCTCAAGTGTTAAACCACCTACTAACCATATTATATCACTAAATAACGAGTCATTGACACAAGCCAATGTTGAAACTTATTGTTCTACATTGAATTTAAAAATTGTGATATGTAAAATAAAACTCTACCTGACTCAGCCCAACATGTGTAATTTCAAATTTATTTTTATAGATGGTTTTCTTGAGACAACAATCAAACAACTCAACACCTCCACACAGAGTTCCCTAAACACATAAAAATAAATCATGTATAATAATATCAATAATATAACAAAGGAAGTATTAAAACAAGCGAATATTCTTTCCCTTTTTACATTCAATATATAATATGCCTTTTTCAGACTAATAAAATAGTATGATGTTCAACTTACAGCAGCTATTCTGGAACCATCTTTCTTCCATGATAAAGCAGATATGGTATACATATTACTAATTTCTTTAATCTGTGGCTCATCCCACATCTGTCTCCTGGGACTCCAATTTAAAGCTTGAATTCTAACGATATAAAAATAATTAGTCAACATACAAAAAAGTAGTATTGGCTTGTATTTAGTCGACTCATCTTTATTTCCTTTAACCCATTGCACTTGCATTTATGATAATTGAATCATAAATGATGACTTTAACGTGATTATAAGAGTAATAGTAAATAGTAAGTGTTGGAATACATATACATATATACTATTAGTAGAAGTTTTGAACCTTTAAAAATACAACATGAATATGACTGCAAGACACCTTGAAGATTTGACGTGAGGAAACAGAGTAAAGAAATACAGGCCATACCAAATAATCTTGAATAGATTTAATCATACAATACTTTTTAAGTAATAAGTTAAATAACTATGAATGGGTCACGTTTTGTTTTTATCAAGCAATTCACAGCAGCAGTAACACAGAAAAACCATAATACGCTCTGTATGCTTACCTATCATAGCTACCAAAGACAACTGATTGACCACTGGGGCTACAAACAGCTACTGTAAATTCATGTTCATCATCGTCACGACTATAATCAAAATGTTGAAAACTTCTTCCATCTCGTCCATAAGCAATAATTCTCTTGTCACAACCAGCAGCAACTACTGAGTTCTGTGAGAAAACCAGGGCGTATGGTGGACAGGGGTGAGTACACAGCTTACCCTGAAACATAGAGGTCATAATATTAAATGTATATGGAAAATATTACAGTAGCATAAAAATTGTAATGCTACTCTGACATGTCTTATGATAACTACAAATGCCTTGCCATCAACGGGGGTTGGGATGGCCTAGTGGTCTAGAGTGCCACGTTTTGACCTCTAGCCGGCCGGTCACCTCTGGCTTGCAGCTGTGGTTTCGATCCCTGGTGTGAGCGTATGAGGCATGGAGATAGGGGCGCCTTCTCAACCTCGTGGGTTTCCTCCGGGCACTCCGGTTTCCTCCCACTGCTAAAGACCCCTACGCGCAAGCGAATTATTGGAATAAAATTAAAACCATGTTAGTCCCGAAATGACCTAGTTTGGGTCGAGTGGACGTTAAACCCCATTTCTCTCTCTCTCTCCCCCCCTTGCCATCAATAAGAATGACTTGTGATTGCTTATGAAAGTGTTTTGTAAGCAATGATCCTAATATAAACATGAATGCTCATGAACACCTATGAATGTTTGGTGATCACCTTGTGATCATTGCAAATTGGTTGAAAATTGTATTGCTAGGCCTATTCAGCACCATATTCGACACTATGTGGCAAATGTGAGAGTAGCATTATGGATATAGTCCAAGGAGATTAAATTTTCTTGTGACCCACCTAATTAATGTAATACATATCTTTAATTCTAGACGTAAGACAGTAAGATCATAATATAACATTAACATACATACATTACTTGTGTGTTAAAATCAACAAATCAACACTTACCTGACTATCACCCGTACCTTCATCATCAAAGAAAAATCTAATAATAGAACCATCAGCATGTCCAGATAAGAAACCCTTTCCTGATGGACTGAAAATAATTAAAAACAATCAAACTGACATTATTTTTTTAGAAACTTTAATTCTAAAATTTTCCACTTATTACAAAGTGGGATCTATCTAAGCCATGGATCACCACATGCGGTCCTCAAGTCTCATTCGTGTCATCTGCTATACTTTTATAAATTATGATAATTACGTTGTGATTTTAGTTAAAAAGGTTGGGGAATATTTGCGCCTGGACAAAGATACAATAACTTTGAATGGAAATGAAAGACTTACTTGGCAGCTAAAGAAACAACATACGATTCAGTACCATAAATAGTGGATGATTTGTTTGTTCTTGTGTTGGCAGCACGCACCTGAAATATAGAGAAAGTAAGGTAAAGAGTAAAATAAAAATTTTAAATGTTCAATGTCATCAACAATATCAAGACTCATGTAATGAATTTAGACTTTACAATGAGTTTAGTCAGTAAACCTAGTCCGCTCACCATCAAGTGTATCAACATATACATCAGAGCGCACCCTAACTCTTGAGAGATCAGACAATCTTTGCTTGCAATCTTAGATGTCATTCGAGCAGACAGCCCTTAATTGTCAGGCTACTAATTAGTGACACCCTCTCATTTTTGTCCTGTCGTGCTCCATCGGTGTTTTTCAAGGAATCCAGTACTTTTTTTTATAAAGATTGGGTGTGTCTGCTTTCCATACCAAAATTGCCATATTTCTATTGGAAATAACGCCCTTATAAATACTTTTGTGAGAAATAATCTTTAATAATAGTAGGTGAAGGGGGACTGCATATGGTTTGATTTTATTTGAATAAATCCATTGTGCACACTAGGGGTCTTTAGCAGTGAGGGTAAAGCAAGGGAACTGGAGAAAACCCACAAGGTTGGACAAAGACCCTACTCCTTGTCACATACAAGCGGCAGTTGACTCTATGTCAGACCTTCTGATACGATGAGCACATGTTAACCATTCGGCGTTCCAACTCCCCTACAAATCTACGGACAAGACAAAACATACAGACATCACAACATCAAACATACATATGGGTCATTCCATGAAGTTGACACTTTGTTACCAACGATAATTAATGTGAGGATAAAACACTCAAGAAACAGAATTCAATAAATGAATTGTTGATAATTATTTTGGGGATCTGATGTAAAGATAATATTTAAATGTCATTTTGTGAAATAAAAAGAATTTATTTGAAAAAAAGACGTGTCAAATGCATTTTCTGCAGTTTGACATGCACCAAAAGTGTGACACTTTCATACTCCTGAACTTTGATTTGATCCCCTCTTTTAAATCTTCTATACGAGGTGTAGTTGCAAAGATTTAATGTTCAATTTTTCAAATACTGTACAACAAGCGAATCGATTTGGCCATTTGTTAAGATATCGTCACCCAAAAATAAAGAAAAAATCGTAACTCTGTCGGTCAAGGAAGTTACGTACGCTAATGTCACGATTATCTTAACAAGAAGAAAAAGAGGACAATATTTTGTCAATGTTACACGCATTAATTTTAGTTTGTCGGCGTTTTTACAGAAAATTGTAAAGTTTTTATCTTTTTACTACATTGGTACATCAGGTGACATTCAAAACAAAACAAACAAAGTGTTATTTTCTCTCCAAATACATTTTGAAATTTTAATGCCCATGTCACACTTAAGGTGCCAACTTCTTGGAATGACCCATATCAGAAAAATTGAATGGATCCAGGGGCTAACCGTAAGCATCCACTGCACTACACAGTGCAATTAAATATAAACTAACCTTTCCGTCTGCTAAACCATAAATAATAGGTTGATCTGGTGGCCATATTAAACATGTCACAGCACTTTGTTGAACAAACTTGTTACAGATAACTTTTTTATCTGACCTGAAATAGATTATTAAGCCATTAAACATTTTAATCGGAATCAACTACATGTAGCTTTCAGGTATGAGACATTGAGCTTTTTAAGTTCAGGATTTTAACCACCAAAGGTAGGATTGTATGCCATGTGTATGGGATAATATCATTTGAAAGGATATGGCCCCTATCCATGAATTGGGTGAAAAATTAAGGTATCCATCTGATTGAATTTGATAGGTTAATTTTTGTTCTGAGAGTTAGAAACCTATCTAAGTGTAGTATGTACTAGTAAAAAAGATGTGTACATGAATTATGGTTAGATATATATAACCGATGATGTCTTTATTTTTTTAAAGCAAATAACAAAACGAAACTAATTGACAAAAATAACGCATTATATAATATCAGACTAATTCAACACTTTTTAAAATCTTAAAGCAAAAAGTCAATGGCAATTCAGCTCTTTGTTATTGGTGGTAGAATTTGAACCATCGACTCTTAACAACGCATTCCTACTCCTTTATGAACTCCATCATTGACGGCTGAAGAGGCTTTGTTAATTTCTCTACCTATTTCTTGCAGACTGATGACAAGAAGGTGTAGGCTACTTACCATTCTTCACCAATCTTATAAACAAAGATAATATTATCAGTTTGTCCTATAGCTATTTTAGTTGAATCAGGTGAAAAAGCTATACCTTTAACAGTATAACTCTTTTTACCATACTGAAATAAAAATAGGAAATTGATAGTTTCCCTTTTCAGGGGTGAGTGGATCTAAAAAGAAATTTTAAGTTTATTCATTGAATTACTATACAAAATGTTTATAAAATCATGAATTCAGAATTTAAATTCCCCATCTTATGCTAGTCTGGATTACACACATGTGGTAAAGGGGGATTAAATTTGTAATACAACTATGGAAGGAAAGAAGAATTAGTCTCTGAAAATTCATTTATCTCCCTTCATGCACATCAAGATATAATTCTCTGACGCACAGCAAGTGAAACTTTGTACTGTTTAAGTATATTGAGGTAAAAGAAACTCTTTATAATGAAAGGAATGGAATTATCTTGTCTGAATGAAATCCCTTGAAAGGTTTCAGAGGTGTTGTAGCAAACAAGGCGAGGATTTGAATTATTTCCCTTCATATTTATGCATTAAGTTTGAATGAAATCCCTTGAATGTAGTCTGGAACTGCATTTACCCCAACAAATATTTCCAACACCACAAGCCTTGTTCACAGAGGTATAATAAATAAAAGCCTTAAAAATTTCATGATCATGATATAGCATTTTTATCCTGGGAGTGGCATCAAATTTCCTTATAAATTTACATGTAAAACTGAAACTGGTGAAAACAAAATATGGCAACTCTTGAAAAAGTTCATATACCGGTACATGTAAGTTTGTAACAGTTCATAGTTACCTTATTATCTGCTGGTTTTAAAGAAAATTTATCTCTTTTTTCTCCATGCTCATCATAAAGAACTATAACTCTGTCTGACGTACAAACTGCGAATTTATGATTATTCGGTGACCAAGCTAAAGCACATATTTTTGCAGCCCCATCCTACGATAAAAAAACAGAACTATAATACATGAAGAACTAAACATGTTCTTGTGAAAGGAATTCCAGTAATATTGTGTGTCTAGCAGGTGAGTTTAACAAACATCAGGTTCAGTGTTAATTCAGGAATCAAATGGTATTTGTGTTCACCTGAACTGCAATGCTCAGAAAAAATATGTAACAAATGAAACCACCAAGAAAATTAAATATCAAGTATCCAAGTATTGTCTGCAATCATCCACAATAAACCATTACTGATTAATATCTGTGTCAAGGCCAAGGGTATGGCTTAGTGCGTATAATCTACAGATTTTTACAGATTATAATTCTTGGAGATAATCATTCAAATGGTTCTTGGTTTCAGATGGTACCTCAGTTTTCAGGATTTGGCTTGTCTTTATACATCAGTAGAAATTTATTGATTCTTCTAAATCACACAGTAGCTGATTATAGCAGAGATACCAGCCTCCAAGCCCGCCAAAAATGTGAAAATCTCCAAAAATAAAACTGAAAAGGGCACGCAATACAAAAAAAGGGTCCCAAAGTCCAAGAACTGGGGATCCATTGAGGAAAAAGAGGCCATTTGACTTTATGGCAATGGCCCCTGTGTCTCTTTCTAGCAGTAAATTGAATTCGCTGAATTTGTTGTCTGGCTATGATACACTTAGGTGAATGCTGATATTAATACTCCACAATGCATACTGCTATCAGGACTTACTTACGGCAGGTTTATTTTATGGGTGTTTGTTTATGTTTGCTGCACTTACTATTATCCACACGGTAGAATTCTTTCTCCGATCTATAGTGTGAATCAGTAAAAGACATTAGCTGGAGGTCCTGTGTTCGATACAGGTGTTGACTGAGAAAGTTCATCAGTATTTTTCAGGCATGTCAGTGGTGTAGGATGGATGGACAACGAATAGTCACTCAGGTGGGACAAAAAAAAAAACAGGTCCTGTGTACACATTGGCTAGTTCCTTTAGGACCTGTCTTTGAGCGGACAATGTCCAGTGACAGTTCCTATCCGGCCTTTTATAGCAGCAGTATGAAAATACCGTTCCTCCCCACCTCTGTTCTAATCTAAGGCTATTTTCGAATCCTTACCTTCTATTTTTCACCTTGATTCAACTTTATTCGCCAAAAGAATCATTTCTTGCCACAGCTGACACATTTATAAAGATTCAACACTACTTTCAAGTAGAATTCTGCGATTAAAAACATACACCAAATACGTTTAAACCGAAGAGCAATTACGAGAGCCGGACATGCGCAAACCGCATGTTTATTTCATCGCTAAATTCTACTTGAAAATGGAGTTTAATTATTATAAATTTGTGTCAAATATAGTGAGAAATGATTCCTTTTGCTAGAAAATAAAGAATTGTGGTGAAAAATAAAAGGTAAAGCTTCTAAAACAGCCTGAGAACTGAGGTGGAGTATAGGGGTATTTTACCGTATTTTCATACTACTCTAGGCCCTAGGGCCTATAGAAGGCCTGATAGGAACTGTCAGCGATATCGTTCGCCTAAAGACAGTTCCAAAAGGAACTACACATTAGCATGCAAATAAAAGAACCCTGATGTATTTACATATATGATGATGTAGAGTCATTATAATTAATTTGGTAAAATTAAAATGCATTCATCACTCTAATTCTAATCTCTAGGCTAATCTTATTATCTGAGTGAATCAGTGATACAAAATAAAAGTGACATTATTATTGACAGAAACATTTCATAAATTTACCTGGGGTGCCATTAGATTCTTAAAATGTTTTAATCTCATGGTTATGGTGTGTTTTCAGAACTGCTGTATATAATAACTTGCGTCTCTGAAATATCAATCAATTAATATCCTCAACACCTATCATTTCAGATTATCAATGTTTACAGGAATGTTAGCAACAGAGAATCGATAGGTGGCGCTACGTATGTCTCTTTTTCAGTTTCCGCCCAATCTAAGGTGGCTTGAATTTGTTTGCAAGTTAGTAGAATTTACACACTGAGTTTTGGAAAATTTCTAATTAATTCTTTTTTATTATTATTATTTAAATAATATATGCATGGACCCCCCCCCCCCCCCACACACACACACACACACCCAAAAAAAATCCGGTCCATTTAAACAAAAAATCATCTGGGCACCTTGCGTGGAGCTTGATTATTAGTTTCGTATGAATCACAAATTATTATCATGGACCATGGTTATTTTGTTATTTTAGTATTCAACTTGTAAATATATGTATTTACATTATTGAATGCAAATTTTATTTTTTAAAAGGTAAATATGCATTCAAAAGAAGAAAGCTGTGAAAAATAGATATATTCGAAACTAAATTAAATATCGATGTTTCAAGATGGCTGCCTTCAGAACCAAAAATTTTTTGTATCCGCGAAATGTCTTGCGTATTATTGAAATTGTAAGGAATTCAGAGATCAGCCCTATTTATTTGCTGTTCTATTTATTCTGTTTTTATATAGCTGAACAATTTATATATATTTTCAACCTAGCCCTGATCATCATTACTAAAATCGGTACAATAAAAAACAAAGTCTTGATTATCCATCATTCATGATCATCATCATGTTCTTGCTGACAAAACTTTTTCAAAGATAATATGTAACAGGCCTTGCCTGAGTAGAGCGAAGCTGGTTTTTGCAAAAAGAACAAAAAAGTGTGAGAATTTTCATTGACGTCATTCATTCGACGCGTCATAGAAATATTTCTTAGAGACGCGAAATCTCGCTTGGGCGAGATTTGGTAAGTTGACATGCGCTGACATGCGCATCGCCAGACATGCGCATTGCCAATTTTGCCCAGTGTATCCAGTTCCGGTCTGAAATTTTTTTTAATTTTTAACAGTCTGTGGTTGACATTTTGCTTACGCTCCTGTGTTACCGGAAAAGAGCTTTGCTCAAGCACCGCGCTTCGCACGATGCTTTAGAGCTTCGCTCTATATTATTTGTACTTAACTAAAAGATGCCGCTCCTAACTGTACAGTTAATGATAAAGCAATTAAAAAAATAAAACAAACGTAATTTCTAAAGCTGCTGTAATAACCGAGAAGCTAAAATTTACTGCTATTCAAAATTGCAGCAATATATTTTTTATGGCTGTAATAGTTGATACATTTGTAGAGAATTGCACGTGCCATGCTATTTACAGTCTCATAGACTCCAAGGCTGGCTATTCATAGTCTCGAGACCCACCCACTCAAGCGTGCAAATTAGCCATATCGTGTCCAACTTTCTGTAGAGTGCACAGGTCACCCTATAGAGGGTTCCGCGAATGTTTCTAATTTTAGTAACATTTCCCACAATTCATCGCGCGGTTCCATTCTGGTAGGCTGCGTGCTAAACAAATACTACCAATGACGTATACGTAATTGAACACTTATATATAGCACCTACGTTCTTTGTTTGGCCATTCTTTTAGTTTGCTTTGTTTGAATGAAAAGGTTTTTGTCTGTTTTAAAAGTATGGTATGACTTCCATAGGAGTATCTAAATGCCAAAAAATTCAATAAAATTAATACCAGTAGGTATTGACCAATGATTTCCAATCTATTTGTAGGGTTAAACCAAACATAAATCTGGTTTTATTTGAACTGATGTAGTATATTCAAATCTACAGAATATAAGTACATTTATAAAGTCTTTTTCTTCATTGATTTGTCGTCGCCCCTGTCCGTCCAGACATCCGGCCGTCCATCCACAGGTCACAATTCTTATCCGATTTTGACGAAACTTGAAATGTAGGTTTATCCCCATAAGATCTCGACTGCTTTCGATATTGGCAAGTATCGGATTGAAACTTCGTGGATTATGACCCCTGACTGTACGAAAAATCACGTTTTTAGCTTGTGGACCCTATAGAGGTCACAATTTTGAACCGATTTGGATGAAACTTGACATGTATGTTAATAACCCAAAGATCTTGGTTCCTTTCGGTATTTGCGCCCATCGGATCGTAACTTCCTGAATAATGGCCCTTGATTGTACGAAAAACCGCCCTTTTTAGTTTAGCTTGTGGTCCCTCTGGAGGTCAAAATTATTATCCGAATTTAAAAAAACTTTTGATTATATCACCGTTACATGGTAATTTAGCATGGGGCAGAACTTTATAAAAACCAAACAAATTCTAATGATTTTCTGATAATAACTTGATATGCGACAACTCTTGTTGACTGCCCGGATGATTTAGCTGCTGTGTGGGCGTATGTTTCGTTGCCTGGCAACCTATTTTTATACGCCCACATTGAAATGTGGTCGAATATTGTCGTCGCCCCCGTCCCTAGAAGATTCACTTTAAATTTATACACAGTGTTTAAGGTCATGAGAAGTAGAAGCCTATTGATTTTCAGCGATTTCTGATAATTTTTGCCAGAGTTATGGCCCTTGATCACATCAAAAAATCCTGTGGACGCTCTAGAGTCCAAAGTTAATATCCGATTGACTTTAAATTTACACACACTGTTTAAGGTCATGAGACGAAGAATCCTATTGATTTTCAGCGATTTCAAATAATTACTTCCAGAGTTATCTCCCTTGATCACTTCAAAAAACCTTGTGACACTATAGATGCCAAACTTATCATCCAAATGATTTCAGATTGATCCACAGAGTTTAAGGTGTTGAAACAAACAAGTATTTTGATTTTCAATGAATTTTGATAACTGAACAGCTAAATCCATGATGTTAAAGGTTTCCTATACTAATTGTTAGCGTGGGGCAAAACTTTATAAAAAGCAAACAAATTCTAATGATTTTCAGATAATTACATAATAAGTTGTTACTCTTAATCAGATTTTAGTGTATTACAAATGTTTCATTACCAAAAAAAGTAAAAATATGCGACAACCCTTGTTGACTGCCCGGACGATTTAGCTGCTGTGGGCGTATGTTTCATTGCCTGGCAACCTATCTTTATTTTTCTTCATTGATTTTTTCTTTCAGTTGTTAAGTATTTTGGCATTTTCTCTGATTGCTAGCTGGAAAAATCATGGATTGGGATATCTTAGCTTAAATAAAGATGATTACAATATAATCAACAATGTCAATTTTTTTCTGGGTGTGTCCGTCCTGACATTTATGGCTGCCATTGCTATGTGTATATTAATCCTCTTCAATTCTTCTTTCATATCTCCATTGATGGTAAGTTTCTTAATTCAACTACTTGCACATACATACACTATTAGCTTGATAATGTTAAGAGAATCGTCTTCGAAATGTCGCCCAAAATATGTGTTATAGTTTTTTTTATTGCTCTATCCAGTTACTAAATTGCATGTAATTCAGTTCAATTCATGTTTTTGAGTTTTAATTAAATACGTATGTGGTTAAGGCCCTTGGACCTGACCGATAGGACAATTCTTGATACATGTTTTGATATATAATTTTGTGGCCAAGATTACAGTGAAATACAGCTAACAAATAAAAACGGATTATTTTATTGAACACAAATTGTGTTATATTTCAATGTAAATTTCATAATATGATGTAGGCCTACCCATATTACTCATTATCACATCTAAATCTTGTCAGTGCTACTTTATAAAACTTACTGTGATCTGTACCATAAGGATGCCTGGTTTGGTATTTATTAGATACCTGGTTTGGTATTTATTAGATACTGTAGACCTACAATATACACACATGCTTACCTCCATTTGACGTTGATTTTGCTACTCACTCCCACCTACTAAATACGAAAGTATGCTATTGAAAATTGCAATGTGCATCTACAAGAGAATGGTGCCACAAACAATACACAATCAGGATTTTGTCCACTAACAGGAATGATATTAAGTAGAATAGATTTAAACATTAATTGTTTACATCCACTTAGTTGTATATTGTTGATTTTGATTATTTCAGGATTTGTTGATTAATGGTATTCTAGGTGTATTGTTGTCTTTGGCTACTATTATTTTATGTGTAGCACTGACAGAGGTTTCAAAATCTGTTCCAGTTCAGGAAGCCAATTTATCATTTTCACATTTCGAAATTGCTGTGGTAGGTATTATTATTACTGTTTATTTAAAAATATAGATAATTGAACGTGTAATATGAAAATGTAGCTGTGGTTCTTTGGTCATAAAGCATGGGCATAGTAGTGAATAGGACTACAGTACATGTAGGTCTAATTTTATTAATACCGTAGGTTTACATCTTGGTCCTGAATCCAGACATGATCTTTGCGGTATAACCCATGTGAATGTTAGCAACCTCTCTATTATAATTTCAAATAGCCGAAGACATCTTGGATCAGAAGCAATCTTAATATGGAAACCAACATCAACCATACAGTGTATCAACATTGGGTGCATCAGGAAGTATCTTAAGGCTGATTCTATTAGGATACTGGTGTCCTTGATTCTCTCCAGAATAGATTACTGCTATAGTTTACTAACTAGTGCACCTACTTCTCTTCTTTCGTGACTCTAAAAGATCCTGAAAACAGATTGTGATCTGTTTTGGACTGTGCTTTGAGCATGCTCATGCATGGATACTGCACAATATAAATAAAATGTTAAGAACCCTTGACATGGAATTCAATTGCTGTCCTAACAAAATAATGTACATGTAGCCTTTCAGAAAATTTCTATTTATTTTTTTAAGATAGTTGAATTGGTTTTATCATGACATCTTGAATTTGTTGACTTGGTTTTGTCATGACTTGGAAATGACTGGATTCTGAGAAATCGTAGTAATTGATCACAGTTAGTTGCCTAGAAGACAATGTTGATTGAAATCATGATAATTTAAATTAGGTTATTATGGCCATTTGATTAGAATGTCATAGTTTGTTTATACATATGCAGCTTATGCCTGTTATATTGAACCATGGATTACAGTGATTAGATATTGTCATTAGTAATGTTGGTGTCTTTCCTGAACTTCTCATTATATATCTACCATACACATGTTATACATACATTAAATGGTTGATGACATATTTTGTTGTATTTCAGGCCGTTGGGTTTATGTGTGCAGTATCTTTACTGGGTAGTACTTGGTATGCCTTTAGAATTCACATAAAGAGGAGTGAATTACCATTGAATATGTCCCGGTCTAATGCTGATCTACCAGAAGATATCCCCACGTAGTCTGTGATAACCTAATATTGCACCCATTAATTAATCTAATATAGTTGTGACCAATGAAACATTTTGTTTTTTTTATTGTGTTGTGTTATCCTACTAGTCAGGAAAATATACATTCCTTATAAATATCATATCAAATCATGATAATATATGAATCTCATTTTAATATTTATTATAGTAGTTGTACTAGATCATACATTCTAGTCACCCATATATCTTTTTATGCTAATATTTCTGTCTCAAATTCTTTTTATTTATTTGACAACTTTTGTTAATTAAAGTCCACTTAAAAATTGATCAATTGAAAATATTCAAAATGTTATCAATAGTCTTAATTGGTTTTAGAAGTTAGGAATGGTAATGGCAAAGTAGGAAACAAGCTTGATCTTTTTACCCCTCTCAAGGATTTAGTCAAATTGTATGTTTATCCCACTCTATTAATGTGTACACAGTTGTAATTAGTAGTCGAACATAGATTAATTGATGATTCATTGACAATAATAAAATATCAAATTAGTTTCCATTACCAAATGGCAGAATAATGCTGAATTTTTTTCTAAAATGTGAAAGGTTATTCATTCAAAACTTTTTGTGTGTGAAATTAAAACAAGAAATGGGAATTATATAACTATGTGTCATCCTGACTACCAGTATATGTAGCTTTATATCAGTAGTCTATTCAGGTATTATTAAAGCGTATACATGTGTAGATTAATTTTAAGGGAGAAACATTTTATATTGTTGCATAATATATTAGGAATTTACAGTTTTTGTATCATTATATTTAATGTAAATAAGTGTTTTCTATACAATATAGTTTAATACCCTGAACATTTCTTATATACCATTTTATTTTTTTTTTTTTTATAGATTTCATTTTGAAACTGTTTAATAATCTCTCACAGGTCATTGTATGGCTTTTGAATAAAGTTTTTTCCATTAAAATCCAACTAACATGGTACTTAGAAAATGCTTTGGTTTAGGCCAAACAAATTGTTATGTGATAGAACCCTGTTTTATTTGACATTAAAGGGCATTCTATGAACTAACTTGTATTCAAGAATTGAAGATTGAAATTCAGCTGCTACTTTATAATACATGTTGACAAAAAGGTTTTATAAATATTTAACTAAATAGTAAGTGCAGAAGGACGACACTACACGCAAAACAAAAATCTACAAGATAAACCTGCGGACAAGACAGAAAATAGATTGCAAAAAATAAACAAATATCAAATCAAGTGAATGGATCCGGCTAAAAGGGCAACACTTTAGTTAGATATGATATTGATCAAAATACAGAACCTTGATGACATTTTTATATACAAAAACATTTGAGTTGCATTTGAAAATGCCAAAACTGACAATATTGTATTTATGTCTAATTCTATCCCAAACCTAAGCTTTCGTTCATCTATGTTTTTACAAAAAAGAAATTGTTGTTATTGATATGTTTATTTGTTTTTTAGTGAAGATGGACTACACATTTTGCCTAGCATGGTGTGGTGTGATTTGCACAGTTGCTTTAATATATACAAGATAATAAATATATTTTTTAATTTATATTAAATGTTTTGTTCAATTTATTATGGAAAGATCCTTAAATATTGGACCTATCAGTATCCACAAGAGAAATCATGTGCAAGAATATGTCTCACCCCTTCCCTCCATCCCCAGTTTTTAAATACTGAATCTAATACCCATTGAAATCACTAGAGATGGAAAAAACGGGCTATAGGGCAGCCTCCGCTTTAAGGGATAATGCCCCTCCCTTATCCGCAGATAACCCGCATCCTGGAATGCCATCAACAGCAACCATTCAAGAAAACATTAGCTGGGTGCATGACAAGGTTGCCAGTGTTGTGGGCACCTGTCATGAGAGGGTTGAGCACATTATCGCCAAAGAGTTAGGATTGACAAAAGTTTCTATAAGATGGGTGCCAAAACTCTTGACAGTGGTTCAGAAATGTATCGGATTCCTGTGCCGTTTTGAAGCAGATCCTGATAAATTTTTGGCCAGATTTGTAACCATGGATGAGACCCGTTTCCAAAAATGAAATAGGAACCAGTCGGTCTTTTTCCTAGTAGTTGAATGATGCCATCATGTCAGCTGTAAACGACGTTTTTAAGATATTATACAGGACCGCGGGGTTGAAAGTTTGACCATTATGACGTTATGATTAAAACGATGACGTCAATTCTATTGTTCTATCACAACTTTGACAGTTTCAGAATTAGTAAGACGTAGTTTTGCTATTTTTGTGGTAAAATTGTTACTGGTCAAAGATTTTTACATCTTTGCTACAATTACGGATTCAAGGTAAGTGAGAAAAAGAAAATTCAAACTTTTCCAATATCTTGTAAAGTAAAGAAGTATTAGAGGTCTAAACAATTGTAAGAATTGATAAAACATAATAATACGACTTGCACTTATTTTATTTTGTTTCAACGTTTTCTATAATATCAAAGACGCATTTAGAAGACGACACGTTAAGCCAGTCTCTATAAGTCTATTAAATCGCCTTACCCCGTTCTAGAAAATTGTAAAATGCATTGTGGTCGGGGTAGGATCTGTAAATAACGTCTATAGTTCCTTCATAAACAATCCTCAATGCGTCTATCTCGTCTGTACCCCATCCACAGTCAAATCATAATATCACTTTCAGACCGAGCAAATTGCCATTTCCAAGCAATCTAAGCCCGCACGTATTTAAAAAGTTTTAACCCGTTTGCAACTAGTTCTACCCCATTTCCAATGCGTTCGCAAATGGTTCGAACTTATAGTCTAACTATAGTTTGTAACCCGAACACCCAGTTCAACTCGTTCTCATCTTAGTGCATCGAACGCGCCCCTATTGCGTGTGCAATCATCGTCTGTCTTGACTAAAGTGATCAAGTTGTTATAAATCCGTGTATGTTTCAGCTTGATATTTGGCGGACGGATTTATTTTTTGAAATTATGACGGATGAGATGAATTCTTTTTCCAGAGTAATTATTCACGAACCATTAAAATTTATGAATTATGAAACACAAAACTACAAATAAATGTAATTTCATTGCAGATAAGGCAATATGTCTGTAACTGATGAAATTTCGGGTGCCGGCGATATAGGAATTACATCGCCACATACAGTTCCTTTAAAAGAAGAGCTAAAAGAAGTAAATACTTTGGAAATAATGGAAGCGGACAAACCAGCAGATGTTTCCAGTATAATCTCCGAATTATCTGAAAAGGGTATTTTTTTAAATACATTTTTTTTTTTTTTTTTGAAAGGAAACTAACTCGTCTTCACCAAAATGTAAGATGTAGATATTTTTGTTTTTTATAAGTGGTGCTTCAATAATAATACGCGTCGCATTAGTTGATATATGAGTTTAATACAAATTATGTTAATACAAATTGTTTGGAATAGCCTATGGGTGCAGCAAATATTTCTACTCAACAAATTAGTAAATCTGAGAAGGTAGCTGGTTATGTTATTCGGTTTGTAATTAACGATTTAGCTATTTTCTGCCATTTTCCCTAAAACCATCGAAGGATTTCAAAGAATAGTGTAAATGAAGTTGGTACCGCGACACCTTCATTATATTTAGAAATTCTTCAAATAAAATAATTATATTGTATGTAAGTTGTATTCACAAAATATCACAGAGGTTAACATAATATTGGGCATTTTGTCGTATATTGCATACAATATAATCATTTTCTCCCTGTATGGCGTTGGGCATTTACTGAAATTCTTTAATATGTTTAATTTTAGCCAATAAATGTTTCATTACTTTTTTTATTTTTATTTTTTAGAGAAAGAAACAACACGTGGTTTGCGAAGAGAGCAGCTGAAGATGGAGGTTGTGTCTCAGACAGGTAATGAATAATAATTACAAGATCTGGGTAAAAGAAAGTATAACCTAAACTAATTTGCTTTACGAAGTATGCCTTAAAATTTTGGGTCACCGGACAGACCCAATGTAAATATCGATAACTTTAGACGATAAAACTGAAACTAAAATTACTAAATTTTAAAATCAAAATTTAATCGGATCAATTTTTTCCATCATTAATCGAAAGGGGATCAAAGAACGTTTTACTATACATGCAAATTACTAAATGCCATCAAAATAACTTTAATTGCTTTCAAATATATTACATTTCTATGTTTCCTTTTAAGAACAACGAGTCGCAAAGTTTGTGCTAGAAGCCAGTGCTGCTCTACAAGCTGGTAATTATTAATATTAAAATGTTTTATTCAATCAGATAACTAATTATATGTGAAGTACAAATTATTGTACGGAAAATGGCAAGGTTTGACATATCAAACCATAACCAGTTAACTACCAGAAATTCTAGTTCGTGTATATTATGACCGACATAAAAACGGATAGAGTAAAACACTTTACAATCTAATATCATCTGGCCCCTGGCCTATAGAACCTTTTTAATCCAGCCAAGGGCTATTACGTCAGATATAATTTAGACTAGGCATTGAAGTCTAACAATGAAGGGATTAAGAGTTGGTCATTGACCAAACTCTCCACAAAAGAAACTATTGTTTTAGAGTTTAACTTAGAGACCATATTTTATAGTTTAATTGTCAATATGTCATACTTGTCCATTATATATTTTGTAAGAACTGTAGTTCAAGAGACAGAGTGAGCTATGGTTTAGAACGGATCGGATCTCTCTCTTTCTTGTAAATATCTGTTGATTTATCTATGTCTAATAAATTACATAGAAGTTACTTGGACTCAGTCTTGATTTAATAAGACCAGAAATAACGTGGTCACATATGGTGAGAGATATGCCGGCTTTTGATTACCTCAACAACATTGCCAAAGCGAGTACCCCCGATACTTGGATGTAGCCGAAGGTCAAAAGCAACGTAGAGTCCGACCTACAGAAATGCTGAAGAACAGGAACGAAGAATAGTCGGACCAGGAATGATAGAAGTCTGAAGGGTTTATAAAGCTTTTTCTACAAAAATAGTAAGTACAACACATACTAATTTGATCTGCTGTTAAAAAGAACAATAAGGAAAAAAAATAACATATAAATTGCGTGAAGTATCTAAAAAAAAAAAAAAAATGTATAATTCCGAGTGTCTTGATTCTCAATGTATGGATGCCCTATATTTACAACATGATCTACAAACTATTTGTTCTGTAGTGGCCAAAATAAAGCATAATACAATTCAAGCAAAACTAGAAAACAAACAATATGAGTGCTTGGTCGACTCCGGTGCTAGTATAAGTATAATAAGTTACCAAATCCTAAAACAAATTAATAAACACCACTGCATTGAAACAGCAGACTGGTCACAGGTTAGCGGTGTTGGTGGTCATTTAATAAGCGTACTGGGTAAAGTTAAACTTAATATTTACATTGATAATGTTTCATTTCCAATAACATTTCACGTATTTAATAAATTAAATCACAATATAATTATAGGTATAGATTTTATGTCCGATATAAAAGCTATTATTAACTTAGAAAACATGACATTTTCTATTGATGATAAACATATACCAATAATCTCCAAAAATTCGGAAGACGGAAAAGCATATACAAAGGCAAAAATAACATTACAAGCCAATTCAGAATCTATCATTCCTGTTAAGATAATTAATATACCCAAAAATAACACAATATTGTTGGAACCCCATGATAGCTTAGTTGAGCACAATGTTATAGGTGCAAAATGTATATGTCCTTTAAATGAATTTAACACCTCATTATATAAAGTATTAAATCCCACTAATACGATTATTGTGATTGAGGAAAATACGCCAATTGCAAATGTTACTTTAATTGATGATGATTGTGTCCTTTCAAATTTAGATGATGTTAATACAGAATTGAAATCGATAAACACTTTTAAGGAACTTTCAAAACGCGAAATTAACGAATATATTGCTAAAGCTAACAATTTAGGTTTTAATCTTAATAAAACAACCCTGACTAATGAAGAGAAACTAAAATTAAAAATATTTTTGGGGAAGAATGCTGACATCTTTGCTAGGAGTGATTCCGAGTTAGGAAAAACTAATCTTTACTACCATAAAATAGAAACTGGTGACAATCCTCCGATAAAATCAAGGCCCTATAGAGTTACCCCTGAGACTAAGACAATTATTGAAGAGAAAACAAAACAAATGCTAAAAGATGGTATAATAAAGGAATCGAACTCGGACTTCTATTCACCAGTTGTTATAGCTAAAAAGCGTGATAGTAATGAATTGAGATTTTGTGTCGACTACAGAAGATTGAATAAAATTACAGTTCCATTTTCCTTTCCAATACCAAGGCTAGATGAAATATTAGACACCATAGCAGAATCGGAAGCGAAAATATTTAGTAGCATGGATTTGAAAAATTCTTTCTGGCAAATACCTCTACATCCAGATACTGCACATAAAAGTGCATTTATAACACACGAAGGGATATTTGAGTTCACACGCTTACCCTATGGGTTAATGAACTCGCCTACTTCATTTATGTCTTTATTAACAAAAGTCCTAAAAGGATTATCGTGGAAAATATGTCTGGCTTATATTGATGATATATGTTGCTTTAGTAAGGATTTCAATACCCACTTATTAGCACTCGAACAAATTTTCGACAGGTTACGACATGCCAACTTAAAGCTGAAGCCTTCAAAATGTAATTTCGCTGCAAAAGAGATAAAATATCTTGGACATATAATAAGCGCCAAGGGAATTCAGACAGACGAGTCAAAAACCGCTGCAGTGGCAACGTTTCCGAGACCTAAATCGCAGAAAGAAGTTAGAAGTTTTCTTGGTTTAACCAATTATTACAGGAAGTTTATAAAAGGATATTCTATAATTGTTTCACCTTTAAACGATTTGCTTTCTAAAGATACAAAGTTTGAATGGTCGAAAGAGTGCGAAAACAGATATTTAGATCTAAAAAAAGCGTTGAGTACAGCACCAGTCCTCATTTTTCCAAAGTTGGACAAACAATTCATTATCCATTGTGACGCATCCAACCATTCTATTGCATATGTCCTATCACAAATGCATGATGGCAAGGAACATCCTATTTGTTATGGAGGGCGTTCACTGCGGAAGGCTGAACGGAACTGGCCTATAACTGACAAAGAAGGTCTGGCGTTAGTAGAAGCTATCGAAGAATACAAGATTTATCTACAGGCAAACGAGTTCATAGTTTATACTGATCATATTGCGTTAACATGGCTAGCAGATGTCAAAACCCAAAAATCAGGTAGACTAGGGCGTTGGGCATTGCGACTACAGGGTTATAACTTTAAGATTAAGCACATTGCAGGTACGAGAAACGTCGCGGCTGATTGCCTATCCAGACGTGAATACGACGAAGTTAATGAGAAACCAGCAGAACCCGACGCACATATATTCAGTTCATCGTGTGAAGACCCATCCTTTACTTCGATTACCTTTGAATATAAAAATGACCGTGAAAATAATAACCCATATAGCGCCTGTACAGTTAACGTTCTCGATAATTTATTTGAAAATAACAAAGATCCGGGTCAATTATTACATAATATCAATCTTCATCATTTGCAGAAAATTTGTCCTGACTACGCTGATATCATTATTTACCTGAAAAATAAAGTAGTACCCGAAAACAAATGTGACGCTGATAGAGTTGTTAGTGAAGCAAAATCTTTTGATATCATTGATGGCATTTTATATCACTTTTATACGCCTCGAACCAAAAATATATCTAAATCAGAAAGAATAATTAAGCAAATAGCAGTACCAAAAACTTTAAGACATGATATATTGCAAGTTTACCATGATAATTTACCAACCGGCGGTCATCAAGGAGCGGAACGTACATTAAGTAGCATAAGATTAAGGTACTACTGGCCGCGAATGTTTAGCGAAATTACAAACTACGTGAAAACTTGTGAGATGTGTCAGCAGGCCAAAAACGATCTGCATGCAAATCCAGTACCATTAACGCCTATGCCGATTGAGGATGTATTTTGTAGATGGCATATGGATTTTCTTGGTCCATTTCCCACAGCAAAGGATGGTAGTAAATATTGCTTATTATTAGTTGACAGTGCTTCGAAATGGCCGGAAAGTTTCGCTTTAAAATCACAATCTGCAAAAGACGTGGCAGACGTTTTATACAAGAATGTGTTTACCAGATATGGATGTCCACGATCTTTAATATCAGATAGAGGTACACAATTTATGTCTAACCTGGTAAAAGCACTATGTGAACTATTCGAGGTAAAACGCCATTATACAAGCCCATACCATCCACAAACTAACAGCACATGCGAACGAATGAACAGATTCATTAAAGATAGATTGAAGGTCTACTGTACGCAAGATCAAACTAACTGGCCTGATCTGCTTCCTGGAATAATGATGGCTTATAGAATGACACCAGCTACTCAATCTACGGGACAGTCACCATTTTACATGCTTTTCGGTCGTCAGATGCGTACAGCGCTAGATAATGCATTAGCTCCTAAAGAGACAATATCAAATTCTGTTAAAGAGTATATGTCAAGAATACTCCAAAATCTGGAAGTAACCCGTAAAGAGGCAGAAATCTGTGTAAAACAAGCACAAGCAAAGTATACACAGCAGCACGATAAGAAAGCGAAAGTGCCACATTTAAAAACAGGCGATAAAGTCTGGCTATTCTGTTCTAAAACAACTGTTGGACTCTCCGCCAAACTTCAAAAACATTGGGTAGGACCATACTATATAACTCAATCTAAAGACAATTTTACATATTGTCTGCGACGTGTAGAGGACAACCGAGAGGTGAAGTCACTAATCAATGCCGCTAGATTAAAACTATATTACGATCCGTCCAGCCGTCCAGCGTATTTTCCTACAGAATATCTAGGTTCCGACAACCTTAATCCCGAAGAATTAGAAGAAGTTATACCACAACCAGAACACGTAGATGATTCCAAAACAGCTGACCCTAACCCTGCCAAAACAAATGCGTATGAAGACCTCATAAATAAGAAAAATAATCATAAAAATTCAGAGATTAGGACAAAAGAATTAATTAATAAACCTGCCAAGAGCGATAATAAATTCAAAAAGGAAGATGTTAAGTCTTTAGTAGCTTTTAAAAGAAAAAACCAGAACATGTTTTATAAAGTAAAATGGATAGATCATTCCAAACCAAACTCATGGGAACCATCAGACATGCTGCCGAGCGAAATTATACAGAATTATCACATTCAAAGAACTAAGGAAGGTAAAATTAGAAAAAGACCATTAAGAAATCATAAATTTTTTGACAAAGTACATATTGCAAGCATTTCTACACAACAATTTAGTCCTCCAAAACGTGAATGCCATCATCTCAATAGTATAACAAACTGGAAGACTGAAATTTCAAGACTTGAAGATAGATTTACGAATAACAGAAATTCGGATAGCTACAACCTGCACCGCCATGTAGAAGACAGAACATCGGAGCTAGAAGACTACATGTCAAATAATTTATACCAGGAGTCACGTAGACTAGAGGAACAGGTTAATGTAGAATTAAATACGGTACATACGATACAAAAATATCATTTCCAAATAATTCTTAATATTATACACAAGATGGGAATATTGAGCGCCAAGTCCATGGAAGATATATTCAATTTGATTCAGAGCTAGACAAACGAAAATACCCCTGATGACGTGGGGCTAAGAATTCGTCATCCGCAAGCTAAATTGCGAATCGTAAAAGGCGATTGAAATTTGCTACAGAAAAGATCTATGTTTCCTTTCATTATTATTTAAATAATAATTTAGTATTTCATTGAGATATTGTTAATCACGTGGCCTAGCTAACCATGGTAGTTTACAATATATTATTGCGTATGTTTCATTGGTGACGATCAATGAAATTATGTATTTTTTACAAAATGAATTTAGAAATTAACATAGACCTTGTTCTGTACCTGCACTAAAGAATTAGTGAAATCATTTAGGCCTAGATAAAGAAATGGAATTGAACAATCTGAACGTTATAAAGGACTGAACATATATAAAATATAATATATTCGGAAATGGATATGAATATAAGTAAAATATAAATTTGAAAATGAGTTATATGAAGATGCAAATGATCTGAAAATGTTATTATTTTAGAAGGTTTGATCTAAAGGATCAAATTAAGCCGATGAAGATAATAATGAATGAAACTCGGTCAAGTAAAGATATATAAATAGAAATTCAAAATAACAACTATGTTAAAATTATATTAACGTATGTGAAATATAAACGTTAAATTTTAATGAACTATGAGATCGATATTGGTGAAGCCAAGTAATAAGAATAAATGATATATGAATATATGTATTAATGATATGAATAAACTTGAATGAATGATATTATCTGAGATTAATATATGTTATATAATTGTATATTCAGAAAGTCATGAGATACGACTTTATCGTATACATACGAAAAAAATGTGGGTATCACGATAAGTACGATAGTTTTCACATGATAAAATGTGACAATAAAGAGACATGTAAGAGAATACTTACAAAATTTATAATACGAATAAAGATATGTTATTTGAGATATTAATAAATAAAAATGATGAGAATATAATTTAAATAGATCACAAAAATATATAAAATATCGTAAAGATATATAAATATGTAAAGATATATAAATAGATCATAAAAATATATGATTGAAACACATCGTAGAGATATGTGATTATGAGTATAAATGTGTGATTTAAGATGATAATTATAAATAATACGAATATGATTTAAATATAAAGATACTTAAATATATCGTAAAGATATATACATGTAAATATATCGTAAAGATATGTGATTGAAAACACCGTAAAGACATGTGATTATGAATATGTTCTTTTAACTATATCGTATAGATATGTGAATGTGGTACTGTAAAATATGTGAATATGATATAAATATATCTTAAAGATATTTGAATATGGTGTAATTATATCCTAAGGATATACATAATGTGAAGGATAATGGATGCGTTCAATGAACCTCCAGAATACAGACAAATGTTTCGTGATCTATATCACTACATTATTGTGAATGTGTATATAAATATATATTTGAATATAAGAATATTACGTTTAATACTAATAATAAAAAAAAACTGTCGAAGGTACGTTTTTTTATGATCACTGATCGCTGCTCTGATGGTTAGAAAAAAAGAAAAATACAAATGTTTAGGTTTGGTAACAAGCACACTTGTACATGTACATTTATATAGTTATTTTATGATTATCTGTCTTAACATAAGATAGTAACATAGTATTTTAGTGTAAATTACCCCCCCCCCCTTTCCATATTGGGAACTAATACACTCGTTTCAATATTTGTTTCTGGAAAACGATGCATTACGTAATATAGCCTATGTTATGTTTTCTTAAAAAAAAGAAAGGAATATTGCAGATCAAATTGTATGTTGTTGTATGAGCTATTTTTACAGATGAACGTCATAAACCAAGCAGGATACTATCAAACCAAGTCCGATAGTCTGAAGTTCGTCTGTGAAACCAGTATAAAGAAGAGCAACTGGGGAATCCGTTTGGCTCACTTGGAAAAACTGGAAATATCACGCCAGCTCATCAGATAATCTTCGTGTATCGACATACGACATCTGAACAACAACAACATCTATTATAAAGATGACAAACATTATTCCAATATTCAGTTAAAAGATATTTCAGAATGAAGGAAGAAAATAAATCAGTAATGTGTGTGTTTAACAAACCCCAACAACAACCCAAAACTTATTTCACAAGTGTATATTGCTGAATCTGTGCCGTGTGAAAAGCTAATTGTTGAATCTGTGCTGTGTTAAATACATATTATGCAATTATATCTGAAAAACAATTAACTGAAATGGATGAATACTACCTACAGTAGTTAATAATGAATCAAAACGAAGTGTTCGATATTAAACTGAACTTTCCCTTATATTTTACAAACATTCTTATAATTATATATCAAATACATGCTTATAGTGAAAGTGTTTTATTAAGATGTGTATATACTTCATTGTTATTGAACTTATTTCAAAGACACACCTTACCTGGATTATTGTGACCTGAGATGTCACTATGTATATATTTTTATTTCTTTAATATTTCACGAATTATATTTATATTAGTTGCATACACAAGCAATTTAGCATTATCTTACCAGGAGGTAAGATTTTTGGGGAGCCCGAGGGAAATATGACCGACATAAAAACGGATAGAGTAAAACACTTTACAATCTAATATCATCTGGCCCCTGGCCTATAGAACCTTTTTAATCCAGCCAAGGGCTATTACGTCAGATATAATTTAGACTAGGCATTGAAGTCTAACAATGAAGGGATTAAGAGTTGGTCATTGACCAAACTCTCCACAAAAGAAACTATTGTTTTAGAGTTTAACTTAGAGACCATATTTTATAGTTTAATTGTCAATATGTCATACTTGTCCATTATATATTTTGTAAGAACTGTAGTTCAAGAGACAGAGTGAGCTATGGTTTAGAACGGATCGGATCTCTCTCTTTCTTGTAAATATCTGTTGATTTATCTATGTCTAATAAATTACATAGAAGTTACTTGGACTCAGTCTTGATTTAATAAGACCAGAAATAACGTGGTCACAATATACCGGCGTATCACGAGGGTCGTCTGCCAAACATACTCCGCGCAGCGTTTCGTTAGATTAGAGGTAATCCTGAGGGATTTCTCGGGCCATTGCTTCAGGAATATGTCTGCCAAATGGCTTTCTGACTTTCTGTGTCATTTAAGGCTTGTGTTCAGATCCAAGTTTTCTGTGTCTAATGAATTATTTAAATACTTTCAGAAGAAGTCATCCCAGAGAAATTCAGTCGCTTTGACAGATTTTTAATCGTATGTATCAAACTGAAATATTCTACATATTACTTCATTTAAACTGAATTGTCCTGCATTGATTCTTGGCACGTGGAGACTGTGTTTTAATAAATAATAATAATAATACATCAGAGATCTGACAGCAATCAAAATCGGTACTCGTCTCGTTCCCCCATTTGTAGATTAAGTCATTATAAGGCGAAAACGTCTTTTTATGTTAATGTCTAATTTCATAATTTATATAACATTTTAGGCATAAAGAAAGACCTGCAAAGTCGGCGCTTAAATAAAGAATGCCTCTTTAAGTTCAATGGTGATTTTTAGAAAAAAAATTTAATGTGATGGTTCTGAATATTGTTGACATTTTGTCAATTGTGCATTATTTGCTTCGTTTTTCATACGACCATATTTTCATGTGAGCGTATTATGCTGTCACTCTTGACCGTCCGTGTGCCCGTCAACCATAAAATAAAATAGATAAACATTGTCCATCAATTTTACAGCACCCATTCGAACACGTCCCAATCTGATTAAAACACAGATCCAATTTCGTTTCGTTTTTTATAGTTCAAAATTTCGTTTTTACTTGTCTTCACTACTCTTGGATCTGGAGGACTTGTTATTTAACTGGTGTTCTACCTGAAATGAGGGGTCAGCCAATCAAATGGTCTGTCGAATCGACCCTTTGACCTTTTCATGCGTGGAACTGTGGGTAGATATTACCAGCCAACGACGTCTATACTAACACCAGCGGATAGAAATCATAACAAAACACAAGTGGATTTTGAAAAGCATGGCGATCGCTAATTGGTTAATCGAATGACTGACGTTATCGGGTCAAATGTCCCGTGCTTGATACCTGACGTCATAGAACGTGAGCGTTCACTATAACTAGTTAGATCTACATGAGTGTAGGCCATCGAAAGTATAAAAAACGAAACGAAATATAGATCTATATTTTAATTAGATTGAACACGTCCCGTCCCCTCCTTGTTCTGAGCTAGTTACATAATATCAACGTTACATGATAATTACGGTTGAGTGAATTTTGAGAAAATAGGAACATATTTGCCAGACAAAATGGCCACTCCGTGTTTTAGTGTGTTGTCTGTCTATCGCTTGCCAAATTTGGGCGTATCTTGTATGGCAACGCTTGTTTTTAACACACATACGTTCTATTTTTAACGGGTTCAGACAGAAGAATTACTTTTTATTGCAGATGTTAAAAATCAAAAAGCCAGAAGTAACTTACAGCAAAGTTAAAGCATTTAAAGAAAATACAGGTATTATATTGGTGTTAATTAATTATTTATCATAATACAAGTTATTGTCTATAGTGTGCGGTTTATACTTTTAATTTGACGTCTTTATGCAATACCAACAGATCGATTTCATCAACAGGTGAATTGTAGATATTGATCATCTTTTCATTGGTTTATTTAATCTTTATTCTAGGAGAAACAAGAAAGGGAAGAGTCTTTAACCGATTCGTTGGTTTATTTGTCTGTGGCGCACACAAAGAAGAATAGCTGTTTTAACAATTTTATGTTATTGCGTGAATTTATTACACTATTTCAAAATAAATCTGTTTTTTAAAACCTGCCAACAATTACAACTATAAATTTCAACTCTCCGCTATTTAAATTTTATCTTCACATATTATTATCTTTGAAACAATTTGGCACTGGATGTTTCTAAGCGTTAAATTGATAAGTATAAAATATGTATTCATTTCTATCTTTTAGTGAATATAGAAATAGATTAACAACTTCTTTTAAATTTAATTAAATAATTTAACTAAAATAAACTTAATTAGATCTTTGTAGAAAATATTGTCATTTAGATTTCATCTAACTATGAATATCAGTTGAACAGCTTTGTAGAATTTAGTAGGTAAAGATTGTGCTTTTTCCTTATTTGATATATAAACACACAAAACCCGGTCAGCTTTAATACAACCATGGAATCTTGTATAATTTCAACAGATAATTTATTATTTAGGAAAAAGTAATCCCCGAAATTGGCATCTGTTCCGTGAATAATACCATAGTTTACTTTCTGTTTCCCACAAATTTGGTCAATTGAAATTTGAAATGTGTTCTTAAACGACAAATCTGATAATCTTAATGCATGTTAGAAATTGTGTTTATTTTCACCAGAAATAACGTATACTGTTTTACTCACAGTCTGATTTTGTATTCATAGACAAGATTTTTGTTTATGGACGCAGGATCTGGAAGATAATTTAGTATAAGTTATGGAACGCGAATATAAATACAGTTGGTCGTACATATAAATAGTCAGATTATATAATTTAGGGCACACGCCATATTTTTTTATTTTCAAAACGTGTCAGATTGTAACGGGTATGTTCTTCCATTTGATTTGTTTCACAAATTTGTAACTTCAAAATCTTTTTAATAGTTTTTATGAATACGTCCATACTGAGTGAATTGTTGCCGTATAATAAATAATAAGAAGGAAATTATATGATACTCCCAAGTCCCCTAATTCTTACCAAATAAAGGTCAAAATGAAGTTAATATTTCTATTATTTCACTGCACCTACAAATTTTTACCTACAAATATTACATAGACTGATGATAATATTATATTCATTAAAGTTTGATTCAGAAATTGAATAAAATGGCTGGAATATAAATTTATTTTTAAAAAACTGTTTCTCACATGTCATTCTGTTTACTTTTAGGCATTCATAAATATTTATCAGAAATTGAAATTATAATAGTGTTGGGACTATATAAAGATTAAAACAAAGTAAATTGTAAACAAAATCATTTTGGAGATAGACATGTTTTTAATAAATCTAAATCTATTATTAAAAGTATAAAATTATAAAGCAGAGAGTTGAACATAAAGTTTATTTTAGAAAAGTATAATATATATAAATTGTAACAACTGTGATATTTATATGATATTAAATAAAAATAAGTAAGAATTTAAACCTACATTTGTCTTGCTCCATTTAGATTTAATATTTTATCATTCTCTTGTGTTTCTATCGTTCGTCCACAATTACTTGGTGGTGTTAGTGCTCAGCGTGGAAGAATCCTGTTGATTTTCAATGATTTCCGATAAGTAGTTTCAGAGTTCTGGCCCCTTATGCAAACACGGGGGAACTCTAATAGAGACTTAAGTTAACATCAGGACCCGGTTGACGTGAAAATTATACTCGGTACATGAGGACAATCAGGACATACAGCCAAAAAACTACTATCCAGATTATTGCCCGTAATATGCGAGTCTAAAGTTGTCATAAGGCTGCCTCGGAAATTTAATTGTTTATGTTGATCATAATCAGAAGAAGCGTAGACGTATATGCCAGGGGGTGCCGTGGGGATGAGGGATGGGGGTTGCAGTTGTCTCCCAAAGAGTCGGCCGATCAGATTTTTCGAACAGACGTGTATTTAGTGAAATTATAAAATATTTTGTTTGTTTTTCCTCAAGCCGTTTAGTCGGAAAACTAAAGCACCTGAACTCTCATTACATTTGTGGGGCCGTTTTGCTTTGTTTGACGACAGTTTTGGCGACACGGGAGGATGTCGGTTCTTCATCCCATCCAAACTACTTTACACATGCCAGTCCCACAAACGTTACACCAGAGAAGTGGGAACAGGGCACGAGCATCCCCAAAGAATCTTCTCGGCAATAAAATAATACAGTTTTGGTTAGATTGTTCACGAGGTTCTAAAAAGTAAACAAGAGGCATTCTCTTATTAAGATAAAAATATATAAACAAATTCCTTATATTCATTCGTCAGACTTAGAGAAAATCTAAACACAAAGCCAGGAACATATTGTGCTCACCAGTACGCTTCCACAAGCGTAAAGCCGGGCTGTCACTTGCACGACTTTTGGCCATTTTGGGGCACGAACTGCGAGGCTCCCGCACTGTTCACGACACGTTCACGCATAGTTCACGACGAGTTCACGAATGCGTGCCCATCAGTGTCCACATTGATACGAACTGGCACGACGAGTTCACACATAGTTTGCACAATTCGGACGGTGTCGTGCCGACCTGGGCACGCCATATAAAAAGGAGGCCTTCCCAACCCCTGGTCTCCCCAACCCCTGGTCTTGTCTGCGATATCACCTCGGTGGAAGCGGACGTTAAATAAAGCTATTTCACACACACAACCCCTGGTCATTTTTGGATTGGCTGTGGAAGAGACAACATGCTGAATGTCAGAGACACAATCATTGCAGGGAAGAGAAGATGCCTATACCTGGCAGCTGCCATGCACTGGCACACATCGTCCCGACGAGTTCACGAACAGTTTGCGCATAGTTCACGACCCGGTCGCCTATACCTGGCAGCTGCCACGCACTGGCACACATCGTCCCGACGAGTTCACGAACAGTTTGCGCATAGTTCACGACCCGGTCGCTAAATTTTGTCGTGACCAAAATATTGAACATTTCAAAATTTTCGTCCCGACATGGCACGCAGTCACGACGGGTTTACGCACACTTCACGCCAGTTTACGACTAGTTTGCGCACTGGCACGACACGAAATTTAAAAACAAAAACCACCCTTACAAATAATATTACGCGCATATACCCGTAAATGCAAACAATTATAGAATAAGACTTAGGGAATAGTCATTTGATGGAATTAGATAATTAGTAATATTGTCAATGATAATTGAACCATATATAATTTATCATACCTTGCTGAGTTTTACAGACGAATTGAATAAGAAAAAAATGCTTTGTACGCATGTAGACGTTACCGTTCACCTTAGAATGTATATGGAATCTTTTAAACCTATCACATGTAAAATTGGCAAGGGTGTGTCCTGGGTGTGGGGATCTGGACACGCCCCTCATTTGTAGATGACAACATCATCGTTTAACGTCTGGTATTTTTTTTTAAATTCGGCCTTCAGATCGTATGACCTGATGTTCGGTTTTCGTATACTAGGCTTGTTCTTTTGTGATAACATTCGAATTTGGAACAAGATTAGGTCTAATGGGCTTTTGGTTATACAGTTATTGTATGGTTGATATTCTTAGACCATCAAAGACGGAATACGGCTTTCATAGAAAGTGGGTTAGATTACAATGTAGCGTAAAAATCTAAAAAACTAAACAAGACGAAAGGCAATAAAAATTTTAATAAGATGTCAATGCAATACAACAGACCGTGTTAAAATAACATAATTTATATTTACACTGATAAGACGTTATATTCAACGCTGCAAACGCGTTTAGTACAAATTACGTAAGGGGACAAAGCATAACAAAATTGAAGGAACTAAGTATCACGAAAATAATACTACCTCTTAAGTAAATTAATATTATATCTTAATTGAATTTTGAATTTAATAATTAAGATAGGTTGCCATGAAACGACTGCAGCTAAGTCGTCGTATATTAACGTTTAGTATACAAAACATTTAACATCAAGAGCCATAACTCTGGCATTAATTGTGGGAATCATTTAAAATAAATACGATTCTTCGTCTCATGACCTTAAAAATTGTGCATAAATTCAAAGTCAATCGGGTATCAACTTTAGCTTTTATCGGAAATCAGTCGCATGACTTACAACACTTTGTATGAGTTCAAACACACTCGCATATTAACTTTAGTCTGTAGACCGTCCACAAGATTTATTCAAAGTGATCAAAGGTCAGAACTCTGACAGTAAATCAATACGGAAATCAATACGATTCTTCGTCTCAATACCTTAAAAAATATGTACAAATTTTAAGCTGATCGGGTATTAAATTTAACCCCAAGTCTTGTGGACGCTGGGCCGACGGACAGACGGGGACGGTGATAATATATGACCATAATAATGTAAGCGTATAAAAATGGTGTAAATATATTTTGTACACATCTTTTGTGTTCTGAAATGAAATGAAATGGTGTTTAACGTCCTAGTTTTCGGCTCCATCTGGGATTTGAGCTAATTATGACGGGGAAACATGTTTTGAAATACACATATATGTTAGGCGTTTCCAAAGATCAAAAACAACAACCACATTTTAAAAACGAATAACAGAAATAAAAACAGCATAAAAATAATCGTACAGACTACAAATAAAACAAAGGACAACCCCTTCAATATTGTTAAGTCTAACAATACGGTAATGGCGGTCTGGTAATTGTAGGTCTTGGAATTTCTCCAGCATTACTTATACAGCCACGGTCTTTATAATCATCTAACAGATTTTTCCACACTTTATCACAGCGGAGAAGATTTTCATTACCTGCAAGTAGACAAATTTTAATAATCCCGAAAGTAACATTATTTTGGGAATCGTTGAAAATCCAGCCTTCTTCATTTCATAAAAAAAAATACTGTGTATGCAATCCAAGTCATCAGATTATATTTGTCAAAGAGATAATTATCGAAAATTGTTGAAAATCGACAAAGTTATGATGAAAGTAAATATCGTAAATCGTGATATTGGATGGGCGTTATCGTGGCATTTATATCAACAATGTATATGAATTTGTAAAACGATTCAGTAATAACTCAAAGGGCATATGAATTTTTAATTAATAGCTCCCAATGAATAATTTTAAACATATATCATCATAATTTGTATTAAAATAAATGCTTTTTTTTCGCAAACAATGAAGTATTGAGCATTAAATTAGTCACCCAATAGTATGATATCTTTGTGGTAATATTAGAGTTTTACATTTAAGACACAAGTGGCCGTGACGTTACCTATGCAAATAGAATTAACATCACAGGTAGCCAGCCGTTTAATTTTTTTCAAAATTAAAGAAAGAACTATGCGGCAAGATTTCACTTTTATTTCAAAGTGGATTAGTTAGTTATAATTATGACTTTTGAGTTTTATCAAAATCATTGAAAGTTGTGACATAAAAATTGAGACATGTACATGTAGAATGTCCACAGACAAATTGTGGATGGTGGCCCGGACCGACAAGGAGCTACGAGTACGACAATATACGTCCACATTAAAAGAAAAATGGGCTTATAAAAAGGATTAATTATATATCAGCTATTAAAATCAGGCGTCAATTACGTTTCGTTTTATTTTTGTTGTTCTAGCAGTGCAAAATCTATAGAAAATCTGTTTTAATTACATACCTATTATGAATAAACCCTTTCTTGCTCTGGTCAAAGCTACATTAGTTTGATTTTGATCAGCAACAAAACCCAGGTTTTGTATTTTCCATCCTAATGTTGGACATGGTTCAATGTTAAAAGTCGGCTGGGATCTAACCGTGCTCAGAATGACGTAATCCCATTCACCACCTGCAAATATTCACAGTAATTGGCATGAAACAAAATTAAACGTACATTATGCAAGAGCTAAATATGGCAATCGAGGCTACAATGATTTCAAAATAAGATTTTCGTCGCTGAAGAGTAACGCAATCTGACTGAAATTTTCAACATATTCCCATTGCAATATCTATTTTCTTAACTATTATATTATAGTGAGAACTGCCCGCTCTTTATCTAATTAATCTTCCATAGTGTATTTTTAAGTACTTACAGCCATTTCATAAAATACACGACTGACAGCCACAGCATGCGAAAAGAAAAGTAAAGATTATCCAGAACCATAAATATTTTGTACTAGCGGATTACCCGGTGCTGCACGGGTTGTGTCTATAACTCCGAAACCGAAAGCGGTAGGCCAAAGCCACTAGGCCTTTGTTACTCCCCGGTCCGAGCTACCCGTTGCTATAGGTACGGAGAGATGTAAGTCACGTGACACAAACATGACCTCTTTGATCAATTTTTATAGCAGGGTAATCCTTTGCAATTACAATGAGGAATTTGAAGCAAAATTATGTATATCATCAAATCACCCAGTTTGTACGCGGGAATGTAGCTTTAATATTAGTATAGATACAAATGCTGGAGTGCCACCCTTAGTAAATACGTAAAGGTCGCTGCCAGTGTGAAGTTGAATCGTAGGTCGATTTATACTCCGCTAAAAAGTCATATGGTATTCTATTTCACCCCCTTCGCACGTCGCACTTGCAAAATTATAGAACACCATAAAGCCGCCAAGCGAGGTATTTTCTTCGCATACCTTCACGTGCTGCAAAGACTAGCTCGGCGGAAACGTTTCAGCATCGCGGATAAATTTTTGAGCGAGATGAAGTTGACTAGGAGTTGAATTGGTTTAACTTGCGCTTCGCTCAAAACATCGCAGCCAATCAGCTATTTCGCAACAAGACGTCTCCTGTGACGATCACGTGATCCATCTAACAACATGGCCCCCCACGACAAGACTAGCTTTGCTTTCTACAGCTTCTGAATCTTTACGCTTAGTCTAGCTTAGCTTAGATTAGTTTCGCAGATACTAAACGGACGTTAAGGCGTGTCTGTAAATAGAAAGTAGGAAAATCCACCGGAAGCGAGCGATTTGAGCACCAAGGGGCTACAGGTAAGGGTTAGATCTATTTCATAAGGCCAACTTGAACTTCAAGTATAGTCAAAGCCTAGATCACGGGATGTAAACCAGGCTTGCGCTATTCCTAACCATAACCCTAACCCTGGACCTAGCCCTAATTTACCCAAACGCTAACCTACTATCTCACCAACAATCACGTGCCCTAACCCATTTACATCTCGGCGACCTTGACGAAATAGATCTAGCCACATGTAAGTAGTGTAGAAACACTGATGGGAGAGATGAGACCAAATACTGTGACGGTTATGTGTTTTATTTTAATGACACTACTAGTATTTCGTTTACTCCATGAAATCTGGTCACTTTAGGCTCATAGCTACAAGTAGTGGGCGTTCTGTGTAGCCTTCAATTAACTTCACTCAACACTGACGTGGTCATTCCGAGACTAGCATATAGTACAATTTTTACTTTAATTCGCTTGCGCGTAGAGGTCTTTATTGGTAAGGATTAACCTTTTTCATTAGTGTATTTTTAAATGTATAAACTGTTACCTTGACTGGCCACGACTGTGTTTACCGTGACGTCAAAATTTAGTTCCTTTAGACGTTTTTGAAGAAGTGACATTTGTGATTTGTATTGGGTCATAATGTTGATAGATTTAGGATGACAACCTTCTCTTCTTACCATGTGTAAAAATAAATCAATCTGCAATAAATATCAGTTATTCTACTTTTGTCACATTCCTTAGCTTCTATATCTTTTGTTCAGTAGGTTGTCAACTCACTATTATACGATCATAGACATTATTTCCCACACTTAAGATTCTTTCACACCGGAAATAAAAACATAATTACCCCCCATGGAATAGCTATCTTCAAACATTTGAAGTTGAAAGTGATATTTTTGCCAATTTCTCAACAGGCAATAGTGAATTATAAGATTAATAGGATTATTCTTTAACAATTAAGGCAAGAATGTTTATAGATACCATCTATTTTAAGGCTTTATTTTAATACATTTTAAAAATATAACTTACAAATATGAAATTCTCGCTTTAAGTAGTTATTAGATTAGCTTGTAATGGATAAGTTGAATATGAGAGAAATTCGCTTTTCAAATGACATACAAATGTTGTTTTGGAAGCATAAATCCACACGAAGGTTCGGAAAGGGCAACAGGAAAGATATAGGTGTAAGATTTGGCAGATTTATAAAGAATTATGAAAATATTTAATATGTTATCTACCACTTTATCAGCTTCTGCTGTATTCGACTTTGACTTTTCATGGCCTTCGTCAGTATGAACAGTTAGGGATTCTTCAACTCCTTCAACATGGTAAAACATCATAACCGTATTTGCTGGTAAAAATCGCAATGGACGGTCAATTTTCCATGATAGTGATGCGGCCGTCTCCAGTTTGCCATCATAAAACTGTGTTGAAGGAAATTTACATATATTGGGATGCTGTAAATAAAAAGACAGAAATGCCAGCAACTACACCCATACAGTCATATATATACAAAATAATGTGGGGACAGAGAGAAGATAATACGATTTAGCCGTATTTTAGTATATTCAGGGCATGCACATGAGTCTTTCCCGTAGGAGGAAACCAGAGTAAACCCACCAGGTATATCTCCAAGTCCCATACGCCACACCTAGGATCGGATCCACGACTGCAAACCAAGGGTGACCTACCAGCAGCTAGAGCTCGAGGCGTGACATTCTAAGCCATCTCACCTCAAGGGGCGTGTTCAGAAATTTGAGCAGCGAAGGGAGTGGGTGGTGGAAACAACGTCACGTTTTGATTGACGTCTGGGGAATTACGCCCACTGCAACTAAATCGTCCGGGCAGTCAACAAGAGTTGTCGCACATTTTTACTTTTTTCGTTTTTCGGAAAAGAAACATTTATGATACACTAAAATCTGATTAAGCGCTAGCATGGGGCAGAACTTTATTATAAAAACCAAACAAATTCTAATGATTTTCTGATAATTACATAATAAGTTGTTGCGCTTAATCGGATTTTTGTGTATTATAAATTTCAATGTGGGCCTATAAAACGAGAAGCTCAGTGACAAGATTTCTTCTCATTTAGCTATGTGCATGTATAAGGTTAGAGTGGAGTGAGGTAGACATGGCGGCAATGCTTCACATGTTTGTTTGTTCGACCCCAGCCCCTCTGCACAATATATCCACAACACATACCATAGTACATACCATTCGATACTGTCTGTTAAGAAAAACAGCCCTTTCCGCATACCTCTCAAACAGAGATCTTTCTAAACCCAGTTTAGCTGCTTCAGAACATAATACAATAGGACGGAGTTGTTTGTGATCTCCTATAAGAACAACTTGTTTAGCTTTTGTTTCTATAATAGGAAGCATACTCTCTGGTTCTGTACACATACCACACTCATCAATAATACACTGAAAGATATTTGTTGCTGAGGTATACTTTTGACTTCCGGCAATAGCAGCTGTGCACAGAATGACATCATAATTTGGAAGTTCATGTCTCTCGGCTTCACTTACAAGTTTGTTGTAACTACGGATAATTTTAGCAGAAATACCTTGAGAATCTGGCTTTTCTCTCTCCTTTCTAAATATCTCGTCGAATTTTCGGATTTCATGTGCATATGGCTTACCAGGTTGCCTTATGACATGGTGAAGTGAAATGTCGTACAGGTCTTTAGGACACCGACCCTCCCGATTTACTGCTGATTTGGATATGTATTGCCCCGGAATAGGGAAATCTTCATTCTTTATCACTGATCCATATATTCTAATTATTTTGGGGCAAATTTCGCCAAGTTTATTCTTTAAATTTCCTTAAATGAGAAACGACATACGATTAGCACTGAAATATAATTTGAAGGGAGAAGTTTTCATATATCAATGGATCTTGTTGGGAGATGCACTCGATTAAAATCTGTTTTCCTTTCAAAGAGATGCGCAATCGGTAGATCTAGACATATTATTATTCTATAGAGTAAAATGTGAATACTATTCTTTTAAGAGGAACACACAAAAAAGTATGGCCGTATCGCGTTAAGGGGATAACCGTAACCTCGGTGACTGTAACACAAACAGTTAGATGAGAGACGGTTGTCTTGTGCAGTTCCACAATCAATCAAATCTTTACATGTATCTCAGAGAGAAGAAACATAAATTTAATGCTATTCCATGTTTTATAATTCTTATTAGTTCTAATGTAATTAAGCATATCTGAGAAAAACAAGAGGCCACATTTTGCAAGAGATAGATAGGGAACAAGCTTAAAAAGGGGAGATTTTTTCGTACAATCATGGGCCGTAATAATCCGTACAATCAGGGGCCATAATGCTCCACATATTTTACGTTTCATTAAAATCAATACCACACCCTGGTATTACATACTTTAACACTATTTGCGTATGTGGAGCGGCCATTTTGTTAGGCAGTTTCGGTCCGATTTTGACGAAATTCGAACTCAATCGTCGTTATAATGTAACAGTATACATGTATATTTTAAATCGGATAACAAGAGGGACCTTAAGCTATAAACGCGATTTTCTGTACAACCAGCGACAATAATTCAGGAAGTAACGGTATGATATGCTTGAATATCGACAGGAACTGAGATCGTTGGGTTCTTAACATGCATTTCAATTTCCATTAAAATCGGATAAACTTTGTGACCTCTTGTGTCCACAAGCTAAACACGTGATTTATCGTACAATTAGGGGTCATAATCCACGAAGTTATGGTCCGATGCAGGCCAATAACGACAGGAGCCGTGATTTTTGGGCTATAAACCTACATGTATATTTTAAGTTTCGTCAAAATTATGACCGCTATAGTGTCCACAAACTTGGTATTACATACTTTTACACTATTTGCGTATACGTGGAGCGGCCATTTTTTCGGGTAGTTTCAGTCTGATTTTCATAAAATTCGAACCAAACGTTATTTAAACGTTTGTTTTTTTTTTAAACAGGATAAAAATTGTGACTACTAGAGGAGCCACAACATAATCACGCTTTTTTTGTACAACCAGGGGCCATAATCAAGGCATTTACGGTCCGATATGTGCGAATATCGAAACGAATCGAGATATTTTATATATTTTGTCCACCGGTCAGATTTGCACGAAATTCGAAACGTCCTAATTGTGACATATTCCAACGTTTTTAAAATCAGATAAACATTGTGACTTCTAGAGGGTCGATAAACTAAATTAACCCCAGGATTTTTCGTAGCTTGTACAAAAGTATATGATTGTTTAATTGTCTATAAGAAAGCTAAAGATGGCGGCACGAAATCAAATTTAAAACGGCAAAAATTGCTTTTAATAAAATTGATTGTTTATGATGGTCAACTCTCTATATATTCTGACCAATATACACTTGGTGATATCTTTTTTCATTTCTCGAGCTCTCTAATGCATTATCGTGGATTGCAGGTTCGTATTATATTTCTAACTAAAATAAAAATAACGACCACCCAGTAACTTACTAGCAACGACATCAACTGCTTTATTTGATGGACCACAATAAAGAACTTGATGTTTCTGGCTCTTTTTCTCATCTTCATCAGCCTTTGATTTTTCTCCAGTTTTTTCTATTTCCCTGATGTTATTTATTTTGGCAAACAGGTAGGCCAGTTTAATTCCAGTATAGGTTTTACCAGTTCCTAAAAGAACAAACCATGGTTTACAATAAACACACCGGGAATCCATAAACAATGTAGATCCCAAGATTAGTATATTATTTAACCCAAGGAACGAAAGCATACAAATTTCAATAGATTTGTTGTGCATTACCACTAATTTAAAAATATCGACTTTATAAAATCTCATGTCAGTCTTAATTCTGATTCGGCGTATTTTTCTTTTGAGAAAGATGAAGTATGCTACAGCTTTCGTCGTGCATTCTACATCACAAATGTGAATTGGTATCATAAACATCTTCGCTTAAATAAGGTGTCTGTGTTGCTTTTATTTTTTTGATAACCTGTTCACCAATCAAGTTGGTATTGCAGTTTTTATTTTGGAAATGAGGAAATATGCTACACTCATTGAAGTCCTATAATTGTTTATAATATCTCAGTGAGATATCAATATTTCATCATATTAATAGATAATATCATGTGATTGCTCGTTTAATGAAGGCTACTAATAATATGTATTAGAGATCGCTTCATAGAAACATAACGCGGACCCTTGTCAATGGTGTAGAACGAAGGGCCTGGCAAGGAACAGTGTTTAATCTTTCGGGTGGGACGAATATCCAAGCCAGCGTGTATACATTGGTGTGCACGTAAAAGAAATATTGAAATAAGAATAGGCCGTAGCGCTGGTGTCCATGTAAAATCCCCCCCCACACACACACACTAGCATAGCACACTGCATGGCGTATGCCTCGTTTTTATTAGCCCATTTTGAGCAAAATAGTAGTACGATAAACCCCTTTACATTTGAGTATCTGTTAAACCATCGGCATGGTGTTAATCGGTCAAGTGTAAAGTTAAATTATTGTTTCATAAATATTTACCTGGGGGACCTTGTATCAAAGTAAACGATGACGCCAAAGCTTTGTCAATGGCCTCGTGCTGACCTACATTATTTCCTGGTAATTTGTTTCTCCTTAGTAGATCTTCTGAAATATCGCGCTCCGCCATAATGCCTAGGTGATAATGATCGCCATCTACAACAAAACATTCATTTTGTAAGAGCTAAATCTGCCTATTGCAGGTGTTTCTTTAGGCCTGAAATGTTTTCTAAAGGCCCTAATCAACTCACGATGGCATCCGATTTCTCCGATATTAAATAGATAAGAACGGTTCAGCGAAACTTTGATTTAATCAATTATCGAGGACCAAGACTTGGCTTCGATCATTCGGTACGGTGGTTGAAATTATTGCACACGTCTGTCAAACCGTCAAAAAGGCTAAAATCTTCGCTTGCAATAGAGTTATTTGAATGAAATTTTCAAATTATTCATTTTACATTATCCACTTTCGAACTACTATATCAATAAAGGCTAGTTCTTTATCTAAATCTTACATAAATTATGTATCTTTAATGGCATATACATGTGGCGATAGTAACTATTTCAACTCCTCCTAAGAACCGAAATATAACCAAGGCGATTTGGCAGGCGCTTCTATTCCATGGCACTATGATCGCTTGATTGAATATCGGTTAGAGAAAAGGTAACAATGTTAATCTGATTCTGCACGGTGTTCGGCTGTGGGTTGGTATCGTATTTGATAGATTGTTTAAAGCTATTGTATAGATGTTTCATGCAATAATTTCGAAATGCATATTGGCGATACGAAAAAAGAATGCGGTTAAAGGGGTTAAAAGGGAGGGTTGCTAATAGAATATAACAAACCTAATCTTGGTATACGGAGATTTAAAGCAATAGCTTTAGCCAAAGGAGCATCGTTCAACTTTTTAAGTTGCAGTGCATTCTTTAATCGCCTGTAAATATAATAAATCACAAAACAATATAAGCTAACCAGTTGTTAACTATAATAATTACATTAAATACAACATGTAAGCACCCCGACACCTAAAGACGTGTTTTCGTTTTTTCCCTCCAATTTAAGAGATTACTTTAAACCCAGTTTATAAAACCCACAAAGCCATGATATCACTTGTGACATGTTATAAATTTTATAATCCAGTTTCCATGGATTCACTCTTAATTTTCACGTATTGTATCTATTGAACTACTAAGCATTGACATATGCCCACAAGACAGCTATATGTCGAAAGCCCCCTATTCGAAAGGTACACCTGATCTCTCTGGTGTTTCCGCGCTTGAAAAAAAAATAGGTTGTAGGGACAGGGCGTGATAGGGATTAACTGGTACACAACGCTGAATATCGATAGGGTTCGTCTTCTCATGACCATAGCGCCTTACACCAGATTTGGAACATATCCATTGAAGACTGTAGTCTCTACCATGACTCCAATGCTTTACACCAAACTTGAAAAATCCGTTCAAAACTCGCCTGCGTCGCGTTTACGAGGATGCTGACAAATGTCGCGGTATGCTTAATGTCGATAAGTAATCCTCATCATGACGCCAATACCTCATGCCAAATTCTTTTTAAAAAATGCACTAAACACGGTAGCTTCCAAAGCGTTAACAAGGTTTTCGACAAAGGGGGATAACTTCGGAATGGAAAGTTGCAGAAAGCTTAATGCTGATAGAGTTATTTCTCTCATTACCCAAATGCTTCACACCAAAATAAAAAAAAACCGAACGCGTTCAAAACTGTAGCCTCCATCGCGTTCCCAAGGCTTTCGGGAAGGAAGCGGGGGGGGGGGGGGGGTAACTCCGGAATGAACAGTTTCCGAAAGCTAAATATTGATAGTGTTAATCCCATCATCACCCCAATGCTTCACACCAGAGATGAAAAGAAGCCGCTCAAAACTGTAGTCTCTATCGCGTCCACAAGGTTTTCAGCAAAGTGGAAAGAGGCGGGAAGTGGGTTCCCACAATGATTCACGCCTAACTTGAAAATATTCCGTCAAGTACAGCGGCGTTTATCGTACCCACCTACGGACCGACTGGTGACGATTATATATGCCCGGGCTAGGTGAGGGACTATAGAATGCCCCTTCTCTGATGATCTAAACCATAGCAATTTTATTTATGAAACAGAATGGTGCTCGGGCGGGGGTGTGGGCAAGAATATATCGACAGACCTTTATATGTTCAAATTTGTATGCCGAAGAATTCGTCCTCGGCTGAGAATGTTTCAATCTAAAATTTCTAGTCCAAATTCTCGGCATATATCACTTTACTCTGGGGAGTATATCACATTTGAAGATGGCACAACTTCTAATTTTAAATAAAGTTTTAACATACATTTGCGCCAATTACGTGTAGCATTAAACACTAATAAAGGATTTTAATGTGAATAATATTGATTCACCTGTCAGTTTTAGATCTTGGTAAAATTTCAATAGTAAAACCCTGTTTGACAGCTCCATCCATCATATGTCTTGGTATTAATGTGGATGCCTTTTCGTGTAAACTAAATTGTATACAAAGCATATCATCATCACGTGCTATAGACTCCATTACCCCATGAGCAACCCATGTAAACCTTCTATCATCTCGAGGAGCATAGCGAATGCACATAAAATCAGATATAGGCGTCACAGTATCTTTTCTTGGTGCTGCAAAATCTAAACCAAATATATTCCTATCTAAGCAAAATTGTAATCCTAACATGAAACTTCCCTTTCGTAAACCTGAAAAGTCTATTGTGACATCGTCGAGAAATATCGTCTCGTCTCCACTATTTGCACTGGTCACAGCAGCTTCCATTTCTAATACTGCATGCCAAGCTTCAATATAATCTTGCACGCTTTGCCACGCTGCTTCCGATGTTGACTGATGGGCAAATCTGGCTAAACATGCTACAGGATTTTCTTTGTGTGTGAGACAGAAGCTCAAGTTCTTTGTTAAATGAAGTAGTGATATTTTTGGTGTTGGTATACCTTTCTCGATCACAGAAGACATCTCTGCTGAAATTAATCTTCCGGGTGCAAAAGTGTAACTGAATCTGAAAGAAAAAGCAACATGGTGAAGCTGACATTACGAGGCTTAATCCCAAAATAAGTAGATGACACGCTTTAATTACATGCACATGTATCTTCATATACAGACATACAGATGGTCACATTTCAAATTAAAATAGCAACATCAGACAATAAAGAATGCCCTTATAGGTCTTATTAGTTGAAAATAAGTTCTAAAAATAATATCTGATCATGTTTGCAAGTGGTTGGATAACATGCACGTATTAACCGTAACTAAGGCCGTGGGTGTTGGGTGTTGCTAATTTGAATTTTCACCCACAAAAGAGACTAACCTGCATAAATTAAGTAATGTTGTGTTGTTTCCTCCTTCACAGCTCACAATATCGGCAGTTCCAAATCGCACTGGTGGTCTCTGTCCATCTAATCCCATTGATTCAACTATTTCTATAGCATCTTTTCGGTGCCTTTTGCGATTCTGTTGCCCTATTTCGACATTCAACGAACCGACAACATCAGAAATGAGCTTTGCCCAGGTTGAAATCTTCAAATACACACAATTCCGGTTGGGATCTAACTCTAGTTTTTCGTAAGGCTTCAGTTTAGGCCGAATACTAACTTGAGTTCCAAGTGTGTGGTAACTTCTTTTTTTCCATGTAGTTGTTGTAATGTCCCCATTTATATACTGAGCTTGCTTAACTTCGGGCTTTTCACAAACATCTAATAAATGAAATGGGACTTCTGTATTTGATAAAGGTAGAAATTTCCATTTAGGTATCTCAAGTTGTAAACCATCGTCATCCGTATTGCTGATGTAACCATTAAAAGGAACCGGATGCTGTCCAAGATCAATTGCTAAGTACATCTTTAATGTTTCCTTTTGATGCCGTTTTTGCATTTTTGTCCGTTCATTCAGATGGATGCAAAGTTCTTGTATCTCATCCTTTGTGTATGGCGCACTGGTTCCGTCAAGATAGGCATGAATAAATCTATGGACAACTAAATCCACATAACGGCGGATAGGAGAAGTAAAATGAGTATATGGCTTCTTCTGTAATGAGAAATGATTCAAGTTTATACCTTCTTCTGCACTACAAGTGTATTGTGCTGTTTCCATTATATTCTCCCATTTCTTCCGGGCAACGAAATGTCCGGGATGCAGTTCATCCATGCATAAAAACCTCCTTGCCTTGTCAAAGTTTTTGTTTTGAACAGCATCTATGATTTGTGTCCACACATCTTTTTGAATAGTAACGTAGTTTCCGTCGAGTCCTCGAGCTTTCTCCAATGATAAAGTGTGCTGTCCACCAACACCTCCACATGAATTGCCTTGGAGATTTAGAATCACATTTCCAATAGTTTCATACTGGTTGAACCATTTAATTAATGATACATTGTCGGGATTTTCCTGATAACGCACTGGTATACCACTGGGGAATTTCCTGATTAAGAGTTTAGCAACAAAGAAATTGGCCATGATCATGAATTCCTCTACCAAATAGTGAGCTTCAACACAGTCTTCACCTGCCTCTCCGTCACTGCAAGGCACGTGTAGCATCTTATCACATAGTCGCACTTTTCTTAGTGCTTTTGATAATTTATACAAATTAATTACTTGGCTGTTCACGAAATCTGTTATCTCATCTTCTCCCCTCCAGTTTGCTTCTATAATTTCTTGGGCGTCTTGATAAGTTAACTGTTTTACGGAATTTACAACAGATTTCTCAATCCAGGGGTCATCAAGTTCCTCACCTTCAGCATTTAATCGAAAGTAAACAGATATGGCTTGTCTGTTTTCACCTTCAATGAGGCTACAATGATTTTGACTTAGTGGTTCAGGAATCATATGAATTGTCCTCCACTGCGTTGGATAGAAACTAACAGCTCGTCTTCTCGCTTCTATATCGATATAATAACCCTTTTTCACCCAACTAGCAACGTCAGCGATATGGATGCCAACGAGGTACTCATTATCAGAAATACGTTGGACATTTAGGGCATCGTCCAGGTCTTTGGAACCCTTGGGGTCTATGGTGATAACCTGCTCTATACCTTTCGAAGAAGTCATGGTGCCTTTTGTTAGTTTTTTAGTTGCTTCTATAACATTCTGAGGATATACAGGATCGATATTATACTGCATGTCAAGAACTTTTAGACATGTTTCATAACTGTGACTACTTGTTATAACATCTAAAACTACACCTTTAGGGTAGGCAAATTTTGAATCCCAGGTAATGTAAGCTACAACAAAGAGATATTCACTTCGTTTGTCTGGCGAAAGTCTAAAATATTTTTTGAATTTTACTTTGTGGTTATCAATCTGGTACATTTCTATGCGCCAGTTTTTCATTTTGGGGAAATTTTTTGCAACCATATTGTGAAATGTGCTTATTTTCGGAATGGTTTTACAAATAGGTCGCATAAGATGGGCTTCGTGGTCGTCAACGGTGCACACAAATACTGGATTCTTTACGTTCCTGTGTCGATTTCTATCAAATATACCCACAACTTTACCATAAACACGATTTCTATTGGTATCTGTTTGGGAATTGTCGTCTATGATTTCAACACAAACAACATCCTCGTGAAAAGTTTGTCCTATTTTTGATCGTCCACGAATCTCTATTTCACTGCCTGTTGGCGAATCCACTGGACGAGCGACAGCTATTTGTGCTGATTCAATATGTATAATACACTTCTTGTATTTATTTGGTTGTGTTTTAATACATTCATCTATATCTCTTAAGGACTTCAATTCTGGGTAAAAGGGTTCCCATGATGGCAGATTACCTTTCATATCATCTTTAACGTCAATATCATATTGAAGGCAAACCGACAATTTGTCTTTTTTGCCACTGTAAACAGATTCACTTTCTTCAAACCAAGTAGTGTCCGGTGGAGTCTCCGAACCTTTAATTTCGGTCGCTGCATCTTCATGTTTATCTTGACTATACGAAAAGGTGTAAGCACTATCGTCAGATTCATGATCAATGCTGGACGTTGTTGTAGATACCGACAGACGGAAGCTGTCACACGAATCCACATCGGAATCATCATCGGACGATCCACAAATTTCTAGAAAAAAACAACAAAACAACCTATTACTGACCATCAAGGGAAAGCAAATTACAATACAAAACCATCGGAACTGTGATGCAGTGCTGATGGGTTTCACTGGTGGTCGTTAACCTATAGCTTACGTCACTTGGCCATTTCCCGGTCGTGGTTTCAGTCAAATGCGATAAATTGTTAACTATTTGATCGTATTGCTTTATTTTATTCTATAAAAAGAAACTGTAATCATAAACATGTGAAGATTAAAATATACAGTTTTAGCCAAACTCACACCACGTCAGGAGACATTTAAATTTTCTAATTAAATATATTATGAAAATCGAACACGTATTCACGACTTTCAGGGCATGAAGTCACATAAAGGGATAGAATAGAAATCATCAAATTAATTTTTGAAAACACAAAATCTGAAATTATAAAGATTTTTACCTTGAAACTGGCTATCCGAAAATGTAACATCATGAGAAATTTGACATTTTGAGTAATATAATTTTTTGAAAATGCATAGCCATTTCAAATTACTTTATTCACCAGCGATCCAATAAGTCGTCACTGAGAAATAAAACCAGCGGTTACCATACAAGATACGCCTATATTTAGCAAAAGATGGGTAGAGCATCATCCAGGTCTTTGGAACCCTCGGGGTCTATCGTGATAACCTACTAAAAAACGCGATTTATAATCTAAGCCACCTTGATAAGTTTGATGATAAAGGATTTTATACGTACGTAAATATTCAGGAATAGGTGAAACATCTCTATGTTTGGATTTCTTTATTTCATCTATTGGTTTTGGTTCTGGTTTTTTATCTGACAAATATATCAAAAAACAATTATGCGATTAGTCCCATACCCAGGTATTTCTAGGGAATGTTGACCTTTTTATCAGAATTACCTTTCAAGATATAATGAAAGTCGGCGTAAAACACAAATGGTCAAAATATTGTGATTAACAATTAACTGATTATATAAGGAGGGCATAAAATGTGTCCGATTTTTAATGTTATAAGAAGAAAAGAATAATACATCTTCTCCGTTTTCTTTTCCTGGTATCAGTCTTCTTGGTCAATCTTGTAGCTCCACTTTCCTATATTAATATAAGAAGAAACTGTCTAAAACACTCAGACAGGAGGTAATATTTTCCGGTGCTTAAGTTGTTTATCAAACATCTATTGATCATAAATCGATTTTCCATCACCATCTACTACAATTTACAGGTTTTGTGGTAACCTGTCGTTTTCTATGGTTGCAGTATTTCAGAGAACTTTAATGAGACCTGTGTGAGGTATTAAGCTACATGACAAGAGTCTGTGTAAAATCTGCCATGTTGAAAACCTGCTGGTGGAGACAGGGTTAGTAATTCAGTAACGATTAAAGCAAATCTATCGCGAGTTGCATAACGGATAGATCCTTTCATTATATACGTATACACTTATATATACGTGTATACACTCTATTTTTGTATTTGAGATCTACAAAGATTAGCAGTGTTGTTTGATATTTATGCACCTGTTGTAACTTCTGTAGTTCTTCAGTGTTATGTTTATTTCTTAGATCTTGTTCTTTTGCCAACCCTGACTTAATTTTCTCAATCAAACTTCCAAGTCTTTCCCTGACTTCCAGATCCTGTAAAGAATTATTTGTATTCTTGAAGTAAGCATAAAGCAAACTAGCAAAATGGTAGTGTGGTCGTGAAGCCAGTTAAACTGTAAACACTTTTCATTACACTGATTGTCACATGCGCCAATAAAAAGTTAATAGATTATATTCTACCACCGGGTAAAACGGCATGTAATGCCATACGCACGTGGTGCACGTAATCGTAAATGAACAAAATCATTGTTTTAGCTATTGTTTTGCTTGCTAGTTAGATATTATGTCCTGGGCAATAAATGTTATTTTCCGTGTAGCTTTGGATATGTTTTCTCATCAATGGTTCTGTATTTAGAATCGCAACTGTATGAGAATATGTCTTTATATCATTTGTCAATAATAGCGCCAACATGTACAGACAAAGTGTTAGTAAACAAAGACAAATAATGCCAACAGTCCCCAAACAATTATGTATGTTTACCTTGGTAAGATCATTAGCTTCCGTAGCTTTTTTTATTGCTTGATCCAATTTAGTTTTCATTTTAAAGGCGTGAGCTTGTAATTCTAAAGCTTGAACTTTCATTTCCACATCAACATCTCTCAGTGTATCATCTACAGGTGTTAAATCAATCACTGTAATACATATTGGATTAGATATTGTTTAAATAATTCTAAAATAATAGATACTTTAAATAATATTTGAGAAAGGAAATTGCGGCAGAATTACTTACAGAACACACTTTTACAAGTTTGGAGACACCCCCCTTCCTATCTGTGACTACAGAGCTTTCTAGTCTCTGATCGCGAAGGTATAAAAGTAATATTTAACTTCCTAATCTCTGATCGCAAAGGTATAAAAGTAATATGTAACTGTAATGAAAAGTCGTAGAATACTGAATATCCGCAGAGTTCGACCTCTAATGGCCACAATGCTTTGCACTAAATTTGAAAAGATCCCATTAAAAATATAGCTTATATTTTGCTCATAAGTTACAGGTTGCCAGGCAAGGAAACATACGCCCACAGCAGACAGGTAAATCGTTCGATCAGTCCATAAGGATTGTCGAGTATTATTTCTTTGGTCGATAATCAAAGCATTAACAAGACACTAAAACTGATTAAAAGTAACAACCCATTAATTGGTTTAAACAATATTTTATTTCTTATTGAGTCACAGATATATTTAACATACAATATATGGATACAATAACAAGCATTGCTGCTTATGTAAAATCGCTTCCATAAACAATGATCATTGTGAAGGTAGACGACTGGATGTGTTTGATTTACATATTTTACAGGGTGCAGAGGGTAAAGGTAAAGAAGGTAAAGATCCCTTGGAAAGAACATATACAGTACACATTCTACTAGATTATAACGGTAGATATTCAATAGTACCATGTCGATGCCGAGGCACAAAATTAGTTCAACATGTTTTATGAGTTCACCTGCTTTACCGGAGGAGGTGGGGAGTTTTGGTATTGATCCAGGCAGCTTTAAAGCGTTTAGTTAGTTTGATAAAGTCACGTACGATTTCAACGATTATGGAATTTTCCTCAAAAGAAATAGCTGTGTTTCCAGAAAATATTGTTTGTATATTTCTATGTTCAAAACCTAATTTATTTATTGTGATTTTTCGCTGAGAATTGTATAGTGGACAGTGTAAGAAATAATGTTCACAGTCTTCGACACCTTGACCACAAAAACAAGAGGGATTTTCCGATATGTGCATCAAACACTTGTGAAGGTTTAAGTCGCTCTTTGAGTTTCGTAGTTTACAATGTATTATCTGTAGATGTCTTTCGCCTATATAGTAGTGAACATTAGTTTTGATTAAGCGCATGCTTGATTTTAATTTAGTTTTGAATTCAGAAATAGTTTTGGAATTTTTTATTGGAAGACTGTTTCACTGTTTAACAGAGGAAGGAAAAAAAGAATTCTAGTAAAGTAATGTTTATACAGTTTTTTTGCTTAATTTGGTTTGAGTTACGAAGACGGTGGGGTTGGTCAGTGGATACAAGGGGTGGGATTATATCGGTTACATATTTAGGAACTAATCCATTTAAAATTTGGTAGAAAAGTATCATTTTATGTTGATAGCGTCTCAGTTGAAGCTGGCAGATTCCAGTTTGCGTATAAAGTATATTATGAGAGGTACTACGTGGAAGGTCAGTTGAAGTTCTTAAAGTTGGGTTGATTTATCTTTAGAACAGTTATTCCATACACAATCTGCATAATCGAAAATTAGAAGAATGAATGACTTATATATAGTTTCTAATGTTTTTTCGTTTTAGACGGTATTTAAAAGAAGGCCCAAATGTTTATGGTATATTTCATCGATTATATCTGAGTTGTTTAGCGATAATTTAAAGATAGAGGGTCATAATTTTCTCGAAAAGGTTAAATTTAAAGTTTTGATGGGTTAAAATCCACTTTCCATTTAATTGACCATTGAAATATTTTTTCAATATCTCTATTTGAAATGTCTTGTGCATCTTAAAGGAATAATCCCAGTTACATTTTGGGGCTTAAAATTGCTTAATTTTGTATGAAAGGCCTTTAATAACTTATAACTTAGCCCCTAGTAACTACCTCAAGCGTTGTGATACGTTTTCAAAAAATTTCCAATTGTCGGTATTGCTCTGTGTTTGAAGACCGGCGTCTTGGTTGCATCCTAAAAAGTGCCTGGATAATACGCGTCTACATGCTGAGTGCCGCAAGCTCTCTATTTATGAAGTGTACAATAGGTATCGCATGTAGTCGCATTTATCAAGTTCAACTATTTAAAAAGTCTAGTGTCCGGATATTTGATTGTGGTGCGATTTTGACGTTCACGTCCAAACGACTGAATATTTTGAACTGAACTTTTCAGACAAGGTAAATACACAATTCCTCTGTATTTTGGCGTTAAAATTTCATACGTATACGAACTTGTAATTTTCAGATTCTATGAAATTCGGGATTCGCACTTTAAGGGTTATTTATTATTAAAAAAGAGAAGTGTCGTCAGAATCAATATCATTTACAATATCATTTGTGTAAATAAGAAATAGTAACGGACCTAATATGGAGCCCTGGGGTACCCCAGAAGTATATTTTGAAAAGAGGAACTCTGACCACCAATTTTGATAAATAATTTTCGATTAATATTAAGGTATTATTTCTAATACCTACTGACGAACTTAGTTTATGCAATAAGCCCTCGTGCCAAACACGATCAAATGCTTTACTTATATCAAAGAAGGTGGATTTGACTTCATGTCAATGGCTCTACATACATTATAATCATACATCTCAATCAATTGGTAAACGACGACTGTGAAGAGGTTATAAGGTTGTGGCGTAGAGTGAAATTAAAAATATGTTTGTATACAATTTTTTCAAATACTTTTCGAACTGAGAAGAGATATAGGCCTATAATTAAGAACAATCAAGAATGTCGCCTTTCTTATATATCGGAACTATATTAGCTTCCTTCCAGCAGTTTAGGAAAGTACAATTTTCTATTAAAATGTTAAAAAGTTTGGATAGGGGATTACTAAAAGAATTGCTACGTTTTTCAAAATAAAATTATTGATGTTGTCAGGACCACATGATGTTTTCTTTTTTAGGGAGAGGAGTGTAAGTTCAACGCCATTGTTATGGCCAGAAATACGATTTCTAATTATTTAGTTGATTCCGTAATTTTACATGACCCGTGTGTACTCGTAATATTTCGTTTCGCCATTTTTGTATTCCGAAGTTTGTTGTATTGGGAACGGAAGTTAAAAGCACATGGCAGAAGCGCTTCATGGCAGTAGCTATTTGGTAGAACATAGCATTTTGTCAGTTATTATCATTTGTCAGACCTTGTCAGCTATGTAAGAGATTTGAAGGGGATTCGCATAAAAACACGGTATTTGTAGTGTCAATTTAATGTATTATTTAGATATTAATTGTTTTAGTTTTATATGTATTATTGCAACATTGTCATCACGCTGCACACTTGTGAGTCATGCATTTATGATTTAGCTGATCAGGTTCCCGCCAGGCCCGCTTCGCATGCTATCTGACTGGTCGCTTATCGTATCTCTATTGTTATTAGGTGTAGTCTGTTTTAGTGAGCTAATTAATATATCTAAACAATAGTGTTGATCTTAGGAGTAAAATGCATTCCACTTATCTATAGTTTTTGTATTATAGCATATTCATAGATTGCTAAAGTTCGAACTTTAGATAAAGTTAATATTAGGAGTTATCTCCCCTTAATCGTATTTGTTTTACTGGAGAATGATAGTACATGTATTATGTTTTGTTCTATGATTATTTATAGAAATGTTTGGTATTTTAACTTAGTAAAGCCATGATTGCATTATGTACCCTACTGTCAGCATTCATGAGCCTTCCCCTTGGCTTGAAAAGTTGATTACCTTGTGTACCAGTATTATTATTTTATTTCACACTTATCATAATTATATTCCTATATTTACTCTTGTGTATTTATGTATTTCAGTTAATCGTTTAGTCATGGTTTAGTCATCGTTTTATGTCAACATTTTATGTCATCGTTTTACGACATACGTCACATCATCTACGATCAATGTACAGTTTAAATAATTGAACGTCTTTTCAACTTTAATAATAAACAATATGTTAATCTACATACATCGTATGTCATCATTTAATCCATGACAATAGACGCATTAGTGTTCTCGCCCCGTTGGTAGTAAAATCTCCTACAGTCATATCGATTTACAGAGAGGTCGTTTATGATCGTGTTGTAGGTTGTAACAAAAGGGAGAGCATTGGAAAATTTCAATTCTAAAACGGCCATATAATTTCTCAACGTAATCAAGGGCCATAATTCTGACAGTAATTATCGGCCGTGTTGTCTCCTGATCTTAGACATTGTGTATAAAGTTTAAATCAGTCTGACTTTATAATTTTGTAGATATTTTGTTAAAGTTGATATGTTGCTATTAAAACCCCCGAAAACTAAATAGAAGTGCTGGGCCTTTCTCAAATCCCAAACAAATTACCGAAAATTCTTATTGAAGAAAATGTTTACTATTCAAAATTACTTACCGTCTCTGCATAGTACAATAACATTGTTTGGGCGAATCTGAATGATAAATAACACGCCATTGTTAAAGCCCCATTTTTACCATGATGACTAGTTGTATTGCGAAACATCCTTAAAGGAGCTAAATCGCTAACATTTGGAACCTAGAAATTGACACTAGTGGGTCGCATATAATACTGTAATATGCATGTATATAAACTGATTTACATTCAATGGTTTCCGTTTTTACTCTAATTTCAAATCAGTTATGTTCGGCGAAATAAGCGTCTGGTTATTCCAGTCTACATACGCCGTTTGATTTGGTCCCTCGAGTCCCTTGTTACAATTGGGGCTGAAACGCAATATGGTACACGATTCGTGTACCAATGGTAAAATGTTTATTTTGTCTTACATATTGGATATCAGAGGCCCATCTTTTTCCAGTAAGGTCACAGCTTCGCATCAATGTTGATTTAAATTGACAAATAATTCGTATTTTCAATGTTGAAGATTTGGGATGATGTTGAGTTAGAGACTTACCTACTTTAAGGATTAATTTGATCAAGGAAACTATTTAAAACCTTTACTTACACGGCAACTGTGAGCAAGAACGAGACTAAGCTCACGAACTACCCGGGAGCGGATCAGTTCATTAGTATCTGGAGGAAGAATTGTCAGGAACTTTCTGATTTCGTTACATATAAAGAACGATGCTGGATTGAAATCTTCATCACCTTTAAGATTCGATTTAGCCAGATCTTTTACCTCTCTACAAAACTTTATAAAAACCTGAAAGTATAGATAGCTAAATACTTATATATCAACATAGGCTGTCAGACAACGAAACATAAGCCCACAGCAAATAGAGAGAGAGAGAGAGAGAGAGAGAGAGAAATGGGGTTTAACGTCCACTCGACACAAACAGGGTCCTTTCGGGAATAACATATGGTTTAATTTTATTTCAATAATTCGCTCTCGAGTAGGGGTATTAAGCAGTGGGAGGAAACCGGAAGACCAGGAGAAAACCCACGAGGTTGGACAGGCGACCCTACTCATTGTCACGCACGACCGGGGATTTGAAACCACGCCAGTTGACTCAATGACAGGCTTTTGATACATCGCGCGCGTGCTAACCATTCAACCAATGTGTCATCTGTCGCATTGTGATAAGCATCATCTTTATACTGAACAATACCATTTGATATGAAGAGTCCAGGGGAAGAGCGATATAAGTTACATATTTGTCTTTTCACGTAAAAGGCAAAACAAACTTTTGGGCGAGAATGCTTGACGTGAACAGAACAACAAGTGGGTTAAATTACAACTTATACCAGTACAACAACTCACATCCACTATTCAGTCAAATTAAGGTCAAATAAAGGGTACAATGTCTGGGAGGTCATTTCAGAAGGGCCTTGGTTCGATGTGCTTCCGATCGTTTTTACCTGAAATTGATTGTTCCACAGAAAGCTTATACCATTTGCTACCAGATGGCGCCATTAGCTGGGGATCGTTGAAAAAGTGACTTAGATCGTTCTTCTCCTGTGCTCTTCATATATAATTTTTTTATTCTTTTAAAAAGGTAAACGCAGGCGATATACTGTTTGCAAGAAATTGTATCAATTGTATCTATAGCAGTACGAGAATAACACTTTTCGTTAATCTAATGCGAGATATGTGGTATTAATATATGTATTTTGTATTGGACATCTCCATGTCCAAGCTAGGGCTAAACTGCATGTGGTTGACTCGTTTTATGAGTGGACATATTGGCCAAGACGCATTGTGGTCAGTACAGACACTTCCGTAATAAAATTTATTTACAATCAGTAATGTGTGCATGAGGTATCCGCACATTCTCCATGCTTAAGCCATCATGATTGATTTGCCCATGGCTGAACGGATGGATGAGGTGATGTTCTGTCCACATTTGAGAAATAGGGCGAGATAGAAACGAGGTTTAACGTCCACTCGACACAAACTATGTCATTTCGGGACTAACATATACTTCAATTTTGATACGATAATTAACGTGCGCGTAGGGGTCTTTAACAGTAGGAGGAACCGGAGGACACAGAGAAAACGTACAAGTGGGGAATCGGAACCACGCCAGTTGACTCAATGGGAGACCTTATGGTACAACGCGTACTCAATAACCATTCGACTATCCAACCCCTTGCGTCCTCAGTTGAGCGATTTTAATGAGTGTAGTTTTCTTAGATTGGTTCAAGTTAAGTTGTAATAAAGACACATTTTAAGATAAGATATTTTAATTGGATTCACCCAGAAAAAACTCATCTCTGGTCTGTATAGATTTTATTACCTGTTATTCTAAAATGATGTATTTGTGATTACTGTCACCATTTCGACCCTATTTAAAAGATAACTAAGCCGCTGCTGTTAGCATTTTACTTACATTCTTTTCTATGCCTTTTTGGAACCTGAATAATGCATTGGCCACAGCATGTAACATGCACAGAAAAGATGTGTTCACTTTCAACTCATATTCATCTCCCACGTAAATACAATCACAAGCCTTTAGGGTAATCGTCACTGAAGAAAAAATATATTTTTTTTGAAATAATAGAGTAACAAATTTCGACTTTTGACAAATTTAAAATGTACATTCAATTATAGCAATCAAATATTACAGACTAATTTGAAAGTAGACGATTTCATTTAAATGTGTGCGTGTAAAATAAGTGTAATATTATCAAGTACTAGATACATACTATGAAACAGATTTCGCAAACAGCCAATAACAGTAGCCAAACTCTGAGAACTCTGTAAAATAAAACAAATAAATATAAATTGATAGTATGTATCTGAGATAGTATGTATCTGAGAACTCTGTAAAATAAAACAAATAAATATAAATTGATAGCGAAGATATTTCCTATATAGCTGCCAGTGCAGATTGAGCTAATGTTTTCAGGGGCCCCAAAGCTGTACATAGCTTGACTAGCAGGTTGGCGGGCCGACAGACAGCTGCTGCTACGGCCTTCTCTAATATCGAATTCAAACTGTCGGGGGATATTTTACGTCTACGACAATGTGTACATGGAACCTCGGTTTTTCGACCCATCCGAACGACTAGACAGCTGCACTTGTCAGGACCTCCGTCCTGTCCCACTGACAAGAGGAAACCACGCAGGAAATTCGCGATGAACTTTCTTCTCAGCCAACTCCCAGAGCAAACCGCCACTTCCAGACTATCGAGCCAGTGTGTTACTCACTTAGCCACCATGGCTCCCCCAATGATCTGGAGAATACATTAACTTTGTAGCATACCTGAAGTATCATACCAAATCCTTGAAGTATTCGGTTCAAAATCTGTTCTATTTCATGGTCAGGTTTTCTTCGCAAACGCCCCAAGAGCGCGTTATCAAATTCTTCAGCTGCTTTCTTATCAAATTTACCAGCTATAATAAGATGTTCTGTCAGGTCGATAAGTTGTTCTATTTCTCCATTTAACCGTAGAACTAAATCTTTGGCATCAAACTATTGAACAAAAATAGCATGATACATTTTGTAAATTTATTCAGATGGAAAATAATGAAGGAACAGGAATAGCCCGTACCACCGCTCCCCACAATGTTTGTATTTCTTTAAAGATAAGTTGTCAGACAACGACAAATACGCACACAAAGGCTAAGTCTTTCGGGGAGTAAACAAGGGTTCTCGCATATTTTTGTTCTTTTGTCAGAAATGAAAACATTTACAACACACAATCCACCCGGCTTCTAGCTGTGTCCTATTCTAACTTTTAGAATACAAAACATTTAATATCAATCCATTATCATTGGAAATCGTTGAAAATTGACAGGATCATCCACCACATGACCCTAAACACTGTGTATTGATTGGATGTTAACTTTAGCGTCTAGAGCAGCCACAAGACATTTCGAAGTGATCAAGGGCCATAACTCTGGCAGTAATTATCGGAAATCGCTGAAATTCAAAAGGCGTCTTCTTCAGTCACATCATCATCCACAACCGTAATTATGGTGTAACTTTGATATAATTGAGTGGTGTTTACAATCACATAAAAGACGTGACTTTTACAGTATCCACAAGCTAAAATGTGATTGTACAGTTAGGGACCATAGTCCATGAAGTGACGGTCCTATATGCGCCAATATCGAAAGGAACCGAGATCTTTCGGTTATAAACATACATTGTAAGTTTAATCAAAATCGGATAAAAATTGTGACCTTGGTATTATTATGTATTTATTTGTCAAGTTCAGCATAACAGAATTAAACCCACCATCGTCTGTGTTTTCATGGTAAGGGAATTAGAAAAGAAGTAAAATTTCAGTTCATTGATGAGTAAATTTATTTCCCAGAAATCACTTAGAAAGCGTCCCGAAAGAGCTGACGGGGCTTAGGCAATCAAGAATTGCTTCCATCGGCCCTGATCGAACATTTAAACGTCAGTGCAGAATATTCCATAAATATCTTGGTAGTACAATTAATGTAAATAACTATGGTACAGAATTGCGATATTATGTTTATTGACTATCAAATAATATGGGATATGTTCCATTATTTATATTTATCATATACAGACGAATTGTTACCCAGTCATCATATTCTTCATCTGCCCTGTCTGCATAAGGAACGTTTGGTTCTGGAGCATCGCTTCTGTTTTGTTCTAGCTCCTGTAATTCTTCTATATATTTCTCCATTCTATCCTTTTCCTTATCACACTGAATATCAAACAAATATCAAACAAATGATTGTGACCAACCTAGATATTTTATTGGCTTCAGATAGGTAAAACTTCCGGCGATTTATACCGAACGATTCGTCTCGATGATACAGTAACACAATGGTACACAGTAATCCTGGTGGAAATTAAATTAATTTCAAACACGCCCCCCCCCCCCGCCTCCAAAAAAAAAAATACCCCCAAACCAAACCAATAACAACAAAATAAATATTGAAATAATTCAAGAAATAAATGTATCGTAGATTTATATAATATGTATTACCTGAAAAATTTCTTTGGCTTCCTTTACTTTTTGTATAGCAAGGTTGTAAATCTTTTTTACTTTATAAAATTCTGCTTGAAAACTCAAAGCGTGGCCCGTGTGGTCTTTTGTAGTGGCAATTTTTTGTACTGAAACATAAGAAGCAAAAAGGTACACAACCGATGTGACGATGTGACAAAACATCGCGGATACAAAACTATCTTGTTCAAATAACAAGTAAGTTTCATAATATTTTAATTAGGAAAACAGAACAAAGCATTGGTATCCGGGCAGCAAAACATACCCCCTCCCCCCAGTAATTAAATCGTTCAAGCAGTTATGACCTTAAAGGAGCTAAATCTCTATTCTTTGGCACCTAGAAATGGACGCAAATGCTTCGTAACGCATATAATAATGTAATTTGAATGTATATAAACTATTCAATCGTTTTTGTTCTTACTGAAATTTGCTTCGTAACGCATATAATAATGTAATTTGAATGTATATAAACTAATTTACATTCAATCGTTTTTGTTCTTACTGAAATTTCTAATCAGTTATTTAGACTTGTTAATCGAATCGCTTCATCACAAATGGCACCTGAAACCATTCTAGCTCGCAATTCGCGTGACAATTTTAAAGGAAGGAAATATTTAATGAATGCTACTTTAGAATAGAGAATGACTTTTTCGAAATAGCATTACCCAATTTTGACCTAAAAGTTTAAAATAGTTTTGGAAACAATAATGCTTTAGAATATTTATTTAGCGGTTAGATATTGGTTAACGCATTGAAATAAATTAAGCAATACCGTACCAGTCATTGATCTCCTAATCAGAAATATAGAATGATCAAATTATCAAGATTCGCTTTTGAAACTTACTTATTTCGGCGATACTCATAACGTGTCTAGGATATGCCTGAAAAGATATATTGTATACAAAAATAAATGGCAAAATCACTTTCAAGATTAAAATCATGATTGATTACATGGAGCCTAATGCCTAGATCCCTCTAGGGGAAAATTATGGGCGATGGGGAAATAAACAAATTTTCTCCCGAGGCCTCCCGATGGTTCTACATACCGATTGTTAATTTATCAAACAGAGATAGTAATGATTGGGACTACTTGGTAAGCGTTTCTGAAAGAGGTTTGGCTCATTTTCCAGTTTAATATAGAATGTATATTTCATACCCTTCCATTTTCAACAAACCAAACCTAATTCCATGTATCTTAAAGTGATTATGCGATGAAGTACTCCGTAAGTTTTATCTTGAATATTTACATGTACCTTGCAATCTACAGCTTTACATTGCAGTATAAGTAGATCTGACAATATACGACTTTTTGTCGGCATACCACGGTCCATTTCCATAATCAATTCGTGAATTCTTTCGGTAATAAAAACACATCCATAATTATTACCATTCTGGAAAGCTAGTTCTGCTATCCCAGTTAATTCCTGTATATACTTTGGATTTTCCTGTAATCAATTTTATCATCTGAACTGTATATAACAATGTTTTAACGAACGTTTTTACGCTCTGTCCATCTTTCTACTTAAAAAAACTGTTCTAACAACCAACAATCTGAATAATCCAGACTCGTTAATATTTGATTTTTTGGGCTTTATTATTTGATAAATGTGCAGTTAATGTCACGTACGATGGTTATTAATAAATATAGTTATAAGATAATGCAAGCTACTGCTACTTTATTTCATTGAATGTACACACATCAACAGATACATTTTTCAAACACTCTCAAAATCGAAAAGAATCCTGTTGCCCTTTTACCAGTCAATTGGTCTGTCACAGCAGATTGATTTCAGTGGCTAAATATCGACAGGGTTCGTCCTCTTATGCCGTTATGGTGGCGACGTTTGACAGCACATGTTAAAGACATTTCAGAAAAAGGGCGGATGGTAATTGGATCGGCAGGATTTGTTAAGAACGCTAAATATCGACATGGGTCGTCCTACAGGAAAGGAAGGTCATTGATTGGTATGTACATCATCTCAGGACCCAGTGCCAAAAAAAAACCGTTAAAAACTATAGCCCGTTCGCATGGTATTTCGACATAGGGGGTGTAATACATGTAGCCCTATCCGTTCACAAGATAAGTGTTGATGGACGAACTGGCGCACAGGGTTACGACATAATACTCATAGACTGAAGTGTGGTCGTATAATCAAATGTAGACCTTTTGACCTACCTTCAATTTTTTAAAGAACAGCGGCATTTTGTCCCAGCAAGTATCGAGAAGACTGGCTAAATCAGCCGGTATCCCAATAACTGGTGATAAAACATCAGATGCTACCAATGATCCCACATTCTCAATCACTGCAATAACTAGGAAATCCAAAATTAATCCATTATAAATGTATAAAAAAAAACAAAGCAGATAAAGAGTCCAAGAGAAGAACGATCTAAGTCATCTTTTGTCTTGTCATAGAACGCCAAACAGACTTTAAAGATAATAACTCGCTTGACATTCTTCATGTTACAAACAAAACACTGTATATAAACATGTATATATATGTAGATTGATGGGTTTAGAGCGTCCGATGGACGGGCAGAAGTGACTACAAAAAACCGACCATATTTAAATAAGGGTCCTCATCAAATGTATTAATAACTCACTGTGAAATATATACCGCAAAATTCCAAGGTAACCTTCTAAAGTTTCTGGCACTCTCTGTAATCAAACGATTTTTCAAACTGATTGTAGACAATAATTCTGCATGTAATTTTCGGAGATCGTTGAAAATCATTATGACTATGAACATAGAAATATGTCTTCAGGCCCGTAGCTAGCCGAGTGACATTGGATGGGCGCCCACGACGTGATTGGCGCCCAACCAATGTCACTTGGTTTTATGGGCGCCTCGTCAATCATATCGTTATATGTATGAGGCGCTCCCCAAATAGTGAGGCGTCTCATAATGACCCACACGATCAACACCCCAACTGATGGGGCGCCAAAACGCCGTATAATATTGGGCCGCACATAGAACTTAATACCGAATCAGATTGTTTGGGCGCCCACGACTTGATCAATGGGGCGCCTAAAACGGCATGGTTTGTGGGGTGCCTCATCCCAGAGGGGCGCCGATAATGTAGAGAAAATTGGGCCCCTAAAACGACGTGATAATTTTCTAAATTCAAAAGGCAAGATTTGTGGGGTGCCTCATCCCTGTTGGGCGCCCATAATGCCGAGATCATAATGTCATATTCCTGAAGCAATGGCAGGAGAAATCTGTCTCTGGCCATTGCTGGAATAGGGTCTGTTTCTTGAACTTTTGCGGGAGTGTGTCTATTCCCCCCGTTCAATGAAAGCTATCACTTAAGTACAGCAACATGACAGTCCTTCGTTTAATCTGAGTCTTCTCTAAAAACGGTGAAAGTATGTTCGTTTCCAAACAGTATTGTTTACATTTCATTCGGCTTGATAGCCTCGTTTGTCACACAATTAGTTTTACTGCAGTATTCTCCTACGCACGGGTTAATTGGGCATAATAAAAGCGTGAGCCATGACGTAATGTTATGTAAACATATTTGGTCCAATACTGGCACTCGTTTTAAATGTAAAGCTTTTGTATGGTAGGTGGTGATTGGTTGGTAGTCGGACTACTGACCAATCAAAATTTAAAACAACAATATCCACTCATAATAGCAGAGTGTAGTGAGATTACCTGTAATCAAACGAAACGCTGCGCGGAGTATGAATACATGTATAATGCTAGTGAGATTGGTTAGGCGCCCACGAATGAATTGGGCTCCCAAAACGGCGTGATAATTTTTTAAATTCAAAAAGCATGATTTGTGGGGTGCATCATACCGGAGGGGGGGGGGGCCCAAAACGGCTTGATCTATGGAGCATGATTTGTGGGGTGCCCAATACAGGAGGGTTGCCCATAATGACGAGATCATAATACATGTATAATGCTAGTGAGATTGGTTAGGCGCCCACGAATGAATTGGGCTCCCAAAAACGGCGTGATAATTTTCTAAATTCAAAAGGCATGATTTGTGGGGTGCCTCATACCGGACGGGCGCCCATAATGCCGAGATCATGGGCGCCCATAATATAATGCTAGTGAGATTGTTTAGGCGCCCACGAATGAATAGGACTCCCAAAACGGCGTGATAATCTTCAAAATTCAAACAGCATGATTTGTGGGGTACCCAATACAGGAGGGGCGCCCATAATGACGAGATCATTGGCGCCCATAATATAATGCTAGTGAGATTAGTTAGGCGCCTACTAATGAATTGGGTGCCCAAACCGGCTTGATCTATGGAGCATGATTTGTGGGGTGCCCAATCCAGGAGGGTTGCCCATAATGATCATAGGCGCCCATAGTATAACGCTAGTAAGATTAGTTAGGCGCCCACGAATGAATTTGGCGCCCAAAATGACTTGATCTGTGGTGTGCCTTATCCTGGAAAGGCGTCCATGATGACATGATTGGTGGGGCGCCTTATAATGTGTGGCCGCACATAGTTCATAATGCCGAATGAGATTGGTTGGGCGCCCACGACTTGATCAATGGGGGGCTCAAAACGCCATGATTTGTGGGTTTGCCGAGATCACTGACGCCCATAATATACTGCTAGTGCACTTGGTTAGGCGCCCAAAACAGCGTGATAATCTTCAAAATTCAAACGGTGTGATTTGTGAGGTGCATCATCCTGGAGGGGCGCCCATAATGACGAGAGATTAGTTAGGCACCCACGAATGAATCTGGCGCCCAAAATGCCGTGATAATCGTCAAAATTCAAACAAGTCGCACTCTTACCCGATTCCGAACTTTCCATTTTTCTCATAAATCATTATAGGTACGTTAAAGTCGTACCCCTTCCTTCAAACGTTTATAATGTTCATATCAAAATATCACAGTACGCCAATATCGCAAATTCAGCTTAAACATTGAAATTTTCCATCATTTTCAGGTGTAAACCCTATTTTCCAAAATTTTCTGTGGGAGAGCGCCATATGTAATCTGACTTTTCGGACAGACGGGTAAAGTGAAAACAAAAAAATATTATTCCATCTAGTTGGCAAAATAAAGTGCCCGAAATCTAATAAACACTAATTTTACTTTTTTTAAATTAAATCCCTCTCTGGCCAGCAACATGACAGCCCTTCGTTTAATTTTGGGTTTTCCCTAAAACTTTGGACAATGATTAAAGGTATTGCACCCGTTACTTTTTCTGCAACATTTCGCTATGCACTGGTTAATTGGGAATAATAAAATCGTGAGCCATGACGTAACGTTATATAAAAATATTTGGTCCAATTTGAACTCTGTTTAAAGCGTAATAACATTGTTACGCAGTTAACTATATGTTGTTAATCGGAATATTGACCAGTCATAATTTGGAACAGAAATTTGCTTCCATTACAGAAGTCTAATATCTTGTGGAACTCTTGTGGTAAAAAACACCACAGACCCATAACACTATCAAAATCTTGTGGAATGTGGTACCACGCAGGCATATAGAGGGTCTGAGAAGAAATTTTGGAAAAAAATTGATTTTTTTTCTAAGTCCAATATCTTGTGGAACTCTAGTGGTAAAAAACAACACAGACCCAAAAACACTCTCTGCATATTATTCTAAGTCGAAAATCTTGTGGAATGTATTTATTTTCAGAAACCCAATATCTCGTGGAACTTTTGTTGTGAAAAGTTCCACACAATTAGCTCTAATTAAACGAAACACTGAGGAGTATGGCACGCCACCTAAGGTAGACTACATTGGACCACGTTTAAGTTTCACGGGCTGGAATAGCAGGAAAACACGTTTGCGGCAGTCAAAATTTGCTCCCGACGGCCGACGGCCCCGTCTCCGTGAAATATGAACGATTGATTGGAATTCGACTCAGCCACCGTTTTCGGGCATTTCAGGTTCTGCCCCCACCCCCTAACATTCATCGAGCTCGTACGCCTATGGAGAGCACGTTATGGACCCTATCCATGGTACCGTTCGCCGTGGACCGTCAAGTATATGTACATCGGCGCCCCCAGAAACCTTTGCCCCCTAACAATTTTGGGCTAGCTATGGGCCTGCATTAATGAATGCCTCATGGTTTCGGTAACATAGGTTACTCTTGTACTGTCTAGTATTTAGTATATTATGTCTGTCGTAATAATCCATCACCGTGTGACCGGTGGTGTGTGGATACTAAGCTTAATGGGAAAAGCGGTTACAGACCTTAAAATCAGTAAACAGTAGTGAATGAGTGAAATAGGGTATAACGTTTTACTGTTCTGCTGCAAACGGCTAACGAAGATAACCTACGCCAGGAGGAAAATTGTGCCCGGATATGAATTGTATTCCATCTGTCCAAGCCCGTAGCTAGACAAAATCATTTAGGGGGACAAAGGTTTCTAGAAGCGCCGAAGGGGCTTCTGAGGGCGCCGATGTTTGAACACTTGACGGTCCACGGCGAACGGTACCCTGGATACGTCTCCCTTTGGAGAGGGATCTAGGGCGCTCTACCCCCAGAAAAGTTTTGACAAAGTTTTTGCACGTAAATTGATGGAAAATGTTAATTTAGAGGGTAAATTTGCGATATTGGCGTTTCATGATATTTTGATATGGACATTTTAAAAATTTAAAAAGAAAAGTTCGAAATCGGGTTAGATTATCACGCTGTTTTGGGCGTCCAATTCATTTGTGGATGCCTAAAAATCTTACTCGGCATTATGGGCGCCAATGATCTCGTCGTGTGAGTCATTATGAGGCGCTTCACTATTTTGTGGCGGACGGGCGCACCATGATTAGCGAGGCGCCCATCAAACCAAATGATACTGGCCGAGCACCTGTTGTCAATGTGTACACGGGGTCTCTGTATTTTTGTACAACCCGAACAACTAAACAACGTTTCTCCCCGGGCAAGAAGAAACCCATATTTTACATTTATATAGAAAGATTCCTTGTGAGTTTATCTACACAATATAATGTCCAGTCAATCTGCAGATTACCCAATCTGGCAGCAGTAAGCGTCAAAGTTCGATTCCGATAACCTCGTCGTATTCACTTCGGGTTACAACAAATTCTAACCTCGTTCGTACTCCTGAATTTAGGTTGGCACCATACATGAAGCCTAGGACATGCGAGGAAATGTGTACGGATCGGTCGATTGTAATACAGAGGCTTAAACAACAACAACAGGTTCTTCTGATACTTAGAGATCCACCTTTTTATTGTATACAAAGTAATACAACAAACGTACACCGAAGTTTAAGTTGTCTGCAGGTGAGAATACCTTGGTAGCAGTCCGGTACTCATCTTACGATACAATCTCGACTCTTTTAAAGGGAACAGAGAAATTCCAATGCAATCAAACTCTATTAATCTTAATCACTCTAATTAAGTTAATGGGACCCTATCTAACTCAGTTAATAGGTTAGTCATTAATCAGCGACATTTCCTTGATAACCAAAGCTACTGTTTCACAGGAATGGTCAACAGTTATTTAAATATGAGATTTAAATATGTGGACCAAGGGCCACTATATTACACGATATACAGGAATGATCTTCTGAAAAAACACCGTCACATGGAAAACAAGCAATAGGTTTCCTACCTTAAACACTTGCCCGAGGCGTTCAATCAAAATGTTTGTGACGGCCATGGTCCAAAACATTATCAAATGTGGATTCGCTTCGGTGGCCCTTTTTGATGATATAAATCTTCTAAGATCTCCATGGAAATTGTTCCCTGCTGATTCGTCGAATGTTTCTTGAGCAAGTTTTGCCTCTGCATCTCGTATAATAGGTTCCAAATGGGGATCGCAAGCATCGAACTTTATAAAAATTATAAATAATAAAAGAGATAACCACACAAATAAGTGATGATACACGTCCAGCCATTAACAATGTCTCGTCAGCAGCTTATCCGAAATAAAAACTTGGATATTGACCAAAGGGAGATAACACTGTAATTGAAAGTTGCAGAATCCTGAATATCGACAGTGTTCGTCCTCTGATGATCACAATGCTTCACACTAATATTGAAATACCGTAAAAGAATCTATAGCCGCTATTGCATAGAGCGTTGTAACGGAATTCTCTTATAATCTCAAATGCTTCCCGAAATTTGAATGGAATTAATCAGCTCAAAACTATCGCCTCTAACGAGTTTACAAGGTTTTAGGCAGAGGGATAATCACCTTTGCCACCTTTGCAAAATTGTTTTATATTGCATTAAAATGTTAGAAAAATCGAACCCAGGATATTACCCATTGAATAAATCTTGCTAGGTTTCTGAGAATTTTCTTTAGAAACCTCTATCCCATGGAAGTATCTGAAATTCTGGGACGCTTTCTTGCTATCTGAATATAATCAGTGCGGAGGTTCCGTGACATCTTTCCGATTAGATTCCCTGTAGCGGGGTTATTTTCATCTTTCGCGTAGAAATGCCCCCCCCCCCCCATGGAAGAAGGTAAGTTATATATTGCCACGACTATCAGTCAAGCACCTGGACAAGGTGTGATATTCATATCAAACCTCCAGGCGAATTCAATGAAATATACAAACCATCGTATCTTCAAAGTCAATATCGCCCCCAAAACATTCTTCAGTCCATTTTTCTACAAGGTCGTTGAACTCATACCGAGACTGAAAAATTGAGTGGGCACATGCACTAATTCAAAAAGGCTTTACATTATATACAGGACATTTTGAACAAAACTGAAAAGGAAAAAACATTTTCAAGTAGATAATTGTCGATGAACCAGAAGTTACGCGTGGCATGGCAAATTCAGTCTCTTTTGCAATTCAAGATGCTAACTTTAAATTATAATCATGGTAGATTTTACTTGAATAATTACCATTTCAGGGTTAGTGGTACCAATTTCACCATGATCAGTTATTTCAGTTTTTTGAATTTTAACAGATTTTTCTTTACTTTCGACTATTGTCGTACTATATTGGTTTGGAGCCTGTTTCGTTTTATTTGTCAATGGAATGGATTTTTCTTTATCTTTATTTTGTGTTGTTACAACTTTATCTTTGGCATTCTGCTTTTCTTCCAGTCGTTTTATTATGTTAGTCATGATTTGTTTGTCGCTAGTTTCCTGAAACAGATATATACATTATAAACTGTATGTACTCAACCATGATTGAAATACAAATACATAGGCATGTTTTTTGAACTTTCAATTATAATACACTTTGATTTATATCAAACTGGATGACAAATGTTCTATTGTCGCCTATCGCTATAATTCATTATCTTATCCCCCCCCCCCCAAAAAAAAATGTTAAACTTGATAATGAGATGAAATCAAAATCAAAATTAATCTGAAAAAAAAACTAATCATGTATGAGTTAATAAAAACAAGACTTGTAAAAGTTAAAAAATCAAATTGAAAAGTAAAATCAAATTGAATAGCAAAATCATCAAATAAAAATCAAAATCAATTCCATATCAAAAATGAAAGTTAAATGAAAATTATTTGTAGTCTTTTGCAATACAAGTACCCCATGATGCTTTGCGGCGTGACAGAATTGGCATAGTTGTCTGATATCCATGCAAATCATTTCAAATCAATTCGATTTTATTAAATTAATCAGTGGAATTGTCGCTATAAAGAAAACCAGTATTATTTAATGTTCCAAGCAGGCTAAACGTAGGACTTACCATTCGGTTCATCCTTCGAATGTTCTTTTTAGTTTTTAAAGGAGTCACGATGGCTCAGTGAGGATGACGTTGGCTCGCTAACATGGACGTTCAGTGCTTGGTTCCCCTGGGTCAGTTGTGATGGACAGAAACCTAGTGAGGGACAGCATATAGTCACTCAGATGGGGGGAGCATTTGCGATTGTCAAATTCGTCCAATTTTATTGGGGAGACACCTTATATATACTGTAAGCCCGGCGCACTGGGCGCTCGCTGACGACCGGCGCCGTCGTCTGTATTTTCGGGCATTTCAAGTCTGCGCCCCCCCCCCCCACACACCACCGCCTAACATCCAAGGGGCGCGTACGCCTATGACCAATTCGTTGTTCAGAAGGAACCATTTCTGGAGGGAGGATTTCCTAATGCCTATAGTTTTGCATCGCTAACCTCGGTTGTTCGTTTATACAATGTGCTTCATATACATGTACTAAGTTTGTTTCACCTGTTAGCACACATAAATATGAAATTATCTTAGTCGGTGTTTTTGAGTCGTGTATCTATAATTGCTCAGGCCAAGCTCGGAATTGCAAGTAGAGAAGATATGGAACCTGCTGCCTTTCATAACCAAAATTGTATGTCAGTCTAAGATAAATGCAATGAAATGAAATGGGGTTTAATGTCCAAACCATTCTGCCCGAGTAGGCTAGTGAAGACGGGCATAAGTATTGTATGCTATGTGGGAAATTTTACGTGCACGCTTATGTGCACTTCTGACCCGGGGAATCACACCGGAAAATTCCGATGAACTTTTTCGCAGGGATCGAGCACGGAACCTCCAGGTTAGCAGGTTAGCCAGCCAACGTCTTCGTCACTGAGCTACCGTGGCTTCCTTTAAAAATAAAAAAAAGTACATTCGAAGGTTGAACATTAAATATTACGGGTTCTCTTTACAGTCGAAGATTCCAATGATTAATTCAACAAAATTTCATTGATTAGAAAGGATTTGCAAGGACCACATAGCATATTCCATCTGGAGTTACCTGTCCGTGTGTCAAAACTGGTCATGGTTCAACTAGGTCAATTCTACCAAGTCGCAAAGCATGAATATATTTATTCTGCAAATTTATCATTTAATAATGCACAAAATAATACAGCTTATAACATTGGCTGAGTCATGCCCGTGCGTATTAACTAAAGCTCTCGAGGACTCGACGTTTTTGCGCATCCAAAATCAGCCAACGTAGATATGAAATTCATTTTGATTTTGATTTGATATTGGTTTTGATTTTGATTTTGATTTGATTTTACTTTTTAATTTGATTTAACTTTTTACTTTGATTTAACATTTTAATTTTAATTTGATTTAACTTTTACTTGTTATTTAATTTTAGTTTTATTTTCAGATTATTTATTTATTTATTTTTTTTGGATAAAATGATGAATGGGAGCGATAGGCCACCATAGTGGCGTGACATGTTGAAAAATAATAACACTACAGTTGCAGTTCTTGTGGGTCATTCAATGATTGCACTTGTTGGTGGCAAAGGTTTATTTCAACCCAATTGATGAATCCTTTCTCATCCCTCGTAATTAGACCTGATTTTTCAATTACTTGGGTTTAACGTTGACGTCGAAAACGTGACTCAACCACTCAGCCACAGGTAGAAACTGAAGGTTTTAAATTATGCTGAAATGTATCAAAACTTGGTTACCAAAGTGAACTGGCATTTTCCGTAACCACGCTTTTATTATTAATTCAAATGTTACCATATCAGTTCCGTGTTTCCTTAAAAACTTACGTCAAATTTTTCTCTTGCAAACTTCGCTCTTTCAATAGCCAGACTGTAAATTTGTTTTTCTTCATAGGCCTCTGATTGTAGTTGGAGTGCCTGAGCACATATTGGTCTATTTGTATTCATTAAAGGCATTAAAGGCATAACTTAAAAATACAGACAAAAAATATTATTATTTGTTAATTGTTGAATTAGAAACTTTACCATGGTAAACATACTTTATATATATAATAATTTACTCAATTCTATTAAAGTGCTCACTTACGTGGTTTTATCTGCGACAAAACAAATTCAGGGTTTTTCTGAAAAGAGATTTTAAAAACAGCTTTTATTTTTTGTACCCCCGTGAACATATTGTCACTGAACCATATTTGATTTTTTATATAATATTGAGATTTTACATTAACTTGAATTTGAAATAATTGGCATACAGCCAAGATTTAGAAAACGGCCTGCAAATCCTAGACTATGAAAGGACAAGGACCCATCGAAGACGGTCAACAGGAAAATTTACATAGTGTTACCTTAATCTCCATTGCTTTTAATCGTAAAATAACCAGGTTTAATAATTGAGTCCGATGATATAACATGTCTCTAAATACAAGATGTCCCAACTTCAAAACCTCGGTCGCAATAAAAAAGCTGGCAGCATTATACCCAGTACGCAGATCCTCTTTAGCGAGTTCCAAAAATTCAATTAATATCTGAAGTAAAATAATACATCTACTGTAGATAATATAACATGATGTTCTCTCTCTCTCTCTCTCTCTCTCTCTCTCTCTCTCTCTCTCTCTCTCTCTTTCTCAAAATCGTCCGTTTTTTATATCCAATCGATAACGCTTTCAGGAAGTTGTTCACAATATTCATAGGTTACCAGGGATGGAAATGGAGATTGCTGCAAGATTTAGTAATGGCGCCCTGGTTTAGTAGCTGTCGCATGAAGCCCCATTTCAAAAGGCCGCGAGTAAACCTAATGACATGGGAATCGTTGTAATCGAAGCCCTCGACCATTCTTGTGATTTTGAACTTGTTTACAATTCCATTTCTAGCTATCATTCAAGGGAGCAATATGAAATAAAATATGGTATAATATCATAATTTTCCTTACCTGCCAGGTAATAAAGACGGGAATACGCGACGAGTGAATTTTTGGATGAAGACGAACATTTTTCCCGGGCAGCGACATTTTCACGTACTCTTCGTCGAATTACAAATGCTTGCAAGGTGACGTGCACATGTAAGGTTCGCATCATCCGAACACACCTCGTTTTTCCGTCCCATAGGAACGACCTGGCAATACTCTTTAGTCCCGTTTGGAACCAGGGTTTAACTGCCGGAATTGGAACCCGATATTGATACATGTAGATAATTTTGGGACCGGCTTGCCACTATATTCATTTCTATCGTCACGTGCGCAATGTCGAATTATATTTGCAAATATGGGTATGAATAGAATGGAAAAAAATGTCTTAGTAAGTTTAACTAACACCACATTTTAGTCATTCCATCCGAGAAGACTCAAACACTGCTCTACCAACACGGGTTTATTTTCTTATAATATAATCTACTGTTGCACGCTAATAGGATCTTGCAAAAAAAATTCAAATAAAGAAACGAATAGATAAGTGCTTGTTAATATTTACCGTATCGTCTAAATCTGTTGGTTTCAGTTTTGAACGGAGGGTTTTTAGTGATACATCATGAACGTGAGCATATCTTCCAGGTACGATACATGAAGGATAATCATTGTCAGCAAACTGACAAGTTATATCAACAACTGAAATAACTGAAATATTTACATTTATACCAAAATAATATCTATTTATTAAAAAAAATCAATACAACGAAAATGTTCAAATACGTGAAGTAGGGTCATGTCAAAAGAAATAACAGAAAGTTTAGGTCATGTCAAAAGAAATAACAGACAGTTTAGGTCTTTACAGTGTTAAGAGGGATTTGTCATGGACAATAACATTTTAAAAAAATGTTTAAAACTGACTTTTGATTTAGGGCTCTTTCTTATATCAGAGATAAAACAGTTCACGGGTCAAAGTATTGTACTTATATTACAATATGGACAATTGGCAACTTCACTCCAAATTGCAGGCCAGTCGAGTTTGGAAAAAAACACGTCAAATCTGGTTTTGCCGCAGTTTACATAGGCAAATGGTAAAATATTCCCCGTTTGGTTCGTAAGCGAGACGTGCAGGCCTTTACCCCCTGTCGAATTCCTTATTTCTTCTGGTCGTATCTAGGCGAATTATATCTTTCGGTTCATTTGCCGTCAATGTTTATTACTATTAGAAAACTAATTTGCATGTCTTACCATGGAAAATGTAACGCATGACACCAAACATGAACTGGACATTTTCTGGAATCGCCTGAAAATATTTTTTTTACATGAACACCTTTTATTTTTAACCATATATAAAGGGAAGAGGAGTGTGAACTTAAGCAACATAGACAATTAAATATATTGTCAATTTCAGAAGAAGAAATAAGATTTTTCACTTTAAATCAATTCAGTAATTAATATCTTACCTCTATATGGAAATTGCACAGTCTGTCTCTTAATAGATATACTATTTCGCCATCTAACACAATAGAATTGAGCAAAAACTCATGTAATCTGCTATGAAACAAACGACCGTTCTCTAAGTTAAATGTTCCAGCTTTAAGTTGATCTTCAGCCTGTAGGAGATCATGTTCAATATTGTCCATTAGACCTCGTCCTACGAAACTGCAGGATGCATTTGGATTAATTTGAACAGCATTTTCGTTCCTTTGAACTATATTCGTACTATATTTGTTTCCGGTCGTTTCCTCTGAGGTGGTATCTATGGTATCATTCGCTTGGATGGACTTCATGTGATCCAATTTAATTTGAGATGTTTCTGCTTTATTGACAGATTTCACTTTATTTTCAAGGGCAGATTTCTCTTTATTTCTCTGCTTTTCTTCCAGTCGCTCTATTATGTCTGTCATATTTTGTTTGTCCCTTGCTTTCTGAAACATGTATTAACATTATAAAATTGATAACCCTGCCCACTATGTCCACTACCTACATACCATACTACAAGAAATTTACAGTGATACTGTTTTCCATATTCAAAGTATAGATGAAATCGAACTGTACACCAACTGAAACTGAACTACAACAATTTTAAATGAATTTGACATTATTTTGAAACTAGGTTACTTGAAGAATTTAGGAACATTTTAGTTAATATTTTCTGTGGAAGAAGTGGAAGAATGCTATCAATGCTTTGGATATGGTAGAAGTAGGACGTGAAATATTTAATGGACAACTAGAAGTTTTTAGTTACTATTACTACTGATTATTTAAAGATTGTTCGCGACATGGAATGACAATTTCGTATTGTATTTAGTGCATGCTTACGACGTTAATTAAGCAACAGTACTTATTCAACGCATTGTAAAGGGACTTGTTGTAACATCTGTCCTAGTAGTGTCATAAACGGAGGATCTGATGTGTACCAAATCGAACATATTCTAGAACTTTTGATCCCAGCCCTTAACGCATTTTCCCAGTTTCATCTAAATCGAAAGGTCTATGCGCACCAAAATCTACATCACACAAAATCTGTGGATACTTAACATACATGACAAGTTTCATTTAAATCGGAAAAAATCGTGCCCTTTAGAGGGTCAACGGTCTTGGCTACGTATAACATGCTTTTACCGGAAGTTTTGATTCATTTTCACGAAATTCGAACTCAACCATAATTATGGGGTGAGCGGGCCGGGTTTTAATACTAAAATAAATAAAAATTGTCTAGAGAATCCATAAGCTAAAATCGTGATTATTCGTATAATCCATGAAGATATGGTCTAATACATGTCAATATCAAGAACTGAGATATTCGGGATACAAACATTTATTTCAAGCTTCAACGAAATCTGACCTGTGAAGTGTCCACAATGTAACAATTTTATGGCCTCGACCTAATATTGGTAGCAAATTCATATTTAAGTTAGACGTCACGCAATTCAACCATCTTGTATTGACTATGCTCTAGCCGCCATAAGCCGTGTGTATCAAAGTAGAAATCACGGATTTCACAGGATTTAAAAATATGAATTATAAATTTGACAAATGGTCCAAATGTCTTAAAATGTGCTTATGCGTGCATGTTTGTATAACAGGGAAAAGTATGGCATGTCTAATTACTGATCAGGTAATCTATTGTACAATTTTCTGTGTGCTCCACAATTGCGACAATCACTTACAACTCCTAGGCAAGTATGAATATTTGGCTATGTCGGGAATCGTGTTGGGTTTGGGGACTTATCACCATCTGCATATCCATACTGAAGATGGTGGTTATTTTGATAAAAAAAAAGTACCTTTGATCGTAAAATATAGGTTCCAGAGTATCTTCCACGCCAAAGTAACATATCTATGGAGGCTAATTATGAATTTAACGCTTTCAATACAATGTCCTTAAAATAGATTATATCTGAATAAATGGTGTGTTTCGTTTAAAACTTACGTCAAATTTTTCTCTTGCAGACTTTGCTCGTTCAATAGCCAGACTGTAAATTTGTTTCTCTTCGTACGCTTCTGATTGTAGTTGGAATGCCTGAGCACATATTGGTCTATTTGTATTCAGTTCATTCAGTAAAGGCATAACTTAAAAATACAGACATTAATATTATTATTAAGAGAGTCATGTACACGCCAATTATTTGTTATTTGTTGATTTAGAAATCTTACCGTTGTAAACATTTGTTATATGAATAACTTACTCAATTCTATTAAAGTGCTCACTTACGTGGTTTTATCTGCGACAAAACAAATTCAGGGTTTTTCTGAAAAAGAGGTACTAAGACTTAAAAGAAAGTCTGTCCACAAATTTGGTATTCACTCGAAAATATTGTGACACAATCCATTGAATCTATGTTTGATATTGACAATTTACATTAGCGTGAATTTGAAATTGTGAGCATCCTGTCACGACCTTTTTGCATAGATATTTAGAAACATCTAGTATACCTTAATATCTATTGATTTACTTTGTAAAACAACCAGATATAAATATACAGTCCGACGATTTATCACTTCTCCGCAAACACGTAGTCCCAACTTCAAAACCTCGGATGTAATGAAAAAACTGGCAGCATTATACCCATTTTCCAAATCGTCCTTTGCGAGCTCCAAAAACTCATTTATTATCTGCAATAAAATACAAGATTTATATAACAGGACGTTCTACAGAAATTCAAGCTAGTAAACCAAAAAAATACCATCAATGCCCCCCGCCCCCCACCACTTATTTCATTCATACTCACTCAGCAGCAGCTAAGTCGATCGCATTAGGGGTGGGTGGGGTGAATATGGATGCAATCATCGACAATCATTGACAATCTACCCTGCATTAACTCGGTGTATCATTATCGAACATAAATGAAACAACATAAACCACAAAATGAAAGGTTAAGGCCACAAAAAATATTCTGTGTCTCAGAATCACAAACGGCACTGGATAATCGAATGTAGAGATGGCGAACTGTCAATCTGTCATCTTTTACGAGCAAATTTCCTTATCTTTCCCGAGAAATATGACTTCGTGAAAGATGACCAAAACAATTCGCCGTGAGGAGATTGGGGGTGGGGATGGATGCCGGGGTGGCATAATTCCACTTAAGTTGCCGTCAGAATCAATGCTTTAACAATACGTATTGTAGCATTACCAAGTAATAGCAATACAGGTCCTCAACATATAAAGCGGCAGATTTGAAAATCAAGAAAGATGAACTCACATGGCCGTTATTTTCAATTATTGCTTATTTAAGAGCTAAATAAAAATTAAATTTATAATAGTTTTGTCTGTTTCTTAAAAATGAAAAACGAGCCAAATTTTATCAAAATAAAAACAAATTGAGAAAAACAAAACTGTTTGAGAACCAGAATATTTTGAGGGTGTGTGGCCTTACAAATTGCAACCTATAAAGCGCCATCAAGATTTCATAATGACCTACGGATAAATGTGAAAATCACTAAGTATCCTCGTTTGAATCCTTTCAGTCGTTATCGTGCGGGCAAAGAAATTGGAACAACATTTCGACGATGGGCGGACAGATAGGGTGAGTGCAATATGCTACAACACTGGAGTGTGGGCGCGTAATCAGTCAAATGCAAACAATATTCAAGATTTCAATTTAAAAATGTCCGATTTGTCATTACTTCCCCACAAACACCCTTCGACAAATTTCCAGTCTGTGCTGAAAGTGACGATTGGATTATAACGTCTCGTCAACACAATATTCCTATCATGTTGATACAAACATTGTACATTATATATATATATCGTTAGTTTCAAGTGTCAATGGTTCCTTTACGTGAAGACCAACGTGATTTCTTCCCTCTGGACGACTAGCTTGCAACCGTTTACTTGTCTTCACTAAAGGCGCTACACCATACATGTGTGAGCCGCGCTTTAGGAATTCTTATTTTTTTCCGGTATCACGCCCAGTTTCAAACCTGGGACAGATAATATTGAAGATAATATCATCCCCGATACACATGATTTTGATCAAATACCAATTAAACTGTAAGTGTGGTGGAATAAGATGGGGTTTAATATCTGGTTCACCCCATTAATACTGAGACCTGCAATTAAGAGACCGTGTACATGGACTAAAGGAGTGTACAGGTTGTTCGTGTTATCTGAAAGACCTGACATTCTGTCTTTAGCGTCAAGGGAAAATGTCGTAACCGAATAGTTTATAACAATAAACAGCCCGAACTTTCTACTTTCGTTTTCTGTCTATATATTATTGACACACATTTTCTTGTATACCATTACACTACAATTACATCAGGCATTGTAATAATATTATTACATACCGAAATGTGAATTATTTTTAATCCATTAATACATTAATTTACCGTATCTTCTAAACCTGTTAGCTTCAGTTTTGAAAGCAGAGTATTCAGTGATATATCATAAACTTCAAGATATCTTGTAAGTACATTCACGGAAGGAACCCCCTCATCATCACTGAACTGGCAAATGATATCAACAACTGAAACAACTGAAATAATTACAATTATAATGTCTATATCATAACAAACACAATATAAACACTACAAAATTACAACCAGCGACGGGTTTTCTTTAATTCACGAAAGAGGAATTGATGAAATGCACAGAAATATTAAAGCGGTTGGAATTTTACAGTATTTACAAGATTTGGCCATGGTTTTCGTTAATTTATCTAATTATCAAATATTCCTCACACGATAGCAGAAGAAGCTGAATGATGCCTTATGCGGGCATGTTGGGGAGTGGTGGGCTTTCAATATTGATCTGAATTGGACTTGACGTGAGAAAATCGTAGTCGTTTACCCAGCATTAATTAACGGTTGAACGGTTGAACCATGTATATTCGCATTATAAAGTTGATCTACATAATATCTTACCATGAAAAATGTAACGAATGACACCAAACATACACTGCACAGTTTTTGGAATTGTCTGAAAATATTTTATAACATTAAACAAATTATTTTTAACGTGTTACAACAACAGTTCTTTTTTGTTTGTATGATTTTTAAAAAATGCAATCATAATTCACTTTAAATCGGTGAGCTAATACAACATAAATTAATATCTTTACCTCTATTTGCAAAGTACACATGAGCACCTTTTGTTTTAAAACATATTACTTAATCTTGTCTTGAGTTACATTATTTATAATTATATATAAAGTAGGGGTGTATCAGATATAAGAAAGGACATTAAGCAGCATAGATAATCAAGTATCTTTTCAATTTCAGAAGAATTGTTTTTTCACTTTAAATCAATTCAGTAATTGATAATTTACCTCTATATGGAAATTACACAGTCTGTCTCTTAATAGATATGATATATCGCCATCTAACGCGATAGAGTTGAGAAAAAACTCATGCAATTTGCTATGAAACAAACGGCCATTCTCTGAGTCAAATGTTCCGGCTCTAAGTTGATCTTCAGCCTGTAGGAGAACATGTTCAATATTGTCCATAAGGCCGCGTCTTCCGGAACTGTACGATGTATGTCGAAGAAACTGCTCCATAAAAAACTCCATGACAATGTTTGTAATACTCTTTTTTAATTGACTCCTAAGTTTTGACTAAACTCATTCTGAAATTTAAGTATATACATGAATTTTTTAGTACATTGAACCACAGGTTGTAACGAAATGAAACATAATTCCACTGCAGTTTTGTCGCACAATATTATTGTATTAGTTATAATATCAAGTTTCGTTGCCGAAATTCAATCAGATTCTTCATTTCACTAATTTAAAGAAGCTAAATCTCTATTTTTTCTTTTAACCTAAAATGGACGAAAATGGACACTAGAGCTAACATTAATGTTATATGAGTGTATATAAACGGAATTACATTCGGTTTGTAATTTATAATCAATTTTGTTCGTTGAAATGATCCAAATTGAATGACAATCGCTCGTGCCTGGTTAATCCAGTCTACATCGGAAGAAATATTTGACTGTTCACTTACGGACTGCTATATTAAGCCTCATTCACCAAGGCCACGTATAACAAATATAGCACAGAACATACATCGGTGTGTACTGGTTTTAAAATTGTCACTGTATCTTTAATATTTGATATCAAAATCCTTAAGATTACATCATGGAATGGCTATCTTTAAACGTTTGACTTTGATATTTTTGCCAATTTCACAATTGGCAAGAGTCAATTATAGGATTAATAGGATTATTCTTTAACACGGTAGGATTGTTTATAGATATCATCGATTTTAAGGCTTTATTTTTATACATTTTAAAAATATAACTTCAAAATATGAAATTCTTGCTATGAATAATGTTGTTTTATAGCGAGAATTAAAATTTCATAGAGATCGGATGCTAATATTCTAAGAAATGAAACAAGGGCCTCGACTCTAAAATTAATTATTGGAAATTGCTGAAATTCTTTTGACAAATTTCAATAATTGATATCACTTTAATACAGATTACGTGATAATTAAACTTTCGTTGATATGGAGTTCACAGGGTTCCACGGAGTGAAATCAAGGCCATAGCGTTAGATGTGATTAACGGAAACAGATAAAATTCAATAGCCCTCGTCGTCTCATTAATGTTAAGCTAAATTTATAAAGATCAGATGATTCGGGTAGTAAATGTTGTGTGAATGAGTGTTCACAAGAAAATGTGAACGGTGGACACACGTTCGGCGAACCGGGCGAAAGGGACCCATGACATGCAAAATGAATACAAAAATGGAAATTTATTAGTTTTTTCTAACCGAAGTTATAAATAGGATTGAAGTTTTGACAAAAAAATAGCCTCTAACCACACAGCGATTCAATAGAAGTCGAAAATGTAAAAAAAAAAACTGACAGACAAAGATATAATCCCTCTGTGTCGTATGCCATATAGGATAAAAGAGAAGCCAAGTCTAAAAAAAAGTTATTCTCCATATTAGCAGTGCGACACAATAATTATCTATTATCTTAGGCCATTACAATTTCAGATCTTTATATTTATTTCCAATCTGCTTAAAATACAGATCTATATTTCGTTTCGGTTTTTTTATACTTTCGATGGCCTACACTACATGAAGATCTGACCGGTTGGTGCGATAGGTCACGTCAGAGGTCGTACGAGCGGCCTATGACCCTATGACGTCAGACATTTGAATAACAAATCAGCATTGATGTTACTAGTGCTTTACCCACAGCTCCTTGCAAAACACGCCTAAAGCTTGCCGTTTCAGACCGTTTCATCAGCTAATACCGCATACAATTCAGAACACGTCAATGATAACAACTCTTCCAGATCCTTGTGAAATAAAGACAAGTAAAACGAAATTTTGAACTATAAAAACGAAACGAAGTAGGATCTGTGTCTTAATCAGATTGATTTATCACATTGTATATCGAAAATGATGTATATTACTTCCGTCTCTAATTTGTCAAGAAACCAACGATTTACGTTGTATAATTAAATTGGCTCCGCTCGAGAAAATGCACGAAGCTAGATGACCGACATTTTAATGCTTTAATCGATGATTTTAGTTGCAAACATTTACTATGCTTGAAGGGTTTTTAGATTTTTAGGAGTATTTACTCTGCTTCCATTTAATCAAAGAACAATGGTCTTTGTGTGCATAAAAGATATAAACCGGATTATAACCATAAACCCGTTACAAAATAGTATTAGTCTACTAGTTTTGGAAATTGGTAGCCATTTATGGCAGAGATCCTTTCGCAAAGTAGATAGTTGTAAGAGGGCAGAATGCAAATAGCAAATTGATCTGCCACTTTCATGTAGCATACACAACCTTTAAAAGCAATACATCGATTATCTTATGTCACCATTTACCAATTTTATATTTTATCGAATATTCGCGAAGTGCTACCGTAACAGATAAAATGCAATAACACTCTGTTCGTTATTTTATATTGTAAAACTGGTTTACGTCGACTATTTATAGACTTTAAATGATTAATTTATTTATTTGCGGCGGCCATAATAGCTGTAGTATATAACATGCAGAGTCCCAGTGAATTGTGAGTATTACTGAATGCTGTGTATATCAAACACGCGTAGATGATAATAATAAACTGTACACACTGTGTGTTGCTTGTATTCTTCATATAGAGTTTCAACCGATAAGGCGGAAAAGCTTGGAAAAATAATATGACCTACATTAAGTTACAACCAATATGCACCACACCGTAGGCCTAATAAGGAAATATAACACAGTCTACGTACCATTAGAAAACTGTCATCACAGATGAAGCCTTTTTTATGAACTGACTTTAAATTCAGTTAAAGGGAAATAAAACCAATGGCAATCCGTTTACGCGGAACTGTTCTTAATACCAGGAATTGATTCATTTGGTTTAAAATGCTTAACAATACTAACAGTTCTAGTTTCGTTTTCTGTTTATATTACGCATAGCCTCGATCTGACCAAATCGATTGTGATTAACAAGGGCCACGCCTCGCATACTTCATAAAAGCAATACACCCAGGGCATTTAAAGTGTTAAACTATTCGCGAGGATTTCCACAACAGGCAATATAATCGGTATGTTGAGTTTCAACCTTGTTGATTGTTGGGCTCAGCCATACACAAGTAATGGTAACGTTATCGCTATCTAGATAACTATATATAGATAACCGTAATCAGTATTTTAAGCTTTGTTTACAAACAACAAAAACTTAGTACACCAACGCAATTGCCGTGAATTTGCACCTATCTCTATTACATTCATACTAAATATATGACCGTTATATGGTATGGATGTGTTCGTTCATTAAATAAAGTAACGGTGCATGATTATTTGTGATTTATCGGTATATATGAAATTTCTCATGGTTCAATCCTCTCTAATATGTAAAGGACTTAAATGGCAAATATTTGGGACGTAGAAATTGACACAAATGGGTCGCAACGCATATTATAATGTAATATACATGTATATAAATCGATCTACTTTCAATCGTTTCCGTCTTTACTCTAATTTCAAATCAGTTATGTTCGGCGAAATACGCCAAGTGTCTCAATCGAATGGCAATCTCTAACGTCTGGTTATTCCTTTCAACACCTATAGTATTTAATACGCATGCTCTCCAGAAAGAATATGAGGTCACTGTTTGACATGACTTATGGAATATGTCTACCCTCGTTCTTCGTGTCCTTTGTTACAAATTGCACTGACACACATTATGGTACACGATTCGATATGTGTACTAATGCTAAAATGTTTATTTTATCTTAAATATTGGATATCAGACACCCATCTTTTCCCAATAAGATCACAAAATCAATGTTGAGTTAAATGGACAAAACATTCGTGTTTTACATGTCGAAGACTTTGGATGGTATTAAGTTAGAGACTTAGCTACTTTAACATTTAATTAACAAAACAAACGCTAGATAATCTCCCGACTTCGATTCATTCTCATTAAATACAGACCAATCAATAAAGTTCGCGTAGACGATACGATGGAGTGTGTGAGAGAGAAATGAGGTTTAACGTCCACTCAACACAAACTAGGTCATTTCGGGACTAACATATGGTTTAATTTTATTTCAATAATTTTCTTGTGCGTAGGGGTCTTTAGCAGTGGGAGGAAACCTGAGTGCCCGGAGAAAACCCACGAGGTTGGACAGGCGACCCTACTCCTTGTCACGTACATCCGGCACCGCTTACTGTATCCCGAATTTTTTTTCGGACATTTCAGTTTCTGGCTCCCACCTCCCTAACAGTCATTGAGCCCGTACGCCTAAGCATCACGAGACCATTTTTTGTATAAATTTATCTGATCTTTCTAGATTTATCCTGGTAAGAGGACACCGGTGAAACACTCTTCATAACAGGCTTCTGGTTATTAAAAAATATATAAGTCACATCATGATGTGTAAATAATGAATTACACCAACCATATATTATTTATCGTTGATGTTATATATATATTATGCGTATACAATTTCACACACCTTAATCTTTATACTATGCATTCTTAATGTTATAATCAAGTGATACTTATTTAACAAGGAAGTTACTCCTATTTTATTTTTACACATGTGACGGCAATAAGGAGCATAAAGGGTTTGACTATCCATTTTTTTCGTGCAAACCAGTCAGGTGTTACGATTGAAATTGAAGATGTTAAAGATAGGTTCCCACTATCACGATTCACGCGTCCTGCTCGGTAACCTCAGCTCCTTCGCCCCTGCATGTTGTGGAGAATGTGTCAGTGTCAATTTTAAATTATATGAAGCTTTCCTATGTATATGTTGATATACACGGTAATTACAATATGAAATCAAGCAAAATCACAAAAACAAATGAATTATCTTTTTGAGTTAACAAATTACAGGGTAGTATTTCGCCACGAGTATTATTACTTAAAAGCACCATATTCCAAGCCAATATTCAAAGACTAGCCAGGCGCGGATCCAGAGGGGGGGGGGGGGGGGGGGGGGGGTCCGGACCCCCCCCCCCCCCCCGCTCAGGCTTGAAAATTTGAAACTTAAATCTATGCGATTTTATTGGCGATTTTTAGACCTGTAATTTTGGAATTTACCTTCCGGAAATACGTCAGAATACACCAAATTGAATCTAATTTACCAAATTTTTCTGGGGGAGGGCCCCCAACCCCCCTTAATTGGTTGAGCGCCTTCGGCGCTGGCGGCGGTGGGCGTAGTTAAGCAATTATCAAACCTAGACCCCCCCCCCCCGCAAAAATTCCTGGATCCGCGCCTGCTAGCTGTTTTAATATTGGCACAAATATCATCTACCAATCTAATGTTCCGATAAAATTTATAGTTTTCCTCCATGGCGTATTTCATGTTTTCGGGGTATTTTTTTCACATAAGAATTATTCACAATATTCTACACATATTTTTGCTTTCTCTGATCGAATAATCAAGATTCGGCCATGTTCTCGACTCTGGTGGGTTAGCGGCAAAAGTTACTCAAACGGAACTCGATCGACTACCTATATGGAGCCAGAAATGACAACTTCGTTTCAACGTACTCAAAAAATTAATGGATTACCACAGTCTGAAAAGTATCAAAAATAAGAAAGATCCAAAGCGGGTGACCAAAGCTGACTATAACCTCAAACGCGTTCACATGTTTTTCGCCAAAGGGGGTACAACTCGGGTTCCTTCTCTAAAGAATACAATGCTTCAAAACAAATTTGAAAAGAATCAGACGAAAAAGCTAGCTTCCATCGCGTACACAAAACAATAATAATTGTTGACCAACGGATCGGCGGACAAGGTGGCGACCATACTCCCTTATACAGAGACATCAGATTGGAAGTAAAGCTTTTTTATAATCACAGTAGCCTATATACATTGCATTAACAGGACAATAATTATCGTATTTTATGTTAGGTTTTTGAGCACGCTGAATTTAAAATCAAACGGGCATTTTTTTATGGTAGGACAGATACATCTGGAATACAATCTGGCAGTCTTGGCAAATCCATAATCCGTAATCATTCATGACCTAAAACGGTTGGTTATAGTCAATGTCATCATGTGTGTAATATATATTTAATTTTTTTGGTTTAGCAGGTGCGGGAGAGGGTGACATGGCAAAATACACGGTGTTTATTCCGGTACTCTCTATAATTAAATATTTAATACAGTACATACCATCAGAAGATGTTTACCACATAAATTACTGTTGTCTTTGGTGTGAACATGAATATAAAAATAAATACTGTACTTCTTTTTATGTAACATAAGCCTTTGTGTGTCATTTACAAAGAACGAGTCTCCGGATCATTGCACAATGTATGACTAATGCTATTCAAACCCAAAAATACAATTATCGATTATGTTATTAATAATACATATTTATATTTAAATATTAGTAATGGATATTTAAAACTCGTTTACCGAGAACGCGGATTGGAAAAAAAAACCCTAGATAACTGCTAATTGCATGACCAACGAATATAATCAATAAATATTTAAAACTTGTTGACTTAAGTATAGATAACTGCTAATTGCATGACCAACGAATCATAAAATGATTACGTTATCGACGAATATATATCCACATGTAAATATCAGTTACCAATCGCTAAATGCCACTAAAGGATAATATCAATGTAATCATCTGTTTACAATATAATAATTGATGGTAGAAAGGATTAAAGACTTACCTACAAGTATTGATATTATGTTTCCTCTCCATTTTAGTACCTACGTTTTAAATAAATATTACCTAGATGTAAGATGATGCTATACATGTAGTTAGTGTTATATTATAATTTACATGTAGATTTAAAATCATATTATAATAATTTATTGTCCCAAAAAATAAATAATATTAAAGGCCCAGATGGAACTTCCTTAAATAAGTTAAGGACATATGCACCTATAAAAAATAGCGTAAATTATGAAAATTATTTAGATGTGATTAGAAATCCAAAACACAGAAAAGCACTAACAAATCTAAGAATAAGTGCACATAAATTGAAAATTGAAACCGGAAGATATTTAAAACTAGATGTAAAAGATCGTTTGTGTTGTATATGCCAGGAGGTAGATGACGAAATTCATTTTCTAACAAATTGCAAACGACATGACAAAAATAGAATAGAACTGTTCAGGCTAATTTTATTCCAAGAGCCAAATTTTTATAAAATGAATGTTTCACAACAATTTAAAATACTAATGATAAATAAAAATGTAGAAATTTTGAAATGTTTAGGAGCTTTTATTTACAATTCGTTCATGTCTCTGTAAAGTATGTATGTATATGTAATTATGTACATGTATGTATTATGTATCCTTCGATGTCTCATTTATATTTTATTAATTTCATCTGTATGTGCACATAACCTTGTAAGGTTTTTTTATGCAATAAAGTTTCTTCTATATATTATATTACGATAAGTTCTCGCACTCCCAGAACTGGGTCTAAGAATCAGCCAGATATCCCCTGGTGGAAAGTGACCCTATTGTTAACAGATTGAACTTTATATTATTTAACATTATCATTTTTGTTATTATAAGTTTTATACTTGGCCGGTACACTGATTAATTCTATATTAGGTTTCACAGTATCCTGTGTTGTAATACTAACATTCGGGCAAGCCGACTTTTCGTGCAGACGGGTAAAGTGAAAAAAAAAATTATTTTATCTACTTGGCAAATTAAAGTGCCCAAAATCTAATAAAACACTAATTTTACGGGCTGGAATAGCAGTAAATCGCGTTTGCGGCCGCCAAAATTTTCTTGGGGTCCATACAAAGTCTGCCCCGCTTCCTCGCCTCTCGAAGAAAACCAGCGCCGCTCTCTGTAAACCTGAAATTTTCGGGCATTTCTAGTTTTGTTTTTTAATTGAATACCACTTATTAGTACTGAGCTGACAATAGATTAAAACATTTTGTCTGGATCCACTTTACTTTGTGCGACATTTTTTCGGGCATCGATTATTATTTGTGAAAGCAGCTGCAACAGTCTGATTGGCTGGTTGGAATTCAGAGTGGGATTTCGGTTACAAAACCATTGGATACTTTTGGAGTTGCTTACACAGGCTAGAATAGGGGTGGGGGTGTTCCATATCATAGTAAGCTCCGATCCTTCGGCGTCGCAGTTTGTAAACCAGAAATTTTTTCGTGCATTTCGGGTTCTGCCCCCTTAACTGTCATCGAGCCCATACGCCTATGTAAGTACTTTTGTTATTACCGTTCCAATATTATTTTCGAGTCTGGCATTGACAAGGACAGCTGTCTAGTCGGTCTCGTGTACACATTGGCGTGTACGTAAAAGATTCCTTGGCACACTGTATGTTGTATGCCCATCTTCATTAGACTAGTATGAGCAAATCAGTAGGACGTTAAACCCCATTAATTTCATATCATTTCGTTACGACTGGGGCCTTGCAATCTGACTTTATAACATAAGGTCCGTGTTGGCGTTTATGTTCCCATGATGGGGGCCATAAATTTACCGACCGGTAAAAACATATTGCCGTTTACCTCCTTATGGGCTGATGTATCTCGTAATTTATTATCCCCCTCTAGGCGGTAATATATTGGACCTGGCATTTACCTTATGGTATGATCTGGGGAGTTGGGTGGCCGAATGATTAGCGTGCGCGCTGTATCATACGGCCTGCCATCGGGTCAACTGGCGTGGTTTCGAATCCCCGGTTGTACGTGACAAGGAGTAGGGTCGCATATCCAACCTCGTGGGTTTTCTCTGGGTACTCCGGTTTCCTCCCACTGCTAAAAAGTGAATCATTGTAATAAAGATAGGTTGCCAGGCAACGAAACATACGCCCACAGCAGCTAAATCGTCCGGGCAGTCAACAAGGGTTGTCGCATATTTTTACTTTTTTGGGGAATGAAACATTTGTTATACACTAAAATCTGATTAAGAGTAACAACTCATTTTGTAATTATCTGAAAATCATTAGAATTTGTTTGCTTTTTATAAAGTTTTGCGCCACGCTAACAATTAGTATAGGAAACATTTAACATCATGGATTTAGCTGTTCAGTTATCAAAATTCATTGAAAATCAAAATACTTGTTCGTTTCAACACCTTAAACTCTGTGTATCAATCTGAAGTCAATCGGATGATAAGTTTGGCATCTATAGCATCACAAGGTTTTTTGAAGTGATCAATGGAGATAACTCTGGAAGTAATTATTTGAAATCGCTGAAAATCAGTAGGCTTCTTTGTCTCATGACCTTAAACAGTGTGTGTAAATTTAAAGTCAATCAGATATTAACTTTGGCCTCCAGAGCGTCCACAGGATTTTTTGATGTGATCAAGGGCCATAACTCTGGCAATAATTATCAGAGATCGCTGAAAATCAATAGGCGTCTTCGTCTCATGACCTTAACCACTGTGTATAAATTTAAAGTCAATCAGAGAGCATCCACAAGAATTTTTGAAGTGATCAAGGGACACAACTCTGGCACTAATTATCAGAAATCGCTGAAAATCAATAGGCTTCTTCGTCTCATGACCTTAAACACTGTGTATAAATTTGAAGTCAATCGGACATCATCTTTGTCCTCTAGAGCATCCACAAGATTTTTTGAAGTGATCAAGGGCCATAACTCTGGCACTAATTATCGGAAATCCGCGAAAATCAATAGGCTTCTTCGTCTTATGACCTTAAACACTGTGTATAAATTTAAAGTCAATCGGATATTAACTTTAGCCTCTCGAGCATTCACAAGATTTTTCAAAGTGATCAAGAGTCATAACTCTGGCAGTAATTATCGGATATTGCTGAAAATCAATAGGCTTCTTTGTATTATGACCTTGAACACTGTGTATAAATTTAAAGTCAATCCAATATTAACTTTAGCCTCTAGAGCGTTCACAAGATTTTTCAAAGTGATCAAGGGCCATAACTCTGGCAGTAATTATCGGATATCGCTGAAAATCAATAGGCTTCTTCGTCTCATGACCTTAAACACTGTGTATAAATTTAAGGTCAATCGGATATTAACTTTAGCCTCTAGAGCATCCACAAGAATTTTTGAAGTGATCAAGGGACACAACTCTGGCACTAATTATCAGAAATCGCTGAAAATCAATAGGCTTCTTCGTCTCATGACCTTAAACACTGTGTATAAATTTGAAGTCAATCGGACATCATCTTCGTCCTCTAGAGCATCCACAAGATTTTTTGAAGTGATCAAGGGCCATAACTTTGGCACTAATTATCGGAAATCCGCGAAAATCAATAGGCTTCTTCGTTTTATGACCTTAAACACTGTGTATAAATTTAAAGTCAATCGGATATTAACTTTAGCCTCTCGAGCATTCACAAGATTTTTCAAAGTGATCAAGAGTCATAACTCTGGCAGTAATTATCGGATATTGCTGAAAATCAATAGGCTTCTTCGTATTATGACCTTGAACACTGTGTATAAATTTAAAGTCAATCCAATATTAACTTTAGCCTCTAGAGCGTTCACAAGATTTTTCAAAGTGATCAAGGGCCATAACTCTGGCAGTAATTATCGGATATCGCTGAAAATCAATAGGCTTCTTCGTCTCATGACCTCAAACACTGTGTATAAATTTAAGGTCAATCGGATATTAACTTTAGCCTCTAGAGCGTTCACAAGATTTTTCAAAGTGATCAAGGGTCATAACTCTGGCAGTAATTATCGGATATTGCTGAAAATCAATAGGCTTCTTCGTATTATGACCTTGAACACTGTGTATAAATTTAAAGTCAATCCAATATTAACTTTAGCCTCTAGAGCGTTCACAAGATTTTTCAAAGTGATCAAGGGCCATAACTCTGGCAGTAATTATCGGATATCGCTGAAAATCAATAGGCTTCTTCGTCTCATGACTTTAAACACTGTGTATAAATTTAAAGTCAATCGGATATTAACCCTGGCCTCTAGTGCGTTCACAAGAAATTGTGGACGATGGACGGACGGACGGACGGACCGACGGACGGACGGACGGACGGACCGACAGACGGACGGACGGGGGCGACGGCAATATACGTCCACATTTCTATGTGGGCGTATAAAAATAAACCATATGTGTCGAGTGGATGTTAAACCCCGTTTCTCTCTCTCTTTATGGTATGGTCTAGATTTTTTCTTAGGGCATTTGAATTGTACAGAATGTTATATTCATACATTGTAAGGAATCCGTGGTACAAATAGTTGAATTCTATGTTCTTACTTTAAAATTTATAATTTACGGACCCCAGTCCTCAGTACTGTTAGTGAACTGTATATTCATTAGATTGTGAACAGTGTAGAATAGATCGTAATTTTAATTACGATCTATTCTACACTGTTCATGTGTAAATAGGCCTACTTAGAATTTAAGCTTAAATTCTAAGTAGGTCTATTTACACATAACAATGAACCGTATAACAACACCAAGGTTAGTGTAAAATACAATATAACTATTTGTATTACGTCTCCCAAATCCCCTGTCAGGGTTAGTTTTCTTGCGGAGGGATATTAAGTTTCGTTACACCATACAATCTGTTTGTATGGTGAGGTTTTCCTGTTTATTGATACCCTTATATACAACATAAATATTTAAAACATAACGCTAACGCTACAATATACGTCCACATTCCTGCTTTGATTGATATGGTACTTTGTCAAGAAGGCTGCCATGGGCGTTTGGTTTGTTTAGCGTTGAGGGTCGTGCATCAACATCAATAGTTGCCGCCCTTAGAGTATAAGGAATAAGTATACCAAGATAATCCATTCAGAATTGTGGCTTTCAGACGCTAAAAGCAAAAAGTAGGCGTGGCTCTGACCCTGGGGGTCGGGACATTCACCAAAATCAATAGTGGACGCCCTCAGGCTATAAGTAATACAAGTACCAAGTATCAAGCTGATACATTCAGAATTGCGGCCTGTAAACGACAAACACAAAAATTGGGCGTGGCTTGCCTCTGGGGGTCGGGACATGCAATTGTCGTCCTTAGGCTATAAGGAATACATGTCACAAGTTTAAAGACGATCCATTAAGAATCGTGGCCTGTAGACAACACACACGGGCACGAAGTAAAAATGGGCATGGCTCTGCCCCCGGGGGGTTAGGAAATCACCAAAACAATAGGGGTCATCCTTGGGGTATAAGGAATAGGTATGCAAAGTTTTTAAAGGATCTGTTAAGAATTGCATCCTGTAGACGAACACAAGACACACAAACATTGGGCGTGGCTCTGTCCCAGGGGGTCCGGTATGCACCAAAAGTAATAGTGGTCAGCCTTAGGGTATAAGGAATAAGTATAAAAAAGATTAATTAATTAAGAATTGTCGCCTGTAGGTGACACAGGGACACACAAAAAGAAAATGGGCGTGGCACTGTCCCTGGGGGGTCGTGCATGCACCAAAACAATAATAAGGTACCAAGAATAAGTACGCAAAGTTCCAAGATGATACGTTAAGAAATGCCGCCTGTAGACGACAGACAAACAAATACAAGAAATGGGCGTTGCTGTCCCAGAAGGTCGGGCATGCACCCAAAATAAAAGGGATCATCCTGAGGGTATAAGGAATAGGTATTTTAAGTTTCAAGATGATCGATTAAGAATTGTGGCCTGTAGGCGACACACAAACACACAAAAAGAAAATGGGCGTGGCTCTGCCCCTGGGGATTGGGCATTCACCCAAATGATAGGGTGTTCCTTAGGGTACAAAGAATAAGTATTCAAAGTTTCCACATCATACGTTAAGAAATGTGGCTTGTAGACGACAAACAAATAAATACAAGGAATGGGCGTGGCTCTGTCCCTTGGGGTCGGGTGTGCACCAAAAAACTATATGGGTCATCCTTAGGGTGTAAAGAGTAAGTATGCAAAGAAAATCCAGTAAGAATTGCGCCCTGTAGGCGACACAAAGACACTCAAAAAAAAAATGGGCGTTGCTCTGACCCTGGGGGTTGGGCATGCATCCCAAACGGTAGGGATGTTACTTAGGGTACAAATAATATGTATGCAAAGTTTCAAGATTATAAGTTAAGAAATGTGGGCTGTAGACGACAAACAAACAAATACTAGAAATGGGCGTGGCTCTGCCCCTGGGGGTCGGGCATGCACCAATAGGGATCTTCCTTAGGGTATAAGGAATAAGTATACAAAGTTTGAAGAAAATCCATGAAAAATTGCGCCCTGTAGGCAACCCACAGACACACATACATACATACATACATCCCCCCCCCACACACACACCCACACAGACAGGTGCGACGGCAATATACGTCTACATTATGAATGTGGACGTATAAAAAGGAATTCGAAACTATTGACCATAATGGTATAAAAGAAAATGTGTTGCAATAATATAAACAGAAAACGAAAGTAGAAAGTACGGGCTGTTTATTGTTATAAATAGAAACAACTAAATGACATAATACACCATACCCGGAACTAGTTAGCTTTTAAACAAATAAGAGAGGCGATTGAATTTAAATTTATTTTACAAGAAGGAATACGTGTATGGTGGACCTGTTTTAATTGTATGTATATTTTGTTTGTAAATACATATTAGATAAGACCAAAATAATTGCTTATCGGTATTTAATATGAAATTTAAAATTAATTCAAGGCCAACACGTACATGATTAATTCACATTTAAGTTAATTATATTTAGTCGAGTGCATAACACAAGTCAGTTTCTAACGAAGAAAGAAAGATACACAAAAAACAAAACGGCTTAAAAGAATTTACCCCACCCCTCCCTTTTTTTTTACCGAAACCAAAATTCGTGAAATGAAATGAAATGGCGTTTAACGTCCAACCTTTCTGCTCCCAACCTGGGCATACGCCATAGTCCGGCGGCTGAAGGGGGGGGGGGGTCGCCACCCGAGCTGTGAATTTATGAGACCAAGTTTTTCTAGAACAGTTTTTTTTTTGTGTAGATTCCGAATCTGGGTGGTGATCAGGCGTTTGTTGAGGGGGCTTTTTCGAGATATAGGGGGTCCAAAGTCTACAATGGCTGTGTGTGTGGGCGGGTGGGGTGGGAAATGTCATTATGGTGGGGTGGAGTGGGGATGAAATTGGCGGGAAATGAGTTAATGAGATTTAAATGATGATTGTCTAAGAGCTTGACGAGACATCTCTAATTATGTTTATAAGATTCCCATTGTGTGGGGTGGACGCCCGAGTGGGTGTCTGTGTGTGCGGGGCAGGGGGACAACATGTATTTTTGTGGACAGAAATCATTTCGTTCATATTGAGCTTAAAGTAGTATCTTGTTAGCGTTTTCGTTCAAAACATTAAATTCTAATGGTACTTTTCAAGAGATCTGGGAATGTAAATCAAAAACACAGTAACTCAGAGATATGTTTCGTCATTAGTCTATGCTTAGTCTTCATTAGAAGATTCAATATCAAAAGTTCATATGGTAATAAAGAAAAGTCTGTTATTTTTTCACCCACAAAATCTTTTTTCTAGCGTCATCAATCGACTGATGTCGCCTTTCCCGATATTTTCTACCCTTGCCCATCTCATTATCGATCAAAATTTGTATCATCGTTTTCGGAGAGAATGACTATTTCGCCCGAGCAAGAACGCTAAATACAATAAGTTTCAGCACCTCCATTAATTTGAAATGCGAAGAGGGGTAGGTAAGATATTTTGGTGTCCTCCTGGTTGGTAGATTATTGATCTGTTCGCGAGACTCTGTATTTTACAATTCCGCTCAGTTTCTCTCTAAACTACTCTCACCCTTAGAGAAGTCAGCAACCTCATTCATTAAAGACTCCGCTGAATTCTGTCAGGAATTACATCGCCAAAACAAGGCTAAAGTAATGGTATCGTACGACGTCGTTGATTTATTTACAAATATTCCCAATGATCTAGCATTAGAAGAACTTAAAATAAGATTAGAAAACCTTCTTGAACCACTCCACAGCACACTTACCAATAATGACTTAATAGAACTTACCAAAACATGTATTCAAGCTACCTACTTCACCTGGGGAAATGATTTTTACCAACAAATTCATGGTCTGCCAATGGGGAGTCCGTTATCACCACTACTTACTGAAATTTTCATGACCGCCTTTGAGGAGAAAGCTCTGGCAATATCACCCGTAAAACCTATAGATTATTTTCGCAGGGTTGATGATACCTTTGTCACCCTAAACAGTTTAGATGAACACACTACTTTATTGCAGCATCTTAACCAACAGAATAGCCGTATTAAGTTTACATCAGAAACAGAAATTAATGACACCCTTCCATTCCTTGATGTTAAAGTAGAGAGAGAAAACGGCATCCCAAAAACCAGTGTATATAGAAAACCAACGCACACAGACCAGTATGTACACTTCAAATCTAACCAACAAATTAGTATCAAAAGAGCAACTTTAGCATCCTTAGTAAAACGAGCAAAAAGAATCTCAACACCTGATAAACTAGATGCAGAGATGACCCACCTCAAAGAAGTCTTCACCACACTCAACGACTACCCATATAAACTAGTAGAAGATGTAATAAAAAAAAGCCCTAACCGACAGCACCGAAGGTAAAGCACAAGAAAAACCACCGATCAGAATCACTATCCCCTTTAATGGTAAAATATCATACCAAATAAGAAGATTGCTGCAAGAAGCTGGTATACAAGTAACTTTCTCAGGAGCTAACACCATTAAAGACATCCTCCAAGCCAATGGGAAATGTAAGTCAACAAAACTAAGGTCACCTAAAGGATGGATATATCAAGTCTTCTGTTCATGTAGCAGCTACATTGGAGAAAGCAGGCAACCACTAGATGTAAGACTGAGTCAACACCAGCCTAAACCCTCTAACCAGACCTCAGCCGTAGCAGACCATATCCGTCAAAATCCGAAACACAAAATACATCGGGAAAAGACAAAGAAATTAGCTATCCACCAAAACCACACAAAGAAAAGGAAGATCTTGGAGGCCATCAATATAAAAAGATACAAACCAGCTTTAAACAGAGATGAAGGAATCTACCTACCACGCGCGTATGATTATGATGTTTTGAGTTCACAAAATGAATTTTCCATGCATTATTGTCTATTTATTTCACCCAACCGCCATTGTTTACCTGCGTAAATATGTAGAAAATTCGAGAAAATTGCACGATAAAATACAAGTGATGCCATCTAGAACAACGGGAGATAACTAGTTTATGATCGCAAGGCAAAGGGGGATTCCCCGTGCTAAATTTAGCATATTTAAATGAGGACTGATTCAGGGTGTCACGTGTGACGTGCCATCACGTCAACCGTCTCTGGGCACGGAAAATATTTGCGTGTCAACACGTCATCTGTCCACAAGGGGTTAAGGGGATTTTAAACCCTGTATATCTTTATTTCTCTATAGTCAGTTTATTAGAGAATAAGGTGAATATAAACAAGTTTACAACCAAATTACATAATTGATCTATTGACATTTTTTTAATCTCTTCACTTCTGTATGGTTCTATTGTCTAATTAACCAGGAAGATTGTGTAGTTTAATGTCATGTTATGTATACTTTTACCCTTTTGTTGTATGTTACTTAATATTATTTATAATCCATTGTCATGGAAATCTATTGTTCAAAGAATGTATATATATATGTATCGTATTTGCAATATTTTGTATACATTATTAATATCTGAAGACGCCTATAGAGGGCAGACAGCTAGCTTATATAATTTAATGTTTGTCAGAATGAAGTAAAGTGGAGAGTTTTTTACCTGGACGTATTTTTCTATTTTTTATGCATTATCTACCGTAAACAAAGAAGTACTTGTACTTTATCTACTTTTATTTATATATATATATATATATATATATATATATATCCAGAAAAATCAGCACAACCGTAAAGCTGCACTACTTTGTTTCACGGTAAACGATGAAAAGATAAAAGGTATGCCGACACAAACTGATTTCAACACTGGTTTAATAACATTTTAACATTTTAAAGTACTTTTCGTCCGTCTTGGGACTATTCATAATTAATGTCATAACAAATAGATGGACAGTATAGTATATTTATACATATTTATATTTACATAGTAACACTGTGGTTTTAATTGGCTATAGTTACCATTGTCTATGGTTACATAGTATATAGGTAACGAGCAGAAAACATGTATACACGTGTGTTAATCTGTAGTATATGGGTTCAATTAAGGAACAATGAGTGGAAGATAATCCTAGATTGAAGAAGATTAATGAAGCTAATGGTCAATTGTTACTTATTGACTATTAAGTTGAGGAACGAATTTTTTAATAAAATGGTTTTCCATTAATTTCCTTTTCGTGGTGTCATCGACTTTCATTTTATAAAAAGGGAAAATTTGAAATTTTACTTGTAGGTGTTGTGCACATTTAAAGATATGCCTATTTACAAATAAGGGCCCATTTTCAATATTACAATCCCGTCGATGGTTACGTACTCTATCCCGTAGATGACACGAAGTTTCTCCAATATAGATTTTTAGACAGCCTAAGCAAGTCAAGACATATATGAGATTTTTTGTGTCACAATTCATATTGTCGTTGACACTAAACGTAAAGTTGTGGAAAGTATATTTGCTATTTGGCGTTTAGATAAATGAAAGCCGGTCATTGTGATAGATGAATTGAATTTTGCTTTGGTTAGGAGGCGTTTCAGATAAGGTGGCTGTCTTTTATATATATATATACAAAATAGAATAAATAAAAGATTTTACTCTCAGGTAAAAGTATATAGAAATATGAAGTTTCTAGAACTTACGAAGCGAGGCCGCTGTTGAGCGAGACTTGATCACCCAGTTTCTATGCACATATCGAGTAATGATAGGTTTATAAAGGGACTGGGTGATACAGACTTCTTTTCACCTTATTTCGGGTTACTTCCGGGCTCGCCAAGTTGAATATCGATAAGTGATAGCTTTTAAGTTTGATTTGTTATTAATAACGCTGTAAAAGGACCAATTTAATTACATCTGAATGTGAATAATGATAAAATAAAGTCTCGTTGGCAATTAAAACGATGGAAAGTCTTAGAACTATTGAGTATTGTGAGATAATAACAGGCGATATATCGTAAACCAGTCATAACAAAGATGTCGTCTGTAATACCTTGTATTATATTGTATATGTAGCCAAGCAGTAGTAAGAAGTTTTATTTTAATCCCTTCAAGTGCCTGTGGAATCATTCTATTTTTGGGATTAGCAATGTGGGATCTGTGTTGGTTCATCCTTATGTTTAGTTGTGATTCAGTTTTGCCGATATATTCTTCATTACAACCTGGACATATTATCAAAACATTATTACTTTTACAGTTCATAGATTGTTTTACTTTAAAATGTACATTTCCATTAATTTTTACTGCTTTCCCTTCAATAATGTTGTCACATGTTTTACATCTAATGTCACCACACTTTGTGACACTCGATTCTGTGACTTTAGAATCAAATTTTGAAGACGTAAGTATTCGTCGTAAATTTGGAGGTTGTTTGTAAGAATTGATAATTTTTGTGGTATCCCATATTTCCGATATTTTTTGCTATTTCTTAATAAATATGTATGTTTATTTATTACATCCCTGGCTTTTTCTTGAGTTGGATTATAAATTGAAACTAATGCTAAGACATTTTCTTCTATGTTTGTAATCGTATGTCTATCCTTAGGGATTCTTAACTCTTTTGGATCCATTTCTAAGGCTTTGCGATTAGCTTTCTAGAAACTTCATATATTGTATATTATGCGTATACAATTTCACACACCTTAATCTTTATACTATGCATTCTTAATGTTATAATCAAGTGATACTTATTTAACAAGGAAGTTACTCCTATTTTATTTTTACACATGTGACGGCAATAAGGAGCATAAAGGGTCTGACTATCCATTTTTTTCGTGCAAACCAGTGAGGTGTTACGATTGAAATTGAAGATGTTAAAGCTAGGTTCCCACTATCACGATTCACGCGTCCTGCTCGGTAACCTCAGCTCCCTCGCCCCTGTATGTTGTGGAGAATGTGTCAGTGTCAATTTTAAATTATATGAAGCTTTCCTATGTATATGTTGATATACAGGGTAATTACAATATGAAATTAAGCAAAATCACAAAAACAAATAAATTATCTTTTTGAGTTAACAAATTACAGGGTAGTATTTAGCCACGAGTATTATTACTTAAAAGCACCATATTCCAAACCAATATTCAAAGACTAGCTGTTTTAATATTGTCACAAATATCATCTACCAATCTAATGTTCCGATATAATTTATAATTTTCCTCCACGGCGTATTTTATGTTTTCGGTGTATTTTTTCGCATAAGAATAATTATTCACAATACTCTACACATATTTTTGCTTTCTCTGATCGAATAATCAAGATTCTGCCATGTTCTCGACTCTGATGGGATTAGTGGCAAAAGTTACTCAAACGAAACTCAATCGACTACCTGTATGGAGTCAGAAATGACAACTTCGTTTCAACACTCAAAATAATTAATGGATTGCCACAGTCTGGAAAGTATCAAAAATAAGAAAGATACAAAGCGAGTTACCAAAGCTGACTATAACCTATATAGTGTTCCCAAGGTTTTCGTCAAAGGGGGTACAACTCGTGTTCCTTCTCTAAAGAATACAATAATTCAAAACAAATTTGAAAAGAATCAGACAAAAAATCTAACTTCCATCGCGTACACAAAACAATTGTTTACCAACGGATCGACGGACAAGGTGCCGACCATATTTCCTTATATAGAGACATCAGATTGAAGTAAAGCTTTTTTTATAATCACAGTAGCCTATATGTAAATTATAAGCACAGGGGCTGCAATTCCTTACATTCGCTTCATTGCATTAACGGGACAAATATCATATTTTATGTTAGGTTTTTGAGCATGTTGAATTTAAAATCAAGCGGGTATGGTTTTTTATGGTAGGGCAGACAAATTTGAAATACAATCCGACCTTCTTGGCAAATCCATAATCCATAATCAGTCGGCTATAGTCAATGTCATCATGTATGTAATATTTATTTTTTTTGGTTTAGCAGGTGCGGGAGGTGGTGACATGACAAAATACATGGTGTTTATTCTGATACTATCTATAATTAAATATTTGATACAGTACATACCCCCAGAAGATGTTTACCACATAAATTACTGTTGTCTTTGGTGTGAACAAGGATATATAAATATAAATACTGTACTTCTTTTTATGTAACACAAGCCTTTGTGTGTCATTTACAAAGAACGAGTCTCTGGATCATTGCACAATGTATGACTAATGCTATTCAAACCCCAAAATACAATTAGCGATTATGTTATTAACAATTACATATTTATACTTAAATATTAGTAATCAATAAATATTTAAAACTTGTTGACTTAAGTATAGATAACTGCTAATTGCATGACCAACGAATCATAAAATGATTACGTTATCGACGGATATATATCCACATGTAAATATCAGTTATCAATCGCTAAATGCCACTAAAGTATTATATCTATTTAATCATCTGTTTACAATATAATCTTATGTTTCCTCTCCATTTCAGAACCCAAGTTTTAAATAAATATTACCTAGATGTTAGATGATACTATACAATCATGTAGTTAGTGTTATATTATAATTTGTGTTGCGTGCTAATATACTACGATAAGTTCACACACCCCTAGAACTGGGTCTAAGAATCAGCCAGATATTCCCTTGTGGAAAGTGACCCTATATTGTTTATATTGTTTAACATTATCATTTTTGTTATTATAAGTTTTATGTTTGGTCGGTACACTGATTAATTCTATATTAGGTTTCACTGTGTCAGTGTCCTGTGTTGTAATTCTTGTTCCTTTATTCTAATTAATACATGCGCGTTATAATATTTTAAGCCACACTTGTTTGTATATTACTGTCATATTTTGATTAATAATTGTTTAGAGTTTTATTCACCAAGTTTTAATAGTACTGTCAATGTCTCAATTAGTTACTTAGACAAGGCTTATTTTATATATTTTCAGATAATAAGAAATACTTCAATACTAGACCATGTCTGTTTGTTGATTTGAAGATTAAATATTATATTCAAATTATAGACTTTACCTGACCAAAAATTGCCATCTCGGTCGTGCCCGCCTGCCGTCAACCCCAAACAATAGATACAAGCAAATAAAATTTCAGGAAAGCGGAAGTAGAAAATACGACTACAGGCAGAACGTACAAACAATGAAAAATAATACAAGATTTTTTCTAAATAAATAACAGCTTTGACTGAATTTACAAGTGCAGAATACTGGGTTAATCCATATTTTGTTTACAAAATTACATGCTAAACTGATCCAACATCATAAACGATCATTGATGTAAAATCGCGACATATAAACCTTACGAGAAAGTCGCAAAATCTCAACACTTCGTCACTTCATGTCAAACGGTATTAAATAAAATTATACATTATTATTTTTTTTTCAATACTTTAGCTATTATCGTTCCAATATTATTATCGTGTGCGTGATGGACCTATGTTTCGTTAGGGCATTGACAAGGACATCTGTGTAGTCGGTCTCATGTACACATTGGCGTGTACGTAAAAGATTCCTTGGCAGTTTAAATTCGATATAAGTGAAATTTCCCTCGTGGCATACAGTATGCTGTATGCCCGTCTTCATTAGCCGAGTATGGACAGAACAGTAGGACGCTGACTTTATAACATAAGTTCCGTATTTATAACATATCCTTTTCTAGACGATAATATATTGGATCTGGCATTTACCTTATGGTATAATCTGAGGGTTGGGTGGCCGAATGATTAGCGCGCTCGCGCTGTATCACACGGCCTGCCATTAAGTCAACTGGCGTGGTTTCGAATCCCCGGTTGTACGCGACAAGGAGAAGGGTCGCCTGTCCAACCTCGTGGGTTTTCTCCGGGTACTTCCGTTTCCTCCCACTGCTAAAGACCCTACTCGCAAGTGAATTATTATTGAAATAAAAATAAACAATATGTTAGTCACGAATGACCCAAGTTTGTGACGAGTGGACGTTAAACCCCATTTATTTCTCTCTCTTTGGTATGATCTAGATTTTTTAAAGACATTTGAATTGTTCAGAATTGAATTCTATAACTACATACAAATACAAGCAAATATCATTGAATACAGCCATTGAATACAGCCATTGAATAACCTATGGTTGTATTCAATGGCCATTGAATAACCTATAGTTGTATTCAATGGCTTGAGCAGGGACTACTTTTTCCGGAATGACGTCAATTCCAGAATGACGTTATCATAGAATACTTGCGCAGGGATACACTCTCTTGAACCATTGAATAACCGGAGCGGTATTCAATGGTCATTGGGTTCTATCTATATATTCACACATTGGAAGGGATCGGTAGAACAAATAGTTGAATTCTATGTTTTTACTTTAAAATTTACGGACCCCAGTCCTCCGTACTGTTATTATAGTGAACTGTATATGCATTAGATTGTGAACAGTGTAGAATAGAACGTATTTAAATTTCTTTCGGAGGAAAGCTTAAATTCTAAGTATTTACGCACAACAATGACCGTCTAACAACATCAAGGTAAGTGTAAAATACAATATAACTATTTGTATTGTGTCTCACAAATCCCCTGTCAGGGTTAGTTTTCTTGCGGAGGGATATTAAGTTTCGTTACGGGATATAATGTCAATCTGCTTGTATGGTGAGGTTTTCCTGTTTATTGATACCCTTATATTATACAACATAAATATTTAAAAAAGGAATTCGAAACTATTGACCATAATGGTATAAGAGAAACTGTGTGGCAATAATATAAACAGAAAACAAAAGTAGAAAGTACGGGCTGTTTATTGTTATAAATAGAAAACAATTAAATGACATAATACATAATACCTGGAATTAATAAGCATGTAAACAAATAAGACAGGTGATTGAATTTAAAGTTATTTTACAAGAAGGAATACATGTATGGTGGATCTCTTTTAATTGTATGTATATTTTGTTTGTAAATACATACACTGTATTAGATCAGACCAAAATAATTGCTTATCAGTATATAATATAATTTAAAATTAATTCAAGGTCAACACGTACATGATTAATTCGAATTTAAGTTAATTTTACTTAGTCGAGTGCGTAACACAAGTGAGTTTTTAACGAAGAAAGAAATGAAATGAAATGAAACGGGGTTTAACGTCCTACTCTTTTGCACCAACGAAGAAAGAAAGATGCACAAAAAACAAAACGACTTCAAAGAATTTACCCCACCCCTCCCTTTTTCTACCGAAACCAAAATTCCTGACATGAAATGAGATGGCGTTTAACGTCCATCGTTTCTGCTCCCAACCTGGGCTAATGAAGACGGGCATACGCCGCCATACAGTGTGCTATGAGGGAAATTTCCCGGGCATATTATGGCAGCTTATTTAGAGTTTATCTAGATCCACGTTATATTTGTGGATGGGTACACATTTTTCATTGCTTTAAGAAGAACTGTTCATATTGAATAAACGCAGATACACGCCATATTCTTCACTATAGCCTGGCGCGGTTTTTCCTTTTCTGGCATGCACGTAGTAAAGTGGGCTATAGCGCCGCTGTCCAGGCAAAATTCATCTGACAGGTCACCATTGGTCTATTGCGTTAGCCCGACTTCATTAGCCCAGTTGGAGTAGAAAAATAGCATCTTAACAACCATTTCATTTGATTTTTATTTCTTCGCGGTAGACAAAAATGTCATTTTAAACTTGTATATATACCTATAGATAGAATTAAACTAAAATGATTTTATTACATAGTACTGGACTCTATATGACGAAAATTGGAATGTTGACAAGAAATACCAGGATGTATTTACTCTCTTTTCTAAGAATAACCCCTGTTCTAAGTATTTTATAATATACATTCTATATAATTATATACCTTACACGCATCAAAGTAAGCATATTAACACAAATATATATATATATATATATATATATATATATATATATATATATATATATATATATAATAAAAATATATGAAACGATCTAACTCTCAGTTAAACATATAAATAAAATTCAAATATTAGAGAAAAAACACTAAAAATTAAATTTTTGGCTAGTACTTTCATCGTTATCAAACGAATCGTCAGGCCATTTAATGCATTAAATGGCCTGACGATTCGTTTGATAACGATGAAAGTACTAGCCAAAAATTTAATTTTTAGTGTTTTTTCTCTAATATTTGAATTTTATTTATATATATATATATATATATATATATATATATATATATAAAAATAAGATGTTTGAAAAAAAAACAGACTACATATTTAAAGCTAGCGCTTTCAGTTCCGTCGGAACCTCTTCAGACTTTTTAATATGATAGCGTAACTATATAAACAAAAATGTTAACAATAGAAAGACTTCACATCCGACGTTTACAATATGTTGAGTTACTCTGTTAATAACAATTTACGTTGAAATTTAGTTAAATATACAATGAAATATACATATTTATGTAATGAAATATATTTATAAAATAGATGAGTTAAACTTTAACATTAAGTTCGGGATTGTATTTCCGTATAAACGCGCTTTCTTTTATTTCTAATAGCGCTTGATTTGATACATTTAATTTATACATAGGGAAAACCGTGTATTTACCTCCGCCACAGAGATCTAGATGTTCGCTTAAAGGAATAGTTCTATTTTCTGCGTTTTTAATTTGAGAACGATGGAGGTTCATTCGTCTACTTAATTGTAATTCTGTTTTCCCTATGTATCTACCCTTACAACCTGTACATATCATCAAATAAATTACATTATTTGATTTACAATTCATATTTTGTTTGACTGTAAATATTTGATGATTTGTGACAGTGATAGACGACCCGTCGATAATATCATTACATGTTAAACATCGATTATCATTACATTTAGAAAAACAGAATTACAATTAAGTAGACGAATGAACCTCCATCGTTCTCAAATTAAAAACGCAGAAAATAGAACTATTCCTTTAAGCGAACATCTAGATCTCTGTGGCGGAGGTAAATACACGGTTTTCCCTATGTATAAATTAAATGTATCAAATCAAGCGCTATTAGAAATAAAAGAAAGCGCGTTTATACGGAAATACAATCCCGAACTTAATGTTAAAGTTTAACTCATCTATTTTATAAATATATTTCATTACATAAATATGTATATTTCATTGTATATTTAACTAAATTTCAACGTAAATTGTTATTAACAGTAGTAACTCAACATATTGTAAACGTCGGATGTGACGTCTTTCTATTGTTAACATTTTTGTTTATATAGTTACGCTATCATATTAAAAAGTCTGAAGAGGTTCCGACGGAACTGAAAGCGCTAGCTTTAAATATGTAGTCTGTTTTCTTTTCAAACATCTTATTTTTTTATATATCACCTGAGAGTTGTTTCCAGAACTTTTTGTATATATATATATATATATATATATATAAAACCTTTATTTTAAAAGCTATCGATATTATTCTTAGGAATAATACTTTCGAATTCGGAAAACGTAATTTTATACAAATTAAAGGCTGTGCTATGGGCTCAGTGTGTTCACCTGACCTTAGCAACCTCGTTATGGGATTCTTAGAAGAAAAATTATATACAATAACTGAAAACAAATTTGGTATTAACTATAGAAACTACATCGAAGCAAATTTTAAAAGATATTTAGACGACGTCTTCCTCATTTGGAAAACCAATCTCGGCCATATAGCAGATTTGCACCAAATTTTAAATGACTTAGATATTAATATTAAATTCACTATTGAAACTAGTTATAAGGAAATTGCTTTTTTAGATGTTCTCGTTAAGAGATTTAACAATCAAATCATTACAGATATTTACTCCAAAGAAACAGATACTAAAAACTATTTATCATATAAATCATGTCACCCCCGTCATGTCAAAAATAATATACCCTTTTCTCTTGCCAGAAAACTATGCACTATTATTATAAACGAAGATCTCAGAATTCAACGACTTAATGAATTGAGATCCAATTTATTGAAAAAAGATTATCCACTTGGGGTTATTAATATAGGTATTGATAAAGCTAGGGGCCTAACTACTGAAGAATTAAGAACGCCAAAAGAAAAGAATATCTCTTCTTGTATTACCTTTATTTCGACATATAATCCTAGACATAATAATTTTTTTCAATATATTTATGATACTAAGAATGTTCTCCTTTCTAATGATAATCTTCATAATCAATTTCACGGCATAGAATTAATTAATAGTAAACGTCAGCCCCCTAGCCTTAAAAAGTTACTCACTAGAGCTAAGTTTCAAACTTCTAATAATGGAACTTTTACTACTTCGAAGTGCCATAGCCCACTTTGTAAATGTTGCCAACATATGATAATTAATAGTAAATTCACCTTTTCTAATACTAATTATACATTTAGGATTAATCATAATATGAATTGTAGTACTAAAAATTTAATTTATGTTCTTATTTGTAATAATTGTATGAAGATTTACATAGGCGAGTGCTCAACTGAATTACGCGCGCGTATCCGAGTTCATAGGCAACAGAGTTTACAAGCTAATCCGGTCTTGAAAGTGTCCAAACATCTAAATACATGTGCTAAGAATTTAAATATTAAATTCAGTATTTTTCCTTTTTATAAAGTCAATATTGACAATACTATCAAAAGAAGGAATATGGAATCACACTTTATTGACCGGTTCAAACCGGATTTAAATGCTTAATTTGCCCCCTTCCCACCGTGTTAATATTCTAATTTTAAATAAAATCTTAATATATATTTTTACACTTTTTACTTCAACACCATTTAAGGGGATTTTAAACCCTGTATATCTCTATTTCTCTATAGTCAGTTTATTAGAGAATAAGGTGAATATAAACAAGTTTACAACCATATTACATAATTGATCTATTGACATTTTTTTAATCTCTTTACTTCTGTATGGTTCTATTGTCTAATTATACCAGGAAGATTATGTAGTTTAATGTCAAGTTATGTATTATATACCTTTAACCTTTTGTTATATGTTACTTAATATTATTTATAATCCATTGTCATGGATATCTATTGTTCTAAGAATATATATATGTATCGTATTTGCAATATTTTGTATACATTATTAATATCTGAAGACGCCTATAGAGGGCAGACAGCTAGCTTATATAATTTAATGTATGTCAGAATGAAGTAAAGTGGAGAATTTTTTACCTGGACGTATTTTTCTATTTTTTTTTATATATATATATATATATATATACATAAAATAGAATAAATAAAAGATTCTACTCTCAGGTAAAAGTATATAGAAATATGAAGTTTCTAGAAGTTTCTAGAAACTTCATATTTCTATATATATATATATATATATATATATATATATATATATATATATATATATATATATATATATATATATATATATGTTTATATACATATATGTTAGGTGAATTCTTAGTAAAATATCAGTTTGATTACGTAAATAAAATTTCTTTAAATTTAAAAGTTGGAAAAAACAGACCGTAATCAATGATTTGTACATACTGTCAGGTGTTTTAATGAGTGATATTTGTAAACTTTATGTACAATTTATAGTAATATTAGGTGTTAAACCACTCGACTCTACTGCCCTCACCCTTTTAGGAAACAGCAATTGTTGTAACAACGCGAACAAGTGGGGTATAGATGTGGTTTAATGGTCGAGGGCGATATATATTGAAACAACCGTTGTTGTTTCAATATATTACGCAATGACTTAAGCTCGAGACCATTAGATATTAAACAACTTAAAATACAGACACCCGCAGATTATTCGCTATGATATACGTCACACGACTCCAAAATCTAAACTAGTATAAATAAAGTGCGTTTGTCACATTGCCCGTGCCATTATTTGAAATATTGGTACGACAACATCAATAGATGATACCACATCGGTATTTTAAAATGCTGGTGTGGAGTCACCCTTTGATGTAGTTAAATTTTTGGACCCGTGTGACTCATTTCATTGCAAAGCACGTGTAAGTGTCTGTATTTTAAGTTGTTTAATGGTTTCAGGTATTGTGCAACATACTGAAACTACAGTTCGTGACTAACGTCACTGGTGTTAGTGACGTTCATCATAACGTTCGTATCACTTGTTTCAACATCTTTCGACCATCAAACCATATATATATTCCACAATTTTTAATATTATTGCAATCCCTATTATTTTTCTCATCATAATGGTATAAAAGAAACATTGTGTCAATAATATAAACAGAAAACGAAAGTAGAAAGTACGGGCTGTTTATTGTTATAAATAGAAACAACTAAATGACATAATGCATAATACCTAGAATTAATAAGCATGTAAACAAATAAGAGAGGTGATTGAATTTAAAGTTATTTTACAAGAAGGAATACATGTATGGTGGACCCGTTTTAATTGTATGCTAGGATTATTTCTTATCGATACGTAATATGTATTTTTTGATTAATTCAAGGTTGACACGCACATAGTCGTGTATGTTCTACGCACGGCAGTACGGTTTGATATTCGAATGATATTTGTAAACGCTACTTACGCCACAGATACTGAGCGCCACAGAAAACGCATCACTTAGTTTTTCATACAAAAAATGATCCTGTAAACATATCTGATTTATTTTGCTTCTTATTGTGAACAATATTCAAATGGGAACACATCAGTAACAACACATTTGTACACCTATGGATGTTTAATCTGTAATCAACGGTACAAAGTCAGAAGGGTCAAAACCAAAAGTACGACACAGATTTCAGTAGCGCGTGTGTCCTCCACTGGCTCTTACGCTTTACCATCTGTGTCGTACTTTCACCTTATACTGATGCATGCGCAGATATTCATACTGACAATCGTTCTAAGAACGAATCGCTTTTACACTAGGTAAATTTAACCGTGCCGTACTAACAACGGTTCTGAGACCACCTCATGCGAGTGGCCCAAATTGGAACCGTGATGGATCGCTTACGTTTGATTCGTTTACACTTCTTACCTCACCACTTCACTAAACTCTGTATGTCAATCCATGTATTTCATTTAGCACTCTCACATTCCAAGCTCCAACTGTATAAATCCTTTACACAGAATCTAAGCCGAATTACTAAAGAGCTGTTATAGTCCGGTGGCTGAAGGGGCAAAATCGCCAGCAGAGCTCTGAATTTAGACACCAAGTTTTTTTTCGACCAGTTTTTTTTTGTGTAGATTCCGAATCTGGGCGGTGATCAGGCTTTTGACGGAGCGTTTGAGAGATGTGGGGTTCAATGTCTACAATTTGGGGAAAATGTGATTATATGGATTATATTTTATATTAATAAAACATAAATTTCTGAGACTGTTCATCTCTAAATCAGTGTTTATGATGTTCCCGGACAACTGTTTTAGTTTGTGGCGAGGTGGGCGGATGATTGCAGGCGTGTGGAAGGTGGGGGGTGGGGTGGGGCTAAAATTGGCAGGAAATGAGTTGATTTAAATGATGATTTTCTTAGAGCTTAGTAAAACATAACTTTTAAAGTCCGCTGCACATCTCTTTTATGTGTATAAGGTCCACAATGTATGGGGAGTGGCAAAAGTATTTGGGGGACAGAAACCGCTTGGTTCAAAATTGACTAGAAAAGTGACTTCTCTTTAGCTTTTTTTCGTTCAGTATCAATTTCGTCATTTAAAATATTAAATTATAATTCAATTTGTTGAAAACACAGATCCAATTTCGTTTCATTTTTTTATAGTTTAAAATTTCGTTTTACTTGTCTTCAAAACACTAGGATCTGGAAGAGTTGTTATATAAGCCGCATTCTGGAATCTGTTAATGTGTGGGATTAACCAATGAAACGGTCTGTTACGGTGAGTTCTTGGCGTGCAATGCACGGAACTGTTGGTAAATCACGAGAAACTTTAACGCTAGTAGATTAATAGGGTCAATAGAGGCTTGTGTGACCTCTGACGCGACCTTACACTACAGCCGGTCAGATCTTTATGTATTGTATTCCATCGAAAGTGTAAATCTGTGTTTTATTCAGATTGATTATAATGGTGGTTTTCAAGAGATCTGGAAATGTAAATAAAAACACAGTAAAAAGATGTTGGTATAGATTTAAGTTTATTCTCACATTCTTCACCAGGAGATCTAAAATCAAATATGAACGGGATAAATATCTTCTTGATGGCTTATCAACAGCTCGCATATATAATGTGGACATGCTTCGGATACCCATTCACATCCCAGCCTTGTGTCGCGGGGTCATCTTGTTCGATCATTGGTTTTGCAACCTTTCTCCATATTGTTTCAGCGTAATTGTTGCGTTTAACGTGCAGCGAAAGACTACTCGGGCAAGATGATTAATAAAGGAAGAAACCATTAAAAATTCCTCCAGAAAATCTATTTCTAGTGTCTTCTACTGATGTAAGTCGCCTTTCGATATACATCACTATTATTCTCCTTGCAAACAATGATCCAAAAATACAAATTTTGGTCGATGACGAGGCGGGCAAGGGTGGAAAATAGATGGCGCTAGATTAATATTTTCTGAGTCAAAAAATAAAAGACCTTTCTTTATTACCTCCTTACTGTAGTGGTCATTTGCAGCATGGCTGGAATGAAGATTTACAATCTGAATTGGCCTGGGCCCTGTTTCACGAAATTTTAACTAGAGATAAAAACCAAATTTTAGTAGATACTTCAATTTTGATTGGCTAAGAACCAAAATTAATCTAATATTGTCCAATCAAATTACTAAAATTTGATTTTATCTTAGTTAAAATTTCGTGAAACAGGCCCTAGGAGCATATCCAAAGGATATATGCGAGCTGGTGGTAAGCATACAAAGAAGATATTTATTTCGCTCATATAATATTATCTCTTGTGAACTTTTGATTTTGAATCTTCTGATGAAGACTAAGAATAAACTAATATCTGAACATGTGTCTGATTTACATTTTCAGATCTCTTGAAAAGTACCATTATAATTTAATATTTTAAATGACAAAAAGGGTACTGAACGAAAAAGCTAACGAGAAAACAATTTTAAGGTCAATTTTGAATCAAATGATATCTGTCATTTCACAAAAATATATGTTGCCCTCCTCCCCACAGACACCCAACCCGGTGCCCACCACCACACAATGGGAATCTTATACACATATTTATAGAGATGTTGCATCAATCTCTTAAAAAGAAAATCGTTATTTAAATCAACGTTTACTCATTTTCCGCAAATTTTACCAAAACACACACGCACACCTGCAACCACCCACCCCACCTCGCCACAGCTGTCCAGGGGCATCAAAACACTTATTTAGAGATTCACAGTCTTAGAAAATTTATTTTATTGATATATAACATGACGTGTTCATCATTTATGTCACATTTTCCCCCAACTGTAGACATTGAACACCCATATCTCGAAACGCCCCCCTCAAACGCCTGATCACGCAAAAGCTGGGCTAAACCTTTAGGGTCATAAATTCCCAGGACATATCCTATCCACATCCGGTATGATATCTTATTGAAATGATGTCTTGGTATAATTCGCGATGAAATAACTTCTTCTTTCGGGTGTGCTCAGGCACTCTTGCAAAAAAAGTCTCCATTGGCAGAAATATTTACTTTGAACACGCACCTGCACTTGAGCCCAGAAAAGGCCCAAGAAGTCAGACGCTGAGCTAATCTGTCGAGAATATAATCTTTGGCAGAAATATTTGGATTTTATGCTTTTTGTAAATGTAATTGTTGAGATGACTAAATACCAGCAATTGGGCTTGGAAATACACCGTCTCATTTCCCCAGGCACTAAATTAAAGATACGTTAAATAACGAGTTGGTAGTTCTCACTATAATAGATAAAAACTACATAATGTTGAGACAATTTGCTGAAAATTTCAGTCAAATTAATCCACTATGAACCGAGAACTAAGCGGATGAAAGTTCCGTTTAGCCTCGATCATCATTACTGAAGTCGGTAAGACAAAACTAATTGTCTCGATTATCCATTTAATCGTTTACCACGAAGGAAAGTTTTGAGTGTTATTCGGACTACACTCCAACAAATATCGCAAGCTAGCCTTGACATCGAGAGCTGATTATGGTCTGGATAAGTTAATTAATGTCTAATTAATAGTTTTCATAACATTTCAGGCCTAAAGAAAGACCTACAATAGGCGGATTTAACTCTTGTATAATGTATGTTAAATCCCAAATCGTATTTGCAATACAGCTAGACCGCATGTAGAATGTATCAATATCCACTAAACAGACCTGTGCCCGACCAGGTACACCAATAGAACTAGATCTGTACATAACATGTTCCCTTCTTATCATTTAAAAGATGGAGGCTGAAGACAGATATTCATGCCTCGGCGAGGAAATTGAACAAATTATCAAAAAAGCAGAAGAACAAATTATTGATGGGGAATATGATGAGAAAAGAGCTACCGAATTTGATAAGAAGTTAATGCAACATTTAAAAGAGAGCTTTTATCGTCCAGGGGTTATTAGTCAGCGATTAATCAATGGTTTTAGAGGTATATTGCAGGTAGGCTATATTAATTTACATGCCTTATGAACCAGAGTGAATAACAAGATTAGTTGGATTCAAATTGTAAATAATTATTTTTTGCGATGAATAGAGTCCTCTACGATACATAATTTATGTATATGTTTGCCTTGTTGTCTAGAATATAGCAATATTTCTGTTATTTATCAAGTCCTATATATATTTCAGAATCCTATAAGTCTTGAAACTCTTTTATGCTGTTTACGAAGTCTCTTTCACAGTATGTATGTCTATAACATGTTTACTACAGAACTCATTAATTCCACAAATTAATAGCCCACCTATTGGTACCAAAGAAACGTGATTTCCCTGCTTCAATGGTTTTGTGAAATAGTTAAACTTCACCAACAAGTGAAGTCTTTTCTCATAAGTGGACCTAGCAACCAGCAACAAGGTTTGGATAACCACTGATCACAAGTTGTGTGGGCGCCTGCTACTTTGCGGCAGTTCTCCGTTTCCTCACACTGATGAAGACCCCTAAGCGCAAGTCGGTTATTGAACTAAGGTGCATCATGCTAGTCCCGATATAGCCAAGTTTTGTTCAGTTCAAAATATTTTCAGGGCTGGTTTTCCAGTTCAAAACATTTTCAGGGCTGGTTTTCCAGTTCAAAACATTTTCAGGGGGCGACGTGAAGTTAGCCTGTTGTTCGTTGTTCGTTGTTCGGTATTCGCGAATAACGAACAAGGAGCCAGTTTGTTGTTCGGTATTCGCGAATAACGAACAACGAGCTGGTTTGTTGTTCGGTATTCACCAGATATGGAATTAGTAATCTAATAAAAAAACTTTTGTAGGGAACACTACGCAGGCGGGTTTTTATGAGCCTAACTGGATAATAAAACTTCAAACTTCTGGGAAATAGATTCTAACAACTTCTCTTTCTATCCGAAGAAAGAGCTGTTAAATATTGGCAAATAACGAACAACGAGCCAGTTTGTTGTTCGGTATTGGCGAATAACGAACAACGAGCTGATTTAATGTTCGGTATTCACCGCATATGGAATTAGTAATATAATAAAGGTACTTTTGTAGGGAACATGCCACAGGCGGGTTTTTATGCGCTTAAATAGACAATAAAACTTCAAACTTCTGGGAAACAGATTCTAAAAACTTCTCTTTCTATCCGAAGAAAGAGCTGTTACATATTGGCGAATAACGAACAACGAGCCAGTTTGTTGTTCGGTATTCGCGAATACCGAACAACGATCTGGTTTGTTGTTCGGTATTCATCAGATGTGGAATTAGTAATCTAATAAAAAAACTTTTGTAGGGAATACGCCGCAGGCGGGTTTTTATGAGCCTAACTGGATAATAAAACTTCAAACTTCTGGGAAATAGATTCTAACAACTTCTCTTTCTATCCGAAGAAAGAGCTGTTACATATTGGCGAATAACGAACAACGAGCCAGTTTGTTGTTCGGTATTGGCGAATAACGAACAACGAGCTGGTTTGTTGTTCGGTATTCACCGTATATGGAATTAGTAATATAATAAAGGTATTTTTGTAGGGAACACGCCACAGGCGGGTTTTTATGAGCTTAAATAGACAATAAAACTTCAAACTTCTGGGAAATAGATTCTAACAACTTCTCTTTCTATCCGAAGAAAGAGCTGTTACATATTGGCGAATAACGAACAACGAGCCAGTTTGTTGTTCGGTATTGGCGAATAACGAACAACGAGCTGGTTTGTTGTTCGGTATTCACCGCATATGGAATTAGTAATATAATAAAGGTACTTTTGTAGGGAACACGCCGCAGGCGGGTTTTTATGAGCTTAAATAGACAATAAAACTTCAAACTTCTGGGAAATAGATTCTAACAACTTCTCTTAAGAAAGAGCTGTAACATATTGGCGAATAACGAACAACGAGCCAGTTTGTTGATCGGTATTGGCGAATAACGAACAACGAGCTGGTTTGTTGTTCGGTATTCACCGCATATGGAATTAGTAATATAATAAAGGTACTTTTGTAGGGAACACGCCACAGGTGGGTTTTTATGAGCTTAAATAGACAATAAAACTTCAAACTTCTGGGAAATAGATTGTAACAACTTCTCTTCGAATCCGAAGAAAGAGCTGTTACATATTGGCGAATAACGAACAACGAGCCAGTTTGTTGTTCGGTATTGGCGAATAACGAACAACGAGCTGGTTTGTTGTTCGGTATTCATCAGATATGGAATTAGTAATCTAATAAAAAAAACTTTTGTAGGGAACACGCCGCAGGCGGGTTTTTATGAGCCTAACTGGATAATAAAACTTCAAACTTCTGGGAAATAGATTCTAACAACTTCTCTGTCTATCCGAAGAAAGAGCAGTTTCATATTGGCGAATAACGAACAACGAGCCAGTTTGCTGTTCGGTATTCGCGAATAACGAACAACGAGCTGGTTTGTTGTTCGGTATTCACCGTATATGGAATTAGTAATATAATAAAGGTACTTTAGGGAACACACCACAGGCGGGTTTTCATGAGCTTAAATAGACAATAAAACTTCAAACTTCTGGGAAATAGATTCTAACAACTTCTCTTTCTATCCGAAGAAAGAGCTGTTACATATTGGCGAATAACGAACAACGAGCCAGTTTGTTGTTCGGTATTCGCGAATAACGAACAACGAGCTGGTTTGTTGTTCGGTATTCACCGTATATGGAATTAGTAATATAATAAAGGTACTTTTGTAGGGAACACGCCACAGGCGGGTTTTTATGAGCTTAAATAGACAATAAAACTTCAAACTTCTGGGAAATAGATTCTAACAACTTCTCTTTCTATCCGAAGAAAGAGCTGTTACATATTGGCGAATAACGAACAACGAGCCAGTTTGTTGTTCGGTATTGGCGAATAACGAACAACGAGCTGGTTTGTTGTTCGGTATTCATCAGATATGGAATTAGTAATCTAATAAAAAAACTTTTGTAGGGAACACGCCACAGGCGGGTTTTTATGAGCCTAACTGGATAATAAAACTTCAAACTTCTGGGAAATAGATTCTAACAACTTCTCTTTCTATCCGAAGAAAGAGCTGTTACATATTGGCGAATAACGAACAACGAGCCAGTTTGTTATTCACCGTATATGGAATTAGTAATATAATAAAGGTACTTTTGTAGGGAACACGCCACAGGCGGGTTTTTATGAGCTTAAATAGACAATAAAACTTCAAACTTCTGGGAAATAGATTCTAACAACTTCTCTTTCTATCCAAAGAAAGAGCTGTTACATATTGGCGAATAACGAACAATGAGCCAGTTTGTTGTTCGGTATTGGCGAATAACGAACAACGAGCTCGTTCGTTGTTCGGTATTCACCGTATATGGAATTGGTAATATAATAAAGGTACTTTTGTAGGGAATACGCCCCAGGTGGGTTTTTATGAGCCTAAATGGATTATAACACTTCGAACTCTTGGGAAATAGATTCTAACAACTTCTCTGTCTATCCGAAGAAAGAGCAGTTTCATATTCGCGAATACCGAACAACGAACAACGAACAACAAGCTAGCTTCACGCCACTTTTTCAGGGCTGGTTTTATTAAAAAATAAAAGATGTTCTCCAAATCCCGACGGAAACACGTTTCTTCGAATCTAGACCAAAATATCAAGAGTTGTTGTTTATTCATACATTTCATTACAATTATCTGCAGAATACCAATCTAATAAACATATCGCGTAATAGCTACCATTTTCTTTCAGTGACAATTACTATAGAAGAATGTAATTGTATCGAAGATATAATACGTTTCCTACATTTAGCCGTTATCTGGATCAATCAATTTCCAGTGACTAATAAGGTAATATCAGTAATTTATCAACACGTCTCAGAGACTGCCCATGAAAACTAATGCCAGGGGAGCATCCAGGGGGTTGTGACTAGCACGGACCAATCACGAGACAAAAAAATAAGTCAGATTACACCATCTCGGCGAATGAAATAGATCCTGAACGGTTTTGGCACATTAAATTCGAAATGTCCTACAGCTATGGTTATCAGCTAGAACTACCTTATAATTGTATAAAAATGTAATTTGATACCGATTACACTAAATTGCGACCGGAATTGATTTGAAAAAAGATGTGCGGAATGATTTTGCCACAAAGTTTCGGAATCGCGTAGTTCGGAATTCGTTCTTAATTTTATCGACTAAATTCATACACTGGACGAAATTTACCGTACGAAAGTTATCATACCCTACACCAACCGAAAGGATATATATACGTGCATCCGTGACTACTGAACCATACAATTCGAAACGCTATAACTCTCAAAATCATCGCTCGAAATCCATGAATTGTCACCCCCCTCAAAAAAATCCTGTATCCGCCACTGAATGCTCGTGGGCATAGGGTCCCAAAAAACAAATTATAACAGAATGGAGATATGCCCTGCTTCTTTGACTGTCATGGCCCCCCGAGTCAAAGTAATGCAGTTCAAGACTTGTAGCCTATCATTTGTGCTCTGGTTGGGCGTGTTAGCTGTCATAAAAACGCACCGGTCATTACATATTGCTATGTGAAATACACTCGTATGGAAGACCAACCAGCTCTTATTCAGTGTTCCTAATTCTTAGTTCTTAAATCGTAGTCCTTAATTCTTATTTCTTCATGTGTTCTCGTATTTCGACATGTGTATACTAAAATTAACTTGTATCTTAAAATCAATATTTTTTGTTTTATTGCGTAAGATGTAACTGGCAGATACAAATTAAGTTCCGTGATACATAAAAGCCCCGGTACTTATTTTATAACCGAAATAGCACAGATAATTGACACAGAGTTGCAGTTTAAGTACAATACCAATTTTGAGATATCTTAGTAACAATTATGATTTCCGTTTGTTTTTTATCTTTTTAGGGCATACGTTTATTAGCGCTATGTAAGGATATTGTTGAATTTGCTGAATCAAATCTTAAAGGTGAAGAAGACACCAACCGGGCATCGTTCATCGTGTGCGATGTAATGGACAACGAATTTTTGACGAAACATACCGCAGATACTTGTAAGCTGGTCCGTTCAAGGATACTTAGAAGACTTAGATTAGTCTCTGCTCGCAGTTGTCGTGTACGTAAATAGCAAATAAGTTTTTTACAACCGAGTACCTCATCAGTGCTAAAATCGGCAGGTTGTAACACAAAAAATGCCTTAGTGTTACCGGTATTTTTTCAGAAATATTTCTATTTCATTCCGAATTAAATCATTTGTTGGTCTGGTCTGTCCTGTCCTGTATGTAAATCTGGCGTATCTATTAAAACGTCTTTGAAGTCTGATTCAAGTAACTGATAGGTATGATACTGTGTTCTGTCATAACCTGTGTGCGCCTTCGTCGTATCTTTTTTTTTGTTCGTCCTGCCCATCCCTGAATCTCAAAATTAAAATTGTTCATCAGATAAAGATATGATAAGCGCATAGTTAACTTACAGAAGATAGGTCATTTGAAACTCAAAATCATAAAGACCTCGTTAGACTGTAATTTAGTATAAATGCTAACAATTTCTTCTGTCAAATATATATATATAAAGATAGTCACCAGAGGAGCCCTTATCTTGTCATGTAATAGTTTAATTTTAAATGTTAATTCCTCTTTCAGAGTAATGCAGATAATGTGATAAAACTTTGCAACAAAGGTAAATAAGAGTATATTCTTCATCCTTCTGATATTTTTAGCTAACGCTTATGCTCGTCCAGGCTACCGGTTTTAATCAATTTCATTCAAGTTTGAAATGAAGTATTTGAGGTATTGGTAGGATGAACGCTATCGACATTCAGCTTTTCGCGACATAAGGTTCAGGCGTTACCTCCGATGGGGGCTACATGTTTTGTGGATTTGTTTGTATTGAAGCCTTACTATACAAAACATGCTAACAAAACATTTACAACAATTTGAAAGCAATAAAATAAAGCGTTTTACTATTCTTTTTAAAGTATACTTGTATCCTTCTCTTGAGAAGTAAAAAATAAGATATATCTTTTAAAAAAAACTTTTTAAGTTAAGTTACTGCAATATGATCTTTTCATAAATTTGGTCTTCAATTTCCCCGCCCCCCGTTTACTTATGTTGTCTCCATTGCTTGAGTTGGGGAGTATACATATTTGCCCACCACCACCACCACCAGCCTTCCGATTCTGAAAAACTTGTAAACACGGTATCTGCTACCTATTTTATATACAGATCTTTTTAAATGTTATACATTTTAAACGACCATTTATTACAGTCATTAATTCAACACCAGTTGATGAAACACTGAGAGAAGTTGATATTGAAATGAAAGTAGAGGCTTTAGAATTACAAGCTCACGCCTTTAAGATGATAAACAAATTAGATCAAGTGATAAAAAAAGCCACAGAAGCTAAAGATCTTACAAAGGTGAGGTTTTTTTCAAGGATTATTTATCGGCGAATTTCAATAATCATTACGTTTAAATATTTTCAAAAAATGTATTCCAATCTGGTAAATATCGCAGGCTAGCGATGGCATCGAGTGTTGATTATGATTTGGATAAGTTAATTAATGTCTAATTAATAATTGAGATAACATTTCAGGCCTAAAGAAAAAACTGCAATATAGGCAGATGTAGCTCTTGCATAATGCATGTTTAATCTTGTGTATTAATATATACAACTGATCTGGAAAGTGATAGAAAGACGTGTAATGATGATACTTCTTTCTGACAGAGTGATGAAACAAAGGATAGACTTCAAAAATGGATTAGAAAGCTGGAAGAAAAGAAACAATTGAATAGTGATGAAACATATAAACGTTATTCTGAAGAATTTGCTAAACTGTATCAGGTATTACAAAAATAAAGTATATATGTAGTGCCACAGAGCATTCTAAGCGTTTTAGGAAACCATAGCTGATTGGCGGGTATATGACAGCATACGCATTGATATTAGCCAATAAAATTCTATTGGAGAACGGTTTTCAAAATAATCTTAACCAACCGTGTATGAAAGCGATGGAGAATGTCTATATATCATTGGTGGCAAAACATAGGTGACAAGAAATAGACTACGAGGAATCAATAAGGTCTGTTATTCTTAAGTGTTTTGCCCGACCGACTTGTCTTTTGTTCTCTTTCCGTGGATACTTCGAGCAAAGCTCTGCTAAACAGAACGAGGTTAGTTTTTAAATAAAAAAAACGTTTCCGTGGCTAGGTAAATGATATCAAAATGTCAAGCCCGTCGCCATTTTTTAGCTAGAAAATAAGATACCGAGCCAAGTCCGATAGAAAATAAGATACCGAGCCAAGTCCGATAAATAGCCAGGACAGGATAAAGACGTGATCTTTAAGGGCTGCAACTCTAGCTCGTTAATCAGATGGAGAAAGATTAGAGATCTTTGAACAATAAATCAAAGAGTTCACGTAATATACTATATATATATTCGTAATAAACATACTGAAGCAAGTGAAACACCATACTGTCACATTACCTCTTGACCTGTAGTCTGTAGACCAGGGGCATCTTAATCCGACCCAGGAATGCACTGTTCTTCTTAAATGCGTTTTTTTCTATTAAGCAGGATACCTCTCAAAGTTTATATCAGATACATAAGTACAAGTAAAAGTCTAATAAACCAAAATATAAAAACAAATGTATTTGGGTTTATTAGAACCTACTCTCTCCGGGGCAGCTAACTTCTGAAAAAGCTACATCCACTGCGAACGCCGAATGGGTCTTCGATTTCTTTATGTACAACTCTCTCTTTAAAGGTTACCAGGAATGCGTCACTAAGTTAATTGGTCTGTTAACTTTATGATAGAAATATGCATGGTATTCATGCCTAATATGCACAGGGATTATTTCCTAATTTGGTCAGCTAGAGATATCTCTATGTTGTAAAAAAGATAATTCTTTTTAATTAATGAATCTTGCCCTCCTATCTAATAAAACGTATTATTAGTTTCAATGACATTTTGAAAATTATTTTTTAGAACAATGGACCAAAACCAATGGTTAAGAAAAGTGGCAAAAAATCAAGAAAAAGTGGTCAACGTACGTAATTTTATATATTAAAAAATTAAAGATAAATTATGTAAGATTTAGACTTTGAAGGTTTGACAAGACGTGTGCAATAATTTCAATGACCGTACTGGTTGTTCGAAACTAAGTCTTTCTCCTCCATTTTTAGATCAAATCAAACAATGGCTGAACCGTTTTAATCTATTTAATATCAGGAAAATCCGATGCCATCGAGATGTGATTATGGCCTGGATAAGTTAATTAATGTCAATTAATAATTTAGAAAACATTTCAACCTAAAGAGAGAGACCTGCAATAGGCATCTTGTCATTGATTCGTTTTATTTTAGTTCAATCTTTTCACTATGACATTTTATTTTGACAAACCTTCATGCATTTTAATATGTTATTACAATGGTTAGTTGAATGATAGAGATATTTCCACTATTAATGATTCCCGTCTCTGACTCCCGTTATGGTAGTGGGTGGTTCTAAAAACTTCCCTTGAGCATGTTTCATATTTGATTACAAAGAGGTCACAGGCCTATAACTCTTGATTTCCAATTCACCAGGCTCCAAGTGGTAGTACACATAGCTTAACATATAATTAAAAAATTTACATTGAAATAAAAGTAAAATCAAACGAAAACTCAGGATTTTACATTGGTAAATAACGTCATGGCCACTTGTTAACAAAAAAACAAGAAAAAACACGTCGCTTCAAAAATGTATTCAGTATTCTTACTTCTTAGTTCCTGATTCTTACTTCTTCATTTGTTATCGTATTTTGACACTTGTATACTCAAATTAACCTTCGTATCTTAAAATCAATATTTGTTTCACAACTCAGACATTAGATTTGTAAGTTTTATCTTTGTTAAAATTAATCGTATGATGATGAAATGTATTTTAGAAAATCAAAACATTACATTTACATTTCACCATAATCACACAACGAAAAACAAATCTCGAACAACAGATTTCCAAATATAAATCTCTAAATATCAATCTTGCAAATCTCTTCAAAGTCATCTAACCTGGGTATTAATTACGACGACAGAGGGCGCTATGGTTCTTTGTGAATACATAGTCATTCTTCCATGTTATGTAAAGATTTATATAACAATTATTAAGCTCTTTATATATTTCTAATTGAATTGTAAACAATTTATTTTTAATATTGTAAATAATTTCGTAGAGGAGATGAATTATATTAAAATCGTTTCAGAGTGATAGAAAGACGTTCATCGAGATTATTTTAATAAATGTTGCATTGGTTATTTTAATGGTCGTGTATGTCATGTATATATTTTCTTTTGTGTTTTGAGTAGGTTATTTTCAAATATATTGATCGGCATAATAAACTATACATATTAATGTATGTTGTTTTAGCATTCATTAATGTCTCATAATGAAACTGCGATCAAACATATTAATGTTCTAATCAGTAACATAGATTGATATTCAATCTATTGTGAACACTTTAAAGCGAGAATTTCATATTTTCGAAGAAAGTCAAAACATAATTATTTCTTTCGCTCAATAGGTCATCAACTCACTATTATACCATCATTGGCATTAGTTCCCCCACCTTCACACCGGAGGTTGTTTCCCCCCCCCCCCCATGCAATAGCTTTCTTCAAACGTTTGAATTTGAAGTTCAAAATGATATTTTTTGCGATTTTCTCGACTCGCAATAGTGAATTATTGGATCAATAGGATTGAACATTCTTTAACAGGGTAGGACTGTCTATAGATACCATCTATTTTAAGGCTTTATTTTAAAGTTACATTATGGGAGATAAGATAACGAGATGGCAGTTCTCACTATAGTAGTTAAAAACTAGATAGTGTAAAGATAGTTTTTCTGAAAATTTCAATCAAATTGATTCACTATTAGCCGAGAAAAAAGCGTTTGAAATATTCACATAGCCTCGGTCATCATTACTCAAATCATTAATATAAACAGCATAGTCTCGATTATCCACTTGATTGATTTAATTATCAATGGCCATTAAGCGGCATATAAGAATTTAATCCGCCATCATCGAAGGCTAGCCTTGACATAAAGAGTTTATTATGGTCTGGATATGTTACCCCTTTAATTAAAAAGTCTACACTGGATCCTAATATTTTTAAAAATTACAGACCTGTCTCTAACTTAAGTTTTATTTCTAAAATATTAGAGAAATGTATTGCTTCTCAGATAAAGGCCCATCTAGATGATAACTGTTTGTATGAACCATTTCAAAGTGCTTATAAACAATTTCACAGCACCGAAACAGCCTTAACCCGGGTTTCAAATGATATTTTGATGGAAATTGATAATAGAAAATGTACATTTTTAATTTTATTGGATCTATCTGCTGCTTTCGACACAGTGGACCATTCCATTCTTCTACGTAGACTACAGTTTAAATTCGGTATTTGTGGCTCTGCATTAAATCTTTTAGAAAGCTATCTTGTGGGTAGAAAACAGTGTATTTTAGTTAATTGTAAATCGTCTTCTGAATCTGTTTTGTCATCTGGGGTTCCCCAGGGTTCAGTTCTTGGACCGATTTTATTTACCCTCTATACGTCGCCATTAGGTGATATTGTTAGAAAATATGGTCTCAGCTTTCACTTGTATGCCGATGATACTCAATTATATATTTCATTTAAACCTAATTGTCCATCCTCTTTCAATTTATCAAAACTGCAACTTGAGAACTGTATTAGTGAAATTAGAAAATGGATGTCAAAGAACTTTCTAAAATTAAATGATGATAAAACTGAATATTTGTTATTAGGCTCAAGACATCACTTAAGGAAATTTGCAGATGATAATCCCCCTGTTGTAATAGGTAATTGTGATATATTTTCATCTGATTCTGCTCGTAATATTGGCGCAATCTTTGATAGTTCTATGCTTATGGGAGCTCAAGTAAATAATATTTGTAAATTGTGCTATTTTAATATTAGAAATATAGGTAAAATACGTAAATTTGTAACTGAAGAGGCCACTAAGTCACTTGTTAATTCTCTTGTCACTTCTCGATTAGATAACTTTAATTCACTTTTAGTTGGTTTACCGTTAAAGCTTATAGATAAATTACAAAAAGTACAGAATACTGCTGCTAGACTTGTTACTTTAACTAAAAAATGTGACCACATAACTCCTGTTTTATACAATTTACACTGGTTACCTGTTAAATATCGAATTGATTTTAAGATTTTGTTGCTTACTTTTAAATGCTTAAATAATCTAGCTCCTGTTTACCTCTCAGATCTTTTAGAACTTTATACACCCGGCCGAACATTACGTACGTCAGATAAACTACTTTTAAAGCCCAAAACTATTCAACTAGTCTCTTATGGTCAGCGCTCTTTTAGTTATCAAGCACCTGTTTTATGGAATAATCTACCATTTAGTTTAAGATGTTGTACATCTCTATATTCTTTTAAAAAACAACTTAAAACACATTTATTTAATCAGGCTTTTAACTGACTCTGTATGCAATCGTTAACATCTTGTTGTTTATTTATGATTACATTGTCACTTTGTAAAGTGCCCCTGAACATGTTATATGAAAGGGTGCATTATAAATATGCTGTAATAATAATAATAATAATAATAATTGATTATTTAGATAACATCTCAGGCCTAAAGAAAGACCTGTAATAAAGCAGATTTTGCTCTTGCATAATGCTATTTTAATATATTTTAAAAATATAAGTTAAAAATATGAAATTGTAAAAACCTGCCAGGGGAAAGATGAACAATTTAACACCTGCAAAGGGAAAATCTATTACGGGATCAGTTTCAAATAGTTTATAAATAGTAACACTAATTATATGTTTGGCAGGTAAAAAGTCAGAACCAAAACCAATTGATGGAAAAACGAATTCGGAGCATATAGATGGCTCGGTTAAGTGCCATATAATATCTGTATCGGGCGTAACATGGAAAATGTACGTACTCGTGTACACGTACACGACCCTTACAAACTTGAAGGAAACTAGGCGGAAACGCAACTTTCGATACAAAGCCCCCCACGACACGACATCACTTTGCACACGAATATATGTTTGTCTCAAAAAGTACTGTGTTGACGAGACATTACGCCCTATTCTATTCCATTTTCTGACGTCACGTGATATATTTTTAGACAGTTTATTCTTTTACGTTGTTTCATTACTTGAAGTTGTTAGACCTCTTACCTTTCAGACCTAAAATTCATTAGTTTAAATATTCAATGCTAGGTATCCTTAAATGAGAATTGGCATAAAAAAGACTTTCTTTTGAACACCAATCTTCTTTCCAGAATCATGGACGGATTGTTCGGATTCGGATTCAAGTTGCAGCTTTTCAGAGTCTGTAACTACAACGTCCAGCTCTCGCAACGAGTTGGGTGGTAGTCAAGATAAACATGAAGATGAAACGACGGAAATTAAAGGTTGTGAGACTCCGCCGCAAACTACTTGGTTTGAAGAAAGTGAAGCTGTTTACAGTGGTAAAAAAGACAAATTGTCAGTTTGCCTTCAGTATGATATTGACGTTAAAGGTGATATGAAAGGTAAACCTCCATCATGGGAACCCTTTTACCCAGAATTGAAGACCTTAACAGCTATAGATGAATGTATTAAAACACAACCAAATAAATACAAGAAGTGTATTATACATATTGAATCAGCACAAATAGCTGTCGCTCGTCCAGTGGATTCGCCAACAGGCAGTGAAATAGAGATTCGTGGACGATCAAAAATAGGACAAACTTTTCACGAGGATGTTGTTTGTGTTGAAATCATAGACGACAATTCCCAGACAGGTTTCAATAGAAATCGTGTTTATGGTAAAGTTGTGCATATATTTGATAGAAATCGACACAAGGGCGTAACTACAACGTCCAGCTCTCGCAACGAGTTGGGTGGTAGTCAAGATAAACATGAAGATGAAACGACGGAAATTAAAGGTTGTGAGACTCCGCCGCAAACTACTTGGTTTGAAGAAAGTGAAGCTGTTTACAGTGGTAAAAAAGACAAATTGTCAGTTTGCCTTCAGTATGATATTGACGTTAAAGGTGATATGAAAGGTAAACCTCCATCATGGGAACCCTTTTACCCAGAATTGAAGACCTTAACAGCTATAGATGAATGTATTAAAACACAACCAAATAAATACAAGAAGTGTATTATACATATTGAATCAGCACAAATAGCTGTCGCTCGTCCAGTGGATTCGCCAACAGGCAGTGAAATAGAGATTCGTGGACGATCAAAAATAGGACAAACTTTTCACGAGGATGTTGTTTGTGTTGAAATCATAGACGACAATTCCCAGACAGGTTTCAATAGAAATCGTGTTTATGGTAAAGTTGTGCATATATTTGATAGAAATCGACACAAGGGCGTAAAGAATCCAGTATTTGTGTGCACCGTTGACGACCACGAAGCCCATCTTATGCGACCTATTTGTAAAACCATTCCAAAAATAAGCACATTTCACAATATGGTTGCAAAAAATTTCCCCAAAATGAAGAACTGGCGCATAGAAATGTACCAGATTGACAACCACAAAGTAAAATTCGAAAAATATTTTAGACTTTCGCCAGACAAACGAAGTGAATATCTCTTTGTTGTAGCTTATATTACCTGGGATTCAAAATTTGCCTACCCTAAAGGTGTAGTTTTAGATGTTATAACAAGTAGTCAGAGTTATGAAACATGTCTAAAAGTTCTTGACATGCAGTATAATATCGATCCTGTATATCCCCTTAATGTTGTAGAAGAAACTAAAAAACTAACAAAAGGCACCATGACTTCTTCGAAAGGTATAGAGCAGGTTATCACCATAGACCCCAAGGGTTCCAAAGACCTGGACGATGCCCTAAATGTCCAACGTATTTCTGATAATGAGTACCTCGTTGGCATCCATATCGCTGACGTTGCTAGTTGGGTGAAAAAGGGTTATTGTATCGATCTAGAAGCGAGAAGACGAGTTGTTAGTTTCTATCCAACGCAGTGGAGGACAATTCATATGATTCCTGAACCACTAAGTCAAAATCATTGTAGCCTCATTGAAGGTGAAAACAGACAGGTCATATCTGTTTACTTTCGATTAAATGCTAAAGGTGAAGAACTTAAAGAACCCTGGATTAAGAAATCTGTTGTTAATTCCGTAAAACAGTTATCGTATCAAGAAGCCCAAGAAATTATTGAAGGAACATGGCAGGAAGAAAGTGAGAAAACACCATCCGTGAAAAGTCAAGTAATTAATTTATTTAAATTATCAAAGTCAGTAAGAAAAGTGCGACTATGTGATAAGATGCTACATGTACCCTACAGTGGCGGAGAGGCAGACGAAGACTGTGTTGAAGCTCACTATTTAGTAGAGGAATTCATGATCATGGCCAATTTCTTTGTTGCTAAACTGTTAATCAAGGAATTCCCCAGTGGTATACCAGTGCGTTATCAGGAAAATCCCGACAATGTATCATTAAGTAAATGGTTCACCCAGTATGAAACTATTGGAAATGTGATTTTAAATCTACAAGGCAATTCATATAGAGGTGTTGATGGACAGCACACTTTATCATTGGCGAAAGCTCGAGGGCTCGACGAAAACTACGTTACTATTCAAAAAGATGTGTGGATACAAATCATAGATGCTATTCAAAACAAAAACTTTGACAAGGCAAGGAGGTTTTTATGCATGGATGAACTGCATCCCGGACATTTCGTTGCCCGGAAGAAGTGGGAGAATATAATGGAAACAGCACAATACACTTGTAGTGCCGAAGAAGGTATAAACTTGAATCATTTTTCATTACAGAAGAAGCCATATACACATTTTACTTCTCCCATCCGCCGTTATGTGGATTTAGTTGTCCATAGATTTATTCATGCCTATCTTGACGGAACCAGTGCGCCATACACAAACGGTGAGATACAAGAACTTTGCATCCATCTGAATGAACGGACAAAAATGCAAAAACAGTACCAAAAGGAAACATCAAAGATTGATTTAGCAATGGATCTACAACGACAGCCGGTTCCGTTTAATGGATACATCAGCCATAGCGATGACGATGGTTTAGAACTTCAGATACCTAAATGGAAATTTTTACCTTTATCAGATACAAAACTCCCATTTCATTTATTAGATGTTTGTGAAAAGCCTGAAGTTAAGCAAGCTCAGTACCGGTATATAAATGGGCACATTACAAAAACTACATGGAAAAAAAGAAGTTACCACACTCTTGAAACTCAAGTTAGTGTTCGCCCTAATCTGAAAATTTACGACAAGCTAGAGTTAGATCCCAACCAGAATTGCGTGTATCTGAAGATTTCAACGTGGGCAACGCTCATTTCTGATGTTGTTGGTTCGTTGAATGTCGAAATAGAGCAACGTAATCGTAATAGACACTGTAAAGATGCTAGGGAAATAGTTGATTCTATGGGATTAGATGGACAAAGACCACTAGTTCGATTTGGAACAGCCGATACTGTAAGCTGTGAAGGGGGAAACAACACAACATTACTTAATTTATGCAGGTTAGTTTGTTTTGTGGTAGTATTGTCACCTATGTGAAAATATTAAAATCAGCAATTCCCTCCCAGTTCATAAATGTATTTCAAACAATTGAAATCAAATTAATATATATTTCCATAACCTTACACAATTATTTTCAAACCTAATCAGATATCATTTTTAATTTTATCTTATTTTCGGCTAAGACTAATAAGAGTATGCTTTATTGTCCTATGTTGCTATTTTATTTTGAAATGGGGCCATCTGAATGTCCGTATAAAGATACATGCATTACTAATTAACGTGCGTCATCTATTTTATTTATTTTGGGATTGATCCAGGTAACACCAGCATCACCTTGTTGCATTTTCTTCCAGATTCAGTTACACTTTTGCACCTGGAAGATTGATTTCAGCAGAGATGTCTTCTGTGATCGAGAAAGGTATACCAACACCAAAAATATCACTACTTCATTTAACTAAGAACTTGAGTTTCTGTTTGACACATAAAGAAAATCCTGTAGCATGTTTGGCCAGATTTGCCCATCAGTCAACATCAGAAGCAACATGGCAAAGCGTAGAAGATTATATTGAAGCTTGGCATGCAGTTTTAGAAATGGAAGCTGCTGTAACCAGTGCAAATAGTGGAGACGAGACAATATTTCTTGAAGAAGTCACAATAGATTTTTTAGATTTACGAAAAGGACGTTTCATGTTAGGGCGACAATTTTGCTTCGATAGGAATATATTTGGTTCAGATTTTGCATCACCAAGAAAAGATACTTCGGTGCCTATATCTGATTTTATGTGCATTCGCTATGCTCCTGAAGGTGATAGAAGGTTTACTTGGGTTGCTCATGGGGTAATGGAGTATGTAGCACGTGATGATGATAGGCTTTATGTGCATTTTAATTTACACAAAAAAGCATCCACATTAATACCAAGGAATGTAATGGACGGAGATGCGAAACGGAGTTTTACTATTGAAATTTTACCAAGATCTCAAACTGACAGGTGAATCTATATTATTTTTCCATTGTCATTCAAATTCTTTGTTTAATGCTAAAAGACACAAATATGTATAGCTATGTTAAAGGGGCAAGTCTTTAGCTCAATATCATACACAGTCGTCGCCATTGGAAACACGACTTATGATATGCGTTGTGGCCCATTTGTGTCCATTTCTAGGTAACGAAGAATAGCGATTTATTCCTTTAAAACTTCCATTTTGTCACCTTCAGTAGGTTGATGTGTGATATCCTCCGCAAAGTAATAGGTATCGAGAGTTTGGACAAGAATTTTAGAGTGAAACAGGAGGAGTTCTTCGGCATACAAAACATGTTCAATTTGAATCTATAAGACTCTGTTGCACCCAGCACCATTCTGCTTGAAAAATGAAATTGCTATGGTTGGGATCATTCTATACGCCCACACCTCCGTCCGCCAATATTTGGCATGTGTACACGATAGACGCAACAGTTCAGCAACAGGATTGAGACTGCGGTCTTAAATGGGAGTGTATCAAATCTGTCATGAAGAGTTGTTGTCATGGAAGGACGAACCCTATCATTATTCAGCGTAGTGTTCTGTGACCATTCATTTCAGGGTCATTAGCTCAGTCCTGACCCCCCCCCCCCCCTACTTTGCCGAAAACCTTGCGAACGCAATAGATTCGACCGATATTCTCAGGCTTGGAAACACGACTGAGATAAGTTTTGCCTTTCGAATAAGCTGCTCCAGGGACATAGCTGCTTTTGTGGGCACATTTCATCACTTTGCGTGGATATCTGTTGAGCTATTAACACTTATCGAGTTATCTTTATTAGTTCAATAGTTACAATTATTCGTAAAAATTAAGAGTGAATCCATGGAAACTGGATTATAAAATTTATAACATGTCACAAGTGATATCATGGCTTTGTGGGTTTTATAAACTGGGTTTAAAGTAATCTCTTAAATTGGAGGGAAAAAACGAAAACACGTCTTTAGGTGTCGGGGTGCTTACATGTTATATTTAATGTAATTAGTTAACAACTGGTTAGCTTATATTGTTTTGAGATTTATTATATTTACAGGCGATTAAAGAATGCACTGCAACTCAAAAAGTTGAACGATGCTCCTTTGGCTAAAGCTATTGCTTTAAATCGTCCTATACCAAGATTAGGTTTGTTATATCTTTATTGCATTCCCCCAACATTAAACCCCAGATACCCCGCTGTCCCCGAATTTTATATACCCTTTCACGTAAACAAATTATCGAAACGATAAACCATATGTCGATACCGAAATCATCCAGTTATTGTATGGAAACACATACTTTTTCTTGCCACCAATACCATAACTGGAAAATGTATTAAATAGCTTGAAACAATCTATCAAATATGATAGATTTGCAAGATTCAGTTGAATCATTAGAAATAAAAACACAATACTACGGTAATAAGGCTGACGGTAAAATAAACCTTTATGGATTGGTTCGTGCTGAATCTTCAAATATATCAACTCTTGTTTTTACCTTTTCGCTAACCGAGATTCAATCAGGCGATTATACTGCCATGGAATAGCCCGCCACCCCCTGCCATGGTTATATTTCGGTTCTTCGAAGAAGTTGAAATAGTTTTTATCGTCACAAATATATGCCATTAACTATTGTAGCACAAATTAGAAATTTCCTCGATTCTGATTGGTCGAAAAGTGTGGTCGAATGGACAATAAACCCCCTCTGAATTATCAAGGCGAATTACTGCGTATAAATATTCCAGTGTACTTTTTTTCATTTTTGTGCTCTATGATCTTCCTCAACTCAAATCTTTATTGGCAAATATCTTCAAGAAATTCTGCACATATGACTATCACACCATTTTCAAACATCATCTTTTATGAAAACACATTTCTGAAATACATAAAACAGTAGAAAATCAGTCCATATATTAATTAAAACCGTTTTCAGGTATCTAAATATATTCGTAACTAGGCTGTCACAGTATGGACAAATTTATTTTCTTTTTTGGTAGGATATAGCTTCACTCACCAATCAATTTTTACTTAATCAGGTGGATTTTTTTTTATTAAATCACGGTTTGATCAAAGTCTGGCTAACATGATCTACCTAATAATAAGTCATTTGTCACAAGAAACCGCTTAAAAATACAATGAGGGGGTCGAAAATAGCAGCTGAATATCTAAACATGCCAAAATTGACATTTGTTGACAACACGCCAGAAGAGTATACATAGCAACCACTTGAAATGTTAGGCTAGCCGCCAATGTCATGGTTTTATACGGTATTTTTGAGGATGTAAGTACGAAATGCAATTGTTTGAACACGAACAAGCTGCTGGGTTGTGATAAAAGTCTGCAAATGAAATAATAAAGACTGAAAACTTACATGAAACTCACGAAGCGAAGAAACCTTTGTTGCCAAGAGTTACCTCTCTTTTAGTCTCGGATAGCAGGCCGGAATTATTTCTACCGTTCTTTTAAAAAAATCTTCAAACGTTAGAAAAATTTTATATCGATATCCGAATAACATTTTCTTTCATAATTCATTTACTAAACACTCGAGTATCCAGAATTTTAAATTTGAAGGAAAGCCAGGACGGCCTAAATCTGTGTTGAGAATACTTTTAAAAATGAACGCAAGCACGTGGGCAAATAACGGCTTTTTGAAATAGGTGTAAAAATGTTTCCTAAATAGTTCCTAAGAAAATCCCTAAATATTTGAGCTACAATATCGATAAACACGTTCCTCTTACGTATTTATCGGAGGTTTATTGTCCATTTAACCATACTTGAATTATCCATTAGAACAACTCGACGCTATCGCGTCTCGTGTTCTAATGATTCAAGCGTGGTTAAATGGACAATAAAACCCCTCTAAATACGTAACAGGAAGTGTTTATCTCCTAATTAGACTTGATCATTTACTGTTTCTCATCTTTATATTTTATTGTTGTAGATGGCGATCATTTTCGCCTAGGCAATATGGCAGAGCGTGATATTTCAGAAAAACTACTAGAGAAACAATTACCAGGAAATAATAAAGGTCAGCACGAGGCTATTGACAAAGCTTTGACGTCATCGTTTACTTTAATACAAGGTCCCCCAGGTAAATATTTATGAAACAATTTAGCAGTGGTTGTATACTTTGCACTTGACTGATGATACTCTCGGTCACCTAATACCTCCTCGTCATCAAAGTACGGAGGGTCTGGGTATATGTATGTACATAAACTGATTTACATTCAATAGTTTCTACTCGGTAATGTCTGGGAATTCTAGTCTACACGGGTATACGGCCACAGATCACTAATTATTTCCCCATTGACTTCAATGTTAATTCTCGTCTCTTAGATCGGCTGTAACTTTTCCCCAAATATTCGTTGGGTAGAACGCTTTCTGCCACAGATGGAGCAACATGTGGCAAACTCTGGCCCAAAAGCATGTATGAGGTTCACCATGAAAAACTTGAGATACACAAGCTGGAAGTAGAGACAGCTAACCAGGCAATTTTCGGCCCCCCCCTTTCAACGTAAGCAACCTCACAACTCTTGTATCCTTCCGCCTCAAAATCATGAATATTCACCAAAACCTTGCAGAAAATGTATTTCCAAACCCTTTTCTTCCATTCTACACCAAAAAGTAAACAAAAATCACCATGCAAAAGGGGGAAAAGGGGAAAGGGAGAGAAAGACTAAAAATAACTTGGCCCTACAATTTGTGGGTACCGGCGTAGAAATATTTAGTGATCTGTGTCCTATATAGGGGTGAAACTCCAGGTATCACCAAAATGCCCTTTTTATATGCTTCCCATATGTTCTGGCAACGCACCGGTGAAAGAAAATCAAAATCAAAGAATAACTGCAAAAATGATGGCCCTTTAAGTATACAAGCTGCTTTATGTACAGCAGTGCATCTCAGGTCCCTGGGCCTTTTGTGCTAAAATTTAAAAATCTTTCTTATTAAAGGCAGTATTTGAGTTTTGTGAAAAAATACGACAAGTTACAAACAAATTACACAGAAAACACTCATAATCTGGATTTTTTTTCAAAAATATATTTTTTTACTGTCATGTCATAAAAAATGTACAGAATTTACATGTAGCATCTTTCAAAAAACCAATAATTTTCCACTTTTTTAGATAGCCAGAGTGGCAAGTAATATATTTTTGGAAACCCTGGACAATATGCAAACAGAAAAATCACAAAACTGTTGCAATGATTGAAATTATAAAGGTCTGTACTGAAACATGTAACCCCACCCCCTAAAAATGTCAATGACTGAATCAATCTTATCTTTGGTTGCAAAGCTAACATCACCAAAAGAATCTGTCTAACAGATATGATTTACCATCCCTGGCTAATATATGAACATAAAAACTAAAATAGGTGCAATAAATGTGAATTATGGTTAAAATAGGCCTTGCTGAAAGAAAAAAATGCCATAAATGGCCTATGTCCACCCCTCTCTAACAAAAGGGTCACAGAATACACAATTTTTACAAATTTGGAAATAGTTCAATGTTATCAATATCTCAAAGCTCAGAGGCACCATACAAATCTTTATTGCAATTCTGGTGCTGAATCAAGATGTCTGGACCTTTACATCAATTGCCTGAAAAAATGAAGTCAAAATGGTAGTTATAACAGAGTTGACATCATAAAAGAGGCCTGAAAAGGATCAGAATTAACATTTTACTGTTCTATAAGTAACATAAATGCAACAAACACCACAAATCCTAGATTTCGATAAGAAAATATTGACCATTAAGCTGACATTTACACATCTACACCAGTTTTGTATCAGGGTATGGTCTTATTGGCCTGACATGTCTCAGGGTTCTAAGTTTGCCTTTAAACAAAAAAGATTAGAAATCCTTGAAATGTACAAAATAACCATTTATTGGTGTAAAATAACATTCATAACTGTAATTCAACAACAAATTCCAATTATTATCATTTAATTGTCAACACAGGTGCAATTAAAACTCTCAAAACACATTAATAAAAAGGGTGGGGTGGGGCATTTATAGCCTCTGTAAACAGAATGGTGGGGTGAAAAATGTCTATAAAGACTGGGATATTGCTTCCTTCACGAAGGAAATGCAAGAATTTAATGTTTCAAAGAAGAAAAAAATGCTTTTTTTGGCTAAATTGGTGGCCAAATTGAGCCAACCCCTGTTTTGAACATTTTGTATAAACCCATCTGCTGTATATTATTAACTCAGTGTTGCCAATTTTCAATTTTCTGTAGGAAAACTGCAGCTATTTCTAAACCTGACAAACTTATAGATCCCATCTAACTTACAATAGCAATGAAAATAAGGGGCATTTTTAGAAATTTTGACTAATTTGAGTAGGCATGAAGGCATTAATTTCTACATCGAAATGGGCGAATTTGCAGATTTTTTGGGAATATTCCTGATTTTTAGACAAAATTAGGTGAAATTACAATGTTGTTCACTTTATCTATGCTTTCTGAGGCTGAATACACCAAAATTGGACATAGAAATATTTTTCTTACTGCTAGAAATTAAATAAAAACTGAAAATTGAGAAATTTGCAGTGAAATCACAATTTTTCTCCAAACTTTGATTTTTTTTTTTTAAATTTAATTTTTTTTTTAGTTTTTCTGTAGTCAAAATACTTTATACATATTTTTTGACAATTTAGTCATCATATTTTCAAAACTAAGGCCTATCAGTCACAGCCTTGTCATACACAGACAGGCCACAGATCACTAATTATTTCCCCATTGACTTCAATGTTAATTCTCGTCTCTTAGATCGGCTGTAACTTTTCCCCAAATATTCGTTGGGTAGAACGCTTTCTGCCACAGATGGAGCAACATGTGGCAAACTCTGGCCCAAAAGCATGTATGAGGTTCACCATGAAAAACTTGAGATACACAAGCTGGAAGTAGAGACAGCTAACCAGGCAATTTTCGGCCCCCCCTTTCAACGTAAGCAACCTCACAACTCTTGTATCCTTCCGCCTCAAAATCATGAATATTCACCAAAACCTGGCAGAAAATGTATTTCCAAACCCTTTTCTTCCATTCTACACCAAAAAGTAAACAAAAATCACCATGCAAAAGGGGGAAAAGGGGAAAGGGAGAGAAAGACTAAAAATAACTTGGCCCTACAATTAGAAATATTTAGTGATCTGTGTCCATACTCATTGGGGATGCTCGATTCACAGTCCAGAACGTCCCGAATTGACAGAATTGCAATCGAGTGACACGGAATTGAGTCCTGTCACAGTTCTGCCAGTCCCGACAGCTGAGGTGGTGCGAGTGGAATCGTGACGTATTTTAGGTAACAAATATCTTTCAGCTGCCATGATTGGTTGAAATATTTTTTATGCAGTCGGCACATGCGTTGTACTCCGAAATTATACTTTTCACTCGATTGACACTATTTTCGGAATTGAGAGAATTTAATTCCGGAACGTTCAATCGAGTACGCCCTATATGAATTATGTTTAACCTCGTTCATCGAGTCGCTTCAATAAGTAGCATTCTTTGGTGTTCCAGTCTGCATAGGTGTATTCTCTACTGGCATCTGTTTGGCTTCGTTCATCGAGTTGCGTCATTACAAATGGCGCTCAAAAGCATTCTGGTACATTCACTGTCTTAAATATTGGATATCAGAAGCGCATCTTTTCATGGTAAGTTAACAACACCAAAATCAATGTGAATTGAAATTGACCACAATCTGATTAAAATACAGATCTATATTTCGTTTCGATCTTCTATACTTTCGATGGCCTACACTACATGAAGTTCTGACCGGTTGTTTTGATTGGTCACGTCAGAAGTCATACGAGCGGCTTTTGGTCTATGACGTCAGGTATTTGATTAACCAATCAGTATTGATATTACAAGTGGATTATCTACAATTCCGTGAAAAACACGCCTAATGCTCGCCGTAACCGAGAAAGGAAATCACGCCGGAAAATTCAGATGCCCTTTCTCTGTTAACTAATCGAACACGGGACCCCATATTAGCGAGTCAGTGTCCTACTCAATCAAGCCAATAAGATAAAGGGGTATAATAATAAAGCTTGTTGTGGTTTCATCTCGGTTTTTTGAGAACATCCCATTATTCTACTTCCGGTTGTATTCATCAGCTTCTGAAGTCACGTCCGCCTCCAATGCCCCAAGCCCAAGTTCCGTCTTGTGTTCATTAACAACCTTATAAGTATTTAACAACCAATTACAAGGCATAATGCATATATATTATTAGCCTTCATTAAACGGACAATCACATAGTATTATAAAATATGACCTCGTTAATGCACGTGCGATATATTAAGAACAATTATAGGACTTACAAGGCCGTGTCATATGTCCTAATCTCCAAAATGAAAGCTTCAATACCCAGTGAACTGGTTATCAAAAAAGCAACACAGACACCTTAAGCGAAGATGTTTATGATACCAATTCACGATTTGTGATGTACAATGCACGGCTGAAGCTGCATACTTCACCTTTCTCCAAAGAAAATGTCCGCCGATAGGTTTTAATTACTGGTATATAATGCAAAATCTACTGAAATTTGTATGCTTTCGTTCCTTGGGTTAAATAATATACTAATCTTGGGATCTACATTGTTTATGGATTGCCAGTGTGTTTATTGTCATCCATGGTTTGTTCTTTTAGGAACTGGTAAAACCTATACTGGAATTAAACTGGCCTACCTGTTTGCCAAAATAAATAAAATCAGGGAAATAGAAAAAACTGGAGAAAAATCAAAGGCTGATGAAGATGAGAAAAAGAGCCAGAAACATCAAGTTCTTTATTGTGGTCCATCAAATAAAGCAGTTGATGTCGTTGCTAGTAAGTGTAAAACATCATTACATGTATCAAACTGTATTGTTGGCCAGAAGAAATAGAGTTGACGATCATACACAATCACAAGTACTTTTATCAAAAAAGGTTTTGGCTGTTTCTGATTAAACAATCATAATTTTTCGTACAAGGCAGCCCATTCACCATGAAAATTAAATTTACAAAACAAAACTGTCTTAACCATGAGATATTATGTTTCTTCTTTATCAGAAATAGATTTGACTTGTTGTGGAACTGCACAAGACAACTTTTTTTCATCAGGGTATGGTAATAACCTTACCACGATACTGTCAGACATCTTTGTGTGTTCCCCCCACCAGAATAGTATTCATATTTTACTCTATAGAATATCTCTAGATCTACCCATTGTGCATCTGTTTGAAAAGAAAACAGATTTTAAACCCGTGCATCTTCCAACAAGATTCACTGATATATGAAAACTCCCCCCTTCAAATTATATTGCAGTGCTAATCGTATGTCGTTTCTCGTTTAAGGAAATTTAAAGAATAAACTTGGTAAAATTTGCCCGAAAATAATTAGAATATACGGATCAGTGATAAAGAATGAAGATTTCCCTATTCCGGGGCAATACATATCCAAATCAGCAGTAAATCGGCAGGGTCGGTGTCCTAAAGACCTGTACGACATTTCACTTCACCATGTCATAAGGCAACCTGGTAAGCCATATGCAAATAAAATCCGAAAATTCGACGAGATATTTAGAAAGGAGAGAGAAAAGCCAGACTCTCAAGGTATTTCTGCTAAAATTATCCGTAGTTACAACAAACTTGTAAGTGAAGCCGAGAGACATGAACTTCCAAATTATGATGTCATTCTGTGCACAGCTGCTATTGCCGGAAGTCAAAAATATACCTCGGCAACAAATATCTTTCAGTGTATTATTGATGAATGTGGTATGTGTACAGAACCAGAGAGTATGCTTCCTATTATAGAAACAAAAGCTAAACAAGTTGTTCTTATAGGAGATCACAAACAACTCCGTCCTATTGTATTATGTTCTGAAGCAGCTAAACTGGGTTTAGAGAGATCTCTGTTTGAGAGGTATGCAGAAAGGGCTGTTTTTCTTAACAGACAGTATCGAATGGTATGTACTTTATTTTATTGCCCAGTTTGTTTTGTTGTGGTAGCCAGCCCCGTCCACACGCCCACACACTAACTGGATGATTTTATAAAAATTCTAGGGTAATTCCCCAGATCACAAGTTAAATTTCAGAACACGATCCGAAGGTGAGATGGCCAAGAATGTCGTACTTCGAGCTCTAGCTGCTGGTAGCTCGCCTCAGACTTACAGTCGTGGTTTCGGTCCCTGGTGTGGCGTATAGGGAAATGTGGGCACCTTCTTAACCTGGTCGGTTTCCTCCGGTTTCTTTCCACAAGGAAAGATCCGTGTGCGTGGCCTGAATATATCAAAATAAGGATACCTGTCTGAGATAGTATCCTCGGTAAAAGCGGGAGTTGCCATCCATCTGTCTCGACATTGTTTTGTATGTTATAACTGTATGTGTGTAGTTACTGGTATTTCTGGGGTTTTGTTCACAGCATCCAAGTATATGTGAATTTCCATCAACACAGTTTTATGATGGCAAACTGGAGACGGGTTTCTCATTATCATGGACAATTGACCACCCATTAGGATTTTTGCCAGTAAATACGTTTATGATGTTTTACCATGTTGAAGGAGTTGAAGAATCTCTAACTGTTCATACTGACGAAGGCCATGAAAAGTCCAAGTCGAATACAGCAGAAGCTGATAAAGTGGTAAATAACATAATAAATATTTTCATAATTCTTTATAAATCTGCCAAATCTCACACCTATATCTTTCCAGTTCCCCTTTCCGAAGCCTTCATGTGGATTTATGCTTCTAAAATATCATTTCTATATCTTTAGTAAAGAAAATTTCTCTCAAATTCAAATTATCCAGAACAAGCTAATCTAATAACTACTTAATTCAGATTTTATGTTTAATTTATTTAATACTGTTTAATGGGGTTGGTTCAAAGTATAAAATGATTACTGCAACTACTAGTAAATACTATTTAGAAAGGCAAAAACAAAGACACCCCCCCCCCCCCCCAAAAAAAAAAAAAAAAAAAAAAAAACTAAGCCAAAGAAGGTGACAAACTTAGAATATTGTGAGCTAAAATGGTATATTTATTGCAGATTGATTTATTTTTACACATGGTAAGAAAAGAAGGTTGTCGTCCTAAATCTATCAACATTATGACCCAATACAAATCACAAATGTCACTTCTTCAAAAACGTCTAAAGGAGCTAAAGTTTGACGTAACGGTGAACACGGTTGTGGCCAGTCAAGGTAAATAGATAATTGATAATGGTTGTGTATCCACGTCGAACCTGTTCATTCGTCCATCGTTCGTTTATTGATAACTCATTTAAGTACATATTAACGTGAGAAATCTGATATTTTATCGAAAAATGCAAATGGCGCATCGGGACTTTTATTACAACCAACCATAGTCTAAACTTGAGTCATGATTTTCAAGGATGTGGCAGGGGGGTTATAAAGGGGGCATTTTACACCAACCCTAGAGACATTTGTATTTTGCAGGGATTGAAATTTAGATTTTGTCGATCAAAAGTCTTAATCAATGGGGAGCCCAAAACGGCATGATTGGTGGGAGGCCTCATCTTGGAAGGACGCCCATACATGCCGAGATTGGTGACTCGCAAACCACGACATCATGGGCACCCATAATACAATTGGCGGGGTGCCAATAATGCTGAGTGAGGATGGTTAGGCAGCAGCGAATGAATTGTGCCCCCAAAACTGCGTGCTATCTTTAAATTCATACAAGTCGCACTATAACCCGATTGCAAACTTTTTGTTCTTCTTATAAATTATTACAGGTACGTGAAAGTCGTTCTTCTTCCTTCAAATTTTGTTAGCCCTATTTTCCAAAAATTTCTTTGGGAGAGCACCACGGTGTAGGTACATCGGCGCCCCAGAAGTTCCATCGGTGCCCCCAAAAGCCCTTGACGCCCCCACACCCCTTTCGCCCAATGATTTTGGACAAGCTACAGGCCTGTTACATTATTTTGAAGGTGGTGAATGGGATTACGCCATTCTGAGCACGGTTAGATCCCAGCCGAAATTTAACATTGAACCACGTCCAACATTAGGATGGAAAATACAAAACCTGGGTTTTGTTGCTGATCAAAACCAAACTAATGTAGCCTTGACCAGAGCCAGAAAAGGATTATTTATAATAGGTAAGTAATTCATTATTCTTTATATGAACTTAAAAGAGTTTGAGCCTTAAAGTCATGAGGTGAAACTCGACAATCAGTTTCACACCGGTAATGCAAAAGCCTTCTTTTAAATATGACTGACCTTTAAGTTCATGTGCATTATAGGTCTACGTGTGACGTCACACCATACGGCCTCGATAGCACGTACATTGTTCACATCTGACGTAGTAACACAAACTAATCCTGGCAGAATTGGTGCCCTTTTCTCATTTTGCGCCTTCGCGTATTATTTTATGTACCCATTAACACTTAATAGAAAATATGTTTTATCCAGAACGACTTCATAATACTTCCAACACATTTATTTATTTATATTTTTTTTTAATAATTTCAAAAATCATTTTAGGATTTCCTTTGCAGGGTAAATGCATGTTCCTCAAGCAACTTCCGCGAGTTTTACAACATCTAACCGTTGTTTCAATACTCAGCAATTCCCGAACTTTTGCACCCGTTGTGTTTACACGTGACTAATTAGCATCGTCCAATATACAAACATGGCGGCCTCCATAGTTTTCAGCATTCTCGACAACACACTGTAGCAATATACAAACATGGCGGCCTCCATAGGTTTCAGCATTCTCCACACAAGTCTGTTTGGGAGATAGGGTTCACAGCCGTTGAAATTTTTTTTTCAATTGAGAAACTCACGGAAAACCAGCAACCTTGACATCGATCTATCTTTGAACTTTGCAACTCGATTGTCACACGTAGACATTTTAGCTAGAAGCGTGGGACTTGGTATTCACGATGACCGATAAATCTGATAGGCTCACAAGCTGGGCTTGTACCCAAATGGAACTTAGTGGCGAAATATGCAGGGTATTACGTGAAGGGCTTGATAAGATGTACGCAGTTAAGGCGAGATCAGGCCTTCTATTGAAGATGGGAAAAGTTGTAATATTGAGAGGAAAGTAATTCGCTCCAATGTCACCCCTCTTAAAAAAAATAGTAGCGGCCAAGCGAATACTTACTGCTGATTACTTTGGAAATAAAACCTTTTATTTTCCAAAACTAATATCTGTCAATAGTTTTGGGTACAAAGATAAAAATAGTTTCTCCTTCGCCGGTATAACAGTGATTAAAAATTATTGTCGTTGATAAATGATAGAATTTTAAACTTTTAGGCAATAAGCATCTACTCCGCTGTGATGAAGTTTGGAAAAACCTATTAGATGATTATGCAGATAAAGGGTGTGTAAGTAATGCTGCAGATATTCCAAGAGCTACAATTAACAGACCACCATTACAATATAGCAAGAATAACAATAGGGTATTAAAACGATAATCATCCCATTAGTATAGTAAAAGCTATACAATGAAGGTATACATTGATCATCTATATTTTCTTAACATTTTTTAAAATCAAATATTCTGGGATTGTGAGTTTTTCCGATTTGTTGGATTTTGGTATACATGTACATTTTTATACGCCCACATTTTCATGTGGACGTATTATGTCGTCGCCCCTGTCCGTCCGTCCGTCCGTCGGTCCGTCCGTCCGTCCGTCCGTCCACAATTGTTTGTGGACTCTCTACAGGTCACAATTCTTACCCGATTTTGACAAAACTTGAAATATAGGTTTATCCCCAAAAGATCTCGGCTGCTTTCGATATTGGCATGTATCGGATCAAAACTTCATGGATTATAGCCCCTGATTGTACGAAAAATCACGTTTTTAGCTTGTGGACCCTATAGAGGTCACAATTTTGAACCAATTGACATGAAACTTGACATGCATGTTTATAACCCCAAAATCTTGGTTCCTTTCGATATTTGCACCCATCGGATTGTAACTTCTTGAATTATGGCCCCTGATTGTCCGAAAAATCGCCCTTTTTAGCTTGTGGTTCCTCTGGAGGTCAAAATTATTATCCGATTTAAAAAACCGTTTGATTATATCACCGTAACATGGTAATGAAGGCTGAGTTCAAATTTCGTGAAAATCGGACCAAAATTGACAAACAAAATGGCCGCCGTTTGTACGTGAATAGTGTGAAAATATGTTATATCAAGGTTGTGGACCCTATAGAGGTCACAATTTTGAACCGATTTTGATGAAACTGACATGTATGTTTATAACCCAAAGATCTTGGTTCCTTTTGATATTTGCGCCCATCGGATCGTAACTTCCTGAATTATGGCCCCTGATTGTCCGAAAAATCGCCCTTTTTAGCTTGTGGTGCCTCTGAAGGTCAAAATTATTATCCGATTTAAAAAAAACGTTTGATTGTATCATCGTTACATGGTAATGAAGGTTGAGGTCAAATTTCGTGAAAATCAGACCAAAATTGACAAAAAAAATGGCCGCCGTTTGTACACGAATAGTGTGAAAATATGTTATATCAAGATTGTGGACCCTATAGAGGTCACAATTTTGAACCGATTTTGATGAAACTTGACATGTATGTTTATAACCCAAAGATCATAGTTCCTTTCGATATTTGCACCCATCGGATCGTAACTTCCTGAATTATGGCCCCTGATTGTCCGAAAAATTGCCCTTTTTAGCTTGTGGTCCCTCTGGAGGTCAAAATTATTATTCGATTTAAAAAATCATTTAATTATATCACCGTTACATGGTAATGAAGGCTGAACATGAATTTCGTGAAAATCGGACCCAAATTGACAGACAAAATGGCTCCCGTTTGTACGCGATTAGTGTGAAAATATGTTATATCAAGGTTGTGGACCCTATAGAGGTCACAATTTTGAACCGATTTTGATGAAACTTGACATGCATGTTTATAACCCGAAGATCTTGGTTCCTTTCGATATTTGCGCCCATTGATTCGTAACTTCCTGAATTATGGCCCCTGATTGTACGAAAAATCACCCTTTTTAGCTTGTGGTCCCACTGGAGGTCAAAATTATTATCCGATTTAAAAAACCGTTTGATTATATCACTGTTACATGGTAATGAAGATTGAGTTGAAATTTTCTGAAAATCGGACCAAAATTGACTGAAAAAATGGCCGCCGCTTGAACGGTGTAAAAATATGGTATATCAAGGTTGTGAACCCTGTAGAGGTCACAATCTTCATTCAATTTTGATGAAACTTGAAACACATGTTTACAACTTAACAATCTTAGTTCCTTTCGATATTTGTGCATATCAGATTGTAACTTCCTGAATTATGGCCACTGATAGTACGAAAAATGACCTTTTTTTTAGCTTGTGGTCCCTCTGGGGTCAGAATTATTATCCCATTTAAAAAAACGTTTGATTATATCACCGTTACATCGTAATGAAGGTTGAGGTCGAATTTCGTGAAAATCGAACCAAAATTGACAGCTGTTCTTGGCAGGCCATCCATCCTTCATCACTAACAAGGGGAAACCACGCCAGAAAAACCTAGATGAACTTTGTCACCCAATGCAGGGATCAAACACCCAACCTCAAGGCTACCAAGCCAGCATCTTACCCACTTAGCAACATGATCCCCAGTCGAATTTGAAGCCTACTGAAATGCACCTTTATAACCCAAAGATCTTAATTCATTTCGATATTTGCACATATGAAATTCTAACTTAATGATGTAGGAAAAATCACTTTCGGTATTGCTTGTTCTCTATCAATCTCTCGAAAATGTGGGCGGATCCTGCATGGCAGTGGCAGCCTATCTTTATACGGCCACGGGGGGTACATTATATTCTAAGCACCCTTCCCTTCCGTCGGTCCGTTCCGATTTATCGTCTGCTTACTTTACAGACTACTATCTTTATTATATTTGTTTGTGTGCCAATATCATTATGAGAATTATTGCTATCGAATTTGGTGACGCTCCGATGGTATTTCTCCGAAATATGGATTCGGACTTGGCATGAATTTATTTTGTGTGTCAATATTAAGAAAATGACCCAGTTATGTGATATGCGATTTTAATGCAGTTTAATTTTCGTAAACATATACATTAATTTATACATTAATACATTCCAGTGTTTTATAATTAGCATGATTCAATATTTATATTAAAATGTTAGCTGGCAACGATATTGGAATCTTGCAGACACAAATAAACTTCATCACATCACGCCTCTCTTAGAACAAGCAGGAGAGAAGAAGTTGTTTTGTGTCGCTCTCGTATAGATCATATTTTTTTTAAATTCAACTTTTCACGTTAAAGCGAGAGCCTCAACCAGAATGTGTTTGCTGTCGTGTTCCTTTGACAGTAAAACACATCTTGATTGGGTGCAATCATATCAAGTCCATAAGATCTAAATATCACCGTTGCCACTCAGTACGTCAGCTCTTTGTTCAACCGGAGCTACTTAATAATTTTTCATAAATAGTAATTGTATATATTTCATCATGAGTTATGTTTTAGATATTTATATATGTAAAAGATTTAATAATTGTTTTTAATTATATTTTCTGTGATATCTATTTTTATTTACATATATAAGTACATCACTGTGATATTCTTTTATTTTATCTCGTTTAATTCACCATATGTTTGGCGCCATATAGCGCGGTTGGAGCTGACTTGCCATTTATGGGGCTGTCACACATTGACGTATAGCATCAGCGTATGAGAAATTTAACACACACGCTCGTGTACGTTGAATACGTTATGGGTACGTTTTTAACAAGCTTCGAGAACGCTGAAATGCGATGGTATAAGTTGTAAACACCGAACGTGGCCCAAAATTTTTGCATGCATAAAATTTTCAGCGTATGCCAACGTATTGCTTACACGTTAGGCGTGAGTTAGAAGTGCGCGACAGGTAAGTTATGCACGCGTTCACGCACGTTACATGTAAGTTACTCATAAGTTGACATACGTCGGCTACCAGCAGGGCAATTGAGCAGCGTATGCGTAACTTATTTCTAACCTATAGGCAACGTCCGTATAACTTACTGAACGTATGAAATAATTATGCAACACACTGGCATACGCTAAAGCTGAATATGAAAATCAAGAGGACGCATACATAACGTACTTCTAACGCACTGAACGAATTTATAACTTATGTTTAACGTATGAGTAACTTATTCATAACTTATCTCCAGCGTAAACATAATTTATACAAGCATATGCCAGCGTGTGCCAAGAGAAATTTTAGCGCTCTTGACTCGTGCAGAACGTGTTGGAGCATACTTCGACGACCACGTGATGTCAGATATAAAATCTGAGGTATTCTAAAACCACAAGTCATTACTTAAGTGGGTGTCGATCGCTCAACATGCCTCCAAAAAAAACAAGGAAAGTTGCAGGAAGGGGCCGACCCAAGCAATCTTCATGCTTGCCGCCTCCACGCCCACCCTCGTCCCCATCTTCATCTGACCACCATTCTGACGTGGATAGCCAATATAATCGCCCCCGTGCAGGATCCAATGCCACAGTAGTATCTGTGGCGGTATCTGAGCCCTTGACGTCCTCTCAAGCCCCTAACAACAAGTTCAAGCGGGCCAAGAAGTCTCAATATAGCTTAGACGCTGAGGAGAAGTCAATGCTTCATTTCCTGCAGGAGAACCCTATGCTCTGGGACATAAAACTCACAGACTTTAGGATGACAGGAAAGAAGAACAAGCTGTGGGAGGACCAAGGGGGGAAGTTGGACAAGACAGCTGATTATCTGAAAGGCTGGTTTAAGTCTCTCAGGGACAACTACACACGCCTCCACAAAAAGAAAAGTGGAGATGGGGTCCCCGACCTGACAGAGAGGGAGCAGTGGGTGAAGGACAACTTCAGCTTCTTGAAAGCTGCAACAAGACACCGGCCTGAACCTGTGAATAGTGTAAGTATGCTACATTTGTTATTAAACAAGAACACAGTTTAGTTTTGACAATGGTCTTCCACTTGTATAATGGTCTTCCACTTGTCTTCCTGTTAAAAGTAGAGGAAAAACACATTCAACGAAATTCATAAGAGACAAGGGAAACAAGTTTAGTGCAACCCAAACCTTTAAAAAATAAGCACAGACAAATGAATAAAAACAAAATCACAATACATAAAAAGTGAAATATGATGATCCATGAGCAACACCGACTCCGCCGCCCAAAACTGGGAGTTAGGGAGCAACCATGTGATTTTTAGATGTGAAGGGGGTGGGGGTCTGAAATTTGGCAAATAATATTATTAATAATAATAATCCGATTCTTCACTCTCATAAGTAAGGACCAGTTGCGTGATGACAATTTAAAATCTAAGACATAATTCATCCAGTCTCTAATTTTGTGTTGATTTAAATATGGGTAACATTATATGTGCTTATTTCATCGGAAACAATGCCTTTAATTTAAAACAAAATTCTAATATGACGTAAAAGGCTATCTAAATTACCTCGTTGGAAAAAACAATGACCGGAATAGCAAAGTAAGCGCATGTAACCGGTGTGTTACTGTTATTTTCCAACGAGGTATTACTACACGTTATATTATAATATCATTTTTTCGTGCGTTTAATTTACTTATTTTATTTTTTTTTCTACAGGTAAAGGTCGTTACTGAAGCTCACCCCGGAAACCTGATCGCCGCAGAGGCTGCCTGTGAGGAGTTGGCCGATACTGATGCTCACGATAGGACCCCCTTCCCTACCATATCTAGCAGCACAGTACGCATGGACAAGAAGGCCCGGGATGAAGACATTCTCCAGTCTCTCCAGAAAAGAGTGCAACAATCCGGGGAGTTACTGAAATCCCTCAGCCAGCCACAGCCAATCAATGAGTGCACAGCATTTGCGAATTACGTCCGTGATAGCCTTCTTGTGATGAATAAACGCAAGTTTAAGAAGGTGAGGTCGGCTATTAACAAAGTCCTTACCCAAGCTATGGACGAGGACAGTGAAAATGAGGTAGAATCCCGGACATTCTCCAATGTGCGATCCAACATACCTCCTCCAGTACGTCCTGTCACAACGACAGCTTACGTAAGCCCGTCCCGATCTGAGATGTACCAACCGCCACCACACATGTGGAGGCACAACTCACCACAAGCTTCAGTTTGGACCTCAGCCACCCAAGAATACTTGGGCCAGTATATTCAGCAGCCATTGCAGCCTCATCAGCAGCCTCCTCTACAGCAGGAGCTAAACATGATGGCACCGCATCCACCAGAATTTCAGGAGCCAACAGTTATTGGTCCTGTGTCACGGGTCCTGAAGCAGAGTCACGACCTTTGTTAACTCTAATAATAGACCATCAACTCTTTTCTGGCGCAGCTAAGGAAGCAAACGCTCAAGAGAAAGACTTGAAATCATCACCATCACCCCATCAACCATCATATTAACAGTGATTCAGTTGTGATCTCGACAGTTTGAGGATTACCTTAGAAAGTATTTTTGTTTCATATTGCACAGTTAGTGTATTACTGATAATAAAACAAAAGAAATATAAATATCTTATATTGTTTTTTATCTCTTTGGACTAAACAAAAATACATCTCATTAAACATGAAATTGACAAATAAATTGTTAGTTATTTTTAGACAATGACATATGTTCAATACACACAGTCAACTATCACACATTCTTATTGTCTCATTGACTACTGAAATGTCCTCGTCGTGCTCTAACATCCTGATATTTATATCATCCTGTCTTGCCATGGAACTGACCCAGCTGGGGAATTCACCCAGTGCTTGATGAGATTCCTCTGCTTTTTCCCTTCCTTCGAGGCTGTGTTGAAGCCCATAACGTTTTGTGTATCCTCCATGTTACGACCCTCTCTCCAGGCTCCTGGGATGAACTCGTGGTTTGCGTTCTCAGCATTGTCAAGCAGTCGGTTCTGTAGTCCTGGATATCTAATCCTCATTAGGTTGTGCAAGATCAGACATGTTTTGACGATGAGCTTCACGGTTGCTGGTTCGTGCTGCATAGTAGTCAGAAGAACCTGGAAGCGATTAGCCAGAATACCGAATGCATTTTCTACAACCCTCCTGGCCCTGGAAAGCCTGTAGTTAAAGATGCGTTCTTCATTCTTCAGACCTCTTTGGCTGTATGGCTTCATCATGTTGGGTCGTAGGCCAAAGGCATCGTCGCCAACAAAGAAGTAAGGCACATCCTGGGTGTCATTTGGAAGAGGCTCCGGGTCAGGTAAACCTAGGGTACTGTTTTCAGCACATTGCTTGAGCTCAGAATCATTATATATCTGTGCATCTGATGCTGATCCAGCACCTCCGAGATCAGCCCAGATAAATTTATAATCAGCATCTACAAGAGCCATCAGCACAATAGAGTAGAATCCCTTGTAATTAAAATATAGGGATCCACTCTTTGGAGGACAGCGACAGGCAACGTGCTTCCCATCAAGTGCCCCACAAATATGGGGGAAGTTCCATCTTCTATAGAACGTGTCAGCTATAATACGCCAACTCTCGGGAGTGGTGGGACAAACCAGTACTTCATCCATGTATTCATCAATTATGGCGTTACAGACTTCTCTCACCAATAACGAAATGGTATTATGGGGTACTCTCCAGGCAAACTTCATTGATGAATACTTGTTCCCAGAAGCTAGATGACGCAAAGTTAGGGCTATCTTCAAACTAGACTCAAGGGGCTCTCTGTACCACGTATGCTGTTTGGTTATCCTTGGACCCACTCTCCCAAGCAGCTCATCAAAACATGTCTGGGGGCATGCGGAGAAAGTTTGTGAAGGAGGTAGGGTCCTCATTACGGAGTTCTACCAAAAGCTTATCATACATGCCATACTCTCGTCGCCTCAAAATCCATGGTCTTATCCAATTCGTTCTACGTTGTCTTCTTCTCTTCCTGATCCTTTTGGCTCGCAACTTGTATAGTGCCAAGTCAATCAGGTCATTTTGATGTCGTAAAACGGCTATTTGGTACTCTCGTCGCAAGCTTCCAGGGTCCGCCATGATTGTAGACTTCGGCACATGCGCATATCTACACGCGTTTCAAACACGGTCAGTAAGTTCTAAGGACGTCAAAAGTAACCTATGAGTAACCTACATGTAACGTGCGTGAACGCGTGCATAACGTACATGTCGCGTACTTCTAACTTACGCCTAACGTGTAAGCAATACGTCGGCATACGCTGAAAATTTTATGCTTGCACAAAGTTTTGGGCCGGGTTCGGCGTACAGCAACTTATATCATCGTACTTCAGCATGCTCGTAACTTGTTAAAACCGTACCCATAACGTATTCAACGTACATCAGCGTGTTCGCTAAATTTCTCATACGTCGGCATACGATGATGCTATACGTCAATGTGTGACAGCCCCAAAATGACTTTGGGGTTCTAGCGAGCCCAAGATTTTATATCTGACTTTACGGAATCGTCGAGGTACGTTAGAATACGTTATGCATAAGTTGGACTAACGTTGTGCATGAGTTCTGCATAAGTCAATAACGCTAAAAATTCGCTGGGCACACGCTACCATATGCTTGTATAAGTTATGTTTACATTGGAGATAAGTTACTCATACGTTAAACATAGGTTATATATTCGTCCAGCGCGTTAAAAGTACGTTATATATGCGTAATAAAAGAGCGTCCTCTTGATTTTTGATATTCAGCTTCAGCGTAAGCCAGCGTGTTTGGTAAATTTCTCGTACGTCTGCATACGCTTATGCTATACGTCAGTGTGTGACAGCCCCATAAACAACAACATTTTATTTCATGTATTTGTAAAATATGACGAAAGTTATCATCTGATCTGTACGATATTTATACAAATCAATTGAAATAGTGAAACGAAGACTCCTATTACGGTGGCTGATAAGGGACATGAAAAATAATAAAATTTGATTTTTTTAATATTCACCCAAGTCAATTTTAATATAATTTGTTTTTTATAATTTTCACCCAAGTCAATTTTAATTTTCACCCAGGTCAATTTTAATATAATTTGTTTTTTTATAATTTCCACCCAAGTCAATTTTAATTTAATTTGTTTTTTATAATTTCCACCCAAGTCAATTTTAATATAATTTGTTTTTTATAATTTCACATAAGTCAATTTTAATTTAATTTGTTTTTTATAATTTTCACCCAAGTCAATTTTAATTTCCACCCAAGTCATTTGTAATATAATTTGTATTTTATAATTTTCACCCAAGTCAATTTTAATTTCCACCCAAGTCAATTTTAATTTTCACCCAAGTCATTTGTAATATAATTTCGATTCTGTTGAATTTCCACCCAGCGTGTGACGTCATCAACCAGGAAATTTTCCTCCACAGGCTGCTCGTCAAAAAAGGTTTAAGGGTTCGGACTTGGGGGGTCCAAGCCCCCAGAGTGTTAGAAGGCATTACCAAGGCCTACCCTCATGCCAAATTTGGGGCCCCTGGGTCCACGGGGAGGGGCAGAGTTTAGAAAAACGTGACCTTGAGAAAAACATGTCTCGGCGGAGGGTAGAAACGATGGGGTTTAAGGAGGGGTAGCCTACCCCCGATCCCACCCTGGCCTATGAATTCAGGTTATATTCCTGAATCCTCTAAAAATGACAAACGTTTTGGAAGGAGATCGGGGGGGGGGGGGAGAGAGAGAGAGAGAAATGGGGTTTAACGTCCACTCGACACAACTAGGTCATTTCGGGACTAACATATGGTTTTTAATTTTATTTCAATAATTCGCTTGCGCGTAGGGGTCTTTAGCAGTGGGAGGAAACCGGAGTGCCCGGAGGAAACCCACGAAGTTGAGAAGGCGCCCCTATCTCCATGCCACATACGCTCACACCAGGGCTCGAAACCACAGCCGCAAGCCAGAGATGACCGGCCAGCTAGAGGTCGAAGCGCGGCACTCTAAACCACTAGGCCATCCCAACACCCCGGGGGGGGGGGAGATCAGGTCGAGTAGAGTTCTGATCCGACACCTTCCTACCCTTAATTCAACTTTTACGTGAGAACTTGAATAAAATCGGAACCCCTTGGTTGATCCTGCTCATTTTTGGCGGGCGCCCTCCAAATTTCATGGACCCACTGCCCATAGGGGCTGAGTTAAGGGCTTTTTCTAAGGGGCACCGAAATGACAAAATCTTTTTTTTTCTGTTTTCGCCCATTTTTCATGTGGATTCTTGTTACGCCCGACCCTTCCCGAGGGTCAATTGACACCAAATTTTCAGGGCAGGTATTCCACCCAAGCACCCATCTTTCGACCAAACACATTTCCCCCCAAAAAAATGTTGATCCCGACCCATGGGGAGTGAGCGGTGGCCATTTTTCCCGGGGGTACATAAAGTTAAAAAAAATAGAGATGGAACTAGATGTTCGATTTTAATTTTGAGACCATTTTTGGATGCCCCAAGGTGGAAATGGAGGGCGGGGGAGGTACCCAAAGTTTCGAAGAGATAGGACCATTTTTGAAAAAAATTCTGTCATAACAATGTATTAAGCTGCGGTCAGGCAAAGGGGGCCTTTCAGGCATTTTGATGCAAAAATCACGATTTCCCCCACTACCGATCGCCGAGGCTGAAATGTGACGGCCCCGGGCGACTCCCCGACGTCGATATACTTCAAGAATATCCAACCTCGGAACCTCCCAATGGGTGCATCTGGGTGTTTACAAAACGAAATCGGGTGTTTTTTGGTCCAAATTGGCCAAGTTTGAGCGATTGCCTGAAACGAGGGGCCATGTTTGGGGCCCTATATCTCGACCCCTATAAATCAGAATCCATTCTTTTCTTTCGGATCAGTGACCAGGCGTATTAGCCTCCATTTATTAGAATTCCAAGTCACTGAGCACTACCACCGGGGCAGAGGGACGTCCCAAACATGGCTTTCCAAATCATCCGGATTACTTCAAAGGCCATACATCGGTTCCTATGGGGCGTGCAAGCTCGATTTTTGGGAGGGACATGGCCCAAGAGTTCAGAAAAAATTGTCGTTCGAATTTTTTGATAAAAAAAAAACACAAATGGGGAGCATGCACCTCCCCCCTCCCGAATTTTTTTTTTCGGAACACCTTCAGAGAGTACAATGCGAGTAGGTGACCAAAGGTAAAAAAAAAATTGCGCATGCCCTCCCCGACCCCTCGGGAATACAACCCCATATCCCTCAAAACTTACCCTGATGATCCCGGACCCCAATGGGACAAAACTCCAATTTGAGGAGACCTGGAGTCTCGTTTTGGCTAACACACAATTTTTTACTGAAATGTGGGAGGGGGGGGGGATCTGGAGACTGTGCTCCCGCTCACAGTGACCTGGGGAAAAATGAACCAGCAACGCTAACAAACACTATCTCTCGATCACAAAACGTGAGCGAGGGACAAAAAACCTTTACCCTTACCCTAACCCACATATGACGTCATCATATCCGATCTAGCGTTCTCCGATGTCATCACGCGCTGGGTGGAAATTCAACAGAATCGAAATTATATTATAATTGACTTGGGTGAAAATTAAAATTGACTTGGGTGAAAATTATAAAAAACAAATTATATTACAAATGACTTGGGTGGAAATTAAAATTGACTTGGGTGAAAATTATAAAAAACAAATTAAATTAAAATTGACTTGGGTGAAAATTATAAAAAAACAAATTATATTAAAATTGACTTGGGTGAAAATTATAAAAAACAAATTATATTAAAATTGACTTGGGTGGAAATTAAAATTGACTTGGGTGAAAATTATAAAAAACAAATTATATTAAAATTGACTTGGGTGAATATTAAAAAAATCAAATTATATTATTTTTCATGTCCCTTATCAGCCACCGTACCTATTGATTTTCAGCAATTTCAAATAATTACTTGTAGAATTATGGCCCTTGTTTTACTTTGATGAATCTTGTATGAAATTCATATGCATTATTTAAATTGATGAAACGAAGAAGCCTGTTGAATTTCAGCAATGCCCGTCAATTACTTCTAGAGTTATTTCCCTTGATTTACTTTGTTGAACTTGTGAACGTTCGCATGAAATACTGTGCAACACATACAATTCCTATACTCCGAAAGAACTTCACACATATTATTCCAACCAACGATCTAATCTGAGATCAACAGACGACAGAACTCGCCTTTCGATCCCAAAATTTAACAAACGAGTTGGTCAAGTCTCGTACCCCTGTAATTCTGCAAAACTCTAGAACGATCGACCTGTAACCATTAGGCAATCAAATTCATATTATATATTTAAGCGTAAACTGAAAACTCATCTCTTCGGACAGTATTATGAATAGTCTTGTGAAGCGGTTAGGAACATTTTGATACGTAATGTAGCGCTATATAAATGAAACAACAATAATAATAATAATAAATTACTTCCAGAGTTAAGGCCCTTGTTTCAGTTTGTAGAACCCTGTGAACACTCAAACGACGAAAATTATAATCTGATCTGCATGGAATTATCTTGTAAATGCCTCCAATTATCTACAAATGAATACGAATGGACGATTTGGCAGTCTAACTTTATTTAAAGTTGAATTTGTTTGACACAATATCTGAACCAGTGTCTAAAGACACATATTAATGCATATGAATGTTTATAAATGGATTTATATCAAATTATTAACAGGATCTACATGCTTATATATTATCAATTAGTTGTTTGTGAGTTTGTGAATCAACTATTATTAATGTTTTTCTTTGTCAATTACAAATGGCGCTCAAAACCAAAGAAAATAAGACCCGTGTACTGATTATAAACTGTTTAATGTGTCTTAAATATTGGCTATAGGATCCCATATTTTCACGGCAAGATAACAATATCAACAATGATTGAAATGGACCAGTATTGAAAATCTTATTGAATTATTGGTTTCGCCCCTTTAAGCTGGTGCATTCCACTTATATCTGATTATTCTCAATCATTAATTGTTCAAATAACGAAATAACGAAATTTGTAATTATTAAGTCCAGATTTTGATATATACGGTTTTATCTCGTCGATTGTTATCATTCATTCTTATTTCATTTTTATTTAAAATATTTGGACTAACTTGCTATTTTTATAATGTATGTATAATATCACGATGTCAATCATAACAAAAAGCTTGATTAAATGTCTCAAATAGTTTTAAAAGATTTTAATATCGCGGCGATCATAAAACAGTTACTTCACTGGAGTTTCTTTATTTTATCATTAAGCTTATATGATATATTCAAAAGAAAACCTTGCTATAGACTCAACTAATTGTCAAAATTTTAAAAACCAGGCCAACTTAAAAGCGCCCGTTGAACTTGTATTACTATAAATATCTATATCTTTTAGCAATGAATTGACAGACTTCGCAAATATGAACACAGCCATCGTCTTTCCACTGTAGTCCAATTATTGCAAATCGATCTGTTGGGTTCCATTTTTACTTTCTGAGGCGATTTGTAATTCAACAGGATTGACAATGTTTATAAGTGTGACACTATACGGCCATATGGCACGTTTAATTCCCCAGTATGAGCCTACTTCTAAATGTCGAAAATGGGGTGGGAACAGATGAAGCGAAGATAAGAATGTCAGAAATTGTTTTGAAATGAAGTATTGCTCTTTTTGAAGAATCACTAGCAATGGTACAAAATCGAGTGGGGTGGGGTGATTGCAAAAGCGGGTGATCGTCTTTCGCAGTTTTCAGTCAATATTTATAACGGCTCGACAATCAAACAATGCCCTCAAATTAATTATGTGATTTTTGTAAAAATATATACACCATCTGTGTGACCTTTTGTGCTGATAATGGTATGAAGTAGATGTTTGCCCCGCCAGGTACCCATTTGTGTTGCTCTTGAAATGTGATGCTCTACATCTTTGAGCTTTTCCACTCCCTACATCTAATAAGAAATATATAAGGAAAAACAAACTACATTAGATCTTGGTGTCTTTTCCTAGGATTTGGGAGAGAGAGAGAAAAATGGGGTTTAACGTCCACTCGACACAACTAGGTCATTTCTGGACTAACATATGGTTTTTAATTTTATTTCAATAATTCGCTTGAGCGTAGGGGTCTTTAGCAGTGGGAGGAAACCGGAGTGCCCGGAGGAAACCCACGAGGTTGAGAAGGCGCCCCTATCTCCATGCCACATACGTTCACACCAGGGCTCGAAACCTAGGGGTTTTTTTTGGGGGGGGGGGCAAAGAACACATTAAGATCATTAAAAATGATATTGGCATATTATGTCAAAAATGGCCACCAACACCTCCAAATGACCGAAAGTTCATAACTATTGACTCAAATTTGATGATCTTGATGTCTATCCCCAGGTTTTGGGGGACAAGGAAAATACATTAAGAGAACTTTGGATGTCACTGAGCTGTTCAATCATTACGAAATTTAATTCATGACCTTCAGCTGTCCACTATCACCTAATGCACAAACAACCCTGTCCATAGAATAAGTTTCAGAGCGTTCAGTTTTGAGTGTCATCCTGCACCTCAGTATCGACCTATTGGGGGTATCATTAAATAGATCAAACATCAGGTCTTTGCCAAGATCTGATATGTCCTCTTGAGATTTGTTTTGAAGGGTGAATGCACCAGCACAGGACTTCATGACAGGATCAGATTTCACCAATTTCTGGTAGTCGGACTTTTTTCTGATGCCTTAAATCCTTGATATTGAATCACAGCCTGAGTAGACATGTACAAAGAGCAACTCGTTGCACGCATCGTCTCCAAAGTTTCTTTCAACAGGTTAATGTTATACACTTTGTGTTCTTTTGACTGCTTGTTTGAACGGAAGTAGATGATCTCATTGTCTGTTCTAGAGTAATGAAGGAGCAAGATCAGAAAATCTGTGACAATTCAAACAACACTTAAGAGGTCGATACTGAGGAGGAGGATGACACTCAAAACTGAACGCTCCGAAACTTTCTCTATGATAGTGGACAGCTGAAGGTCATGAATTCAATTTTATAATGACTCAACAGCTCGGTGATATCCAAAGCTCTCTTAATGTGTTCCTTGTCCCCAAAACCTGGGGATAAACATCAAGATCATCGAATTTGAGTCAATAGTTATGGAGGTATTTGGAGGTATTGGCGGCCATTTTTTTTACATAATATGCCAACATCATTTTTAATGATCGTAATGTGTTCTTTGCCCCCAAAACCTAGGAAAAGACAAATTTGAGTTGATAGTTACATAGTTATGATCATTTTAAGACGTTTCGGTGGCCATTTTTGATGCCATCTTGAAAAAACACTTTGCCGGGGGTCCTACTTTGGTAAACTTTTAGTATATTATAAAGTGCACTAAACCCTACCAGAATCAGTTGGGAAAAATTTTATTGCAATTTTTGGGGGGTTGAGGGGGTATTTTCCATATATGACTTGACTAAATAGTTTGTAAAACAATCAACTGCATTAACCAAACTGATTAAAGTTGCAATAGCATTTTTTTAAGTTATATTTTTAAAATGTATTAAAATAAAGCCCTAAAATAGATTGAACCTATAAACAGTCCTACCTTGTTAAAGAATAATCTTATTAATCCTATAATTCACTATTGCCAGTTGTGAAATTGGCAAAAATATCATTTTCAACTTCAAATTCAAACGTTTGAAGATGGCCGTCCATGGAGAGGAATGGGAAAACAGGGGAGGTAATTGAGTAACTATTTCCTCAATCAACCTGTGTCACCCATTTTAATGCCCCAAAAATTTTGCCCATGATCGTATAATAGTGAGTTGACAACCTTTTGAGCAAAAGACATAGAAATAATTATGTTTTGACTTTCTTAGAAAATATGAAATTTCCGCTTTAAGTAGAATAAAGCGTGTGTAGTTATCTCAAAATTAGGGCGTCCAATACTAAATGTGTATTATTCATTATTGGCTTTTAAATAAATGTATCTAAGCTATTTATGATATACCTACATGTATATTGATGGTAATGTAGTAATATGCTGGTGATGATTTATATTATATGCATATTTAAATGTATTTAAAGTTATGACAATGGAAGGCAATCTGAACGACAGACCCATCCTACCCGCAGAAAAAAAGCTAGCTACCATTTAATTTTCGTACGTTAGTTACGTGAAATGAAATGAAATGGGGTTTAACGTCCTACTGTTCTGCTCCTAAACTGGGCTAATGAAGACGGGCATACGCCATACAGTGTGCGACGAGGGAAATTTCGCCCGGGCAGCGGCGCTACGGCCTACTTTTATAGCGAATTCCAACTGCCAAGGGGTCTTTTACGTGCACGCCAATGTGTACATGGGACCTCGGTTTTTCGCACCATCCGAACGACTAGAGAGCTGTTCTTATCAGGCCCTCTACCCTGCATCACTGACAAGGGGAAACCACGCCGAAAAATCATGATGAACTTTCTCGGCCAATGCATGAATCGAACACCTGACCTCCAGGCCAGCGAGAGAGCGTCTTACTCACTTAGCCACGTGATTTCCACGTTATTTCCGTACGAACCCGCTGTTTATATTGCGACACCGTACGGGATTGTTAAAATATGCCGGATTACACAGCATGACGGAATACTAAATTCCGGAAGTTTTTTTTGTACCTTCGAATACCGGAAGAATAATCTTCTTCGGCTGTATATGGACACAGCTTACCAATTATTCCTCCGCCGTCAAGGGCCAAAGCAATTTTTAGTCTTTATCCCCCTTTCTCTTTCCCCCTTTTGCCTGGCGATCTATGTTGACTCTTTGGGGTAGAATTGCAGAAAAGGTTTGAATATACATTTTCTGCCAGGTTTTGGAGAATATATGATTTTGAGGCGGAAGGATATAAGAGGTTGACTTGTTTGAAATGTTTGGCGGAAAATTGTATGTTTATTTGTCTCTATTTCTATTTTGTGTATCTCAAGTTGTTCATGATGAACCTCATACGTGCTTTTGGGCAAGAGGTTGCCACATATTGCTCCATCTGTGTTAGAAAGCCTTCTACCCAACGAAAATATGGGAAAAGTTAGAGCCGGTCTAAGAGACGAGAATTAACAATAACGACAATGGGGAAATAATTGGTGATCTATGGCCTGTATATCAATTTTGTTTTTGGTGGCAAACATTTATATTTACGTTGCTATATAGCGCTCGCATTTTTTATCATACAATGATCGGTTGGTTAATGCTCTAAAAAACCAAACCGGTTTCATCACAATTAAAAATGTTTTCAGGAGAATACCCTTCAATAACAGAGGGAATGCGCATGTTGAATTCTTCAACGGTACCGGGGTCAATACATACACTTTCGCTACTAACTTTTAAGGCTTATTCGGCAAACCCCGGCAGACTCCGGTACCCTACCAGCCAACCCAGCCCTCTTTCCTGTGGCTGGTTCAGGCTAGTTTCCTAGGAAACAATTTGTCTACGATATCACCTTAGGTGGAAGTGAGCGTTAAACCCCAGAAACGAACGATCGGATCTGTATTGTAATCAGATTGATAATTATCCTAGAGGTCAATGGCCTTTAGCATGCATTGTAGATGTAATTAAGTCACACAATGGGTTTGTAAAACTAGCTTAGTGGTTGCAACTAAGGTTAAACATGATAACGTATCTGTACATGGTAGTATTGTATTTGTATTAACAAGACATATAACTTAAATATGATATTTTTATGGTCCATTTAGACATTAAACTGTTTGGTAACACTGTTTGTGGTAGCTTTTTCGGTTATGTTAAAATTCGGTATCACACTCAAATAAAAGAATCCTTAAATCGTACAGCAGCATGTTCGCAGTCCATTAAGTCCTGGATGACAAACGGCAGTCTAAAATTAAATGATGAAAAAACTGAAGCTATGTTAGTTGGAACCTCTCAAAAACTACTGAAAATAACAGAAAAGAAAGCGACAATTGGGGATTCAATGATCGACTTCTCTGTCAGCCTGAAAACCCTTGGTGTTTTCCTAGAATCAACACTTACTATGGAAACTCACGTTGATGAATTGTGCCGTATATGTTTCTATCATATATATTGTATCAGAAACATTCGCCACCTGATCACGACTGATTCTGCTAAAACACTTGTTCAGGCGCTAATACTGTCCCGTATTGCAAACAGTCTGCTCTTCGGGCTTACCCAAACACTTACAAATAAATTACAGAGAATCCAGAACATTGCTGCCAGAATTGTTACAAGAACTTCAAAATATTCATCCATAACTTCAGTGTTAAAGTCTCTTCACTGGTTGCCTGTCGAACCCCGGATTCAGTATAAAGTTCTGTCATTAATGTATCAATGTCAAAATAATATTGCTCCATTATATTATTTGTCTGAACTTTTGACAAACTATAAACCCGAACGTACGCTTAGGTCGTATGGCAAAAATATACTTGCTGTTCCCAAAACAAAACTAAAACAATTTGGTGATAAGAGTTTCAATGCTGCTGCACCTCGTCTATGGAATCAGTTACCAGTAAACATGAAAGAATCTCAGACTTTCACAATCTTTAAGTCACACCTTAAAACTCATTTGTTTAAACTCTATTATCCAGATTAAAAACAGATTGTTTATATACTATTCAAAAAAAGTAGGGGATATTTGATTTTTAAGTGTTATTAAAGTCACCTAATGAAACTGACGAAGAAACAAATGACAAAATGAAATGAAATTCACATTCATCGATTTATTCCAAATGATCGTTAGACTAAGTAAGGCACAGATTGACCATTATAAGGGTAAAATGATACCCGGGGTCAAACAGCAAAGTTACCACAGCATCACAACAAAGTCAGTAACGGGTAAATCCTCCTCTGTTTGCCAAACAAGCATTGATCCGACGTGGCATACTCCTAATGAGACGTCTAAGATCATTTTGGTCCAGATTGTCCCATTCCTGTTGCAAAAAAGCAGCAAGTTCTTGGAGATTGGCAGGACGTTGTTGACGTTGACGTAACCTCTGTCCAAGCATGTCCCAGACATGCTCGATGGGGGAGAGGTCGGGACTCAGTGCTGGCCAAGGTAATGTGGTGATGTTTTGTTGTTGGAGGTAACCTGTAACGATCCTGGCCCTGTGACATCTTGCGTTGTCATCCTGGAAGATGAAACGGCGGCCATGACGTCGTGCGAACGGCACAACATGGACTGCCAAGATGTTGTCCCGGTAGTACTGGCCTGTAACACGCCCTGCAACAACATGTAAAGCCGTTTTTCCAGCAACATAGATGCCTCTCCACACCATAACAGAACCAACCCCAAATCGATCATGTCTGATGACGATAACGTCTTGGAAGCGCTCGTCGTTTCGACGACGCCACACCCTCCTACGTCTGTCCAAAAAATCAACAGTGAACCTTGACTCATCTGAAAACATCACATTGCTCCAGCGTCGATTATCCCAGTGTTGACGATCCATACACCAACGACGTCTTGCCTGAATGTGATGATCTCTCAAACAACGGATCAGGCGAGGACGTCGGGCGCGAAGGTGACCCCTATGCAGTCGATTCCGAATCGTCTGGCCACTCACTCTCCCACCAGTATCTGTTTGAAGACGAACGCTGATCTGATTTGCTGTGATGACACGATTTCTCAAGGCCAAGGTACGGATAAATCGATCCTGGGCTTGAGTTGTCGCCCTTGGTCGACCTGAGCGTGGTCTGTCCTGTACAGATTGTGTATCACGGTATCTGGACCATAGCCTGCTTATGACAGAATGAGAAACATTCATCGTCCGCGCCACAACCGCCTGTGTTGTGCCGATCTGTAGCATGCTAAGGGCACGTGACCTTTCATTTTGGGTAAGCCGACGCATATCAAAATTTGTTTTCTGGTCACTAAAACAATTAAACTGATGTTTCCACCCTGGAATTCAATGCCACAATGACTGTAACATTCAAAGTCAGAGTCGTGCAAATCTTGGGTTGGACCCCCATGATGATCCCAAGCATCACCTGCATTCCATGCTGTAACTATAATTGGTGCGTTTGGGCGTCCCATGTAACTGGCAATGTTTCTTCTGTTAGGTTCTATAGTGACTTTTTTCGTAGTCATTTGCATATTTTAGTATTATGCCCCCAAAATCAAATATCCCCTACTTTTTTTGAATAGTATATGTGTTTTTATTGACAAGAGACTCTTTAAATGCTGCGCTTTGAGCATGCGTACATGGATGGATTACTAAGCGCATTACAAATATACATTATTATTATTATTATTGTCGGTCGGTTTATTCTAGTAACTATGTGCATTTGGTTTACATAAACATAACGCTAACGCTACAATATACGTCCACATTCCTGCTTTGATTGATATGGTACTTTTTCAAGAAGGCTAGGCGTTTGGTTTGTTTAGCGTTGAGGGTCGTGCCTCAACATCAAGATAATCCATTCAGAATTGTGGCTTTCAGACGCTAAAGGCAAAAAGTGGGCGTGGCTCTGCTCCTGGGGATCGGGACATTCACCAAAATCAATAGTGGACGCCCTCAGGCTATAAGGAATACATATGCCAAGTACAAAGCTGATTCATTCAGAATTGCGGCCTGTAAACGACAAACACAAAAATTGGGCGTGGCTTGCCTCTGGGAGTCGGGACATGCAGTTGTCGTCCTTAGGCTATAAGGAATACATATTCCAAGTTTAAAGACGATCCATTTAGAATCATGGCCCACACACAGACACGAAGTAAAAATGGACATGGCTCTGCCCCTGGGGGGATAGGAAATCACCAAAAACAATAGGGGTCATCCTAAGGATATAAGGAATAGGTTTGCAAAGTTTTAAAAGGATCTGTTAAGAATTGCATCCTGTAGGCGAACAGAAGACACAAAAACATTGGGCTTGGCTCAGTCCCAGGGGGTCCGGCATGCACCAAAAATAATAGTGGTTAGCCTTAGGGTATAAGGAATAAGTATAAAAAAGTTTTCAAGACAATCGATTAAGAATTGTGCCCTGTAGGTGACACACAGACACACAAAAAGAAAATGGGCGTGGCACTATCCCTGGGGGTCGGGCATGCATCAAAAACCATGGAGATCTTCCTTAAGGTACCAAGAATAAGTATGCAAAGTTTCAATGATACGTTTAGAAATGCAGCCTGTAGATGACAGACAAACAAATACAAGAAGTGGGCGTTGCTGTCCCAGGGTGTCGGGCATGCACTCAAAACAAAAGGGATCATCCTTAGGGTATAAGGAATAAGTATTTTAAGTTTCAATATGATCGATAAAGAATTGTGGCCTGTAGGCAACACACAAAAAGAAAAGGGCGTGGCTCTGCCCCTGGGGTTTGGGCATGCACCCCAAATGATAGGGATGTTCCTTATGGTACAAAGAATAAGTATTCAAAGTTTCAAGATGATACGTTAAGAAATGTGGCTTGTAGACGACAAACAAATAAATACAAGGAATGGGCGTGGCTCTGCCCCTGTGGTAGGGCATGCACCAAAAACAATGCCTTAGGGTGTAAAGAGTTAGTATACAAAGTTTTAAGAAAATCCAGTAAGAATTGCCCCCTGTAGGCAACACACGGGTAAACAAAAATAAAATGGGCGTGGCTCTGCCCCTGGGAGTTGGGCATGCACCCCAAACGATAGGGATCATCCTTAGGGTGTAAAGAGTAAATATACAAAGTTTGAAGAAAATTCAGAATTGCGCCCTGTAGGGAACACAAAATACGGTAAAAATACACCAGACTTGGTAAAAGTTACGGTGGCTGATAAGGGACATGAAAAATAATATAATTTGATTTTTTTAATATTCACCCAAGTCAATTTTAATATGATTTGTTTTTTTATAACTTTCACCCAAGTCAATTTTAATTTCCACCCAAGTCAAATTTAATATAATTTGTTTTTTTATAATTTTCACCCAAGTCAATTTTAATATAATTTGTTTTTTATAATTTCCACCCAAGTCAATTTTAATTTAATTTGTTTTTTATAATTTTCACCCAAGTCAATTTTAATTTTCACCCAAGTCATTTGTAATATAATTTGTTTTTTATAATTTTCACCCAAGTCAATTTTAATATAATTTCGATTCTGTTGAATTTCCACCCAGCGCGTGATGACATCGGAGAACGCTAGATCGGATATGATGACGTCATATGTGGATTGTTGGTTAGGGTAAGGGTAAGGGTTTTTTGTCCCTCGCTCACGTTTTGTGATCGGGAGATAGTGTTTGTTCGCGTTGCTCGTTCATTTTTCTCCAGGTCACTGTGAGCGGGAGCATAGTCTCCAGACCCCCCCCCCCCACATTTCATTAAAAAATTGTGTGTTAGCCAAAACGACAAAACGAGACTCCAGGTCACCTCAAATTGGAGTTTTGTACCATTGGGGTCCGGGGATGATCAGGGCAAGTTTTGAGGGATATGGAGTTGTATTCCCATGGGGTCGGGGAGGGCATGCGCAATTTTTTTTTTTTTTTACCATTGGTCACCTACTCGCATTGTACTCTCTGAAGGTGTTCCGAAAAAGAAATTCGGGAGGGGGGGGGGGTCCATGCTCCCTATTTGTGTTTTTTTTTATCAAAAAATTCGAACGACAATTTTTTCTGAACTCTCTGGCCATGTCCCTCCCAAAAATCGAGATTGCATGCCCCATAGGAACCGATGTATGGCCTTTGAAGTAATCCGGATGATTTGGAAAGCCATGTTTGGGACGTCCCTCCGCCCCGTTGGTAGTGCTCAGTGACTTGGAATTCTAATAAATGGAGGATAATACGCCTGGTTACTGATCCGAAAGAAAAGAATGGATTCTGAATTATGGGGCCGAGATATAGGGCCCCGAACATGGCAACCTCGCTTCAGGCAATCGCACAAACTTTGCCAATTTGGACCCAAAAACACCCGATTTCGATCTGTAAACACCCAGATGCACCCATTGGGAGGTTCCGAGGTTGGAAATTCTTGAAGTATATCGACGCCGGGGAGTCGCCCGGGGCCGTCACATTTCAGCCTCGGCGACAGGTAGTTGGGGAAATAGTGATTTTTTGCATCAAAATGCCTGAAAGGCCCCCTTTGCCTGACCGCAGCTTAATACATTGTTATGACAGAATTTTTTTGAAAAATGGTCCTATCTCTTCGAAACTTCGGCTACCTCTCCCGCCCTCCATTTCCACCTTGGGGCATCCAAAAATGGTCTCAAAATTAAAATCGAACATCTAGTACCATGTATTTTTTTAACTTTATGTACCCCCGGGAAAATGGCCACCGCTCACTCCCCATGGGTCGGGATCAACATTTTCTTTTTGGGAAATGTGTTTGGTCGAAAGATGGGTGCTTGGGTGGAATACCTGCCCTGAAAATTTGGTGTCAATTGACCCCCGAGAAGGGTCAGGCGTAGCAATATTCCACATGAAAAATGGGCGAAAACAGAAAAAAAATCGATTTTGTCATTTCGGTGTCCCTTAGAAAAAGCCCTTAACTCAGCCCCTATGGGCAGTGGGTCCATAAAATTTGGAGGGCGTCCGCCAAAAATGAGCAGGATCGACCAAGGGGTTCCTATTTTATTCAAGGTCTCGCGTAAAAGTTGAATTAAGGGTAGGAAGGTGTCGGATCAGAACTCTACTCGACCTGACCCCTCCCCCCACCCGATCTCCTTCCAAAACTTTTGTCATTTTTAGAGGATTCAGGGGTTTAGCCTGAATTCATAGGCCAAGGTGGGATGGGGGGTAGGCTACCCCTCCTTAAACCCCATATCCCCGTTTCTACCCTCCGCCGAGACATGTTTTTCTCGAGGTCACGTTTTTCTAAACCCTACCCCTCCCCGTGGACCCAGGGGCCTCAAATTTGGCATGAGGGAAGGCCTTGGTAATGCCTTCTAACACTTTGGGGGTTTGGACCCCAAGTCCGAACCCTTAAACCTTTTTTGACGAGCAGTCTGTGGAGGAAACGGAGAACTGGGGAGATATGATCAAATTTCCTGGTTGATGACGTCACGCGCTGGGTGGAAATTCAACAGAATCGAAATTATATTACAAATGACTTGGGTGAAAATTAAAATTGACTTGGGTGAAAATTAAAATTGACTTGGGTGGAAATTAAAATTGACTTGGGTGAAAATTATAAAAAAACAAATTATATTACAAATGACTTGGGTGGAAATTAAAATTGACTTGGGTGAAAATTATAAAAAACAAATTAAATTAAAATTGTCTTGGGTGAAAATTATAAAAAACAAATTATATTAAAATTGACTTGGGTGGAAATTATAAAAAACAAATTAAATTAAAATTGACTTGGGTGAAAATTATAAAAAACAAATTATATTAAAATTGACTTGGGTGAAAATTAAAAAAATCAAATTATATTATTTTTCATGTCCCTTATCAGCCACCGTAAAAAGTAGTATATGTTGTAAAATATACCGACAATTTTGGTGCAAAATCTACTTGTAGTACCGTAATTTTACATAAATTTCTGACAGTTTACTTGATGGTTGTCGTAACATCATTTGCTATTTGGTTGTGGACTTCAACGATCACTGTTAATTGGTTGTGTGTTGAGAAATGTTAACAAAAATATCTCAATTTTGATTTCATTACTACTAAATAAAACCTTTGTTTGATATCAACTTTTTAGTCATTTTTAGGACATCGAATTTGGGCTACGATACATCTTAATACAGTTGGAATACATGGTACATTACTGTATTTTGACGTTACGTGTGTAAAATGACCTATTTCAGGGAAAAATCACCTGTATACTGTGGGGAATTTCATAGTATTTGTATACTATTCAAAAAAAGTAGGGGATATTTGATTTTTAAGTGTTATTAAAGTCACCTAATGAAACTGACGAAGAAACAAATGACAAAATGAAATGAAGTTCACATTCATCGATTTATTCCAAATGATCGTTAGACTAAGTAAGGCACAGACTGACCATTATAAGGGTAAAATGATACCCGGGGTCAAACAGCAAAGTTACCACAGCATCACAACAAAGTCAGTAACGGGTAAATCCTCCTCTGTTTGCCAAACAAGCATTGATCCGACGTGGCATACTCCTAATGAGACGTCTAAGGTCATTTTGGTCCATATTGTCCCATTCCTGTTGCAACGCAGCAGCAAGTTCTTGGACATTGGCAGGACGTTGTTGACGTTGACGTAACCTCTGTCCAAGCATGTCCCAGACATGCTCGATGGGGGAGAGGTCGAGACTCAGTGCTGGCCAAGGTAATGTGGTGATGTTCTGTTGTTGGAGGTAACCTGTAACGATCCTGGCCCTGTGACATCTTGCGTTGTCATCCTGGAAGATGAAACGGCGGCCACGACGTCGTGCGAACGGCACAACATGGACTGCCAAGATGTTGTCCCGGTAGTACTGGCCTGTAACACGCCCTGCAACAACATGTAAAGCCGTTTTTCCAGCAACAGTGATGCCTCCCCACACCATAACAGAACCACCCCCAAATCGATCATGTCTGATGACGTTAACGTCTTGGAAGCGCTCGTTTCGACGACGCCACACCCTCCTACGTCTGTCCAAAAAATCAACAGTGAACCTTGACTCATCTGAAAACATCACATTGCTCCAGCGTCGATTATCCCAGTGTTGACGATCCCTACACCAACGACGTCTTGCCTGAATGTGATGATCTCTCAAACAAGGGATCACACGAGGACGTCGGGCGCGAAGGTGGCCCCTATGCAGTCGATTCCGAATCGTCTGGCCACTCACTCTCACACCAGTGTCTGTTTGAAGACGAGCTCTGATCTGATTTGCTGTGATGACACGATTTCTCAAGGCCAAGGTACGGATAAATCGATCCTGGGCTTGAGTTGTCGCCCTTGGTCGACCTGAGCGTGGTCTGTCCTGTACAGATTGTGTATCACGGTATCGGGACCATAGCCTGCTTATGACAGACTGAGAAACATTCATCGTCCGCGCCACAACCGCCTGTGTTGTGCCGATCTGTAGCATGCCAAGGGCACGTAACCTTTCATTTTGGGTAAGCCGACGCATATCAAAATTTGTTTTCTGGTCACTAAAACAATTAAACTGATGTTTCCACCCTGGAATTCAATGCCACAATGACTGTAACATTCAAAGTCAGAGTAGTGCAAATGTTGGGTTGGACCCCATGATGATCCCAAGCATCACCTGCATTCCATGCGGTAGCTATTGGTGCGTTTGGGCGTCACATGTAACTGGAAATATTTCTTCTGTTAGGTTCTATAGTGACTTTTTTCGTAGTCATTTGCATATTTTAGTATTATGCCCCCAAAATCAAATATCCCCTACTTTTTTTGAATAGTATATACTATCACATCTTAATACAGTTGGAATACACTGTACATTACTGTATTTTGACGTTACGTGTGTAAAATTACCTATTTCAGGGTAAAATCACCTGTATTGCCCTTTCTGATAAGTCGATTTGATAAGCTTTCCATTTCCGGCGACTACCGATCCAGTATGGAGGATAATGCAATTACTGTCGCCTGCGAACAAAGCCTTAAGTTAGATCAATTTAAAGTGATTGACCTAGAAAGGTATCTTTCAAATCGCAATTTAAATGTGTCGGGAAGAAAGATTGAACTTACTGAAAGAGTGAAATAAAATAATACCAAGTACGAACAATCCAAACCATTAGACAAAATTCGAAGTCCTAAAGGCAACAAGTTATAGGCCACGATCAACTAACTTTTAGTGAAAGCGAAAATCGCAGATTCACTTTAGCGACGGGAGGGAAAATAGCGTGATTGGCCAATGGACTATCAATGAAAGTCTACACCGGCAGTATTCCCCATAAATAAAACGGTATGGGCAAAATAGTGTAATCAGGAAAAATAGTGTAATCAGCATAGGACTGTTCACCGTGTACAACATACACGGCAAACAGTGGTAACAGGTATCCGGAAGAGTAAGCTTAACCTGGCCGGTGCGCCACACCCGTCATAGCTGCATCCAAACTACTAGGCAAAATGTCGGTAAAAAAGCGTGATTGAAAGGAGCTCATAAACTTTCAATTACGGACAAAAATGAATTGTCACGCCACGATAAACTAACTTTTAGTGAAAGCGAAAATCACAGATTCACTTTAGCGACGGGAGGGATTATACCAAAGCCATCGACATTGATAGATTGGAGTACTAACTTTCAAGGTGTGCCCGAATGTACCGAAAAGATTTATATAATAATAATAATAATAATAATAATAATTCTTTATTCAGTTACTTTAAGGCAATATGCCTACAGTATCAAAAACATACAGTGATATTTGTACAAACAATATAATTTACAAAATAATTCGATATAAATTAATATATATATAATTATCTTTTAGATATAACATGGCAAAAAATAAGGACGAAATTGAATATATACAGAGCATTATCAAAGAGCGCTATGGTTGCAGGATTTCTGATCTTAGTTCCATCGCCTTACATATATAAATTGACAGATAACGAACTATGCTTGAGTCTTGACATTTAAACAATTTGATAGCGTTTTCTTCGGTGGGGTGTTTTGTTAGCCATGTGGGTAGGAAATTATCTCTAAGATCTTTAAGTATAGGACAGAATAATATAAAATGTAGTTCGTTTCCTAATTGTTTCCTGTTACAAATTGAACATATTCGCTCCTCTCTAGTAACATTATGATGGCGGCCTTGTTCAATCTCTAGATGGTGAGTTGAGCACCTTAAATTAGCAAGACAAAAACGAAGTTTATGAGATAGTGAACTAGATAAATACGATTCAGAATACATACTAGATTTGATCTTGTGGTAGAATTCACAGCGAGGGGATTGGGATATATAAGTTTGCCAGTTTTGAAAATTTATATCTCTAATCCGTTGCCTAAAGCATGTCAGAAACTGTTTAACGTCCCCTACACCCTGGTGCATCCACACATGACCAAAACCAGAACTAAATAGTATAACACGTACAGATGAACACCAATTAAATCTACCATGCAAATCGTGTTCGTATAGCATCCGGTAACATAATTTTGGCAATCTATTGTCGCTCATACTTTGAATAGTAAGAAAATATTTGATAGGTTTAATGACATAATTTACATATAACTCTAGTCTACCACATTCTGCTCTTGCAATGGCGTTTGTAGTTTTCATTCCTGTACACAAGAGCCATTTGCAGAATTTGTTTTGCACATTTTCTATATCAGGTTTAAGTTCAGTTCCCCATATTTCTGCACCATAATATAATATTGGACCAACCATAGAATCGAACAGTTTAAACGCAATTTTAACATTACGTTGACCAAGTTTAGATATACATAATTTTATACAATTTAATGCCTTGTTTGCTTGCAGAGATAGGGTTTTACAACAAAGATTCCACTTGAGTCTATTTGAAAATATAATACCCAAATATTTGTAATGGCTGACAACATCAATAAGGTTTCCTTGATAGTACCATTTTTCATGTTTTGACAAAATACCCCCGTTCTTAAAAACTACAACTTGAGATTTAACTAAATTTACTTTCATGTTCCATTTCGAACAATATGTATCAAGTATATCAAGTCTGTTCTGAAGTCCACCTATGGTATCTGCAACCAGTGAGATATCATCTGCGAAAAGCAGGAGAAATACATCTTCGACACATTGGTTTATAAATATGCCAGATCTACATTCAGATCTCAACATGAGTGCAAGCTCGTTTATATAAATTCCAAATAACCAGGGACTGAGTATGCATCCCTGCTTCACCCCACTGAAACATTCAAACTCTTCAGAACAGGTTCCACCAGCTCTTACTTTTGAAATTGTACATTTATACATATTATATAACAAATTATACATTCGTCCGTGCAAGATTTATACAACTACATTGTTTTAAAAAAAAACCTCCAAAGGACAGTTAAAATCAAAAATATTTTATGAAGATGGACATGTACACAAACTAGAGGTAAGAACTTACAGAGATAATGTTTACATTTTTAGGGAGAGATCTATGTTTTTGTTGTGCATAGGGTGAATGTAGGAAAATCGAAATTTGCACTTGGCAGTAGTCCTTTTTTAATTCTTTACTTAACGCACACTGAATCAAATGATGCCAATCAAAATCTAGGTCCAGTGGACATCATATAGACTAGACCTCGTAAACTAAAGTATAAGAGACCTGTGTACATTAAGGAATTTTTTCCTTTGATAGATTAATGCAGTTAATGGATACGTTAAATCAAGAATTAAAAAAGGACTACTGCCAAGTTTCGATTTTCCTACATTCACCATCTGCACAACAGAAACATAGACCTCAGCTTAAAAATGTAAAAATTATCTCTTAAGTAATTGTTGTACATGTCCATCTTCATGAAATATTTTCGATTTTAACTTTTGGATGTTTTTTTTTTCAAACCAATGTAGTTGTACAAATCTTTTTCGGTACATTCGGGCAAACCTTGAAAGTTAATACACCAATCTATCAATGTCGATGGCTTTGGTATAATCTCTCCCGTCGTTAAAGTGAATCTCTGATTTTCGCTTTCACTGAACGTTAGTTTATCGCGGTGTGACAATTCACTTTTGCCCATAATTGAAATTTTATTAGCTTCTTTATAACTCTTTCGATCAGTTCACAGACACATTTAAATTACTATTAGATAGATTCTTTTTTGGGTCACTCACTTTAAATTGCTCTACATTAAGACTATTTTCACAAGCGATATTAATTGCATTGTCCTCCATATTGGATAGGTTGTCGCAATATTGGAACACTCGATTACGTACATTGGATGTCAAAAGCCCCATTTACACTTGGCCGTGATAAGAGTACCGTGCAAGGCACTGTACCTGGCCGCGACATATTTTAAAAAAAATGACCGTTTACTTTACTGGTCTCGAAACCGTGCCAGACTTGCCAAATGTGGAACTATTCACAGAAAAGTTAATTTCAGTCTCAAAGCTTGTTAACCAGATGAAAACAATTATGGTGGTGTTTACGCTACAAAAACCCGCCAAAACTGTGCCGTACATGGTACGCGTAAAATTTGTAATGTTGTAATGTAAACAGGGTTGTAGAAGAGTATTACTTTTGTGTACACAAGTTGGATATGTTATCACAATGAAATTTTTAGGGGGTGAGCTTACGAGTTTCATTATGGTTCCTTACAGTTACCATCAATGCAACCAATTTGCAGCTTGTCTTCTTGTATACTGGTCAAGGTTTCTAAAAATAAATGCCTTTCATCTCAGACTTCCAAGAAATAGACAAACATTGGTATTTGGGACAAGTGCACTAAAGTATAGGAGACCTGGGGCGGTATTTATAAAAATTCTAAGAGTTACTGTCAAAAATTACTCCTAACTTTGTAGATTTTCCTAAGACCTATTTATAAAACATTTTACTTTAAGAATTACTCCTAACTATGACACATATTTAGGAGTCCTCCTGTAGCACTCCTAACTTGTTAAAAGTACTCTTATCTTGGTTAACATGGCCGTCCGTGTACGCCGCCTAAGAGAGTTTAAAACAAGAAGAGATTTCTTAGTGGAGTACAACAATGACGAGTTGATAAGGAGATATCGAATAGACATGGGTGGGATTCTTTTTGTGACAGATTTAGTTCGGCATCTACTTACGAGTCCTACTAAACGAAATTTCTCAATCGACGCTGAGATAAAGATCCCCATTACGCTTCGTTTCCTAGCTACTGGTAAAATGCAACTGTGTAGTGGTGACGATTTCGGCGTCAGTCAACCTACAGTGAGTAGAGAGTGATTGCAGAAACGTTAGATGTACTGTCTGATCCGCATGACATCAACACTGAGCTATAAATAACTTCAGGGAATCCCCGGATTCCCCATGGTTACATCGCTAAGAGTTTGGTTAGAACCCAAGTCTTACATTTAGTTAAAAGTAACTCTTAAGACCCTTTATAAATATTTCTAAAGAGTAACTTTTAACTAAATGTTGTTTTAGGAAGTCTTAGAGTAAAAGTTATGAAAACTCTAAGAATTTTTATAAATACGGCCCCTGTACTCCAAGGGATTTTTTCTTTTGATAGATTAATGCAATTAATGAAGAATCAAGTCACCATTATATCAGAGCTTTAGTGTTGCCATCATGTCCAACAGCTGACAAAAAGAAATCACCAGAGTACAAACCTTGGGTTTTGTTGGCTAAAATGACTGGCTGTATTCATTCTGCTTACTGTCAATGTACAGCTGGGTACCAAAACCAACTTTTCTTACAAAAAGTTCTACTGTTCTGTTTATTCATTGTTATTTTGTGTTTTTAAGTAAGTGAAAAAAGGTTATTTGTTTTTTGTTTGTGTTGTTTTCCAATTTTTGTTCAATTTTAAAAATTGTGTACTGGTACCAGTGTTGTTTAATAGGTTATTCCATATGTTAAATGATTAAAGCCAGTGGTCTAATCCATTTAATATCTCGGTCATCCAATAGTATAAGTATTGTTATTTACATGTAAATAAATGTCTGAATATTAATACAAATTAGGATCCAGTGAGTGTCAACAAGTTTTGATTCTCTATCGTTAAGCGAGGAAAAAATTATTTCCACTGAAACAATCAGTTGTCTGTTGTATGGGTCAACAAAACTTAGTCCAAGAAGTTCAACAATTTATTCTGTTATCAAAAAGATTTAAATCTCCATAAACAACACTTAAGTTATTTCCAGCCCCCACATCGTACACTCGTCCAATATCCTCACCTCTCTTAACTGGTTTGTGAGATTTGGAGAAATCGGACCATTGCACGCTGTACAGGCCTTACCATACCCAACATTACCAAGCAGTACTTTTAAATAGAATTTCATCAATATTTCCACTAAAATATTCATTGTAAAACAAAATAAAAAAAAAACAAAAAAAAAACAAAGACAACAAATAAGAGTTTCTAAATTATCCATTATGTATCATGTTCTATATTAATGTAATTATGTATGTATGTATATTTTTATAATGTGTACATGTATGTAAATCAGAGAGAGGGGTTACACATAGGCATAGCCTGTTCCCCGATCCAAATTCAGATTTAATGAATAAAAATAGAAATGGTTAGCAGACTTGCGTCTAGATGTACGAGCGACAGCCTCTGTTTTGACTTCATCAAAGACAGCTTCAAACACCTCTGCACTGGTTATTCCAGCGTAAAAACTGACCATATCATCACAGTGCTTAACATCTTCAAAAGTTAGACATGGAAGGTTACACCGAATACTAAAAGAATAAGTGCAAGTCTCTGTTTGTGGATAAGCATCTTTTGAACTGAACTAACTTTACATTCCGTCTGAGTATCAACACTTCTAAAAAATAGAAATATAGTTAAATAAAATTGTGTAAAATTGCTTGATTTAAATGTTTTTGCTCAAAATTTGTTTGGATAATATCTTGACTGCAATCGGATACAAACAATATTCATTGTTAAATATCCTTTCCTAGAAAAGTATGTATCGGGTGGTTATTTCCAATAAAAGTATATCAAATATGATACATATGGAAAGTATAGACACTCAGTCTTACTAGAAAAATACTGGATTACCCGAAAAACGCCAATATAATTGGGGCAAGAGCTGGAAAAATTGTCAGGGTATCACTAACTGTCAACCCGACTGTTATCTGCCAGCTTAGGCGAAGGAGTCGTTATTTCTTGTTCAAATGGTTAGGTGGTTTTGGGAAGATTAGAGGGGTGTCAACGTATAAAAGACTCTGCAATTAAACGGCAGAAAAAGAAGTTGACAGAAATGGTTAACAATTTACTTAGGCCCAATATGTATGTACATGTATATATACAGTAAGTAATGATAAATACATTCTGAAAGATAGGTTGCCAGGCAACGAAACATACGCCCACAGCAGCTAAATCGTCCGGGCAGGCAACAAGAGTTGTCGCATATTCTTACTTTTTTTGGTAATGAAACATTTATAATACACTGAAATCTGAATAAGATTAACAACTCAAAAAGTGATTATCAGAAAATCATTAAAATTAGAATTTGTTGGGGTTTTAAAAAGTTCCCCCCCATGCTAACTTTTAGTATACGGAACATTTAGTATCATGGATTTAGCTGTCCAGTTATCAAAACTTGTTTGTGACAGAAACTGTCCCCGACAGTAATCATGATAGCGCAATGAAACATCAATTGGGTGACTGGAAGGTGGAACACAGAGAATAACTACTGGTACCTCTTCTGTATCAATGTCATCAATATCTGTATGTTCAAACATTTGCTCCATTTCAACATCCATAAGCTGAATAGATTCTGGTTGCTTTTCATCTAGTTTCTGAAAAATGTACAAGAGGCTGCCAGTTTGGTCTCAAAAAAAAACTTTCTGAATTATTTGTTGGATAGGGTATTACGTCAATTTTGACTCACGTCATTTGGGACTCAACATAAACGACATTTTGGACTCAGTTGACGACAGTATACATATGATGTACGATTAGATTAGGGCGGCCGATAGGCATATATATTACATAATGGGTGCAGCCTGTTTCGTAACATGACTGTTTCATGCTTAGTGCTTTCATATCTCAATGAGCCGTTTCGTAATTCACTTCGTTCCTCAAATTGATTCGTACCTTTTCCTGTGTTGTTGAACTTTCATTGATTTCAACAGCGCAGTATAAGGTAAAAGTGAAGTACGAAATGGTTCATGTGAGGTGCATGTACGAAAGAACTAGGTACAAAACAGCCAGGTTACGAAACAGACTGCACCCATTATGTAATATTTAGGCCTATCCGCCGCCCTAATCTAATCGTACATCATCTGTATACTGTATGCTAGCCTTTCCTTTTTTATACTTTATAGGCTATATTAAAATATTTATAATAATAATAAAATTGTACGTACACACGTTGGAAACTTCTTTATGCCACCACTTTCTGTTGGAAATATAGAAGGCAATGTACACTGTGGGCTGGGTCCCATAAAACCAACAAAGTATTCACTACACAAACACTTGAATGTTCTCATGACAGTTTTACAGCGTCGTATCCAGACTCGCTTCAGCTGTGTATTCTAGGGAAACTGTGTATTTTTACTTTTCTTCCGTCAATTACAGCACCACGGTCAATGCCTTTACAAATGCAGCAATATTTCGGCATTTTTTAAATTCTTTTTAACTGTTTTCTGTATCGAACTATCCATTTTTGATTTTTTGTATCTTTTCGCTGGTAGTCGCCGGAAGTGGAGACTGATATTTTGCGCAGGGTTGCGCAAGCGCAAAAGAAGAGTTTCAGGGGCAGATAACTCACTTATCGGAAAGGGCAATAATGTGGGGATTTTTACGTGTATTTGTAGTACCACTTCTATTTTGCTGTGATAAAACATACATAAATACGTGAATATCTTACCATATTCTTACGGTAAATTAACATTTATTTCTAACAGTGTAGGGGCTGGTATAGCTACCTGTTTAACTCGGTAATTTAAAGTAGCCAAGTCTCTAACTCAATATCATCCAAAATCTTCAACATTGAAAACACGAATTATTTATCAATTTAAATCAGCATTGATGCTATGATCTTACCGGAAAAAGATGGGCTTCTGATATCTAATATTTAAGACAAAATAAACATTTTACCATTAGTACACAAATCGTGTACCGTAATGTGTTTTGAGCCCCAGTCGTAACAAGAGATTCGAGGAACGAGGCTAAACACATTGCACCAAATCAAACGGCGTATGTAGACTGAAATAACTAGACGCTAGAAATTTGCATTCGATTGTGACTGCTGGCTTATTTCGCCGAACATAACTGATTTGAAATTAGAATAATAAGGAAACCATTGAATGTAAATCAGTTTATATACATTCATATTACAGTATAATATGCGTTGCGACTCACTTGTGTCAATTTCTAGGTCCAAAATGTTAGCGATTTAGCTCATTTAAGTAGTACCATGTCCGTATTAAAGACTGTTTGGGCCATGTCTTTGATTTGGACGTTCACTGAAAGTGTGACGGTGTTTTTTTCCGTTTTTGTTAAGGCTCAGACAGATGGCTTCGCGTAGAGTTTGCAAAATGGTCTGGTCTTGTCCGGGACACCGGGTTTATCAAATTACATGAAAACCCAAAGGCGTTTTATAGCTGACACGCTGGAGGCGCCAGCCTCCTCGCGAAAAAAAAATCAAAGAAGTTGAACAAATAAAAGGGGGGAAAATGCTAAAACCGATGAGAAAAATGAAATGTACCCTAGTTAGGTAGGGGCCCTAAAGTCAGACAAAAGGGCCCCTCTGGCCAAGGGAAATGGCCCCCGAGTTCGAGTCAATCGTTTTCGTTAAACTGTTACTGTCGAATCCACTACTGAATGAGAATACAGCTACTGAATGAGAATACAGTCATTACACTGGTATGAAAATCATCAATCAAGACCCCCCCCCCAGGGACCCCCGCGAAAGAGGGCCCTCAACATAGTATAGCCTCCGCCATGATAAACCTGAAAACGCCCCTGTGAAAACCAACTAACATTATGCCGTCAGTCTCGAACCCTTCTTTGTCTCTGGTAAAACTCGACGGCCATTTTGAATGTCAAAATGGTGGCTCAAACTCAAGTTTGTTCAGAAATTTCACGTATTTAGCAAAATCACTCACATTGTGCGCTAAATATAGTTCCCGGTAAATCATTAAATCGGTTTTTTTTTTGAATGAACTTGACATTGTTGCGGTTATATATATTGCATGTGTTTTCATTGAGAGCCCATGTCAAACGGCATTTTTTTGTCATTGAACTTTGTTACTTGGAACCAAATGAAGATGTGTCGCCCGATTTCAGTTCAATATTGTTGAAATTTCGTGTCCGTATACAATCCAATGTGTCTTATACCATAGTGCTGCTTTCACCAGAGGACAACATCATCCTTTATCTTCTGACATTTGTTTTAATAAGGCGTTCAGGTCCTTTGACCTAATTTTTGGTATTCGTATACAAAGCTTGCTTTTTTGTAATACGACTCTCATAGAAAGTGGGTTGGATTACAATGTAGCGTAAAAGCAGTAAACAATAAACAAGATAAAAAGCAATATAATTTTAATTAGATGTCAATGCAATACAATAGACCATGTGAAAAGAACATTATTTATATTTACACCGATATGACGTTTACGTTCAACGCTGGAAACGCGTTGAGTACAAATTGCTTAAGGGGCAAATCACACAAAATTAAGAAACCAGGTATCATGAAAATAATACTACGTATTAAGTACATTAATATTATATTTTAATTTCAATAATTATAATAGGTTGCTAGGCAACCACAGCTGATAAGTAGTCCTATGCTAACGTCTATAATTAGTATACAAAACATTTAACATCAAGGGCCATGACCCTAGCAGTAATTTTGGGAATCATTTAAAATCAATGGGATTCTTCGTCTCGTGACCTTAAACACAAATTTAAAGTCAATCGGACATTAAGTTTAGTTTCTAGACTACTCCAGAGTTTCTACCAAATTTTTCAATTGCCATAATTCTAGCAGTAATTATCGGAAATGAGTGAAAATCAATTGCCCTTTTTCGTCGCATGAAAATCGAATATTAACTGTAGCCTCTAGAGCGTCCAAAAGATTTATCAAAGTGATCAAGAGTCTTACCTCTGACAGTAATTATCGGAAATCAACCGGCTGCTTCGTCTCATGACCTTAATCACTGTGTAAAATACATTTGAAGTCAATCGGATATTAACTTTAGCCTAAGAGCGTCGACAAGCAACTGTGGACGCCGGACTGTCGGACTGACGGAGCGATGACAATATACGACCATTTCAATGTGGGCGTATAAAAATGGTGTTAATATATTTTGTACAGATTTGTCTTTTGAAATGAAATGAAATGGTGTTTAACGCCCTAGTTTTCGGACCCATCTGAGATCTGAGCTAATTTTGAAAATACACATATGTTACGCATTTCCATGGATCAAAATCAACAACAATATTTAAACAAGAGTAACACTACCGCCCACATTATACCTACACATTCCTGCTTTGATTGATATGGTACTTTTTAAAATGAACAGACATAGAAATGGCTGCAACGACTGTAATATGACAAAAGACAAAGAAGGCTAGGCATTGAGTTTCTTTTGTAAAATTTACAGACTAAATATTAACAACACAGTGGGCGTGACTCTGTCCATGTGGGTCGGGCATGCACCAAAATAAATAGTTGCTGCCCGTGCGGTATAAGGAATAAATATGCAAAGTTACAAGATAATCTACTCAGAATTCTAACCTAACCTGTAGGTAAAAATAAAAAAAAATGGGCGTGGCTCTGCCCGGGGGGGGGGGGGGGGTAAACATGGACCAATATCAATAGTTTAACTCTATGATGGATCATGCCGAAAGGAACAAAATCTGTTAATAATTGCGACCTGTACAGTTTTTACAGACAAAATATTAACAAAAAATGTGGGTGTGGCACCATCGCATGGGATCGGATCATGCACCAAAATCAATAGTTGCAGCTTTAGGGTATAAGGAAAAAGTATACCAAAATTGGGAATGGCGCTGCCCCTAGGGTCGGGAAATGCATCAGAATCAATAGTTACTGCCCTTAAGCTATGAAGAATACATATGATCGAGTCAAAATTGCTGCCTGTATACGATAAACTCAAAAAATTGGCGTAGCGCTGCCCCGTAGGGGTGGGGACATGCACCAAAATCAATAGTTGTCGTCCTTAGGCTATAAGGAATAAATGTGCCAAGTTCCAAGACGATCCCTAGCTGGCCGGTCACCTCTGGCTTGCGGCTGTGGTTTCGAGCCCTGGTGTGAGCGTATGTGGCATGGAGATAGGGGCGCCTTCTCAACCTCGTGGGTTTCCTCCGGGCACTCCGGTTTCCTCCCACTGCTAAAGACCCCTACGCGCAAGCGAATTATTGAAATAAAATTTAAAAAAAAAAAACCATGTGTTAGTCCCGAAATGACCTAGTTGTGTCGAGTGGACGTTAAACCCCATTTCTCTCTCTCTCTCTCCAAGACGATCCATTCAGAATTATGGCCTGCAGACAACACAGAGACACACAAAGAATAAATGGGTGTGACTGCCCCTGGGGGTTGGGCATTCATCTTTAGGGTATAAGCAATAAGACGATTAGTCAAGAATTGCGGCGTGTAGGCGATACCACACACATACATTCTGAATATGGACGTATAAAAAGGAACAAAGAATAAAATTAATAATTTAGATAACATTTCAGGCCTAAAGAAAGACACGTAATAGGCAGATTTTGCTCTTGCATAATGCAAGTTTAACTTTCATTTTTTATAAGAAATTGATTTTAATTTTTATTTGATGATTTTGCTATTCAATTTGATTTTACTTTTCAATTTGATTATTTAACTTTTACAAGTCTTGTTTTTATTAACTCATACATGATTAGTTTTTTTTCAGATTAATTTTGATTTCGATTTCATCTCATGTAATAAGCAGATTTTGCTCTTGCATAATGCAAGTTTAATAAACACGGTATAAAAATAATGTACTGAAAATAAAACAAAAGACAATTCCTTCAATATTGTTTAGTTTAAGAATATGGTAATGGCTGTGGAATTTCTCCAGCATTACTTATACAGCCACGGTCTTTATAATCATCCAACAGATTTTTCCACACTTTATCACAACGGAGAAGATTTTCATTACCTACAAGTAAACAAATAATCCCGAAAATAACATTTTTTGGAAATCGTTGAAAATCCGTGCTTCTTCATTTCATAAACATAACGCTAACGCTACAATATATGTCCACATTCCTGCTTTGATTGATATGGTACTTTGTCAAGAAGGCTAGGCGTTTGTTTTGTTTAACGCTGAGGGTCGTGCTTCAACATCAAGATAATCCATTCAGAATTGTGGCTTTCAGACGCTAAAGGCAAAAAGTGGGCGTGGCTCTGCCCCTGGGGATCGGAACATTCACCAAAATCAATAGTGGACGCCCTCAGGCTATAAGGAATACATATGCCAATGAATCATTCAGAATTGCGGCCTGTAAACCACAAACACAAAAATTGGGCGTGGCTTGCCTCTGGGAGTCGGGACTTGCAGTTGTAGTCCTTAGGCTATAAGGAATACATATCCCAAGTTTAAAGACGATCCATTTAGAATCATGGCCTGTAGACAACACACACAGACACGAAGAAAAAATAGACATGGCTCTGCCCCTGGTGGATAGGAAATCACCAAACACAATTGTGGTCATCCTTAGGGTATAAAGAATAGGTATTAGGAATTGCATCCTGTAGGCGAACACAAACATTGGGCGTGGCTCAGTCCCAGGCGGTCCGGCATGCACCAAAAATAATAGCGGTCAGCCTTAGGGTATAAGGAATAAGTATAAAAATGTTTTCAAGACGATCGATTAAGAATTGTGGCCTGTAGGTGACACACAGACACACAAAAAGAAAATGGGCGTGGCACTGTCCCTGGGGGTCGGGCATGCACCAAAAACAATAGGGATCTTCCTTAAGGTATCAAGAATAATTTGCAAAGTTTCAAGATGATATGTTGAGAAATGCAGCCTGTAGATGACAAACAAATACAAGAAATGGGCGTTGCTGTCCCAGGGGGTCGGGCATGCACCCAAAACAAAAGGGATCATCATTAGGGTATAAGGAATAAGTATTTTAAGTTTCAATATGATCGATTACGAATTGTGGCCTGAAGGCAATACACAAAAATAAAAAGGGCGTGGCTCTGACCCTGGGAGTTGGGCATGCACCCCAAACGATAGGGATCATTGTTAGGGTATAGAGAGTACATATACAAAGTTTGAAGAAAATTCAGTAAGAATTGCGCCTTGTAGGCGACAAAAACTCACGCTAAAAGAAAATGGGCGTGGCTCTGCCCCTGGGGGTTGGGCATGCACCCCGAACGATAGGGATGTTCCTTTGGGTACAAAGAATTTGTATGCAAAGTTTCAAGGTTTTAAGAAATGTGGCCTGTAGACGACAAACAAACAAATACTAGAAATGGGCGTGGCTCTGCCCCTTGGGGTCGGGCATGCACCAAAAACAATAGGCATCTTCCTTAGGGTATAAGGAATAAGTATACAAAGTTTGAAGAAAATCAATGAAGAATTGCGCCCTGTAGGCGAACCACAGACACACACACACACACCCACACACACACAGACAGGGGTGACGGCATAATACGTTCACATGAATGTGGACGTATAAAAATAAATATTGTGTATGCAATCTACCTCATCAGATTATATTTTTCAAAAAGATCAACCATCATTACGGTGTAACGGTGATTTTTCTAACCGATTTTTTTCAAATCGGATAAAAATTGTAACCTTGGTCCACAAGCTAACCAGCGGCTGCCAGACAGGATACGCCCACATTTTCGAGAGATGGATAGCGAACGGAAAGTGATTTTTCCTACAATCAAGGGCCATAATTCACAAAGTTACAATTTGATATGCGCAAATATCGAAAGGAACAAAGATCTTTGGGTTATTAACACGCATTTCATTCGATTCATCGAAATCGGATTAAAATTGTGACCTCTACAGAGTCCACAACCTTGATATACCATATCTTTACACTATTCGCGTACAAACGGCGGCCATTTTGTCCGACAATTTTGGTCCGATTTTCACGAAATTCGCACTCAACCTTCATTACGGTGTAAAATTGATATAATAAAACGTTGCTTAAATTCGGATCATAATTGTTACCTCTAGAGGGACCACAAGGCGATTTTTCGTATATTTATTAGGGGTCATAATTCAGGAAGTTATGATCCGATATGCACAAATATCGCGATGAACCAAGATCTTTGGGATATAAACATGCATTATAAGTTTCATCAAAATCGGATTAAAATTGTTACCTATACAGGGTCCACAACCTTGATATACCATATTTTTTACACTATTCGCGAACAAGCGGCGGCCATTTTGTCCACCAATTTTGGTCCGATTTACACAAAATTCGAACTCAATCTTCATCAGACGGTTTCTTTTTTAAATTGGATAATAATTGTGACCTCCAGAGGGACTACAAGCTAAAAAAGGTGATTTTTCGTACAATCAGGGGCCATAATTCAGGAAGTTACGATCCTATATGATGAACGAGTATCAAAAGAAACCAAAAGATCTTGAAAGAATGCATTTCAAGTTTCATCAAAATCGGCTCAAAATTGTGACCTCTACAGTGTTCACAAGCTAAATATGTGATTTTCGTACAATCATGGGCCATAATTCATGAAGTTACAGTCCGATACATGCCAATATCGAAAGGAACCGAGATCTTAGGGTGATAAACCTACATTTCAAGTTTCATTGAAATCGGATAAAAATTGAGACCTGTAGAGTGTTCATAAACAATTGTGGACGGGCGAACGGACAGGGGCGACGATAATATACGTCCACACCAAAATGTTGGCGTATAAAAATCAGGGGCCATAATCCAGGAAGTTAGGCTCCGATACGCGCAAATATCGAAAGGATAAAAATTGTGTCATCTAGTGGGTCCACTAACTTGGTATTACATACTTATACACTATTTGCTTACGAGTAGCGGCCATTTTGTCCGATTTTCAAAAACAAATTGCACGCAAACATCCTTGGGGTGTAACTGTGATACGTTTGAACCGTTTTTAAAATCGGATACAAATTGTCCGGGTTATAAACATACAGCTCAAGTTTCATCGAAATCGGATAAAGATTGTGACCTCTACTGTCTGAACCGTCATGCAATGACCTGGCACTTGACCCTCATAACTTTTGACCGCGACTCCTCAAGTGCGACCTGCGCAGCATCCAACTCACATATACGCAAATATGGCTCCACACTATAAAGAAATAGGTCATGGATTTCTGGCCAATTTCGAGCTTAAACTATAAAATAAACAAAATATATTGGAGAACTTTCTTGACATGTTCATTGCACGATTATTAATAGTCCGATTTCTAGACCGGTTTAGCGGGAGCGAAGGTGAAAGGTTTTTCGACCGGAGAATGCGGCCTACAAAGAATCTTAAGAAATAAAAGCCAAAAGAATGAAAGTAATAACTCGGATTTAATACTAGTCACTACTTTCAACCCTTCGCAAGAAAAGGGAATGGATGTGTTCCTTTCAAATCAGGGTGAATTAAACAAAAGTTCGAAAATGAGATACATTCTCAAAAATAGTAAATTGATAGATAGTCGGAAACATTCTCCAAATTTACGTAGGATTCTTACAAAATCCAGATTCGATTCGGATATTATAAAACCTTCAGTATCCAAGTGTGGGGACTCACGATGCCATTTATGAACATATTTGAGGGCGATTTGATCCAGATCACTACAGATACAAAATTTTATGTGAAGTATGTGATATATCTAATAATATGCAATGGGTGTTCTGAAAAATATATTGGGAAAACCGATGACTAACTAAATATTAGAATGAATCTCCATCGTTCTGAAATTACGCACCCGGAAACAGAACAATCCAAGTCAGTACCCATTTGGATAAATGCGGACGAGGTATACTCAAGGTTCTCCCTATTTACAAGGAATATTCTAAAAATTCTGACGTAACGTCATTGTCTTATATTACATTATATTATATTATATCAAAATGGTCTGAAGAGGTTCAAGAGAACTGAAAACGTTAACCATAAACATGAGTTTATTTCTTTTTTCAACGTAATTTTCTATATAATATATATATATAATTATGTGCCAATGGATGATATTGCAATACAGTCTTTATCGTTGTAAATTGCCTTCAGATTTTAAATTTGTTTATCTTTCAAAACAAAGTTAGATACTCCTAAATCTGCCTTTGCAAAGTCGCTTCTGTGAACGTATATTTCATGGGCGCCGCCATATTGAATAATTTGGCTCTAATCCGTTTGGCATTTTTCATACATACAACGGCGAAATAAACATATTAAATTTAATTCAATATGAAAATACAAGAGAAATATATACTTCTAAAAATTTCAAAACGCATACTCAGTGTTTTCGATTAAAATCGTCGATGTAGGAATTAAAATGTCGGTAAATTAGTTTAGCGATTGTTCTCAGGCGGAGCTAACTGTAGTCAGGCAGCCTATGTTTGGGATGCGTTTTAAGATACACCTTGCTGCCAGTGCCACGACACTCCCTTGTACGAAATGATCAATATGAGTGTCGTAATTAGCTTCCAATTTTCTATTTCTGGATGTCAAAGTTTGTGAGGAGCTTTTTTTATTCGTTGGGATATTCAAAATTGTACAGTGAATTTTATTTGACCGGAGGTGATTTCAAACACACAGGTTATTGATTTATAATAACCATTAATAAGTACTTTGTTCATAATTGACGAAATCAGTTTAAAATTTATGGCGGTCCAGACAGTAGAGTGTCGTACAATCAGGGGCCATAATCCATGAAGTTACGTTCCGACATATGCGAATATCGATAGGAACCGAGATATTGGGGGGATAAACCTATATTTCAAGTTTCGTCAAAATCGGATAAAAATTGTGACCTGCAGAATGCCCACAGAACAACAACAATAGAATATCGGCTATTAAAATCAGAAGTCAATTATTTTAGTGTTAAAGCCCCAATAACACTCTTGTTTTAACTGAATAATATGTCCCAATCTTCATTCTGGCCAACAAATTGTATTATTTTACAATATTCCAATTAATTGATGATATACATTTCATCTTAACACAACTAATTAAAAAAATTGGAAAAATTCAACTAATTGATTTGTAAACCTTTTCAAATGTGACTTTGATTTAATTTATTTTCGAACCCTCTGGACAAGTAAAATAGGTCGTAATGGATAATTTACACAACAGGTAGGACACTTAAACATCCAGTACTTAGAATAAGGCTAGTATTATTTATTTTCTGGAGCTGTCAAGCCAGCAAGAGTGTTATTGTCCCTTTAAATCTACAGAAAATCTGTTTTAATTACATACCTATTATGAATAAACCCTTTCTTGCTCTGGTCAAAGCTACATTAGTTTGATTTTGATCAGCAACAAAACCCAGGTTTTGTATTTTCCATCCTAATGTTGGACATAGTTCAATGTTAAAAGTCGGCTGCGATCTAACTGTGCTCAGAATGACGTAATCCCATTCACCGCCTGCAAATATTCACAGTAATTGGTATGAAACAAAATTAAAGCTGAACTCCGATAACAGAAATAATTAAATAAAAAAAAGGTAACGCCCTAAGCGACCGCCATACTTGTTTTCAATTTGTTGAAGAAACATGGCGATCGCATTCTGAACATCTGAGACACGCTACATGTGGAGAAGTATCTCAGACACAGTCAATAGCCATGCTATCCATATCATGTGATCTACACATCACAGGTCATGATATTGACGTCAATGGGTCATGAGGTCAACAACACGCTACATTGTATACAATAGGTTTATCTTCAGCATTGTTTCCTTTACACCCATTAGAACTATATAATTCGTACAGTACATACATGTTAACATCTACAACTCATAAAATTGACGTCGTTTTCAATGACAGCGTATGCGTATGGTGGTTCATGGCGGCCGCCATCTTGCACTATTTTGTGCGTCTGTCGTGTCTATTTCAGATATACACAACCAATTCTGTTGATGTTTTTAGCGTTGGGATTGACTAATAGTTAATTTATTTCAGTTCTATTTTAAACTTTAACGCAAATTTGAAAAATAGCCAAATTCTGGCTGGGATTGCTGAGCAAAATGGCCATTCACTGTATAGTGCGAAGAAAAAAAGAAAAGTTACGTACGATACCGATCGCTTAGGGGTAACAAAAACACAGGCAGGCCACGCCCACGTCTAGAATGAGCTGTGTCAAGCAAACTGTCCACATATGGTTAGCTAGTCAACTACCAATTACCTCACTACTATCAGCTAGCTGAAAATATCGCTACACAAGACGAAATAAGTAATTTACTAATTAGACGAAATGAAATTTTGATACCAAACAATGTACTGGAAATTTCATTTACAGCTCCAACATGCGCAATGAAAAGTGGAGATTATCTAGAACAATAAATATTGTATACTAGTGGATGACCCGGCGCTGAACAGGTTGTGCCGATAACTCCGAAACGGTAGGCTAACTCACCAGTCCGAGCGACCCCCATGCACCAAATGTCAGCATCGGGACAGCCCCAGTGTAGCCGCCAACCCTGAACTGGCAGACAAACAGACAAACGACAGTCACAAATATAAGTATAGATAAAAATGTTTTGAGTGACAATTGCAAGTTAATACGCATCCTCGGTATCCCCAGTGGGTTCATTCCGTTCTACTCCACTAACCCCTGGGTTAATCTATGGGGGGGGAGACACGTTTTTAAATCATCCGCACTTGATGATTGTGCTATTTTTATCGACCAATCCCAGACATCGTTAATTAAAGATAGGCTGCCAGGCAACGAAACATACGCCCACAGCAGCTAAATCGTCCGGGCAGTCAACAAGAGTTGTTGCACATTTTTACTTTTTTTCGATAATGAAACATTTATATTACACTAAAATCTGATTAAGAGTAACAACTCATAAAGTAATTATTGTTTGGTTTTTATAAAGTTCTGGCCCATGCTAACATTCAGTACAGTATACAAAACGTCTAATATCATGGATTTAGCTGTTCAGTTATCAAAATTCAATGAAAATTAATCAGATAAATAGTTTGGACTCTAGAGCGTCACAAGATTTTTCAAAGTGATCAAGGGAGATAACTTTGGCAGTTATTATGGGAAATCACTGAAAATCAATTAGGCTTCTTCTTCTCATGACCTTAAATACTGTGTATCAATTAAGCCAATCAGATATTAACTTTGACATCTAGCGCGTCCACAAGATATTTTGAAGTGATCAAGGGCCATAACTCTGGCAGTAATTATCAGAAATCTCTGAAAATCAATAGGATTCTTCTCTTCATGACCTTAAACGCTGTGTATAAATTTAAAGTCAATCGGATATTAACTCTGGCCTCTAGAGCATCCACAAGATTTTTCAAAGTGATCAAGGGCCATAACTCTAGGAGTAATTATCGGAAATCTCTGAAAATCAATAGGATTCTACGTCTCATGAAATCAATAGGCTTCTTCGTCTCATGACTTTAAATACTGTGTATAAATTTAAAGTCAATCGGATATTAACTTTAGCCTCTACAGCGTTCAGGAGATTTTTCAAAGTGATCAAGGGTCATAACTCCGGCAGTAATAATCGGAAATCGCTGAAAATCAATAGGCCTCTTCGTCTCATGACTTTAAACACTGTGTATAAATATGAAGTCAATCAGATATTAACTTTAGCCTCAAGAGCGTTCACAAGATTTTTCAAAGTGATCAAGGGTCATAACTCTGGCAATAATTATCAGATACTGCTGAAAATCAATAGGCTTCTTCGTCTCATGACCTTAAACAATGTGTATAAATTTAATGTTAATCGGATATTAACTTTAGCCTCTAGTACGTTCACAAGAAATTGTGGACGACGGACGGACGGACCGACGGACGGACGGACCGACGGACGGACCGACAGACGGACGGACGGGGGCGACGGCAATATACGTCCACATTTCTATGTGGGCGTATAAAAAAGGAAGTTGGCAAAGGGAAGTAACTCTCATTGGACAAGGTTAGTAGATAGCCTAAATATGAGAAGTCCAAATTATTCTAAATGCGTATTTATTAACAACAAATTATATAATATTATACGAATGAAGATCGGACGTTTATATCTATCTATGGTCAAGAATTTTATTGAGAATCGTTCGTTTATCTCAGGCGCGTAGCCCAGCGCCGAAGGCGCTCAACCAATTAAGGGGCGGGTTTGGGGACCCTCCCCCCAGAAAAATTTGGTAAATTAGATTCAATTTGGTGCATTCTGACGTATTTCCGGAAGGTAAATTCCAAAATTACAGGTCTAAAAATCGCCAATAAAATCGCATAAAATGTTCTTAAAATGTTGATGGGGAATGCTCACTTCACAGGTGAGGAACAAAATATCTTCATATTAGGGTTGTTCTTAACAAGCTTTATTGGCAGTTTTAATTTACTATTAGAGTAACCAGTCCATTTAAGTATAGGAAAGTTGATCGGGGTTTTCCAGAGCACAAACTTTCACAGACGAAAAGTTTATAGACTTGGTTTACTGTTTATTTTCACCGCGTAAAAATAAATAATATAGCTTGCAATAGTTGGCACAGGCTTAATCATAAATGTAGAGGTTTACAAGGAATTTTCACACAAAATTAAACAGATTTATCTTCCAAAATGTATGTGGGACCTGAGCAGGGGGGGGGGGGGGTCGGACCCCCTGGACCCCCCCCCCCCCCCCCATGGATCCGCGCCTGTATCCCGGAGTTTTACGTCCACGTGATATCGTAGACAAGCTATTGTGAATCAGATTGCCAAGTATAAGTTCAACAACAATAAACATAACAGAGTGAAACATTTTAGACAAAAATCGAATAGTAATAAAAATAACAAAGTCAAACATATAGATGTTACACATAATTTGTATCGGCGAAACATACTACAGATTACCATAATACACAGAGGCGGATCCAGTTGGGAGCGCGAGGGCCGCCCCCTCCCCCAATTTTCGACAGTGCCCTTTTTTACTGCTGAAAGTGCCTTTTTTCAGACCCAAATATGTCCTCTCCGAACGTTTATTTAGACGAAAATATCAACCAAATAGCTCTTGGAATGTCTACAGATGCAAGGAAATGACGGATAATTGTCTTGGGGGACCTCCCCCCGCCCCGTCTCCGCAGTAAGTGCTCTCATTTTGCGGCGCCCCCGCTTTTCAAAATTCCTAGGCCCATCCCTGATACAATTCATTATAAATCCATTAAAGATATATAAATTATTTACACAAATCATTCTGTAAATAGGCATGAATATGGTTATCTACCCTTAAAAAAACGAAGGGCAGCGTCGTGTTAAAAAGTCGACGTCGCTATTTTTTTTCTCCATTTAACATTGAATACGCGACTAGAGCCAGAGGGTCACGTCGTCTTTCAAAGGCGACACGCGACGTGAATGAAATAGAACACATCGCAATGTCTTCGCAGATCAATTTTCGAGCGAAGCTAAAGAGATTAGGAGTTGAACTGGGTTCAACTCCTGCGCTTCGATCAAAACATTGCAGCCAATCACCTATTCAGCAACAAGACGTCTGCTGTGGCGATCGCGTGATCCATAACAGGCTGCCCACGACATGGCCAGCTTCGCTTAGCTCTGCTCACTAGTAGTGAATCGCTACAATGGCTTCGCAGGTAATATACTAGTTACTTTTGCAACTGTCCTTTAGCAAACGATATTCGCTGACAGTTGCTATCCGGCCTTCTATAGCTGAAGTATTAAAATACGGTAACATACCGCTATTCCCCACCCCTATTCTCAGGCTGTTTTACAACCTTTGCCGTCTATTTTTCACAACAATTCTTTATTTTCCACCAAAAGGAATCCTTTCTCACTATATTTGACACAAATTTATAATAATTCAACTCGATTTTCAAGTAGAATTTAGCGATGAAATAAACATGTCGTTTGCGCATGTCCGGGTCTCGTTATCGCGCTTCAGTTTAAACGTATTTGGTGTATGTTTTTAAACGCAGAATTCTACTTGAAAATAGTGTTGAATCTTTATAAATATGTGTCAGCTGTGGCATGAAATGATTCCTTTGGCGAATAAAGTAGAATCAAGTTGAAAAATGGTAGGTAAGGATTCCAAAATAGCCTTAAAACAGAGGTGGGGAAGAACGGTATTTTCATACTGCAGCTATAGAAGGCCGGATAGCAACTGTCAGCGAATATCGTTCGCTAAAGGGCAGTTGCAAAAGTAACAATATACCGATCTTAACGCGTGTCTGTAAATAGAAAATATGACAATACACCGGAAGCGAGCCATTTGCTTACCCAGAGGCTACAGATGAATATAGAAGCACTAATGGGAAGGGTGAGACGAAACACTAACGGTGTGTATGTTTTATCTTAAATACATTATTTTGATTACTCCATAAAATCTGGTCTCTTTAGGCTCATATCTACAAGTAAAATACACACTGTAAACTCCACTCAACACTGACTCGGTCCTTCCGGGGTTATCATATGGTACATCTTTTATTTCAATTCGCTAGCGCGTATGGGTACCTGTGAGGATTAACCCTTTCATGTATTGTATTTTAACTAAAAATTTACCTTGACTGGCCACAACTGTGTTGACCGTGACGTCAAAATTTAGTTCCTTTAGACGTTTTTGAAGAAGTGACATTTGTGATTTGTATTGGGTCATAATGTTGATAGATTTAGGGTGACAACCTTCTCTTCTTACCATGTGTATAAATAAATCAATCTGCAATAAATATACCACAGTATTCTAGTTTTGTCACCTTCACAGGTTTAGTTTGTTTTCCTGTCTATTTTAATAATATTTACCAGTGTGTGATATTTATCAGTAGTTGCAGCAATCATTTTATATTTTGAAACAATCTCATTAAATGATATTACATGAATTAAACAGAAAATCAGGATTAAGTAGTTATTATTTTTTTCTAGAAATGGATTAGTTTTGCTCTAAATAATTTTAATTTTGAGATAAATTCTCTTTCTCAATGAAATAGAAATGATTTTTGGGAAGCATAAGATATAGGTGTAAGATTTTACAGATTTTTAAAGAATTATGAAAATATTTATTATGTTATTTACCACTTTATTAGCTTCTGCTGTATTCGACTTGGACTTTTCATGACCTTCGTCAGTATGAACAGTTAGAGATTCTTCAGCTCCTTCTATGTGGTAAAACATCATAACGGTATCTGCTGGCAAAAATCGCAATGGACGGTCAATTTTCCATGACAATGAGACGGCCGTCTCCAATTTGCCACCATAAAACTTTGTTGATGGAAATTTACATATACTTGGATGCTGTGAACCAAAAGACAGAAATACCAGTAACTATACCTATTCAGTCATACGAAATACAAAATAATGTGGGGACAGATGGAAGATAATACGGTTTAACGTCCGCTTCGACCGAGGATAATATCGATGACAAGTAGCCTTATTTTTAGCATATTCAGGACATGGCCTGGATCTTTCCTATGGAAAGAAACCGGAGTGAATCCACCAGAAGGTCAATGCGCCACGCCAGGGATCGGAAACACGACTGGGGGCCAGGGGTGACCTACCAGCAGCTAGGGGGAGGGGGGGCGAAAGGTCACCTTTAGCTTGGGGTCTGGGGAATTACCCTAGAATTTTATAAAATGAGAAGCTCTGGGGCAAGATTTCTGCTCATTTAGCTACATACATATATTGGGCGGACAGGGATGGCAACAATACAACCACAACAAAATTGGATATATATATGTATATACCAGTACGTACCATTCGATACTGTCTGTTAAGAAAAACAGCCCTTTCCGCATACCTCTCAAACAGAGATCTCTCTAAACCCAGTTTAGCTGCTTCAGAACATAATACAATAGGACGGAGTTGTTTGTGATCTCCTATAAGAACAACTTGTTTAGCTTTTGTTTCTATAATAGGAAGCATACTCTCTGGTTCTGTACACATACCACATTCATCAATAATACACTGAAAGATATTTGTTGCTGAGGTATACTTTTGACTTCCGGCAATAGCAGCTGTGCACAGAATGACGTCATATTTTGGAAGTTCACGTCTCTCGGCTTCACTTACAAGTTTGTTGTAACGTCGGATAATTTTAGCAGAAATACCTTGAGAGTCTGGCTTTTCTCTCTCCTTTCTAAATATCTCGTCGAATTTTCGGATTTCATTTGCATATGGCTTACCAGGTTGCCTTATGACATGGTGAAGTGAAATGTCGTACAGGTCTTTAGGACACCGACCCTCCCGATTTACTGCTGATTTGGATATGTATTGCCCCGGAATAGGGAAATCTTCATTCTTTATCACTGATCCATATATTCTAATTATTTTCGGGCAAATTTCACCAAGTTTATTCTTTAAATTTCCTTAAACGAGAAGCGACATACGATTAGCACTGCAATATAAATTGACGGGAGAAATGTTTTAGCATTTTAAAATCATGTAACTTACAAATATCAGTCCTCATTAAAATCTGATTTCCTTTCAAGTGGGTTGATCTAGAGATATTCTATAGGGTAAAATATGAATACTATTCTGGTAAGAGGAACATGCAAAAAGTCTGACAGTATCGATTAAGGATAACCATACCCTCATGACTGTAACACAAAACATTAGATGGGAGAAGGTTGTCTTGTGCAGTTCCACAATAAATCAAATCTTTACATGTATCGTATAAAGAAGAAAATGCTACTCAAAGTTATGTAATTGTTATGTGTTGTTATGTACATCTGAGAATAAAAAGCGGTTATCCGTCCATGAAGTTACAGCCCGAGACCGTTGAGATATGAACACATATTTTAATTTTCATTAAATCGGGTAAAAATTATGACGTCAACGGGTCCACAGCCTGCTATTACATACTTTTACACTGTTTGCCTATGTCAAGCGGATATTTTGTCGGCCAGTTTCAGTTCGATTTTCATGAAATTCGAACCGTGATTATGGTGGAACGGTGATATATTTAAACATTTTTTTTTAATCCATGAAGTTACGGTTCAATATACGCGAATATCGAAAGGAACCGCGATGTTTTCCTTACATACATACATTTTAAGTTTCATCAAAATGATAAAAATTGTGACCTCTAGTGTCCACAAGCTAAAACATGATTGTTTGTACAATCAGAGGCCATAATCCATGAAGTTGCGGTCCGATACATTCCAATATTGACAGGAACCGGGATCTTTGGGACATAAACCTATATTGCAAGTTTCGTCAACATCGGATAAAAATTGTGACTTCTAGAGGGTGCCCAACCTTGGTCCGGACGGACAGGTGCGATGATAACAGACGTCCAGTTGAAAATGTGGGGTATAAAAATACCTTCATGAAAAGTATGATGGCGGCGCGCAATCAGTACAAACCAATATAAATTAAAAACGGGAAAAATCGGTTTTAATAAAAATGATTGTTTATGATGTGTATATTTATTCTGACCAACAATACCATTTGTGATATCTTTTTTCATTTCCCTGATGCATATCGTGGATTGCAGGATTGTGTTATATTTCTTTACTAACTAAAACAAGCCAACAGTGAGGCTGATGCCCCCCCCCCCCCGAAATCCCAAAATAAAAAGATTACACATATTAATTAATCCCACATTTATTGTTTTTTCAAAAGTATCGAGCAATCGAACTATACACCAAGTTTCATCACTCTCTATCAGATAGAATCAAGGTTTTCTTGTCCCAAAGCATCGACCACTGAAATTGCTTAGCGCCGCTTAGCTTTAGCTCGTAATGTTAAGCATTGAACTCGGTCAAGACATTCACCTAATGAAGATGTGCACCAAGTTTAAACATTCTACCTCCATTAAAAGCAGAGTTGTTATGTTCCAATATCTTGACCAATCAAATTACTTGTCGCTCCTTAGCCTAAGCAGAAAATTCTCACCATCAAACTTAGTCAAGGTAATGAGACAATGAATCTATATTAAGAGATTCATTGCTATCACTTCATTATAACCAAAGTTATCTCTGCTTACCCTAAGCAGAAAATGCACATCTTCAGATTCTATCTAGTCTTGACCAATCAAATTGCTTATCGCTAAATGTCGAACTTAATCAAGGTAACGCGGTAATGAAACTATACACCAAGATTCATCACTCTCACTTAATTAGAACTAAATTTATCATGTCCCAAAGCATCAACCAATCAAATTGCTTATCTATGCTTACCCTAAGCATAAAATGTTCATCTTCGAACTCCATTAAAGCATTGACCTAATAAACACTTACACAACGTTTGAGCATGCTAACTCGATTAGAAGGAGAGTTATTGTGTTCAAATTCTCGGCCAATCAAATTGCATATCTCTCTGCTTACCCTGGGCAGAAAATGCCCATTATCGAACTTAGTCAAGGTATTGATGTAATGAAACTATACACCAAGTTTCATCACTCTGACAGTCTGACTTAATAAGAACAAATGTTATTGTGGCCCAAAGCATTAAATTGCTTATCCCTGCTTATCCCAAGCAGAAAATGCTCATCTTCGAACTGCATCAAGACATTGACCTAATAAACACCTACACAAAGTTTGAACATTCTCACTCATTTAGAAGAGGGGTTATTGTGCCCCAAAAAGGTGTGACGGACAGACAGACAGACTGACAGACATTCGAACCCATTTTAATAGTCCCCTGCTTTCTTCGCAAGGCGGCGGACAATAAAAATAATGACCACTCAATACACTTACTAGCAACGACATCAACTGCTTTATTTGATGGCCCACAATAAAGAACTTGATGTTTCTGGCTCTTTTTCTCATCTTCATCAGCCTTAGATTTTTCTCCAGTTTTTTCTTTTTTCCTGATGTTATTTATTTTGGCAAACAGGTATGCCAGTTTTATTCCAGTGTAGGTTTTACCAGTTCCTAAAAGAACAAGCCGTGGATTACAATAAATAAACTGGGAATCCGTAAACAATGTAGATCCGAAGACTAGTACTATTTAACCTAAGGGTGGGGGGGGGCTTATGTCGACCTTGCAACTGAAAGCTTCTGAAATGGGTCGACCTGAGCGCCTCTTACAACCCAAAGCAACTACAGTAGTTGCAGTCAGTTGCTCATGTTCAACTGTCTGCTACTCGCTGCAACTAGTTGCAGATGACATGAGGGTTCTTGTGACTTTATAAATAAACAAATGGAAGCGAACGAAGACACCCATTTTTCAAATGTTGACGATATCGACAATAATATATTAATAGAAATGTGGGGAGACTGGCCATGCCTTTGGGGGGCTTCTTCTAAGTTATTCGCAATTTTGTGGATCACGTGATCAATAAATTAACAGTCACGTGTTAAGTGTAATCGCCATCAGTTCCGATTCGACAAAAGCGCTTCAAATTCAGTTGCTCTCAGTTATCCTCAGTTGCTTACATGATCGACATAGTCATAAGCACACTTGCAACTGAATGCAACTAGATGGTTGGAGTTGCAAAGTAGACATAAGCCCCACTTTACGGACGAAAGCATACAAATTGCAATAAATTTGTTGTGCATTTTATATACTAGTAATTTAAACATAGGCTATCAAAAATCTCACGCCAGTCCAGGTTCTGTTTCGGCGGACAATTGTCTTTTGAGAAAGATGAAGTATGCAGCTTCAGTCGTACTTTGTTCATCACAAATGTGAATTGGTATCGTAAACATCTTCGATTAAGGTGTCTGTGTAGCTTTTGTTTTAATAACCTGTTCACCAGTCAATTGGGTACTGAAGCTTTTATTTTTGGGATTAGGAAATATGACACTTGCATTAATTAGGTCAGTGGGGTATCAATATTTCATCATATTATAAGATAATATTATGTAATTGCCCGTTTAATGAAGGCTAGGCTATATACTAATATATGTGTATTATGACCCGTGAATGGTTATAAAATGCTTATATTAAGATTGTTAATGAACACCTTGCCCGTTATAAATGATCTGCTAATCGGGTAAGACGCTGATTCGCTAGCCTGGGGGCCGGGTGTGGTTTCCCCTTGTCAGTGGTGCAGGACGGAGGACCTGACAAGAACAACTGTCTAGTTGTTCGGATTGGGCGAAAACCGAGGTCCCGTGTACACATTGGCGTGCACGTAAAAGATCCCTTGGCAGTTGGAATTCGATATAAGAGTAGGCCGTAGCGCAGCTGACCGGGCAAAAATTTTCCTCATTGCACACTGAATGGCGTATACCCGTCTTCATTAGCCCAGTCGGAGTAAAATAGTAGCACGATAAACCTCTTTTCATTTGATTATCTGTTAAACTGTTCGACATGGTGTTCATCGTTCAAGTGTAAAGTATACCACCTCTGATAAATTATTTCATAAATATTTACCTGGTGGACCTTGTATCAAAGCAAACGATGACGTCAAAGCTTTGTCAATGGCCTCGTGCTGACCTATATTATTTCCTGGTAATTTGTTTCTCTTAAGTAGATCTTCTGAAATATCACGCTCCGCCATAATGCCTAGCTGATAATGATCGCCATCTACAACAATAAAATATAAAGATGAGAAATAATAAATGATTGAGTCTCATAATATGTGTGGCGATAGTAACTATTTCACCCCCTCCCCCCACGCCATCCCCTAAGAACCGAAGGCAGGTGCCCCGATTCAATGACAGTATAATCCTATGATTGAATCTCGATGTTCAAAAGGCTCTTGCAAATGTATCATAATTTCGTAATGCATATCGGCGGCGTGAAAAATTACGTATTTCCATACTTTAACTGTGTGATAATAATAACATATAACAAACCTAGTTTTGGTATTGGACGATTTAAAGCAATAGCTTTAGCCAAAGGCGCACCGTTCAACTTTTTAGGTTGCAAGGCATTCTTTAATCGTCTGTAAATATGAGAAGTCACAAAATAATTTAAAGTAGCTAAGTCTCTAACTCAATATCATCCAAGATCTGCAACATTGAAAACACGAATTATTTGTCAATTTAAATCAACATTGATGCTGCGATCTTACCGGAAAAAGATGGGCTTTTGATATCCAATATTTAAGACAGCCCCATTGCACCAAATCAAACGTAGTCGCCATATTCTTAAATGGAGACCATGCGCAATAAATACTATGTAGACCGGAATAACCAGACGCTAGAAATTTGCATTCGATTGAGACTGCTGGCTTATTTCGCCGAACATAACTGATTTGAAATCAGAGTAAAAACGGAAACCATTGAACGTAAATCAGTTTATATACATCTATATAACAGTATTATATGCGTTCCGACCCACTTGTGTTAATTTCTAGTTCCCAAATGTTAGCGATTTAGCTCCTTTAAGCTAACATTCGTTAAAGAGCACATCAAGTGACCAAACATTATTATATGTGCGTATAGCCAGTGGGTATTATATACACATTATGACAGGTTGAACGTGTTTTGACGAAGAACTGCTCCTCGACTGAAAATGTTTCAATCTAAATAGTAATCCAAACTCTCGATCTCCATAGCGGATGATTTCACCCATGAAGGTGACACAACTTCTAGTCGTGACACAACTTCTAGTCTTAACACAGCTACATATATGGGAAAATATAGATTTACCTGTCAGTTTTAGATCTTGGTAAAATTTCAATCGTAAAAACCTGTTTGGCAGCTCCATCCATCATATGTCTTGGTATTAATGTGGATGCCTTTTCGTGTAAACTAAACTGTATACAAAGCATATCATCATCACGTGCTATAAATTCCATTACCCCATGGGCAACCCATGTAAACTTTCTACCACTTTCTTTTTCAGGAGCACAGCGAATGCACATAAAATCAGATATAGGCGTCACAGTATATTTTCTTGGTGCTGCAAAATCTAAACCAAATATATTCCTATCTAAGCAAAATTGTAACCCTAACATGAAACGTCCTTTTCGTAAACCTAAAAAGTCTATTGTGACATCTTCGAGAAATATCGTCTCGTCTCCACTATTTGCACTGGTTACAGCAGCTTCCATTTCTAAAACTGCATGCCAAGCTTCAATATAATCTTCTACGCTTTGCCATGTTGCTTCTGATGTTGACTGATGGGCAAATCTGGCCAAACATGCTACAGGATTTTCTTTATGTGTCAAACAGAAACTCAAGTTCTTAGTTAAATGAAGTAGTGATATTTTTGGTGTTGGTATACCTTTCTCGATCACAGAAGACATCTCTGCTGAAATCAATCTTCCAGGTGCAAAAGTGTAACTGAATCTGGAAGAAAGTGCAACAAGGTGAAGCTGGTGTTACCTGGATTAATCCCAAAATAAATAAAATAGATGACGCACGTTAATTAGTAATGCATGTATCTTTATACGGACATTCAGATGGCCCCATTTCAAAATAAAATAGCAACATAGGACAATAAAGCATACTCTTATTAGTCTTAGCCGAAAATAAGATAAACAAAAGTGATATCTGATTAGGTTTGCAAATAATTGTGTAAGGTTATGGAAATATATATTAATTTGATTTCAATTGTTTGAAATACATTTATGAACTGGGAGGGAATTGCTGATTTTAATATTTTCACATAGGTGACAATACTACCACAAAACAAACTAACCTGCATAAATTAAGTAATGTTGTGTTGTTTCCCCCTTCACAGCTTACAGTATCGGCTGTTCCAAATCGAACTGGTGGTCTTTGTCCATCTAATCCCATAGAATCAAGTATTTCCCTAGCATCTTTACGGTGTCTATTACGATTATGTTGCCCTATTTCGACATTCAACGAACCAACAACATCAGAAATGAGCTTTGCCCAGGTTGAAATCTTCAGATACACGCAATTCTGGTTGGGATCTAACTCTAGCTTGTCGTAAGGTTTCAGATTAGGGCGAACACTAACTTGAGTTCCAAGTGTGTGGTAACTTCTTTTTTTCCATGTAGTTTTTGTAATGTGCCCATTTATATACTGAGCTTGCTTAACTTCGGGCTTTTCACAAACATCTAATAAATGAAATGGGAGTTCTTTATTTGATAAAGGTAGAAATTTCCATTTAGGTATCTCAAGTTGTAAACCATCGTCATCAGTATGGCTGATGTAACCATTAAAAGGAACGGGGTGCCTTCCTAGATCTATTGCTAAATCCATCTTTAATGTTTCCTCTTGGTGCCGTTTTTTCATATCTGTCCGTTCATTCAAATGTATGCAAAGTTCTTGTATCTCATCCTTCGTGTATGGCACACTCGTTCCGTCAAGATAGGCATGAATAAATCTATGGACAACTAAATCCACATAACGGCGGATGGGAGAAGTAAAATGAGTATATGGCTTCTTCTGTAATGTGAAATGATTCAAGTTTATACCTTCTTCGGCACTACAAGTGTATTGTGCTGTTTCCATTATATTCTCCCACTTCTTCCGGGCAACGAAATGTCCGGGATGCAGTTCATCCATGCATATAAACCTCCTTGCCGTCTCAAAGTTTTTGTTTTGCATAGCATCTATAATTTGTTTCCACACATTTTTTTGAACAGTAACGTAGTTTCCGTCGAGTTCTCGAGCTTTCTCCAATGATAAAGTGTGCTGTCCACCAACACCTTCACATGAATTGCCCTGGAGATTTAAAATCACATTTCCAATAGTTTCATACTGGTTGAACCATTCAATTAATGATACATTGTCGGGATTTTCCTGATAACGCATTGGTATACCACTGGGGAATTCCTTTATTAACAGTTTAGCAACAAAGAAATTGGCCATGATCATGAATTCCTCTACTAAATAGTGAGCTTCAACACAGTCTTCACCTGCATCTCCGTCACTGTACGGCACGTGTAGTATCTTATCACATAGTCGCACTTTTCTTATTGACTTTGATAATTTATACAAATCAATTACTTGATTTTTCACGAATTCAGTTTTCTCATCTTCTCCCCGCCAGTTTCCTTCTATAATTTCTTGGGCTTCTTGATAAGTTAACTGTTTTTCGGAATTAACAACAGATTTTTTAATCCAGGGTTCTTCAAGTTCTTCACCTTCAGCATTTAATCGAAAGTAAACTGATATGGTTTTTCTGTTCTCACCTTCAATGAGGCTACAATTATTTTGACTCAGTGGTTCAGGAATCATATGAATTGTCCTCCATTTCTTTGGATAGAAACTAACAGCTCGTCTTCTCGCTTCTAGATCGATATAGCAACCCTTTTTCACCCAACTAGCAACGTCTGCGATATGGATGCCAACGAGGAACTCATTATCAGATATACGTTGGACACTTAGGGCATCATCCAGGTCTTTGGAACCCTTTGGGTCTATTGTGATAGCCTGCTCAATACCCATCCAAGAAGTCATGGTGCCGTTTGTTAGCTTTTTAGTTGCTTCTATAACATTCTGGGGATATACAGGATCGATATTATACTGCATGTCAAGAACTTTTAGGCATGTTTCATAACTTTGACTACTTGTTATCACATCTAATACTACACCTTTAGGGTAGGCAAATTTTGAATCCCAAGAAATATAAGCTACAACAAAGAGATATTCACTTCGTTTGTCTGGCGAAAGTCTAAAATATTTTTTGAATTTTACTTTGTGTTTATCAATTTGGTACATTTCTATACGCCAGTTTTTCATCTTTGGGAAATTTTTTGCAACCATATTGTGAAATGTGCTTATTTTTGGAATGGTTTTACAAATAGGTCGCATAAGATGAGCTTCGTGGTCGTCAACGGTGCACACAAATACTGGATTCTTTACATCTCTATGGCGAGTTCTATCAAATATACCAACAACTTTACCATAAACACGATTTCTATTGGTATCTGTTTGGGAATTGCCATCTATGATTTCAACACAAACAACATCCTCGTGAAAAGTTTGTCCTATTTTGGATCTTCCTCGAATCTCTACTTCACTGCCTGTTCGTGAATCAACTGGACGAGCGACAGCTATTTGTGCTGATTCAATATGTATAATACATTTCTTGTATGTATTCGGTTGTGTTTTAATACATCCATCTATATCTCTTAAGGACTTCAATTCTGGGTAAAAGGGTTCCCATGATGGCAGATTACCTTTCATATCATCTTTAACGTCAATATCATACTGAAGACAAACCGACAATTTGTCTTTTTTACCACTGTAGACAGCTTCACTTTCTTCAAACCAAGTAGTTTCCGGTGGAGTCTCCGAACCTTTAATTTCCGTCGCTTCATCTTCATGTTTATCTTGACTATATGAAAAGGTGCAAGCACTATCGTCAGATTCATGATCAATGATGGAAGGTGCAGATACCGACAGAGGAAAGCTGTCACACGAATCCATATCGGAATCATCCTCGGACGATCCAGAAATATCTAAAAAAGAAAAAGATAGGTTGCCAGGCAACGAAACATACGCCCACAGAAGCTAAATCGTCCGGGCAGTCAACAAGGGTTGTCGCATATTTTTACTTTTTTCAGTAATGAAAGATTTCTAATACACTAAAATCTGATTAAGAGTAACAACTCATTATGTAATTATCAGAAAATCATTAGAATTTGTTTGCTTTTTTTAAAGTTTTGCCCCACGCTAACAATTAGTATATGAAACATTTAATATCGTGGATTTAGCTGTTCAGTTATCAAAATTCATCGAAAATCAAAAGACTTGTTCGCTTCAACACCTTAAACTCTGTGTATCAATCTGAAGTTTGGCCTCTATAGATTTTTTTGAAGTTATCAAGGGAGATAACTCTGGCAGTAATTATTTGAAATCGCTTCTTCGCCTCATGACCTTAAACACTGTGTGTAAATTTAAAGTCAATCGGACGTCTTTGTCTCATGACTGTAAACAATGTGTATAAATCTGAAGTCAATCGGATATTAACTTTGGCCTCTAGAGCATGCACAGGATTTTTTGAAGTGATCAAAGGCCATAACTCTGGCAGTAATTATCAGAAATCGCTGAAAATCAATAGGCTTCTTCGTCTCATGACCTTAAATACTGTGTATAAATTTAAAGTCAATTGATATAGAGCGTCCACAAGATTTTTTGAAGTGCTCAAGGGCCATAACTCTGGTAGTTATTATCGGAAATCGCTGAAAAACAATAGGATTCTTCGTCTCATACCCTTAAACACTTTAAAGTCAGTCGGATATTAACTTTAGCCTCTAGAGCGTCCACAAGCAATTGTGGACGCCGGACGGACGGACGGACGGACGGGGGCGACGACAATATACGACCACATTTCAATGTGGCCTTATAAAAACCACAACCTATTACTGACCATCAAAAGAAAGCAAATTACAATACAAAATTCTCGGAACTAGAACTATGGTTCAGTGCTAATTGGTTTCACTGGTGATCCTTAACCTATAGCTTACGTCTCTTGACCATTTCTCGACTTCAGTCAAATATGATTTTTTGTTAACTATATAACCGTATTGCTTTATTCTATTCTATAACAAAGTTTAATCAAATAGAAGTGAAGATTAAAATACAGTTTTAGCTAAAACGAGCCACGTTAGGAGACATTTATATTTTCTAATTAAATATCTTATGAAAATCGAACACGTATTCACGCCTTTCCGGGCCCTAAAGAAACTTAAGGCGCTTGTGTCAAATTTTTAAAAAAAATATTAATGATAAAAAAGAAATCGTCAAAATTTCGAAAACACAAAATCTGAAATTGTAAATATTTTTTGCCCTAAACTAGCTATCCGAATATGTAACATCATAAAAAATCTCACAGTAATATAACATTTTGAGTACCATAATTTTTGGAAAATCCATAGCCACTTAAATTGCTTTATTTACTAGCCACCACCCACTTTTCCATTAACCCTGAAGAGTTCAAAAAGGCAAAGTGGAAACAAAAAAAAAAAACCAAAACCAACAGACAGCTTCACTTTCTTCAAAGTCAACAATAACTAGGTCGCTGTCTGACATTGATTTAATGATGCCAGAATTCAAAAACCCATGAAAGAATAATGTTTAACCAAAACTTTATAATCTAAGCCACCTTGCCATAAGTTTGATGTTAGATGAAGAATTTTATACATACCCGAGTTTGTTGTACGTAAATATTTAGGACTAGGTGAAACATCCCTATGTTTGGATTTCTTTATGTCATCAATAGGTTCTTGTTCTGGTTTTTTATCTGACAAATATATCAAAAAACAATTATGCATTAGTCCCATACCCAGGTATTTCTAGGGAATGTTGCCTTTTTTGTCAGAATTATCTTCCAAGATATAATGAAGGTTGGCATAAAACAAAAATGGAAGGCATAAAATGTTTCCGATTTTTTAATGTTAAAAGAAGTAGAAATAGATAATAATACATCTTCTCCGTTTTCTTTTCCTGATATCAGTCTTCTTTGTCAATCTTGTAGCTCCACGTTCCTATATTAATATAAGAAGAAACTGTCTAAATTGCTTTTCCATCACCATCTACTACAATCAACGAATAACCAGACGCTAGAGATTGCCATTCGAGTAATACTACTTGCGTCTTTTGCCGAACACATCTAATTTAAAATTTGAGTAAAAACGGTAACCTGTTGTTTTCTACGGCTGCAGTATTTCAGAGACCTTTAATGGGACCTATGTTGGTTATTAAAGTAGCTAACCCAATATCGCCAAGAGTCTTCGACATTGAAAACACGAAGTTTTTGTCATTAAAATCAACACTGATGTTGTGATCTTACCAGGAACAGATTGGCTTCTGATATCCAATATTTAAGACAAAGTAAACATTTTACCATTCGCACACACGAATCAGTGCCATTTGTAACAAGGGAAACGAAGAACGAGGCTAGACATATCCAACAAGTCATGCCAAACGGTGAGAGTAAACTGGAATAACCAAACGCTAGAGATTGCCATTCGATTGAGACTGCTCGCGTCCTTTGCCGAACACAACTGATTTGGAAATTTGAGTAAAAACGGAAACCACTGAATGTAAATCAGTTTATATACATTCATATTACATTATTATATGCCGTGCGACTCATTTGTGTCAATTTCTAGGTCCCAAATATTAGCAATTTATCTCCGTTAATCTACATGATAAGTGCCTCTGTAAAATCTGCGATGTTATAAACCTGCTGGTCGAGATATGGTTTGAAATTCAATAACGCGTTAAAGCAAATCTATTTCGCGAATCGGAGTGATAATCACCAGAAATCATATGATGGATAAATCCTACCATTATATACTGGTATACTAAAACCCATATATATATTTTTTTTTTTGTATTTAAGATCAACAAAGGTTAGCAGTGTTGTTTCTGTACCTGTTGTAACTTCTGTAATTCTTCAGTGTTATGTTTTTTACTTAGATCTTTTTCTTTTGCCAACTCTGACTTACATTTCGCAATCAAATTGTCAAGTCTGTCCCTGGCTTCCAGATCCTGTAAGAAATTATCTATATTCTTGAAGTAGGCATAAAATGAACGGGAATAAGCAGTATGGCCTTGACCGGAAGCCAGTATGGCTGTAAACACTCTTCATTACGCCGATTGTCACTTGGAAGTAAAAAAAAAACTGCCAAGCGTATATAGATAAAGCGGCGTGTAGTGTCACACGCACGTGGTACACTTAATGGTAAATTAACAAAATCATTGTTTTGGGTATTGTTCTGTTTGCTGGATCAAGAAATATATTTTAAACTGTATGTTTACCTTGGTAAGGTCTTTAGCTTCTGTTGCTTTTTTTATTGCTTGATCCAATTTATTTTTCATCTTAAAGGCGTGGGCTTGTAATTCTAAAGCCTGAACTTTCATTTCAACATCAACATCTCTCAGTGTATCGTCCACGGGCGTTAAATCAATCACTGTAATAAATATTGGATTAGATATTGTTTAAATAATTCTAATATAATCGATTCTTTAAATAACATTTAATAAAGGAAATAATGGTAATAAATTACTAACCGAACACACCATTACGAGTTTGGAAAACCTACTATACCTGTGACTACAGAACTTTCTGATGGCAAAGGAATACACGTACTATGTATCTCTGGAATGGAAAGTCGCAGAATACTGAATATCGGCACCAAATTTGAACAGAACCCATCTCTATTGTGCTCACAAGTTATAGGTTGCCAGGCAGGTAAGTCGTACGATCTGTCAACAAGGGATGTCGCATATTATTTCTTTGGTCGGTAATAAAAGCATTAACAAGACACTAAAAACTGATTAAAATAACCCATTAATTAATTAATTATCGTTAGGATTTGTTTGACTTCTAGTTCTGTCCCATGCTAACACTTCGGTCTGTAGAGCGTCCACAAAATTTTTCAAACTCGGAAATCAATAGGATTCTTTGTCTCGTCACCATGAACACCGTGTATAAATTTGTTGTGTATAAATTTCAAGTCAATCGGATATTAACTTCATTATTATGTAGATCTTGTTGCAGTGGCTATGTTACTATTAAAACCCCGAAGAACTAAATTGTTTACTATTCAAAATTTAACACTTACCGTCTCTGCATAGTACTATAACATTGTTTGGGTGAATCTGAAATATAGATTAACGCCATTGTTGAACCCCCATCTTGGCCATGATGACTAGTTGTATTGCAAAATATCCTTCACGATTAATTTGATCAAGGAAACGTTTTAAAACCTTTACTTACACGACAACTGTGAGCAAGAACAAGATTAAGCTCACGAATTACCCTCGAGCGGATCAGCTCATTAGTATCTGGAGGAAGAATTGTGAGATACTTTCTGATTTCGTTACACATAAAGAACGATGCTGGACTGAAATCTTCATCGCCTTTAAGATTCGATTTAGCAAAATCTGTTAGCTCTCTACAAAACTTTATAAAAACCTGAAAGTATAGATAGCTAAATACTTATATACAATCAGTAACCGTAGAAGTAATCCGATAGTCTTCGTCGTTTCACTAATCTGAACAATAAATATAAATTTCTTACCTTTGGCACTTGAACAAAAAAATAGTCTACAAATTTTACAAAGACTGTATTTCTATGGAAGTAATTAACTGATGTTTTTCATCTCATACACGATGATGAATTTTGTCATGAGGTCCTACAACATGATCAAAGACATATAACGGTGGTAGTCCGGAAGCAGGACGACAAAAGTGGAAATATAGTCCACCTAATAGCAAGAACGACCAGCTCTGTATCTCATTCTTACATAATGTATCTTTAAGCCACCATGATTGAACTGTCCACGATTCAATGACGTACGACCATTGGCTAATGAAATGATCCAATCGAATGGCGACGTTCTCTCCTCGGTTAGAAATGAAATGAAATGGGATTTAACGTCCTAATCTTCTGCACCTAACCTTTTAGGTTAGAAATATGAGAAAAACTTGCAGCAGTTCTCACTATAATAGTTAAAAACTACATAATGTAAAGGGATTACACTGAAAGTCTTTGTCAAATTGCTCCACTCACAACCGAGATAATAGCGATTGAATGTTATAGCTTAGCCACAGTCATCATTCTTAAATCGGTACGATAAAAACAGTCTCGATTATCCATTTTTTAATTTAATCATCAATGAGCGTTGAGCCCCAGATCGGACTCAAATCCAGTGAAAATCCGGCACATAAGGTGACATCAAGAGTTGATTATGGTCTTTAATCTTAATAAATGTCTAATTCATAGTTTATATAACATATCAGGTCTAACGAAAGACCTGCAATGGAAGGTTTAGCTCTTGCATAATGCATGCTTAACTTATTGGTAGTAAATTTATTGTCTCAGAATTTACGTTTACTCACATTATTTTACAAACTTTCAGGTTAGAAATTAAGTAAAATTACAGCAAATAAAGTATTTGTTTTTATCATAAAAAGTTCGGAATATTTACCAAAATGATGTATATTTACCAAGTTTCATTTTCGTTTTTACAATAAACTTTGATGAAATTAAAAGCACATTAATACCCGGTAAAAATGCATGCTTACATATGTAGTTTTTCAATATTGAACTGAAAATAGCAAAGCCAGGAGGTAATTTTACAGATTTACGTTTATTCACATTATTTTGTAAATGTACTTATTGGTACTTATGTTATTTTAATATTCCATAGGAACGAACCATTCCCAATAACTATCTTCTAATAGTATTCATTCCAATTTATTAACCATAATATGGACAATCACATTTTGTTAAATTTGGTATATTGCATGTTATGTATATCTAATGTACTTTATTTATAAGATCTATAACGTGTATTTTTATTCATCGTGCATTAATCAGATTGTAAGTATGTTCATAAACGTATTTTTAAAAAAAAATTTGACTCTGCGACCATAGGTGTGATTATCTCGTAATCAAGCGCACTTGAAGACGGTTAATTAAACCGATTGGCCAGTGTTAGCTGGACTGTCTCTGAAGTAGTTTCAATGCCTGTAATAGACAGTACCGCAAGCCTACATCTGACAGTCAGTAACCGACGCAATCACGGAGGTGCGGCGGTTTCAACCTGGGTTGGATTACAGTATAATCTACCAAACAGGATTAGTTTTAAATACCTCTTATTCAGTTGAGATTTTATTTTTCTTACGGTGAAATTGTTGCTAACCTTTAAAAAAGGGAAGGGGCGGAAGTTAGTCATTGTGGGTTTTTTTAACATTTGTCTGTAATTTTTCATTAACTCATCTTCGGTAAATTTACATTGGAAAGTTAAAAAACAAACTTACTGTAACCGTTCTCTTACTACGTTGCGGTAAATTTACAGTCCAAAGTTAAAAAACAAACTCATAGTTATTTTCCATTTACCGTTTTCAGGTAAGTTTACACACAAAGTAAAATTACAGAAACTCTGTAATATTACAGCTGAATGTTTATTTACAATAAATTTACTGGCAACTGTAGCTGCCAGTGATTTTCATGTAAATTTACCAGATTTTTCCTAACAGTGTACAAGATAAGATATGTTAATTGGATTAATTCAAAAAAAAAACTCATCTCTTGTCTGTAGAGGATATTCTTACATGTTATTCTACAAAGCTATATTTTGTCATTTACTGATAGGTTTTGAGGTCACTATTCAAAAGAAGATAACCAACTGCCGAAATAAAAATTGTTTTGTTGTTTGTAATTTACTTACATTCTTTTCTATGCTATTTTGTAAGCTGAATAAGGTATTGGTCACAGCATGGGACATAGACAGAAAAAATGTGTTCACTTCTAATTCAAATTCTTCGTCATCTTCCCAGTATACACAGTAACAAGTCTTTAGGGATATCGCCACTGAAGGAAAATTATATCTTTTTGGAAATAATATATTAACATATTTCGACTTTTGACAAATTTAAAATGTACATTCAATTATAGCAATAAAATATTACAGACTAATTTGAAAGTAGACGATTTCATTTAAATGTGTGCGTGTAAAATAAGTGTTAATATTATCAAGCACTGGATACATACTATGAAACAGACTTCGTAAGCAGCCAATAATTGTAGCCAAAGTTTGAGAACTCTGTAAAAAAACAAATAAACAATAGAGATTTTCTATATATTAATTATAGCTGTCAGAGCCGGTTTAGGCATGAGCCGAACAAGCAACAGCTTATAATTATTTCCCCATAATGTGAACTTATTATTATATTGTATACCGTAGTTTTTAAAATGGCATGTACCAGAGCTAATCTAGTTCAATGGTCGCTTTGGACAAGGTAATCTTGATTCTGCCAGATAGAGAGTGAAGAAACTTAGTGTATAGTTTGATTGCTTTATACTTTTAAAAAGATAGGCTGGCACTGCCAGGCAGGATACGCCCACATTTTCGAGAGATGGATAGAGAAAAAGCAATACCGAAAGTGATTTTTCCTACATCATTAAGTCCTGTATTTCATACTGTATTGGGAGCAGCCATTTTGTTGGTCAGTTCCAGTCTGATATTCATGAAATTCGAAGCTGACAATGATTATGGTGTGACGGTACACAACCTAGAAATGTGTACAAACGGCGGCCATTTTGTCTGGCAATTATGGTCCGATTTTCTCGAAATTCGAACTCAACCTTCCGTAAGGTGTAACGTTGATAGAGTCAAACGTCTTTTTAAATCGGATAATAATTGTGACCTCCAGAGGGACCATAGGCGATTTTTCGGACAATCAGGGGCCATAATTCGGGAAGTTTCGATCCGATACGCGCAAATAACGAAAGGAACCAAGATCTTTGGGTTATAACCACGCATTTCAAGTTTCATCAAAATCGAATTAAAATTGTGACCTATACAGGGTCCACAACCATTTTTTAACAGTATTCGCGTACAAACGGCGGCCATTTTGTATGGCAATTTTGGTCCGATTTTCCCGAAATTCGAACTCAACCTTCCTTACGGTGTAACGGTAATATAATTAAACGTTTTTTTAAATCGGATAATAATTGTGACCTCCAGAGGGACCTCAAACTAAAAAAAGGCGATTTTGCGTATAATCAGGGGCCATAATTCAGGAAGTTACGATCCGATATGCGCAAATATCGAAATGAAACAAGATCTTTGGGTTATAACCATGAATTTCAAGTTTCATCAAAATCGAATTAAAATTGTGACCTCTACAGGGCCCACAACATTGATATACCATTTTTTAACAGTATTCGCGTACAAACGGCGGCCATTTTGTATGGCAATTTTGGTCCGATTTTCCCGAAATTCGAACTCAACCTTCCTTAGGGTGTAACGGTGATATAATCGAACGGTTTTTCAAATCGGATAATAATTGTGACCTCCAGAGGTACCACAAGCTAAAAAAGGTGATTTTTCGGGCAATCAGGGGCCATAATTCAGGAAATTACGTTCCGATAGGCGCAAATATCGAAAGGAACCAAGATCTTTGGGTTATAAACATGCATGTCAAGTTTCATCAAAATCGGTTCAAAATTGTGACCTCTATAGGGTCCACAAGCTAGAAACGTGATTTTTCGTACAATCAGGGGCCATAATCCATGAAGTTTTGATCCGATATATGCCAATATCGAAAGCAGCCTTGATCTTTTGGGGATAAACCTATATTTCAAGTTTCGTCAAAATCAGATAAGAATTGTGACCTGTAGAGAGTCCACAAACAAATTGTGGACGGACGGACGGACGGACGGACTTCCGGACGGACAGGGGCGACGACATAATACGTCCACATGAAAATGTGGGCGTATAAAAACATAAATGTGCGATTAATTAAAAATGAAATGAAATGGGGTTTAACGTTCTACATTCTGCTCCTAACCTGGGCTAATGAAGACGGAAGACGGGCATACGCCATACAGTGTGCTATGAGGGAAATTATGCCCGGGCTGCGGCGCTACGGCCTACTCTTATATCGAATTCCAACGGCCAAGGGATTTTTTACGTACACGCCTATGTGGAATATCAGCCTCATTGTTGGCTTGTTATGCCATACCATGTTTTTGTACTACGCATTGGGATGGTTTTTATGATGTAATGGGTATAATAAGAAATATTATTATTATTATTATCATTAAATTTCTATGAGTAGTTTTAAAATTTTACTCCTATATTTTCTATGTGTTCAGGGGTCCACTTGCTGCACATAGCTTTAGACTCGAACAAGTCTAACCCTGCATTATATCAGCCTCATTGTTGGCTTGTTATGCCATACCATGTTTTTGTACTACGCATTGGGATGGTTTTTATGATGTAATGGGTATAATAATATTATTATTATTATTATCATTAAATTTCTATGAGTAGTTTTAAAATTTTACTCCTATATTTTCTATGTGTTCAGGGGTCCACTAGCTGCACATAGCTTTAGACTCGAACAAGTCTAACCCTGCATTATAGATAACTCATTAAAATGTGACCCGAAAGTTGAACACGGGTTATCACAAGTAAAACAAATGTTGACGTACACTACAACACATTTTCTTATACATAATTATATTATATCGAAGGAAAGGTGATTCGTGTCTCGTTAAAGGTCATTATAGGTTGCGGAACGCTGAATATTGATAGGGTTGGTCCTTTCAAGACACCACTGCTTGCCCCAACATTTGAAAAAGATTCGTTAAAAATAATAGTCTTCATCACGTTCACAAACTTTTCAGAAACGGGGTTACATCCCTGGAACGACATATCAAAATGTGGACGGACACAGCAACAATTTTCTAATAAATAATATATTATATCGAAGCATCCGCAGGTCACTAGAACGGAAGGTTGCTGAACGCTGAATAATGATAGGGTTCGTCCTCCAATTACCACAATGCTTCACACCAAGGCCTCCACCAAAATTTACATGCCAGTGCGGTTATTTACATATTGATCCCAATGTTTCACAGCGAATTTGAAAACACCCGTCAAAAAATGTAGCCCCTATCACGTCCCCAGGTCAGTTATTGACGGATTGACGGACAGGGAAGGCGTATACAAATTCCACTCCATACACGATACTCATCCACACGTACTGTTTAATAAGAGTAATACATGTATTTGATTTCAGGTAATGAAACTACTAGGCGATTAGTAGTTCTTGGCAACACAATAATTAGCATCGTAAATAGTTATCTATCAATATAGGATACCAATTCTCCGTAGAATACCATTACTTTGCAGCGTACCTGAAGTATCATTCCAATTCCTTGAAGCATTCGGTCCAAAATCTGTTCTATTTCATGGTCATGTTTTCCTTGCAAACGCTCCAATAGCACGTTATCAAATTCTTCAGCTGCTTTCTTATCAAATTTACCAGCTATAATAAGATGTTCTGTCTGGTGAATAAGTTGTTCTATTTCTCCATTTAACCGTAGAACTAAATCTTCAGCATCAATCTACTGAACAAAGATAGGTTGCCAGGCAACAGAATATACGCCAACAGCGGCTAAGTCGTCCGGGGCAACCAACAAGGGGTGTTAAATATTTTTGCTTTTGTCGTTAATGAAACACGTACAATACACTAAAATCTGAGTCAAGTAACAACTCATTAAGTAATTATTAGAAATAATCAGAATTTGTTTGACTCCTAGTTCTACCCCATGGTAACGTTTAATATACACAAATTAAATATCATGGATTTAGCTGTTTAAGTTATCAATAATCTGACAGTAATTATTTGAAATTGTTGAAAATCAATATTTATGCTTCATGTATAAATATTGTATAAATCTAAAGCCAATTGGATGTTAACGTTAGCTTCTACCTTTCAAGTTTCATCTAAACCGGACAGATATTGTGACCTCCAGAACGTCCACAACCTTGATATTACATTTTAACATTATTTGCGTACAAGGAGCGTCAGTTTCAATCTAATTTTCACGAAATTCGAACTCGACCATCACTATGGTGTAACGGTGATATATTTGAACGGTGTTTTAAATCAGATAAAAAAATTGTGACCTCTAGAGGGACCACAAGCTAAGCACGCGATTTTTCGAACAATCAGGGGCCATAATCAAGGAAGTTGCGGTCCGATATGCGCGAATATTGAGAGGAACCGAGATCTTTGGATTGTAAACCTACAGTTCAAGTTTTTTCTAAATCGGATAAAAAATTAAGACTTCTAGAGAAACCACAAGCTAAAAACGTGATTTTTCGTAGAATCAGCGGCCATAATCCATGACGTTTCGGTCAGATAAATGCCAACATCGAAAGGAATCCAGGTCGTTTGGGCGGAGTTCTGGACGGACGGACGACAACATACGTCCCCATGAAAATTTGGGCATTTAAAAATGAACGTACATCTGTTTATGTACACTCATATTAGATTAATGTGTGCTTTTTCGTCATATTGGGTTCCAAAGATCAGAGATTTGGCTCTTTTAATGACATACAGAATAATGTATATAAATATGGTATCTATGAATGTGATATCACTGATATTAAATATGGGATAATTCCATGAATGAGATATTCTTGCTACGACAAACATGGTATTTGAACATCTATGGCATATAGAGTTGGGGTACTGTATTTTAATGGCTGTTGAATATGGAATATGTTCCATGAAGACGAAATATAAGTATCTATCTTGTTTTATAGAGAAGAATATACTTCTATCCAGTCGTCATATTCTTCATCTGCCCTGTCTGCATAAGGAACGTTTGGTTCTGGAACATAATTTCTATTTTGTTCTAGCTCCTGTAATTCTTCTATATATTTCTCCATTCTCTTCTTTTCCTCATCACACTGAATATCAAACAAATGATTGTGATCAGCCTAGATATTTTATTGGCTTCAAGCAGGTATAACTACATGTGATTAATACGAAAACCATTCATTTGGATGATACTAGTCCGGTGGCTGAAGTGAAGGGGGGGGGGGGCACATAATGACCCCCCCCCCCCTTCCACACACGCACACCTACACTAATCAATACAGTTGTCCAGGGTATCATAAACACTTATTTAAAGATGTGCAGTCCTAGAAATTTATGTTTTATTGATATATTATGTCAACATGACATTTCCCCCACCCCCATAACACACGCACGCCAATTGCAGACATTTGACGCCCCCTCAAACGCCTGATCAACACCCGGATTCGGAATCTACACAAAATCTGGTCCAGAAAAACTCTGTCTCATAAATTCACAGCTCGGGTGGCGACCCCCCCCCCCTTCAGCCACCGGACTATACGTCAATCTATACTAATACATGTATTTGTGACTGTCGTGTGTTTGCCTGTCTGGCTGGCTGGCTGGCAGGCAGACTGAAATTTGGTGTATAGGGGTAGCTCGGGCTAGGTGGAGTTGGCCTACTGCTCCCGGTTTCGGACAGCGCCACGTTATCCTTAAGTACATTATAAAACCAACGCAATCTAGGTGGGAAATGTATGAAGTGAAGAAGTGAGTTTCAGACATGAGTTCACCCTGTACAATTTCTTATATGTCATGGTACCACAAGTGTATCCCATCCTGAACAAAATTATCAACCTATAAGTAGCGAAGATATAAAGGGAGACCTCAATAAAATTGTATAATATGTATTACCTGAAAAGTTTCTTTAGCTTCCTTCGATCTTTCGATGGCGAGGCTGTAAATCTTTTTTACTTTATAATATTCTGCTTGGAAACTTAAAGCGTGGCCTGTGTGGTCTTTTGTGGTGGCAATTTTTTGTACTATAACATAAGAAGCAAACAAAGGTATACAACGGAAGCAGGGCCTATTGGTACCTCATATATAGAGTTTTCTTATTCAAACAATATACCAATAAGGGGCAAGTTTCATAGAAGACAGAATAAAACATAAGTTGGCAGGCAACGAAACATAAGGGACAAAACTCTGGAAATAATTGTGGAAAAATGTTAAAAATCAATAGGAATCTTCATTTCAACCTACATCAGTTTCAACCAGCGGATAAAAATTGTGGCTTTAGACTATTTGCGTACAAGGAGCGACCTCTAGAGTGTCAACGAGCTAAAGAGGTGATTTTTCGTATATGTTACGGTCTAATATATACCAATTTCGGAAGGAACCGAGATCTTTGGGAGATAGACCTATTTTTTAAGTTTCGTCAAAATCGGATAAAAATTGTGATCTGTAGAGTGTTCACAAACAAATTGTGGACGGACATCCGGACGGACAAGGCTGACGACGATTTACGTCCACATGAAAATGTGGGCTTATAAAAAGATATGTGGGTTATTATAGCCTCTGTTGTGCCAACAAGAAATGTAGACGTGAGGGGGTGGACATACTGGGGTGACGACAATACATCACCACAATAAAATATGTGTGTATAAAACGTACAGGGTGGATTGTGTTAGCTATTGATCAACTACCAAACAGTGTGTGTTTATTTTTACTAAATAAAGAGATGAACTTCCCACTAAACCACTCCATGACCGAAGGCCGTAAATGGAAAGACTACAAAATCATATTCTAAAATACAGTAAGAAGCTTAGGCTCTCCTAGTTCTTGTCGGCGATGCCATTAGTGGAAGAATAGAATGTACAAATTATCAAGATGGGTGATATATTTTGCTTTAGGTCGCTATGGATGTGTAAAGTTATCAGACATGGTGAAGTTTAAGCTGTTTATTAGGAAACAGCAATGGTGGACTATACCAGCATTCACTTTTACAAACAAGGGATAGACCCACTAATTAAATTATGATGATGTGACATTTCCCCTCTTTACAAGAATGGGTATTAACATAATGGACATTCAATAAATATATCAATATGAATTAAATAATTCTGAGAAGTTACTTTAAGTTCAAAGTCTTGAAAACACAAATAAACTGATTTACTGAATACTAAACCAGCCTGGGTTTGATTCAACACACTCTGAATTACTTTTGGACTTTTAACACGTTTACACATACTGATGAACAATTAGTTCAAAAGTATATTCTGTTCGGAGCTCTGGTGATTGTTCTAAGACTGGTTGCATAAGGAATATTAGCATTATTTTGGTAATGGTTGTGGACTAAATTACAGGGACATTATTCTGTGGAAAAGATTATCAACTACTGGTTACTGATTATAAACTGGAAAATCATCAACATCATACTGACCATGAAAATTAAATGATTAAATTTCCGCAAAAAAGTTCTGTTTTCTGTGCCGACGATATACTATACCCCCCTCATCTTTCGTTTGTTACAAGCTTCGATATAGGAGCTAGGTGGTCATTGACCACAACAGCGAGTTCGCATGAACAGGACTCTCATTATAGAGATGCACCGATCCATCAACACACAATTCAGGTAATGGTTTACCTGGAGTTCTGAATATGGTTCTTCTTATTTAGCTGATGTCTCATATTATCAGTTGGTGAGACTTGTAGGATTTGCGATTCACTAGCAACAATGTACGGAACTGTCTACCCATGAGTAGTTAAGTTGGAGAAAATACGTCGTAAATATCAGGAAGTACTCATGTAATTAAGTAATGCGAGGTTAGGTTCTTGATGAGATTCAGTTAAGAGCTTTAATAAGGAGTCGCTTCAAGGTCTGAATACATCTCTTAGCCTGTCCATTACTCTGTTGTGGATAGCTTGGACTGTTGGTAAAAATGATAATTGTCAAATTTTTTACACAATTTTTGAGGTTCATTGTCTGATATACCGATTTCTGGAATACCATGTTCGCAATAACTTATTTTGTGTATGCGACAACATTCTCTGCTGACATGTATTTACCCAAGCATCGCATTATTGAAAATTTCGAAAAATAATCAACATTAATTAAGTCGATACCAATTTTCTGAAATTGAAAGTCTTGCGTATTGTGAGGTAACAATCAGGGCCATAATCCAGGAAGTTACGATCCGATACGCGCGAATATTGAAAGGAACCGAAATATTTCGATTATAAACATACACTTCAAATTTCATTAAAATCGGATTAAAAATTGTGACCACAACTTTGGTATTACATACCTTTACACTATTTGCGGACAAGGAGCGGCCATTTTTTTAAAATTGAATAAAAATTGTGACCTCTACAGGATCGTTAAATCAGGGGCCATAAACATGACGGACAGGGGCGACGACAATATACGTCCACATGAAAATGTGGGCGTATAAAGAGGTGTAAATTAACAATTGGCACCAAATAGGCTACCGTACGTATCGCATGATGAAATGAAAATTTTTACATACTTGGCCAAAATACGGATTGACGAGCTCGTAACAGCCATTTCTCAATGCTAAAATGACATTGATCAATGTTTGCGTAACGTTGGTGGCATAATAAGTCTATGACATATTAGATAAGATTAGTTTCACGAATTGTCCAAAAATCTAGACGCTCTCTTTGATAATCTTCTCGATTATCTGGTCACCCATCTGTTCTTACCTTTTTTAAGTGATTGTAAAATTGAATCCTGACAGGTAAGTATTCTAATTTGAGACTATTGGTAATTGTGTGAGTTAAATTTCTGAAAAAGGCTTTTTCTCCCTCTTTACAAAAACAAGGACCAACTCTGCTTAAAGCATTCGATCTCTCAGGTATCTTTTCGACATTAACGTCATATTTAGTTGTTCTTAACAAAAGACGTTGCAATCCTAGACTGGTTTTAGAAATTTGCATCTGAGACTGGTTTTAGAAATTTGTTTCTTGAAAATAGCTTCGAGCGGTTATGTTCTGTCTGAAGTGTTACTTTTTTGCCATAAATATAGTGACTGAACTTCTCTAAACTTCAAACAACTTCATGTTCAATATTGCTAAAGTTGTGTTCCGCAAATAGGTTTCGAGTCTTGCAATAACCTGGCACCTAAACCACGTCGTACTAGCTGGGTCACACTCTTCTAATAAGTATGAGTGGATTGATCATGTTCTGGATTCCACTGGAACACTGTGTTCTTTTTCAACAAATCTAGAAGGAATTTAAGTTCTCTTTATCACATAGAGCTTTCATATAACTTTATCAGGGTCGGGTTTTAAATATTGCGGGGTCCATATACGGTCAAAAAATCTGATTTCAGACAACTGCAATTGTCGTTTCTCTGGAATAACGTTGATGTCCCTTTCTCTTGCTCTTGTTGGTAGTGAACGTAAATGCCGATCATGTTCGGCTTCACAAAAATGTCAGCAGCTATTCCAGAAACACCTGGTAAATCTCCGAAAACTTCTTCCATTTTTCTTTGGAATATGTCTCAATCTGAATGGTAAAAGATTAAATTTAAATCCACCAAAAGGTGTTTAAATGTGCTTAAGAGAGAACTGTCTTCTTCTAATTGTACCATCCAACCTGATCTTCTATCCAGAACAAATATTTATCTTCTGAAGCTTTAAGAATGATATCATCAATTGTTCGTTCGTGTATAGTAAAGTAGACGATGTTTATAGTTATTTAAGTCTCTTGGGTCTAAACGAATTCTAAATACAAATCAGAGCTAACACCATACTTGGTGACCAAGTGAAAACTAGGCACATTAAAAAATATAACAGTTTAAAATCAAGACAACAACATACACTCACCAAAAGCAACAAGTCTGCTTCCTACGAGTACCTGACAAAGTGAGTTGTGAACCTCAGTACAAATAATCTCACGATGAACAAATTACTTTACTATCTACCATCCCTGTATAGACCAAAGAATCATGACGATTTCATCACACATACAGTATAGAAAAGGGGGTTACGTCAACTGATACCTGGCGGCAAGGTGGATTATCTCACGCATCAGATAACGAATATACTTTTGAAAACCAAACCACAAACTAATAACCTATCCAAATCCCATCAGCTAGCACTAAAAGAATTGAAAGCAGACTACAATATCACTATCATCCCTGCTGAGACACCAATGACTATGTGGATACCGTGAACAACCTACTTCAAGAAACCAAAACCTACCAAACAATCAGGAAAGATCCGAAGCCATCCATGGAATCAAGCTGCGAAAACGTCTCACCTCATTGAAAGACAAGAAGCAGATCACAGCAGCACTATACTCTGAATCCCTCTCACCCCAGACCACCATATGCAGGTGCCACCATTAAAATTCACAAGAACCTGGTCAATGCTCGCATATTGGTTTGTTCCCGAGATTCAGTATATTACAATACAGCAAAATTCTTAACCCGTCTTTTGGCACCACTTGGAAAATCAGCGATTTTTGCCATAAACTGGCAACAGTCCCATCAGCCGGCACCATTCTTTCCTACGATGTAGTAGACTTGTTCAACAATATCTCCACAGCTCAGACACTCCAAATACTTAGAAAGAAAATCTAGAACCTCGTTTACATTACAAATTTTAAACGTGCCAGCACTGTTAACTTTTCGTAGCGTAAACGCTATCAGGTCTGAGCACGGTTTCAGTATGGATTACTGCGCATGCGCGAAACAAACCTTGACCTCTTTCCCCGCAAAACTCGACAGTTCTATCATCAGTTCTGCCAAAATGGCTGCTCAAACTAAATCAACCATCATAATTGTTTTCATCCGGGTAATTTACATAGGGACTGCAATTAACTTTTCTGTGAAGAGTTCCACATTTGGCTTGCTTGAAATCTATCGAGGCCTGGTACCGTGCCCAGAACGACACGCTCATCGCGGCCAAGTGTAAAATAAGGGACTAATGACTTAGAGACCCCACTGGACACCAACCTAACCACTGATAATATCATTCAACTGTTACGTCTCTGTATAACTGCGTGCCACTGACTTTAGATGGGGTGATGAATATTATCAACAAATACATGGCCTGCATTACAGACCTCCCCCATCAAACCCCTTTTTGGTATCGCCGGGTTGATGATGCACTTGTGGTCCTCAATCAAAACGACAATCCAGAAACACTACGCCAACATCTGAACAGTCGACAAACGAGGATAAAATTCACAATGGAAACCGAAACGGATGACAGTCTCCCTTTTCTTGATACCTTAGTGACTAAATCTGACAACAAATTATCCACTACTGTTTATAGGAAACCAACCCACACTGATCAATACATTCACTATAAATCAAATGTTCGCATCAAATTAAGAAATCCATCATCGCCACCCTAACCAGACACTCCACCAAGTTGTGATGAAGAAAGTTTACCCGCGGAATTAGAACATTTAAAGAACGTTTTCATAAACAATAACAGTTACCCTACCCAAAGAGAACCAACACAAGCCAGGAACGCAAAATACTGACCACTTCGGCATCAGAATAACAATGCTGTTTCACGGCAAAATCTCTTATCAGATCAGAAGGTTGATGAAACAAGAAGTGGACATAGACGTCACTTTCTCAAACGGCAGAACCATACATGTTAAACACCAAACCGAACATTCAGATCATTCTAAAGTATTTAAGACCAGCGTCCACTGAGTCATATCAAAAGCGGCAGACAAATGATATTCATCAGCAGTTCATTTCAGCATTTCATAGATATTCTACTATTAATTTAAGCGCATACTATGGTGATTATCTGTTTAATCTGTTGTTGAGTACATTCTTCTGTATGCGCTCGGTTTATTGCATCATTTAATGTTAACTGATTTCTTGTTCATATACACTTAAATCATACACGCTCATTTGACATTCCAAATACGAGGGCATCACGAATCATATAGCGAACAATAGCATCTGGATATCCACAATCTTTTATTGGAAGCCTGATCTTGATTAAACATACATTATGCAAGTGCTAAATCTGATTATGCAAGTCTTTATTTAGGCTTCAGATGTCATAGAAATTATAAATTAGATCTTTATTTACACAACAAGCACAAAATCAACTCTGTAGACCCATGGATGGCTTGGATTCAGCTTGGATTTAAACAGGATTTCATTGATTGATTAAATGTTTAAATGACGTCGTGAGCCGGAGATTAACCGTAATGTTGGCGTCACACTCCCGCAAATTTTTAGATCGAGGCTAAACGATAGAGTGTACGAAGCGAGGCCGCTGTTGAGCGAGGCCTTAACAAATGACATCTAAACTAAAGTGCAATAAACAAAACACAGATAATGGCAAATTATGCAATTCCTGGAGACCGTGTGATGACTAAAACAGACGGACAGGTCTTCTGTCTTAATACTATTAATAAAAATATTTTCATTTCCCTGATAATTTGGGGGGGGGGGAGGAGCGGACCCCAATGGGAACGACGCCACTGGGTATTATTATACGATCTTTTGTCAAATGCGTTTACAGTAATATTATGGAAATTGATAAACATCGCAGCTGACAACACCCAATTTGATTGACAGTTCGATATACGGCCTTGATATTATGTTTAGTTGTTGGTTAAAATGAGAGTTTGGATGTCGGTATTATACGCTTATTTGTCACTTGGAAATTGATAAACATCGCAGCTAACATCACCCCAGTTGAATTGCAGCCTCATTGGATCACTGTTTTCTATTTGTCTGCTTCAGGAGTCACGTAGGTCTACCAGTTACAGTACACGAGTACACGCAGGCTAATAAGAATGCGGCTATTATTATGTATAAATACTGCCTCGTTGACAGTGCCGGATTAACCTTGTGGGGGTCCCGGGACATACCAACTGTACGGGGCCCTTTGTTGTTTGTTCAAATTGTTCGTACTGACCGCGGATCGTACTAGTATGTATTCCGTCCTTTTGAGTGCCTGAGGCGTTTTCCTCCAGGATTTTTTTTGTAAAATTAGGATTCATTTCAGTGCATCTGAGACAATTTAGGCAGCGATCGAGATAAAATATTAGTATGACCCAGAATTGTTGGGGGCCCCTAAATGTGGGGGCCCGGGACTTTGTCCCACTTTGCCCCCTTAGATCCCGCACTGCTCATTGATTTGGTCCATTCCTTTCAAAATTTAAAATCCTATTGCAGACTTTCTCTTCTTATCTATATACAGTATTAAAAGTCCCATTTTTAATTTGTAGTAAAAAATACATGTAACACGAATTGAATTGCAGTCCCGTCTCAAACCGAATAAGCTAACAGTACCATTGAAAACGTTACTTGTTAACCGAGATTATGTAGGTGAAGTAAACGCCTGTCAATCAAACGATAGTCAAAAATTACAAGTGATAATAACTTTGTTCAGAATAAAGTAACTTGACTGAAATTTTCAATATATTCTTCTTTCATTATCTATTTTTGAACTGTCATAGCAAGAATGGCTAACTCTTTATAAAAATAGGTTGCCAGACAACGAAACATACGCCCACCAGCAGCTATATCGTTCGAGCAGTCAACAAGAGTTGTCGCATATTAAGTAATTATCAAAAATCATTAGAATTTGTTTGTTTTTTTATAAAGTTCTGCCCGATGCTAATGTTTAGTAAACGAAACATTGAATATTATGGATTTAGTTATACAATTGTCAAAATTCATTGAAAATCAATATAAAGGAACCAAGATCTTTAGGTTATAAACATGTATTTTAAGTTTTATCAAAATCGAATTAAAATTGTGACAAACAACTGTCATTTTGTCTGTCAATTTTGGTCCGATTTTCACGAAATTCGAACACAGCCTTCATTACCAAGCAACGGTGATATGATTAAACGGTCTTTTAAATCGGATACTAATTTTGACCTTCAGAAGGACCACTATCTAAAAAGGGTGATTTTTCAGACAAACAGGGCCCATAATTCAAGGAGTTACGATCTGATGGGCGCAAATATCGAAAGGAACTAAGATATTTGGGTTATAAACATACATGTCAAGTTTCATCAAAATCGGTTCAAAATTGTGACCTCTATAGGGTCCACAAGCTAAAAGCGTGATTTTTCGTACAATCAGGGGCCATAATTCAGGATGTTACGATCCGATATGCGCAAATATCGAAAGGCACCAAGATCTTTGAGTTATAGACATGCATTTCTAGTTTCATCAAATTCGGTTCAAAATTGTGACCTCTACAGTGTTCACAACCTTGACATGCCATATTTTTACACTTTTCGCGTACAAACGACGGTCATTTTGTCCGTCAATTTTGGTCCGATTTTCGCGAAATTCGATCTCAACCTTCATTACCAGGCAACGGTGATATAATCAAACGGTTTTTTAAATCGGATAATAATTTTGACCTTCAGAAGGACCACAATCTAAAAAGGGTGATTTTTCGACAAACAGGGGCCATAATTCAGGAAGTTACGATCCGATGGGCGCAAATATCGAGAGGAACTAAGATCTTTGGGTTATAAACATACATGTCAAGTTTCATCAAAATGTGGGCGTATAAAAATCTCCCATAATGTATCTTTAAGTAAACTAAGCTTATATCCTGGAACTAGCTGTTAGCTTGTGATTTTACATACTGTTCGAATTTTCCTCAGTATTTATCCAAACTTTTCTGAAATTCATCTATTATATTCCAAGAAGGAACTAACCATTACACTTTATGTCCTCTCCAGATAAGTAAATATTTGCATTTGAAATCTTCTTCTATGTCTTTGAGTGGACCTTGAAATATTGTTTCATAATATTGCGTCCATAGACGATAACGTATGTAGTTCTGGGCCTTTTTCCCAGTCAATCCTAGCACTCAAATCTAAGCCTGATAAAATTGTAGCCATTCTAGCATATCTTGACAATAATACAGTTGTGACTGTGAATAGGGAAAATGACAGGAATATAAATACAGCGTAGAACTGGCTTGATAATAAGTGCACGAACTACATGCATCGGAGAATGAGTGTCGGCCTACTACTTTGATAATCGATTATTGGAGGTGACATATTGTTTACTTTGGTGCTTGAATGTAACAAAACACCCACCCACTTCTGATACCAACTTCGCTATGGATGTGAACAGCTATTAAACATTTTTATTTTCAGGAAACAGCAATGACGGGAAGGCAGGACTATCCCAGCACTGACTTTTACAAACAAGCAATTGATAGAGCCATTAATTAAATTATGAAAATGTGACATTGGGCGTTCAGAAACTTACGTATTTCGGCGATATCCATAATGTGTCTAGGAAAGGCCTGCAAGGAAAGTAAATGGAAAACAAAAACATAACACAAAATCGTTTTAAGTTTAAAATCACTATTAAGATTAAGCCAAAATAATATCGAGGAATAGGAATGTATGCATATATATTCGAGCATTTCAGCCCATATTAACTCTGCTTCGACTACAAAATAGCAATTAGTGTGGTATGACATGTCATCCCGTAGGATTTGTATGCTAAAATTGATTTTTTTTTTGTTTTGAGTTTATGTCGGACCAAGTTAAACAAAAATGTCGGGGTTCAAATTGTCCGACCCCTTGCCCCCTCTTGGAGGGGCATTTTTGAAATCAGGATCCCTCTGACTGAGGCCATGGCTATCTCCGCCAATAATGGTTCTATTTTCATGATCTGAAACACTTAAAGCGAATGGAAGTAGTCGTCGTTGACTTTGGGTAGGAAATACTAATTTCCGGTGTCAAATTCAGATCGAATTCAGCCAATTACCTTTGGATTTTCATGATCTGAAGTTCATTCTGAGGTTTGTTCATCATCCGGACGACATTCTAGGGTTCATACGTTTAGATCCTTGATCCCTCTGGAAGTAGTTTTCATTGACTTCCGGTGGGGAATACCAATTTCCGGCGTCAAATTGGGATCGAATTCAGCCAATTACCTTTGGATTTCCATGATCTGAAGTTCATTCTAGTGTTTGTTGATCATCCGGACCCCATTCTAGGGTTCACATGTTTCGAACCTTAACCCCTCTGGGAGAGGCCTTTTTAAAATCGCGACCCGTCTAAACGAGTCCATGGTTGGTTTTTCATAAACTAAAGTTCATTCTGGGGTTTTATCACCATGCCGACCCCATCTATGATACACTGGTGGGAATTACCAATTTCCGGTCTCTCAGCTTAGGTTACCACTTTTTGTGGCTTTTGAAGCATGGTAAAATGACTCATGTGGCCACTTTTGGGTGATTGGAATGTGGAATGTTGTGTCATGAGATTCAAGACACTTTGACATTTGTAAAAAGTAAACAAGTTTAATATCAAAAACATAAAGAATCTTAACAAGCCAGAAGTCGACAGAAACAAAACAAAAATAGGTTGCCAGGCAACGAAACATACGCCCACACAGCAGCCAAATCGTCCGGGCAGTCAACAAGTGTTGTTGCATTTTAAGTAATCATCAGAAAATCATAATTCAAACTCACCCATAACTACAGTGTAACTGTGATATAATCAAACGTTTTTTTAAATCAGATAATAATTGTGACCTCCAGAGGGACCACACGCTAAAAAGGGTGATTTTTCGTACAATCAGGGGCCATGATTCAGGAAGTTACGATCCGATATGGGCAAATATGCAATGGAATCAAGATCATTAGGTTATAAACATGTATTTCAAGTTTCATCAAAATCAGTTCAAAATTGTGACCTCTATAGGGACCACAACCTTGATATAACATATTTTTACACAATTCGCGTACAGAAGGCGGCCATTTTATCCTTCAACTCTGGTCCGATTTTCACAAAATTCAAATTCTCTCTTCATTACCATGAAACCGTGATATAATCAAACGTTTTTTTAAATCGGATAATAATTTTGAACTCCAGAGGGACCACAAGCTAACAAAAGCGATTTTTCGGACAATCAGGGGACATAATTCAGGAAGTTATGATTCGATGGGCTTAAATATCGAAAGGAACCAAGATCTTTGGGTTATAAACATGCATGTCACGTTTCATCAAAATTGGTTCAAAATTGTGACATCTATAAGGTCCACAACCTTGATATAACATATTTTCACACCATTCGCGTACAAACGGCGGCCATATTGTCCGTCAATTTTAGTCTGATTTTCACGAAATTCGAACTCAACCTTCATAACCATGGAACGGTGATATAATCAAACGTTTTATTAAATCGGATAACAATTTAGACCTCCAGAGGAACCACAAGCTAAAAAGGGCGATTTTTGGACAATCAGGGGCCATAATTCAGGAAGTTACGATCCGATGGGCGCAAATATCAACAGGAACCAAGATCTTTGGGTTATAAACATACATGTCAATTTTAATCAAAATCGGTTCAAAATTGTGACCTCTATAAGGTCCACAACCTTGATATAACATATTTTCACACAATTCGCGTACAAACGGCGGCCATTTTGTCTGTCAATTTTGGTCCAATTTTCACGAAATTCGAACTCAACCTTCATAACCATGGAATGGTGGTATAATCAAACAGTTTTTTGAATCGGATAACAATTTTGACCTCCAGAGGGACCACAAGCTAAAAAGGACGATTTTTCGGACAATCAGGGGCCATAATTCAGGAAGTTACGATCCGATGGGCGCAAATATCGAAAGGAACCAAGATCTTTGAGTTATAAACATACATGTCAAGTTTCATCAAAATCGGTTCAAGATTGTGACCTCTATAAGGTCTACAACCTTGATATAACATATTTTCACACCATTCGCGTACAAACGGCGGCCATTTTGCCCGTCAATTTTGGTCCGATTTTCACGAAATTCAAACTCAACCTTCATAACCATGGACCGGTGATATAATCAAACGTTTTTTTAAATCGGATAACAATTTTGACCTCCAGAGGGACCACAAGCTAAAAAGGGCGATTTTTCGGACAATCAGGGGCCATAATTCAGGAAGTTACGATCCGATGCGCGCAAATATCGAAAGGAACCAAGATCTTTGGGTTATAAACATACATGTCAAGTTTCATCAAAATCGGTTCAAAATTGTGACCTCTATAAGGTCCACAACCTTGATATAACATATTTTCACACTATTCGCGCACAAACGGCGGCCATTTTGTCCGTCAATTTTGGTCCGATTTTCACGAAATTCGAACTCAACCTTCATAACCATGGGACGGTGATATAATGAAACGTTTTTTTAAATCGGATAACAATTTTGACCTCCAGAGGGACCACAAGCTAAAAAGTGCGATTTTTCGGACAATCAGGGGCCATAATTCAGGAAGTTACAATCCGATTGGCGCAAATATCGAAAGGAACCAAGATCTTTGGGTTATAAACATGCATTTAAAGTTTCATCCAAATCGGTTCAAAATTGTGACCTCTACACTGTTCACAAGCTAAAAAACGTGATTTTTCGTACAATCAGGGGCCATAACCCATGAAGTTGCGGTCCGATACATGCCAATATCGAAAGGAACCGAGATCTTAGGGTGATAAACCTATATTTTAAGTTTCATTGAAATCGGATAAAAATTGTGACCTGTAGACTGTTCACAAACAATTGTGGACGGACGGACGGACGTCCGGACGGACGGACGTCCGGACGGACGGACGAACAGGGGCGACGACAATATACGTCCACATGAAAATGTGGGCGTATAAAAAGGTTCACTACATCAGTTATTCACCGTCTTCGTCCTCCTACACACCCCTCATCATATTGGTACGGTCCCAATCAAAACACGTGCAGAGGGATGTATACGGCAGATCATTTTTGTGGCAAGTGCATCGACCCGTGCAGCCTGTTTTACAACCACATTTTGTTAGTTAAATTGCAGCACGAGGGGCAGACAGATCAAGATTTGGCACGGGAACACAAATGCCTTTGCCCAACAGCCAGTCGCTTTCGTTAAATGGCAGGAAGGTTCAGGGATCTGGTTAGGTACGACTTGTCGCGTATCGCGGTGTACTTATTTTCCAGTGATATTGGGCAACAATGTAGCATGTGTCGGTGGGAGCATCTCTCCCTTCAAGTTTTCTTAACTGAACAATTGCCATCTAAGTGCTGATAGGTTTAATGGAACAGATGAAGAGTAGACTTGGTGGACAAGACTCTCCAATTCCTTGACCTGCGAAAGCAAGTCACCAGCTCGGTTGAGATAATACATTCTCCAAGCTCCTTGAAACAGATGATAACAGGGTCATCACCATACGATTACATCATGTGTACCTACTTCAAGAATACACATGATGGCAAATGGCCGCCATTTAAAATACTACGCCCGCCTCTTAGAGACGATAACTTAACTCGCTATAAATTGTAAAAAAATTTACTTCGGCTAGAATTAAAAAACACCTAAGATTAACATTTGCTAAAAATTTCTAAAAAACAACCTAAATTTATGGAAATGGGGCCAAATCAAATCAGGCAAATTACATCAAATAGTCCATGTTAAACGTATAGCAAAAATTTTAAACTAACGCGAGCACGCGCGTTTCTAGACAACGCCATAGCGGGTCATAGCAACCAGTGAGTAGAAATTGGAAATCCCCAATGACGTAGATATTATAAATTGGAAAGCCGAGTCTGTCTTAAAATAAGTAGTACCGTCAGTAAACAAGATGGAAGCCATCTGCTATCGTGTTTGATCATGGAGTAGGCAAGCACAGGTGTGTCGTATGGGTCATCACCATCAAGCTCCATGTATGAGCTTATCCATGTTTTCTTTGTGATGCCCGAAAATTTATCTCTCCAGTCAGCTGCGAAGTCCAATCAGACCTTGAGACTACTGACTGCAAATACCGAGACGGCTCCGAGAGACAAGGTCCATAAGAATTGTGGGGGCATCGACGTCAGTTGACCAAACACGTGCTTTCCGCCAGTAACTCTAAGCTACGGATGCAAGATGAGAGAGTTTCTCAATGATGGGGACCCTGTGTGGTAAAGCCTTTGCTGTATCAAACAGGCTAGGGTATGCTGTTGAAGTTTTAACTGCGGCCCTCCGTCCTGCACCGCTGGAGTCGGTATAGAGCAAACTGCCACATTGCGGACAATGCGAATATTTACTGCGGATCTGTTTGGGAATGTCCTTCCCATTCAATGTGAAATATGCAGAAAGCGGTGGTGACGGAAAACATATCCCATAGGTCATTGCGTGAAATGTATATTCGAACAGCCATAAATGACCGGAATTTATCGAGGAATACCGATTGCTATTTTATCAAGCAGAGATAGTTATAATAGTATAATAGAAATGATTGAGACAACTTAGAAAACGTTTCTGAAAGAGGTTTGGTTCATTTTTCAGTTTTATATAGTTCCTTTAGGAACGGCTTCTGGTCGACCCTGTCCTAGCCGTTCCTAACTGTCCGTATATAGCTGCAATATGAAATGGGGCTTTCTCCCCACCTCGGTTCGAAGGCTATTTTGGAATCCTTACTGTCTATTTTCTCTCGTGATTTTTCTTTGTTCGCCAAAAGGAATTATTTCTTGCCACATCCGAGGCAAATTTATAATAACCCAACACTATGTTCAAGTAGAATTGTACGATTCATAAACACAAACAAGATTCATTTTGTAAGAATTATTTTTAATATTTACCTTGCTATCGACAGCTTTACATTTGAGTATAAGAATATCTGGCAAAATTGGATATGTTGATGGCATACCATGGTTCATGTCAAGAATCAATGAGCGAATTCCTTGGGTAATAAAAATACATTCATAATTATTACCATTCTGGAAAGCTAGTTCTCCTATTCCATATAATTCCTTTATATACTTTGGATTTTCCTGTAATTAATTTGAACGTATACTGCAATGAGAGCTACGTTCAAACATCTACTTACAAAAACACTATAACCAATTTAGAAGAAATAAAACCAGCGGCTGCCATGCAAGATACACGCACATTTTGCCAGAAATGCAAAAACATAAGTTGACAGGCAACGAAACATAAGTAGCAAAACTTTGGAAATGATTGTGGAAAAATGTTAAAGATAGGCTGGCACTGCCAGGCAGGATACGCCCACATTTTCCAGAGATGGATAGAGAACAAGCAATACCGAAAGTGATTTTCCTACATCATTAAGTTAGAATTTGATATGTGCAAATATCAAAATGAATTAAGATCTTTGGGTTATAAAGCTTCATTCCAGTAGGCTTCAAATTCGACTGGGGATCATGTTGCTAAGTGGGTAAGATGCTGGCTCGGTAGCCTTGAGGTTGGGTGTTTAATCCCTACATTGGGTGACAAAGTTCATCTAGATTTTCTGGTGTGGTTTCCCCTTGTTAGTGATGAAGGATGGAAGGCCTGACAAGAACAGCTGTCAATTTTGGTCCGATTTTTACGAAATTCGACCTCAACCTTCATTACGATGTAACGGTGATATAATCAAACGGTTTTTTAAATGGGATAATAATTCTGACCCCAGAGGGACCACAAGCTAAAAAAAGGTCATTTTTCGTACAATCAGGGGCCATAATTCAGGAAGTTACAATCCGATATGCACAAAAATCGACAGGAACTAAGATTGTTAAGTTGTAAACATGTGTTTCAAGTTTCATCAAAATTGAATGAAGATTGTGACCTCTACAGGGTTCACAACCTTGATATACCATATTTTTTTACGCCCTTCGCGTACAAGCAGCAGTCAATTTTGGTCCGATTTTCATGAAATTCGACCTCAACCTTCATTAGGATGTAACGGTGATATAATCAAACGTTTTCTAAATTGGGTTAATAATTCTGACCTCCAGAGGGACCTCAAGCTAAAAAAAGGTCATTTTTCGGACAATCAGGGGTCATAATTCAGGAAGTAAGTTACAATCCAATGGGCGCAAATATCGAAAGGAACCAAGACCTTTGGGTTATAAACATTCATGTCAAGTTTCATCAAAATCGGTTCAAAATTGTGACCTCTATAGGGTCCACAACCTTGATATAACATATTTTCACACTAATCTCGTACAAACGGCGGCCATTTTGTCTGTCAATTTTACCTCAATCTTCATTACCATGTAACGGTGATATAATCAAACGGTTTTTTTTAAATCGGATAATAATTTTGACCTCCAGTGGGACCACAAGCTAAAAAGGGTGATTTTTCGTACAATCAGGGGCTATAATTCAGGAAGTTACGAATCAATGAGCGCAAATATCGAAAGGAACCAAGATCTTCGGGTTATAAACATGCATGTCAAGTTTCATCAAAATTTTGGTTCAATTTTCACGAAATTCGAAGTCAGCCTTCATTACCATGTAACGGTGATATAATCAAACGGTTTTTTAAATCGGATAATAATTTTGACCTCCAGAGGGACCACAAGCTAACAAGGGCAATTTTTTCGGACAATCAGGGGCCATAATTCAGGAGGTTACGATCTGGTGGGTGCAAATATCGAAAGGAACCAAGATCTTTGGGTTATAAACATACATGTCAAGTTTCATCAAAATCGTTTCAAAATTGTGACCTCTATAGGGTCCACAACCTTGATATAACATATTTTCACACTATTCGCGTACAAACGACGGCCATTTTGTTTGTCAATTTTGGTCTGATTTTAACGAAATTTGAACTCAACCTTCATTACCATGTAACGGTGATATAATCAAACGGTTTTTTAAATCGGATAATAATTTTGACCTCCAGAGGGACCACAAGCTAAAAAGGGTGATTTTTCGGACAATCAGGGGCCATAATTCAGGAAGTTACGATCCGATGGGCGCAAATATCGAAAGGAACCAAGATTTTGGGGTTATAAACATGCATGTCAAGTTTCATCACAATCGGTTCAAAATTGTGACCTCTACAGGGTCCACAAGCTAAAAACATGATATTTCGTACAATCAGGGGCCATAATCCATGAAGTTCCGATCCGATACATGCCAATATCGAAAGGAACCGAGATCTTATGGGGATAAACCTATATTTCAAGTTTCGTCAAAATCGGATAAGAATTGTGACCTGTAGAGAGTCCACAAACAAATTGTGGATGGACGGACGGACGGACGGACGGACAGGGGCGTCGACATAATACGTCCACATGAAAATGTGGGCGTATAAAAATCAATAGGAATCTTCATTTCAAACCATACAAGTTTCACCCAGTGATTGCCAGGCGAGATACACTCACATTTTGCAAGAGATGGGTAGTGAACGAAAATGCGATTTTTCGTATAATCTGGAGCATAATCGAGGAAGTTATGGTTTGAAATGCGGTTGCCAGACGAGATGCGACCACATTTTGCAACAGATGGACAGAGAACACGCGATTTTCCGTACAATCAGTGAATCAGGGACCATAATCCAAGCAGTTATGGTCTGAAATGTGCAAATATCGAAAGGAACTGGGATTATTGGGATATAAACATATATTTTAAATTTGATCAAAATCAGAAAAGATAGGCTGGCACTGCCAGGCAGGATACGCCCACATTTTTGAGAGATGGATAGAGAACAAGCAATACCGAAAGTGATTTTTCCTACATCATTAAGTCCTATATTTCATACTGCATTAGTAGCAGCCATTTTGTTGGTCAGTTCCAGTCTGATATTCATGAAATTCGAAGCCAACAATGATTATGGGTTGACGGTACACAACCTAGAAATGAGACTTTTCATCAAAATCGGATAAGAATTGTGACCATGATATACCATTTTTTAACAGTATTTGCGTACAAATGGCGGCCATTTTTTCTGTCAATTTTGTTCTGATTTTCCCGAAATTCGAACTCAAACCTTTCTTAAGGTGTAACGGTGTTATAATCAAACGTTTTTTTTAAATCGGAAAATAATTGTGACCTCCAGAGGGACCACAAGCTAAAACAAGCAATACCGAAAGTAATTTTTCCTACAATCAAAGGCCATAATTCATTACGTTACAATTTGATATGCACAAATATCGAAAGGATTAAAGATCCTTAAGTTATAAACAAGCATTTCAGGTTTCATCAAAATCGAATTAAAATTGTGACCTCTACAGGGTCCACAACTTTGATATACCATATTTTTACACTGTTCGCGTACAAACGGCGGCCATTTTTTCTGGCAATTATGGTCCGATTTTCTCGAAATTCGAACTCAACCTTCCATAGGGTGTAACGGTAATAGAGTCAAACGTTTTTTTAAATCGGATAATAATTGTGACCTCCAGAAGGACCATAGGCGATTTTTCAGTCAATCAGGGGCCATAATTAAGGAAGTTACGATCCGATATGCGCAAATAACGAAAGGAACCAAGATCTTTGGGTTATAACCATGCATTTCAAGTTTCATCAAAATCGAATTAAAATTGTGACCTCTACAGGGTCCACAACCATGATATACAATTTTTCTAACAGTATTCGCGTACAAACGGCGGCCATTTTGTATGGCAATTTTGGTCCGATTTTCCCGAAATTCGAACTCAACCTTCTTTACGGTGTAATGGTAATATAATCAAACGTTTTTTTTCAATCGGATAATAATTGTGACCTCCAGAGGAACCACAAGCTAAAAAAGGGCGATTTTCGTATAATCAGGGGCCATAATTCAGGAAGTTACGATCCGATATGCGCAAATATCGAAAGGAACCAAGATCTTTGTGTTATAACCATGAATTTCAAGTTTCATCAAAATCGAATTAAAATTGTGACCTCTACAGGGTCCACAACCTTGATATACCATTTTTTAACAATATTTGCGTACAAACGGCGGCCATTTTGTATGGCAATTTTGGTCCGATTTTCCCGAAATTCGAACTCAACCTTCCTTAGGGTGTAACGGTGATATAATCAAACGGTTTTTTAAATCGGATAATAATTGTGACCTCCAGAGGGACCACAAGCTGAAGAGGGTGATTTTTCGGACATCCAGCGGCCATAATTCAGGAAATTACGTTCCGATAGGCGCAAATATCGAAAGGAACCAAGATCTTTGGGTTATAAACATGCATGTTAAGTTTCATCAAAATCGGTTCAAAATTGTGACATCTATAGGGTCCACAAGCTAAAAACATGATTTTTCGCACAATCAGGGGCCATAATCCATGAAGTTTTCATCCGATACATGCCAATATCGAAAGCAGCCGAGATCTTTTGGGGATAAACCTATATTTCAAGTTTCGTCAAAATCAGATAAGAATTGCGACCTGTAGAGAGTCCACAAACAAATTGTGGACGGACGGACGGACGGACGTCCGGACGGACAGGGGCGACGACAATATACGTCCACATAAAAATGTGGGCGTATAAAAAAGTGTGACCTCTAGAGGGTCCACAACCTTCGTATTACATACATTTCCACTATTTGCGTACAAGGAGCGGCCATTTCGTCGGGCAATTTCGTTTATATTTTCACGAAATTTTAATTCAACATTCATTATGGTGTAACGGTGATATATTTAAATGGCTTTTAAAATCGGATAAACATTGTGATCCACAAACTAACAAGGGGCCATAATCCAGGAAGTTATGGTCTGACATTGGCAATCTGACTTATCGGGCAGACGGGTAAAGTAAAAAAAAAATTATTTCGTTTAGAAGTTAAAATAAAGTGCCCGAAATCTAATAAAACACTACTATTACTTTTCTTTTAATTGAATACTACGAATTTGTACTGAATTGACTATGGATTAAACATTTTGTCTGGAGCTACTCTACTCTGTGCGACATTTTTCTGGCATCGATTATCATTTCTAAATTCATCTGCAACAGCCTGATTTGCTATCTGATTAAAATACAGATCTATATTTCGTTTGGTATTTTTATACTTTCGATGGCCTCTACTACATGAGGATTTGACCGGTTATAGTGGGGGTATGATTGTCTGATTTGATGGTTGGAATTCTGGTCGTCATTGAGTGGGATTTCGGTTACAAAACCACTGGACAACATTATTATATGTGTTGCGACCCATTTGTGTCCATTTCTATGTGTCAAAGAATAGCGATTTATCTCCTTTAATCATTAAATCAGGTATATTATGCTCGGTAACATATGCTTACCAATAGCTGGACTATAATAAATGAAATGAGATGGGGTTAAACGCCCTACTGTTTTTCTGCGACTGGGCTAATGAAGACGGGTGCTATACTTCGTTTTATTAAATGTACACACATTTATCGACAGACTGACAGCCCACATTTTTCAAACTCCCAAATTTGAATTTAATACTCTTGCGCTTTTGCCATCCATTTTTTGGAATTCCTCAATTTCACTGTGCTAAATATCGACAGAGTTTGCCCTCTCATGAAAGCAATGTTTCACACTAAGTTTAAAACACAATCCGTTAAAGGCTATCGTGCTAATATAGTTTCGGGAAAAGGGCCGGGGCAACTCGACCAGCACGGTAGGTTCCCAACGCTGAATATCGATAGGAATCGTCCTCTCATGACCCCAATGTTTTACACCAATTTAGAAAAAAGTCCATCAATAACTCTAGCCATCGCGTTAACAGGGTTTCCAGAAAAGTGGTTTTAATTCAGTAACTGAAGGTCACGAACACAATAAATCATACCAATTTTGAAAACAATCCGGCAATTCGACCGCGTTCACAAAATTCACAAGGTTGATTGGGTTCGTATCTCAGGAACCCAAACCTTCAAACCACATTTTAAAAAAAAAGCTGTAGCTTATATCGCGTTCACACGGTTTTCGGCAAAGAGGTTGTAACTATGGAACGGCAGGTGGTGGAACGCTAAAACCCAATAGGATTTTTCCACTCATGACCCCAGTGCTTCATACCACGATATCTGTTAACAAATAATTGTTGACGGGAGGACAGACGCACAGGGTGACGACACAATACTCATACACTGACCAGTGGTATAATTAATGTATACCATTTGACCTACCTTCAATTTTTTTAAAAACGGCCGCATCTTTTTACGGCAGATAATGAAAAGATTGCCTAAAACAGCCGGTATCCCTACAACTGGTGATGAAACACCAGATTCCATTAATAATCCCAGATTCTCAATCACTGCAAGAACTAGAAAACGAAAATCAATCCATTAAAATATTCAAAGGGCAGAATTTAAAGCAGTACCTTATGTTATAATTATGCTTTATTTTATACCAGTAATGTTATAGTGGAAGGAAATGCAAGACAACAACCCATTGTCACCATTACCGCTGTTACACTGAAGCTTTACCAGCATCATATTGCAAGACCTTACTTCCTCACAAGAACAAACGTTACTGAAGTTCGACTAGATAACGAAGAATTTCAAAACGATATTTATTACATGTATTTATTTAGGAATTCTTCGGCTTGTTTTGTAAAAGCTAATTATACTTTAAAATGATTATCACCAAACAAATCTCACAATATTTACAAAGTGATCGTTGAAAATCTGTGAGATACTTCATGTCACAAACTAAACACTGTGTTTATATTCTAAGTGTGTGGTTTGAAAAGATCAGCGCGTCTGGTGGACGGACAGGGGCGACAAAAAAACATTATATTTTAAGAAGGGCGTATAAAACGAATTTAAATATGATATCCTTGTTGGACACATATTATCATCAAATGTATGAAACAGTAATAACTTACAGTGAAATATATACCGCAAAATTCCCAGCCAACCATCAAAAGTTTCTGGCACTCTCTTTAATTAAACGATTATAGACAATAATTTTGCATATAATCAAAATGATTATTTTAATCTGTTGACAATCTAACTAGTATTCCATATAATTGTGGCATGCGCTATTCTCATCCAGTTACTAAATGCCACTTAAACAATTTATCATTGTACTGTCCATTATTTAGTATGTGTCTGTCATTAAATCATGCGTGATGTTTTCTGTAATATCATATTATGTTATGATTGTACGGTCTAGTATTTCGAATATGTATGTCGTTATAATCTATCACTGTATTAAAGATGTTACACACCTTACATTAGGTAACAAGCTATGGTTGAATGAAATAGGATTTAAAATCCTATTGTCTGCTTCAAACGGGCTAATGAAGGCTGGTCTCTGCCATGCAGTGCGCTATGAGGTAGAATTTGCCCGGGGGGGGGGGGGCAATTGAATTTCACCTGCCAAGGTGTACACGGGGCTTTTGTATTTTCACCCCATCTGAACTTCTAGACGATGTTCTTACCAGACCCTTTGACCACTTACAAGAGGAAACCCGCGTTTTATATTTATTTAGAAAAATATCCGGTCAGTTTATCTACACAGCATGAAGTCCAGTCAATCTGCAGAATAGTCAATATTTGTGACCGTAGCATTACCCAGACATGTTGGTGCCGCCAACGAAGGAATCTGACCCTGTGAACAGACTGCAACGAGTTTCAGAGGTCGATTCCGATGTTTGGACCACTGAAGTGAGGTGGTGTCGACACCGTTCTCAGTAAGGCAGGGTTCAATTTTCATTGTGTAAACGCTATCCAAACTGTTCTCATACGGATAACTGCGCAAGCGTTAGCATTAAATTTGACCCTTTTCCCCACTCGGCAAATCGCAGCAGACTCCAGTACCCTTCATCCAGTCTCTGCTGTATGACGAAGTCCGCCATTGGAACTACTTTCAAGTTCCCGGATTACCAACGACGTTGCCCATGACCATGCTTTTGAAGAATGTTTTATCATACAAAGCTTTCAAAGTCTTGAGCTGTTTTTCTTTCCAGATTATCCGATTTTCTTTAAACAGGGACGACAACTTTGCAATGAAAATTCTACACACTCTTCGAACGACGCACTCTTGACAACCGGAAACTGCAGAGGTTTGCCGAGTTCGAAATTTAGCGTGCCGGAAAAGGATCCCAGATCGTTTATTGTATAGCGATGTAAAGGGTGCAACTTCTTGAATTTGTCGCGGTCTGAAACGGTTCCGAGTACGGTACGTTTATTGCGGCCAAGTGTAAACACAGCTAAATAAGGTAGGATAGGCGAGGATAATGTGTAGGGACAGACAAACAATATCTTTTGAAGACACAGACCTGTCGACAAATGCCACATGGCACATGAAAAACAAGCAATAGGTTTCCTACCTCAAACACTCTCCCGAGACGCTCAATCAAAACGTCACTGAAGATCCTGATGTAATAAGTCATTATGTGTGGATTCACTTCGGTGGCCTTTTTGGATGCTATATATCTACCAAGATCCACATGGAAATTGTTCCCTGCCGATTCGTTGAAAATTCCTTGAGCAAGTCTTGTCTCCGCATCCCGTATAACAGGTTCCACATCAGGATCGGCAACGTCGAGCTATATCAAATTACAAATAATAAAAAAGATAGCCAAGCAAAGCGTGTAAATACGCTCAGACAGCAACGATGTCTCATCCGGTCTTCAGTAAAGGGGTATAACTCTAGTACGGAAAGCCTCTATTGCGTCCACAAGCCAATCGATGACGACGGACAAGGTGATAACAAGATATTCCCACAAGATACTCCCATTTGTTTGGCCATTATTATTTTAGATAAATTTAAAACCACGATATATTTTTGTGTTCAATGTCTGGATATTATTCATTGAATAATCTATTTAGGTTTGTGTGAATTTTCCTTTACAAACCTCTATCCCAGTCTCATGGAACTATCTAAAATCCTGTGACATTTTTATATCTGCACTATTTGCATTATTTGCCCAACTGGGTCTATATTGTAAAACTCAAGAATTTTTAAAAACAGACAGTTTTTTTTTATAATCAATTTTTATTATTTATATATCTATCAATTCGGGTTTATTGTAAATATTTATACATATAGTTCTATTTATTTTTAGTTTAAAACCCTGCGATATTTGTTTTTATATGCATTTAAATTTATCGATTGTGATATAATTTAGCCTGTCCAATATCGCCCGGTCAAAGCTGACGTGCCATGAAACCTCAATTCATTCAATAATTCATTTATATATGAACATAAGCAATGTGAGGATTATCCATGACATCTTTCAAATTCCCTGTAGCAGGTTTGTTTTCATTTTTGGTTTAGAAAATAGGTTTTTGAAAAGGTACCACCATATTTTCAAACTCCCCATTTGCGGCTATACTTTATACCGAAAACCGAAAAAATCGCGAAGAAAATAAAAAAAAAGCCCAAATACCGGAAAATCACTAAATACCGAAAAGAACAACACTAATCAGCGGAAAAAACCTAGACCACACATAAAAATTGTTAGGTGGATCAAGGATCAGACTTGGCCAAGCATGAAAATGGTGGACAGTCTATGTGGGTAATGGATCACACTAGGCCACGCACAAATCTAGTGGGACACCCTAGGTCATGGATTACGTTAGGTCACGTATAAAACTTGTAGATGGGTCATAGGTCAGGCCAGTCCACTTAAAGTAGGGACAGCCTACAAGTTTATCAAAAAAGTTTCAATCTCCCACGTACAGAAAACATGTACCTGGGATTGGCATTGCATTCACAGAAATACGTACAAACGTTGGTTTCATTCCACATGTGTACATATTGAAAACCTACTTCCGGCCTGGAGAAAGGCAGGTTATTTTAAATGTGCACTTTGTGCCTTTATTGATGACTTTACGTTCAACTATGATGGATCATTATTTAGGTAAGTAGATGACTACTAGTTTCATTTGAGACCCCCAAGCGAGGGGCCAAGTTGTGAAAATATGGACTTTTAAAGTTGCCCTAGCCATTCTGATATGAATTATGGACGCAATATTCAGGCGAATTGACAATCTCTTATTGACAGCTGGAATACCAATCTGGTAATCAGTTTTCAACTGGTAGGGAATACTTTGCAATCCATTATTCTATTTGATGTCTAGTGATCTTTTAAAATTAAATTCTGAACACCTTCATATACAGTGCTGGACAGGTTGGCCCGTGTAACAAAGCTCTGTATTCACAAAATCAACTGAAACAACATGATATTATTATGTTGAAAAGAATAAGTTCAAGTATCACCTTTTGTGAGACATTTCCTCCATTTTACTAAAGGGATATCGCTCTTAATAACGCAAAACAGTCCAGACTAAAAAGTGACCATCAGGGCCCTACACTGTAACAAAAATATCCGTGAAAAAACGGAAAAAATTCCGGAAACAAAAATTACCAGGAAAATTTTATCCGTATTTGTTTTTCCTGTAATTTACAGAAATTCCCTCAATTAACGTAAATTCCATTTTCAAATCAATATTTCATAGAATGTGCGAAATAGCTTTATTTAACGTCCGTTTCCGCCGATGTGCTAGCGATATATTTACGTAACCTCTCTCCGCTAATATTTATTAGAATACCCTCATCGAGAAAAGGCCGTATCTATCACCTAATAATGGTCAATGTGAGGACCGGTTAGAGGCTTTCAGTTTGCGGTATTATCAGTTTGCAGATATGTTGACTCTGCCTTAGAGACAAACCGGCTTACACTGGCCAATCGGTTAAATTACCCAGATTTAAGCGTGCTTGGTTACCAGACAATACAACCTATTCTCGCTGAGCGTTGAAAATTGTATTTACACATTTATGAAAATACTTACAATCTGATTACCGCATGATGAATGAGAAAACACTTTATAGATCTTATAAATAATGGAAATTAGATATACATGACTATTAATATACCAAACTCTACATAGTATGATCCTTCATATTATGGTTAATAAATTGAAATGAATACTATAAAATGATACTTATTAGGAATTATTATATATGTATATGATTTCTTATCGTTGCATTTGAAAACAGAAATAGTCCGTTATATAATGGAATGAAACATTTTATTCCTGAATTTCACGTAACTTTCCTGTCATTCCACTGTTAATTCCGTAAAATAACAGAATTAAGTCCGTTATAGAAGGGAATAAAATATTCTATCCCAAAATTTCACGAAAGTTTCCTGTTTAATACTGGATATTCCACAGAATTACATAAAACACGTAATTTGAAGAAATAATTCACTCTTTTAACACAATTTCTCAAAATAATCCATCAATTATATAGCGACGTGTTTGGCGAGGCGCCCATAAAACCAAGTGACATTGGTTGGGCGCCACGCCAGTGTCACTCGGCTTTGGGTTAGGGTTATTGCGTCCAATGAAAAGGGCGCCGAGTTTTTCCAGGGGGACCCTCTGGCCCCGCCCCCGCCCCCGCTAACAACACGTGCATTTTATGAATTTTGATTGGCTGTAGGACATAGACACTTTTGTCACATAAAGGTAACACAAAAGTAAATAGAAAGTAAACAAAACCTCAAAATCGGAAAAATTGGAGATACTGGTTATGAGCACTCTAGGTGTAACAGTCAGATCAAACTTCCAGACACGTGAAAGGAGGCTAATTCAATGAAATATACAAACCACCAAATCTTCAAAGTTAGTATCACGCCCAAAAAATTCTTCGAAATCGTCGAACTCTTCCTGAGACTGAAATATTGAAAATGGGTTAGTTAGACAAGAAATTTGTCATACACGTAGACCGTGAGAATTGGCATTTAAGATATGCACTAATTCAAAAGGGTTATTATATATAGGAGATTCTGACCAGAATTAGAAAGGAAATTGCCGCTCAAATATTGTTAATGGGCGGAAGTTCCGCTTGGCAGATCCAGTCCCTTTTGCAATCAAAAATGCCGACTTTAAATCAAGATATAATTATGGTAGATTTTACTTGAATAACTACCATTTTATTGCCAGTGGTATCAGTTTCACCATGATCCGTTATTTCCGTTTCTTGAACTTCAACATATTTGTTATTACTTTCGACTGATGTCGTACTATATTGGTTTGGCTCTTCTTTCTTTTTATCTGTCATTGGAGTGGAATTTCCTTTATCTTTATTTTGAGTTGTTTCCTCTTCATCTTCATGGGCAGATTTCTCCTTTATCTTCTGCTTTTCTTCAAGCCGTTTTATTATGTTTGTCATCGTTTGTTTGTCGCTAGTTTCCTGAAACAGATATCTACATTATAAAGTAGATTGAAATACAAATGTATGGCCATCTTTTCCCAGTTCAAATATAATACACTACTATTGGTTCAAAAAAGGTAGCTTTCCCAAGGTAATCAACAATTTTGCTGAAGTGGGTGGGGGGTAGGTAAATCATCTGAGGAATTACATTATTCAATTATGTTTGTGTCTTAATAATCTCGACGACCACTTACTACAATAACTAAAGCAACTATGTGTCCCAAAAGTCAAATTAAGATTATTTGGACAGCGATCTTTCCAGTGACACTCAGCAACATTTTGGAATAAACTACCATCAGAGGTTAAAGATGCACCAACCTTATTGGAATTCAAGAGTTTATTAAAAACACACCTGTTTAAAGAATACTATGAGATATAAAACTGTTATAGCACATAAACCATAATGTCATCAGAATTTTTGTAGCGCTATGAGCATATACTTAGTGTATGGAGTTTAGCAGTTAAAAGTGCACTATTATTACTATTATATGTACGCATAGTTTTCAGTTACTTGGGTATAACGTTGTCGTTGGGGACTTATTGCCAACTACATGCATTCAGTTCTGCCAAAATGTGTCAACACTTTGTTACCAATGTGAGCTGGCATTTTCCGTTACAGTACAATGGGTTTTTTTATATATATAAATGTAAGTACATGTATTCCCGTATCAATTTCTTGTAAAACTCACGTCAAATTTTTCTCTTGCAGACTTAGCTTTTTCAATAGCCAGACTGTAAATTTCTTTTTCTTCGTAAGCCTCTGATTGTAGTTGGAGTGCCTGGGCACACAATGATCTATTTACAACTAGTAAAGCCATATCTTAAAAATACAGAAATAAAATATAGTTATTAAGAGAATCATGTACACGTTGTTGTTAATTACTCGTTATTTGTTGATTTAGAAACCTTGCAGTTGTAAACATTGCATATATAAATCACTTACTCAATTCTAATAAAGCACTCACTTACATTTTTTCATTTGAGATAAAACAAATTCAGGTTTTTTCTGAAAAAGAGGAAAGGATCTATTAACATTTTGAAAACAAATGCCATTTCTTTTGTATATCCCTTGATTGAATTACATAGAATATTGTGATTTCAAATTTACTTGAATTTGAAATAACTGGCATCCCGTAATGTAGTATTGTATGGATAGAGAAAATGTTGTGTAAATCCTAGAGGATAAAGGCACGACAAGAATCTCCGGAACTATCAAAGACGATCAACAGGAAAATTAACATGTTGTTACCTTAACCCCTACGGCTTTTGCTCGTAAAATAACCAGGTTTAAAAGTGGAGTCCGGTGCCATCCAAAAACAAGATGTGCCAACTTCATAACCCTGTTGGCAATGAAAACACTGGCAGCATTAAACCCATTGCGTAGATCATCTTCTGCTAGTTCATAACATTCATTTAATATCTAAAAATAAAACAATAAATTTACTGAAGACGCTATAACATCATGTAGCCCGTTCAGACGCTTAAGTTGAACTGATTAAAAAAACCCGGGAATTGTTAAACCAGTTTAACTTAAGCGTCTGAGAGCAAGTGTGGGGAAAATAAACCAGTTTAAAAACGCCAGCTCGCGACCTGTCTTCGAGAAGGCTTTTTATTTAAACTGGTCCATCTAGGTCGTCTGAACGGGTTAGCTTTGGGCATGTGCAGTACGCAGTGGGTTACATTCCTGGGAAAATATCGGGGCCAGACAGCGCCATTGTTATCGAAAGCGTGCGAGAACCGAACAAAGAATATAAATTTAATCATGCGCAGCTAACTCTAACCCCCGACCGAAGATGTCAGAATAGTTAAACTAGTTTGGCATATAGTACGTGTGAACGCATCACGATGCTGTCTTAAAAACCCCGGCGATTATGAACTGGTTTTAAAATAATCGTCTGAACGGGCTAATGTTCTAAATATTGTCAATTATCTCCCTCTTATTTCTTCATTATCAGACACCGCTGAAAAACACAGTGGCTAGTCAGGTGACTATTATGCCAACCACTGCAAAGTCGTCCGTGCTGTTTATAATACCATTTTTAAAAATAATTCAATCGATAACACTGCAAGAAATTTTGTTCACAACTTTAAATGTAGGTCGCCAGGAATGAAGAGGGGGGGGGCGGGGTGAGTAAAAGATGATTTAATGAAGCCTCGGTTTAGTAGCTGCCGTGGGAAGCGCCAAATCAAATGGCCGTAGGTCGGTTGGTCGCAGGTAAACCAGCTGAGGCTATGGGAATCGTTGTAACTCCCAAACATGCCAGTTAAATTGTTTACAGCTTTATTCCTAGCTATCAGTAGAGGCATCATTTCGGGTTCAAGGGAGCGAAATGAAATGAAATTGGGTATAATGTCATAACTTTCTTTACCTACCTGCTAATGAAGACGGGTATACGCATACGAATTGAGTTTTTAATGAAGACGAATAGATAAGTGTTTGTGTTTTAAATCCGTGCATATTTACCGTATCGTCTAAATCTATAGATTTTTGTTTTGATATCAGAATTTGCAGTGCAATTTCATAAACTTCGATATATCTTGCAGGTACTTCAACATCAGGATAACCCTTCTCATTGAACTGGCAAATGATTTTAGCAACTGGAACAATTGAAATAATTACATTTATAATATCTATATAATACAAAACACAAAATAAATGAAGTACAACGAAAATGCAACCATCAACAGATTTTGTCTAGGTGAAGTAGGGCAATCGGTGTTTATGGTTTACAAAGTGTTAACATGGACAATAACTCGTCAAACAACTGATGTTTGACACTGGCTTTTGATCAGAGTTCTAACTTATATATGATTGTCACTCAAATATTACCAGTGCGGCAACACGACCAGTGCACGTCGGGATTTAACTATCAAAACAAATGCCAGGACATGTCTTCGCAGTGGTTACGGAATGGATGTTTGACATTGACTTTTAATTACGGTTCTTCCAATAACAACCCAATATGTCTAGCTGTCTTCTAGGTGACGTGAGTCGTGGTACGTGTAAAGGTCCTTAAAGTGATTACAAGGTTCGGAACAATCTTGTTCTACCATCAAGCTTTACTAGCCAGATACGCCCACATTTTGCAAGAGATAGACAGAGAACAAGCTAAATGTACAATTAGTGCCCATCTTTTATGGTCCGACATGCGACAATATCAAAGCGAACGAAGATCCTTTGGGTATAAACATAATCTTAAGTTTTATCAAAATCGGATATAAATTGTGACATCTAGAGGATCTACAAGCTAAAAACGTGAATTTTCGCACAATCAGGGGTCATAATCCATGAAGTTACGGTCCGTTATTCGCGAATATTGACAGGAATATTTCATCAAAATCGGATAAAAATTGTGACCGTTAGAGGAGCCACATCATTGGTATTACACTATTTGCATAAAGTTTTTACCCCTTCAGGTTCGCACAATCAGGGGGACATACTCCAGGAAGTTATGGTCTGATATGCGCAAATGTCGAAAGGAACCTGTAGAGAGGGTCCACAGTCTTGTGGAGGGGTCACTTTGTCTGGCCATTTTGCTCCGATTGTCACGAAATTCGAACTCAACAGCCACTATCGTTTAACGTTGATATAATTGTTTTTGAATCGTATAAATATTGTGATCTCTTTAGGGTCCACAAGATTTTTGTAAATTAATGAGTCATAATCAGAGAAGTTACGGTCCAGTATGTGCGAATATCGAAAGAAACCGAGATCTTTTGGATATAAACATATATTTTAAGTTTCCTCAAAATCAGATAACAAGTCCATGCAGTGGCAATAATCCAGGAGGTTAGGGTCCGATCAAGGCCCGCGACAGAGCAACAGTCATGAACTCTATCGTCATTTTGGCGTGTATCTGGGGGTAAATGGGGCCACTTTGCTAAACATAGAAACTGGGATTGAACCCAGCAACATATGACATACCAAATACATGTACTACGTTTTAGTTTTACTGATGTTATAATAATCAGATATGCACGATATATGACAGGACATTATAAACATTAATATAAACAACATATATCAATCAGATGATAAATGTAGTAGGTAGAGTGTGCACAAGAAATTGCGCAATACAGACGGACGGGCGGACAGGGTAGACGACAGTACAAGTCCCCATGAAAACGTGGGCGTATAAAAACTGTGACCTCTAGAGTGTCCACAAGCCCACAACCCGGGGCCGTAATCCATGAAGTTCCGGTTTCCGATACATGCCAATATCGAAAGGAACCGGGATCTTTGGGATATTAACTTCTATTTCAAGTTTCGTCAAAATTGGATTAAAATTGTCACCTGTAGAGTATCCACAAATAAACTGTGGACGGACGGACTGGGGTGACGACAATATACGTACACATACAAATGTGGGCGTATAAAAATCTAGTCTGGGTAATAGGGCACTGTGACTGATGAACAACTCTTTAATTTCAGTATTAAGTCCTGAGAATGTTAGATAGAGCCAAAGGCGACATGGTTGCCTGTTAAGAGTAGATCGTTTCGGTATCAAATCAAGACTTGAAATACAAACAACAAATCAAACCAATGGGGGTAATATATAAATAGAAAAAAATAATAACCTAACTACAGTTGCAATAACAACGCGTCAATTGATATTAGTAAGCTTATTTACATGCCTTACCATGGAAAATATAACGAATGACACCAAACATACACTGAACATTTTCGGGAATCATCTGAAAATATTTTTTTACATTAACACCTTTTATTTTTGACATTATTCCTAATCTTGAGCTACATCATGTATCATTCTATATAACCGGGAAGGAAAGGGGAGAAGAGTTTACATAAGAAATGAAATGAAGCAGTATTAAGTATCGTAAAATAAAACACTTGTACGGATATTTCTTCTGAATTTTAATAACATGCTTGGTATCGTTCTGTGAAAAAAACGTTTTTAACTTTAAATCTATTCAGTAATTGATAGTTTACCTCTGTTTGGAAATTTTCATACAGTCTTTTTCTTAACATACACACTATATGTACGTCTATCCTGGTAGAGTTGAGCAAAAACTCGTGTAATTTGCTATTAAACCAGCGACCATTCTCTGAGTTAAATGTCCCAGCTCTAAGTTGATCTTCAGTCTGTAGGAGAACACGTTCGATATTGTCCATAATACCGCGTACTTCTGAACTGCAGGATGCGTTTGGAATAATTTGAACAGTGTTTTCTTTAGTTTGAACTATATTCGTACAATATTGGTTTCGGACAGTTTCCTCTTTCTCTGGAATATATATCGTGTTATCCTTAATTTGATCCATTTTATTTTGAGACGCTTCTGCTTTATTGACAGATTTCACTTTATCTTCAAGGGCACATTTCTCTTTAGTTTTCTGTTTTTCTTCCAGTTGTTTTATTATCTCTGTCATTTTGTGTCGGTCTGTAGCTTCCTGAAACATTATGATAGACCCGTACTCTACATACCATATTGAAACAAATTTACATTGACAGTCTTTCATATTCAACACATCGAGAGTGGGGCTGATACCTCTTAGTCAAAGTATAGATGCAATCAAACTGTACAGCAACTTGCATCACTCTCATTCAATCAGTACAGGAATTATCGTACTCCAAAGCATGGACGAACCAAATTAGCGGACAACGCGGACATTGCTTACCGTCAATTCATGTGGACAGTTCGTATCTGACTAGAATCAGCCGAAGCTCTCTGGAACAAGCCCGAGCTCCCTGGACCTTCTTGTTATATAAATCACCGAGCTATAAAATTGATAACCACCATGCAAATCATTGTATGGATGTAATGAAATTCAAAGACAATTTTGATAACTCTCACTCAGTTATCGTGTTCCAACGAATGATCTAACCAAGCTATTTTATCCCTGCGTAGCCTAATCGTAAAATGAACATCGTCGAAGCACCACACAGGGGCGCCAAAAAACAAGAACAATGTTCTATAGTCAACACCAACTTAGTCAGGGGTGGATCTGAACAAGAAACAAGCGGTTGCCATTCAAGATACACTCACAGTTTGCAATGTATGGACAGAGAACTGGGAATAGGGGTCATTCTCTGATTGTTCCAATACTTAACATCGGATTAGAAATAAAACTGTTAAAATATGTAGCCTCTATCGCGTTGACAAGGGTTTCGGAAAAAGAGGTAATCGGAAGAGAATGTGACTGATCATTGACTATCGACAGGTTTCGTCCTCTCTTGACCCTAATACTACAAACCAGATTTGAACAATTCCGTTGAAAACAGGAGCCTCTATCGCGACAAGGAGGTTTCCGTTAAAGGGGGCTAACTCCTGAAGGGAGTTTAAGGAATGCTGCATAGCGATAGTGTATGACCTGTCATGTATGGAGCGGAATTTCCACCATAATTCTAAATCCTAACCTAGTAATGCGTATGCTAATATGCTTACTTCTATGCATGTAAGTTCTTACTAACAAATGTTAAATTGGTTGTTTACACATGTAAAAATGCTAATTTATATGAGTTATTTCTTAAATATTACAGTTCGAATACGTATTTTGTTTTTTATCCATTATTACTTTTAATTTATTATAGTCTGTTTAGTTTCCTTAACATTTTGACATTTCCAAAACTTTGGATTTTGGATATCGCTGAACTGTTGAATCATTATGAACTTGAATTCATGACCTTCAGCTGTCAACTATCATAGAATAAGTTTTGGAGCGTTCTGTTTTGAGTGTCATCCTCCGCCTCAGTATCGACCTATTGAGTGTTGTTTGAATTGTCACAGATTTGCTGATCTTGCTCCTTCATTAAACCAGAACAGACAATGAGATCATCTACTTCCGTTCAAACAAACAGTCAAAAGAACAAAAGGTGTATATAACATTAACCTGTTGAAAGAAACCCTAGGAGACGATGCGTGCAACGAGTTGCTCTTTGGACATGTCTAATCAGGCTGTGATTCAACTTCAAGGATTTTTAGGCATCGGAAAAAAGTCCGCATTCAGGAAATTAGTGAAATTTGATCCTGTGATGAAGTCCTGTGCTTGTGCATTCAGTCTTCAAAACACATTCCAAGAAGACATATCAGATATAGATTTCGTATGTGGTCAGGTATGAAATTATTCTTGTATTACAGACCGTTGAATTGTGTGCTACGCATGCGTGCCATTCAAAAAGGATACGAAATAATCTTTTCGTCGTGTTGGGGGGGGGGCGATTCTAGTCAGGCCCAGGGCCACGCTCCGGTTAAGCTGAGCTTTGATTTAACTAGTCATATCAAGACCGCTTTATTGGTGGTTATTGATGTCTATTAATATGGACTATATTATTTATACATGGTTTTTCATTAGTGAATAAACTGGGTTTTAAAATAAAATGATGTGTTTCGTTTAAAGCTTACGTCAAAATTTTCTCTTGCAGACTTCGCTCTTTCAATAGCCAGACTGTAAATTTGTTTTTCTTCGTAAGCTTCTGATTGTAGTTGGAATGCCTGAGCACATATTGGTCTATTTTCACTCAATAAACGCATAACTTAAAAATACAGAAATAAAATTATTATTAAGGAAGGGGATCATGTAAATGCAGTTGTTAATTACATGTATTTGTTATTTGTTGATTTAGAAAACTTACTGTTGTAAACATTTGTTATATAAATAACTTACTCAATTCTAATACAAAGTGCTCACTTACCTGGTTTTAATTGAGATAAAACAAATTCAGGGTTTTTCTGAAAAGAGGTATTAAAACTTTACAAAAATGTATTAACAAATTGTCGGTTGTAAATATTGTAACAAAATCCATTGAATCTATGTTTGATTTGAAAGAATATTGAGAATTTACATTAACTTGAATTTCAAATAATTAGTATCCTCCCAAGGCTTACGTGTGTAGATATCTGGAAACATCTCAACTATGCAGTTTGTACAAAGTTTATAACAGCAAAATGTTGTCACCCATACCTTAATATCTATTGCTTTACTTTGTAAAATAACCATATTTAAAAATGGAGTCCGGCGATGTACCATCTGTCCAAAAACATGATGTCCCAACTTCAAGACCTCGGATGTAATGAAAAAACTGGAAGCTTTATACCTATTTTCATTATCCTCCTTTGCGAGCTCCAAAAATTCATTTATTATCTACAATAAAATACAAGATTTATATAACAGGACGTTCTAAAGCAATGTAAGTAGACCAAAATAATATCATCATTGGAATAACTCAGTATAATTTCATTGTCGAAAATCGTTGAAAATAAATAGTCATTCGTTTAAATAACATAAAGGGTTAATAATATGCAACCTATAAAGCGCCATCAAGATTTCATAATGACCAAGGGATATGATTATTCAAAAAATATGAAAATCAATAGGTGGCCTTAAACATACATTATGCAAGAGCTAAATCTGAGTATTGCAAGTCTTTATTTAGGCTTCAGATGTCATAGAAATTATAAATTAGATCTTTATTTACACAACAAGCACAAAATCAACTCTGTAGACCCACGGATGGCTTGGATTCAGCTTGGATTTAAACGGGATTTCGTTGACTGATTTAATTATTTTTTTATGGCGTCGTGAGCGGAGATTAACCGTTACGTTGACGTCATACTCCCGGATCGAGACCAAATGATAGAATGTACGAAGCGAGGCCGCTGTTGGGCGATGCCTTAACAAATGACATCTAAACTATTTAAAGTGCAATAAACTAAACACAGATAATGATAAATTATACAATTCCTGGAGACCGTGTGATGACTAATACAGACGGACAGATCTTCTGTCTTAATAATATCAATAAAAATATTTTTATTTCCCCAATAGACACGACCTCCCTGGTGTATACCTATAGATTTATCATAATTGTATTATAATATTATGTCCTATATTCAATGATTTAATGAATGCCCAAAATACAAGTAAGAATGAAAATTTAACCTCTCACTTCTTTTGTCCAATTGTTATAAAAATCCAAAAAGGTAAAACACAAATTCGGATATGATGACAGCAGACAAAAGACAGCAGAAATTAGGAGGTGGAGTTAACGCCTGTCAATCAAACGATCGGCCATACTAAAAATCGGTGAATACGGAATTCAATCCCATTTCAAGTCAAAAATTACACCAGTGATAACTATGTTCAGAATATAGTAATTTGACTGAAATTTTTAATATATTCTTCGTTCATCATCTATTTTTGAACTGTTGTAGCAAGAATGACTAACTCCTTATAAAAAATCTCCCATAATGTATCTTTCATTAAATCCTTTCGTCATTATTGTACGGGCAAAGGAATGTGAACGACATTTCGACGATGAACGGACAGACAGGGGTGAGTGCAATATGCGACAACACTATGCGTGTAGTAAAATGCAAACGTCAACACGAATATAATTAAGATTTCAATTTAAAAATATCCCATTTTCCTTACTCCACAATAAACAAACCCCGACAAATTTCCACAACCAGTGGTTGTCGCCGGCAAGATATGTCCACATTTTGCAAGAGATGGATATAAAACACGCCAGATTTTTCGTACAGCCAGGGGCCATAATCCAGGAAGTTACGGTCTAAAGTGCGAAAATATCGAAATGGCATGAGATCTTTAGGACATAAACATATGTTTTAAGTTTCATCAAATCCGAATAAAAATTGTGATTTCTAGAGGGTCAATAACCTTCGTATTACATACTGTTACACAATTTGCGCACAAAGAGCGGCCATATTGTCGGGCAGTTTAATTTTGTTTTTCCTGAAATTCGAATTCAACCTTCATTATGGTGGAATGATGATATATTTAAACGGTTTTTAAAATCGGATAAAAAATTCTGACCTCTAGACAATCCACAAGCTAAGAAACACTATTTTCGTACAATCAGGGGCAACAATCAAGGAAGTTACGGACTGATATGCGCAAATAGCGACAGGAACCGAGATCTTTGGGACATAAACATATATTTTAAGTTTCACCAAAATCTGATAACAATTAGGACTTCTGGAGGGTCCACAACCTTGGTATGACATACTTTTCCCACTATTTGCGTACAAGGGATCGCCATTTTGTCAGACAGTTTTCGTCCGATTTTCACGAAATTGGAACTCAACCGTCATTGTGGTGTAGCGATGATATATTCACGCGGTTTGTTTTTTAGGTAGGATAAATATTGGGACCACAAGATAAAAACGCGATTGTTCGTACAATCAAGGGTAATATTTCAGAATCCGATATGCGCGAATATCGAAAGGAACCAAGATCTTTGGGTTATAAACATGTATATCAAGTTTTTTTTATCAAAATCGGATCAAAGTTGTGACCTCTAGTGGGTCCACAACATTGATATATCATTATGTTTACCCTATTTGCGTTCGAGGGGCGGCCATTTTGTCCGGCAGTTTTGGTCCGGGTCCATAATTCAGGAAGTTACAATCCGATATGCGCGAATATCGACAGAAACCACGATCGTTGGGTTATAAACATGAATGTCACAGTTCATCAAAATCAGATGAAAATTGTGACCTCTAGTGTACAATCTGGGGCCATAATCCATGAAGTTATGGTCCGATGCATGCTAATATCGACAGGAACCGATACCTTTAGGGGATATACCTATATTTCAAGTTTCGTAAAAATCGGATAAAAATTGTGTCCTGTAGAGTGTCCACAAACAAATTGTGGACGGACGGACGGCATAATACGTCCATATAAAAATGTAGACGTATAAAAACAATGTCCTACCGAACAGTTGAAATTTAAATAGAAAAAATAACTTCGATTGCATGTGTTGTTTTTTTTAAATTTCATTGAACACTCTGCACTCATGAGATTTCATAAGTTTGAAAATAAAAGCAGACTATCCTGAAAGTGACGATTGAGTGGTAACGTGTCGTTAACCCAACATTTCTATCATAAACACATTGTACAATATCAGGAAGTTTCAAGTGCCAATGGTTCCTTCCTTTACGTAAAGGCCAGTGTGATTTCTTCCCTCTGGACGACGAGCTTGCAGCAGTTTACTTGTCATCACCGAAGGCGCTATCCATTACAGTTGTGAACCGTGCTTCAGAAATCCCGAGATTCTTCCGGTATCACGCCCGGTTTCGAACCTGGGACAGATATTGAAAATATCATCCCGGATAGACATAATTATGATCAAATACTGATTAAATTGTCGGAATGGGGCGGATAAATTTCTGATGTCTAGAGTGTCCACAAGCTAAAATTGTGATTTCCGTACAATCAGGGGCCAAAATCCATGAAGTTACTATCCGATACATGCCAATATCGAAATTAGAAACCGAGATCTTGGGGAGATAAACGTATATTTCAAGTTTCATCAAACTCGGATAAAATTGTGACCTGTAGTGTGTCCACAAACATATTGTGGACGGACGGATGTCCGGGCGGACAAGGCCAGTGACAATATACGTCCACATAGAAATGTGGGCGTATAAAAAGATATAACGTTGAGAAGGTCTTGCATGTAAAAAGGTTTCGAATGAAGTAACGAATTAAGAATGTGAATAAGTTTTAATACATTTACCGTATCGTCTAAATCTGTAGGCTTTAGTTTTGAAAGAAGAGTATTCATTGATATATCATAAACTTCAAGATATCTTGTAAGTACATTCACGGAAGGCTCCCCCTCATCATCATTGAACTCGCAAATGATATCAACGACTGAAACAACTAAAATAATTACAATTTATAATATCTATATAATTTCAAACACAATATAAATATGACAAAAATCCAACCAGCGGCAGATTTTTCGCTTAAACTCGAGAGAAATATAAGAAATGAAATGAAATGGGGTTTAATGTCCTACTGTTCTGAGAAATATTAGAATGGTTGGGATTTTCCAGTGTTTACAAGGTTTGGGCATGGCCAATAACTATTTAGACAACTGATTGATAAAGGATTTTTCGTTACTTATAACTATACTAATTATCAAATATAAGTTAGCAACCGGAACTGGACGATGCCATACGCGCATGTTGGGGGGGGGGGGTCAGTATTGATCTGAATAGAACATATAGTGAGAATATCGTAGTTGTAGATCCAGCATTAATTAACGGTTGCAATGGGGGTCATGTACTGTTGCAAAATGAAATGATCCAATGAAATGTCAATTCGTATTAGAAAGTTAATCTGTATATCTTACCATGAAAAATGTAACGAATGACACACAGCATACACTGAACAGTTTGTGGAATCGTCTGAAAATATTTCATAACTTTACAAAAAATATTTTTAACATGTTACAACAATATATTTTTTTAGCTGCATGCATGATTCACTTTAAATCAATTCAGTAATTAATTTTTTACCTCTATATGGAAATTGCACAGTCTGTCTCTTACTAGATATACTATATCGCCATCTAACACAATAGAGTTGAGCAAAAACTCATGTAATCTGCTATGAAACAAACGACCGTTCCCCGAGTCAAATGTTCCGGCTCTAAGTTGATCTTCAGCCTGTAGGAAAACATGTTCGATATTGTCCATTAGACCGCGTCCAACATAACTGTGTGGCATAGGTAACTGCTCCATGAAAACGTTTGTAACACTCGTTTTTAATTGACTTGTAAGTTTTGAAGAAACCCATCCTGAAATATATATGCATTATTTTAGTAAATTGAACCACATGTTTCAACGAAATGGAACATACATCTACCACAGTTTTGTCGCACATTCTTGTGGTTTCAGTTATCATAAAGGAATTCTATTACATTATGTAATGCTAAAACAGTTCAAAAGATAGGTTTATGGCGGTATATTAGTGCCAAAATTCTAACATGCTATCGTCTAATTTCTTACTTCTATTCATGAAATTTCTAACCTCCATTCATGTAACTTCTAACTTCCACTCATGTAATTTCTAAATTAAGACAATGTATTATTCAACTTCTTTATTTGTTCAGTGTAAATATCAATTCTATTTCATCTTATTTCTATTATTGGGGCGAAAAATGTCTACTTCATTGTGGTATTACATGTTAAGCATGAACGGCAAACAAATTTAGAATTATGATACTTCTACCTGGCAACCATCATTATGATGTCGTTTGGTGTCGCCACCATGTGCTCAGTTTGGCGATTGAGCACCTGATCGGGACCATTCTATTGATGCAAACGACTCGCTCTTCGTCAGATTGAGTGGCTTGCCTGAGTGTCAAAATTGAAAACAACATCGGGAGAGAGAGATGGGGACATGGGGTTTAACATCCACTCGACACCAACCCCAGGGGCGGATCCAGGATTTTCAGAAAGGGGGGGGGCGTGCTGCACCCACTTGGGAGTGCGAAGCCGGGACCGTGCTTTTTGAGTGGACAAAAATGCCCACAAGTACTAATTTCATACTAGTACTGTCAATTACGATTTCCTACCTAAACCATTTTTATTCTCCTTTCCTACGAGAATACATGGAGCTAAAAATTGTTCGCCACCGCCAAAAAATAGAGGGGGCGTGCGCCGGGTGCGCCCCCCTCTGGATCCGCGCCTGAACCCGGTCAACCAGGTATTAACACCGTTCAATTGTATTTCAATAATTCGCTTGCTTTAGCAGTGGGAGGAAACCGGAGGACCCGGAGAAAACACACGAGGTTGGAAAGGCGGCCCTACTCCATGTCACGTAAAAACGGGAAATCGAAACCACGCCAGTTTATTCAATGACAGACCTTATGTTACAGCGTGCACGTTCTAACCATTCGGCCATCCTACCCTCTAAACAACATTGAACGTGATATAAATGTATGATTTGCAAATACTATTTCGAATACCGTGGCTAAGTGGGTAAGACGCAGGCTCGCTAGGCTGTGGGTCGGGAGTTCGATCCCGGCATGGGTCGAAAAAAGTTCATCCAGATTTTCTGGCGTGGTTCCCCCTTATTAGTGTCTTGTCGTTCCGATGGGATGAAAACCCGAGGTTCCATGTACATGTTGGCGTGCACGTAAAAGATCCCGTGACCGTTAAACTTCGATATAAGTCCAGGTCGTAGATCCGCTCTCCGGGCAATATTTCCCTAAAGCACACTGTGTGGCGTATGTCCGTCTCCATTATATCGGTTCGGAGCAGAACAGTAGGGCGTTAAACTCTCTTTCATTTCATTTCATTTTCTATTTCAAATATAAGCTAAACGGGATTTGGAGAATTTTATTTTATTTTTTTTACGGTCGAGCCAATGATTAATATTTATATGCAGTTGGTCTGTATTAACACAGGGTATAAATGTTATGGATAGGCCTACACAGATACTGGGTTTAACTAAGTGACCCCTCTCTCTCTCTCTCTCTCTCTCTCTCAGCACGCCTTCCAACCTTCAACCAATCGAAGAATGGGTCGTTTATACCAAATAATGGTCCCGATCAGGTGCGCAATCACCCAATTGAGCACGCAGTGGCGACACCAAACGTCTTCATAATGATGGTTGCTAGGCAGAAATGTATAAATTCTAAATTCGTTGAAGTTGATGCTAAACATGTAAAGCATCTATTAAGAAGACATTTTTCATTTAAATAATAGAAATAAGTTGGAACAGATTTGAAATTTACACTGAACAAATATAAAGAAGTTGGGTTATACATTGTCTTAAATTAGAAATTACATGAATGGAAGTTAGAAGTTACATGAATGGAGGTTAGAAATTACATGAACAGAAGTAAGAAATTAGACGATAGCATGTTAGAATTTTGGCACTAATATACCGCCATATTGGTTAGCCACAAGGCAAATCTTTAGGCGGTATAATATTGTTGCCGAAATTCAATTGGCTTCTTCATTTCATTGATTTAAAGGAGCTAAATCTCTATTCTATGGAACCGAAAATGGGCCCAAAAGCACATATTAAAGATGAATTATGTAAGAGCTAAATCTGCCTATTTCTGGCCTTGATTTTGGCTGAAAACGTTATATAAACTATTATTTAGACATACTCACATGACAAGCCTATAATCAACGGATGGCAGAAATTTAAACCGATAAAAATACGGTCGCCATTCAATGATTTAAAAACGGAGAAGCGAAGCTGAGTCTCGAATAACAAGTACCGTTGTTACAATAATAAACAATCTATGCCACATCTTGTCGCTCAGAATAAAATAATTTGAATGAAATTTTCAAATTCATTTTGCATTATCTGTATTTTTAAATTAGAGCGAGAACGGACAACTCTTTATCTAAATCTTACGTAATGCATCTTTCATGTAATACGAGTGTACTTAACCTGATTTACATTCGTTTTTTTTTATTGTAATTAAATTACAATACACTGTCAATGATTAAAAGACTGATTTAGATCCTATGGAGTTTAGACACGCAATGGGTTCGAGATACCGCGAAACCGTTGAGGTTCAAGAGACACCATCTAGATTCAGAATGGCCCGTTAAGTCACAGCGGAGCCATATAATGTAGGGAGTCCGTTAGTAAACTCGATCTACGAGTTAGGGGATGGAGAGACATGTAACCTAAGCTTGTAACCTATGTATCTTGATAAGTGACACTATTCATTTTATTTGTGCAAACCAGTGAGGTGTTACGAAACCTATAGAAGATGTTGATACAACCGTCTTAATGCTAGGACCCCACTATTTTTTCGGGCATTTCAGGTTCTATTCGCCTAACATTCATCGTGCCAGTGCGCCTATGCTTATGTCACCATTTACCTTTCTTTTAATTGTGTTGTATATTAACAAACTGGTATCGGAACAGATCAAATAAAAAAACACCTTGTTATAATGTAAAACTGGTTTTCGTCGATTATTTATAGACTTTAAAGATATTAATTGTGATATGCGGCGGCCATGATAGCTGTAGATAACATGTAGAATATCCTAACTGAATGTTGTTGGGTTTTTTATCAAACACACGTAGGTGATAAAACTAACCTGGGCGTTTTTATGCAATACTTTACTTACTTTTACTTAAGCAGGCCTACAGTTTCCATCTTTTACGGCGGAATCGCTGGGAAAATTATATGACCTAAATTAAGTTTTAGACAATAAAGAAATATAACACAGTTTACATACCATTCGAAAACTGTAATCACAGGTGTAGCCAATAAGGGAATGCGCCTATAACACAGCTTATACATACCATTAGAAAGCTGTAGCCTTATGACTTTAAATGGAAATAAAGCCAATCAGTCTGTTTCCGCTTAATTAAACTGTTCTTTATATCAGGAATTAATTCATTTGGTTTGAAATACTTTCGTTTTATGTATATATTACGCATAGCCTCGATCTGACCAGGTGATTAACAAGGACCACGCCTCGCATACAATCGATTCCTAGGTAAAAAATATGTTTCAGCTGTCATGTTGAGATAATTAACTCTGTAACAGATGACTCTCCACATCAAGTGCGTTGACTGCACGCGGCGTCAGTCATTGGCTCAACGGCACGTGCAATGTTTACATAACACCTAACTCCTAACTGCTTCGGGAGAGAGAGAGAAATGGGGTTTAACGTCCACTCAACACAACCAGGTCATTTCGGGACTAACATATGGTTTCAATTTTATTTCAATAATTCGCTTGCGCGTAGGGGTCTTTAGCCGTGGGAGGAAACCGGAGTGCCCGGAGGAAACCCACGAGGTTGAGAAGGCGCTCCTATCTCCATGCCACATACGCTCACACCAGGGCTCGAAACCACAGCCGCAAGCCAGAGGTGACCGGCCAGCTAGAGGTCGAAGCGCGGCACTCTAGACCACTCGGCCATCCCAACCCCCCTAACTGCTTCGGGCAAAATGATGCATTTTACTCATTTTAATACCCATTTACACTAAATACCCATTTTAACTACAAATACTTCAAACGTCTTTATTTATTTTTCTTTTACCTCACAAAAATGTTTGAGAATTTAATTTGTCGGGGTAAAAAAGTTAATATGCCGTACTCGATGTCATGCTTATCAGTGATTGTAGCGGCCAAGCGAATATTCACTGTGGGATCAGTTTGATATTTTTTAGTCGACACATGCGTTGTACTCCGAAATTCTCCTTTTCACTCGATTGACACCAGTTTTGGAATTCGATCAATTCTGGAACTGTGAATCGAGCATCCCCTCCACCTCAGCTGTCGGGACTGGCAGAACTTTGACAGGACTGAATTCCGCGTCACTCGATTGCAATTTTGTCGATTCGGGACGTTCTGGACTGTGAATCTAGTCTCGGTCACCCAGAACCCTCTAGTCAATATTTGTTTGGATGATAGAGACTACTGTGAATCGAGAATTTAATTCCGGAACTGTGAATCGAGCATCCCCTCCAAAAAATATCTCAACCAATCATGACAGCTGAAACATATTTTTACCTTGGCAAACGTCACGATTCTACTCACTCAACCTCAGCTGTCGGAATCACAGGCACTTGAAGGGATTAAATTTAATCCCTTCAAGTGCCTGTGAGTTCGGCATATTAACTTTTTTACTCCGACAAATTAAATTCTCAAACATTTTTTGAGGTAAAAGAAAAATAAATAAAGACGTTTTTAGTAAATTTAATTTGTAGTTAAAAAATATTTCCTATTTAGTGTAAATGGTTATTAAAATGAGTAAAATGCATCATTTTGCCCGAAGCAGTTAGGTGTTATGTAAACATTGCACGAGCCGTTGAGCCAATGACTGACGCCGCGTGCAGTCAACGCACGTGTTGTGGACAGTTATCTGTTACAGAGATAATTCGTAAGTAATTCGCTGTGAAACAGATTGGAATCGAGCATCTCCAAAGTCACACACTGATCTGCAGTGAATATTCGCTGGGCCGACAAGCTGATTAGCAGTGAATATTTGCTAGTCTTTTTTCCTTCGACCTATTAAATTCTGAAACATTTTTTTTATGTTTTAGAAAAATAAATAAATAAGTTTGAAGTATTTGTAGGTAAAAAATATTTCCTATTTAGTGTAAATGGGTATTAATAAAAGGCTCCATTCTGCCCGTACCAGTAACGTCTTATGCAAACGCCTTCGAGCCAATGATTGACGCTGTGTGACGTGACGCCACGTGCTGAAGGCAGTCATCTTTTACAGAGATATTAGAAGACATTCACATTCATAATCCTCTGTGAAATAGATTGTAAAAGCCAGTCTAATGAATGAAAACAGTGTCACTATACACAAATGTTAACAAGGGTCTAGAGGCTAACTAGTGTTCTCAGTAACAGTAACGTGGTGTTCTCAGTAACTGCAATTTACGTAGAAGTACTGATAAAAAAAACAACATCCTTGTTATCCCCAGTAGTCTCATTCCGTTTCACTAGATTAATCCATGGGACAATCTGATTAAAACACAGATCCTATTTCATTTCGTTTTATATATATATATATATATAGTTCAAAACCTCGTTTTACTTTTCTTTACTACACTAGGCCATCGAAAGTATAAAAAAACGAAACGAAATATAGATCTGTATTTTAATTAGAATGATCCATGGGCACATTTGGGAGACACATATTCAAATTGTCTGCCCTTGATGTTTGTGCTATTTTTATCAACCAATTAAATAACGGCTTGACAATGCCTGCTAAAGTGTATTAAATTTAATTATGTTATTTTTATTAAAAAAAAAATTATACACCTTCTGTGTGACCCTTTGTGCTGATAATGGTATGAAGTAGGTGTTTGCCCCGCCAGGTACCCATTTGTGTTGCTCTTGAAAAGATGTGATGCTCTACCACAGCCTGATCCTGCAACTTCATACTGGAGTTTACATCCCTTCTATGTGGGTATCAAAAGTACGTCCAAGTCCGACTATACAAAGCCACAGATTTAAACGCTGACCTACATGTAAACATTGTATTAAAATGTATTTATTTTGAAAGGAATTGGATATATTAATAATTTTGAGCATGTCCACTCCCTACATCTAATAAGAAATATATAAGGAAAAACAGACAACATTAATTAGTTTTATATTGATATTTTAATGATCATGTTTTTAGCTTACACAGCATTTTATGGCAGGTATAATATTAGTGATTATTTACACAATGATAAAAATAGTATATTATTATCTTATATGTACAAAAGCTGGCAACAACTGAAAGGAGTATTGTGAAAAAAGGAATAATTTATATTAATTTGTCTTATTAAAAGTATTAATAAGCTAAATATTAGGCACAATCATATAATAATACGTTTAGCAATACACAAGCTTTACTAGGAAGATAAAAGTATTAATGACATCTTGGATATTCATTAAAAAATTTCATGTCAGATTATTGCAACACATTCTGACTGACTGGCTAGGAAAATGAAAAGTAAGAGCGCTGAATTGAAAGTAAATGTCATCATGTCAGAAATTAATTTTTTATTGTAAACTTGCCGAATATTCTGTAAAACAATCAACTACATTTAACCAAACTGATAAATTAGAATAAAGAGTGTGTATTTATATCAAAACTAAGACGTCCAATACTAAATGCGTATTGGTTTTTTAATAAATGTATCTAAGCTAATTATGATATATCTATATACTGAAGGTAATATAGTAATATGCTGGTGATGATTTATATTATATACATATTTAAATGTATTTAAAGTTATGACAATGGAAAGTAGGCATAAGTTTAAATTAATAACATATTTACAAAGTATTAAATAATACAGGTTATAATTCATTAAACTCAATTACAACAGGTAACTTTAATTAAATTAATTATAAAATGAATGCTTTTGACAGGAATTAAAGGGATATTATATTAAGCATTTATGTATGAAAACAATACATTTCTGCACATCAAACCTAGCAAGTTTTACTTTACTAAAAACATTGCTTTTTCCAGATTTCCAATTTGGGAGAGGTGGTGACTGTCTGTTTTGGTAAATAGTTGATGGAAGGATGAACAATAATTTAAATGGCTGTCACTTTAATAAAATATAACAAATGGTTAAAAATGCCTAAATGTTAACAAACTCTTACCTACCTATCTCTAATATAGCATTCAGAAATTAGTCACTTAATACACATTGTTCATAAAGTATTACTAACTGGTAGACTGCTGATATTGAAGAATATGTATTACTTTTTCTGTTATAGATATTGAGGTCTATTGGGACATGTATCAAACATATATCTGCCTCAAAAATATACCAAGTTGTCATTTAGTATAGATCTCGATTAGTATTTAGACATTTTAACTGTTAGTAGTATATATTTCAATTAGTAAACGTGTTTCTTCGTTAGTGACCAATGCAGAATTTGAAAATCAGAATACAAAAGTAGATGAAATATATTACATGAAGCTAGTATTATACCCATATGAATTTGAGTAATGTTTTAAGGAATCTTTAAAATTCCTATTCTCATACAAATATTATTAATATGATTTGATGACCTTATACATATGAAGAGCATTTCCAAAATTATTAATTATATCAGGACAAAATTTTCTCCTACAAATTGCTATGATAATTTGTTATAATGATCTAGGTATGTATATACAGATAAAAATAAAAGCCTGTGACTTTCTTTTTACATGAAAATGGTTATTTTTGCAGTTTTTATGAGACTGAGGTACAATGTACAGGAATGGCCATGAAAAGATTTGGTTTTGATGCAACAAATGGTACTTTCTAAAAAAAAATATACAAAATGTCATAACCCTTAAGATTTTGACTAGATAACAGATACAACTTTAATAAATAGATCTACAATAGGTATAACACTATGTCTATCTTAATTACTAAAATCATTTTCCATTAATCAAGGGCTTTTAATAGCATAACAGCAAGCTATATTGTGTAAGAACTACTGAACTACCAAACAAGGGCAGACAGAAATCCTTAAATACCACCCATGATCTGTTTTCTAACATTCTAACAAGAACTTCAGATTAATCTTCTTGAGTAATCCCCAATCATAGCCTAATCATGTTATTATTTTTTAATTTCTAACAAATAAGTTAAGCTATATAATTAGCAGTTAATACAACCGAAACAAGGGTTATGCGTTCTAAGCAAACAGTGTATTACAATGTACATAAAAAGATTATATGAAATACCCTTGCTGAGCCATTCGACTTTCATCGACTAAAAGTCATGTCAGAAGCTAGTAAATTCAGAAACAATAAAAAAAGATTATTATTCCAATAAAAAACATCTCATTCAGAAGCTCTTTATAATAATAATGTACTTAAATTTAAAAGTAGAATTTTAAGTAGCAGATTTTCATTCACTAAAACTATTACTATAAAAGTTATATGGAAGATTATATTAATGTTGTAACTTGTAACCCTTTTTTCAATTCTGAACTTTTATCTACTTTTTTTAAAAAAAGGAATATTTTAATTCATTATAGGCATCAATGAATTATAAAGATTTAATTTAAGCTGAAGTTTCAAGCAGAATATATTTCTAAAATATTCAGCTCAAAGTATTTATTGCATTTATTAATATGTTTGATTCCAAATATTGTAGGTATGTGTTTGAATTTCAAACCTTTGAGAACACTTTCGTATTGATAAAGTTTTGATCACTAAGTAATTCTTCATTCTCAAAAAAAATATAAAATATGAATTAAACTATACTGACTACATATAAAATACAATTATTCTAAAAATACTTTATTATTGCTTATCTATATTTATCTACATGGTGTATACAGGTTTATCTATTATGTAAATCTCTTGAATATGTGACTAATAAGTAATCCATGTATCAAGAATCAAACAATTTTTCGTCTTGTAAAAATTATAATTATGGACTTGCAGGCATTTTCTATAGAATAAATTATCAGTTCCAATCTTATAAACAGATAAGCATGCATGTTTAAGCAGGAGGCTTACAGAAATAAACAATTCAATTCGTTGTATCATACAAAAAAATCAAACTAATTCTAAAATTAAAGAGTTTGATATGTGTTTTCAGAATAAATTAATTTAATACATTTACTTACATATAAATAACAAAGTGTTGCCAGGCAACGATTTATACACACACCAGTCGGTTTTCTCTAGAATTATTCCTATGATTAGCAAAAGAATTCCATTACGTTTGACCACAACCCCCCCCCCCCCAAAGTATTCCAAAGCTAAAAAACATGTACAAGGTTTCAGTGACAGGGCCAGTAACTCTGAGAAAAATCCCTGAATGACTCTCAGTTTTAATAAGGTTCCTCTTATTTAGGACTTATCTGTGTATCTGTGACCGACTGATAGGTAGGGCTGACAGCAATATAAGCCTACTCCCATATCAAATTAATGTGGGTGTATAAAAAGCACTCAATAGTAATTATTAAAGAAGTTAAAAATAAGAACAAAATAGTTCTACAAAACTGAGTAGATTTTGAAAATATTTTTTTAAGAATCTTAATTCCATTTTCATTCCACAGACTTCAAATTCTTCTACTTGTCATCCTTAATTTCTTGTGGTTTCCATATTTGGCACGATCTTATTGTTAAATTAACCATTCCTCAAAGCACTATAATAATCACTGTCAAATTATATAAGCAAAACACATGTTAATCTGTAAATTATCCAACAAGCTTCAACAACAAACATATTAGTTATCAGCCAGCTATTAGTCTGTCTGCAGCTGTCCATTTTCACCAGACGCAAAGAACTAAAACACAATCAAATTTAGATACACTAAAATCAACAGGAACAAAGTATTAGTTTATGAAAGCCCTGTGTATCTCATGATTTCATTCTTAGTTTAACAGACAAACGAACAAGTCAAAGAACCGCATCACTCAACATTCATCCTACACATAGAAAAAACAAGAGAATTTTGAAAGCCCATCTGCATGAATATTGTCATCTGTTTCAAACCATGATTTCGTCATCATCTTTTGTAGCGTGAGGTTTAGTCACATTTCTTGCTTCAACTGTTATTTGATCGTTACGTAATGATGAACAATCAGTGTAATCCTCTTCTACACTATCAAACGATTCTGTACGTGAATCACTACGAGCAAAGAAGGAAGAATATTTCTTTGGTGGTCTTTTATGGGGAACAGCTGCCCGTCTTTTATTAGGATATTGCAATCCAGGAGGTACAACTGGAAAATAAAGAGTCATATAGGAATAATATTGTATATAAAAAAATAATATTTTGAGAATATCAATTATTAAAAGGTTTAGGTTTCTTGGCCATAAACAAGAATTGATCTGGTTACAGTTACACCTCAACCATTAATTTGCCAGGTCTAATTGTTTTGGCTTAATTCTAAAGCAACCATATAATTCCTTGGTCATATCTGCCACTTGGAGATCTTGCCTAAAAACAACTATGACTTCAGAACATACACATATTAAAGCCCCAGCATGCCAGAATAATAGTTAAATATAGATTTTAAGACCATACAAAACAGTTCCTTTATTTGAAAAACAATTTTGGTCCAGAAATTATTCAAATCATTCGCTTCTAACTTAATGTTTTCTATTGATTTAAGGTAACCAGTTATATTAATTCAACTATCATTTCCATACAAGCCAGACCATTATCCATGGGCTTAGTTTTATATCAAAAGTATTTGTATGAAAATATAACAAAATGCTCTGGTTTCCTACTGCAGCTATCAACAAGCATCAATATTTAATTTACCTGGAAGGTCAAAGGTTACAGCATATTCTTCATAAAAATCATCTCGTTCATCCATGGGATCAAAAGAGCTTTCGAATTCATCACCAGTTAACATGTCTTCATCAGAGCTACCTTGTCGGAAATCTAACATTGGTAAGGTAGATGTCAAATTTTCCCTGAAATCAACAATCAAATTTTTAGATACTGTAGATTTTCTCAGTTATTTTTGTATTAACCCTGAACAAAAGGACTTTCTTCTGAACGAAAACCTGTACCTGAAAGTTGTTGAGAAGTAGATATAAAGTCTCTTCTAAAAAGAGAAGAGGATAATTTAATTGAAGATGATCAACAAGTTTTTTACTACTCACCTTTCTTGAAGAATAGATGCTATTTGTGCTGATAAAACTCTTTCTTCTTCCTTTAATTCTTCTACTTCTTCATCTTCTTCACCATCAATTTTATCTTTAATTGGTGGTAAGGGGTCATGACGAGAGACTGGCCGAGACTGAAAAAACAATTAAACAAAAGTAAAAAAAAATGTTTAAGACTATTAGTACATTAACAGGAAAAATAAATGAAATGAAATGGGGTTTAACATCCTACTGTTCTGCTGCGAATGGGCTAATGAAGACGGCTATATGCCATACAGTGTGCTATGAGGCAAAGTTTGTCTGGAGAGTGGCACTAAAGCCTACTCTTGTATCGAATTCCAACTGCCAGGTAATCTTTTATGTGCAATGCCAATGACTAGACATTTGTCCATGTCAGGCACTCTGCTCTGAAACCATGTAGGAAAAAAAGCAAAAAAAACCCAAATATGTATAAATAAAAGGTTCACCTTGGGGGATCGAATACTAGCTCTAAGATATGTTAATCTATCTGTGGCTGTTTTCTCAGCAGATTCTAGGGTATTGATATCGTTAAATGTTGATTTTAATTTCTTCAGTCTCTCTGTTATAATATTCTCTAAACATCTATAAATATACAGAAGTAAACAAATAAATTACGATAAAATATTTGCCATTGATGTTATTGTTAGGTAATCATTAGGCTACTATTTCAAGCTTATACATTTGCAAGAGTACCAAGAGCTCAACAAACTGATACATTGTAATTTTCTTTGTAATAAAAAGAATCAGATCTATATCAAACAGGTTTTGTAACTAACATATAACAAGAATTAGAAACATAGCTACTTCATCCCTATTTTGTTTGTATTATTGTATGGGTCTCGAGGTGGAGGCAAACCAAGGCAGGCACTGAATGCAAACTACAGATATTTATCAACACTTGTCTAAGAAGATCACATTTTAACTAGGGAATGTTGGATAGAAAGGATGTATAACTAATGACCTAATGTGGGCATATTAACACAAGGTAAAATTTATGGAAACACAATTACTGATGCTATGGAGTATTTCTTCGCCCGATCGCGGCGATAGAATTTCGCCAGCGATTTATTACGGCCGATAATGAACAGGCACACGTAGCGATCATCTCGAAAGCGTACGAGTAATTACGCCAAGCACGTGACTTGTCGATCACGTGACTTGTAAAAATGGCAGCCATTTTGAGATCATGTGATATGAACTATGTCGATGATTGGCTTATAAAAATGAATCGCCCGACAATATACGCTTAACACGCACACACGAGCGAATTTAATCGCCGGCGAAAAATATTCGGCCGAAAATATCTAACATGCTAGATACGAGCGATTGATCGAGCGAATGGTTCGCAGATCAGAATCATCGTTGACCTGAAGGGGCACACGGGCGTATTTTTCGAGCGATTTTAAAAATCGCCACGATCAAGCGAAAAAATACGCTCGTCTGTCCCCCACTTGAGTTTAATACTAAGCAATGTTTTGACGGGGATACCCTTAATCAGGCAAATATGGTCAATTACTAAATGCCAATCAAAGAAGAAATATGGACATATAATGAGAATTTCAAACTTACAGATTTTGTCTTGGAACTTGTTGTAAACATTCTTGCGCTTGAAATTTTTTGTTACTGCGTAATAAACATGGCGCAAATATAATAGCTAAAGCTGGAGCTGACATTTTATTACTATCTTCATGCATGGCAATCCTGAAATAACAAAACATATATGTAACATCAATTATATATTCGTGAGGCAATATAACCTCCTTAACCATTACTACACTGACAATAGTAAAATGAGATTATTGATAAGTTATCTTTCTTTGGGTACAGTTGCTTTTTCCATTTAGGTGTTAAACCTCAAAATTTCGTTACTTATAATGCAAGTAACAGAAAACATAGGGTATTTTATCTTTTAGCCTTACCACGAAAACACACAATTTCTAGATATGTGGTTACCATTGTCTACACTGAATATACATGTAGTATAATGTGGTTACAATTGGCTTAAAATTTCAACTCTCCATTCAAACCTTATTCAATGTCTATTTTCAACGTTAACAAATGTATCGACTATTCTTATTAATCAGCAACCAAACTATCACCCATAATGAACTAATAAAAGCTTGTAGTCATTGGTTTAGGATTTAGGAATATACATCAACAACTACAAAATTATGTTTAATCCAGAGCAGCATTCAATAAAATACCCTTCCTAGTAAGCTATCAAGACAAGTTGGAAAATGTTTCGAATGTCGAATTAAATTAGCAAAAGGAATAGTGGACCTAAATAACATTACAATTTCAATAAATCAGTTCTATCTCAAGAGAACTTACCTAGATAAGTGAAAGATTAAACGTTCAAAGAGATCATAGTTTGGTTTAGGAAGACCTTCAATCACATTTGATAATGTCTGTAATCTCTCTTTATCATCTTTTATTTCTGAAAATAACATCCCAAAAACATACACATAAAAACTTCTTTAATTCATTCAAATATATGTTTTAACAAAAAAAAGGTTTTTCTAAAAACTGTTTACTATTATGGAAGCCACGGTGGCTGAGTGAGTAAGACTTTGGCTTGCTGACCTAGAAGTCTCAGGTCTGCTCCATGTATTGGCCTACAAAGTTGCTCAGGGTTTTCTGGCATGGTTTTGCCTTGACTGTGGTGTAGGATGGTGGGCCTGACAAGGACAGCTGTCTAGTTGTTCGGATGAGGTACCTTGTATACATTGGCATGCATGTTAAAGAACCGTTGACAGTTGGAATTCGATATAAGAGAAGGCTGTAACTTAACTGGGTGGGACATTTTTTGCACTCATAGCATATGCCCGTTTTGATTAGCTCAGTTAGTGCTGAGAAGTAGAACGTTAAACCCAATTGCATTTCGTCTACCAAATGTACATTTAACATTAATATTTTCTTACCAGCTGCCATGAGGAAATTATCATAGAGGTCAAAGGTCATTAAAGGTTCAGGTAGATCACGGAAGAATCGCTTAAGAACTGTTGCTAGAACATGAACTCCATAATTTTCTAGTTCCACACCACTGGCATCTGTAAATAGAAAGCAAAAAGTTGAGACACATTCATATAAATCTGGAACATTTCTACTGAACTCTATGTACTAATTTGCTTAGAATTCAGTTCAATCAAACAACATTGCTTAATGTCAATTCTATCCAGATTTTCAGTTATTTTATCATTAAACTTGAGCAGTGGTTCTTTATTCCTTGGAGGAAATCACAGGATCAGGGCCCATGGTACCACATATCCTGCCATGACTAATTATGGGATCACAAACTCATGATGATATTGGTGACAGAATGAAGATCTATAGCACCACCTTAACTCAAACTACCTGTAATAGAACTACCTGAAAAATCCCTCCCCCAAAAATAAATTTTCAAATCCCCAGCCTATAGAATTTACATGCACCAACTGGGCTTAAGAAGACGGGCATACACCATGCAGTGTGCTATGAGAGAAATTTTGCCCAGTCTGGATTCTTTTATGTGCAAACCAATGTGTGTACAGGACCTCAGTTTTCCTTCATATCTGAACAATTAGACATTGTCCTTGTCAAACCCACTGTCCTGCACCACTGACAGTGGGAAACCATGCGGGAAATCATGAGAAACTTTCTCAGTCAACAACAGAAATGAAGCCGAGACTTCTTGGTCAGCAACCCAGATTCTTACCACTGAGCCACCGCCATTATGACTAGCAGAACTATCCCACCAAGTTCAAAAAAAATTGTCAAAAACTCTTAAGATTAACAATAATGCTAGGATACACAGACTGACAAGCAGGTGACAACAGTATTCTCCCCAATAAGCGGGCGGGCGTATTAACAAAAAAAATTAAATACCAAATATATATCATATAATTTAAACTTACTGGCATCGATATCTTGAATAAGATTTCGTACTTTAGGTGCAGATCCTGATTTTCTGTAAATACCTTCAGTAAACATTCCTTGCAATTCTATAGCACTGATTAGTTTTTCAACAATAGGAGGTATCTTTTGATCTTTACCAATCATGGACTGTAATGGAACATTTAAAAACGCACCAGTGGAGCCCTAAAAATAGATGGTCAAAGAACAAAATTTTAAAACTGAGACTCTTTATTTTGGATACTTTTTATTGGTATGTTACAAATTAAGAAGGAACTTTTGTTAGTTGTTTCATTTCGATAACTTTACAAACGAAATATAATATCAATATTTTAGTATCATACCTTGTTTTCCAATGTACCCTTACATGAAGCACTGGACTTAGTACAACATTTCTTATGGCAGGTGTATTTACATACTGAAATAGAAAACCATACATATGTTTCAACAGAGAAAATCAAAAAATTAAAATCTAATGCAATCATTATGATAATTTTACACCAAAGAGCCTCAATAGTCTAACATGATAACATCTTGTATGTTAACATGATTTATTTCAAATCCACGAACATTTCAATTTATTAAAATGTCTTTAAACATTCCTAAACAATTTTATAATGGTCTAATATCTATTTAAGTTAGCCACTTTCCAAATATAAGACAACAATAATATTAGTATTAATTTTAACTAGCTCTAGTTTATATTTGAAATGTGAACTTTCAATTAGAGAAATTTTACTAAAATCAATAACATCAGATGTGAAATATTGGAGGATTGGATTAGATTTGGGTAAATATTGCTACAATATCGCATGTTTAAGTGCTATGTCCATAACAACCTTTTACTTAAATATTTCTTCGTTTGACTTACTTTGACAAACTTGTCCTTTTTCCATAATCCATATCAAAGAGGAACACAATTCACAGAAAGTAGGAATGTTAAACTGAACCTGTAAAAACTTATGACCAAGATGATCCTGAAAAAATAAACACCCCAATACAAGAACAAATCAAATAACAGTTAACTTTGTAAATATCAAAACATCATAATATATTACGCTCCATCATATAGACAATCACATATTTTACTTGTATAGAGTCAAATACAGTTGGCCTCAACATTACAGTAACAGGCCAAAGGAACTAGAAAGAAGGTTATGATTAATAAACAAACTACTTACAACTGTACAACTATTATCTTTTTTCTTATCACGCTTGAAATGTTTTGCTTCTGTCTTTTTCTCTTCTTTCTTTTCTTTTTTCTTTGGATGGGCCTTCATGAAGCCATCAAGGAAGGCATGGAATGCATTTATTCCCATGGTAACTGGGAATGTTGCGGTTGTCCTTTCTTTGATGACTCTTGCTTTTAGAACTTGTTCAAAATTACTCAATAAATCCCTGTACTTCACACTGACTTCATCGCGCTAAAATAATCATAATACTATTCGTAAATTAAAATTCTACAGAAAATGACTTTCAACAATTATACTTATCAGATCTTCTACACTATATAACATTATAATTCTGACTATCTGAATAAAAAATATTGTTAAAAAAACCAATGCACATGATAATGTATATTCAGACAGCTGAAATAGACTATGTTATGCAATAGGGTAGGAAGTGTAATATAACATGTCTAACCTGCATCTCTACACCTATTAATGCTTTTAATTCTTTTCTAAAATCTTCTATAGCACCTTTGAAAATCTTATCAAATATTGTATAACTTCGTTTTTCACTATCTTTAAATAATTCCATATACTGAAAAACATAATTTGAATAAAAGGTGAATAAAATTATAATATACAGTTATTTACAAGTGTTAAATCAATGTTTCCTGTTCATCATCTATTGTCATCTAAATAAGAAAATAATCTTCACAACAGACCTTTATTGAGAGCTAAAAAGCTGCTACCATTCAAGATACACCCACATCTTGCAAGAGATAGACATAGAAAAAGCTTTAAAAAAAACAATTTTTCGAACAATCAGGGGCCATAATCCAGGATGTAATAGTCTTTGGGATATAAACCTATATTTCAAGTTTAGGGGCAATGACAATATACGTACACAAGAAAATGTGGGCGCATAAAAATTTGATCATGATTATTTGTAAAGGAAATACGGATTTGGAAAAGTAACCCTTCCTTATTGTTGAACATACTTGATATATCAAATGAGCAAAATTCTTTCCAACCATGACTTGTAAAACTTCAAATTATGATTTTTATTTATCTAAAATCATATCTTCATTATCTTATATCTTGTGGGTAAAACAAATTTTGTAAACATTTTTCATTTCATTATTTTCTAAATAACATCACACGATCTGACCAGGCATTGCATCAAAATATGTGATGTCATCTCAAAAAAGTGCTATTGTCAGACGCGAATATCAAGTATTCATTCCTGAGAAATCCTTAGTGTGACAAAACTTAACAATAAAAAAAATATTGAAAGAATTAATTCACAAAGGGTAGGAAGTTCACTAGGTATTACAGCTCTGTGTCTAACTATATACAGAGACTTGTGATTGCATGCCAACATCAATGAGCCAATATGCAATAATCTTTAAGGCTATATTTACTCCTCATTGTTAAACTATTAAAGATAAAGTCTACAATAATCTGCTTTAGTAATTGTCACACCCTGAATAAGAATTTTCTTTTTTTTTTTAATAAAAAACCCCATTGCATTCACAGAAAAGTACTGAGGACCAGGCGAGGACCATACTATTACCTCTCTCCTAAGAATTTCAGCACGATACACATCAACAAAATATTTCTGTGTGTTTAATAGAATTTCTGAATTATAATTCTGAAGTAGGGTGCCCCACCACATATAAATATCTCCAAATAGCTAAACAATTACACCACAATATTTATATATATAACATGTCTTAAATCTATTTCACACATTTATAGTCACTAAATAAACGGTCATGTTAAACTTAATAAGCTATGACCATTTAAACATCATAAATAATACACTGAAAAATGGTTCGGAGCGTCGTCCATAACATCCAGACACTTTCGAGTAAAAAATAGGTTACGTGTCCTTGTTTTGAAACTAGTCTCAGTTCACCAGCCTACCGACCATTCTCCGTCTGATTGACAGGCCGAGATAATCCAGACTACTTTTTACGAAACGTGACAGAAAGCTGGAACAAGAAATCGAATTTATAAATAACACACGGTGGTCGACTCAACAATTGTTTTTTCTAACCTTGTAAAAGTAAAACGAAACTACTGCTGGTATCATGATCCTGCCCAACCCAAGTTATTCATAGATATTATTTGTACTAAACCAAAATATGTCGCTTCTAACGGTCATGCGAAGGATAAAGCAATTTAAAAAATAAAACGAACGTAATTTCTAAAGATGCCGTAATAACCAAAACGATAAATATTACTGCTACTCAGAATCGTCAACAAAAGATTTTTTACGACTGTAATAGTTACTAGTGTGTTTAGAATTTCCATGGGCTGTTGCTATTTATAGACTCAACGAGTGTGCAAGACTGTCAAAAAATTAGTAGTAGTGAACCAAGTAAAGCGTGCATATTCAACGTGTCTAGTACAACTTTTCAGTAGGCACATGGGGCACCCTATCTGAAGTAATCCTTAATAATACATCATAGATTGTTTAAGCATACCTTTTTACCCACAAATTCATCCAATGCTATGACATCCTGGATATCTCGAATAACGAGATCAGCTGCATACTGCCATTGTGATGTACTGTTAATACTCATACTACTCTGTTGTGCTTCTTGCTGTTGCTTTTGTTTCTGAGATTGTCTATGATTCTTTCGTTTCTTCTTTACATCTTGTTGACGCCATCCATGTTTGATATCATTGGCTAAGAATTCATCTTTTTTGCCTGGTGATCGCGGGGGTGGAGGAACTTTGTTTGGTATTGGAGGAAGAACTGATACACCCACTGTAATAATATAAATATACATCCGATAAATCATAGTATGGAAAAATAAAAGAAACACTACAGAAACCATGCAATCAATACTAATTTAGCATTATTCATTTTGCAACTCAGCTCAATATGAATAACTCAGGACAGCTGTTTAAATGAAAACATATTACACCGGATGAATGATACTATCCGTTAATTGGACACAGGATCAGACACTAAAAGAAGAGAGCCAATACTAACAGGCGACCAATTGATGAATTGAACAAAATAAGAAATGAAACATCCTCCCTACAGTCTACCTCATGCACAATATCTTCCATATATGTTTTTTATATTCCAAATGGTAATATGAAGTCCTATAACCTAAATCGTAACGCTTTGGTTTTCCCCAAAACAACAAGAAACCCTATCAAATTATCAGTCAACAATGCATGAACCATGTGGCATGTAGATGGTCGACAGAGGCTCATCCCATCATGCATAAAATAATATGGCCATACAATAATATCCTAATACAAATAGTAAAGTAGATAACATACTGTCAGAAGAAGCACTCATTTATCCAAATGTTCGAATACGATTTGTAGTTGAATTATCTAATAACAACAATGAGCAAGTATTTATCCAACTGTTAGGTGGTTTTAAGTTTAATAACGATCAGCAAGTATTTATCCAAGTGTTTTAAAACAATTTTAAGTTGAATTCTCTAATAACAACCATTAACATGTATTTTTTCCAATTTTAGGTGGTCTAAAGTCTAATAACAATGATCAGGGTGTATCTTTCCAGACTCCACACGTTTTTAAGTTAAAGTTTTCAATAATAATGAGGAGCATGTATTTATCCAAACTCTAGAAGTTTTGAAGTTAAAGTGTCCTATATCAACAATCGACTTGATTTATATACCACCTAATCTACCGACAGAATATTTTTCTGACGCTACAACCGCGCTCATACTACTTGTTTACGATATTAAGCTGACATCACAAGCATTTTCATAATGTAATTAACTAGATTGTCGGAATGAGATTATCCAATGAAATTAAAGACATAAACAAAGACTGTAACAACACCAAAACGAATTTAATAAAATGCACTCAACGATATCCAGACCAATCTTATTCAGAACAATTTCTTTGAACCAAGAACCAAAACAATATTTGCCATTAAATTTAACCATTTAATTTGCCATTAACCAGCAAGCTAACATCTACCAAGCTAACATCTACCAAGATAAATCTTACATTTAAATTCTCCACATAACTACTGTAACCGCTAATGCTCTAATAGATGATGGTTTATCATACTAACAGAGTTTGCATTACTGGTATTTCCTATCCATTATTTAATTATCATTGCCTGCCAGAGGCTATTATTTCTACTATACATATACTGACATCAACAATACACTGGCTACAACATTTTGTTTTTTTTCAAAAGGATGTCATATCCATATTAATGACATCATCAAAATAAGATTAAGATAATACCATTAGACTTGAAGACCACCGACGCCATACGTTTCCCTTGAAGACAAGGATTATGATACAATGTGCTATTTTTAGCTTCCACTTCATTCATCACAAGAGTCAACTATAAGAGCTGATGGCCAAAATGCATCATAGCAGACGGTCAAAAGCCTACATTTTCTAGGGAAACTTAACTTGGCCATGCAATCATTTTGTGCCACACTTTTCACCTAGGTATGATGACCTAAATTGTATTGTGAAAGTGTATCTAAGAGCACTGAATGTGATTTACGTCAGAAGATGTCTTTAAGACATTTAAATGTTATCTTTATTGATATATAAAACATGCTAGACATCTTTACAACATTAAAACATGCAACCTAACAAGGAGAGGATGGCATAATCCTTGTCTGGAAACTATCTAAAAACTATCAATGGTTGAACAAAACTATAAAATATGGAAGAATCAACCCATCAAGTTCATTTTGTGTTTATTTTGTCCAAGCTATAAGAGAGAAATTGACTTTAACACCCACTCAACAAAAACTACGCCATTTTTTGGACTGACATGCGGTCCAATCTTATTATTTCAATAATTTGCTTGCACGTAGGGTCTTTTCTTTCGTAGCGGGGGGGGGGGGGGAACAGAGAAAAATCATGAGGTTAGGTAAGTGACCCCACTCCTTGGAATTGTCACACGCAAGTGTGAGTTCGAAATCACTCCACTTGACTCCATGACACCTTATAATCTATGCAGTATGTGTAAGATCATTCGGCCACCCTATCCCCCCGTCCAAGCTCTTGTTATAATTTAGTCACCAGTCTATTTTTTTCTACATCTATGTACGATAAACATATCATGCAAATTGTTAAAACCATGGTTAAAAATATAACAGCTACAGGAATCAAATTTAATTTTAACATTTGGATAAAATCTCAATTTAATGAGACTAATGATTAATGGAACATATTAGTAATGGGAGATTATCATGTTAAGAACATTGACTGAATCATGTAGAATAATCTTACTTCCATAGATAGCATAACGAAAATTTCCATCTGAAATAAACCCAGTAATCTATATTGGACAAAACAAAGTTTTCATATTTCAAAATTTCTAAAGGTTTTATGCAACATTTGATTCAAGGGAGTTGTCAAAATCCAATGAGAGCTGGTCATACAAGAAGAATTCTCAAAGTGGATTGCAGTTACAGGTACTCAGTAAAGCAAGGATAAGCATATCGAGGTAGTCCCTTACCCCAGTCACAATATTCATTACTAACACCATTGACCGTATATAGATACAGTTCATGCTAATTCACAAATTTCTTGGTACCATCTTTTAAAAAAAACATTTACAGAAAAATGGTAACAGTAACAGTTCTTATTCCTGTTCAGTTTGTGCATGGGATACTCTTTTAATACGGGGTTGGGTTGTTATAATGAGAATAAATCTGTAACATCAACTTACAATCTTGAGGACGTTTAGTATTTTGTGCTTGTTCATCCTCTTCATCACTATCAGGTGCATCTTTTTTCTTTCGACCTACAGATTAAAAATCAAGATTTAAACAACAGACTTTTTTCCTTGTTCCATCATCCAGATAAATATCATATATTGTACTTCTAATTAATCAATGGAATTTAAAATACACAAAAATGATTTTGAAGGGTTTAGATGAAAAATAAAATATCAAGTTTGCATAAATACTTTGTTTAGGTAAAATATAAATTACTTTATTTATAAGTCATAATACATATATTTAAAAAAACAAACTTGGAAGATAAAAACAATATATTGTATGATAAAAATGATGTATAATAATGTATGATAAAAACAATGTATGATAAAATAAATAGGCAGTAATTCTTGCATTCATAATAAATACATGTCTTCAATATATATTTGTTAGTTGATATGGAAATTGTCAGAGCTTGTAGTACTAATATCACTGAACAAAAGACTGAAGCAAAAATTACTTTTAGCAGGAATAATAATTTGCTTTGAAATGATAGATTTCGAGCATAAGCAGTGAGACAATGATAGTTTATCATTTTACAATATAGGAGTAAGTTTTCTAGAGATCAAATATTCAGAAAAGTACAAAAAGATTACAAAATATCATTTCTAATTGTTCATTCTATTTAAATCATGCAACTTGAAATACTGAATCATTCCTGACTTACGGCTGACATTGCGTTTTAAAGACAAATGTCGAATCAAATAATAAGAAGTACCACAAGCTCCAACTTCTTTAAAATCTACGAAATGTTTATGAGAGGTAACTAATTAAAATTTCTGTCACAAACTACTGTAAAGTGGTAGAGAAATCGCTGGATTGGCTTCTATTTTTCATTTGAATGAATAACAGGGCAACAGCAATGATCTGTTTCTTACCACAATTACTTAAGCAAGTGTGGACATGACTGTCCAGGCACTTAGGAATAGCATGGACTTTGGGATTATTTATGTGACTACATGAATTTGTATTTTGGAGAAAAAGTTACACAGAGCTTCAGATGCTACATGATTTGAGGAGTCTCTATATTGAATTAATCCATCTGATTTACTCTAATATATCTTTGATGATTTCATACCAATAAGCCAAAAACTGTAAGCACAGTAATTGCAAAATGCTAACTAAACCAAAATTGTGGATTGACATTCATCAAACGGGAATGGAATTTTAGCAGGAAATAAATGAGCCCATATTTACGTTGATTAGCATCTTTAGCATTCAAAAATGTACTTAATAATGTCATGCTTAACAGTAAAAATTCAGCCTTTGTAATGTAATCTAAATTAGTTTTAAACGTACATTTTCACTAAGGTGAAATAATCATTACATGTCTAAGCGGCCAATACATATTACTTTATTTAATATTTCGCAATAAAAGCAGGTTTTTATGTCAGCTTTTTAAACAAAGAAGACATTCAACACACACAATGAAATTGATGACGATTCATCTAAAATTCGATACTAACCTCCTAACATTTTCTTCAGTGCAGCTTTCATTGGACTCTTCTCCTTCTGTGTTTCACTTTTATCAGGTTCTTGCAGTTTATTCTGCATTTTTTCCGCTGCTGCTGCATGTCCACTTGCAGCTTTTATTGCTTCTGCTCGTTGTTCTGGTGAAAGTACATGTACAATGTTTGGTCCAGAATTGGTAGGGCTTGGAGATGGTTCCTGCAATTACATATTATAACATATATGATCTATAAAATACACTATTTATAATATCATTAATGATGAAATTAATGTACCAATATTATTACAAGTAATACAGATTTGAAGTGTCCAAAGCATGTTCTGTTTTTCATCTGTAAACATTACATATGCATGTACTGTTAAATTTTTTTATCATTATTACAAAAGCAGACGACAAGATCAGAAGTAGATCACAGTACTGTAAGTTAGATATTGATACTATTGAAAATATATCCTGAAATTATTCCGTATTTCACAAACATAAATGGAAAAAAAAATAAAGAAACCAACCAGAAGCAATTGGCCAAGGATGCAAAAATCACAATATTCAATATGCAATTATACCAGTCATATTCCAAAAGTTATTAAAACAACAATTAATACAGTCTGGTGTCTTATTTCATTTCATTTCTATTTCCATGACTATCGCCAAATACAATTTTGTTTTGCTAATTCCTATTACATATAGAATAATATCTAGAAGCAGGACACACATATCATCAACCAAATCTTTATTCTTTTTTTTTTAAATTACAGCTACAATCCGAAACAATGGCATGAGCTTTCTAAGGGTAAAGGGTGGGGAAAGGCACCCTTCAATATGCAATAGGGTAGGATATCCTGCAGAAAGTTAGTTGAAGAATTCATTCTTTGATTATCTTTATAGTTAAGGTTTTTAAAGTATTTAACTAGTATATAAAGCAATAAAACTACATCTTAAGATCAGTTGATATCGACAAATTACAACCAACTTTCTACAACTATATTCGTGTTACAGTTCTAGTTAAACATGTAAAATACTGTTAATTAGAAAACATTGATAATCAGTGTGAATCTCTTAGAATTTATTATAATCTGGCAGAATTTTGAGGAGACAGGGAATGAATTATAATTATGTACCTACCGGTATGCTTTTCAATTTCTTTTTTATATTTGCTATGAGACAATTCTATCTATCATTAATTTTTAAAGGACAGCATTGATAGTAACAACTAAAAACATCCTACTGGTACTTGGATTAGTGACACGAAATTGACATTAGAGGAAACTTAAGTATACAGTATATTGCTGATGTAGGTAGCATAGATTACGCATGACTTATTAAATTTGAAGCTAATTATGCTTTCTTATCGGTTTAATAAATATAGAAATATCAAACTGTTTTATCCCATTTATAATCAAAATAGGTCAGACATGATTACCAAATTAAATATTATATTATACTGCATTAAAATAGGCTTTTAACCAATTGGTGCAAAAGATTGATAAAACATTACTAACCAATGGCATGTTATCTTTAAAATATATATCTGTTCTCTCCATCTAATTAAATGAATTTAAAGATTCTATATATACATGTTTTATGAAATCAAAAGTTAGTTTTAAAAGATTTTTTGCCAGACCATGAAACATTTGCCGAGTGCAGTTAAGTCATATGACAAGTCTACAAAGTAAATTTTAATGCAAAATCTTTACACTGCAAAATATCTAAAACAAAAGCATGGGCAATAATGTATTTAATAGGGTATTCACATCACTAGTATAAACCATGCGTATAGTAGATATCAAGCAGATTTGATCACTGTTGACCCTACAAAGTGAGAAAGGAAAATACTTCTACAAACAATAAATGGAAATTTGGTATGATGTTATGTCTCAATCATGTAAACAACATACAGCATATAAATGTTTGAAAAATTGAAGCATAATTTGGGTCCATGGATTTTTTTTATTTTCTTATTGTAAATAACAGATATTAAGTTGAAAAGAATCGGATGATAAAAACAGTTTGTAAAATGTTGACAAGAAATGGTGGAGAATGGACGAACATACAGGGGTGACGAAATATACAACCACATTTATGGGCGTAGATAAAAGTTATAAGAGATTTAGAGATTAATTAGTATATTAATAATCCATGTATAGGCCTACTGTTAACAACAGGAATATTCTATATTATCTATTTAGATGAGAGAGAATATAAACTTTATTTTTTAAAATGTGCCTTATATAGCTATATATATAGATATACCATATTTAGATTAAAGGATTATGTGGCATAGACTACTGATAAGAATTAATCAGTGTCTAAGTCTTCTCTACTCCTTTAAAGTTAAATGTTCAAGAATATGAATTCACTTTGGTGCATAATACTCATTTACTACGAAATCTACTCGGGACAATAAATTAAGAGTATAACATTAATTACATAATATATACTGTATAATATAGAATGTAATATGTGGTGTACAAAAGCAGAGAATACAGTGGAAGTGTAAACATTTGACATATACGATAGGCCAATCACTTTTCTGCACAGCATACAAATGACAACAACTGAACATTCAACCTTCGAACACGTTAACATGGTATTTTGTGGTAATTAAAATTTTTCTATACTTTTGAGAAATAGTCTAAACAAATTTGGATAGTGCACAATGTATCAATGGTAGGCCTATATGTAGACACATTATTCAGAACAAACTTGTATGGTCTGCATCAGGTCTTTATTTATGATAGAATATTTGTTCTGCAAAAATGTGACCTCTATCTAGAAGCCACTCTCCTGAGAATTGGGAAATCTATGAGTTCAATATGACTTTATATGACTTTTTTTTTTTGAATACAAGAATCTTCATGGAATTCATATTTACTTTTATCCCAAACAACAGTTTACGTTTTAAGTCAAACTTTCTATACTTTTGTGTATGCACTTTTCGAATATTTGGATTAAGATATCAAATAAATTCAAACAATCAAACAATATAATTAACAAAAACACAGAAACTATATAAATTAACTAATATATAATCTAATACTAATAACATGCTGTAGGTTATACAGAAAACAAACCAATTAACTTTATAAGCAACATTATAATAAATACAATGACGCAAAATATACAATAATCATATGTGATACCAAAACCCATATTATTAATAAAACTCTATCTATGATCATGGATGCTGGGTTAAGCTAAGCAATAAGCATTGTAAAGTGCAGATAACTCTGACATACCAAATCTGAAAATGATTCTTGTTTTGCTAGCGGAGCTACTGCAGGGCGTTGTCCTCTTTTAGATCCTCGGCGTAATAAAATACTTCTGCCATCAGTCTGGCATGATCAAATAATCATATTTAAATTCCAAATAAAAACTTTCATTTAACAAATAGATTAATGATATAAAATCTAATGAAACCCCAGGAAGTGACAATATGGTGTTGAACTATTGTTAGCATTATAATTATGATAGGGTTGAAAAATACCTACAAACTAGGCAGACTATGTGAGGTTTTTTTTTCAAAAGCAATCCAATAAATGAAATGTCCTACTGTTCTGCGAAATCCCACAAGGAAAGAGAATACTATTAAAGAAATTTCTTCAGAAAAGGGTTATTAGAAAACAATTATCAATTACAACCTGAGAAAAAAAAATGTGTATCATAATTTCATCACTTATTCATAAAGCTTTTCGATATTCTTTTTGAATGGAATTGAATAAACCAAGTAAGCTAACATCTAATTAGTAGATTTTACAATATGCTTTATTATTTATTAAATCTAAAAATTAAAAGCATTTTCATTATGCTTTACATTTGAAAATTAAAATGAAAGGCCAATCTAGGATTACTAAAAAAGGAATTTTAGAAATTTCCAAAGTAAAATAAATCATTTCAAATATATTTAAGGTGTATTTTCAATTCAATTCTATTTATCACATGTTTGGCCTTTAATTTTATTTTTGTTGTGATCAGAAAGTTTCACTGAAACAAGTTATGTTCCTTACTCATTTTTTTATCATGCTTAAATAGAATATGCATGCAAGTATGACTGTACATAATTTTTAATGATTTTATGGTAGTTTGTAGTTTTTGAGTAGTTCTTAATCTTGAAGAGAAATTTTGTTATAAGATTAATTGAGAGCAAATCCTGAATTATTTGCAAAATGACGAAAAACTTTTACCAAATGAATGTGATATTAAAATATTAATACATAAAATGATGCATACATACTGTTGTCAAAAATAAAGGATTTAATTTTGTTAAAACACATAAAAATATTGTGAATTAAAGAATAGGTGATAAAGCTTTTGAAAAAAAAAAATGATTAATAGTATTATTCTTCTTGTATAAAATTGTTCTTCAAGATAATAATTTCATTGTTAATTTGTTAAGACACTTCATAAGTATAAAATGTCTGAAAACATTAATTTTGTCCAATAAAAATAAAACCTTCAAATCATATCACAGTTAATTTTATCTCAACACAATCAATTCATAAATTATGGCGTCTTGGGTGAAAGCACATTTTTTATTTCAGAAAAGTATGATACAATCTTTTGAAAGATGCAATATTTTTCACAACCTTTCTAATAATAAAAACAAAATTTTTGGATTATATAATAACTTTTTACTTTTAGCTTATTATTTTCTATGGACAAAATAATGATACATGAAGACTATTTATTGGCAGAATGATGATTGTGCCACCTTAACGGAATTCAAAACTTGTAATGGCATAGAGTATTTTTAATAAGAATCTTACGCTAAGGCAAGCTATAAAATATTCTAATATATGCATTAAGAATAATCTATTACTGGCATAAAATTATAGAAAAACTGATCTCTTAAAAAATGGTGTTATAAAATATATAAGCAGATGGGATTTTGTTGTCTTGAAATCTATTGAACCAATAAAATTGAATAGTGAAAGAATAAACACCTATTGCCACAACAAGTTCTGATTAATATATAGATATATTTATCAAGAGTTATTATTGCTGAAATTATGAGCTTTACATGCAATATAAATGAAGGATATAAAGGAAAAGTAAACATATATTTACCTCATCTTTATTTTGGAATTTTGAAGCAATTTCTTGAACACTGTAAAAGAAATGAGCAATAATGGTCTCCTAAAAGTCATTTAGATCAATTATCTTAATTCAATGGAACCATTATGTAGTGTATTTATATAGCAATATCACATTATCAGACAGTCAATTGTAGTCTCACTCCTGCTCTATAAACAGTACTGTATACCTAATGTCATGTGACCTCTGTAACAAATAACATGGAAGCTGCCATGTTGTATCGTTCTTATCTTATACTAGATAAACCTTATAAATGAATAAATTAAGGTGGTAATATTCAACACTTATGACCCTGAATTTCCTGGAAATGGTCATTTGAATAACTGCACTTTGTTTTCAGTTATTTCTGATTACAACATACTAAAACCAATGTCAAACAGATTTAAGTTAACTTTTTATAACAAAAAACTAGCGATATTATATATTCTGGTGATTAAATGTCTTCACATTTTGTTGTTTGATTTGTATCCTTAAACATACTTTTAACAAAAGAATACGTGTGGAATCTGGAATTCCTTTTTTCCATAATATATTCTAAAATATTTACCTTTTTTGGTGGCTTTTTGGTGTATCATTGGTGTTTATAATAACAGGTGATTGTTCTATAAATACAGGCTTCAGACCACCACGAGAGTTGATCTCATGTTCTAAAGTATCGTTTTCTGAATCAGCTAATATTCCACTACTCCTGCAAGATATAAAGCATAAAATCTATAACATATTACAATATTATTAGTCAAGATAGATCTATCTCATTCCAAAATTTGACGCAAATACCATATTTCTCTTATATAATAAGCACAGTGGTTTTGTAATAAAAATTCCATGCATAAAAGACACACTACTAGTATTAATTCTTTAAATGATATGCTGTGGTTTTGTGGTCTTAGTGCAAATTGTGCTAAAATAAAACCATTTAAACTTTTTGCTCCAGATTCACTTGTTAAAACTTATATATTTTTTTTTCCTTTTATTTCTAGAAAATGTAAAACAGATAGGCTATCAGAAGTTTTACATGTAGGTTGTCACTACTAATTATCAACATTCAACTTATTCAATACATACGCTTCTGAATCCCTTCTTTCTACCAGACCATATCCTATTTCTAATTCTTCTGCACTGGAACCTTTCATCAAAACACCTTCATCACTAGTAGATGATTGCATATCTTCCAGACGTTTCTGTGCTCTTTGTTCATCCAGTAATCTCTGTTTTTCTTTTTCGTCACGTAATCTCTGAAACCTTTGATACAGAACAAAAGTTATGCTTTCTTAAATTTCATATAAATCATGTAATTTAGCCTAATATTGCAATTTTGTGTTATGTTTCCTTTGCAAGCTGACTGACAAATATGGAATGGACGGTGTTTATAATGTATCATCAACATCAACAGTAATTCAGACATTTTGAAACTAGCATACGCTAGGGACGAGAATTTTTATCAGGCAGCATTTTCACTTATGCCCATGTGTAGCCTACTGGGTTGTCTTATGTGTACAGTGTACACATGTTTTTGTACCATCCAAATGACTAGGCAACATGTTCCTTGGCAGTTCGACAGCGGCTACTCTTGACAAGTTGGATGTGAGCTTGAAAATTTCCTACGCTCATTCACAGCCTAGCAGACAAGCAGTAAAATGACAGCTAAGAATCGATGGCCATGCGAATGTAAAAGACTCAAAAGAGATCAATGTATGAGCTACTCTAGCTGTGACCAGACTAGATAGTTCAGTATAATAATGAGTTAAAATTATAAATTCAAATCACAGGCAATATGGTGTGTATAACCCCCAACAACTTAAATCACATTAAACTTGAACCAAACTACTTACTGTTTTTGAGCCAGAAAAGATCTGACGTGGGCTTGTAAAGTTATCACTTTTTCTAATGTGTTATTAAACCATTTACGAGTTCTATAACCACGATAATATCGCTGTATAGTCTGAGATGATTCGTCCTCTAGTCGTAAACGACTCAACTTCTTTACAGCCAAAAATCTTCTAACATACTTCTACAATTCAGATTATATCAAATCATAAACAACGATAAAAGTCAAAGTCAATACTTTTCCCATTGAAGAAGAATCATAAATAAAGAACATGAAAAAAGAACTTGCTGTTAAAATCTTGAATAGAAAATGCTAAAAAGGCATATAAAAATCCTATTTTTAGATTAAAATTTGCATGTGCTGTACATCCTGAATGTTTTGTAGGTACCATGATTGACTGATCTCTGCTGATCAATGACAGATTGTATGACAGATTGTAAAAATCCTTGAATAATTACAATTCTTGTAACATGTTCTGTGCACATAAAAGTAAATCAAACAGTATTTAATAATCAACTGCTACATTATAACCCCAACACAAGATCGACCCAAATCCTGATTCCTACAATAAACATTCCTGTGAAAATAGTGGATATTTACCTGCATAATTAAACTAGCCCATCTAAGTCGAATAAATAATTTTCTTTCTAAATAACTCTTCATCCATCTCTGTATTCGTACTACCCTCTCCATTATAGCTCTGTGTAATGCTTCATCTAATAACATTTTTTCACTCTCTCGTAAAAATACCTGTAAATTTCAATAATTGAATAAGTAATATTGGCTGTTGTGCAGGGTAGTCTTGAAATGATCAACAAGAATAGTAACAGAGCAGTTTACCATAAAGGACGATTTAAAAAAGGAAGTACCAAACTTGAAGAATAACCAAGTAAGGGAAATATTAAGTTTTGCAAAACAAATTCTAACAATATATACCTACCTTAGTTTTACCTATCTGGTAATGTTCAAGACTTAATTCCATGTTTTCTAGAAAATTTTTAACATCATCTTTAGAACTAACCAGACCTCGAGGAAGTAGAATTTTATATAACTGGATAAATTCCTGAAGCATAAAAATATTAGTTATATAAGTATTTTGAAACTTTAAATCTATCTTCAAGGTGTAGCAGAATAAATACATCAGGAGTTATTTAGTCCAAACTTCACTTGTCGGTCCATTCATTACAGCAAGACAATCACTAACCTTCAGTCATAAGCAAAACAATTTGGATTCCATCTGGACCAACCCTGCGGTTTTCAGTGAGCTTTATCAAGTTGCAGTCAAGACCAGCTGATTTCAGTCGCAGACAAACTGTCCACAAGAAGACAAGAAATGAGAGAATTCAAGCAGCTATTAGACCACCTATGGTGCTAGAATCATGGGGTAAAATACATTTTTGGATTAAAAATATTTACTTGCTAATAAAACATATTTTTACCTCAAAAGTTAATCTATAGTTGTAACCAGACTGTCGTATTTTTACTGTGGCTAGCATTCCAGTATATCTTAATTGACGTAAAACTATTTCTTCATTAAAATCACACGCAGCCTGTAAAATATTGTCATTGTAATTGAAAACAATTTTACAGAATGCACATGAAACAATCATAATTTGCTCAAATTACAAACATGATACCTCATAAACACCATACAGACAATATATAGTAGTCTCGTTAAAGATGGATACATTTAATTGAAACAAACTTTATGCATAATACCGTTAATAATATAATAAACAGCTCATAATTTAAAAAGAACATGAGTACTTTACCTTATCAGCATTTGATTTTATGCATCTAATAAAGAATGGATTTGCTTGATTCAATGTTTGCATCAGCCGAGATAAAGACCACTAAACAAAAAAAAAATAACAATATGAAATAAAATTCATATACACCTGAAAAATATGCATTTCACTGCAACAAAGATCCCCTTAAAGTTTCTGTCAATCAAATTTCTTTTTAAAAATGAAAGAGACTAGATGGGATTAAGAATGACTTTTACCAAGGTATAAATTTGAGATATTTCAAATGAATACTTCCTTCCATGAGTTGGGATTTATGAATAGTCATCTTTAATAATATGGAAATTCTGTATTAAATTTTTCCATATGTGGATTTACCTGAAACTGTGCACTAACACTGGGTGGTTGTCGTTTAGAAGCATATCCTCCACCTCCATATGTAGACCTACCCGCAATAGCCTTTAATGTTTTTATATCACGAAAACTCTAAAATATCAAATAAATATTACAATATACCCTTAAGATCATCACACATTGATAACAAATTTGACACATTTTCAAATAATTCTTTATTCTGAGAATATGTGTCCAATTGTACGGCCTCAACTGTAACATTGGTTTCGTCCTTTGTTACAGTTATCATACATTGTCTATTAAAGACTTACTGGCATTCTGTACAGATGGTATAAACAAGCCAGTGTCACCTATAAAATCTTATGATGGGCCTCTTTTTAATCTGATAGACTTCAAGCAGGGGTATTTAATAAAATGTTAAATATTCAATCTGCGTACATTATAGTGTAGATCATGGAATGAAAAAATTATACATTGTTTGAAAATGAAAAATCGAGACCGTAGATTTCACGCTTTTTATTTTTTATAACTGCAATCACAGAACAGCGGTTTATTCGTATATAATTGTTTAAAAATTCCTTAACTTACCAAAGATGGTGGCCTAGGCTTAGGTTTAAATGATTTATTTCTCCTACAAATAAAAAAAAAATCATGTTTTATTTCTTAAATTCACTGACGACAATAAAATACTTTACATGGCATGGCAAATCCAACAATATGCTTGAAAATCTTGGGTGGGTGGAGCTCCATTCATTTTCTGGCCTGTCGGCAATGGTCTGTCAAAGTGCTTTTTGTTTCAATATATCTCAGATTCAGATTTCAGCTATTTAATGCAACACTTGAAATGCAAGTTGCTATGACAAAGTTTGTCATTTATAGGCATATTTCTGGAGTCAAGTTTAAAACAGTCCTACATTTAATTTGAAGACTTGTATCATCTTGACTAAAGAATCAGTGACAAACAATGATATTGACATTTTAGCAATTATGAATTGGTTGGATACAACATAAAAGCAAAATAAATTTTTGTAATATATATAAATTAATATTTTGTAAAAATATATCAAATAAATAAACAAAACCGTTTATTACAATAAAAAAAAAACAAAGAACATACGATATAAGTTTTCTAGCACGACGTATATGTTTGGCCTCGGCTTCAGGTAAATTATTCTCTAGATTTGTTGATAATATCAGATTGTCAATAACATCGCCATTTGGACCATGCCTCTTGACAAACACATCATCATCACTATCCATTTGGTCACATGCGTTTCCATGCAAATCGGACAGAGGTTGACTATTGGGGTCATTAGTGCCACTAGTAAATAAAGAGTAAACTAAAATTCTAAGCATACACACAAAAAAATAATTGTAAAAAAATCAAACTAAATACACAATTACACATAAAATATTTATCAAACAAATTTCAACAACATGCATCTAATAACTAAAAGAACTACATGTATTATTATGTCTCATATGAGGGATGCTATATTAGATAAATTAGAACAATACATTTTGTATAATTTACTGCTACACAACATTTGTATGTTATTTCTTCACAACAATTGAAGTTTAAGGAAAATTTGGTTGATATGAATGTTACATTTGCGACTAGGTCTAGAACAACCCTGTGGTTTTTTAGCAAGCCTAGTCCAGTTGAATTTGATGATAAATAAAGCTGCGTTTGTGAATGGTTGATTCTGGTGATTAAACGATCTGTCCAAGGGAACTTGAAAGAAGGATGTAACAGATGATTATATCATGTATGGTGCTAGAGGTAAACATAATGGAATATTATGTTCGGTTTTATATAGGTACTTGTTACTGGTAGCTGTTAATTGTATGTACAGGTAATTATTTTAGGTGTGCACCTTAAAAATATTGTTTAATCATAAATACAATTCTGGTCTATGAATGTAGGTGTGGGTTTGAATCCCATTTTTGACACCAAATTGAATAAAATAAAATTAAAACAACATAAAGACATCTTGAATGGTTTGAAATATGCCCGGCAAAGACAGAACCCATTTCAATATCTCTCTCTTAAATTTGTTCACACAGAATAACAAAATATTTTATTAAGAGCTATCACATTTGTTCCTGACATATATTATAATCAGTATCTGTAAATGCTGTCCTATGATATAACAATCTATAGAACTCAATAAAATTGATTTGTTAGCAGATCTTCAAGTAGGTCATACATTATTTCTATTGCTCTTTCTTGGCTGTGACTGAATAACAACAAATGCAAGTGACCCATTTCAAATGTACAAGAAAGTTATTACTGAACAATGCTCACAGGTACTGCACACTTCTAAAGGACACTAACAATGGGCTTACATTTCTATATATCATACTGATTGTATAACCCCATACATTAGTATCAATAGTTATATTAGTAACTAACAAACACTTCCCTATTGGAGGAGGGCTAGTTCTTATTCAGCTCATCTAAAGTTGTATAATAATCAAGTTAGAAGTGTAGATTGAGTCAAAATTCTTACTAGAGTCAGTCTACACTTCTAACACTAAAGACTGGATAATAGAAACTAGCCCTCACTTCTCATTCCATCTGTCCAATCCAAACAACAAGATTGAATGCTCAAGGGAAGGAATGCAGAAACTTACTGAATTTTACGTAGAATTTTCATGGTTTGAGCAACGTAGAAAAATCTTGAAGTAAAAATGGCAATGTTTTCTTTAATTCTATTTAATAATGATATTCATCATTCAATACATCATGAGAGATGAAAAAGACTACATATGTGTTTAAAGGATAAGAAGGTTTAGTTATAGGCTGATAGAGTAGATGTTACGACATAAGATATTGTCTATAACTATATAATATCGTAATGCATGGTTTGTGTTGGAACTATTTTAAATGAATGGATACTATTCTTTAAGTCTATTTCTTATGCCAAACTTATTATGTTAGATGCATTCCATTTCATGTTAAAATCTATGCACTTGTAGTTATGCAGTATGGTTTGGCATGGTGATTTCTAGGGACAAAATTCATGGTAGAAAACATGGTCTCATCTCTTGGGCAAAATCCAGTGTGGTTATTTACTGACTTCTTAATAAACAGTGGCACAATTTGACCAGTTTGCAGTCCACGAAAAAATGTTTCTTTATATTCATTAAACAATTTTTTTTCTTTCCAGATCCCAAACTATTTTAACAATTTTAATGATGTTAACTATTCAACATATATATTGGAGAAATTGTGCAACTATTTAAAGATCTAATAAGACTTGATATTAAACTTGGTTGAAAATTTCATATATGTAAGGTCTATCACATATATTATGTAGGATCAAATCTTTGAATGTGACCACCTACCTATATTGTATATATGTATTTAAAACTGTGAGTGAACTTACTTGAGCAAGCCATCATTCTGGTCTTGTAGTAGCTGGGAGTCAGATAATCTTTTCTTGGCAATTACATTTGCCCTATCTGAAAAATAACATCAAAGTATGTTGTGAGACAAACTTAAGAAGTATATTTTAACAAATCATGATATAAAATCATCATATAATAAATTGGTTTACAAAAATTTGTAACTCACCTCCATGCTTTCTCCATTTTTTACCAGAATCTAAGAAAGCAAAGAAGCAACGGAAAAACGCCCTAACTATTGCCCACCGTAAAACAGCAACTGGATCAATACCTACAAATAATTAATGCACGAATGAATATACCAGTACAGTGGTTACAATAATAAACAATCAATGCACACATCTTGTCAAAACAGTGATAACTTGGCACAGAATAAAGTAATTTGGATGAAATTTTCAATATATTCATTTTGCATTATCTATTTTTGAACAATTACAGCTACAATGGCCAGCTTGTTATCTAAATCTTACATAATGTATCTTTAAAATGTGTATTTCATTCATTATCCTAAATTCACACACAGATAGACATGATGCTTGATGTCTCTAGGTAAAAAATAAAATTAAGATTCTTTTGCAAAACTAATATTCAATTTGAAAGAGATGAAACAAACAGTTATATTAACAATTAAGAACCCAGGTAATTCAACTTTGGCCAATAAATGAGTTTTTTTTATTACAAGTGATACATATAGACCTACATGTACTTACCCATTAATTCACGGACAAAAGATAAACTACTTTTCTTTAAGACCCCAACAATATCTGTTCTTATCTGATCAGAATTCTTTTCTCGGAAATCCTGATATGCAAAAGCAATTGTTATTGTCAATTCATCGATTCTTATTTATTCTCATATTTTCAGTTAACATGACCAGCTTTTAAAGGAATTAATAATGTAAGCTGAATGAATTCAAGTCACCATATAAGATTTTTTAATTAATTACTAAGAGAGAGAGAGAGAAATGGGGTTTTAATGTCCAATCAAGAGTAACATGTTACAATTGTATTTTAATAATCCATAAGGTGTAGAGGTCTTTAGCTGTACTATAAAACAGGAACACCAGGAGATTCCCTTACTATTTTAGATCAAATCCCCACAAAGTGACTCAATGACAAATCTTAAAATCATACGTTAGACCACTCCAACACCCACTAACCCTTACAAGTTTATCAAATGACGGTGATGGAGACTTTCCTGAACAAATTACAACATCAAATAATTTACCTTCGTCTGATATTTGACTTTTCCTGCGTAGTGCATGATAACAAATGCTGATTCTCTTAGCGTAGGGACATTATAATACACATTGTCTTTATGAACATGAGTGAATTTTGACAATAATGTTTCATTGGTAGCACCTGGAAAACTGGAAATAAAAATAAAAAATAGATTTAAACAACTCATTCAAACAACAAAAACTATCTTATTCTTATAAAATAAATTTTAATCCCCATATTGTATCAGTAATTTTAATGATTTTGGACAATTTTTGGAAGAAATAATTCCAATCTGTGAAGACATGATAAGAAGTATGAAGTACAAGGCAAAATGTGCTTACTCTCTTTATTAGAACACTTTAGTTAAGAATTCGTTTTATACCATCATTCGGTAGATTAGATGCACATTTTCTGTACAATTATTTTTAGAATAAAAAGCAAATGGATGTAAAGCAAATCTGGGGTTGTCCTATGTCAACAAAGATAGTTGATGATGAAGAATAACTGCTCGAAAACCATATGGACCATATGAGGTCACATTTATTTTATATAATTAATACTGAATTTTCAAATTCTGAATGAGAAGAAAACTTACTTGCACTCTTCATCCAAAAGACAAAATAAACCTTTGGGTCTACTAGAAAATAGTTCTAAACAACGAGTATTATCTATAAATTCTATATTCTTCCACTGTATTCCTTCTCTCTGATATTCTTCCTGTAATACATAACAAATACATCAACTTTGTTACAACCATCTATTTATAATTTTGTAATTAATTCATTAATTAACGTATAGTGCCTTAAGTAAAAGTTTTACTTCATTTTTTATTACTGTTGATATGCCAGTTAGGTAGGCTACCGCGTGTTTATGAAATATTTTGGTCAAAGACTTCAATTTTACCCAATCAAAATAATTGCACCCGTAAAAATAAATTTGTTGATGCCAGTGTAAGTGTTTTCAATGTGGTAATAGTAGAAAACATGGAGAACTTCTGTTTATTTTAACCATTTTATGCAATCAAAGATAGTTCAATCCTTGGTGATTGGAACATGTCCACTGATAATCTAATTCATTTTAATATTTTCGAATATCTGTGTTATGCTCCTACGTATATTGTGTTAGTAAGTGCAGGAGGACTGCTCTTGCTAAACAGAATCGATAAGACAAACCTGCGAACAAGACACAGACACAGACATTGCAAGCAATAAAAAAACAAATATCTAATCAAGTGAGCGTCCACTGCGCTGAACTTTGCTGCTTTCTTTAGCAGAGGAACTTTTGTAACAGTCTCATTGCCATTACCATATATCTCTACCTATGTACATGTCTTTTAAACTTATTGTTTTGTATTTTACCTGTTCAAACTTAAATATATGCTGATTGAAATAATACTGGAGATGTTCATTCGCATAATTTATGCAAAACTGTTCATAGCTGTTCATACCAAAGTCTTCAAACCCAAATATATCTAGAACTCCTATTGAATTACCCTGTTAATAAAAAACAATACATAATAAAACATGTGTGCAATAATTATGTCAAGATTAATGAAAATAAAATTTACAACTATTTTGGGAATAAAGGTTTTGATTATCAAACAGAATTTGAAGACATATTTAAAATATTTATGTTGGTAATAATATTATCAAACATGACCTGGACAATAAAAGAATGATTTTCTTAATCAATTCAGAATGACATTTGTTTCATTTGTACACACTTTGTCTTCAATACATGGTGGGTATGTGCATCTTTTTTTTTCTAAAAATGAAAAGTGGTATCAGTATCAGCCGGGCTAATGAAGATGACTATACATAATACAATGTGCTGTGCTGGAAAGTTTACCCAAATAGCAATTGAATTCCAACTGTCAGTGTTTTTTTCATGTAAAGAAATAAAGTGAGATAATGATAACTTTAAGCCTACCTAAAAACCTACCATCGGGTGTTTTGACATGCACAGGTCATGTGGTTTGGAATAGCTAGAAGATCAGCCATAAGAAACCAGGTAAAGAATTTGTATGTGCAGGACCAAAAGTCTCTACAGCCAGTCTGAAATCTTCTATGGTGAAGAAAACCCTCAAGTGCCGCATAAATCTCACTCATAGGTTTACTCAAATTTCCCCCGCAGACTGCTCTAAGAAGCATGTACAGCAGGTTATGAGCTGGGCTTAATTAAGTAACCATAAAAGCCTACATATACATGGATTGTATAGGATATCATTTTTAATCTTTTCATACGATATTAACAATTATTATATTGCATAGTAACATTCAATTGTTAATGAAAATCATTCTTTTTGACCAAATAATCAGTTAAAATATAAAATAATAATAACTTTGATAATAATCAATTAAAATAAAATAATAATAATTTTGACAATAATCTATCAAATTATCAAAAAATAATAATAATAATATTGATAATAATAATAAAAGTGAGGGTTTTAAAAAGAAAAGCTTACACATCTATTGAGAGAATTCCCCATAACTGTAAAGACTGGCTGTTTAAAACAAAGCGACATGATATTAAAAGCCTATTATTTGCAACAACAAAACACAACTGATAAAAGCAAATTACAGCACACTAATAAAACCAAGGAAGGAACTCTTCAATTCTTACATCAAATAAAGATCTTTAACTTATAAAAACAACTTCTATACAAATCCTAAGGACACAACATTTTCCAAAATTGAAATAATGGTATCTACTAAAGCAGTAACTGATGAAAATAGTATTCATTATAGATGTTAATATTAGTATTGAGTCTTATTAGACAATTCTGACTGTTAGAAATGGCCATGCTTAGTGAAACCTAGTGTTGATAAATTCAACTGTTAATGAAAGAGAAATCTGGTATGAAAATGCTTCGACACTATCACAAAATACTGTTGTGAAATCCTCCAAAAAGATTATCCATACTGTACATAACAAATATTAGTGAGAAAAATAAACTCTTGGGTTAGGTATGTTATACAAACAAGCATGATTAAAAATTCTTTATCATTATCGGTTAATGAATATGTCATATAATGCGATATGTTTTGAGGCAAGTTTTTCTGTATCGGTACTAAAGAAAGAGAACAAGGTGCAAAAAAAAAGAAACCCAAAAAAACAACCAAAACTCCCAAAACAAAACCAAATGCAAAAAACATTAGAAGGAAGAAATAAAACCATAAAATCTGACAAATAAATTATCGATTGATTCAGAGAACTGATGAACAAAATCAGAATTAAACCATGATCAATGAACAACCATAACCACGAAGCATGCGGCTCACAAATTCTACCCACTTTGACAGCTAGTGATGGTGACTCGGGACTTATTTCATCAGTGTGTACCTGGTGATCGCTGTTATGTTTCTTGGCCAATAATGCTTGGTTTACTTTCAATACAATCCAATCAAACAAGGCACCATATATACATTTAGCCATGGCATTTCTGGTAGATATTGCCTGAAAAATGTACACAAAAATAAATATTGGAATAGATGGATATTAAACTAATGAATGGGGATGAAATGACTAGTCAGCAGTTAAACACTAATAAAAATAATTTCCCATGATGTTATCTGCTGTAACAATCGTGACAGATGCATTATGTAAGAGCTAAATCTGCCTATTAAAGATGTTTTTCCTGGCTTCAAATGTTATATGAAATATCATATAAACAGTTATTACCCTGACATATCAATAATCCATTGACTCTGGGCCATCGGATGGCTCCGATCTTAAGTAGATTACAACAAAGCAATCATTTAAGAATTTACCGATATAAAAAAAAAATTGAGACTCAAGTACTGTACTTGCTAGGATAATAAACAATTTGTTATATTTTTGTCAAAACTTCAAACACTTAAAACTTAGCACGAGGATAAAGTAATGTGACTGAAATTTAGTCATTATCTATTTTTAAACAACTACATGTATAGCAAGAATGATTTTAAAATGATCAATATACCATTGCTTCAGTAATATGGGTGAATAAGATGTTTGATGAATTAAAACCAACTTACATCTTCCATTTTATAATTAATAACCACTGTTTCTCCACCAGCTATTGTCTTTTTCTGAGTCAAAGCATGTATCACAGTTTTCTCTTTTACCTGTAGAAAACAACACATCAAACATTAATATCTCTATAACTAGTGGAATCTCATAGTCTTTTCATATATAAGCTGATAAATTAAATAAAAGAGATTTGTAGGAGAGAAACATGTAAATATTAAAATCACTGGTAGGTCAATCTAATTTGGAGATAGAGACTGCTGGATGTTATTATCTCCCTTTATCTACTTGACATATTCTTTGGGGATATTTGATTGACCGTTCCGAAATTCAATTCTCTTAATTTCGAAAATAATTACATGGGGGATTTCAGGCTACAAGGCATGCGCTGAATATATATCTCAAATAACATTGACAGTTGAACCATATTCATTGTGTTTAATTATGTCACATTTCTACTCACACCAACTCCATTGTTCGGACTTACAGAACAGTGGCAGGACTGATATGCAATTCTGTCAATTCATCACATTCAGGACTGATAATCGAGCATCCCTGATGGGAAAAGCCCCCAGCTCCACCCTCACCAAAGAAACTAATACACAGGGGATTATTACATTTTCACAACACAAGTAATATTATGTGATACAATAAAAGAAACACAGGTCATTATTTTACCTTAAGTAAGTTAGAGATTATTTCTACTGTATCTTCATTTTTAATCGATACAGATTCATCATAGTGTTGATCTCCTTTCTGAAATAAAAATGACAAATTATTCTTATATTTCATTTAGCTTTATTGTTCACCATGATCATAAAAAAAATGATATGAAACTAAATAAATACACATAATCTAAAAAGCTCACATTCCCTCAAAAAATGATATAAAACTAAAAAATTACACAATTTGGTTAGCTCACATTCTTAGTTGGACCACATGAAAATAATAAAGTAGAAGAGATGATATTTGATTGTTTATTCGCTTTATTTTTAATTCGCCTTATTTTTAATTCGCCAGTATGTCCCTTTAATTACTGCATATTCTTGTACGGTAGTAGGAATAATCCTATTTACTGATTATTCATTCATGATTTTGCCATGCATATGCATTTCCTCTGAGTTGAATTACTAAATAACATGGTTTTGTTCCACAAAAGAGATTGTGTATTCAACTCACATTGCAATATAGCCTATGGTAATACAGCCGCATGCATTCCAATACTATTGCAACATATTGCAAAATCCATTTTCAAGGGGGAAAACTTTATATTGCTTAGATCAAGGTTTGATAAAACAATTTTATTCATATAGATGTATTTGTGGAATTTTCTAATGAAATTTTCGAATTAGAATGCTTGTAAAACACCAAACTATAATTTCAGGTTTATTTAGTCGTTGTGTGTATGACAGATTTGAAATGGGGTAAAATCGCACCACGAAATAGTAAACTAGTTTCTAGATATGGTGATGATTCAGGGAAGAGATCTATTCTCAAAGTATTTAGTTCCCTGTGTACAGAAGGTTCAGTAGGCCTACATGCAGCAAAAAAATATCTGAAATCACCAATAATTTATACAAAATCTAATTGAATTTTAATGAATTAAATCACAGAAAGTGTGTTCGATGCACAGAGAATAAAAACAACTATCAATAATCTATTGTAAACAAAATGAAAGTAGAATGAAATATGGATATGCCAAATATCGTATTGCAATACATTGCATAATATCAGTTTTTCCAATTATTGATTTTCTTTGACAGATTTGTAAATATCATGTATATGTACTGGTACAGGTAAATCAAATATTTGGCTGTAGCGATATAAATGGGGCCCCAGACAGAAAATGATTTCAAATAAGAGGCTAATGCGAATTTGTTTTTAGTTTATTTAATAAATTGTCGTTTTGTAAATCTAAATCTAATAATCAAATATGGGGGGATACGCAGTATAAAGGGATTGTTATGCATAACTGACCTTTTTAAATTCTATATTACCCAAATGGAGAACAGCAGATAAAACACTGAAAATTCTGTAAGAAAAATACAAATTTCAATTAACAATTGCCCTAAATAATTTAATACATACAAATTTTAGGATGAGTTAATTATATTTATTATCAGTGTCTAAGAGTAAGGAAGATGGAGCCCAAGGGAAATAAAGATCAATTAGGTTATGTTACATATTCATCTAATTGATGATGTAGATCTGAAGTTTAATTAGTCTGTCAGTTTATCAACTAGAATGATTTATCATTATAATGTCTACACCGTAGCTAGTTTGATATGTCAGTAGTTTTGTCACTTTTTCCAGGCCTTTATTTTATAACAGACTAATATAATATATACCCCCAAACAACTAACTTAATGTCATTTGGAAGACTTCCTCCATCAAATATACCATTTGGCCTTTGCTTGTTCTTGTATTCACTGCTAGGTTTTCTGCGGGTTTTTTTAAATAATGTATGCTCAAACTTTGTATTTAATATACATGCGCATAGTTTTTAAATCCCTATGGATAACTATTAAAAGTCTGTCATATCCTACTAACTTGGCTTTTTGTCTCATTTCAGTTTACAAACTTTTGACACTGAGATATCTTATGAACACACAGTTGATCATGACTTGCACTACAATAATATGTTTAGGAAATATGGATTGTCTCCCTTGCTATGATTTTGACTGAAGCCTGTGACAACCCCCAGATCCATTCCCTTGTTGTGTGTCTCTTGCCAGTAGGTTTGGTCGGTCGATGTTTGTTTCTGTGCAGTGTGGTATTTGCTGGTTATATTTTCTTTGTAATATAGTAATCAAGTTATTGAATATATTTTCAGATATGATATATTAATCGTTCTGCTCAATAACAATGGGACATGATTCAAGTTTTAGGTTAATTTAAGAGTAGACGATATGATCTATTGAGCTTGAGGGTCTTCTTGTTTTGTTGCTGATCTGTATTAATGATTCTTAATCATGGGTATACAAACCTGAAAGTGCACTTATTGATCTTTGTACATTTGTGAATGTAGAGCGAACTGAGATACAGTGGCCGGAGGTTAGAGTTTAAAATTAAAATTTCTACATGAAGCTGACATTTTGTTCTTAACTGGAGATGAAATACAACAATATTTGAAGTTTAAGGTTCCCTATTCAGATGGTCATATCAAAAATATCTCAAAAGCATATCAAATTATTCTCTGCCTTTAAAGACAGCTAATTCAGTTTAACATCCGATTATAAAACACTTCAATTTTCCACTGGTTGTATATATATTAAAAGGAATTTTTTCTATCATACCTTTTTTGTGTTTCTGGAGAAAATCCCACCATCTCCATGGACTGTTTAAGTCGAGCAAATTCATATTTTTCATCTGTTCCTTCAACAATCACACAATTACTCTGTAAAGCAAATACATGTAAACCACTTTTAAAATTAACCTTATGCAAATTAAATAGAGTTTTGGTTCAGTAATCAAACAACATTTAACAAATCCCACAACAACCATGGTGGTGATGGGAAATTCATACAATATCGAATTATACAAATATTAGGCCTACACTTATGCATCTACAGGTTTTATCATCCCCATATAAAACTGGTTTAAAACGAAGATTTAATGATTCGTAAAAGAAGTGTCAGTTATCGTGTTATACATTGAACCGTTACTTAATCAACATGATGTTTGACTCAATAAATATTGGTTTCAACAGTTTATTCTTGACTTTTACAACTTGAGACTGTCAAATGATGTTGATTTTTACAGTTTGTTGATTCATTCAAGTGTTTGCCTACTGGACAAAAATCATTCTGCTTCATCTGCAGAAATTTTACTCAAATTTTAATAGACAATTAAAAAAAATTCCTAGCAACATCTTGTGTATTTTGTCATTCATATTTGATATTTGGAAAAAGGCATACAAAATCCATTGCCCAAATTTGTTTGAACAAAATAATGATTTTTTACATATTCCAACATATACAGAAATGTTGTAAGTAAACTGTATATATCATGGTGTAAGTAAAGTGTATACTACTCTCTAATCGGATGTTCTACTTGATGATCTTCACCAGGAAAAATTGCTGATCAACAACCTGCTGTTTTATAATAATTTCTAACTCCCAAAAATTTAAAAGCTCGATATTTCATGATTCTGATTGAAAATTAGGTCAATGGGCACAACAGAGTCAAATTCAGTACACAACCCTAATTTAGTAAAAAAAAAAAATTTACAGTTGCAAGATTTGCAATGATTTACTATTTTGTTTTAATACATACACAGGAAAGATAGTTATATTCTTCAGGTTTTGTCAGATGTAAGGAATGTCTCTCAATATCATCAGCTCCAGCCAGTAGGTAGTAGAATACATGGTAATTTCTACAACAGAAAATAAATACATTAAATATATATGGTATCATCATGTAAAATCACGTTATTACTGCTATAGTCATTAAGTCATTTGTGTAGAAGTGATTAATATAGCTGTGAATATATATATTTTTTGGAGGGGGGGGTCTTTATCTATTGTGGATCACGGTTATGTTTTTTCGAGGGATATCCATCAGAGTCTATTGTTGCACAATTATCAGCTTACTGGAAAATGCATTGATTCAAAATGCAGAATATATTGTTAAATGATCTGTTATTTTGTAACATGTATATAATACCATCTCAACATTGCACCAATTGCAATATTCACTGCAGAGTGCCGACCCAGACTAATCATCACATCCATGTTAATCTCACCCCATATGGTGTTTCTTCAAGCAATTTGTAAATACCTTATAAACATGTGACTTGAGGGTGTGATTGATAGCTCAAATTCTGAATTTTGACTGTCTTATATTTGAGTTAAGAATTTGCCAGAAAAATAAAGATTTTTCCTGAAGGTAATGGGTCGGTCTATAAAAATATAGTACATTCTCGAATAACGGATTTATCATTAATTGTCAATTTGATCATTCTTTACTGCACCAAATACTAAATAAATAGCAGCATTAAATTCCTTATAAAAACATAGGTTGCCAGACAACAAAACCAAAAAGAAGTAAATCCATAAAAATGTGTTATTATGAATAGTATACCTCGACTTCTAAATGTCAAAACATATGCCCATAGCAGCTACATCTTCCTAGCAGTCAACAAGGGTTGTTACATATTTTTTTTTGTCAGTAACGATAAAAACTGCGTATTATAATGTTATCCTAAAATTTATATGCTGAACTATTTGGTACCTGTAGTGAACCCACAAACAAACTTTCTGTTTTATACAACTGATGTTCTAGTACTGGAAACAAACAAGGTGGTTCTACTTGTACCCTCCCTTTAATAAAGGAGAGTAAAGAAATGGGAATATAGGAAGGAATTTTGTAACTTTTCATTAATAAATGGGAATATAGGAGGGGATATTGTACCCTCGCATCAATAGAGTAAAGAAATGAGAATATAGGAAGGAATATTGTACCCTCTATTTAATAAATGGAGAATAGTGGAATGAGAGGAGGGGATATTGTACCCTCTCTTTAATAAATAAGCATTAAGAAATGAGAATATAGATAGGAGGGGATATTGTTTATCCTGGTATATATAACTGATATAAGTATACTGTTATATACAGGAAACTCGCTATATATTAAGTATTATGGGAAGTACATCATATTGTATCAAATGGCTGTCTCCCTGCTGATAACACCATCTCATCTACTCTAGGTCAAAACTACAGTATGCCAACCATTTTAAGTATTTTAACCCAAATTTACTCTCCTATCCACAATTAAAAGCTGTAAATCAACTATGATATTTACAGTCAAGCAGACAGATTTATAACTTACTGCCTACAAGTATTGCTAGATCATGTTAGAATCATGTAAATCTTTATTTCACTTAGATACAGAACCTTCCTGAAGTTGGCGAAAACAAAAGAATCAAGAATAATTTCAAGAGGTAATAAGAGAGAGAGAAATGGGATTTAACATGCCCTTGACACAAATCAGGTCATATTGGGACTAACACTCGGAGAAAACCCACAGGGCCCTACTACTCCTTGTCACGTACAAATAGGGAATCGAAACCACTCTGACCCAATGAACTCAATGACAGACCTTATGATACAACACGCACACTAACCATGTGCCACCCCACAAATAAAGTAGGCTTTGCTGTGTACATAAATACATCATCTAGGCTAATGATAAACAAATCAGAACAATCTCTGGGTACACTCAAACATAAAAATATGTAACAAAATTTACAATGTTATTACCGATTTAAAATTTGTTATCCAGGGTTTTAAAACTTTATTTTGAACTTATTTTGAAAATGCTATTAATAATCCTGATTTGCTTCAAAATGTTGTAGCTCTTATTACTGTCACCAATATACATGTTATTTATCAACTGTTACATTATATCATACCTGAGGGAGGGGACTTAATAACTCCAGACAAACTAAATGAATGATATTAAAAGACTCATAATGTCTTTTTAAAGCTGCATTTAAAGTTACATTATGGGAGATAAGATAAAGAGATGGCAGATCTCACTATAATAGTTAAAAACTAGATAGTGTTAAGGTAATTTGCTGAAAATTTCAGTCAAATTGATCCACTATTAGCCGAGAAAGCGTTTGAAATATTCACATAGCCTCAGTCATCATTACTCAAATCATTAATATAAACAGCATAGTCTCGATTATCCACTTGATTGATTCAATTATCAACGGCCATTAAGCGGCATATAGGATTTTAATCCGCCAACATCGAAGGCTAGCCTTGACATCAAGAGTTTATTATGGTCTGGATATGTTAATTAATGTCTAATTGATTATTTAGAAAGACCTGTAATAAGTAGATTTTGCTCTTGCATAATGCTATTTTAACTTTATTTGATATGTAAATTTAACATTCAAGCTCATTATTATAAAAATGCAACAAGAAGGAAAAAAACCAACATAAAAAATAACTCGCATTATAAATATCTGATATCCAAGGGTCATGTATTTTATAATTCGCTCCTGCCTCGAGCCAATCACTCCATTCAATCTAGAAATAAATTATATTTAGTATTAAATGCGTCTTTCTCCAAAATAACTATTTCTTAAATAAAAACTCAAGGGCAATGCAATAAACCGATGAAAGCATGAAAAAAATGACTATACAACACAAGTAAATATGCAATAAATCTATTTATGTTATGCCAATTCATCAAGTCAAAAATCTCAGACTTGTTAAGTTGGACAAGTTCCAGTGGTAAACCTTCACAATGAAAGATAAGATCATCCCTTTATCACAAGAAAGCTTACCTCTATTTAGATGATTTTAAGAAGAAAACAAAATAATTTTATTAGTTAAAAAAAGATGAATATTAAATTCAATTTCAGTATTTTTTGTTGTCCAAATACAGTGATGTGAAGGACCCTTTGTGTTACATCTTCATTGATGTTGAGGAACTTGGGAATTTGAGAAGGGGACAGACGAGCGTATTTTTTTGCACGATCGTGCTGATTTTTAAAATCGCTCGTGTGAACCATAACGGCAATGACAATTCTGTTTGGCGATACATTCGCCGGCTATCAATCACTTGTTAGATATTTTTGACCAAATATTTTTCATCCCCGATCAAATTTTTACAAGCGCATCGGAGACATGATTGATATCACATGATTTCAAAATGTCTGCCTTCCCTGCCAAAGTCACATAATCGACACAAGTTACTTGCAGAATGGCATATACTCTTGTGATGATAACTACTACGTGTGCCCTTTTGTGATAGACTGTAAAACATTACTGGTGAATTTTAATCGGTGAAAAATACACTTGTCTGCCCTTAGCATTACTGAACTACAGAATGACAATTGCACTGTTATACTTTTACCTAGTTCAGGGGTAACGGTAACATTATAAATATAATGACTGATGTATAAAAATACTAAATGATTGTCACACATAGTCTCCATTTAAACAATTGTACAAATTCTCCAGTTAATTCATTAACAAATCTCCCATCATATACAACATCTGTTGTGATGAATTCACAAGATAAGCCAACAATAGAAAATAAATGTTCTATAGAACCGTAACAGTTTTTATATCCATGCCAAAATCAGATAAAACAATACAATCCATACATTCCTTTGATGTTAACTGTGAACAAGTGATGTTTATGATGGAGATGATAGATGATAAGATAAACAATATAACATTTCACACACCAGCACCATTTTAATTGAATAGTCAAAAGATAGGTTGCCAGGCAACGAAACATACGCCCACAGCAGCTAAATCGTCCGGGCAGTCAACAAGGGTTGTTGCATATTTTTACTTTTTTTGGTAATGAAACATTTGTAATACACTAAAATCTGAGTAACAACTCATTATGTAATTATCAGAAAATCATTAGAATTTGTTTGCTTTTTATAAAGTTTTGCCCCACGCTAACAATTAGTATAGGAAACATTTAATATCATGGAATTAGCTGTTCTGTTATCAAAATTCATTGAAAATCAAAATACTTGTTCGTTTCAACACCTTCAACTCTGTGTATCAATCTGAAGTCAATCGGATGATAAGTTTGGCATCTACAGCGCCACAAGGTTTTTTGAAGTGATCAAGGAAGATAACTCTGGAAGTAATTATTTGAAATTGATGAAAATCAGTAGGCTTCTTCCTCTCAGGACCTTAAACAGTGTGTGTAAATTTTAAGTCAATCGGATATGAACTTTGGCCTCTAGAGCGTCCACAGGATTTTTTGATGTGATTAAGGGCCATAACTCTGGCACTAATTATCGGAAATTGATGCAAATCAATAGGCTTCTTCGTCTTATGACCTTAAACACTGTGTATAAATTTAAAGTCAATCGGATATTAACTTTGGCTTTTAGAGCGTCCACAAGATTTTTTGAAGTGATCAAGGGAGATAACTCTGGCACTAATTATCGGAAATCGCTGAAAATCAATAGGCTTCTTCGTCTTATGACCTTAAACACTGTGTATAAATTTAAAGTCATTCAGATATTAACTTTGGTTTTTATAGCATCCACAAGATTTTTTGAAATGATCAAGGGCCATAACTCTGGCACTAATTATCGGAAATCGCTGAAAATCAATAAGCTTCTTCGTCTTATGACCTTAAACACTGTGTATAAATTTAAAGTCAATCGGATATTAACTTTGGCTTTTAGGGCGTTCACAAGATTTTTTGAAGTGATCAAGGGCCATAACTCTGGCACTAATTATTGGAAATCCCTGAAAATCAATAGGCTTCTTCGTCTTATGACCTTAAACACTGTGTATAAATTTAAAGTCAATCGGATATTAACTTTGGCTTTTAGAGCGTCCACAAGATTTTTTGAAGTGATCAAGGGCCATAACTCTGGCACTAATTATCGGAAATCGCTGAAAATCAATAGGCTTCTTCGTCTTATGACCTTAAACACTGTGTATAAATTTAAAGCCAATCGGATATTAACTTTGGCCTCTAGAGCGTCCACAAGATTTTTTGAAGTCGTCAAGGGCCATAACTCTGGTAGTTATTATCGGAAATCGCTGAAAAACAATAGGCTTCTTCGTCTCATGACCTTAAACACTGTGTATAAATTTAAAGTCAATCGGATATTAACTTTAGCCTCTAGAGCGTCCACAAGCAATTGTGGACGCCGGACCGACGGACCGACGGACGGACCGACGGACGGACGGACGGACGGACGGGGGCGACGACAATATACGACCACATTTCAATGTGGGCGTATAAAAACTGCAAAAATATTAGTCATTGCTTTCTACTAATAACAACATGCTGCTACCAATATTATGGGTCCACCGTGGCTAAGTGGGTAAGACGCTGGCTCGCTTTCCTGGAGGTTGGGTGTTCAATCCTTTCATTGGCCAAAAAAGTTCTTCCAGATTTTCTGATGTGGTTCCCCCTTGTCAAGGACAACTGTCTTGTCGTTCGGATGGGACGAAAAACAGAGGTTCAGATTGCACATTGGCATGCACGTAAAAAATCCATTGGCAGTTGGAATTCGATGTAATGGTAGGCTGTAGTGCCGCTGACCGGGCAAAATTTCCCTCATAACACACTATATGGCGTACGCCTGTCTTCATTAGCCCAGTTTAGGAGCAGAACAGTAGGATGTTAAACCCCATTTCATTTAATTTTGCTACCAATAGTAACCCTGAAAGACTACCCTAAGCCATATGTTTGACTTTAATGTGTCTTCTCCTGCAGTGGAGGAAAGGTATAGAGGCATCCATCCTATGAAAGAATAAATCATATCTGCATGTAAAGTACCAATGTTTATCAAGCAAGAATTGTGCATTTTCAGTAAAAAACAATAATTTTCAGATCATAATTTACTGTTTTCATTGAGTTGTTCAAAATATTTGCCTACTAAATTAAACTGGGTACAGCGTGCCTAATTTGACAACTATCTAGGGTATCCATACAGTCGTCCAACTATTTGCAGTTATTGAGTGGTGTTTGTACTGGACATTAGTTGAACATGGTACGTTTATTTTATTGACTTAGCTCTTGTGAAGATGAATGGAGAGGCCATGTTTATTTAGAACCCAGGTGGAGGGGACTCAAGACATAACAACATAGGCTTGCAGTATGCTGGTCAGTTTCTCTACATAAATACTTTTTAGATATACATTGTTACGCTGTCTGTATTACTTCCACCAAGCTCATTACACACTAGGGGGTACTTATGAAGGGTTCAGGTCTTGGCTAAGAGCTAAATTTATGGTTTAAGGATTAGTTCACAACTACCAATCCCCTGCCTTTAATACTGGCTATTAAATCTCACAGTGGTCAATGACTAAATTTCTCTACACAGATAAACAATAAGTTAAAGGGAGCCAATCCAGATATCTAATATTCTTATTATAAATGATTAAGCATTTCAGGAAAGTTACAGTTTAATTTGTGTGATATTTGACAAATTATTAATCACTGTGCAATTTTTGTTGGTGAGTGAAGATATCGAATGCAACAAATTACAAGAGTTGGATAAAATATCGCTGACAAAATCTATCAAATTGTACATTTTTGGCAGACTCTAGCATAGTTCGAATTTAAATAGAAATCCAATATAAACAGTCTTAAATGTGTATGGGTATACAAGATTGAAAAAAAAGTCAGTGATAAAATCCTGTACCTTTAAAAATGCAAACACTGATACAACAAATTGTACAGTATGATAGTCAAACCCCTTTAAATTTACAGACAACTAGATCAAAACAAAACAACCCCCACCTGCATGAGATCATCCAGGCCACTGACCAGGATTGGGTTTACATATAAAGATTTAATACTTATACATGTATGTGTAAGAAACATTCTAACAAATCTGATAGTTATATGTGGCAGTTGACAGTTACTATAGATGTAGCTATGAAATTTTGGTCTAGTTTTGAGCTAATTCTCTGACCCTTATTTGTGAATTGTCTCAAGTTTTCACACTTATTTTATCCCCTTGGATTGCTTGAAATACTTCACATTATGTGTGAGGTATGGAAATACTAGTTATCTCATGATACTAATTTTATCAGTTTTGTTTGAGGGAGCAGAAATCAGGTCTCTGGCAGAATTCTCCACAATGTATCGCTATCAGTTATGTCAGTTACCAAATCAAAGAAAAAGACTGTGAAATGTTTAACTCTCACTCGACAAAATTAAACTATGTCACTTCAGAACTAAAAATTTATTTCAATAATTTATCTGTGAGAAAAAAGAGCCAGGGACCTCCTTGAGGAACAAAATCAACAGTATATTTTTGACTAGATAAAGATTTGAACATCCCCTCCCCCAACAACAATGCAAAACACAGTTTAACATAAAAATGGGAACTTAAAAATGGAACCCAAAAAAAAGGAAATAAAGTATTAAACAGTCTTCCTGGTTAAATGTGGGAAACATTAACAAAATCCTTGAGCACTATTTAAATTAAGGTAATGATAAGACTTGACATGCCTTTAGGAAGGGGAAGGATTAGATACTGTATTTGTAACATGTAATTCATTAACACTAGCCAAAACCTGATACAACCCTAGGTCAAACAAATAAACAACACAAACCAATTCATCAACAAATAACTTGTTCCTCCTGTCAACTTCTATACACTTTCCCTCTATTGTAATCTCTGTTATTTTAAACAGACTGATCAACTTGCCTTTAAACAGAATATACAATGAACAATGACACTTCCTAATCCTATATTTATAATCTATAATTAATTTGACAAACATGAAATCATCAATAATATAATGACAATTAGCATAATTTAATTTTTTGTTTAAAATATAAATCATAAGAAAAGAGCATCATTGAACAGGGGGGTTGGGATGGCCGAGTGGTCTCAAGTGCCGCGCTTCGACCTCTAGCTGGCCGGTCACCTCTGGCTTGCGGCTGTGGTTTCGAGCCCTAGTGTGAGCGTATGTGGCATGGAGATAGGGGCTCCTTCTCAACCTCGTGGGTTTCCTCCGGGCACTCCGGTTTCCTCCCACAGCAAAGACCCCTGCGCGTGCGCTAAGATTATGAAAATGAAAAATAAGACTTGTCTGCGATATCACCTTTGGTGGAAGCGGACGTTAAACACCAAGAACAACAACAACAATCATTGAACAATATTGAGTGAGAATAAATAACCCATTTAATTTCATGCTTAAATCATATTCCTGAAGCCATGGTTATGAACATAATTCGCTCATTAATTACTGCTTCACTGACTATATATAAGGAGTGTTTTCGATTAGTTATGTATCCTACTTAGAAATAAACTAAATATATAAACAGACTTTATCAACTAACTCAGCCCATGTGGTCTTTGTATAATGTTGTTACAATTTGAGACAGTTACCTCAAAATTTAAACTCAAATGATTTATCAGTAAATGTCACTTTGATTGAAATAAATTAAACACTTATGAACGTCTAATTGATGTCCATTTGAGAGATCTACAGTAATTACAGGTTTAGTAGAAATTTTAAGTAAAAACATTATATCGAATATTCTGATTAGTCTACTAGCAAACCTTGTAGACCAATAAATACGATCACATAATGGATATCAAGAGTAACAATGGTTAATGAGCTGATAATGTTTAAAAATATCTAACATGATTTTAATTTCCTCATTCAAATACAAGAAAGGCCTTATGTATATTTAGCCTCATTAATCCAGGAACTACGAGTTTTTAATTGAATAAAATACCACTAGGACAGTACTTCCTTATACATGTAAATCTACTTAAATACATATTTAAACCTGAGAAATAAACACCATAATAAACAACTGTAGGTTGACATTCACAATATCTACTCTCAAAATAATGCTTAAATTTTGAATAAAGGTCTTTTATTATCTGTGTATTTGAGTATTGGTGGGGGTAAATATTACGGTGGTAGAAAGTGAATAATGTATGACATGATTTATATGATAGAGTTTTATTGTGATAGATATGGTGTTTTTATCCTAGTTAATAGCCAACAGGTAGTAGCAGTTCAATATCAAAATATTCGCATAACAATATTTATTTCTGTGTATCATGCACATCTGCTTTTGCTCAATTTCTATTCAAAGGAGTTGACAAACAGTGAACTCATTTTAACAAAGACATTTGCAAGGCATGGTATTCTATCAAATTTTAAGTATTGTAGATTAATTTTCGCATCAAAATTTATTTGAATATACTTATTGGGTTTATGATTAAACTTGCATTATGCAAGAGCAAAATCTGCCTATTACGTGTCTTTCTTTAGGCCCGAAATGTTATCTAAATTATTAATTAGACATTAATTAACTTATCCAGACCATAATAAACTCTCGATGTCAAGGCTAGCCTTCGATGTAAGCTGGATTAGATTCAAATATGCCGCTGAATGGCCATTGTAATTAAATCACAACACTGGATAATCGAGACCACTCTGTTTTTATTAATGATTTTAGTAATGATGACCGAAGCTACTCAGAAATTTCACGCACTCCGTTCTCGGCCTATAGTGGATCAATTTGACTGAAATTTTCAGCAAATTACATTTACACTATATAGTTTTTAACTATTATAGTGAGAACTGCCAACTCTTTATCTTATCTCCCATAATGTATCTTTAATTTATGCTTATTTAACTCCTCTATATTGTTGAGCAGAGAAAATGGCTTAATGGATTATTGAATTGACAATGTAACAGTAATGTCAACGTTTATTTTAAATATGCAATTGAAGTCCACACTGAATATGTACAATAGGTTTTATTCCTAAATACATTTCTCAATACACAATGCAATATGATAATATATATTGAATTAACTGCTGAATAAAAATACCCCCTTGAATATACATTTCTTAATACTGTAATATGCAATTGAGTATCATAATATTTTAGTTCTTCTCAAAAATAAATTATGTATTAGATATAAACATTGTTAATATACATCCCCAATTCATGGTATACACAGAAATAAACATTGTTAATATACATCTCCAATATATAGTATTATCACATAAACACCAATACACAATACAGTATCATGATACAAACAGAAATAACTTCTGTATTCAATAAACATTGTTAATATACATCTCCAATATACAATATAATATCATCATATAAACACCAATACACACTACAGTATCATGATACACACAGAAATAACTTGTGTATTCAATATACACAGTTAATATACATCTCCAATATACAATAAAATATCATCATATAAACACTGATACACAATATATCACCATCATATACACATAACTTATGTATGTATTTCATTCAAAATCAATGATGATACAATAATTTCGTAGAAGTATCTGTATAACCTAGATTTTAAGAGTATAATAGCATAAGTAGTAAAGACATGTATATTACTATGCCACGTGTTGAGGGGATTTAGTCTTGTTTCTTTTGTAGGTAACACACAACATCTATATATACATACTACACCAATACTCATATACTGTACATGTATGTACCAGTCTATTTAAATACTAAAACCTATCAACAGAATTGTATGTAGTTTACTCTGTACCTTGTAAGATTACAGCTAAAACTATCAACATAAATTTCTCTTGACTTACTTTATTATAGAAACTAATAACCTGTATCGAAACAATTTTTTCAAAAACGGGTGGTCGAGACATTTACATCCATCTTTTCTAGGCAAAATGGATGAAAGACATAAAAATAATAGTACATATAGTCTGAGATGTCTGACTTGTTTCATGGCTGTTTGCTGGCATCAGTGCCAGAATTGGTTAAGGCACTCACTTTTCATTGGGTTTTAGAATTATCAATATATGGTAGGTCTATTGTTTTATACACAGCTTTGGATAAGATCAGAAATGCATCTTTGGAAAGGTAAATAAACTTTTAGTAAACAAATTTCCAAGCATTGAAGGTAAGAAAAACACTGACAAAAAAGGACTTTCCCTGACTCCCTGGTGGTTAATGGGTCAGCCATCCTAAACACCATCAAATGGACTTGGAAAGGAAGAAGACAACTTGTAATAATATGTGCTTATTTGAGGTGTTAAATAAAGCCACAAGTGCATTTCATGTTTGGTTTCATTAAAAGAGTAAATCTACCTTTCATTTCAAAACTAAATACAAGCAAACAGAACTGCAGTATTTTGATTCAAGACTCTAGGAAGTCTATTTAGGATAATTAACAGAATGCTATTGTTTAATGGTTTGTTTAATCTTTGACTGACTTTCTATATTTATTGCTAGGGGCTTTACCTTTACCTCAATCCATTCAAATTAAACTCCACACCTTATTTAACTTGATGAAACATAGGTAAAACACTCCTTGTAAACAGTCACACACACCATACAAAATAACCTCTAAAACATCTTACATGGGAATAGCAATTTTCTGCTCTTTACTACTCCAATATATAATTCTACACTATCACATGACATCACATGAAAGGAGGCCTGAACAGATGTTTATGTGCATGAACAAGGGGCCTGGGTGTGGATTTAAACAAAGATAAAATTGACAGAATTCAAGATAATTTCATATATATTCAAATGACTGAAATCTGGTCATTAAGTCGTAAGCCACAAACAAGTATGGTTCAAAAATTATTTGTCCAAATCAATTTGACATCTGATAACTTGTCAATCGGACTTGTCAATGAGCTAAAAATATAATAATAACAATTAAAAAGAAATAAGGAAAATTTCTAAGGCAATATAGTTCTTAGTTGCGCTCTATTGATTAATCAAAAATTCACATTTTAACTTTAGGCTACAAGGCCATTGAACAGTATTGGATTTGAAATCATTTAAGCCCCTTTTCTCGAAATAATTTTCAGCCAGTGAATTGTTAATAAAAGGGAAGCTTGAGATGTGTAAATATTAAAATTATAAAAAGTTTCAATTCTGAAACTATTCTTTCTTCCTGGAGTTGCTACAGAAAGCAGGAATTCTGAACAATCACATTGGCAATGATGTCATCCCTTGGCTACCTTGTTGCTGAGGAATATAATGGCCCGTTCAGGCGCTTATTCTTAAACCAGTTCATAAACAACATTGCGTTAACACATACTATAAGCCAAACCAGTTTAACTATTCTGACCTCTGGTCGGAGGTTAGAGTTAACTATGCATTGGTAGCTTCATATTCTTTCGATAACACTGACAATACTTGACCAAGACATTCACTCAGGAATGTAACTTACAGCATACTGCTCATGCTCAATGTGAGCTGGAGTCGGGGTTTTTAACCCAACCCGTTAAGACGGACAAGTTTAAATAAAAAGCCTTCTCACAGATCGAACATGAGCTGGGTCTTTTAAACTATTTATTTGCCCCAAATTAAACTGGTTTAACGATCCACAGGGATTTAAAATCAGTTCAACTTAAGCGTCTGAATGGGCTACCTTGTGTCCGAGGAATATAATATAGAAAACTGTTGAAAAAAATGTTACTAGAAAAGGTTATAGGTGTACAAGGGTAAATAATACAAGAAAATAATGAATACTGTTGACACTGAATAGCAGATAATATTATAGGCAACAAACATGATATTACAATGTTCTTTATTTAGTTACTGTACTTCTAATTACAGACATCTTGCCAAGATAGTTTTTTTTTAGTTTGGTGTATTTATTCTTCCACAACATCTAATACTTTTACTTTATGCACATGATAAGTGAATGATGCCTCATTGCATTGAGGAAATACCATACTTGTTTTGAAAACACAACAAGTGAATTTCTTTTTAAACAAGTCAATAAATCTCTCAACATTCTGTACTATATCCAATTAATTATTTTTTGACACCGACATTTTGAAAAAGCATATGCTATTTTAAATAAAATATCTAATTTCATTAATTTACTAATTACAACACACTGAGTGGGTAAAGAATTCAAGATTTTTTAAAGCCAGTGCATTGATATTCTTAGATAGTAACACACTTGTCTTGTAGTCTGCTGGTCAACTAAATGCAGCCCAGTTAAACAAATGAATGATATAAATGATCATTTAAGACACAATATTCCAGACTAAGCTCTCAAAAATGGACTTTCAGATCACATACAATAAGATTAGTCTTACCAAAATGTATACTAGTCCAGAATTCCAATTTACTTTCTAGTTCTGTCCAACTACAATATTTTATTTTTCCTAATATGCTTTTCAGAAGCTTAATTTAAGTGAAGCTAGTTTTAAAATGCCTGTGACAGTTAATCTGGTTTTACTTTATGGTCTGACTGAACAGTTTTTAAAACCAGACTCATCATTACCCATTTTTGACTGCTTCCCCTAGCTTAGAGGGCATGCAGATTTCATTACTTGTTTCAAATAGGGTATAACTGGAAGCTCAAGCCATGGCTGTCAGAAATTCAAAGCCAGTTTATTATAAAACCAGTTCGATTATGAATGGATTCTCATAATCTGTTTAAAAGTTTCTAATTAATGTTTGAACATATTGTGTTGCTAAACCCTGGATACTTCGATAAAACAAGACACCTTTTATTCTACATATTACATGAAGCAGATGCTGAAAGCCATAATAATTTTGAAGGTGTTGATAACAATATTAGACATGTTGTTCTGTTACCTAGATTACTGAATCATACATTAAACAAATCAGTCTGGTCTACCATGTAAGTAGGATATATGATAGTGGAATAGAGGGTGGTAAATAAATAAGATAAATGTATATATGATATAGGTAGGGTTTTATGTCACCAATCTATACATATGTTTACGGTATCATTTACAGTCTGTATGTTCTCTAACAGATTCTAAACTAGCTTAGTCAGATGGTTATTGTCTTAGCAACTTCTACATGTTACAGATGCAGGATGATAAATAATTGGAGATGAGATGCCATGCTGCCCTCCACTAGTCCATATGGTGGACTGAAGTGCAAGTATAGGAGATGAATTACCTGGTAGCTCAATCTAAAAAAAGTTCAATTATAATTAGTCTAAAATGGTGACTGATTGTAGGGAGTGATCAGAAACTGTTGTTTATTATTTTTTTTTTTCAAAACCTGAATGTGTGACCAGTTTTTTGAGAATTTTCACAAAGGTTGACATAGCTTTAATAGAATAGATATGAAGTACCAGGATTGTTTCTAAAAGTAAACTCTTTCCAGGCAGGCTTTCCATTTTAATTTAGTGCTGCAATATGATAAAGGAAACATAAAATCCTCCATTGTAGCATTTAGACTATGATGACATGGTATGCTAAACAAATAATAGAAATCAATCCATGTTATTGTATATGCTTAAAAGTTTTAAATCACAATATTCTATATATTACACAATTAATTTGACCATCTGCTACAAATGTTGTTTTTTTTTGCATTCTGCATTAAATGCAAACACTCTAGTGACTGGTATAACAACACCAGTCTTCCATAATACAACCATCAGTTCAGTTTTTATTAGTAAGTACAAAGTACTCTAATACTTTTAGTATTTGAAGCTTTCACTAAAATAATCAAGAAGGTGAGCTAAACCTTTTTGATTAAGATCAAATTAAAGTATTTCACTAGGTTGATCTAATGTTTAGTTCCAGATAGTGAAAGCTTTTGTTGAGATATTAAATGGAAATCTGTTTGTTTACTAATTTAAATTTAATTTTTGGCTTACTATGTTACTATCTTTTAGAAAGACAGTAGTTTTAACATCAATATTAACACATCTTTATGGATTTACTGCTTTCTTTGCAACATTTCAATTCTCTTACATGTACATGTATCATTATTAACTCTTAACTGACCCACGGCGACTTTTGTTGACACCTATGACGTTACGTTAAGTACCCACGGCGACTTTTGTCAACAAAACCAGTTAGCCGAATGCAACGATCCTTGCGCAATGAGAGTTACTTCCCTAATAAACAGACGGTCCTTACTTATTTGTTTACTTCCTGTTTGACATTTTGACAGTTAAAAATCCTACTGTTTCTTCTTGAAAAATTATAATAAATGGTGATATGCCTAGGCCTTTAGGCCAACGTCCTCCTTACGACGGATTACCATACCCATTGAATGACAGTGATTTAGACTTTATCGGTGGTATAGAACTAGATATTTATAGTTTAGTGTTAGCCTAATTAGAAATACTAGAACGTGACAGAAGTGGCTAGGCTAATCAACAAAAATTTTAATTACCGGTACTTTTGAATTTTAATAATTCATGATAAATGATTTTTAGTTCACAAAAGCCGAACAAAAAGTAGAAATAACCATTAGATCGATATAGGCCTACATGAATTTTGCATGAAATGTCTTAATGAAAATGGCATTTTAGAATATTTCATCCATTTACATTGTTTAAGGGGTCTTTATTCAGTTATTTAATGATATGACTTTAAAATGCATACCGTACCAATATTTTAACACCATTGACCATTATGACGTGGGTTTTTATGACGTTATGACGTCAAACCTCTGGGTCATTTAAGAGTTAAACAATAATTAAAAATAGTTACACACATACATGTACACATATTACAAACATGAGTAATTTCATTGAAAGTAATATCATTCAATAAGAAGCATATATGCACATGCCATGTCATACAAAACCAATCAACATATAAAACCCTATGAAACTTGTTTTTATCAATATTCAGAGAGGTCTGGTTACTTAATAAATTTATATTCTAATAAGCTGAATTGTCCCAATTGTCTTTGTTCAAATTGGAAATACTTATTTCAAGTGTGAATCCAATAGCATGGCTTAAAGAAATAGGAAACAGGAAAGAACATCATATTACACAGATGACATTTGACTAGCCCCACTTTAAACATTGCCACTCAACAATACAAACTGTCTTGAACTGAAAGCCGAAAAAATTGATTTCATTGTTATCCAGAAATGACATACATTGATAAAATTCCAGATTTATCGTTGGCTGAGTGTTGATTTATACAACTTCACCTACATGTAGTCTGACGTCCTTAATCAATATACAAATCATTACTGGGTATATGAAATATTAGAAATAAGATGGTGGTATAATAGCCGATATTACATCTGATATAAGCTGATGTTTAGTATGATCGAATGTTTACAGAAACTGGTAATAGCTGATTTATATCATGGTATTACCAGGCCTACTGACTGAGAGTGAGAATTTACAATTATTGGAGCTTTAGCCAGCTAAAATGTTAAATCATACTTTCATTAAAACTACATGAATGTGTACTACTATATTAATGTTTTGCATACTCGTTTCATGATCAAGCTTTAAATTGAGTAGGTTTATATTTTATATTTTGTTCAAAATCTGAGAATTATCCACCGACATACATGTGTTGCATTTACTGGAAGTGGATTTGTGCTTTGCAATGAAATGAAATGGGGTTTAACTTCCCCGGTGCTGAAAGCAGGCATAAGCAGTGTACTATGAGGAAATGCTTGCCTTGACAGAGGAGCTATGGCCTACTCTTATTTCGATTTTCAAACTGTCAAGGGCTCTCTTAAGGGGGGCTTATGTCGACCTAGCAACTGAAAGCAACTCCCGTTTCGGCAACTGGGAGCAACTGAAAGCAACTGATCGAATGCAACTGAAAAAAGTCAACCTGATCGCCTCCTACAAATAGTTGCAATCAGTTGCAGTCAGTTGCACATGTTCAACTTTCTGCAACTCTTTGCAACTAGCGGCAACTAGTTGCAGTCGACATGAGTGTTCTTGCAACTGGAGTCAACTCGTTTCCATGGAAATAACATCTCGTGATAAGAGACATGTGTCATGTGATTTTATAAATAAGCAAATGGAAGCACAAACGAAGACACCCACTTTTCAAGTGTTGATGATGTCGACAATAATATACTAATAGAATTGTAGTAAGACCGACCATGCCTTTGTGTTGCTTCTTTTAAGTTATTCGCCATTTTGTTGATCACGTGATGAATAAATTAACAGTAATGTGTTAAGTGTGATCGATTTCAGTTCCGAGTCGACATTAGCGCTCCGTACTCAGTTGCTCCAAGTTGTCCTCAGTTGCCGATATGATCGACATAAGCACTCTTGCAACTGACTGCAACTAGTTGCTTTGGGTTGCAAAGTCGACATAAGCCCCGCTTTACATGCACGTCAATATGTACACAGGACCATCTTTTTTTGGTCCTCGCAACACTGACCAGTGGAAACCATGTCTAATTTGGATACATGTTGCAATTCTGCACACTCTATATGTAGTAATCATGGTAGGGATAATGAGTTGTTCATCATTGATATGATATGAAATATGTCATTATCATACTACATGGTATGAATTTATAGACGTGGGATTAACATTAGTAGAATTCTATTACATGCATGCTAAAACATGAAATAACATGTAGGTGTGGAGATACCCGAATGACTTATTACATACCAATTTATAAAATCTTTAATGGCTCTTTAATGATTTAAATCTTACAGCACGGTAGTCATAGTTAATACGCATAACATATTTGTAGACATGATTACACTGAAATCACTGATGCACATATCTCTTATATATGTAAATTCATATCTTTAATATTTGACAAGCACACATTTTAACATATGTATTAAATATTGCCAGATGGTAGCCTGTATTTGAATATATTTATATTACAGTAAAATCATTTATACATGTACATGCACACATACATGTACATGTATTTAAATTCAAAGTGCCGCCACATTTGGAATGCAAAGTACCGATACATTTGAAATTTAAAGTACCGATACATTTAAAATTTAAAGGACTAGTGTTGGTTTAATCTGACATTTTAGATCGGACACTGGCTTTATCTTTAACATAAAACAGATTTTCATTCCGCAAAACAAAATAACATCCATTTTAATACCTTTTTAACTCTTAACTGACCCACAGCGACTTTTGTCGACACCTATGACGTTCCCGTTAAAGAGCCTATGGCGACTTTTGTCCAAAAAAGCAGTTAGCCGTATGCAACGTACCTAGCGCAATGAGAGCTACTTCCCTTATAAACAGGCGGCCTATTCTCATTTGTTTACTTCCAGTCTGACATTTTGACAGATAAAAATTTTACTGTTTCTCCTTGAAAAATTATAATAAAACGGTGTTATGTCTAGGCCTATACGACAACGTTCTCCTTATGATGGATTACCATCCCTACAGTGATTCTGATTTTATCGGTGCATAGATATTTATAGTTTTTTGTTAGAACGAGATAGAAGCTAGATTAATCAACCAAATTTTAATTACTTTTAAATTTCAATAAGTTTAAATTAAAAGAGATTCATGATAAATGATATTTAGTTCACAAAAGCCCAACCCGAAAAAAAAAAATAACCATTAGATCTATATAGGCCTACATGAATTTTGCATGAAATGTCTAAATTAATTTTTTTGTATAAAATTCATATTTATGCAAATGGCATTTTAGATTATTTCATCCATTTACATGAAAGATCTAATTTCAGTGTTATATCTAATGATATGATTTTAAAATGCATACATATATTTTAGCACTACTGACCATTATGACGTGGGTTTTTATGACGTTATCACGTCAAACCTCTGGGTCATTTAAGAGTTAATACAGTTGGTCTTCAAGCATATAGACAACAATAAAGCGTGTATAATTTCTAAGATATATGTATGTCATCATGTATCCATAGTGCATAGAGTTACGGTGTATTGATTTTCAATATAGCTGAACCCATTATCAATCTTGCTCTATCTCGCAACATTGTATTTTCAATAACCATAGTAGAGAAAACATGATTACGTTTAATGATATATTTAGTCCTCCTGTCAATAGTTACTGAAAAATTATCCAAGATCTAAGAAACTATTATTACATAACCTCATTTATCATAATCTGAAATTTGTATTTTAACAGTTTAAGATCATTTATCATCTTAGCGTGCAGAAGACATCACGATTTAGGATTATGTGCAAACTATAATGTTAAGGGTTATCCCATTATCTAAATACATGTACTGTATACCATGCAGTAGGTAGTGTGAAAGGAATTTCAATTAATACACTTATATAAGGCATCTTGTAATGGCAAGGCATGTTGAGATAACTTTCAGATAACATATCTTTCCTTGGTTCTTATGTTCCTGCAACTGACCAAATGTTCTTATAGATTAGTCAGGAAAACCAGACAGGCAGGAATTCAATAAACGCCAATAAAGTCATAATAATGAGTTTTGATGTTAAAAACATTAGCACCCAGCACACCCCCAATTATGTGCTCCAAGACACCCTGGAAGATGGATATCGGCAACATGTTGATAAAATCAATACCTATACCTAGACAAACTATTCAACATACATGAATTAAGATCGAACTGACTCACAGTCTCAACTCGATAAGAAATGTATGGTTTAATAAATGAGTACATGTGCAGCATGGTCGCATTATACACACTCGATATTTGACATACTCCGCGCAGCGTTTCGTTTGATTATAGGTAATCTCACTACACACTGCTACTCTGAGTGGATATTGTTGTGTTAAATTTTGATTAGTCAGTAGTCCGACTACCAACCTATCACTACCTACCATACAAACGCTTTACATTTAAAACGAGTGCCAGTATTGGACCAAATATGTTTACATAACGTTACGTCATGGCTCACGCTTTTATTATGCCCAATTAACCCGTGCATAGGAGAATACTGCAGTAAAACTAATTGTGTGACAAACGAGGCTATCAAGTCGAATGAAATGTAAACAATACTGTTTGGAAACGAACATACTTATACCTTTTTTAATACCTTAAATCACTGTCCAAAGTTTTAGGGAAGACTTAGATTAAACGAAGGACTGTCATGTTGCTGTACTTAAGTGATAGCTTTCATTGAACGGGGAGAATAGACACACTCCCGCAAAAGTTCAAGAATCAGAAGTCAATCCAGCAATGGTCAGAGAGAGATTTCTCGGGCCATTGCTTCAGGAATATGGATATTTGACTAATCATAGGCAAACCCTCTAATCCAAAATCAAAACACACCATGGCCGAAAAACAAGACACTGGGTCACATTTTGATCTGTTTTGTGTTTACAATAATATTTCTATCTGGATTAAGTCAAGCTTGCTGTTATTATGGTTCTCCATGGAAGAACAAACAATGTTTCACAGACGATTGACCATCATCCACAACCATGAACATTGTAGGATGAATGAAGTTGTAGGCTCTCACTGACATCTTTTGCTTCTGTTTAGAATTAAAGTCTAACTATACAGCTGTACATGTACATCAAATGACAAGTTCAATTTAATTTCAGTACACATAGTTGTCCAATATAGTTGAACATTTCTGGTATATTGTCACACATTATAGAAAAAGTTCCAGATGTTAGTCGATAAAACTGGTTACCAGGTAACTCTTTATCCTAGCCCTGGTTCTCAAGCCACATGATAATTGATTGAAGAAATACAGAGTTTCATGTTGGTATGGGGTAGACTGATACCCCGTTCAGACGCTTATAACTAAACTGGTTTAACTTATCCGGCGATTTTTATCCGGCAATTTTTGCGTTCATACGTGTTTTAAGATACTGGCACTATACTGGATTAACATTCCTGACCATGTTCCTGACCTCGTCGGTCAAGGGTCAGAGGTAAACGCGCATGAGCACTAGAAGCTGCCATTTTTCTAAGATTGTTATTTACTACGCACTGCGCATGTCCAGGGTGAAAATATCCGGATATTTTAATCCTACCCGTTCAGACGCCGAAAGTTAAACCAGATAAAAAAAAAAGCTGAATTCAATTCACCTACGGAGGTGGATATTTTAAACTAGTTTAAAATCTCCATATATGCGTTCAGACTACAAAAATTGCTGAATTAACTATCGCCGGATAAGTTAAACTAGTTTAACTTGCGCGTCTGAACGGGGTATTAGAGTCCTCAAATTTGTAACTACATGTATGTACACGTATGTAAGTGCCTGGATACACAATTTATACACTTCCCAGTGGGCAGTATGTATTCCGCCGTTTTCCACACCTCACTTAAAAAAGAATTTGGTTACGCACATTTAGCAATCATTTCAGAAGAACTTAATATTTTGATTTAAACTTTAAGGCAAGGTAATTTGGCTTTTTATTCACATTAATTAGCATACTCAAACCCTCTTTTACCAACAAATACTTGTGGAAATCTGAAACCGCCCATAACACTGAATCAACCAAACGGTCATAACCTATGGCAGGGTGCAATACTTATATGTTCTAAGATAAATATACTTATACAGAATACCCTCCCCACCTAAAATTGATATCTGCCCTGTCATAGAACCATACATTTATGTTTTGGAAAATTCAACAGATGAATCACCTCAAATAAGATTGGAAATTCCATTGCTAACCTAGGAAATCCTAAATTCAGAAACTCCAAATTCCTAATAAAAAATGTTCAGACAAAAAGAATCATGTCACTTGTCTCTTGATGCCGCCTACATAGTAAAGATAAACACCACCCTAAAGATAATACTGGATGTTATATGATACGATTGGCACTGGAGTATTGTTATGATTAAAAACAGAGAGTTAATGGTAAAACAACCATATAGCCATTTCTAAATCAGCAGTAGTCCTCTATTCATAATTATTCTACTAAGCTGAAACTAGAGTACACCCAAGTCCAGAAGTCAGAAACCATAATTAATTAGGAGAGCTCTATGATATTTTGTTATTTAATGATGTGATCAAAGGGCATTTAAAACTAAATGGGGTCAAGAACATTTTTTTTAAAACAAAAAACAGTTTAGGCATTAGCAGTGTTTGGCAAGCAGCTATTATATTTTGGTGTTTAATGGGCCATTAAAACTAAATTAGTTGGAGTAATCTTTAAAAAACAGTTTCACCATTCAACCATTTTATTCAAAAACCTAAATCTTGTCCATTTTTTTTTATTGAGTTCGTGTACTTCTAGGCATAATCTCTCTGGCATTCCCTTTTCAACATGGTTACAATGCATGACACTGTGTACATGGAAACTCAATAGTGTAAGGGGTGTTTACAGAGCTATTCTTAGCTTCCGTCCAATAAACAAAACCTATATTTTACAGCAAATCAATATAAACCAAATGCTGCATCAGAGATTAAATTAACAACTTGTTCAGTTCCATAGGGCTATAGATATCTGTATTAAATCAAATGATCCAAGTTATTGGAGAAGTATGTGGGATCATGTTCATGGAAGTTAACCATGCTTATAGAGGAGGCCAGTAATTGAAACAAAAATAAGGCTTATTCTGTTCCACTTTGATGTTCTTGACTTACATAATAATACATCCAAAAGATTTGTGAATTTAATTGAATTCAAGTACATAAAATGAGAATATAATTTGTCTTACCTTTCATTTTTAGCCTGTGATACAATTCTTGATTTCTCCAATAAATATTTTTCAACAATAGCACTGAAATAGAAAATATAGATAAAAGCTTTCACGTAACTACTTAAGGACTGAAAATTTATGATGGATAATATTAAATTTTTCAAATGATTAAAATAATGTTTGCCGATGTATAAAAGATATTTAACAGTTTATAAATGTTTGAAAATAAATGAAGGGCAATATAAAATTTGATTTGTTAAAGGGATATTTGATTTGTTAAAGGGATATAGATTTATTCCTTAACTCACAATCGACAAAAAAATCTCTGAGTTCGGGAATAAAACTATATCCCTTTAACAATTCTACATAATACATGTATGTATACCAAAATACTTCTGGAATAGTAATATTATTTCTTCATTCTCCGTTAAACATGCATTATGCATGAATTAAATCTGCCAATTGTAGGTCTTTCTTTAGGTCTAAAATTTTATCTAAATTATTAATCATTAGATATTAATTAACTTATTCAGACCATAATCAACTCTCAATGTCATTGCAAGTCTCTGATATTTACTGGATTAGGATCTGACTTGCTGCTCAACACTCACTCATGATTAAATCAAAAAATGGATAATCGAGACTATGTTTTTATCACACCGACTTAAGTTATAATGATCAAGACTAGGCCTAAAATTCAATCGCTAAATTCTTAGTTCAGAGTTCAATAATTTGACTGAAATTTTCAGCGAATTCCCTTAACGTTATCTGGTTTTTGACTATTATAGTGAGAACTGCCAGCTTTTTATCTACATGTAATCTCCCATAATGTACCGGTATCTTTAAATGGACAAGTTCACAATTTTTTAAACATTCTTATTAAGTGCATTAAAGTTACATTCCTGGGTACAAACTTGGTGATTTGATGATATATTAGAACTAAAAACATATTCAAACTAATTAATTTATCATTATTTTGCTTCAAATCGTTCTCAAAACATTGTAATTGCCTTGCCAAGTATACCCTGCTATAAAAATCTATCAAAAGAGGCCATCTTTGCATCAGGGGATTACCCCATTCCGTACCTATAGCAACAGCGATAGCAGACAGGCGAGAAGTCATTACATACAGAAGACGATGTTGTTTGTAATCGCTGACTATTTTTTACAAATATTGAATCCTAATTAAATTCTTGGATTATCCACTGCCTGCGTCTTTTTCCATGATTTTTATTCCAGAAATTGTTGTACGTCTAACTCTTCATAAAGTTTATCAACATGTACACAAAGTGCTCAAGTTCGCGTGCAGCCTTCGACAGGTATTCTTAATCGTCAGGCTGACTATTAAGGGAACCCCTTACATTTTTGTCCTGTATACGCTCCATGAGTGTTTTTCAGTGAATCCAATATTTTTCAAGTAAGCTTGGATATCTCTACTTTCGATATATACCAAAATTGTCATACTTTTATAGGCAATAACCACCCGATAAATATACTATTCAAAAAAAGTAGAGGATATTTGATTTTTAAGTGTTATTAAAGTCACCTAATGAAACTGACGAAGAAACAAATGACAAAATGAAATGAAGTTCACATTCATCGATTTATTCCAAATGATCGTTAGACTAAGTAAGGCACAGGCTGACCATTATAAGGGTAAAATGATACCCGGGGTCAAACAGCAAAGTTATCACAGCATCACAACAAAGTCAGTAACGGGTAAATCCTCCTCTGTTTGCAAAACAAGCATTGATCCGACGTGGCATACCCCTAATGAGACGTCTCAGGTCATTTTGGTCCAGATTGTCCCATTCCTGTTGCAACGCGGCAGCAAGTTCTTGGACATTGGCAGGACGTTGTTGACGTTGACGTAACCTCTGTCCAAGCATGTCCCAGACATGCTCGATGGGGGAGAGGTCGGGACTCAGTGCTGGCCAAGGTAATGTGGTGATGTTCTGTTGTTGGAGGTAACCTGTAACGATCCTGGCCCTGTGACATCTTGCGTTGTCATCCTGGAAGATGAAACGGCGGCCATGACGTCGTGCGAACGGCACAACATGGACTGCCAAGATGTTGTCTCGGTAGTACTGGCCTGTAACACGCCCTGCAACAACATGTAAAGCCGTTCCTCCAGCAACAGTGATGCCTCCCCACACCATAACAGAACCACCCCCAAATCGATCATGTCTGATGACGTTAACGTCTTGGAAGCGCTCGTTTCGACGACGCCACACCCTCCTACGTCTGTCCAAAAAATCAACAGTGAACCTTGACTCATCTGAAAACATCACATTGCTCCAGCGTCGATTATCCCAGTGTTGACGATCCCTACACCAACGACGTCTTGCCTGAATGTGATGATCTCTTAAACAAGGGATCACGCGAGGACGTCGGGCGCGAAGGTGACCCCTATGCAGTCGATTCCGAATCGTCTGGCCACTCACTCTCACACCAGTGTCTGTTTGAAGACGAGCGCTGGTCTGATTTGCTGTGATGACACGATTTCTCAAGGCCAAGGTACGGATAAATCGATCCTGGGCTTGAGTTGTCGCCCTTGGTCGACCTGAGCGTGGTCTGTCCTGTACAGATTGTGTATCACGGTATCTGGACCATAGCCTGCTTATGACAGACTGAGAAACATTCATCGTCCGCGCCACAACCGCCTGTGTTGTGCCGATCTGTAGCATGCCAAGGGCACGTAACCTTTCATTTTGGGTAAGCCGACGCTTGGAAATGTTTCTTCTGTTAGGTTCTATAGTGACTTTTTTCGTAGTCATTTGCATATTTTAGTATTATGCCCCAAAATCAAATATCCCCTACTTTTTTTGAATAGTATACTTAACTGGGAACTAGTGCTGGGTATTGCGACTGCAGTCACGATACGATACGTATTGCGATTCATGTACCACGATACGATACGTATCGCGATTCATAACTAGGTCATAGATTTATCAATAAAACAGCAAATTAAATATGTGATTGTGTTTTTAATGAAGTCACTAAAACCAGAAATAAATAAACTTGATTAGGCCTACTATTTAGTAGTAAACTCTAATCCTAGAGGCGAACTTAAGACAAGAAGACAGTCGCCACTATGGACACTATGGTGTCTTGTCAAGTGAGTGATGAGATTGGTTGTATTACCACAATATTTTAGAATAGTTTTGCATATTCTTCAAACAACTTTCGTTGTGTCACCCTTTAAAAACCCAAAATATTCCCAAACTTTAGATTTATATTTTGCTGGAGGATTTGTTATTGCGACTGTGTTTAGCGCCATTTTGATTTTTACAAGAGCTACTATCTATTATATTTACGTTCTAAATTTATAAAATTCGAGAGTAAAATGTTGTTTTATGTATTCAAATATGTATGTTTTATTAACTAAGCCTTATAACAAACTTTAAAATTCGGAAACAAAACGAAAAGATGTTAAAATGTTGTTAATCTTAACCTACGAAACTAACGGTAATTACGGTCGTGCGCTATTTATAGTAACACACATGTCAAGACTACTGGACATCGTTTGCGAAGTGTCATTGTTTCAAATAAAGTTTAGGGTTGAGGATATAATTTAAAGTTTTTAAAGTTCATAATATAGTTGATAAAAAGCAAAAAAGAATCGTGAAAAATCGATTCGGCATCCCGCGATTCAATACAGGTATCGTGAGACGGTGAATCGCGATACATCGATTCACCGATTTATCGTGCCAGCACTACTGGGAACCCAACTTTAAGAACTGTCTGGTCAAAAATACCCATAATACATGAAGAAATTTGATTGATTACCCACAATTTTATTGAAATCAAAGTCTTTGATGAAAATTTTTTAAGTTTTATCGAAACAAATCTTTGGCAGTATAAGTATAGCTTACTCTAAACACGTACTTGGTAGAGTAAGATGCTGTGATAAACAGGCCAAGGTTCTTGTATTAGAGAAGTTAGATTGATGAGTCAAGATCAGTCTGATTATACTCCATAGAGTTATACCTGTAGGCCAGCAATTGAAATTATTTAGACAAAAACAAAGAATATATACCCAGATTCAGTAATATACGGTAATACTGACTATTTGTTTTTCATTTTCTGACATATCATATTCATTTGCTGTCTGAACAAATGTTACAAATGAATAGTTGAGTTGTAAGACTCCATATTAACCTTGTTTCATTTTATAATACACTATATAATTTTACTTTTCGTATTGTGATATGGCTCCTTACCACTTCACTGACTAACTGGTACCCTGTGTGCATGGGTGTGCCTTTGAGTCACAAATACCTAAGCCGATTAATTTTAGAAAATGTAGACTCTAGATATAAAGCTAATCATGTGATTTTGAATCCAGTGCAAACTGCAATCTCCTGACAGTTGCATCTCTAAACAATTATGTTTTCAATTCACTTCTGTATTACAGCAGCATCTAGGTATTGAGTAAAATCTTTGAGTGCCTCTTTTAAATCAAATTAAAGTCAAGCTGGAGAAGTATCTAATTAAATATTAAATAATCAACACCATTACATTTTAGTATTCGATTAAACCATCAAATGTTAGATACATGTATTGTCAGTCTGAGGACTCTAACTTCAAGTACCTCTGCACTAAAATAATTCAGTTAATACAACTGTTTTCTTATTTATTATGTCAATGCCAATGTAATGCATTGGTCTCTGATCGACTTGTTAAATGAACACATCAACATTGATTTGTTTGAACCTAACAATTTTATTCAATGTTCTTCATCGATCTCTCCTTTCTCAAATTTGGCACAAAACTTTACTTGCTCCTACCAAATGAGATTGGTCTCTAAAAACTAAAGCATTGAAGAATGTACTGGACATTAAAACACATGTAAACACTTTACTTATGTGTTCATTAAAGATACATTATGGGAGATTTTTACAAGGAGTTAGCCATTCTTGCTATAACAGTTCAAAAATAGATGCTCAAACAAGAATATATTGAAAATTTCAGTCAAATTACTTTATCCTGAACAAAGTTGTTACCACTATAATTTTTTACTAGAAATAGTAGTTAAATTTCATCGACACCGTTTTCCCATTATGGCCGATTGTTGATTGACAGGCGTTAACTCCACCTATATAGTCTCGATTATCAAGTAATGTTTACACTGACTAGTACCGATAGCGTATTCGGTTTGAGACAGGACTGCAATTCAATTCGTATACATTTATTTTTTACTATAAATTAGAATTAAGACTTTTAATATATAGATAAGAAGAGAAAGTCTGCGATAGGATATTAAAGTTTGAAAGGAATGGGCCAAATCAACGAGGCAGTATTGTAAATAAATTATAATAAATAGCCGACTTCTTGCGTTGCCTGCGTGTACTCTTTTGTACTTCAGGTAGGCCTAAGCGACTCCCTAAGCAGACGAATAGAAAACAGTCCGGAAGTATGATGACGTCAACGTCACGGAGAAGCCCCTCCCACGACGCCATAGTGATTAAATCGGTCGACGAAATCCTGTTTTAATCCGAGCCCAATCCAAGCCATCCGTAGGTCTACAGAGTTAATTTTGGGCTTGTTATTTAAATAAAGATCTAATTGATAATTTCTATGACTTCTGAGGCCCAAAGGAAGACCGACAAAAGTCAGTTTTTGCTCTCCCATAATGTATGTTTAATATAGAGTTTGAACCCTACATGTACATATAATTTTAAAAACATTATTCATATACATGTAAACTCAAAAAAAACCCATAATATCCATGTTTACTTAGCGTCAGTCAGATTAACTTTTTCCTCGTAGGGTGGGGTCAAGTTTAGGGGGTAAGAAGTGACAATACTAATTCAATAAATAATTAACCTTGTAGTAACCATCTTGTATCTAATACGAAACAATAGTTTAGGAAGGGCAATATCTGTTCATTTATAGTCTATCAATCTGCTCAAATTCAGTCTTTTCATCGCGATAACACTTTTTCTAAATTGTCTACTGGATGAAAACTTACCCATGGACCATTCCATTTTCTTTATAGTTGACTTGAATAAACTTGCCAAATCGACTGGAGTTGTTATTGTGTACTGTCTTGGCGTTACCAAAAGCCTAGAAAATCAAAGCCATAAAAGTTGTTAGGCTGTACGAGACATCAGGATAGGAAATCAATATTCTTACTTCACTTATAAATTTCATAACCTTGTAATTTATCAATACATGTATATATGTATGTATGGCCATTTGTAATACATGAAACAAATATTTTATCTATAAGATTACGAAAAAGTTCATTGATAGACATAAATCTTTAATCTAACGACACATACGGTACTACCAGTATATTTATGTGTATAAGGGACAAGAATACATTCATAAATTTCTTTAGGAGGAAGGTACCAATGGAAAACTGGCAACCATTTGAAGGAAGGAAACCTAATTTTAAACTACATAGAATTTGGATGATCAAAAACTCCCATTTGTTTGAAAGAATTAGGAATTAATTTTGTTGTGTATCTTCTACTGTTATTTTCAACCTCTGGGTACTGTTTGTGTGGTGTACATGGCTGCTTGAATAAAGCAGTTTGTGTATGATGGGGATCATGTAGAATTGGACAGTGATTCTTTACTTAGAAAAACAGTTTTTCGGTTGGGAAGGTCAAGAAGATATTATTATGGTACTTTTATCCATACTTGCTTATCATACATTTGATGTTCAGTAGATTTTTATCACTTAAATTCATATTTTGTTAATAATTTGTTTAATTTCAAACTGACTTTAAAACATGGCTGAGAGAATATGTAAATAGGACTAGTGAATCAAGAGATATTGATTTGTTAAAGATCAATGATGTTCTTCATAGTTAGTTTTTAGGTTATGTGAATTTTATGTGAAAGAATGTAAAAGGTGTCCGAACAAAGATTTTTTGTATTAGAATTATATTCTTTCCAGAACCATTGAAAACCGTTGATACTACTTTGATACTAAATGACCCTGGAGGTGGTTCTAAGTCTACATATTCTACAGCTGTTAGTTATTGGAATCAGCCAGTTCAATCAGTACAAATTACAGGTACAATAGATGTACAGTATATAAATATATACATAGCCTATAGGCCTTCTTATGTAGGCTAGTTCTAAATATATATACAACATAGGTATTAAGTACATTCCATTCCACTGAAGGGAAAGCAATTTGTTATGTTCATTACATTCTGATTGACATGACAGCTGATCCGATTATTGAATAATTCACCTGGCCAATATTGAAAATAAATCCATGAATAATACAATATTATTGAACATAATGTATGAGATGTAAATTACAAGGTTGGGGGTATGTATGATAAATATGTGGTAGATGTATATAAACTTGAAAGAATGTTGTGAAATTGCCAAAAATATCAGAAGACAGAAGTTTGAGTGGGTTAAAAATACATGGAATGGATATATAGTATGGTCTTATCCAGTTCTCACAACAATAATCATTCTAGTTAACGATGTAATGAGATATATCTTAACCTACTTTTAACTGTATATTCTTCATTAGTAATCTAGACTATCTAATACCTCCATGTACATGTTTAATGGCAACTAAATTCATTTGGATGTTTATTTTAAAATACCATCTTCTCATAAACTGTTTTGGTGATCATTTCCAATATTTTGAGCTGATCACCACATTTTAGTGAAATCAATTTCAGAGAATAAGTGAAAACTGGGCCTTCTCTTTTAACTTTTGGTTGGGTCTTTGGGCATAAATGTTGTAATGTGTATGCAAGTTTTAGTCCCAGGGTGAGACTTACTAATAAATACATATTTACAAAGTTCTTCATTTTATATACACACATGTAATATCTAGCAAGTGACTTATTTCCAGGTTTAAAATAAAACAGGAAGAATTAATTCACATGGTACATGTACAGGATATCCTTGATATTTAAACCACCAGTCTTAACAATTATATAGTTACATGTATAATGCACATTACATACTGGTATTACAATATCATACAGTGATATACTACACATTACATACTTGTTTAAATATCCTACAAGTGGAACAGATTATGTCAATTCGAATAATTTTAGGAATGATACATTTAACTATTCTTTAAATAACATTTAACTATGTTAATAAACAAATAATTGTATGACTTTGATAAATGAAGATAATATTTAGCATTATCAAAGTCATGCAATTGCTGATAAAGTTTATATATATCAACAATAAATACTTCATTTCTCGACTTGCAGATAGATGTTAATTTATAAATTTGATTGTGTGCAAGTGTCTTTAGTTATGGAGGAAACTAGAGAACACAGAGGTTAGGTAGGCAACCATACTCCTAGTTACATTCAAGTGTGAAATTGAAAACCATGACACAAGCATCATTGACAACCCTCAAACTAATCAGGAAGCCTCCGCCCCCATATATACGCTACCATATGCAACCCTGAGATCAAGAATATGTCCCAGGTGGCAACCATGCAAATAACATGTCATTTCCTGGTTTGACTCTAACTTTATGGAAACCATAATAATGTGAAAAATATGCTTTTGAATCATTATCATACTTTGAATATATCTTTGCGATAGGCTTGCACGAAAAGGTGGTGCTGTAGCGAATGCACTGAAACTAACAAAAATGAGGAAACTTAATAACTCTTTCAAGGTTAGGGCAACATGATGTATATGTCTGGACAGGAAGATGACAGCACCAAGTTTGCCAAATAAGGGATAGTCATTAAACATGTACCGTACCACAAACATGTGCTTATCAAATATAGGGGGGGGGAGTGGCTGAACGGTTTAATGCATGCCCTTTAGATCATAAGGTCTGTTATTTAGTCAAGTGGCATGGTTTCGATTCCCTACTTTTATGTGACAAAGAGGAGGGGCGTTTGTCCAAACTTATGGGTTTTCTTCATGTCCTTCGGTTTCATCCCACAGCTTAAGACCACTATGCGCAAGAGCATCATTGAAATAAAATTGAAGTGTATGTTAGTCCAGAAATGACCTAGTTTGTGTTGAGTGAACGCTAACCCCTATTTCTCTCTCTTTTAATTTTATCAAATCTAAAATATGGGACGGACTAGCTTGTTGATTATATGGACTAGGTGAATCTGCCTAAAAGATGAACATTCGTTGTTGTTTCTTGTAGATCTTACAATTTGCAAAAATTTGTCTGATGCATGTGTGCATTTATAAATATTCATTGGTTTTTCTAATCTACATGTACTAGGAAATTGATTTCAAATTTATTATCCCTCAAATTTACATTACATGTGGGGACCCATTTCTTGATTGAAGGCCATAATTGGAGGGTCTAGAGCACAAGTGATCTAACTACCAATTGTCAGATTTTGAACTATGCAGTTGGCCATATTCTTTGACTCGTAATGTATTTTGTGTCAAAGGATCTAATGTGTAGCTTAATTATGAATGCCAGGGCAAGTGATTAAAAATTCCATCGTCTAAATGTTTCGAAGTTGATGGTGGTATAGTGATCTATCTGTAGCTGGATCAGTTGTCTCCTCAATGTTGATTATGACCAACTGATCTACCTGTGTACATAGATCACTTTGCCACTAAGAAATATGTTCCGCATTCTTTGTGCCTAAAGGTCTAACAACAAGTAGATGATGAGCCTTGAATTTGTGAGAGTGGCCTGATCCTTTGCAATACATCCCAAACAGTAGATAATTTTTGTACATGTACATGTATACTCAAATCTGGGAGCATGGCATTAAGTTCATAAAAATTTACATTTCTCCCATTACAGTTTACATTTGCGCTCGGCCACATCTCATTTGTCCTCCACGCTCTCTACCAAGCATCTTTCGCACATCAAGTTTCGTATGCAAATGTAGGATATCATGTGACTCATTAACATATACGGAAAACTCGCACACTATAAAGTTGTTCACCCCATGATAACAGGAAAGCAAGCTGGCGCACTTTAAGAAACTATCTGCACAGCCGTGCATAATCATGAATGTGCCAGGAAACCTTCTTTCCAGTAATTTATAACACTATAACTGGAATTTCGTATTAATATCCCTACTTTGACATTATAAACATCCCCCTCTCTTCCAGGTCTCTGTATAAACAGCTTAACTAACTTTGTCCATTAACAAAATCCAACAATATAAGCATTGTGCCCTAGAAATAAATAATATATTTAAAGAGAGGAATGCCTGATATATTTTTATGGACATATAGAATTTTAGATTAAGCCATGTTACTATAGTTTAGACACACACCCCCCCCCCCCCCACGCGCCTTCCTTCTCTTCAACTTTAATCTAATTTTGTAAAGTTATGCAAGTACATTCAAAATTTCACGGTATGCCAATATAAATGTGCCAGTCAATTATTTATACAATTTTAAGGAGCAATGGACGTGCTTTTAGGGATAGGTAGGATGGTATCGAGAATTTTGGATTTAAACCCGTATTTTAACATTGAATGCCCCCTACCCCCACCCCTCAGCAATCATTTCAATAGATTTTAGTTCTATCCATCTTTGTTTATCTTTCAGAGAGTATGAATGTGCTAGAAAATGATTTGCATATTTGAAAATTTTAACATTTTTAATTTTTTTTTTCTATCAAGACTCGTATTTTAACACTGAATCCCCCCCCCCTCAAACACACACACACATACGGTCATTTAAACATGCAGTACGCAAGAGCTAAATTTGCCTATTGTAGATCTTAAATATTATCTAAATATAAGTCAAATTAACTATTCCAGTGGACCATAATCAACTCTCTATGACATCGTTCGTCTGTAATATTTATTGGATTTTAATTATGAAAATACGATTGTACCAGGACACTATTTACATATTTACGAATAGGAAAGAACGTGCCTTTCACATATATATCCCCCTACCCCCGTAATCAAGTACCATCCAAATTTGATCGTTTGTCAAGTTAAGTAAATCTCTTATTGTGTGCTAGGGTGATTTCCTGTTATTGTGTGGTGAATATCATTCTTCTAGCTTGTCCAGGTTTCCGTATATGTTAATAAGTCACGTGATATCCCACATTTGCATATGACAGTTTATGTTGTGCGTGCGAAAAGCGCTATGGTGAAAGCGTGAAAGACAAATGGGGTGTGGCAGAACGCATATGTAAAGTGTAATGAGGGAAATGTAAAATGTAGACACGCCAAAAAATGCATTTTCCCACTAAACATTTGCCATTTAATTTGACACTCAACATTTTACATTTAACTCTTGCCATACAGGTATTTTGACTTTATCATTACCTGTATTAAGACTTTGAACATATAGTACTTTTTAGTTACTTTTTACATATACTCAATGGAAAAGACATTGTACATAGCAGAGCATTTGCTATTGACAGTGATACGCTTCCATAAAATATATCATGAATGAATATTACACCAATTTACGTGGTTCAAACAAATCAAACAAGTTGAAGATCACCCCGATATCTTGGTTGATGAATAAATTTTAAAACACATTTGTTAAATTATTGACCAATATGGTGACCTCTCTGTTTAAAAGTCAAAAGCCGTATGCACAACATGAATATTATTTTCCCTCGTAATTTGTAATTAAAGGGCCCCACTTGTGAAAGTATATCGAATCAAGGTTTACAAAAGTAAAGATAGGCTGGCACTGCCAGGCAGGATACGCCCACATTTTCGAGAGATGGATAGAGAACAAGCAATACCGAAAGTGATTTTTCCTACATCATTAAGTTAGAATATGATATGTGCAAATATCGAAATGAATTAAGATCTTTAAGTTATAAAGGTGCATTTCAGTAGGCTTCAAATTCGACTGGGAATCATGTTGCTAAGTGGGTAAGATGCTGGCTCGGTAGCCTTGAGGTTGGGTGTTTGATCCCTGCATTGGGTGACAAAGTTCATCTAGATTTTCTGGCGTGGTTTCCCCTTGTTAGTGATGAAGGATGGATGGCCTGAAAAGAACAGCTGTCAATTTTGGTTCGATTTTCACGAAATTCGACCTCAACCTTCATTACGATGTAACGGTGATACAATCAAACGTTTTTTTAAATGGGATAATAATTCTGACCGCAGAGGGACCACAAGCTAAAAAAAAGGTCATTTTTCGGACAATCAGGGGCCATAATTCAGGAAGTTACGATCCAATGGGCGCAAATATCGCAAGGAACCAAGATCTTTGGGTTATAAACATGCATGTCAAGTTTCATCAAAATCGGTTCAAAATTGTGACCTCTATAGGGTCCACAATCTTGATATAACATATTTTCACACTAATCGCGTTCAAACGGCGGCCATTTTGTCTGTCAATTTTGGTCCGATTTTCACAAAATTTTACCTCAATCTTCATTACCATGTAACGGTGATATACTCAAACGTTTTTTAAAATCAGATAATAATTTTGACCTCCAGTGGGACCACAAGCTAAAAAGGGTGATTTTTCGTACAATCAGGGGCCATAATTCAGGAAGTTACGAACCAATGGGCGCAAATATCGAAAGGAACCAAGATCTTCGGGTTATAAACATGCATGTCAAGTTTCATCAAAATCGGTTCAAAATTGTGACCTCTCTGGGGTCCACAACCTTGATATAACATATTTTCACACTGATCGCGTACAAACAGGGGCCATTTTGTCTGTCCATTTGGGTCCGATTTACACAAAATTTGAACTCAACCTTCATTACCATGTAACGGTGATATAATAAAACGGATTTGTAAATCGGATGATAATTTTGACCTCCAGAGCGACCACAAGCTAAAAAGGGTGATTTTTCGGACAATCAGGGGCCATAATTCAGGAAGTTACAATCCGATGGCCGCAAATATAGAAAGGAACCAAGATCTTTAGCTTATAAACATACATGGCAAGTTTCATCACAATCGGTTCAAAATTGTGACCTCTATAGGGTCCACAACCTTGAAATAACATATTTTCACACTATTCGCGTATAAACGGCGGCCATTTTGTATGTCAATTTTGGTCCGATTTTCACGAAATTCGAACTCAACCTTCATTACCATATAACGGTGATATTATCAAACGGTTTTTTAAATCGGATAATAATTTTGACCTCCAGAGGGACCTCAAGCTAAAAAGGGCGATTTTTCGGACAATCAGGGGCCATAATTCAGGAAGTTACGATCCGATGGGCGCAAATATAGAAAGGAACCAAGATCTTTAGCTTATAAACATACATGGCAAGTTTCATCACAATCGGTTTAAAATTGTGACCTCTATAGGGTCCACAACCTTGAAATAACATATTTTCACACTATTCGCGTATAAACGGCGGCCATTTTGTATGTCAATTTTGGTCCGATTTTCACGAAATTCGAACTCAACCTTCATTACCATGTAACGGTGATATTATCAAACGGTTTTTTAAATCGGATAATAATTTTGACCTCCAGAGGGACCTCAAGCTAAAAAGGGCGATTTTTCGGACAATCAGGGGCCATAATTCAGGAAGTTACGATCCGATGGCCGCAAATATCAAAAGGAACCAAGATCTTGGGGTTATAAACATGCATGTCAAGTTTCATCACAATCGGTTCAAAATTGTGACCTCTATAGGGTCCACAACCTTGAAATAACATATTTTCACACTATTCGCGTACAAACAGCGGCCATTTTGTATGTCAATTTTGGTCCGATTTTCACGAAATTTGAACTCAACCTTCATTACCATGTAACGGTGATATACTCGAATGGTTTTTTAAATCGGATAATAATTTTGACCTCCAGACGGACCACAAGCTAAAAAGGGCGATTTTTCGGACAATCAGGGGCCATAATTCAGGAAGTTACGATCCAATGGGCGCAAATATCGAAAGGAACCAAGATCTTGGGGTTATATACATGCATGTCAGGTTTCATCAAAATCGGTTCAAAATTGTGACCTCTATAGGGTCCACAAGCTAAAAACATGATATTTCGTACAATCAGGGGCCATAATCCATGAAGTTTCCATCCGATACATGCCAATATCGAAAGCAGCCGAGATCTTATGGGGATAAACCTATATTTCAAGTTTCGTCAAAATCGGATAAGAATTGTGACCTGTAGAGAGTCCACAAACAAATTGTGGACGGACAGACGGACGGACGGACGGACGGACGGACGGACGGACGGACGGACGGACGGACAGGGGCGACGACATAATACGTCCACATGAAAATGTGGGCGTATAAAAAGTATACAGAAACCATATTTTACCAGTGTCGCCTGCCCACCTCTCCTGTCATACCCCTTTCTTTCTACACTGATCATCATCATCCCCAATATCCCCTTCTCCAAACCCAATGACAATCCCCCACCACAACCCAATGACATCTTTTATAACCTCATTATTACTTCACTAGTCATATACCCCCCACCCCCAACTGCCGTAACTCCCTCCATCCTGGGTTCCCCTCTTATTCCCGTCCTAAAAATACTGTATCTTCCATTTTAACTCCTGGACCCACCCAACCTACTGTCTCCCTGTACCTTAAATCTGCACCTATAGAACGTCACTGAACTTCAGCATAAGCAACACTTGAGTTGATCCAAAGAAACACTGCTTGATCATAATTATGAGAAATGAAAACATCAACTTCGGTTTGCCTTTGTTCCTGGATGTTAACTAATGACCTAGGCAGCAATGAATACTTTTTTGACTAAATACAGGGACAATTACATAATAAACTGGATTTGTGACAATTGATATAACTGCAGTATTTAATGTAAGTTGGATAATTTGCTTGTGTTCAAGTGATCTATCTGAAATTAAAATGTCTGTAGCTATTTTCGCATAAGTCAGATTGAAGTGGGTACATGTACAGAGATAGCCCTCAACATCTATAATATTCAGTAATAATTTGAATTGGGTACCAATTGTGGTGTGAAATGCACATGGTTTAGACTTTGAGGTCAATTTTCTTAAAACGGGATTTTTGTAGTTAGATCACTTGTGCTCTAGACCCTCCAATTGCCATTGCCTACTTGTACTTCCGATTGTCATTGATACCATTTAAATTCTTTTCCTAAAGTGGTGTATACCTCTCTTAGCTCAATTCCTTGGCTAATCAAGATCCGTAACCAGAACCATTTGCAATATCAAGTCTATGTTGCCCTGACTTGTGTGGACCATTGAACAGACAGATGAAGAAACATGTGCACCCAATGTAAAATGGGTGTGTACCTACAGTACATGTATAAGTTTACACCTAAGAATTTTAAACACTGACCCTGGCATTCAGCTTTAATGAAGTAATAAATGAAATAATGAAGGGTTGGTGACTGTTGACAAGAGTGGAAAGAACTATTAACTTAGCTGACATATGACCTACACCTGGCCTTTTGATGGTGAACATAACTGGAGGCAACAAAACTTTCACTGGTTTATATGACTCAAGACACTGGCCTACTTTCTTTGTTGAGAAATTTTTCTTTTAATTTCACGAGTTCGAGTATAAAAGATGAAGTGTGTACCGTATAGGGTTGAAGTCAGATTTATAAATTATTAATAATACACAATAGACAAATGCCATAATTACTTGGAAAGCAAGAAAACTAACAGTTTACATCTATCATGTTCGTAATTTAAATCTGACCAAATGCTTACTTCTTAACTCAAGTTGTACATGTACATGGTGAAAAATTCACTTGAACACCATCCTGTTATAATTTGTTCATGTCCAAAAATATAAAATATTCAGTGACTAATTGTTACTGATTGTGATTATTCTATAAACCTGATATCACGTAAATTAATACCAAAAGTATCCTAATACATAATCTTGTTTTATAGTGTTAACACAGAACACTTTGAATATGGGAACACCTGATGACTGAATACACGTAGGCCTACATTTACAATTAAAGTACTATCTATTAAGACAAACAATGTACCAGTACCAGAAGGTCATTTTAATACATACCTCTAAAACAGGTCCAGCTCCCAAAATAGTTTGTTCTACACCACTTCCATGTAATCCTTTATGACTTAATGCCGTTAGATGATGTAATAATAAGTTTGTACTCTCCGTTTTACCCGAGCCCGATTCTCCCGATATCACAATACACTGATTCTTTTTAGTCCGTAACATGGTATAGTAGGCTGCATCCGCAATTGCAAATATATGGGGAGGTAACTCCCCCAGCCTTCTGTTTTGATACATTTTGACATACTTGGGATTATAGATGGGGAAAAATTTAAAGGGGTTCACAGCAATAAGAATAGATCCTACGTAGGTATATATATTATCATTCTTAAATCTAGATTTTAAATTTTCCAACAATGAAATCTCATTGAGATTTGGTAAATTACACAAATCTGTATATTCCTTGTTTCCTTTTGGTTGGTTGAGAAAGGATATTAAAAACCTGTCTGTGTCTTTACATTCTACCCATCCTGATGTACAAGAAACTTCAGGATCTTTTTTCCGCAAATAAAACCTGTAACCTGTCAATAGACCTTGACCCCTGTCGATATCTGCATTAATGATCTTTGGCCAGAGAAGTTGAATTCCGACTGGCGTATCCATGACTTCTAATCTCCGTTCTTTACACAACTGGTCGCCAGAAATAAAGACTTCAGCTATTTCATAATTATCACTTTTCCCTAATTTCAATTTTTGAACCGCAACTCGGGTTATGTCAATGGCACAAGTATTTTTTTCTGCCTCTACGGAGACATATTCACTTTCCTGACTGAGCGGACCACTGTAAATCCGAATCATGTATGTCTCCATACTCTGCCGACGTATAATCTGGGTTGTAGTGGGTGGAATATGTACCTCTCGATACGCCATATTGAACTAAAAACATAAACAGACACACTAATCAACTGCTTCAACATGGCAGTCGATGACACTTCTACTACACCCTCCACTTCATATCATCAACAATTCAAACAAGACATCTTTATTATGACCTGAAACAATGAATAACAAAATCAATTAGTTCAAATAATTCAATATAATTATTAACCAGGCACATTAGCGGTGTCAAAGAAAGGAAATCCAAAAATGGGGCGCATCTGAAAAATCATTAAGCTTTCAGAACATGTATGTTTCTTCATATAAGAAGTAACAACGTTATCGCATAACAAAATCTTACAAGATTGCGTACAGTAGATGAAAATATATTAACCTATGTGGAAATCTATTGTCCATATTAATCCAATGGACCCAAGCCACAGTTTGTTTTTGATTACATTAATGACTAATTATGAATTAATTATGTATAATATGTAGAGTATATATGAAACCTACATCCACATCAATTCACTATCTACAGCAGTGACATAAAATGATAAATCATGTTGAGGATATATGCTTATCATTCTGTACTAAATGCATGTATTTATTTTCACTGTATATTGTCTGGTTACAATGATTTCCTATCAGTATCATGACACTAGATACTATTTTTAGAATATTCAACATGTCTAAATAAACAATACAGGCTCTTACTAAAACATAGGCCTATTGATGTGCATTGCAAATAGCAAATATACATTTATCAAATCCGTAATCATGAAGTATCAAGTACATGTAAGGCGACTGGAGATTACAAATACCAGTAAACAGATAATCTAGACATGTAATATCATTAATATAATTGTGATTATTCAAAACTAGAAAATGTTTAAATTCTTATAAAAACAAAAATGACAAGATGATTGCCACATGGTCATGATGATATGTTAACCTGATTAAACATCAGTAGTGCCTTAAATTACTTTCTATCAAGATAAACATTTCAATGACAACCTTGTTAACTTATTCATTAAACACATCTGTACAGGATCTGGTTTAAAGAGAAAGGCTGTATCATACATGCTCTCAGCCAAGCGTTAATTCTGGGAGTTACCTGCAATATTATTAAATAAAACATTGTTCTACAAAGGGAAGATGTCATGTTTATTTTGAATATCTAGACATAATATGCAATATATCAGTTAATTTCTTGGTGTTTTAGTCTTTAAAGCAGGGCTTATGTCGATCTTACAATTGAAAGCAACTACGTTTTGAAAACGGGTTTCAACTGACTAAATTACTATCAGTTCCGAGTAGACATAAGCGCTCCAAATTCATCTGTGCTCAGTTGCCCTTAAGGCTTAATTGCTAATTCAATGACATAACCACACTTACAACCTACATGCACCCGTAGTTGAAAGCTATTGCTAGCAGACATTAAGCTAAACAACGTAGCTAGAGTTTTTATTGTCTAACATTCATCGATCCATAAATTGTATGATTTATCATGCATGATTAATCTAATCTACTGTTAACATCAACAAAAGTTTGTTACTTGCATATTATATATTGGCTGCAGTGCATATAGACGTGGACCTACTCCATTACTTTAACATGGATGGCTGATCAAACAGAAGTAATTATACTTGATAGGCCAACACAGCAGTAAATGGGTGTGTTGCCGATTCACTTCCTTTCTCTATAGCTTGTCATCATGACCTCTTTATTGTTAAATGTCTTAATACATACATGATACATCATACATGTAGATCACATGTGTTTAGATGTTATATACTTATACATGTATGCTATTTATCTGTATCGAATTGCAGTTTATTCATTTGATATACATGTACATATTGGTGAACTCAAACATTGAAAGATCAATCTTGTAACTATTATAAAAGAAAGAAACATCATGTTCATGGTTCACCATCCTTATAAATAAATGCTGACTTGTTGGTGACAAAGGTAACTGAAGTCGTTTTTGTTTTTTTCAGACACTTGACCCGTAATTAGTCTAGTCCTAATCCTTTAGGATTTTATCAATTCTGGTTCCCACTTACCAGGGATAATACTTGATTCACTTAAAACCTCTGATCATCATTTTATGGATGTTTAATCCTATATGCCAAGGAACATCAGTTTAAAAAAGTTTCAATTCCATTCAGATTCAGATTTTACAAAGACATGTGATAAATTGAAAGTTTATCAACATTAGGCATCCTCTGAAGATGATAAAATGGGAAATGGTCAAATGAGAGTCTGTGCCACCAATACGCCTTATGCAAAAATTATGACGTGTATTACTGAGTTATTGTAAATTTTTAATCAGAATGATTATAAGCTGAGAGATTATCTACTGATGACATTTTGATTTTCTTATTTTAATCCAACTAAATCCAAACCATTTGGAATTTGTTTTCTAAAGGTAATGGACGATAATCAGTTGTGTACATAAAATTATTAGCGTGGAATTAATCCTTGATATTTTCCAATAAATTAAAATACCAATCAGCGGCTTTAAATTGGAAAATATTTGTGGAGTTTCTGTCATAGCAAAAAGAACACTGCCATGGTAAATCCTGTGTCATTATAGGCCTAGTACAGTAGAAACTTATAGACAGCCCATGTCTTTCTTTGGCCCATGCACTTTGTATCATAAAGCCTGTCATTGGGGCAACTGGTGTGGTTTGGAATCTCCATTGTACGTGACAAGGAGTAGGGTCACCTGTCCAACCTCATGGGTTTCTCTGGGTCCTTTGGTTTCCTCCCACTGCTAAAGAACCCATACGTGCAAGCGAAATATTGAAATATTATTAAACTACATTATGGTAGTCCAGAAATGACCTAGTTTGTGTGGAGTGGACGTTAAATGCCATTTATCTCTTTCTCTTTGCTGCACTTACTATTTTAAATAATTTAGTACGGTTGACATCATTCCAAATTATTTGTGATTGATCATTCATGTTATTACATGATATAAGCCTACAGTTAGATTATGTTAAATAAACATTCAATCCACAATCAGTTAAACCATAATAGTCCTGGCCTTTGATAATATTATCATTAATAGTTTACATTATGTATGTTATAACATACATTATTACAGCACTGCCTTCCTTGTATACACATGGGATATATGGCATTGTGTTTAATACACCAGATATATATAATGTAATATTATACATTAAAAGCTAAACAATGTATATTCAGTAGTGAGTATTGGACCATACATCCATTCTTGCGTATAATATCAAGGTTTACACAATTATAACTAACATTTCAAAAGTATACATAATATCTTGGGGTAAGATATTTATTAAATATAGTAACTGACACGCTTGAGTGCTTGTTCCATCATGTAGATACAAGAGTTACCAAGCTGTACAATGGTGTTATACGAAAGGCGAAATATCAGTGATTTTTACAACGGAGCCTATGTACATACAGATCTACTTTGTGGTGTTTTGAATAATTTAGTCAGTGTTGAAAGTTACTCTTCAATTCGTGGTAAATAAGCAAGTGACATTGAGAATTATATTTAACTCCTGGCTGAAATTATTTACAAGAAACGACAAGGAAAGTCACAAATGAAAATCATTCGCGGAGTAGGATATTCATTTCTTGTCGATCTTATGGAGACATAATACATTATAGTTCGTATGTACATACCTGCTACCTATCAAAACGGTGGTTATTCCAAATCTAACATTTCATAGTATGGGTCATGATAATCCCAGTTTAATCTAATAATAGACGGGAATTCGTATATACCCCAGTTGTATACAATCCCTTAGGTGTATATCAACCACTCGTACCGTACATTGCTCGCCGTTAACCACGCACTTTATACAAATACTCACTTCTGATTGGTTAATATATTTACCATAGTTAATAGCATATAGATAAGCGAAGGTATACTACAAAAGCTTTCAAGAAAAATGCGTTCTACAACTAACTGTCTTCTGCATTTTATTCTTTTTTAAAACAATGCATTGGTGATCCAAATCCCTTTGCATAATAAAATTATATTTAAGATTATGTCACACATTTTTTTAGTATGTTTGGCTGCCGATAGAGATACGTCATTATTTTGACAGTGAAGAAATATAAATGCGCGTTATTTGATTGATGGGCCTCTATCCGAAATATGATAAGATCAAAATCAATTAAAAATGTCCGACACGCTTGAATGATAAAAAAGATTCGACATTCTTCCTCTATGTAAAAATATAAATCATTTATTTAGTAAATAAAAATTGGATGATAATTCGTTACGGTATCAAAATGTTTCATTTAAAACCATCAATAACAAGATCAATATAATGAATATTTTAAATTTTAATGTCTAGCCAATTTTCCCCATAGAACCAAGAAATAAAAGTTTATTTACAATGTCCTTTAATAAAACACAATATTGTCCAAGTTCATGCTCAGAATTAGATACTTATCAAATAAACGCGTGACATTCATATACATGGACGAAATTTTATATTGTTTTCGTGAAGATATACTAAAAAGTGCCAAAGAAAGTCACTTATATATACTTAGAGAAACGGAAGAGAAACGGAAAAAGCAAAATATCATACGCCACCAGTACGTGGCAAGCAGTATATATAGGATGGCCTATCAAATCTCGTGGGTTTTCTCCGGGACCTCCGGTTTCCTCCCACTGATAAAGACCATAGCGCGCAAGTAGTCGAATGGATTGCATTGGCCGAGAAAGTTCATCCAGATTTTCCGGCGTGGTTTCCCCTTGTCGGTGATGCAGGACGAAGGTACTGACAAGGACAGCTGTCTAGTTCTTCGAATGGTACGAAAAACGATGTCCCGTCTACACATTGGCGTGCACGTAAAAGATCCATTGTCATGGACTGCTGTCTTGTCGTTCGGATGGGATCAAAAAACCGAGGTCCCGTGTACACATTCGCGTGTCCGTAAAAGATCCCTTGGCAGTTGGAATTCCATATAAGAGTAAGCCATAGCGCCACCAGCGGGAAAAATTCCCCTCATTTCAATTCATTTCTCTCTCTCTATCTGCGCCATCAGATGAATCAGGTTTCACTCTCCAACATCGTGGGTTTTCTGCAGGTCCACCAGTTACCACCCAATGTTAAAAGCCCCCTACGTTCAAGCGAATTATTGTAATAAAATTGAACCATAGGTTAGTCCTAAAATTACCCGGTCTGTATTAAGTGAACGTTCAGCCCCATTTCTCTCTCTCGGATCAGCGTGTATGCGGTGTGAGTAAGGGGAGACTACTACATTGTTTAAGACTTTCCCGGGGCTCCAATTTTTTCTCGAATTTTCGTTGGGCAGAGCACTTTCAACCACAGATGGAGCAAGATAATGGCAACTTCTTGGCCAAAAGCACGTATGAGGTTCAGCATGAAAAACTCGAGATACACAAACTGGAAGTGGAGATAAACAAACATGCAATTTTCCACCCTACATTTCAACCTAACCAACCCCTTAATGCTTAATCTCTCCGCCTCAAAATCACGAATTCACAGAAACTGTATATTTATGCAAACTCCTTTCTTCAATTCTATACCAAAAAGTCAACAAAGATCGCCATGCAAAAGGGGGGAAAAGAGAAGGGGAGAAAAAGACTAAAAATAGCCACGGTCATTACCCTCTTCCTCTAGTAGTGCATAACGATATCAGTATAGTAACCGTGAAATACAAAGACCCGAGCCATAAAATGGATCATTAGATCCTAAGAATATTTTGCTCTGTAAATACAAAGAATCAAGCCATAAAAGACTAAAAATAGCCACGGTCATTACCCTCTTCCTCTAGTAGTTCATAACGATATCAGTATAGTAACCGTGAAATACAAAGACCCGAGCCATAAAATGGATCATTAGATCCTAAAAATATTTTGCTCTGTAAATACAAAGGATCAAGCCATAAAATGGATCATTAGATATAATATTACAAAGAAAGAGAGGACCCAGAGACAACCCGCGAGGTTAGACAGGCGACCCTGTATACGCCTTGTCACGCCCAAGAGGGGATCGAAACCACGTCACTTGGCTCAATGACATACTTTGTGATTTTACACGCACGCATAAAACCCCCAAATATAAAGAATCGCACGCATAAATGAACCATAATATGTTGCTCTGTCCAGTTCTAGATTAGGATAATTACATGGCTTAAGTTCACGATACTGATAGCGCGATAAAATCTTGGACTTCTTGACAATAAATACATGTATTTTATAGGAATTCTAACCACTTTCTGAAATTGGAGACGAAACAAGTCAAAAACTCTGCTGGATGATCGAACCTTCACCTGATAAAAAAAAAATGTATATATATTCCACCAATTTCAATTCTGTCAATTTATAAAAAAGGTCATCAACTTGATCCTACTTCTAATCCTACATCAGAGGCACAATCACCTATAAAATGTCATTGATGATATGATTATCAATAAAAACGTCTTTAGACAAAGGTAACATGATTTATTTAGTCTACCAAATATTTAGATATGGCTAGTATGCCATGGTCGGTGTCGTGGTTTCTAGTAGCTCGGTTCCTCATGGGGAGAAAAACTGCATCGGTAAGATTTGACTAATCGTTTTGATTTATCGTGTTGCGAGATTGATATTCCACAATCACAACTAATCATTGAATATTATTTCACCTGCTGAGTAGTGTATTGGTCTATAGTTCATTATAGCCAGCCATTTAAAGTAGCTAAGTCTCTATCTAACTCAATATCATCAAAAATCATCAACATTGAAAACACAAATTATTTGCCAATTTAAATCAACTTTGATGCTTTGATCTTACATAAAAAGATGGGCTTCTGATATCCATTACTTAAGACAAAATAAACATTTACTATTGGTACACGAATCGTGTACCAACATGCGTTTCAGCCCCAGTTCTCGCAAGAGACTCGGGGAACGAGGCTAGACACATTGCACCAAATCAAACGGCGTGTGTAGACTGGAATAAACAGACGCTATAGAAATTTGCATTTGATTGAGACAGTAAAAATCGAAACCATTGAATGTAAATCAGTTTATATACATTCATATTACATGCGTTGCGACCCACTTATGTCAATTTCTAGGTCCCAATAAAAGTTAGCGATTTAGCTGTATAATATATACAGATCTATCTCTAAAACGTATAACCTCTTGGTTATCTTTATTGAAAATAAACAGGTGGCGGATCTCGATTTATATTATTGTATATGGTAAAATAAATCATTTAAAAACAAACAATAAAAAAGCTATATATCTTCTAATTTGATATCTCCTACAGTCTGTAAAATCGATGTAAATGTGAAGTTAATATTATAACTTTGTGAATAACATATGGTGTGTTTGTGGGCCTACCAGTACAAAATGGGGTTGCTTAAACTTAATTAGAAGATTTTGTTATCAGTATATATACTGTTCGCTCGTGGTCAATCAATAAATCTTTCATCTAACCCAAACCATCAGCCGCGCAGATTTAGAACACAGCAGACTACTATAACGGATTCACGGCGCCATTTTGAGATACAAGAAGATGGATATTGGTAGTGGTTCCATGTTACATGCTGTTTTCTACAGGGATTTCATTGTTTTTGGACGACCCTTTTGATGCTTAAGAAAGTAGACATCCTTTTTCAAGATGCTTAGGATTTTGGTTGTCCTGGTCGCTGTCTCTAGTGTACACAATGATGTAAAATGTCTACTAACAGGTGAGTAAACACAGACTTTAATCCTGGTATTAAACTGCATGCACTACAGTTGTAATCATTTCTTACGTTGTGTTTAGAAAGGTACAGAATATTGCCTGGTAGAATAATGTATGCCATATTTGCTTGACTGAATAAGGATATTCAATTTCAATTAATGGCGTACTTCCCCCTTCCACTGTCACAATTGCAAGCAGAGGCGGATTCAATAGGGGGTGATAGCAGCGCTCTCCCCCTCCTAATTTACGACAATGTCTTTTTTTACTGCTGAATGTACCTTTTCTCAGACCCAAATATGTCCGTTCCGAACGTTTACATGGACGAAAATATCAGCCAAATAGCTCTTGGAATGGCTACAGATGCAAGGAAATGACGGATAATTTTCTTGGGGGGACCCCCACCCCACCCCCTATCTCCGGCGAGCCCCGTCTCCGCGGACAGTGACCTCATTTTGCGCCCCCCCCCCTTTTCAAAATTCCTAGATTCGTCCCTGACAAGCGAACATTTACTTAAAAAGACTACCCTTTATGGACAGTTCAAAGATGCAAATAATTTGAGAATTTCCGCATATTTCCCCACTAGACAATTCCTTTTCGCTGTCTTCGGGCTGTTCAGCTCCTTAAAGTAATACGTAACGAAACAAAGGCATCATTTTAATTAGATTGACCCCTCACTCACTAATAGTTGATTTTAATGGTTCTGTGACAGAAAATTCCTGTATCATGCTACACTTCTCTCCAATTTCTCCGTAATTTAGAGCTATTTAAATTACTCTTATTTCATCGCGCGATGAGCCGCAGTGGCTCTATAAATAAGACGTTGGCTCGCTGACCTGGAGATTTCGTGTTCGATTCCGGTGTTCATCTTAATTTTATGGCATGGTTACCCCTTGTAAGTAAAAGCAGGGAGGGGGCCTGGTAAGGAACAACGTACAGTCGTTCGGGTGGGATGGAAAACCGAGATCCCGTGTACACATTGGTAAAATCATGACACATCGCCGTCTAAAGTTGTGCGAATTGTTTCTATTTATACTCAATTCAAAATAAGCCGCAGATTGTATGATACGGTCTAATTGTTATAGCTCAACTTGTTGTTTGTAATGTGCTAATCAGATGTCAATATTTGTTTATAGAACCGATAATTTGCCACTGCGGTATACTGTAAAATCAATATAACTAACGTGATATTAGACGGATTGCTATGGAAATATTTGAAAGTGATGTAACGTTACCATTAATAATATTATTGATACTATATTATTAGCAATTATCATTCAGTTTCATACGTTACTACTATTTTATTGTTTGGAATTTACTGGCTTGACTCATCATTTTAACAAAAATATCTTACATTACTAGCTGCAAAAATACAGATTAAATATAGTGGGAAATCATTTTATGATAACTTATCATCAAGTTTTGTAATTTCCGCGGCATGTGAATAATTGAAAATAAATTGAAATGTAAGCCTAATCAGATAAACCGAGTTTTGATTTCGCATTTTTTCTTCTTTTCAGATAAGAAGCATGGCATAGAGTACCGGCTGTATCGAGATCTATTTACCAACTATAACAACGGTGCTCGTCCAATTAGAAATGCTAGCGAGGCCCTGAACGTTGATTTTGGGTTGGCATTAAACCAAATTCTTGACTTGGTAAATATAGTCAGCAAACTTCATTATCAATACCAGACCTTTATACTTTATAGGGTCGCCTGTCCAACCGCGTGGGTTTTCTCTAGGTCCCCCGGTTTCCTTTCACTGCTAAAGACCCTTACGAATTAACACAACAATATAATCAAATTAATCAAATATAATTAAAAAACATACATTAGTCGCGAAATGATATAGTTTGTGTTGAGTGGACGTTAAACGCCCCCTTCTCTCTATATTGAATATCAGCTAAAGTACAGAAAGTAGTATAGAAAAGTAGTGTGGTTAGCGAAACGATTACCTGATGTATATATATACGGAAAGGAAATGCGAAACTCGAGTTGTGGTAGGAAACAGAAAGAAATAATTAAACTAGTATCAGGAATGGGAGGCATCTGGCGTAGGAAGGTAGAATTGGACATATCAAGCGAGATCTGTTGACATCACCCACACGCACACACATATACACCAAAATTTGTTTGTAGTTAATTAAAGCATTGTTGATCAGGGACCTAAAAGTTTCAAAAGCGGGACACAATGGCAGCTTTATGAGACATTTCAAGCGGAATCTGTGGAAATCAGACCGGAATCATTGTCTCGGTGAGGACGCCAATTTTATACTGTGTAAAATAAGATAAAGTTATCTATGCAAATTTCCCCACCAGATAATGATGACTGGTTTGTCTGCAACCGTTGTCATGAATACGGATTGTGTTATTATTGATAACCATCTGGCTGCATAACAAATCCGGACAATCTTGATCAAACTTTTTATATGAATAAATGCAAATGGGAATGTTGACTGATCGGCAAAATAATTATTTTGATAATATTATAAGATCATAAAGAATTATATATTGACACCGTGGAACAAAACACAACTCAATGGCACCACTATTTCTTTAACTGTTGACGCCACGTTATGTGGTTATGTGTTAAGAAATTTGTATTTATATCACAGACATGACGACGTGTCCACGCCGCCCGCCACGCCCCCCCCCCCCCCCGATGCAGCGTGAATGGCAAATAAAAATTGAGACCAGACACTCTTGACATTCGATTACGCTTTCTGATCCATCTATACAAGATCCTAATTTGTGATCTAATTGACATATAAAGCATTGTATAACACACGAATTTGTAATTTTCTTTTTCGGAAACTCTTATAATTCCTGCCTATTTCTGGCTTTAGAGGGTTACGAAAATATTTTGTCTTTTAAAGACTGACTACAATAATTTGTTTTCCATATACATAATATATAGATATAAAGCAATCAATGTTATTTTGTTCTTCGAAGGAGGGTGAGGGTCGAATGGGTTAACATGTGCGCGATAGTTCACTCATACTCCGCGCAGCGTTTCGTTTGATTACAGGTAATCTCACTACACACTGCTATTATGAGTGGATATTGTTGTGTTAAATTTTGATTGGTCAGTAGTCCGACTACCAACCAATCACTACCTACCATACAAAAGCTTTACATTTAAAACGAGTGCCAGTATTGGACCAAATATGTTTACATAACGTTACGTCATAGCTCACGCTTTTATTATGCCCAATTAACCCGTGCATAGGAGAATACTGCAGTAAAACTAATTGTGTGACAAACGAGGCTATCAAGTCGAATGAAATGTAAACAATACTCTTTGGAAACGAACATACTTTCACCGTTTTTAATACCTTAAATCACTGTCCAAAGTTTTAGGGAAGACTCAGATTAAACGAAGGACTGTCATGTTGCTGTACTTAAGTGAACGGGGAGAATAGACACACTCCCGCAAAAGTTCAAGAAACAGACGCTATTCCAGCAATGGTCAGAGAGATTTCTCGGGCCATTGCTTCAGGAATATGTAGTTCACTAAGGTCTGTCATTGAGTCAAATGGCGTGGTTTGGACGAGGAATGGGGTCGACGCCTGTCCTACCTCGTGGTTCTTGATGTCCGTGGTTTAAGACGTAGGGGCTGGCTAGGAATATCGTCTATATAGTCGTTCGGGTGGTACGGAAGCCTTATAAAAGAACCTGGGAGTGTATCAATCGACGAGGAGTAGACAGGCATGCCGGTATCGGGGCAATATTTTCCCATACTGCATGGCTTATTCCCATCTTTTGTTCGGCTGGTGCACAAAAGTGGGACGTTAAACCCAATATCATATACTGGTTCTTGTAAAGCGTATAATGCTATTCAATATACGTATCTACTAATTTGGGAATTTTAGAAAGTCATATCATTGTTTAACCTTTTAGACGTTTCTATATAGATTTCATATCGTTCGCTAAATGCTACTGTATCAGGATTCGGCTCTTTATACCTTAAATAATATTTACGAATGTGTAATTTATCTTTTGCTTATTTTCTACCTACAGGAAGAAAAACGCCAAGTCCTGACCTCGGCTGTGTGGATATATGAGGTTAGTATTGGGTTATAATAAGATCTTATACATTCCAGATCACTTCTTATCACAATAAACAAATAATTTAAGCATCCCGTAGAGACTAAACGTAAATGTAGAAACCAAGATTTATCAATTAAAGAAAAACAGCTTTTACAATAACACCCTATTATTTACATCTGACTGTTAATTTGAAAGACAGTTGTTCCGTCTTACACCCCCGTATGCCCTTGACGCATATTGTCTTGGAGATAATAATCAATCCTTTGAGATTTCGTTTCGTAATTTTATCAAACGGGCGCACGCGCGCTTTAATGTCTTATATCGCCTTAATGTGAATGATTATATAACAAATTGTGTGGGTTTATGATGTATTATAATATTATAAACACACACATTTTGTTATATAATTATCCCCTAAAAGATGATCCATAAGAAATGAAAATACAGTATTTTATCCGCATCTAAATATAAGTCTAGTAATCTGCATAATATTTGCATGTTCACGAAATATAACCGTGGTTTTAAATAAATGTGGGTTGTCAAATGACACAATTATTTATAGTTCGAAATGTCTGACTTTCCTTAAAAACCGTTATAGCTAATGCGATGGATGAAATCCATTCTATCTCTGGGAGGCAATTGGTAATCAAAAGCAATTACAACTAAGTCGGCTCTTCTGTGACTTACATAAATGTAAATTTTGTGAAAACAATTATAGACTTGCAATCGATATTTTTACCAACATGCGATTTCGGTAGCTGGTGCAGGTATTGTCTAAAACACAGCTATCAATATGCAAGTCATCTTTAATCACTTTTTCAACCAATGCATCATGTATATGGCGGGGGAAAGCGGCAAAAACCTAATGCTATGTAGAAATGTCTAATTCAAAACACACATGTAACATAATGCCATACCAAATACCTAAAACGCCTAATGCAAAAAACAAAATACAAGAAACCTTTAATACAAAATACCTCATACGTCTATTGCAAAAGACAAAATACAAGAAACCTCTAATACAAAATACATATAACCTCTTATGCACAATTGATTTTACAATCTGAAACATCTACCATAAGCATTAGATGACATATCTCTCATGCATTACTTACGTTTCTCCACTGAATTATCTTTATTTAGGTCAATGTCAAGGTCACCGAACACAACTTGGCGACCTATTCGGCTAGCGAGCTATTCGACCGATCCAGCTGGCAACCTGTTCGTTGGCAACCTATTCAGAATTAAGACAACAGTCGCCCAAACTCATCTATTTTTAACAACCAATAAAATCCAACGTTACGTCTATCAAATGAAAGTAGAATAATATATTATTTTTATCAATTCCTTTAGCTCAGAATAGAGATGTAATTTCGCATTATCGTACAAAATTCTAGACATCCAACTAATATATTCTGAAAGGTAATTAAATAGGCTTTCTAAGTATTATCAGTAAAAATTGGCACAATCATATTAAAGGGGTGCACTCTCTTCCTAAACATGACCAATTTTTTAAAAATTTTAAAGAGAAAAACTGTTAATATCCGTGTCAAAATTCGGACCATCGTACAAAATTCTGATGATCCAACTAAATATATTCTGAAAGGTAATTGAATAAGCTTTCCAAATATTATTAGTACAAGTTGGCACAATCATATTAAAGGGGTGCGCTCTCAACCTGAACATAGCCAATTTTTCAATATTTTAAAGTGAAAGAACGGTAATATTTCGAGTCGAAATTCGGACCCTCGTACAAAATTCTTAGCAACCAGCTATATATATTCTGAAAGGTAATTGAATAACCTTTTAAATATTATTAGTAAAACTTGGCACAGTCATATTAAAGGGGCGCGCTCTCAACCTGAACATAGCCAATTTTTCAATATTTTAAAATGAAAGAACGGTAATATTCCGAGTCGAAATTCGGACCATCGTACAAAATTCTGAGCATCCAGCTATATATTTTCTGAATGGTAATTCAATAAGCTTTCTAAATATTATTAGTAAAAGTAGGCACAATCATATTAAAGGGGCGCGCTCTCAACCTGAACATAGCCAATTTTTCAATATTCTATATGTAAAGATAGACCGGAATTTTTTTCGAAGTCCGAATTTGGACCATCGTACAAAATTCTGACCATCCAGCTATATATATTCTAAAAGGTAATTGGATAAGCTTTCCAAATATTAATAGTAAAAGTTGGCAGAATCATATTAAAGGGGCGCGCTCTCAACCTGAACATAGCCAATTTTTCAATATTTTAAAGTGAAACAACGGTAATATTCCGAGTCGAAATTCGGACCATCGTACAAAATTCTGAGCATCCAGCTATATATATTCTGAAAGGTAATTGAATAAGCTTTCTAAATATTATTAGTAAAAGTTGGCACAATCATATTAAAGGGGCGCGCTCTCAACCTGAACATCGTCATTTTTTTAATATTTTAAAGTGAAAGAACGGTAATATTCCGTGTCAAAGTTCGGACCATCGTACAGAATTCTGATGATCCAACTAAATATATTCTAAAAGGTAATTGCATAAGCTTTCCAAATATTATTAGTAAAAGTTGGCACAATCATATTAAAGGGGCGCGCTCTCAACCTGAACATAGCCAATTTTTCAATATTTTAAAGTGAAAGAACGGTAATATTTCGAGTCGAAATTCGGACCATCGTACAAATTTCTTAGCAACCAGCTATATATATTCTGAAGGGTAATTGAAAAAGCTTTCTAAATATTATTAGTAAAAGTTGGCACAGTCATATTAAAGGGGCGCGCTCTCAACCTGAACATAGCCAATTTTTCAATATATTTTAAAATGAAAGAACGGTAATATTCCGAGTCAAAATTCGGACCATCGTACAAAATTTTGAGCGTCCAGCTATTTATTTTCTGAATGGTAATTCAATAAGCTTTCTAAATATTATTAGTAAAAGTAGGCACAATCATATTAGATATATAGCTGGATGCTCAGAATTTTGTACGATGGTCCGAATTTCGACTCGGAATATTACCGTTCTTTCATTTTAAAATATTGAAAAATTGGCTATGTTCAGGTTGAGAGCGCGCCCCTTTAATATGACTGTGCCAACTTTTACTAATAATATTTAAAAGGTTATTCAATTACCTTTCAGAATATATATAGCTGGTTGCTAAGAATTTTGTACGATGGTCCGAATTTCGACTCGAAATATTACCGTTCTTTCACTTTAAAATATTGAAAAATTGGCTATGTTCAGGTTGAGAGCGCACCCCTTTAATATGATTGTGCCAACTTTTACTAATAATATTTAATATATTTAATTGGATCATGAGAATTTTTTACGATGGTCCGAATTTTGACACGGGATATTAACAGTTTTTCCTTTTAAAATTTTTAAAAAATTGGTCATGTTTAGGAAGAGAGTGCACCCCTTTAATATGAATGTGCCAATTTTTACTGATAATACTTAGAAAGCCTATTTAATTACCTTTCGGAATATATTTAGTTGAATGTCTAGAATTTTGTACGATAATGCGAAATTACATCTCTATTCTGAGCTAAAGGAATTGATAAAAATAATATATTGTTCTACTTTCATTTGATAGACGTAACGTTGGATTTTATTGGTTGTTAAAAATAGATGAGTTTGGGCGACTGTTGTCTTAATAGGTTGCCAACGAACAGGTTGCCAGCTGGATCGGTCGAATAGCTCGCTAGCCGAATAGGTCGCCAAGTTGTGTTCGGTGACCTTGACATTGACCTAAATAAAGATAATTCAGTGGAGAAACGTAAGTAATGCATGAGAGATATGTCATCTAATGCTTATGGTAGATGTTTCAGATTGTAAAATCAATTGTGCATAAGAGGTTATATGTATTTTGTATTAGAGGTTTCTTGTATTTTTTTCTTTTGCAATAGACGTATGAGGTATTTTGTATTAGAGGTTTCTTGTATTTTGTTTTTTGCAATAGGCGTTTTAGGTATTTGGTATGGCATTATGTTACATGTGTGTTTTGAATTAGACATTTCTACATAGCATTAGGTTTTTGCCGCTTTCCCCCGCCATAAATGTAGAGTCTTTCAGTGTGCGAGTCGGTGTGAGGATTCTGAATTCGTTTTGGAAAGAGAGAGAGAGAGAGAAATGGGGTTTAACGTGCACTCGACACAAACTAGTATGGTTTAATTTTATTTCAATGATTCGATTGTGCGTAGTGGTCTTTAGCAGTGGGAGGAAACCGGAATACCCGCAGGAAACCCACGAGGCTGGACATAGGCGTAGGAGCTCAAAGTAATTCAGGGGGGCATAAGAGAAAATTGCCCGAAATCAATATAATATAATTGATATATACTATTCAAAAAAAGTAGGGGATATTTGATTTTGGGGGCATAATACTAAAATATGCAAATGACTACGAAAAAAGTCACTATAGAACCTAACAGAAGAAACATTTCCGTTACATGTGACGCCCAAACGCACCAATAGCGACCGCATGGAATGCAGGTGATGCTTGGGATCATCATGGGGTCCAACCCAAGATTTGCACGACTCTGACTTTGAATGTTACAGTCATTGTGGCATTGAATTCCAGGGTGGAAACATCAGTTTAATTGTTTTAGTGACCAGAAAACAAATTTTGATATGCGTCGGCTTACCCAAAATGAAAGGTTACGTGCCCTTGGCATGCTACAGATCGGCACAACACAGGCGGTTGTGGCGCGGACGATGAATGTTTCTCAGTCTGTCATAAGCAGGCTATGGTCCAGATACCGTGATACACAATCTGTACAGGACAGATCACGCTCAGGTCGACCAAGGGCGACAACTCAAGCCCAGGATCGATGTATCCGTACCTTGGCCTTGAGAAATCGTGTCATCACAGCAAATCAGATCAGCGGAATCGACTGCATAGGGTCACCTTCGCGCCCGACGTCCTTGGGGTAGGGATCGTCAACACTGGGATAATCGACGCTGGAGCAATGTGATGTTTTCAGATGAGTCAAGGTTCACTGTTGATTTTTTGTTTTTGGACAGACGTAGGTGGGTGTGGCGTCGTCGAAACGAGCGCTTCCAAGACGTTAACGTCATCAGACATGATCGATTTGGGGGCGGTTCTGTTATGGTTTTGGGAAGCATCACTGTTGCTGGAAGAACGGCTTTACATGTTGTTGCAGGGCGTGTTACAGGCCAGTACTACCGGGACAACATCTTGGCAGTCCATGTTGTGCCGTTTCATCTTCCAGGATGACAACGCAAGATGTCACAGGGCCAGGATCGTTACAGGTTACCTCCAACAACAGAACATCACCACATTACCTTGGCCAGCACTGAGTCCCGACCTCTCCCCCATCGAGCATGTCTGGGACATGCTTGGACAGAGGTTATGTCAACGTCAACAACGTCCTGCCAATGTCCAAGAACTTGCTGCTGCGTTGCAACAGGAATGGGGCAATCTGGACCAAAATGACCCTAGACGTCTCATCAGGAGTATGCCACGTCGGATCAATGCTTGTTTGGCAAACAGGGGAGGATTTACCCGTTACTGACTTTGTTGTGATGCTGTGGTAACTTTGCTGTTTGACCCCGGGTATCATTTTACCCTTATAATGGTCAATCTGTGCCTTACTTAGTCTAACGATCATTTGGAATAAATCGATGAATGTGAACTTCATTTCATTTTGTCATTTGTTTCTTCGTCAGTTTCATTAGGTGACTTTAATAACACTCAAAAATCAAATATCCCTTACTTTTTTTGAATAGTAGTATATATATCGAAATCAATATGATCAATATATAGTATATTATATTGATTATATATAATCAATATAATATAATATAAATCAATATTATTCTAAAAAATTAAACAATATTTTGATATTCAGAGATCATCGTCTCACCAAATTGATCGTACAAATCAGGACTCGGGAACAAAAGTAAAACATTTTAGAAATATGAGAGGCACGTCCATACGGCAGAATGTTCACAATTTCGTACAGTTTCTCAAGTAGTCCAATACTCTTTTTAGAAAAAGTGAGAGGCACGGCCATGACGTCCAGCAAAAATGACGTCCGAAAACGGGTGAATCCACCCTGGCAATTGGCTGTTTCCAAGCAGTTTTCCATTTGGCTCGTTTCCTCTGCCGTTTTCCGGCCCGATGCCCGTTTTTCGGGCAATACCGTTTTTTCGGGCATACCTATCATAAGAGAGCTTCGGGCATGCAGTGGACAAGAAAAAGACGAGAAAATACTTTTCGGGCAGTGTGGATCTCATAGAAATAAGTTAGTTATATTTTTTCTCTAAACATTAATAGAAAAAAAAGGTCGTCGAATTTTTCATTGCCCGAAAATAAATTTTCCGGCCCGATGCCCGTTTTTTCGGGCATACCTATCATAAGAGAGCTTCGGGCATATTTTCGGGCATGTAGTGGACAAGAAAAAGACGAGAAAATACTTTTCGGGCAGTGTGGATCTCATAGAAATAAGTTAGTTATATTTTTTCTCTAAACATTAATAGAAAAAAAAGGTCGTCGAATTTTTCATTGCCCGAAAATAAATTTTTGGGGGGGCAAATGCCCCCCCTGCCCCCCCGCCTCCTACGCCTATGAGGCTGGACAGGCGACCCTACCCGATGCGCGTACAACCGCGAATTCGAAATCACCCCTGTTGACTCAATGGTAGGCCGTATGATACAGCGCGCGCATGCTAACCATTCGCCTCCTCCGAATTCGTATTGGAAAACATGGGGCTTCTATTTCTAACTTCTCCTCCTCAATGTGATATAACCATCAGAATATAAATGTCACTTCAGATTAATTGTTTGTTGCTTATGTCATAATGTATATAGGTTTTAAAGTCCCAACAGACCAATACTAATACATGTTGAAAGTTTCAAACCATTATACCCAATCATACGCATTAGCTTGGTATTCAAATTATTCATTTCGAATTTAAAGGAGATAACGAAATCATTTAGGTTTACGACAAATAAAGTATTGGATTTTGTTGATTTGATTTGTTTTAGTCCCGAGACAGGCTTAGACAGACTAAGCAGAAATCGGCAAGTTTACTCATTTTAGCTTAATTTATGGCTTGCAAGTGTTAATAATCAATAGACGTACCGTAATCAATAGATTGGCATCCCACAACCAAATCAACATATACAATCTGATGAATTCGACAATTTAATGGATTTTTTTCTTGCCAAATAAAAAACTTACACGGGTTACTGTTGATTTCACAAGGCCATCCTAATGCCATCGGCGAATAAAGGAATTATTATGCTATATTTTCGCACGCGTTTTTATTTTTAATTTTCTATTCGGATGTGCTTAATAACGTAATGACAGCAGTTATATAAACTTTAAAATTATACAATATTTTAACTTACGTTAAAGATCTGGATTGTTGTGGCGGTGAATAAAATGACTTTGGACACCAACGACATACAGCAGGGGTTTATATATGTACAAGTGCCTTTGTGGCTATTGACTGGTAATTTTGAATGTATCACTGCAGGTAGAACTAGCGTTTGGTACGGATGCAAAGTTACGGCAAGTTTTATTCCCGTTTCTTCACGCGAAATGCTTTTGTAAAGTTATTATATATACATACTATAAACAGATGATCTTATATTGCCAGGAATGGTTCGATGACAATCTTCAGTGGAATCCTGAAAAATATAATGGTTTAGATACGCTGATCATACCATCCACTAGAATATGGCTCCCTGATGTATTTCTCTTTAATACGTAAGTAATGTATTTGTATTTTAATGATATAATAGCCTAAATCGTTGCCCAAAGTTCATCGATCTGTACATGTGGGTCCCTTTTCTTGAGGTTCTCCGGTTTCCCGCTTGTAAGAAAATCAATAGATAAAATTACCCAATGATGTTGTGTTGACGATAACCCCCATGACTGGTAGATCTCGACAAATGACTACCACTCAGCAAACCTCGGCAGACTCTGTTACCCCACATCTAGTCTCGGCTGTACGACAGTAATTGATATGTAGCTACACCCATACAATTGTGACACGGCTATCGGTTTACAAGTTATTATGAAAACTTGTCGCTTTTAGAAAGAAGTTCTCAAAATTGTATCGCTTGAAGAGCGTTTTCAATTTTCATTACAAAGTTGTTCTTTCTTTTAAAGTAAATCGGATAAACTAGAAAGTACGTAACAAATAATATACAGGCTTTGAGATACATAACTCTTTACAGGCGTCTTCATGGGCGCCGCCATTTTGAATCCGGGAACTTGACAGAAGTTCCAGTGGCGAAATACACGATACAGCAGATGTTTCCGAGTGTAATGACGACGTGTCTGCATCTTTTCAAGATTGTATTCGGAAGACTACATTACCTCCCTTTATATCGCGGGTATCTTGTAATGTGAGCCGCTTTGGCTAAGGGAGTAAGGCGTTGGCTTCGCTAACCACGAGGTCCTGGGTTCCATGAAGGTGTTTGCCGAAAAGTTCCCCTTGTCAGTGTTACAGGTAGGATGTTCTGACAAGGACACCTTATAGTTGTTCGGATGGGAAGAAAAGCGAAGAAACGTCCACAAGTTAGCGAACACTTTAAAGAACTTTTGGCAGTTGGAATTCGATATAATAGCCCACTCGTACAGAAATGTAGGACATTAAATCACATTTCCTTTCCTTTCCATGCATTTATAGCAATTATCTCTTCTCCCCTTGCATTTTGGTAACGTTTTGGTCTAGAATTGAAGAAGAGTGTTTCTGCTATTGTGCGAATAGTCATGAATTAGGGAAATCACGCACACAACCATACCATAGATCATAGATATTCCTATCAAAAATCAAGCTGGTCCACACTCTTCAATGTTTTATCAGATGATCGTGACAAGTTAGGCTTTATGTGGTTTTAAAGATTAAGACCACCGAAGTGTTTAAAAAAAAAACTGTACAGGTCAAGGAATGACATAGATTTAGCATTGAATCAACGTTTTAAGTACAAGTCTGAGCAATGGCGAACTTTTGTAGTTGTCTCCCCTGAATCACCGAAACCATTCGTCCTCCAATCAATTCTGAATGCTGTGCCGGATTTATCTCAGGGCCGTATCTAGCGGGGGTGCAGGGGGTACATTGCACCCCTAGAAAAATAAAATAAGATGCCCCGAGTAATGGCGTCCCCCCATCCCCCAAAAATAATGAATTTGACAATTTTTCAATTATAAAATAATACACTTGGTTATGAATACCCAGTGATGCTCTTAAGGCACTGATCAGTCCGTCGGTTTTAAGGGCGCCCACACGCCAATAGGTTCGTTTGCCGTGATCTAAACTTTCTTATATGACTGACGCGGAGGCTATGGCGCCCACCACTCTGCGACACCCCCACTTTCAAAACCCTACATACGGCCCTGATTTATCTATATGCTTCAAAGGCTAAAACTACGATCAGATCAAGGTGACTTCCGCCTTCAAGTGTATAATATTGTAGACACTGTCATAAACTTTTCTTATACACACTGTCGTCACCATTCTTGGCCTGATTCAATAATGTTTAAAACGACCTTCATCTTTGTCGTGATCGTGGTGATTCGGAGGGGAGCCGTGCGTGGAATAGCCTTTGTGCCTATTTTCATTTAAATCTAGCACTGTCATTAATCATGGCATTTTAAATTCTGAAATAGTCTGAGAGTGAGGATGCAGGATTTCGGACATTTGGAATCTCTTAGCTTAAATAAAACATCAGTGCCTTCAGGAAAACGAATGTTCTACTATCTCTATTAATATGAATCTTTAAACTTACTTCAAAATACAATTAGAAAATAACAGATATATGCAACAGTTATCGTTACTTTTTTTTAGATCCATTGCGTGCAGAGTATGAGGGATTCAAGCAAAGTGTTCAATCAAAAATTGAAATATGGCATTATTGCTGAACGTTGTTACTAACATCTGTTTTCACAAATTTGAAATGTCTCCATTTCTCATGTTTCTGAGTACTTATGGTATGAAGATACGTCACTTCGTCTACCTACCGACGAATTGAACCTTTTAGACCAGGAGGGTGGGGGTGCAATCAAAGAGTTGGCCCTGGGCACCACCACTGCTTCTATGTTCGAGAATAACATTAAGACAAACATATGGATATTTTTATTTTAGAGCTGGTGAAAATCTGGACGGATTTGTCAACGTCACCGGAAGCAAGGCAATGGTGCGTTATGATGGCCTGATTAGATGGATGATACCAATAATGCTGAAAAGTTCATGTGGTGTTGACGTCACTTATTTTCCTTACGATTATCAGAAATGCGAACTGCGCTTCGGGTCGTGGGTTTACGACATCACACAAATGGACATGCATTTAAAGCCAGCGGAAGTGGACATATCGAGCTACGTTGTTAACAGTGAATATGATTTGATTAATGTCAGTGTGACCCGGAGTCTTGTCGATGGGTCTTGTTGTCCTGGCGGAGGAACACATTCTATTATCAGCGTATTTATTCATGTAAAAAGGAAATCGTTATATTATGACTATATTGTAATAGCCCCCACAATTATGTTGTGTTTTATGACTCTTTTCACGTTTTTCCTTCCGTGCCATAAAGGAGAAAAGATTGCCATCGGTTTAACAGTGTTTTTAACCTTATATGTTGTTCAGTTGTTTATAGCTGAGAATGTTCCAGATACGAATTCAACACCAATATTAGGTGAGTTGTTTTCATTGGGCTCTATTATCATCGCCGAATTAAATGTCATCGGCAACACGGCCACAACCATAAATATCATAAATTCCAGCAACAATGATACCATAACTGGCCAAAAATTTCTGAATTCATAAAATATCTTAAAATTTCCTTAAGGTTTTAGTCTCCATATTTTACTTTTATTTTAAGGTGTGTTCCTGCTTATGGTCATGACGTTCAACTGTGTATCACTTATCATGGCTACTTTAGTAATGAACATCAAAAAGCGAGGCGAAGAAGAAAAATGCCCGGATGTGCCAAAATGGTTGTTATGGCTGTGTCATGTAGTGCTCAGCAAAATAGCCTTAACCAAGTTCGTTTGGAAAGACACCTGTCCTGGGGTAGAAGAAAAGGATGGAGATGTGATGGAACCCGATCCTAAATCCTGCATTCAGAATCATCATTTCAAGAACCAAGAACCCATTTCTAACGCGGATTCTGACAAATCACGCAATCTAGATAATGAGGTCACAGTAATAAATGATTACACGAGCAAAAATACTTCCCGATTCAAAGTCAGGAACAGAAAATTTGTGTCACCCTCTGAGAGAAATGACGTTATTTGTGAACCCATGTTACAAAATACTAATTTTCAACACGACAATAACGTTAAAAGTGCTTACGATCACGCATTGTTTATGAGACGTCAGTGGTTCTTTGTTGCTGAGGTAGTTGATAAGTTTTCTTTCCTTATTTATTTGATTTCAATGTCTTTCTCTATCTTAATGGTATTATTTGTTATACCATTTTATTTCAGTGATGCCAGAACAGCATGAAATAAGGTTTCTCTAACTCCGATTTAAATACAGTGTTTTTATCAAGACGGAACCAAATTAAGATATGTGACATCAACGACATTGAAAAATGGCGCAAATCTTTTAAATGGTCGTTATTCGGAACATTATTTTCCACAAATAAATCTGACAACTCTTGGGCGAGATTTCGAACGTAGACAGGAATGGTTAGATCTTTTAGTTCAGTGGTCTTGATACAAAGCGTCAATAATAGTGTTACATTTAGATATTTTGGTATGTATTTATTATGTATTGAAGTTATTAACGCCATAATAATTATTAATTCATACATGATGATGATAAATACACGACTTCCGTTTTATGTGTGTCACTCCAATGGGTTCATAATACAAAAATCTGCATATTCAGCAAAACTGGCAATATTAATATGAAATGTGACCCAATGAACAATGTACAGAGTTTAAATATACAACGACTGTAAAATAGCTCTATTAAAATGTTAGCCGCAGCCCTATAAGTTAATGTAATTTGTACTTTCTGGGTGAAAGTTACAATAAATATGACCGTGCTGGACCGTGTCTATAGAGTTTGGCAACAAATGTTACTGGGCATACAAATATGTGTGAGGTCCTTGTCAACAGTTCCAAAGAGCCTAAAATAATATTAAAAGTTTATATATCTTCCCTTTATTTAGCAACAATCAATTACTTCCATGCAGAACACATGTTGGGAGCATGTGGATCATTGGGCTGATAAGAAAGGATTCCTTACGTGCGGCACAGTCTGATTAAAATACAACTCTCTATTTTGTTTCGATTTTTATACTTTCGATGGCCTACACTACATGAAGATCTGACCGGATTTATCGATAGGTCACATCAGAGGTCATACGAGCGACTTTTGGAACGATGACGTCAGACATTTGATCAACCAATGTTACTATAGTGGATTATCCACAGTACCGCGCAAAACACACATAAAGCTCGCCGTAACAGACCGTTTCATTGGCCAATACCTCACATATTCAGAACACGTCAATGATAACAACTCACCCAGATCCTAGTGTAGTAAAGACAAGAAAAACCAAATTTGAAGTATAAAAATGAAACAAAATAGGATCTGTGTTTGAATCAGATTGATGTGTGGTGTCATGATTATTTAGATATATATGTATTAAAGGTACTTAATCGCTGATATTTGGGACCTAGAAATTGACACGAATGGGTCGCAATTGTTTCCTCTTTACTCTAATTTCAAATCAATTATATTTGGCGAAATACGCCAGAAGTCTCAATCAAATGGCAATATTTAGCGTCTGGTTATTCCAGCCTGCAGCGACAGTATTTATTGCACATGCTCTCCAGATAAGAATATGGCGTCGCCGTTTGACATGACTCGTAGAATATGTCTAGCCTCGTTCTTCGAGTCCCTTGTTACAAATGGCGCTGAAACGCATTATGGTACACGATTCGTGTACAAATGGTAAAATGTTTATTTTGTTTTAAATATTGGATATCTGAAACCTATCTTTTCCCATCAACTTTGATTTAAATTGACAAATAATTCGTGTTGTTGGTATATTGATGTGTGGACCCAATAAACAAAAGTCATGGGAATCTCAGTACTGTTCGGTTAGTCGAAGAGAATTCCATCGATATAATCAATTGCAAATAATCTTTTGACCTATTTCTTATGTATAATCCCATCCCACATTGGTAACACCTCTATACTGGGAGGTGGAATTTACCCAGCTTTAGATAATACCATAAAAGCTAACTACTTTTACGTAATCCTAATGTTACTCCCATGGAGGAGATGAAGCAAGTTTATAGATCAGTGTGAGGGATGTATAATATCAGTAAGTGGTGTAATGTTTCTAAGAATATCAATCATAAAGAGCATTACAAACAATCATGGCATTATTATCGTGGAAAAGATTGGATCTGTCTACCAACCTGACAACATGGCGCTTTTAGGAATAATAAATAGTCAAAAAATAGAATATATTATTATGAATGATTGATCTGCTCATATTTGACATTTAGGTATTATATTAGTCGATTACTTTCTTTTGCTTATATATTGTCTTTCTACACCCTCTAACAAACAATTTTTTTAGCATTTAGTTAAAACCACGCATTGTTACTGTCTAAGTCATTGTCTAGTGATAATTTGATGTGTTTGGACAATTCAAGAGATTTGTTATAAAACCATATTAAGATTGTTCATAAAAATGTTGAATGCAATAAAATGATTGACTGTAACAAGTAGAGCAGTAAAACTAGATTTGCTTTATTTGATCTCTTGATTATCATCTATTGTTTACCTAACCACAAGGAAAAGTAACATCTCTGCTGAGTGGGAAGCTAATACTTGTGATTGGTGTGCGAATCAAACAATAGCAGCACTGTTCTTATCTAGTTAATTAATAGCTTCAGCTTCTGACATTCAAGTTCAAGTAATGACGACTGTCGCGAATGATATCGGATAGGATTACGTTGTAATTCATGATTTTCTTTTGGGGAAATTCATATTTAACTGTTCTGCTCTGAACTGGGTTAATGAAGAAGGACATACGTCATACAGCGTGCTATGAGGGACATTTTGCCTGGATAGCGGCACTACGGCCTACTCTTATATTGAATTCCAACTGTCAAGGGACCACGAACTGGACCCCAAACGTTACTCATCTTAGTATACCAGATTAAGACACATGGGTTCCCTGTCGTATGTTAGTAAATTGGGGCGACTACCAAGCCAAACCTCCCAAAAAAGATTTATGTTTATATGTACAAATGTGGTTGATTATTACATGATTTGAATAAACAATTGAGTTTATAAAAAAAGTACAATCTCAAATCACTGAATACCCGTGGTTAGTAATGTATGCCAAATATCAAATTGTTTTTCAATAAACTTCAATTAAATTAGTCATTTCCGTACCTTTTACTGCATTAAAGTTATCAATGATATCCGTCATGTCCAATTAATCATTTATAAAAGTCACTATCAATGTGCAACAATGACAACATGTTCAGCCATCCTTGTGCCATAGTAGTACACAGGGTTGATTAAAGCGAAAATATAATACTAATATTCAGACAATAATACATGAATAAAATAAAATAACCGTTATAAGAAAAGTAAATTAGATAAATATTTTAATTCTAATCACAGATTATATAATTTTTGTAGTTAAGTTTTTTTGCAGGGTACGCCATGGGTAATCCACCAAGTGATCGTCTTGTTGTTCTGATCCTGCTTGTCCTTCTTTTTGAGAGACAACTATCTTTGTAAAAAGCCCAAGGCTCTGCCAATTCAACTACCCAAGACATGAGAATAGGCACGCTTGTTCCTCGGAGAATTGCGAATCAATTTACGGATTTCGATTTGAGGTGACAGCGATGAATCCATACTTGGTTCCTGGATCATTATACTAACTTTCAAAGATTCAAAGGATTATTTGAAAATACGGATAATATGTTACCTTCTGAAATTATTTTTACAACCTGTCCAAGAAAACAGAGGATAGTTCTCCCATCACTTTCTGTTTGGACATCAATATCACATCTGGGTATACTACCCGAGTTAACAATCCCTTGCAGTTTTGAGCAGGACAACATGTTGTGTTGCGTGTTTGTCTTTATTTTGCACATTTTTTGTGGGAAAGAGAAATAATTGTTTCATTTAGTGGTAATAAAGTTCAACCAGACTTATGTATGTTCTATAAGCCAATTCGGACAATTAATAATACATTCTTATGTGCCATAATTATTCAAACATATAATTCCAAGCCATTTGCTCTCAAGCGTAAATTTAAAATTTTAAATCATATTATAATTACTTGCTGCTATCACGGGGAGGGGGGGATAACATTTTGAATTTTAAATATTATCCCTTTGAGACATTAGGCCAGACTCGCCAGAACAATGAGGTAACATTACCCTGGAGACGTGATGAGATAAATTTAAGTTAATCTTGAAATAAAAATGTTCATGGACCCCAGACCGGGGGTATATATAACGAAACCAGAAAGTCTAATCCTGGTGGGATGGTAAACCATACACATGATGACGCATTAACAACTGGAAAATTATCCTGGTTTTCAGAATCGTTATAACCTTTACTTTTCAGTTGCTTATTTGAACTGACTTCCGTTTATAAAACCACAACACGGAGAAACTGTCGACAAGAGTTAATTAAATTCAGAACGTTACATAACGCCAGGGATTGGCCAAGACCTTTGCGTGCCATTAAGGTTATTTACAGCCGACTGTTAAAGAAATGTCGCCTATTCAATCATGTTGATGTTTGCCAATAGTCAATGTTGATATTCAAAGATAAAATTTTAGGATTTCAAGTAGAAAGTCTTTTAGACATCGTCTCGGCAACTGATTAACTTTCTTTTGTGTGAATGCCTTCAGCAGTGATTAGGTTTCAACTAAATACAACATTTCTTGATAATATTTGAACATGAGAACTATTATTACCTTTATGATGTAGAAGTTGCTTATTCAAAACATATTTAGGTGCTAATGAAAAAGTCAGAATGTTTTCTTCCTGAAAATAACCCGAAATATCTCTATTCCTAGAAGATCCTATTTGCTTTTGTATGAATTAAGATTTATTTCTTCAGATTAATTAACATTTTGATATAAAGCCAGACATAGCTATATAAATCCTATCTAGTACGTCATGATATTAAAGAATTCAGACCAAAAGCCGTGTTTTATAAATAGTAATGTAGTAATATTTGCTTCTTGGTACCATGTAGGAGATGCAAAAAATGCTTACTCATAGCTCACAAGTACTTTAATTTGGCATTTACATTAAATTGTGGTCCATGTTGATCTAGAACGCCATTGTGTTCAATTTAATACGTTGTCTAGGCGGCAAAGCAATAGGTAAACGAACATAGCATACTTTAATTTGGCATCTTTACGTGTGGTCTATGTTAATCCAGGGCGACATTATGTTCAATCTGTGTTGCAAACAATATGTTTAACATCACATTCGTTGTGAAATGTTCACTTTTTATTGCTTAAATTTCACATGGCGGTCGATTTTCCGCTTCAAAAAAGGCACACAAATAATATAGACTACTTCATTTTTGCCGAACATTTTGTAACACCATGAGCCTTTTTTGTCTGACGCGGAGAGCGGGTGGTAACCGGTCCGGTCGCCACATCCTACGTATGACCCATGCATCTTGTTTTTGCTACATATTACCGTTAGCCTTGTGATCGTCTAGGATTTATCTCAGATCGTCTTTTCTTCTCCTTCACGTTGTGTGTTTCTTCTTACTGGTTTCTTGAGACGTTTGTCTTCTTCAGTTATAACAATGCAACAGTTCGTTTTTACCTTTTATGTAGCATAGGTATACATGCAAGCATATTACAATTACAGTCAATGCTAACTAAACTCTTCTCAACCTAGACACCTCGCGGTGTCCAGGACTCTTAGATGGTAACCCTCTGGAACCTAATCGAAGTCTGATTTAAAGACATACTATAGTTCCTTTATAGCCGCAAGTGTATCACGCAGACCCATGCGTGTTCATGACCATGAACCTGTGCAATCGACGTAATGATTGGTTAAATTAAGCCAAATGATGCAATAGGAATATTCCGACCCACACGTATTTTGTTGAAAGATATAACCAGTATGTTATGGTTCCCTACCCTTTTTTATCTAACAATATGTCAATCAAATGTTAGTTGATCTCAGTACACACCTGCATATATGTGAATATGTTTAGAAACATCAAACTATATCTTATCTCCTCATTCCTTGTCTATATTGCTACAATTTCTCGGTAAGGCATTTTTATTAATTATCTTTGAAATGTAGTGTGTTGTTACACTTCCGATGTGTTTAGTAGATATAATAACTCCAGGTAAAAAAAAATAAAACTAAGAAAAGAAATAAGATCGTAGTAATGTTAAAATCGCTTTTATCATTAAATTAGTAGACTTGTGCGAAATATCTGCACAAACATCTTTAAAAGCATAATCTACTTGTTGACAGAAACACGGGCGGATATCTCATTAAGAAAATCTCAGGTTGTTTTCCCGATCATCTGAAACGAAAAACGATCTTTGAAGTAGGTGTTGTGCTATTAGGGTATTTGACTTGATCTCGAAGATACAGGCTCACATGGCAGAGATTAGACTGGATAAATACAGGAAAATAAGGACATCAAAGTTTTACTACCAAATTTTAATTCATTATGGCAGTTCCATGTATTTTAGGAGCGTTCGACTTGTAATATGGATCCGGCCTTAACGTCAGCCCGAGTCTCTTATCATCTAAATAGATAAGAGTCACAAGTATAAACATCAAAGCGCTTTATATCCCGATTATCTAAATGAAATCGTTGTTTTTCCATGTTAACGTGGTTTAAAACGATAATATGAAACAAGGTGCATCTCTGTGATCTCGTTTTATTAATGCTAATACATATAATGTCTTCTATATTAATAATTCCTATTACAGTAAAAAATTAAAGGGAGAGTACGTGTTGACACCGTAATACTTAAAATTTATTAATCATCTACAATTAGAGAATGGAACCAACTCGATTTTTCTGCCAGAAACGTGCCTACTATATCATCTTTTAAATCTAAATTTAGCTTCCTCGATAAACTTTTAACTTCAACTTACAAATCTGGCAGCAGGAAAATTAAAATTCGACTCTCCTGCAGACATATTTCTGACAGCCATACCTGTGACTGTGGTCACGCCTTTATTTTAATTTTCCGCATACATTCGGATGCACATTCTGTGATAATAATAAAAATTCCACAATTTCATGAAAATCCTCGAAATTTATTATTCGGAACTAACGACCTGAAAAATTCTGAAGAAATTTGTTCTGTCCATAGCTGAATGAATGAATGAAATATGAAAGTTTTGATTGTGGTATGTACATATCATTTATATAGTGTATATATAGCCATGTAGAAATTTTATAATATCTATAATATACTTTCCGCTTTCATATTTTATTCAATATATACGTATGTTTGTATTTTCATGGAGGGGGGGGGGGCATATAGGTTTCTGTCTGTTCTCCAATCTGTTCTCCAATCTATGAATAAATATTGTTTAAAATATACACGTTAAAGTGGATATTGTTCTGCATAGTAAGTTGTCTAGAATACAACCAAATTATAAATTCCCATGTTGACACCTTATCCCCGCAATTTACGGTAGACTATAAACAGTGTATATTTCTAAAAACGAATCTGATTGTCAAGAAATTGTTTATCAAAGATTTACAGAAAGAAAACTAACAATATATTATTTTATTTGCGACTCAACGTTTTGTTAGAACCATGTTAAATCTACGAGCATTGTTAAAAGGGGCCAGATCCCTAATCTCTGGCACCTAAAAATAACATTGAATATGAATGTATATAAACAGATTGGCATTCAATAATCGTTTCAGTATGTTCGGCGAATCTTTGGTATCTGGTTATTCCAGTTTACACCGGTAGTATTCTCAAGTGGGGTATGTTAGCCTCGTTCATCGAGTCGCTACATTACAAATGGTTCCTGGAAGCATTCTGACAAGCAATTCGCGTGCCATTTTTTATAATTTTCAATTTTTTAAAATATCTGAGGCTCATCTGTTAACCGTATGAAAACAACATCAATGTTGATTTAAATTTACCAATAAGTCTCAATTTTTAGTGTGTTTTCTTTTTAACATATAAGCCTAACCATAAAATTTTCCAATGTCCATATTAATTTACGAACTGTCAAGTGCATGCATACATTGTTGGTCATCATTTTTACTTTTATTACACAATAGAGAAAAAAACTCGCTATAACGATCTTATACACGCCAATAATAAAATGGTGAAATTACCAGCAACATGTTATCTCATGCATCTTGGGACATTGTTTGCTATTTTATGGCCCAGTATAATAATTTCTTGTAAATTAATTTACGAGATTTACGACATGTTATAGCAGGCCATTGAAACGCACAAAATATGACTGGCTTTAACATGTGTGGCGTTTTTTGCTTATGCCGTCAAGAAGCAATAATACCACAAGTTTCTTTTAAGACACTCATCATTTCTCACTCGCATTAAATTCTTCTGTAACTACTTAATGGAGTTCGCCCTGACATTGCTGTTCTTTTTCACTGGTGTCATTCTCTACTTTACTTGACTAGAAATTTGGGGGCAATGTCATGTCATCAGGACACAGTTTGCCAGGCAATGTAACATACGCCCACGTCGTTGTCCGCAATGTAATAAGACTCTCCAATTCACTTCCCCCTAATTCTTTTAACATAACATAAGCAAGGTTTTGATATAATCCGAAAGCAGGACCAATGGAGATATTTCTGAAATAAAATCTGCTTGCACCATGAAATTTACGCAGCCATCTTGAATCAATCCATTTTGTGCACTGGGATTGTAATCTCAATTGTCCATACATAATCTTATCATTTTGTTTATAGAAATAGCTATAACGGTAGTGTACGTTTATCGCAATCGTTTTAGTACGGAGCAATATCCCTCGAAATACGCTATTAGAAATGGGTACCTAAAAATAACTTGATTCGATTCACCAATCTGAAAATAATATGGTCTGATGCACCAAACTTCTTATCCACAGGGAACTTTCTAAAACTACATTTTCCTGAGTTCAAATGTTGATTATGTATTGATGGAGTGTGTTGTCAATGATATCGGAGAATAAAATCATCTGACAATTCTACAGTGAAGCTGTATGTCTTGTATTAGTAAAACTAGGTATTAGATAAGTCCAGCTCCACTATATAGAAACACCTGCTCTATCTCATTCCCTTGATTATGGTACTGTGAGTAAGTAATGAGCTTAGTGCAGATTACGTGTTACAAGACCAACTTTAGAACGATTTAGGAGATATTCAAGATGTTTCATTTAGTACCAAAAAGGTCTACCTTTATAATACGCTTACATTTAATTTGTTTGTTCGTCCTCACGTGCCTGTATTGAAGTTCACATTCTGAGCTTATATTACGAAACAGGGACCAAAGGCTATTTTTAGCTTTTCTCTCCCTTTTCCCCCTTTTGCATGGCGATTTTTGTTGACTTTTTGGTGTAGGTTTTGGTGAAAATTTATAATTTTGAGGCGGAAGGATACAAGAGTTAAAAGGTTGATTAGGCTGGAATGATGGGCCGAAAATTACATGTTTATTTGTCTCTATTCCAGCTTGTGTATCTTAAGCTTTTTCATGACGAACCTAATACATGTAATTTTTGGCGTCTCAATACATTTACATACTATGTCTGCCAACAGTCTCTATAGTCCACAAGAACAAACTGTCAAATGTCCCAATAGAAATTGTGTTATTTGTCGATCACTAAAAGGCCTGGGTAATAAATAAGACCGTAAGCGCATTTACTTTGACTTCCAACGACCTACCTCAACCAGATTTATATAATTTATTAAAGACAATAAGAAGATTTGGGCTTTCTTCTATAATTCCTGTTGCTGCAGAGACTGTTGGCAGATATATGTAGGTTTATTAAGACGCCAACCAATAGTTATTTCTTTTGTATTTCGTCTTCATTTATAAGCTACGTGCTTTTTATTGTATTGTAAGCAGTTGGCATTCGATTTTACTTGAACTCATGTAGAATTTATTTTTGTTTGATTATTTTTTTAAAAAGCAAATTACTAAATCATTCTGTAGACTCAGAAATGCTGTTTAATTAATGCATGATTCTGATTTTATAGTGTGACAAAGATATTAAAGGGAATAATGGGTCATCAACTGGATTTTGTTATTCGATAATTTGAGAATCTATGCGGGGAGGTAAGGGAAACTCTATCTTACCGTTTACGTGCTTTTTGCTACAACAGCACTATCGTGTTAGCTACAGTATAGGGAATCGCAGCAGAGGGTATTATGATAGAGGTCCAAACAATAGATCCCCGTCTTCGCTACCGTTTAACACAGTGATTCATGAAGGTGGGCCTTGGGACAATTTGAGTGGGACGTAGGCTGCACCGGTGGGGTATAGGCTGACAGTGAGGTACATTTATCTACATTTGTTTAAATGTCTCAATTTGTATTTGTGTGAATGCGCAAGTGAATTTCATCAGAAATACATTTGTTGAAGGTATATTCTTAATACGAACCATAAGTCTTTATTTGAATTATGGGTCTGTGTAAATGTTGTGGGACACCAGATGTTTTCTTATCAAAAGGATGGGGCATTGAAAAAAGGGTTGGAAAACACTGTCTTAACCCGAAGTCTCTGAATGATGAACACAAAATGGACACCAACTCTTTTGGTTAATCATTTACTCCTAAGTACGAATGACACACATCTACTGAAACTTTTCTTTTCTACAGGTACATTAAAGGACAATATTGGTGCCAGTCATTATCACATATGTGATAGAACTGATTAAACACTTCCTAAATATAATATTAACACAGAGATCATCGCTACCATAGAGGAGTAATAAAGGATTCATAAATCGGAAGTGACGAACGCCAAAGGAAAGCACGAGTTATTCCTCTATATAACTAACTGAAGTGACTAGTGATAACAGATACATGGGCGAATATCTGCTCACTAATAATTCCCTCGAAGACCTAAAGTTGCTGTGTGACGCTGTGAGAGAATATCTTACAATTCATAAAAAGAATTGACTGCCACTACATAAGAGAACACGGAAGAAAAGCAGAAAAAAGTTCGTGCATTACCATGTTTTTATAAGGTAGGGGAGACCGGGGCCCATTGAACCACCATGGATATATCCTTTATAAATAATACTATACAACCCAACACTATACGGTGTTCAATGTGCCCCGGGTTCCCCTATGGAATGAATAAAAACAAGGGGCCGTACGGCGTATTTCTATTTTTCCCGTGTTCTCTTATCTTATGACACTTAATTACTTTATTGAATCGTCAGGTATCCTCTTGCGGTCCCATATAACAACTTTTTGTCTTCGAAGGAATTATTAGTGAGCAGAAATTCGGCCGTTTATCTGTCATCACTCGTCACTTCAGTCATTCACATAGAGAGATCACTCGTATTTTCCTTTGGCGTTCGTCACTTCCGTTTTATGAATCCTTTATTACTCCTCTATGGTAGCGATGATCTCTGTGTTAATATTATATTTGGAAAGTGTTTAATCAGTTCTATCACATATGTGATAATGACTGGCACCAATATTGTCCTTTAAGGAAGTAAAACGTCTTTGATTTAAGTCTAAATTGAATTGATCTGATATGTTATTTCTATTAGTAGATGAGTAAACTTGACCGGATTAAATTTGTGCTCGTAAGATTAACCGGAAGTCTGCTTCTTTACTAATTTTAATCCAGTTGTTTGCTTATGTATAAAAAGTGAAACACAGAAATCGGTTACATTTATACAAAGACCTTATCTGTGTAAACGCGCATAATTTCAACGCGCATAACACACACAAGTCAGTGAAATCTATCTTTTTTATTTTAACCCAGATCAGCACATACTAAAGTTCAGTGAAATTAATTATTTTATTTTCACCCAGATCAGAGTAGTGTAGTTATTTTAAACGCGTCTGTTATCATTTTCTATTTTTCACTGCCATAAACTTGAATCATTGTGATTGTCGAATTAAAGTAAATGAAGGTTAATGTCTTCAATGTCGTGACAATAAAATCAGAAAAACGTCAGATAAAGTTGTTTGACCACACTTTTGTGATAAAAACGCGTTCCTTTCATCTTGTTTCGTGGATTTGAGAAAAAAAACCTTCTCCATTTTAAATCCGCCCACAAAGATTACAATTGATCAATGTCACTTTCATCTCTAAAAAAGGCTTTAATCGTACTGTACTGCTAAACGTTGACCAACGTCTACTTTTTCTTGTGAAATATATATTGTCTGAGTGTCTGGTGTCCCCTGTGATTACTTCATCCAGTTGAATTCTTATTTATCAAGTAGATGACATGCCTGATTACTGCAATTCGGACTGGGCTATATTCCCCAGAGTGCAATCGACTCACTAATTCACCATCAGCTACATCATGCCTTTCTGGCACCGATAAACGAGAATTTCACGTCGCAATGTCGTTCAGGGGACTTAATGTTGTCGAAACGCAATGGGGATGTCGGGATAATTGGCAGTAGGTCACATTTTAACCTGAAGTAAACTAATATTAGGTGTTTTACAAAAAAAAGCCAAATCGGAAATAAGACATCCGTTTTCATTTTCAGTTTAACGGCCTCATAAAAATTGGAATTGTATCTAGAAGATGTAATCTCATTACATTTAAACGATCACAGAAGTCGTTGACGTTTACATCCCGCCCAATCAATAATTTGGTTAGGTTAGTAGATAAATCATGGTGCGGGTCTACGAGATTGAAATTCTATTTACATTTATCGAACAATTATCATTTATTTCTTGGAAAATCTATTCGACCTTAATGGCAATCTGGGCTGTTATACCGTTATTCTATACAAACTTTTGGACACCATAACCCTTTAAATGTTTTTGATAGTTGTATTTTCACGGTTCACGGTAAATACAAATGCTTGAACTAAATATCCTGGAAGGAATTCATCTTTAAAGGTTAATGTATAGATAGCACCGAATTCACAACAATCAAAATTCGGGAGTCGTGCAGGGTTTCCGTATTAACTGAGCCCTCCAAGCCATCGTAAATAGAAACAGTTATGTTTTCAGATGGATATGAATCAAATATCAACGAAATAGTTTTATAAATTGTCTTTCAGTACGATAAAGATTGGCATTAGTACTCAAAGAGTCAGTGCAACACGCTAATGTGACTTGGATAATCGAAAGATTAATATCTTTGTTTCCGGTTTCTGGTTGCCCAATAATTATTAAGAAAGTGATTGACAGTAGCTTTTATTTTGGGTAAGAAAGGCATTTTTTGTAGTATTTTATCTCTCCACCAAAATCAAATTGTGGTTGGGAGGGGACGGTAATTCGTGATCGTTTAGAATAACAGTCAAATGAATTTTTTACTGTTTTACTTATGTACTCTTTTGATTTGTTTGTCAAACTATAAACTCCTTTAAACGAGTTTCTACACAATAGAAAAATCAAGCATTTGAAAAGACAGAAAAAAAGCCAATTTATATAAGAGAAATCGATTAGAGACAACAATAAGGCTGTTTATTTTGTGAAAATGAAATTTTGAATATAATGTTTTTCACATACATAATATTTATACAAATTTGAATCGTTTTATTCTCGTCGACATTGTTTCATGAAATACCGAATAATTTAAAATTGATGAATTTTCTGAACAGTTTGCTTTTTTTCTAACTTTTATTTTCCTTTATGTATTGTTTAAAATTATAAAGTTTACTGAATAGTTTGCTTTCTTTTCTGACTTTTATTTTCCTTTATGAATGGGTTTGACCTATATATATATATATCTATATAACTGTGCGTGTAAGAAACCATTTTTCATGTTATAATTTGCGAAAGTAACATTTCTTTATAATTCCTACCTTATTATCGTGACGAAAATTACACGATTTTATCAAGTAAATTAGCTGTCACCGTTATATAAATGGTTTGAATCTTTTAAATTATAGATGTCTTGGGGCGATCAAAAAGATCCAAACAAGTCCCCTAAAATTCTGCAAATCGAAGACTAATCTCATTGACACAAATCTTCTGAATTATTTGTACGGTTATTACACGGAAGAGACACGGTCACAACGTTATCCCAAATGATTGTGCGAAGAAACCTACAACTTTTCATTTAGCTGAGCTAATTTTTCAGTTGATTTCCTCTGATAAGATTTTAAGGAGATCTTCAAGAAATATCTATCTCGACGTAATTGAAATTTTGATATGAATGTTGCCTTAAGATAAATAGTAAAATATTATGTTTTAGTAAAAACACCACTTAAAAATTGATTGAAATAACAAAAAATAGACCACACAGAATTAAATGAATATCAAATCTTACCAGGCTTTGGGGAGGCCTCTAAAAATATTGTTTCATGGGACATTCTGGTGTTTCACGGATAATTACGAAGCCATGTATTTCCTTCTTTTCATTATCTGTTTCCATGAAAAAAATCCTAAAATACCAAGCTTTATTTTTTGTTTTATATTCCGTATTAGATATATACTGTTAATATCTGCCCAGGCAAGATATGCATGGTTCATGGAAGATGATAATATTGTACCAAAAACGATTAAGTATAGTGATATATTATTAAATGTAAACCTTTTATAAAATCAATTCACAGCAATATTACTCTCTAAACATTAATAGAAATTGCTAAAACCAGAAAATGAGTTTGCTATAAATACCATGTTTGCCAAAGCACGGCCACATGCAATCTCCAATAAAAAATATGTTGTTTTTCTTAAAAGCATATATGGTGTTATATCATAGCCTATTCCAAACAGTCCATGATTAGCTCTATTTTTAGCTTTCCCAAAAAAATTCAACGTATTAATTATTATGTTACATTATAATGTATATTCTCTCTTTCCCACAGTTTTCAGCATTATTATTAGAACAATAATCATTATTATTCTAAGGAAAACACATGGCTTACCCAATACCATACTCCTCGCAGTGTTCCGTTTTATTAGAGCTAATCCCACTACTCACTGCTGTAAAGAGTGGAAATTCTTGTTCTAAATTATGATTGGTCAATAGTCCAATTAACAACCAATCGCTAACTACGTTACTAAAGCATCACTTTTAAAACAGAGCGCCAAATTGGTCCAAATATGTTTACATAACGTTACGTCATGGCTCACGATTTTATTATGCCCAAAATACCAGTGCGTAGCAGAATATTGCAGTAAAACTAATTGCGTGATAATCGAAGCTATCAAATCGAATAAAATGTAAACAATACTGTTTGGAAAAGAACATACTTTCACCGTTTTTCTATATTTTAATACATTAAATCACTGTCCAAAGTTTTAGGGAAGACCAAGATTAAACGTAGGACTGTCATGCTGCTGTATTCAAGTGATAGATTTGATTGAACAAGAAGAATAGACACACCCCCTCAAAAGTTCAAGTATCAGAAGCCAATCCAGCAATGGCCAGAGAGGGATTTCTCGGGCCATTGCTTCAGGAATATGACCCAATACAGTTGTACCTATATCATATATTATGTAATAATCAATATACATGTACAGCTAAATGGGGTCAAGTTATAAGAAAACCAGGGCTGTTTTGACATGTAGAAAGCGTGAACAATTGAATAATAACATAGATAGATATTCGAGAAGTTTAATTTAAAATCAGAATCGTTAAAACAAAGAAACAAAAACAGTTATATACATTTTGATCCTGAATTAAACTTGTAAGTAGAATGTTAAACACGGGGAAATAGAACATCAAATAAAGAGGGGCAATATATATATATATAATATTAAATATTTAATAACAGTTATATAAGTAATATTTTTTTACATGCGTTATATATTATGTACGTCACATATATACATCTACATACGTCCACGATTTCGTTGCACAATATTACATCTATATATCTCACGTCAACACACCCGGAATTATTTTGAACAAAAACACCAAACACACACGATGTAACAACTGATAGGGATAAAGCACCGAGGCTGGATGAACGGCTTTAAGTTCTTTTTTTTTAATTTCTTTTTTAATTTTTGGTTATGTAAATTAATAATAATCTTTCTGGGTAGACGGAGCTATAACCAATATGGCCAAAGTTGAAATGACAGTCCCAGCAAGAAATATGAAAAATAAAATCCGATCAATTGTTTGTGCTAATCTTCTCCACTCCTGCATTACTTCATATTCATTCTCCTCGCGGTCATGTTTGTCTAATAATCTTGTTAAAGATAAAATTATATCTTCATAAGATTTGGCATTTCTGCCACCACGAAAACTTGATTGTTTATGAAATCCCTGCTCTGAGTTATGAGAATTATAGCCACACTCCCTCCGGTCGTGACATGTGTGATGTACATGCGTATCGTTGGGCATGGAATCAGTGACGCCATTTTCTAATAAGATTTGATCCTGTAAATCTTGCGCTATGTTTTCCAGCGTTAATTTTAATGAAATATTCCTCATAAAATTGCTTTCGTTCACAGATCTGTGATTGGAAAAGAACCGGTCCTGTGCCTGACGAGCTGCAGTTGGCATTGATCCGTGGGTACCCAGGAACAATCGTCTTAGCCAGAAAGGTACAGACCGCTTATCTGGTCCACGATGATGTAAGTTGAGAACGAACACAGTCATGATGACCGAAACAGACGTCAGAAACATTACAATGGTCAAATATATACCTGAAAAAAGGAAAAAAATACATCTTTTAATAAAGAAATTTGATATAAATATATAATTACAACGATGACGTCTCCATTCAATTAGTACGATGTCAACTTTCACCAAATATCTAGCCTGCAAGATTAAACATATATACAAACTATCATCTTGTTATATACCATCTCATCCATTGTTTGAAAACTACAATCGAGAAAAACACTATTATACTTTTTGTTAGAAGAAATATTAATATATGTCTTTCAGATATTAATTTATTTTAAATGACATACTTGATTCATCTGACATACTGAAATTTATTGGAGTATTAAATTAAGCAATTCTCAAATACAGAGCTGGAGTAGAAGTCCTAATTAGCATTTGAATGACTTGTCAAATCCTTTCATTTCACAATCTAACACTGAAATCAGATTAGAATCCAAATATCCCCAACCAATGATAACACGACGAACTGGATAGTGTAAAGCAAATCGTATACATTTAAATGAGGTTTCTCAAATATTTTCCAAAAACTTTACAAAACAAAAATATTCTCATTTTCATAAAAGCAACCCCTTAACTTAAACACACGCGTCAAATGACAATGTTAGGGAACCAATCATTAAATTGATTGTAATGATGTATGAAACGTAGAGAAATTGAAGCTAAAAGTATACATTGTAAATTGATTTATTGGTGGTTGTAGAAATGATGACATGTATCGTGTTTCATTAGAGAGAATCCATCTCTTTTAGAAAATTGACTTTGATAGAATCACCATGGTCTATATCACTTACTGTCAAACAGTAAGATATACTCAGACAAAGACTGGTTCGATCAAGGAAATGGGTTAACGTCCTACTGTTCTGCACTAACTGCACTAATGTAGACCGTCATACGCCATACAGTGCACTATGGTGAAACGTTTTGTCCAGGAAGTCTATTCTTATTTCGAATTCCTATGTCAAGGGTCCGTGTAGGACTGGTACACACCAATGTGTACACAGGACCACGTTTTGTCGTTCCAACGAAACGACAGTACGTTGTCCATTGCTAGACACCGTCGTGCACCAGGATCGAACACAGGACCTCCAGGCTAGCGAGCCAATATCTTACCCACTGAGCCAATACGGTACACCTATATCCGTATATATCACATTGCATTTGATAACGATCAAAATATTATGATATTTTATTGATATTAAATTGATTTTTACATTCCACTCTTTTGATATAGCGAAGATATCAAGATATTTACCACGATCTATGACATGCACTTAATGGAATCGTGTAAAATTGTTCAACATTAGGACATTTACTACGCTCTTGACATGCACTTCATAGAATGCACAATGTTTGACAAACAGTTTTGTAGAGTTTTATACATAAATGGTTTTAAAAACATTTGATGGGGTTTTGGACATACGTTTGACAAGCAAAGCGAAGTAGAACAACCTTTAAATTGGCGGACCAAAAGGAAGAGTCAGCTGAAATTCCCGGCTTTCAAGTGACCTACGAATGCCACGAATCGCCCAGAATGGAAACGTTTTCTGATTCGTAGATAAATCGCATTTGCTTCTTGAAATTCGTGAGTGATTTTTGAAGCGAAACTTACATGTAGGCTACGAACCCAGACTTTTTCAGAATCGTAGATAAATCGTTGACGATTCTTGAAGTTCGTGAGTGATTCCTATTTGGTTCTCACACAGTCTTGTTGTTCGTAGTTCGGTCACGAAAGTTTTTGTTTTGCAATTCGTAGATGTACAGTAAACCCGTCGTAGCTTTGTCGTATAGCCCGTAACAGCTTCCTATTCGATTCTTTGACAGAGAGTGCCAAATATCGTATCTTTCTCGGCATATAGAGTTAAGAGCAGTGTATTCGTAACCGAATTCGGAATACCCGTAACTCATTCGTATCCGAATCGCTTCAATTCGTATCGATAACTCTTTAATATCGCACAACCCTACATGCATTCATAGCCCACGCGTGTGAAAGCCGGGAATAGGTTTGATCGCAAATTGGTCGAGAGCGAACCGTTTGTGTGAATAATAATCAAAAAATTACACGGTTCTAATTTCAGCCTATGCTGGACTGGCATCCCATTCATGACCCACGCTAGGTGGTTTCGGACGTAAATCTTCAATAAACTAAGACTAACAATTACTGGGGATAGGAATATGTCCCCAACCTCGAAAATGTTTAACATATTTGATTTAAATCAATGCCATAACACATCATCCTATAAATGTTAGCGATCTAATAAATCACGTTTTCGATAGTTTTATGAAGTGTGAATGCCTGATACATAATAACATTATATTTTGTTACTGCTGTAAGAATGTTTACGACTGTTTTACAACCAAGTGCAATGGCTAAAGAGTGCTTTGTTGGTATCGTTTCGGTTTTCATTATTTTAAGACATAAAGACGACTGTATAGTAGTAGCCATGTATATCCTAACGCCCACTCAAGGATACACAATAAACATTAATAGCAAGTTCCCATTCTCCCCTGATAGAGTTGCAAAGTCTTATTTAAATCTGTTTTAGCAATTCATAATATCGGTGGGTAAATATGTATTCCTAACTTTATTGATTCCTTATTCTGTACCAGCGCTGGGGAATTCTGGTGCCTTAAGGTGGGTGGTGTTTATGGGGTGTAAATTGAACGATATGGGGTTTAACGTTCTATTATTTTCTGTACCGACTGGGCCATATAGTGTGCCATTGGTTATTTTAAGTTTCAAGTTTCAAGTTTCAAGTTTTTATTCACATAGCTGTAAGTCATTGACTTTTAGCTTTTAAACACAGTACAGCAATGGTAACACATAAAATAGAAAAATTCATAACATGAGATTATATAGAAGTAACAGCTCACAGGGTGAGTAATGATTTCCGAAATTTGAAGGCTTCGAAGACATATTTACATAATTTAACTAGAAGATTTCCATTATTTGTAGACATTAATTCATTAAATTTATAAACAGTAGGGTGAAGTGAATAAAATTTAGGGATATATTTTGTTCTTAGGTGATTTAAAGATTTACAACACAGTGTAAAGTGAAATTCATCTTCTACAGACTCATGGCATAATTCACATATTCTATTTTGTGCTAATATTTTAAAATATCGACCTTTCTCAATAAATAGGTCATGTGAAGTACACCTAAGCCTGCAAAGGGATATGCGATACTTTGGTATACAATAATTTAAATAGCTTTCAAAACAAAAATCACCTTTAAATAGGTTATAATACTTTAGTTTAGATAGGTTCCTATGGCTCCCATTCAAGGATTGTATATATTGATCACGTATGCGAGGCATTATAGGACCAGGTTTGGGTAAACAACACAAATGGTTAGTCCAGATGTAAGATAAACCTAGATTGTCGAGTAATGATTTAACTTGATGAGCCCAATTATTCACATTTTTGCGTTTAGTTGAAAATCCGGAACAAAGGCACAGATCAGAATACACTTTATAAACAAGCGAGTCGTGGTCTGTAATGACATGGCACCAGTATTTAATAATTTCTTGAAGACGACGGACTTTTAAAGGGGACCTACCCAGCTCACCATAAACAACTGGGGTTGGTGTAGATTTACGAATAGCAAGAACTCTTTTACAGAATTGCAAGTGTAACCTCTCGATATCTAGGGAACTATTAAGACCCCAAACTGCGGATGAATACGAGAGAATAGATTCTACCTAACAATCAAATAAAAACAACTGCTGTCTGACGTTAACATTAACTTGATCAAAAACATTATAGAGGCTATAAAGGGCTTTTGACCCTGCTTTCGCCACTAATTCTTGATGAATTTCCCATTTGCCATCAGAGGAGAATGTGACCCCTAAATATTTGAAGGCGCATACGCATTCCACAACACTATCATTATATACAAAGTTATAATTAGATAAGTCATGCTTGTTACCCTTTTCAAATACGACAATTTTTGTCTTGTCGACATTTACAGTTAGGTTCCAAATAGAACAATATTCAGACAACTTATTCAGCTGATTCTGAAGACCATGCGATGATTTGGATAATAATGTAGTGTCATCTGCATACATGAAACATGAAATGATTAAAGTCCCAATGATCACAGGGTCAACAGAGTTAGCATTCATAAAGTCAGCAAAATCATTAAGAAAGAAAAGGAAAAGTAGTGGGGAGAGGTTATCTCCCTGTTTAACACCACACCTCGAATAAAAATAAACTGAATGTTGACCATTACGAGTAACACATAGTTTAAAATTTCCATATATGGACTCAATAACTCGTATGACTTTTCCACTGACTCCATTTTTACTTAATTTATGGAATAACAAATTTCTGTCGATATTGTCAAAGGCCTTACTGTAGTCTATGAAGGCACAGTATAAACGTTCACCATTCGACAACGACTTAGACACAAGAGCGTGTAAAATAAATATGCAGTCAGTGGTACTTTTATTTGGCTGAAAACCAAATTGAAATACAGACAGAGTTCTGTTCTCCTTCGCCCACTCGTATAGTCGTCGGTGTAAAACAATCGAAAAGAGTTTTCCTAAAGTACATATCAATGTTATTCCACGGTAATTATTAGGGTCTTTAAGATCACCTTTTTTAGGGACGGGAACTATCACTCCCTCTGACCATGTGGATGGAAAGGAACCAGATTCAAAAATCATATTGAACAGTCGGCAAATTAATACATCCAAAATTACAGAGTTAGATTTAATCAATTCTGGTATAATACCGTCCTTGCCAGCACATTTTCCAGCCTTGAGTACATTTATGGCCCCATTGATCTCTGGTACAGAAAAAGGCGCGTCAAGTTCGTCAACGCTTGTACAATTATCGTAACAAAATGTAGCATTGGAAGTAACATTAGAAGATTTGAAAACATCAGAGAAATGGACATAAAAGTTTTGAAGAGGTATATAACTGGATTGATCAGAACCATGCGCAGAACCTTTGTACTTAGTAACAGTTTTCCAGAATTGCTTGGGATTATCTTTTGCTGTGGAAAGTAAATCAAGACCGCATTTAGTACGAAAATCTTCTTTAGCATATCGGATGACATTATTATAATTTGTTCTGGAGTGTACAAATTTAATTCTGTTTATGGCATCCCGTGTGTTACTATAATTATTTCGATTTTTGATAAAGTCGTCCCTCGCGGTAGCACATTTTGAATCAAACCACTTATTACTAATTTGATTTTGAGGTTTTTTGATTTGGGCGCCAATTTTTGTACGACCAATGACTGTGAAACTAACATCAAATAGACAGGTAGTGAAATTGTCAGCCGTGCGATTAACTCTTTCAGTGACACTTTCAGAGTTTGTGTTAAATTCATCAAGAATATGTATGAGTTGGTCTGTATTATCACATAGTATATTATGTAAAAGTGTTGCACTTTCTGGTTCCCATTTTAGAGAACGGATGCTGACGCAATTGACCGATTGATCCAAACCATCACTTTTATCATTGACACAAATATCACAGTTTATAGATAATATTAAAGGGGCGTGATCTGAATAAACCTGGAAGCTATCAACTTCAAAACTTTGAATAAAGTCAAGGCAGCTTTTATCACAAACAAAGTAGTCGATAACACTAGATCCGTTAAAAGTACTACAAGTAAATTTTCCGGTTCAAGAATGCCATTTAGAATATATAGATCTGTATTTCTACACAATTCAATCAATCTCTTCCCAAAACTGTTAATAATCGTGTCTTCTGATTTTCGTACAATTTTTATATTATCAAAATCACAAAAATTGACCTTGAAAGTGTCAAAAGTAATATATTCGGCAAGGTTGGATATTCTGCTATTAAAGTCGCCACACAAGATGAATTTTCCAGATGAATTATATTTAACATAAAGGGATTGTATAGTATTGAAGAAATCGATGTCATATATATGATAAAATTTTGATCTTTCATGAGGTATATAAATGCAACATATAAATAAGTCTACATTCAGTAATAAATTAGATAATTTACAAATAACAATTCCATAATCATGTTGCTCTATAATACTAAATTTTGAGTTAAAAGAATTTTTGCAAAACACAACAATACCACCTCCATTTTGACATTTTGATCGGATTATTAAGTGTTTGTCATAATTTGGTAAGGTACATCGCTTCACGTTTTTACCGGAATGAATGCAAAAAATTAAGCTAAATTTGCTTATATATTCAGAAAAATTTTGGTCATTTAGTTTACCCGACAAACCACCATTAATGTTCCAACATAAAATTGTAAACTATCAAGGATTCTTTTACGTGGAACCCCGTTTTATGTACATACTCGAATGGCTAGACACTGTCCTTGCCAGGTCCCCCATCCTGTATATACTGTATATTCGATTATGTAGGCTACACGGGTTATTAAAATAAACATCAACAATGTGATCAAGAGCCCGAACATTTTAACGGAATGTTAGTCGAGTGTTCAGTCGCCTACGCAATAAATGTTTATAAATAACATCACGCAAGGCGACACTCGGTGTTCTTATATTTCTAACAGTCAATGATGGTTTAGCCATTACGACTGAAGATTGGCGTGTGAATTATAATTATATCAATCTTACGAATACCAAATTGACCGGAAGTTCTCCAGCTGTAGAGTCTCGGAAGAATAAGAATTAACTACCCAGGCTATGGTAACCTAAAACCATCAGCATGATGACAGTTCGAGTAACACCATGCTGCACAGCTTACAAATGCACGGACATTACGTCGTCTGGTATATGCACCTTGCGTTTAGCGTCCATCACTTCTGACCCACATATTTTGAGTTCTATGGGTATTTCGCACAAACGGTGACTTTATTTATATTGCCAAGATGTGGTAAGATTAGTGTCATTTTCTCTTAAACACCATTTCTACAGCGGGTTAAATCAACATGAACTCGAATGGAAGAGGTCGTTACATCCGATTACTAATGGTGGATGACTTCCGATTGCCCACCGGTACTATAACATCTGCCCCACCTTAGACACAGCTCTTGCTTTTTAACGCTTGTCTTCGTAAGCCAGGAAGAAACATCAGTTGTTTTGTGAAATGATACCATTAAAATATACTGAAATTTTGTTAGAGATGGCACACCACAGATAACGTTACGCTCGCTACCAATTCACATCATATCGCAAGTATAAATAAATACCACAACATGCCCCTTCCTTTTAGTGAAGATATTGCAAGCGAACGCGGAATTGCTTCAGAAATTTAATGAAATGATACTGGCTTTAACGTCCTACTTCCGAGGCTGTTTATAACCAGACAACGTATATAAAGATCACCTGTATATCCAAGTTCAATTACTAAATGCTATTAAAACAATTTATCAGACACTTTATCTCGCCAAGTAGGATACACCTTTAGAAGATATTTAATCGAGAGGACGTTATAAATGGAGCTATGGCTGAAAATGAACATAGTAACATATCACAAAAATGTGCGAAACATGCTGATTGATTAATGTATTATATCTACTAATATCAATGCGGGGTAACCGTAAATAGGGCTAACTTCAATCAAGTAAAAATGTTAAAATTTACTATGTCAATAATCAAGATGATATAACCAATTTCATATGATGCCAGTCTGATAACTTTAATACGTTAAATGTTTACTTTGATAAAACCAATGATTGAACAGACATCACAATATTGGCATGTTAAAGATGTATATATGATGGCCGTCTGGAAACTCAACTTGTGTGTAAACCCGTCCCGACAGTCTTGACTGGGGATATTTTGAAGAGTTCCCAATTGAGACGACTTTAAGCCACGAATGCGTTGTTGAACGACAATTTGACAGACTAGCAGATCTGAATCAACAAAACGATATATCAATTAGACAAACATCAGTTCCGGTTTGTCTGTCCTGTATGTCAAATTATGTTATCATGCTATCATAATGAGGTGTTTAGAAAAAATATCCCCGGAATTTGGCCATACTTTAAATTGAAAATCTATCCGTCAAAATAGTTTAGTGTAATGACAAAATACTAAATAACCCATGTGAGCACCAAAACCGTCAATCTCATCCGTTTATTTGGTTGGTAACTTCATTAAGATCTCGTTCTGCATCTGTGGCAACAACATAAATGAAAGGATATGAAATGGGGCTTAACGTTCTACTGATGCCGGAGGAACATCGTTCAGTTTACCGCGATTGCCAACCAAATGTCTGGTAACAAGAGATCTATCACCCTACTCCGAACAAACCAACAAATCTTTATCACACGTTAGTTTGCCTTAAATATGAAGATAATATATTAATAATCCGTGTCCTCTAATCACACAATTGCCATCTCATGTAGTTTGGATTGCAGAATATAAGAACTGTTGAGTTAGGTCATACATAAAACTTTATTCCCCACATATTTAATACTATAGTTTTAATTGGATGGATTTTTCTGAAATTTGGTAAATGAAGAAAATTGTGTTTTAAAAGTTGCGAATCTTTATTGGAAATAGTATTGTTCATTTTCTAGACAGGAAATAGAAAACATCATCGAAGAAAGTTAAACAATGATAAATTATCTATTAAGTGTCATTTTAAATTAAGTTTATCCAATAGTAATCTTTAAGTGGCATTGGGAAACACATTAACAGAACACAGTTTGTATGGGAAACAATCACTGGTTTGTGCTTGATAACGATAAGAGGATACTTGTCGAAACGTTGTGATTCTCGAATAAAGCAGTGATTGTTTCCCATAAAAAAACTGTGTTATGTTAATCCAATATTGACATTTTCAAATGTTTTTCGATGAATGTCAATATGTCAGAAATGGTTATTGCAAGTTCAACTCTAGTCTAAATACATTTTATGTTTCATGGATTGGTTTTATGGGTGGCGTTGATATCCAAACAAATGTATTGATGCTCATTTTTGAGAAAAATAAAAACCATTTAAAACCGGAAGTGACTTGCATTATTAAAAGAATAAACAAAATAACTTACATAAATGAAATATCAAAACAAATAAAATATCCGATTATCGATCCCCCAAAAGACTAACGACGCCCATTAAATGTTGTTCTGAATTTTTATCTAACAGCAAATAACATAAGAATATAGGCTTATCTTTACATCCTTACCGTTAGCGTAAAGCACCGATTAACTGGGTTCAGACAGCTTGAGTCGTAGAACCCAGTGGCAGTTTCATCAAGCTTCATTAAAATTATAAACATAATCATAGCCCCCGCCAGTCTGTACTTTCACTTACAAAATTATGTGACATTTTCTATGGCAAATACGCATGGTTAGATATTTTAACCTTAATCCACAAATTATTTCCTGGGCATTATAAATGGGATCAAGTGGAAAAGGTATGTCCATGGATATTGCGACTTGCAAATCGTGTACGCCGTATGCAATAAGCTAAATGAATGCATTAACCCATATGTGTAGGTAAGTGCTAACAATATACTAAAGCAAATAGCATTCCACATGTTGCTGGGCCTAAATACAGAATAATGAATGATTAGTGATATAGCTTCAAACCATCATTCTACAAAACAAAATTCGTGCACAAGGAAGTATGCTCACTCTTTCTAGAGGTATACCACTTTTTCTTTGAGGATTTAACATTGCAAACTTTTTATTTTATAAAAACGTTGTGCTTGTTGCGATGGTACACCACCTGCTGGACTGGCGAGATACGAAACCATGAGCAGTAAGTGGTTATTTATCAAATGTTTTTGTTTGTATTATTATTTTTAAGACTATTAAAATATAACGAGACGTGACAATTTTGACCACACTCTGTTGCTTATTGGGGGGTTGGGATGGCCTAGTGGTCTAGAGTGCCGCGCTTCGACCTCTAGCTTGCCGGTCACCTCTGGCTTGCGGCTGTGGTTTCGAGCCCTGGCGTGAGCGTATGTGGCATGGAGATAGGGGCGCCTTCTCAACCTCGTGGGTTTCCTCCGGGCACTCCGGTTTCCTCCCACGGCTAAAGACCCCTACGCGCAAGCGAATTATTGAAATAAAATTGAAACCATATGTTAGTCCCGAAATGACCTGGTTGTGTTGATTTGACGTTAAACCCCATTTCTCTCTCTCTCTCTCTATTGCTTATTGGATCTTGACAACATACTGCAGAGCAAATGAACCAACATACACGACGATAACAAAATATAAACTAACATCATTTTTTTGAATTGCTAAAGAAGACAATGATGAGCACGGTGTTCATTCTGGCAATATCTGAGTTATAATAATTCATTTTCTTACTAAAAGCACTATAACACAATCTCGTTTAATTCATTTTGCCACTCGTCATTTGCGATATCATTTTATTCAGGAATGAAAAAGCTCTTACTAATAATTCCAACAAATAAATGCATTTTCTTTTAGTGAATTGACGAATGTGCTAAAAAAAAAACCCAACCCACCAGAAAACATTGGCCAAGATGAAATTCTACTAATACACTAAGGGCTTACCGTTTAATCCTAAAATAATATGTACATGAACTTTTATCCTTTAACAGGAAGTGGGTGGATATAAGAAGAAATGAAATAGTATAATATTTGTAATCTCGAAAGAGGTAAATTGTATCCCATTTAGCGATAGGAATTCCAATCTTTTAAAACTTGGGCTGTTTTAAATATATTAAAGGAGCTAAATAGCTAACATTTGGGACTTGGAATTTGACACAAGTGGGTTGCAACGCATATAATACTGTAATATGAATGTATATAAACTGATTTACATTCGATGGTTTCCGTTTTTACTCTAATTTCAAATCGGTTATGTTCGGCGAAATAAGCCAACAGTCTCAATCAAATGCAAATTTCTAGCGTCTAGTTATTCCAGTCTACATACGCCGTTTGATTTGGTGGATTGTGTCTAGCCTCGTTCCTGGAGTCTCCTGTTACAACTGGGGCTGAAACCAATGGTGTACCAATGGTAAAATGTTTATTTTGTCTTAAACATGCATTATGCAAGAGCTAAATCTGCCTGTTGCAGATCTTTCTTTATGTCTGAAATGTTTTCTAAAGTATTAATTAGACATTAATTAACTGATCCGGGCCTTAATCAACTCTCGATGGCTTCAGAATTCTCCGATAACTTAAAAGCAATGTTTTAAAGTAGGTGAGTCTTTAGCTCGATATTGCTAACAGTCTTCGACATTGAAAATTTATTTGTGATATTACTAGGAAAAGATGGGCTTCCGGTATCCAATATTTAAGACAAGAATCCGTGTACCATAATGCGTTCCAGCGCCATTAGTAACAAGGGACTCGAATAAGGAGGCTAAACATATTCCACGAGTCATGTCAAAAGCCACATTCTTTTCTGGAGAGCATGGGCAATAAATACTGTCGGTGTAGACTGGAATAACCAGATGCTAAAGATTGCCATTTTATTGAGACTTCTGGCGTATTTCGTCAAATTTAATTGATTTAAAATTAGAGTAAAGGGGGAACAATTGAAAGTAAATCAGTTTATACATTCATATTACATTATTAAAAACGTTGCTACCCATCTGTGTTAATTTCTAGGTCCCAAATATTAGCAATTAAGCTACTTTAAATTATAACTTCAGATTTTACCCAAAAGCAGGCCACGATGAAGTATAGTAGGGCGTGATTAATTTTTTAATTAACAGTAAATAATCATCCAAATATTTCTATAAATAACATCAATTTCAATATTGTTCCAAACATTAGAATTTCTCTTCCTGGTTGACTGATGTCTGAAACCTTGACAATTTAGCAACAACGAAAAAACAAACACTATAGAAAACCCGTAATCCACTATGAAAATGTTTGAATTGTACTTATCGGACTCTAAGCTTCTTACTTAAGCGACTCTCTATTCTCATAATCAAATACCAAGAAATCTGAAACGCGTCTGTTCCGTGAAGACATAGAGTTTGACGCAAGGAAAATAAACTAGATCATGATTTTCGTTAAGCCGTCATTCAAATTACCACGATCTTTATACCAATATATATCATGGAAAACAGAGGGTTTAAAATAATTAAAGGGGCAGTTTGGTGTTAATTCAATATAATATCAAAATAAAACATATTAATTTCAAAAATACAACTTTTGTGTCAAATCTAGTTTAAAATATTGCAATATTTGGCTTACTATTAGCGATACGCTTGAAACTTACTGGATGGCGAATCAGAGGAGTGGAGGACGGTCGCAGCAATACGGCTAGAGTATCGAAGATGCATTGTCGAAGCAAGCTTGTTTTGAGGGCCTAGATTCCCCGAAAAACATTTGTAGTTTTGAGCTGATTTTACTCTAAAATTGCTACATTTAGATTAGAAAACATTATCTCATGATATGCTCATGAACTTTAATTCATTCATATCGAAGTAATATCGATTAACAGTTTAAAATTTGGCTATATAGCGCACGATTTTGGTCGACTGGCATCAATCGACGTGCTGACCCAGACGACGTGCAGAATCAATTTCTTGAAGTTCGATTCAGCATCGCCACTTTCTTAATCGCTTAGTAGAAGTTTAAAGGAGCTAAATCGCTAATATACTATTCAAAAAAAGTAGGGGATATTTGATTTTGGGGGCATAATACTAAAATATGCAAATGACTACGAAAAAGTCACTATAGAACCTAACAGAAGAAACATTTCCAGTTACATGTGACGCCCAAACGCATCAATAGCTACCGCATGGAATGCAGGTGATGCTTGGGACCTTGGGATCATCATGGGGGTCCAACCCAAGATTTGCACGACTCTGACTTTGAATGTTACAGTCATTGTGGCATTGAATTCCAGGGTGGAAACATCAGTTTAATTGTTTTAGTGACCAGAAAACAGATTTTGATATGCGTCGGCTTACCCAAAATGAAAGGTTACGTGCCCTTGGCATGCTACAGATCGGCACAACACAGGCGGTTGTGGCGCGGACGATGAATGTTTCTCAGTCTGTCATAAGCAGGCTATGGTCCAGATACCGTGATACACAATCTGTACAGGACAGACCACGCTAAGGTCGACCAAGGGCAACAACTCAAGCCCAGGATCGATTTATCCGTACCTTGGCCTTGAGAAATCGTGTCATCACAGCATATCAGATCAGCGCTCGTCTTCAAACTGACACTGGTGTGAGAGTGAGTGGCCAGACGATTTGGAATCGACTGCATAGGGGTCACCTTCCGCCCGACGTCCTCGCGTGATCCCTTGTTTGAGAGATCATCACATTTAGGCAAGACGTCGTTGGTGTAGGGATCGTCAACACTGGGATAATCGACGCTGGAGCAATGTGATGTTTTCAGATGAGTCAAGGTTCTGTTGATTTTTTGGACAGACGTAGGAGGGTGTGGCGTCGTCGAAACGAGCGCTTCCAAGATGTTAACGTCATCAGACATGATCGATTTGGGGGTGGTTCTGTTATGGTGTGGGGAGGCATCACTGTTGCTGGAAGAACGGCTTTACATGTTGTTGCATGGCGTATTACAGGCCAGTACTACCGGGACAACATCTTGGCAGTCCATGCTGTGCCGTTCGCACGACGTCATGGCCGTCGTTTCATCTTCCAGGATGACAACGCAAGATGTAACAGGGCCAGGATCGCTACAGGTTACCTCCAACAACAGAACATCACCACATTACCTTGGCCAGCACTGAGTCCCGACCTCTCCCCCATCGAGCATGTCTGGGACATGCTTGGACAGAGGTTACGTCAACGTCAACAACGTCCTGCCAATGTCCAAGAACTTGCTGCTGCGTTGCAACAGGAATGGGACAATCTGGACCAAAATGACCTTAGACGTCTCATTAGGAGTATGCCAAGTCGGATCAATGCTTGTTTGGCAAACAGAGGAGGATTTACCCGTTACTGACTTTGTTGTGATTCTGTGGTAACTTTGCTGTTTGACCCCGGGTATCATTTTACCCTTATAATGGTCAATCTGTGCCTTACTTAGTCTAACGATCATTTGGAATAAATCGATGAATGTGAACTTCATTTCATTTTGTCATTTGTTTCTTCGTCAGTTTCATTAGGTGACTTTAATAACACTTAAAAATCAAATATCCCCTACTTTTTTTGAATAGTATATTTGGGAACTAGAAATTTACCCAAATGGGTTGCAACGCATAAACTAATCTTATATGAATGTATGTAAACTGAATTACATTCATTCATTTCCGTCTTTACTCTGTGTGAGTGAAATAGCTTTATTTAACGTCCGCTTCCACCGAGGTGATATCGCAAATCAGTTATGTACGGCGAAATAGCCCTGAAGTCTCAATAACATGCAGATCTCTAGCGTCTGGTTATTCCAGTCTACATTATTGTGTATGCTCTCCATGCGTCACCGTCTAGCCTCGTTCTCTAAGCCCCTTGTTAAAAAATGGGCCTGAAACGTATTATGGTACACGATTCGTGTACCGATGATAAATTATTTATTTTGTCTTAAATATTGGATGTCACAAGCCAATATTTTCCCGGAAAGATCCAATCTAATTAAAATATAGATCTATATTTCGTTTCGTTTTTTATACTTTCGATGGCCTACACTCATGTAGATCTAACAAGTTATAGTGGGAGCTCACGTTCTATGACGTCAGGTATCAAGCACGGTACATTTGACCCGATAACGTCAGTCATTCGATTAACCAATTAGCGACCGCCATGCTTTTTAAAATCTACTTTTGTTTTGTTTTGATTTCAATCCGCTGGTGTTAGTATAGGCGTCATTGGCTGGTAATATCTACCCACAGTTCCACGCATGAAAAGGTCAAACGGTCGATTCGACAGACCATTTGATTGGCTGACCCCTCATTTCAGGCAGAACACCAGTTAAATTACAAGTCCTCCAGATCCAAGAGTAGTGAAGACAAGTAAAAACTAAATTTTGAACTATAAAAAACGAAACGAAATTGGATCTGTGTTTTAATCAGATTGGGAAAGATCACAACATCAATGTTGAAATAAATTGACAAATAATTTGTGTATTCATTGTCAAAGATTTTGGATGATATTGAGTTAGAGACCTAGCTACTTTAAACTAACGTCTATAACTTTAACCTCAATTTCTATTTTTTTTAAAACGCTTTAAGAATTAAATTAGATGGCCAATCATAGATTTAATATGTGGAAATTGTTTCTGTTAATAATAGATGTGTATGAAAAATCAATCAAAGTATCATTTGTCATTTCCGAAATATCACAATGTTAGAATTAGTTTGGCAAAATATAACGACAATGGTGGGGGAGTTACACATTGATAGATTAACAAGATTAGGATAATGAATTATTGGAAATATCACAATATCAAACTAATATATTGTTAACACGGTAATAACATAACGGTAAATTTAATCTTAGTATTTATAACAAGTAATACGACTGGTATTTACCAATACATTCATTAATGTTCCAATTTCATTTAGTAACTTTATGTAATAAAATTACTGTTTACTACATTTTAGCTAGGAATCTCTCGTCCATCAAGCTAGACGCAAAGTTGCCCAGTAATGAAAAGGAATAGCTTTCCATAGAATTCTGTTCTGTGTGACCACATTTATTAGGTCACAATAATATTCAATAAGCAGTTGCCATTCAACAAAGGCCCACATTTTTCAAGAGGTGGGTGGAAAACTGGGAAAATCGGTAGTGCTCATCCTGAAATAGTTTATACATGATCGTAAATTTCCTTTTGGAAATACATCAAACTATTTCAACAAAGGGACTAATGTATATTAATCACCTTCTTCTATGCTTGGCCGTTAAGATTAAGATCAAATTGGACAGGCATCGTAAACGTCAATAAGTAAATTAAATTTCTTAATAATACTTACTTATCAAAGGAACAAATTCCGAAGTTTCAGGAAGATTTTCAGCTACTGCTAACATAAAGACAGAAAAGGCAAGTAGAACTGTTATTCCCAGGGCTATTTTCTCACCACTGTCAGGAGGCAAACAGAACACCAATAGGGTGAGAGCTGACATCATAACGCAGGGGAATACCACGTTATACATATAATACAAGGTTCTACGTCTGATTACAATCTGGAATGTGACGTCAGGAAAGGGTTCCTTACAACAGGCGTAGAAAACCTCATTACGCACTATGCTGACACTTATTAATCCCCATTCGCCGTTGTTAACATAGTTGGTTAAATCCACCTCACTTGTTCGATTTGTCATGTCCACTTGAAAACCATCATATGTCCAGGAGCCGAACTTCATCTTACAGACTTGAATATCGAACGGGAAAAATGTAACATCGACCTTACATGAACTCTGCATTTTGGTTGGAACTGGCCAAAATATGTTTCCGCTATATTCTACCATGGCATTTGCTGGCATTAATCCGTCCGTATATTCAGCAGCGCTGAAAATATGAAATTAAAAATAATAAGTTTTCACTTATTAGAACGTATTTATTTATTGAAGATATCAATTATGGATCACAACTATCCCCATCATAAATATTTAACAGATACAGTAATATCTTTATTGTTATGTTATTCCCTTTCTGAATGAATAAACTATAATACGATTTAAAAGTCATTCGCCTTGAAATAAAGGACAAATCTATACATTCGATCATTTAAGAAGTTATGAGAAAATAGCACCTGGTTATGGTGTATATTATTAGGCTACACCTTCCTGGACCACAGATGGGTGTACACAAGAGCAAATATTCAAAATGTACACGAGGCGGAAGGTTAGATTAAATTAAAACATTAGAATTTGAGTTTTTTCTTCATGATCCATTGCACATGGATTACAAGGTGGGGGACGCAGATAAATGCTGGTCGACTGGTGTTGTAGATCACAGGAAAAGTCACCGATGCAAGCTCCGGATGTTTGATTGCACGTTTGATTGTGTAAATATGTTAGATGGTCTCTCCAACTTTAATTCTCCCTCGTTTCGGCCACAATGAATACTATATTTATCATTACCAAGGAGGAGTCAGTTTGTTCTGAACTGAAAAAAACTTTGTGATTTCAGTTTCCCCTCCCGCGATTGAAGTCTAAGAGAATGAGTGACACAGACTGTACAATATGTTGACCCAGAACCGACCCACATGGGGATGTAAACAGTCGAGATGTGGATAGGGTCCTTCCTTAATATTCCAAGAACAACGCACCGATGGATAATAAGAGCGGGTTAGAGGAAGTGCGCCAATATTAAATGTGGAGTATTTCTTGCGAAGCGACACATTCACATGATGTGTTTTTTTTAAAATTTCATATTTGTATTATTATTCTATATTTTGTAAAGGATTATATATTGAATGTGTTATATACTGATTTAAAAGGGCGTGGGGATGGTTGTATTTGATGAAATAATAAAAAAAAACACTTTATTTTCCCATTAAGTCATTACTCTCTTATATTTAATTTGATGGATAACCTAAAAATAAATTACAGACAATTAGTAACTTTTCGGTTAGGTTATCAAAATATCTATATACAGTAAGTCAACAAATAGCGCCCGGGTAAATGCTACTATAAATATTTTCACAACATTAAAAAAAATGGATTCTCGAACTACGAAGGGAAAACTATTCATAATGGCCTTTTCTGAAAAACATGCTTTTAAGAGATGGTTCGATAGTTTTTCCCGACTCATTTAATACTCCCTGAAGATTTTTTGTAATTATAACTTTTTATTTTAATTCAATAATTCAATGCGTTAGGTATTGACATCATCTCATGGGACCGGGCGCTAAAACAGAGGGGATATCGGAATGATTGATGAACTAAAAGAAGAAAGAAGAAAAGAACATCTTCAGACATAAGAATCAACTGGCATGCCAACCACCGATACAACTAGTACCAACCAAGTGCGAATCCAGATCTATTAGCACCCCAAGGGAATAGATCATAATTAACGGTCTTGGTAATGAGTGGAGCGTTGCAAAAATATTTATTTGATGATGCTTGTTTTATGCTATTTGCGAAGGGGATCAAAAAACGTATGGCGGCGCAAAAATTCAAAACCATGACACAAAAACTCGTCATTGCGCCCCTCTTCCTTGTCATTGACACCGTTAATAAACCAATGGGAAGCATACTTAGCTGTCACTCATACCTAATTCTGGTTTCAACATAATACCCTAGTTGATTTTACTTACTTATTATACAATACTATATCAGGTAACCATAATTTATGACAAGGTATTCTAATCGTGGTTATATTGTTGAAATCTTTCGGGTCCCAGACCAAGAACTCGTCTCTCCATTCCTGAAAACATGAAAATAAACATAAATACACCGTACATCATACATCGACTCCAACGGAATATACAAACGTTATTTAAATGTTTGTAAAGCTCTGACTTTCCGCGATCAACTTATCTAGTGCAATTATAAATGGTGAAAGCAATAAGACATCTGGTCCCTTTTCTGTTTTGGCTTAAATATGACAGCACACCAATATGCTGTATTGGCAACCGTGGCCCCTTCCACCATCTCTGTGGAATGTGACACTTTAATCTTCGACTTTCTTAAACATGCATTACTCAAGGGCTAAATCTGCATATTACAGGCCTTCCTTTAGACCCTAAATGTCATCTAAATTATTAATAAGACATTAAATAGTTCATTCAGAACATAACTAACTATCGATGCCATCGTTAGCCCGTGACATGAATTGGATGTGATGGATAATTAAACGTAAATATGGATAATCGAGACATTGTATATTATCGTATACAAACAATAGTAATCACGATCGAGGCTAGCCTAAAATCGAATAGCTAATATCCCGGTTCAGAGTGCAGTAATTGAATGTAATTTTCAGCATATCTAGTGGATGTTATTGATAATTTAACGTAAATATGGATAATCAAGGCATTGTTTATTATCGTACCAATAATAGTAATCACGATCGAGGCTAGCCTAAAATTGAATAGCTAATATCTCGGTTCAGTGTGAAGCAATTAAATGTAATATACTTCATTAATTTGCAAGGGCCCTTAAAAGTGTGAGGAAACCGGAGACCCCGGAAATACCAGATAAAACACACTTGGTATCCGTTTAAACATTTGAAATACCATTCGAAATACCATTCCGTTTTCTTAAACGCCGTGAATGAGAAATAAAAAAACAGAAAAAGCACATAAATTCTTCAAAAAGATATTCCTCGGACATGACAAGTCTTGACAACCGAAGAACTATTATAGGAAAAGATACCATCCGATTGACATCATTCTGATAACATAATCTTCGGGTGATATTACAAAGATGTAAAATCAGTCAGTAGCAACCACTCATTTAATCACACTGATGCATAATCTATACTAATATTCGTGCATGTCGTTTGTTTGTCTTTCTGTTCAAGGTTAGCGGCTATAGAGCTACTCCGAAGCTGAAATCTGGTGTTTAGGTGTAACTCCGACCGGGCATTAAACTGGGTCATTTCACGTTGACCTACCGTTTCCGGTTTCGGAGTTCCGGACACATTCCGGAAAGCGCCGGGTCATCAGCTAGTGTCGTTATTTGTATACAAATATTTACCTAATTATAGCAATTTTTTCGGTTTCCATATCCCCAAATTCAAGATGGCAATTTCCATATATTTCTGGTCTAGAATCGAAGTGTTTGAATTTTGGGCAGAAGGATTAGGAAATAAACAGACATTAGTTTGGAAAATCACCTACCAAAATGACTTCACAGTCTATGCATTCCTTGACTCGACCTAGGTGAATATCAAAACGGCGACCCCTTCAATATTTTTATCATATGTATTTATGTTAAAAACTTGATATAGGGTCATGGAATTGATTTCACGTTGAAGTCAAACAGTCTGAATTACTAGTCTTAATCCTGATACTAACTGATAAAAATTGATCCAAGCTCTGCATTAAATTCGTATAAACACGTTGGGGCTCGGTATATGATCTGTTATAAGAGACCAAGCCTCTTTTCTCGAAGCAAGATTAGAAATGGTTCTATCCATATAGATATCTGATTAGGAATGAGTCTAATTGTACATTTACATGTAGGTAGACATCAGAACTAGGCTTGAGGCTAATTGTATTGTACATATAAACATCAGAATTAGGAATGAGTCTAATAATTTTACCTATACATATAGACATCAGATAAGAATGAATGAATAAAGTATGGTGTTATGGAACATCAGCTCCAGTCGGGCTATATAGCGCACACACATCAGATAGAGAGAGAGAGAGAAATGGGGTTTAACGTCCACTCGACACAAACTAGGTCATTTCAGGACTAACATATGGTTTAATTTTATTTCAATAATTCGCTTGCGCGTAGGGGTCTTTAGCAGTGGGAGAAAACCAGAGTGCTCGGAGGAAACCCACGAGGTTGAGAAGGCGCCCCTATCTCCATGTCACATACGCTCACACCAGGAATCGAAACCACAGTCGCAAGCCAGAGGTGACCGGCCAGCTAGAGGTCGAAGCGCGGCATTCTAGACCACTAGGCCATCCCAACCCCCCCACATCAGATACGGAATGAGTCTAATAATTGTACTTGCACATAAAGACATCAGATTAGGGGTGAGTCTAATTAATTGTACATGCAGTTATTTGAATGATCCTATACATCCAAACATCAGATTATCCGCAATACTTAGGTCAATGAAATTTATATTTCCCAATCCTTATTGATCAAATGCACAAAATACACAGACAGAAATATAGCTACATGGGGCGGCTATGACCTTATGTCTACCACTATTTTATTCTTCAAACGATTTCATTTTATTTTGTAATTTTTCGAGTGAAGGATCAAGAGGAACAGACTGTTTGATGACATAACAATAGTAGAAAAGTGTTAAAACATGTAACACTCATTATTTGTATATTGATTTGCCTATCTTCAACCTCTTACAGTTAAAATAACACAACATTTTACTGACATTTTAACTTGAAAGAGAATAGTCTTTGATAAAAAAAGGTTGATAATATTCCTTTTTTTCAAAAAAAATAGAAAGAAAAATAAATATTATGTTTGATAATAAAAACCAAAGAACAATAGAGTACTTTTATGGATAAATTTGTATGTACGTGTAATTCTACATTGAACTACATCTTGATAAGAAAGATGGTTTCTGTTAGCCTTTATCAGTCAGCTGCATGATATATAGAATATTTCTTGACAATATGCGAAGTACATATCTTCGCATTTCTTCTTAAGAATCATGGTTTGTCATTCCTCCCAGATGAGAGCAATGGCCGGTTTATATCGTCTGAGAGAGAATTGGGTTTAACTTTAGCTCAAGATAAAGTAGGTAATTTGGTCAAATATGGTGAATTGTTTCAATGGCATTTAATAATTGAACTGGAGTATACAATTCACAACTCTGTGGAATACAATTACTGCTTATTACTGGGCGACGTTTCGACTAGGCTTCTCTAGTCATTACAAAGCTAGAGAAGCCTAGTCGAAACGTCACTTAGTAATAAGCAGAAATTGTATTCCATAGAATTGTGACCAGTATAAATATGGTAAAACTGGAGATCGCGGAGAAAACCGATGGGTTTATACGGGTGGCCGAGAAAATCAAAACTCCTTGGTAGTCATGATTTGGTGTTTTAAATCGTAGAATCAAATAATAGAACAGACCAGTCATGGGGATAGAAGTACGACTATACGTTAGGTACTTTTCGTACCCGCTCTGTATTGCATTAATCCAAGTAAATCTGGTTCATATAACCATCTGGAAAGAAACAGAGACCCAGTAGAGTGTTTGTTTTTCGCCAGGTTTGTTGCTTTTTTTAAAAATGTACTTCCATACACTCTTGTTAGATTTGGGATCTTCAAACCAAATGACTATCTCTTTTCAGATACTAGATGTATTCATTTCAAGAGTACTTATATATGAAAGATTGAATAACGTCAAATCTATAGATGTAGTATAAAGTGATTCTTGAGCGAAGCTTCTAAGATACAGTCACCAATATAAAGAGTTCTGTAGTTATCTGTAACTATTTTCTAACACGGTTATAAAGTATTCAAGAACGTAAAGCGTCAATATCCCATTCCTTATTTTCAATGAGTAATAACCCATATCTTTTTTGGCTCGCTCGAGAGAATAATACATAATGCTAATGATGCTTGGCGTCGTGAGAGTTAATTTCTATATTCATTTTCTGATTATTCAATTTTATATTCAAAATAGGTGTCACAATCTTTTCAATGAAATTTGAATACAAATCTTCCACGCGATCGCATTTTTTTACACTCAATTAATAATATGAATTTCTATTGTAGTGCCGCTCTCAAATGCTATATTACTTGCAGGTAAAAACTGATTTTGTATACACAAGTAAGTAAGTTTCAGTGACTTATTTGCCACTTTTTAAGATACACAAAGTTAATCCGCGAAAATGTGCAAAAACTTAATATTTCCATAATTATCATGTTTGTAATTATTTCTTTTTCCAGTACAGGGAAACTTGACATAGATGACACGTTTTGTCGTATTCCTGTAATGATTTAGTCCAGTTGAAAAAAAAAAAACAAATATGATACAGCAAATGTAATTGAACAAAAGTGATACGACTAATTGCGTATAATTCAGAAACTAAAGAAGGGAGTAATTCATAAGGTTTTTTACCTGATCTAGCCAAACATTTGTCACCAATATCTGATTCTTCTCATCCTGCAAAAAAAAAAAAATCAAATAATTTTAAAAAAAATCATTCCCATCGAAGATCAAGTCTTAAAAAAGACTGGACAATTTTATATGTGAGAAATATTAAGGTATCAATTTCTTTTAATTGGATGAATTTATTTGCTTCGGAATTGAGCAATGGTGTCCGATATTAGGCGGAGAATGTGGTTTTTTTTAGCATTTCAACCCGGTAAAGTTGATGATATCTAATATATTCCGATGTAAGACGCCCAGTTATTTAATCCTAGTCAGAATCAATAGAATGACAGTATAGAAAAAGAATCTGGCTACATGTTTTTTTGATTAATGACCCAGATCCAATCTATTGAAAATATCATTCCATGTGCACAAACTTCCAAACTTCATCCAAATAACACAATTATTGACATTTCCTTATGGTTTTAGACAAAAAAATGAGTAACAACCGAGGACTGGGTTTCTATGATCTTTAAGAGTGGGAGTTCTACGTTATAATTTAACATTTGACGAGATCTCCTTTACTGTGGATTATTCTTGAACACGTATCTGTGAATAAACGGCTATTTCTATTGATTTTGTTAGCGTAGAGAGTAACTGGTCTAAATTGGTGATAATAATCAATTTAAATTTCTAGATATGATGCAGAAGCAGAGATAAGTTTAATGATAGCAATGATGCTATAGACATTTCAGACGAGAAGATTAGAATCTATTGAAAGGGTAGTATAGAGGACATCAATGGCCGTGTAAGCCTGTATAAACATTTCTTCAAAATAGAACAGAACGACGAAGGTGAAAGGGGACATAAATTTCGGGTGTCTGTTGGGCGTAACGCAAAATACTAGGCTCCCATACAAGTACTTTAAAATCCATTGGCGATTGGAATTGTGAAAACGTCGCTTTTCCAGGAATTATTTTATTCCATCCAAATTCACAGGTATTCATAAGAAATAATAACAGCGTGTAGTATCATGTCCCGGTCTTGGAGTTACCGGGACATGACATTTAATTCATATCTTGAGGAATTAAAAGATAATAACATCCAACATTCCTAGTGTCATTGCGAATATCAGGAAAATAAAGTACGGTTCGAAATGGCACAGGCTTAAAGCTGCTGTCCGGGGAAAGCTCTTTTCTTGTAATAAGGGAGGTAGACGACAACATCCAACATATCATAAAATTGCTGAAAAGCGACCTTTATGAAAATAACAAGACGATAAAAAACATTAATTTCCTTTCTGTGGTCCGTTATACAGAATGGCATTTCTACCAAAGTTATTTGTTTTCAAATTGGCAGATGCTATAACTCTCCCCGGATGTAAATCGTTACATCAAAGTACTTCATTAGGCTGTCGCTCAAACATATCCATTATCGAAATATAATTTAATATTGCATTTTATGTGGCTGTCAGTGATCAATAAAACCTTCTTTATTCATCGTTTATCTGACTATTAAAACATCTTACAGGATTCGAGGCCGTGGGTTTATTGGAAAAGTTAGATTATTTGCCTTTCCTCCTATTCTGTAATCTAGTAAAGCAGTGTTGAAAGACAGCTCTGAATCTATTAGATTTTATAATGAGGATTTGGCTCAAGGCTCACTATCTCTTTACACACCAATTGTCGGTGTAGAAGATCAAGCGACTAGGAGAGGTAAAGATGAAACTGTTGAATTGAAACTGTTCTTATACATCAACACCATCTTCAAACCACTTTGAGTGTCCCATGCGGTGTAGAACTAGGGGCCATGGGATATCGTAACATGCCAACTATTGACGTTGTTCTTTGATTTTGGTGCGTTTTTTATCTTGAGTATCAAACTTCAAGGGCGTAATGGTATGTAATGTACGGGATAGACATTACCATGTCTTAATGATTGACATTAAGATTCAGCAAGCGGGCAGATGTGTTGTCAACAGATATGATCCCTTAGCCAAAGCAGTTTCATTGAATATATATATTTATATATAGATATACAAGCCAGGGGATTTGCGAAACAGGAAACATTCTATATCAATTAGAAGCAGAGTCGTTGTGTTACAAATTTTGAGCAGTCGTGTTACTTATGATGTAGTCAAGGTATTGATGTCATAAAACGCAACTATACTCCGAGTCTACATACTCAATCGAATCAGAAGTGATCATGCTCGATCAATCTAAATGCGCATCACCCTGCTGCACATTATCGTACAAAGTCAAGGCATTTTGTAATGAATCTCTACACCAAGTTTCATCACTCTCTCTTAATTAGAATCAGTATCAACTAATCAAATTGACAATCTCTGCTTAGCCTAAGTAGAAATGTTCATCATCACACTCCACCACGACAGTCACATAAAAAGCACCTACACCACCAAGTTTGAACAGTCAAGCTCAATTACAAGGATTCCAAATAAGTTTTAAACCGGAGGTGGCGGTAGAGCGCCCGGTCAGAGACCCTCTTAAAGGAATTAGAGTAAAAAGTAAATTGGTGATAATATTCAAAAAATTCTAGATATGAAGCAGAAGCAGAGATAAATTCTAGATATGAAGCAGAAGCAGAGATATGAAGCAGAAGCAGAGATAAATTCTAGATATGCAGAAGCAGAGATAAGTTTAATGATAACAATGATGCAAGAGACCTTTTAGACGAGGAGATTAGAATCTATTGAAACGATAGTATAGAGAACACCAATGGTCATAATATAAGCCTGTATAAACATTTCTATGTAATAGAACAGAACAACGAGTAGACAGGAATTCCGGGTGTTGGTCTCGGTAATATAGCATGTCCGGATGATATGAAAGAACAAACGGAACACAGACTCTAAAAACCTCTTGGGGGTTTGCATTGGAAGAAGAGAAGCCAGGAAACTTCGAATCCAACGAACAGCGCAATTGATAATATAAATAATACATTGAGAATTTTTTGTATTAAATGAAGCAAAAAGGTGAATGGTTATAAAATTAGATGTTCCAACATTCCGCTGGTGTTATTCCGAATATCACAAAATAAATTCGGATCAAAATGTCGGTGACTTAAAGCTTTTGACCGTGAAAAACCTTCATGGTGATAATCAAGAAATACGAGAACAATATTCTGTATATTGAAAAAAAGCCTTCATGGAAATAACATATATCTTCTGCCTGTGTCCCAAGTTATTTGTTTTCAAATTGGCAGAAGCCATAATTCTTCAGGAGTACTTCATTAGGCTGTCGCCGAAACATATCCATTATCGAAATATAATTTAATATTGCATTTTATGTGGCTGTCATCGTTGATCTGACTACTAAAACATCTTTCAAGATTCGAGGCCGTATGTTTATTGGAAAAGTTACATTATTTTTCTCTTCTCTAATTCTGTTATCAACAGGTAGTAGTGAAGCAGCGTTGACGCTCTGATACTGATGGATTGAAGTGAAAATTTAAGTCAAGATTCGTTGTTTCTTTACACACATTAGGTAATTGTTGATTTGAAATTATCCCCACACCAATCCCAGATCAATGTCAGCTCCTTCTATACTGGAGAACTGGAAATCATTGTGTTTCAAGACAAGCCAGCTACGGACGAATCCCAGATCTATGTCAGTTCCTTATATACTGGAGAACTGGAAATTATTGTGTATCATGACAAGCCAGCTACGGACGAGTTTTGGTGCTTTTTATCTTGCGACAAAGTCTTAAAACTGAGGGGCTTGATGGTAAGCGGTTTATGGGTAGACTTAACCACGTCTTAATGATTTGCTTTCAGACACCGCACGCGGACAGACAATAGTGTGGTAACCAGATCTGAATCGTAAGCCAATGAATTCTCATAAGATTAGCGAAAGCACGAGTTTTGTACGAGAGTGATACCTCGTAAACATACAACAGTTGCATTACGTGTAATGGAATCGACTTTTGGCATTATCAATACACTAGAAATAACATGGTTTCGGTGTCTAATTAACCCAATATGTCATCAAAAACACAAATAGTTTCATTAGGTCTAGAACCCAGACACAATCAAAATAAGAGAGCGGGATAAATAAACTAAAAATAACTTTATATTGTCTAAGATATATTTTTGATAACAAGTATGTACATGAAACGTTAGATGAATATATATATTATATATATTTCGGTATGCATTATATTCACACAGAAATACGCACACCAGATACCTAACTTTTTATATAAGAAATTTGGCAATTATTGTAAAAAATCAAAAGATAGTCTAAAATGTTAGTACAATAATATTTATTCATAGCGCGAAGATGAAAAATTATTTAGTTAGTCAACTTGTTTGAATAGAAATTTAATTATTTAGCAAAAAAACACACAAATAACCCACGACTATTGGTAGGTTATAGAGATATCAGAATAAAATTGATATGATAATATTTCCAATACTGATTACTAATCTGCAAAACCAAATCAAGAAAGAAATTCTTCGTCGGGCTATTATCTGTCTAGAACATCCACTAGACACATTTGAAGTTGTATGCCATTTCATTCTCGCGATTTCTACCATTACGCCAAATCGTGGCTTGTAAATGACAGTTGAGCTTATTTCAAATATCTCGATGACACACTGAACTATTGGCGTTTATGGTCAACTTCAGAATCAATGACAACTGTTCATAACACTATGAGAAATCCGTCTATAGCCTAAATTACAGACAAGCTTACCAAACACATTCAAAAGACACATTTTCTAAAGCATTTTCTTTAATAAAAGTGGGTAAAATTAAGATCAGACAATTGCTTCGCTTGATGCGTATCCTGGTTATAGACAGTTTTATTTACTTTGATTATATGGTATAAATGCTGAAACTAGCCATAAGCTGACCCACATTTGGCCTGGGAGACAAATGACTATTTAGGCCGCTTCTTCATTTATAAATGCAATCTATAAATTTGGTGTTGACCAGAGTTCTGATTCAAATGGGGTCAAGTGAATGACCATTTAACAGCGACGCTGGTAGCACAATGAAGTTAGTTAGTCATTGAGTATTAGTGAAACCGATTTACGACATTTCTTTGCTTTAGCTAAGGATCAAGTTAGCAGAGGTAATATGGTACTGATTGAACACAAGCTCCTTCTTATTGCTACCGTGTGACCAAAACAATTCGGCTGATATTTTCAAACAAGACGTCATTTTCGTATTTCAGAAGGATAATTGGTATTTGCAACTAGTTGGGTTGGTATTTATTATTAGATTGAACCAGTAGTTTCAACTAGTTGTTTTCAAAATTTGAGCTCACTTGAGCTACAATTAAACTGTTATTAGTTTGAATTTGATAAATGTGAAAATAACGATCGTGTTAAAAGTAACTGCATTGTGTTAAAAGTAATTGTATAGTGTTAAAAGTAACTGCATAGTGTTAACAGTAATTGTATAGTGTTAAAAGTAACGGACGGGAATTGGTGTTCCTCGATTAAAATCACAAGAACGATATATAGAAAGATGTTGATTAATGACATTATAGTTACTTACCATATCAAAGATCTGTGTTAATGTTAGTCCCATTTTGATGAGAACCGTGTTGTTTGCGTGACGTACTGGTCGCACAGATCGTTCATAGCCTCTTAATAGATGATTTAGCAATCTCTGTTCATCAGGTATCTCTACAGCCGGTCTACCAGCATGTCTAGGATGGTGGTCATACTCAACAATATTATGATGACTATCAGTGCAGGCTATAATAATAATAATAATATTTACAAATGTTGTAAGCAATAACTGTTTTCCGAAAACAGTAAAACAAATTAAAGATGCATTCTGTAATAAAAGGTTAAAGAGCTGACAGTTCTTGCTGTAATAGTTCATAAATATATCATGAAAAATGAAATTTATTGACAATTGCAGTCTAATTACTTTATTTTGGGTAAAGTTCTGACTGTCTGCAGTTTTGACAAGAAACGCCCAATTGAATAAGAATAATGTTTGTTTAAAATAGCATTATGCAAGAGCAAAATCTGCTTATTACTGGTCTTTCTTTAGGCCTGAAATGTTATCTAAATAATCAATTAGACATTAATTAACATATCCAGACCATAATAAACTCTTGATGTGAAAGCTAGCCTTCGATGTTGGCGGATTAAATTCCTATATGTCGCTTAATGGCCGTTGATAATTAAATCAATCAAGTGGATAATCGAGACTATGCTGTTTATATTAATGATTTGAGTAATGATGACCGAGGCCATGTGAATATTTCAAACGCTTTTTTCTCGGCTAATAGTGGATCAATTTGACTGAAATTTTCAGCAAATTATATTTACACTATCTAGTTTTTAACTATTATAGTGAGAACTGCCATCTCTTTATCTTATCTCCCATAATGTAACTTTAAGTAAAATTATCATTCCCTCTCAGAGATGCAGCCATATGTTTATTTAGCTTTAGAAAAAAAGGCAATAAAAATACAGACGCTTAGATTTTATTTCATCTAAAGATACATACATATTTAAATTTTATGTGAAAATCTCGTCTTTCAATTGGTCATAACTGGAGTATAATATCACTAATTTTAAAAGTCCGGGTTTCCCTTGTCAGTATAGTGCGAATTGACAGCAAAGAAACTAAAACTCAATGATGAGAAACTGAAGATTTAATTTATTGGTCCCGTAACCAAACGTGGTCTTTGCTGCGCCATAATCCATGTGAAAGTTGGCAAATTTTATATTCCCGTTTCAAACAGCACATGAAATATCCGAGTGAGTGTTGATAGGAGTTTCTAAATGGAAATCCACATCAACTATTATAAATCTAAGGTATCCTTAGAAAAATTGGATCCATCTGGAGATAGCTTAATAGACTATTACAAATGAGTACTAGCTGGTGCACATCGCCTGGTTTGGTGACCACAAGAGATATCCAGATAATATATCTTGCTTCTCATTACAGTTCTCAAAGAACTGCATTTCTTCCTTTAAGTTAAAACTCCGATAATTTTGTCTTAATTTACTACCGATCCTAATTTTAATAAAGACTATTCACAGTTTCAAAGAGTTGTTTTCTTAGTGGCTTCGCCTGAAACATTTGTTATTATTCATGCACACCCAATAAAGTGTCGGTCAACAACCGACGTCGTGAACTGAGTTTTAATATCTTAATAGATTTTTTTTTCTTTATCTCAAAATCTCAACTAATCTATATTCGTATCACTTCTACAAGGAAAATAAACATTAGTAGATGCTTTACTTTGTACATCAAAGCAATGTGGTTTAAATTTTCAAATTAAAATCATCGACAACTGCTTGAAATCTAAAGCAAACTTTGTTCAGAAAATGGAGTTAAACATCTTGTTTTCTCGCATCAGGATTATCTCTCAGTTAACCATTCTAATAAGTGGTATTCCAGTGACAAAAGAAATATGTGAAAGTAGTATGAATTTAAAAATACAAATTTAGAATTGAGTCGTGGCCTCTTCTTTGGCTGTGACCGGAACTTGACGAAGCTCGAAGGAAACCATGGAGTTGTTCTAGACGCAGTCGAAATAGTATATTTTTGTATCGAGTCTGTATCACTGTTAGCCCTGGACTGCACGGTACAGTGGGCGTGTGTGTACTTACTACCGGTCACCGGATCCACTCAATGTATTTGATTTGATTTTTATTACTTGTTGTTTGGAATGTGAGCTTTTCTATATGTTTAATATTATTTTGTTTAAACAGAAACTCGCCTTTTTGTTGCAGTTGTTGTTAAAATGACTCCGCCATCTTGAGAACAGCCGACATGAGAGTTGGCATTCTTGTTAGTCATACATTGATACTTGGTCAGTTACTGTTTCATATTGCACGCTCGTACTTATTTAGAATAAAACGAAGCGTATTCTGCTTCTTTCGAAAACATCGATCCCTACTTTGTTTCACGGTAAACGATGAAAAGATAAAAGGTATGCCCACACAGTCCGGGTTATATTTGAGAGGTAACGTCTGGGGAGGTAGACATTCTCACGTGGTTTTTCGAAACCATTTTTTTTTAATTCTGAACAACAATATGTATAGGTAAACAGGCCATATCCTGAACCTCTTTCCGTGAGGGCGCTTTTTCAAAATGGTCGCATGTATGTAATGACTAGGTAAAGTAAGTAACAACGATGCATGTTTTTTTGCATTAGTTTTTATTAGAGTTATTCCCAAACAAGCTGCGATTGTATTCCAGACTCTTGAAAATGATAAAACGTTAGGGTGCTCGTCACATGGCCGCAACAAAAAACGTAGATACACTGTATATATATCTTTCAATAAGCATTAAAAATTTTATCAGGCCATGCAATGGTCATATTTTGCACTATTTGTGATTAGAGTTATTCACAACATAACCGCAGGTTCAGGAGGCTCTGCGTAGACCAAGAACGTCAATGAAGCATGGTGTGCTATCTTTGATTGAAAGTTAACGACGGAACAAATAGTAACGGATATAGCATTGCTACCACCCTGTCTTTAAATATGGCAACTTCATAAACTCTGAGCAAATTTCATTGCTCGAGAATGGCGTTCAGCAGGCATCAACGATTATCAAGGCGCACATGCTTGTAACAAAGGATGGAATGAAGAAAATGAGCCCAAGTGGATGGAGACAATGATGCCTGAAGATGTGTAAGAACTGGTTGTTGACATTGAGTGCGAGGAAATGTCAGAATGCAGTGATCTGAGCGACTTGGAAAATTAATGTTATAATATTGTGAGTGATTTGTCATACCAGAATACATTTTAAGGGCAATTCAGTATAAACCTTACCCTTTAAAAGCTCCCTCTAGAATGAGATGCCATTTTGAAGAGCACCCGCAATTTTCACCTCCATATAGATTATTTGTCACACATGTAGATTCTTTTCAAACAATTTTATTTAAAACTAATGAGATTTTGGAGACCATTTTGAAAAAAGCGTCCCCACGGAAGATGTTCAGGATATGACCTGTTTACCTCATATAATTTCGGAAAACAGAACGGAAAAGAACGAACGTGGGAAGTATGTAGCGGGAATGTCAAATGGATGTTCATCGGAAGCCTAGCGGATGGAAGTGGATGACAGCTCTACATACTCTAGGCAAACTCCAGACATCCTTCAATATACCAGATACACCCCAGATACAAACGCTTTGTCCGTTTTGAAAACTTTATATACGAGATGCATACGCTTACATCCTTTCTTTTTCCGTGCTACTAACGATGTATAGACGTTCCATGTACCTTATCTTTCCTCCCTATTTCCACTTTCAGCTGGTGCAGATGTGAGTTGCGAGGATGCCTAGAGGATGCAGAGAGGATACAGTGGACGTTTAACGGGCATGGAACTTTTGTTGCTCGTATTTGTCACGCATTTACATCGTACACGGCAGAAAGTTTATCCGTTTTAAAAGTTTTGTGTAGCTCAAAACTTTTTGCGCGGATGAAATCAAAGTGAACTGATGCTCGATGGATAGAGCGTATGAAACACGTATGCAATGAGTACACAACGGATGCATGTCGTTTTCAAACGGAGGGCACGTTTTCCCCCCGTTTTACATCCTCTCTGCACCCGTAAGTGCAGTGGGACCGGGCCTTAACATTCGTAAGTCTTGTGACTATTCATAAATAATGTAATTGCAGAGATGGACATCATAGTATATTCATACATATTTACATAGGAACAATGTGCTTACCATTGTCTATGGTTACATAGTACACAGATAACTGTTAGAAAACATGTATGTGTGGGTACAATTTAGGAACATGAATGGAAGGCAATTAAAGTACGAAGGCCTTTTAGTGCCAAACAAACAAACGAAAATTAATCCATTTGAACGAGTATAAGTATCTCGTTTGAACGAGTTAGTATCTTGTTTGAACGAGTTAGTATCTCGTTTGTACAAGTTAGTATCTCGGTTGAACGACATAGTTTCATGTGTGAACGAATTAGTTTTCTCGTTTGAACGAATTAATCTTCTCGTTTGAACGAGTTAGCATCTCGTTGAACGAGTTAGTATCTCGTTGAACGAGTTAGTATCTCGTTGAACGGATTAATTATCTCGTTTGAACGAGTAAGTGTCTCGTTTGAACGAGTAAGTGTCTCGTTTGAACGTGCTAGTATCTCGTTTGAACGTGCTAGTATCTCGTTTGAACTAATTACTTATCTCGTTTAAAGAAGATAATTAATTCGTTCAAACGAGATACTAATTCGTTCAAACGAGATGACTAATTCGTTCAAACGAGATGACTAATTCTTCCAAACTTGTTCAAACCAGACACTAAAGCAGTGGACACATTAGCCGAATCATTCGGGCGAATGGTTCGGCCGAATCAATCGGCGCCGAATTTTATTCGGCCGAATAGGTGGACACACTAGCCGAATGCTTCGCCCGATTCACTAGTCTCGGTCACCCAGAACCCCCTAGTCTTCAACGTACGGAGGGTCTGGGACGGTTCTCAATTATTGACGAAAATTACTGGATAATCTACCCCATAAAAAACCAAACTCCCGCCGAATAGGTGGACACACTAGCCGAATGCTTCGCCCGATTCACTAGTCTCGGTCACCCAGAACCCCCTAGTCTTCAACGTACGGAGGATCTGGGACGGTTCTCAATTATTGACGAAAATTACTGGATAATCTACCCCATAAAAAACCAAACTCCCGGTTACGCATGGGCAATGGAACCTTTTGGCTAAAGTCTCGGTAAGTGTTAGATCTTATGAAGCCGGACCGATTTTGCTAGATTCTATAAAGCGAGTCTGAAATATATCCCACAATTCACTTGGCACATCTATTATTAGAAACAAAATAGATACGAGGAATGAAGCGTGAATCGCGATGAAGAATTAATTAGATTGTGAGAAGCCATATGTCTGATTCATGACGAGAGAAAATTACCATTTCAATTAAAACCTTTACAAACAAAATTTTAGAGAGTGTCATTGTTGACAAGCGAGATGTTTTGATAGATTTAGTACGTGGTAACTTAAAAGACTGGATAATCCAGACAATGACCTACTTTCCGTCAAATTTTCAGGACCCATCCAGACTAATATTCGTAGAATATTTGTTTGGATGATAGAGACTACCGATTCACCAGTCGATTACATCACCTTTTACGTCACATGATTAAAACATGGCGGCGTCAATGTCTTCAAACAATCACGTGACTTCTCGATATGAGTGACGATTGGCTAATGAATTCTACATTCGGCCGAATGCTTCGGCGAAGCGGACACACCAGGCGAATATGATTCGGCCGATCAAATATTCGGCCAAATATATCAAACCTGTTTGATTCGGCCGAATAACAGTGGACACACTAGGCGAATTTTGACGCCGATTGATTCGGCCGAATCATTCGGCTAGTGTGTCCACCGCTTAACTCGTTCAAACGGATTATATTTTTCGTTGGGCACTAATAGGCCTTCGTAATAAAGAGATAAATTAAGAAAATTAATTAATGAAATTAATGGTCAATTGTTACTTATTGACTATTGGGGGAAAGTATTATCCATCGATTTTCATTTTATTAAAAGCGAAAATGTGACATTTGACTTATTGGGATTTTGCACATCAAAAGACATGCCTGTTTTACAAATAGGGACCCATTCAATACCGGTATTACATTCCCGTCGATGGAATTGTGTACGCTATCCGTAGATTTGTGTCCATGTCCCCGATATAACATTTCGACAACCATTGCAAGTCAATACATATATGGAATTTTTGTGTCACAATTCATATTGTCGTTGACGCTGAAAGTATTTGGCGTTATATGGTCGGAACATTTACATCGAAGATCCAGGCATTTAGATACATAATGGATACATACATATCTAATTGAAAATTCATTATCGATTTACAAATGTACAATTCAGAATGCATGTACGTAGTTCCAAATATAAAGTCTTTGACTAAACTAGCTAAACGAAAGCGAGATTACCCGATGAAGATGGCAGAGTTTATAGTGTAGAGAAGAAACATATTGTAAACATGCAGTATTTCATGTTTCAAAATCGAATCAATTAACTAATGACTCGTATAGACACATTTGGAGATATGAGATTTAACGATTTTACTTTAACGCGCATGCATTGCTGACATTAAATGTTTGGCCTACATGTTTGTTCCTGTCACGAAACGGGGATAGGCTATCATATTAAATAATATCATTTAATACAAGGCATGGGATATAAATATCTCTTCTAGTTGCATCAATGATGTCGTTGTTTCGGTGTTAATTAGGTCATGTATAGCAAATTAAATATATTAAAATATTTGATTCAAATATGATATTCATGGCGATCTATAGCCTCAAATTGACCATAAGGTCCACCATAACTAAAACAACAGATGATATTCTATCATATCCAGTTGATTTGATAAACATTCCTTTACAAATGCACGACGTAGGCGACAATAGGTCATGGCACATTTCAATCTGAACGACAAACTCACCCTACCTGCAGAGTAGTGACTCTGACACAATGAATAGCCATGATATCCATATGACGTTATCTAAACGTCACAGGTCATGAGGTCACATCAACAAACAACATGTCAACACTTTCATTATGATCATTATCAACATTACAAGACACAATATTACAATGTAAACAATATAGCCTTCCTGCAGCCTTCAGGACTGTATAATCTTATCGCTTCTTCCAATGATTTTTCACAGAAATAACATCTACAACTCTCGATTTGACGTCGGCATATTGGCACTATTTTGTGCTTCGGTCGTGTCTATTTCAGATATACATAATCAATTCGGTTAATGTTTTTATCGTGGGTTTGGCGCAATATGGCCCGGTTGGCGCTGACGTGCCATTAAACAACATTTCATTCATTCATTCTTTTTATCGTGGGGATTGACTAATAGTTAATTTATTTCAGTTCTAAACAAACAATTAAAAAAATTAACGCAATTTTAAAAAAAATAGCCAAATTCTGGCTGGGATTACTTGGCAAAATGGCCATTCATTGTATACGTGCGAAAAAAAGCCAGCTACCATTTAATTTTCGTACGTTAGTTACGTACGGGCACATTTCGGACGCGTTTACACTTATTGGCTTACATTAAAGAGGTTACGATTTAGGATAGAAGGATCTGCGAGTGAAATGCCTTACTGAAGGCAAATAACTAAAGAGAGGTTATTTCTCATCATGATTTTGTTCTGAGTGAGGGGCCTAATGTCGGGAATATCATTCACTGAAGGATCTACTGCCACGAGAAATTTTTCTGCAAGAAAATCCATGCAAATTATTTAGTTGACATTCAGTAAATAACTGACACATTACACGACACAACCTGAGTTTTTGAAACGCTTCAATGTGAATGACATTCTACAAGTTGAACAAGTTGTAAAAAGGAGTTATTATATTTTATCTGTAACATCAATCTGCAGCTGAGTCCACTAAATGGTTTATTTAATGAACTTGTGATTTACAGATTCATAATCCGGCAGCTGCCAGAGTGGAACTTTAACTACGCTGTGAATATTGAAACTGTACATAAACCACACGAATCGTTTCACCGTGCTACAATGAAAAGAAATACGTTTTCGATTTAGGTTTTAAAAAAAGTAGTCATGTTTACATACTTACATCGTTGATTGTACAACACAAAATCTATAACCGTTAGCTTTAAAACTTACAAAGATCTCAAAAACAATAAACACGCCATATCTAATTAAAACGATACTTTGATTTTTCAACCAATTCAAAGCGGTCGCGTCCTATTAAAAATGACGTCACATTAAATGAAAAATATATTTTTTTTAATTTATTTATTTATTATTTTTTTCATTTTTTAAAAAAAAGGATTTCAAAACACGAATCTGATTGAATAGTTTCATGACGGCATCAAATGGCAAACTGTTTAAATATTTATAATCAATCCGAGTTATAGGCGTGTGATAATCAACCAACTGATATTAGAATAGTAAAGTATTATAGTATTTATTATTTATCAAAAAAATATATGTTATTGTTGTATGGAATTCCAATAAGTGCAGGTAATTAACTATGAATAATGGAAAATTTTGGCCTAATGATGTTTTTTTTTCTTAAAGGGATGGTATCTTCAGTATTGAAGTCACGACAAGCATAATGTCATCGTTATTTTAAATGCAATGGTAATATAACTTAAGTTCCCTTTAGCATAATGAGGTCATATGTCTAAGCATATTTATTTTAGATATTTCAAATGTCCAAGAAAAATTAAATTATTGTTTGAAATTGCCCAGAATAAATTAGAGATGTATTATGATTTTCAAAATAAACTTTAAATGAAGATATGATCGGCTTGTTCTAATCCACTTAATATCTTATCAATCCAACTGACTGACTGGTACGTTTTACGTCCGCTTCCACTAATGTGATATCGCAGATAGTCTAGAGACATTATTATGGGCCTGCTATGTGAATAATGGCTAAATAATAATTTATATAACATTTGAGGTCAGAATAAAAACCTGTTAAAGGAAATTTACCGCTTACATAATGCATCTTTAATCAATTAAATTGCAGCATACTTGACGTTGCTGTCATAAGCCTAACTGACAATCTTTCGTAAGTGTTTTGGTAGCGTAGGGATCGTAGGTTTTGGTTGTTCGCAGACCACAAGGTTTGTAAATAGTATGGGCCCAGTACGTTTCACGTACAGACAGCTAGTCTTCCTTATTCAGTGAAAAGCGTTAGTGCGGCTTAAGTACGACTCGCACTTGTTATGCACATGGTTAGCATGTCACAATTATTCCCGACAAACGTGTGCATTATTGTTTTCTCCGGCACATCGACCAAAGAAATTCAAATGTTCATATAGTCTAGAACATGGAACATAAGAAGAAGTCGACTGCTCTTCAAGAGAGGGAACATCCTCCGTCTTCAGCTTCTTGGTCAGCATCAGCCCTTTGGTGATCTGGATCCCGCACACGGAAAAGTTGTGTAGGGTCACGCATCCTTGAACCACCCCGGTGCATCTGTTTGGTTTCAACTGCAGTGTCGTCAGGAGACATCTGCAATGGTGTGCCAGAATGCCAATAGCATTCATCCTAAACATCCAAGTCTGTTGAAAATATGATGATTGTAGGTTTGGGCCATCCTGATGCACCTGTGTGGTTTCAAATGTAGTGTTGCCAGGAGGGATCTCCAACGGTGTGCCATAATGCCAAACGCATCCTGAACAGCATGGTGTGCACGGGATGTGCGGTAGGTCAAAATACGTTGGTGTCTTATCGTCCCAAGAAGGCTGTAGAGCATAACGATTTGGGGTTTAACGTCCACCATTCGTCACCGGACAGCCTTATGAAAGAGAGGATACGTCAAGCAGTAAAGGTTTGCATGGACAGTGGTGTTTCCCCCTGCTCTTCGTCAACGGGTTCTTAAACGTGAGCCTTTCGTCCCATAGGAATGACTCGACGTTGTTCATGGCCAGGCCTTCGCCCTACGCAGGATCCCAAATTGAAGTTAGAATATATCACTTGGTTACATTCTAATCATATAAAACTACTGTAACGCTGATTTGTACCTTAACATTCTGTTCAAATCGGTGCTTAATAATGGAATATAAACATAGCAGACAATAGATTATTGGTACATATACTTACCCTTTGCTATAAACCAATATAAAGGACAATAAATCCACAAAAAATTATTTTGCAACCACATGATTCTCTCTCGATGTCCATTGATACATATATCCTAGAATATATCCTAGAATTCAATTAAACAGGGGGCGCTTCGTCAGATCCAGACTCTTTAGTTATGTAGAGGTTAGTGGGAATGTTCGTATTTTAGATCAGATCGTTAACAAAAGAGGTAATGGAACTCCCAATATCAGTAAGAGCCAAATGCTTTCTTACATACAAACACAATCAGTCAGGTGGAACCTAATCCTACTAATCACGGTCCTGTCTTAAGGTTCAGAAATGGTAAATATAAAAAAAACATGAACGGCCGATTTACCACCAGTTTGATCTATATTATAACAAGATGATGCACTTGAAATTTCTTGATAAATGTCTTTAGTATTATTTCATCTTAACTAGTATACTATCAGTCATGTTAACACAGAAAAACATTGTTTATTTCATATCCAAATTTTTTAACTAAAACCATGCAGCTCAATTTGGTCTCGTTGTATGGCAAAATCAATTTCATTGTCGACTGTTTCACACTACCAGTGTATGCCTTAAATGTTCTGGAAACTGGTCAACAGTTTCTCTATACTTAGAAAGCTTTTAGAGTGGTTTAAAGAAATGGAGTGTTGTCCATAAGACTGTTAATATCAGCCCACACTTTTTGTAGCCTTTCCGGGATTGATCACCTTCTCAGTCTGCGGTTGAAATGATAGAACACCAGCTTAGTAAAGTCCTAATCGGCTTATATGTGACGCCGAAAACAACATTACACAAGTTAATATCAGCATACACAAAACTCTTAATATTATTCCTTTTAATTCACAGACACTGTAACGACTCTGGTCCAAATCTTTTTCTAGATCACCCGGATATCACAACTACCAACGGAAACAAGTCTTGCGAATCAGGTCACACAAAAATCCATACCTTAAAAATGTTGAGTGAACTGATCTGAAAAGATAAAGTTTTAGCACATTTAGAAATGAAAATCAATGAAGCTAATTTACAATTCCTCCTACAGACAACCAGACTAGTAGTGCATCATCAATCTATTTGAAAATAAAATCAAAGACCTATCGCTACAGATCTTTGAAAAAAATGTATGAAAAAAGTTTTAACAGGCTGAAGTAAACCAATCAATAAACGTACTCCCAAGTGTGTCCAAAGTTCAGCCAGAAAATAAAACACCAAGATATTCAGATTCTTAAGTGTTCTGAGCAACCACTAACAGTATATAATTGTTATCAGAATCATGACATATTACTACTACTCATTGACTCGACTGATTCCTACGATATACAAAATCACATCACGACAAATGATTCTCGTGGTGGTTCAAGACGAGTCAACGTTTAGAATCGATGTTGACAAGAGCGAAGATGTGTAAGGTCGCCGCTCATACAACGTGGCTATCTAGTAATGCTGCCAATAAGTCAATAAGCAGAGATCGGCTTCAAACATCGTAATTATTTATCAACCCTCTCTCTTCTTCTCGTCGTTTTTAAACGATTTTACCTTAGAGTAATTTATTTCTTTAATGCTTTTAGACAAATAACTACATGTGTATTGATTCAAATTATCGCGGTATACTATTAAAATAATTAAAATTATTAATGATGAAAATGTATCGACAATTAGAAAATAATGAACATTAGTGAAAAATAGTAAATTTTATTAATAGTGATTTTTGTTTTAATTATTATAAAAGGTTTCATATATTATTCATGTGTTTTGTTTAGTATTCATATTATTAGTCCGTACAAAAAATGCACTCATGCCAGAAGGCGTCTCTGTATTTTGCTGATAAAAATTACAATTCGTGTGTAATATTGATTAGATTTGTTATATACTTTGAGGACATTTCGATGGTTCAACTCTATGACGGACTATTCGCCCTCTGGTCGTTAGTTAATCGCGTGTTATTGTTTCATTTATATAATAATGGAACAGCAGATATATGTATGTTTAAAACCGAATAGGCATTTTAAGGCTAAGAATCACAGAGGAGATTACGAATATTCACGTTTTGGTTACGATGAACATCCGGGCTCACATCCGGGCAGGACAGTCAAACGGTCTTTCTTGTGTACACTAAAGTTCATTAACCCAAAGGCTCTTAGATTTATCTTGTTAAAATTAACATTCAAAAGGTATTAAAGGCGGTGATCTCTGGGGAATAATTAGGTCATATGTTTCACCTTTAATCATATCTACCATATATGATATTTATAATGCAATGAAAAATAAAAATATAGATCCAAACTGTCAAAGACACGATGCTCGTAACACCGACGTTCGTTTAGCAAGGTGTACTGCAACGTTTGTAAATTGTTAAGAAATAATTTCCCTAAAACTTCTATTAAAAGTGGAAGTTAGGATTGACAGACGCGTTGACTTAGTTAGTAAGGCACTTACCCACTAAGCTTGAGGACAGAGGTCTTGGGTTTGAGTTTGGTGTTGGCCGAGGGAGTTTCTTTGAATTGTCAATGATACCGAACGGAGGGTCCGGCAACTGCTTTTTGTTTGGAGATGGCGGAAAAAGAGGTCGTACATAAAATAACCCGAGCCAGTTAGAATTTAATATAATAGGGCGTTATACCCATGTCTCTCAGAGCACTATATACCAATCTTCATTAGTACGGATGGATCAAAAAAGTGAGACGCTTAACTCCATTTTATTATGGTATACAAGATTACGACCATCAATGTTATAATATTAGTCAACATCCATATTGTTTACATATTCCAAATGTTCAACATTTGCTGGATTAATAATCAATATTACATTAAAGGAACTATGTTGCTATTCTTTGGCACCTAGAAATGGTCGCAACGCATAGAATATGCAATATGAATGTATATAAACTGATTGACATTCAATCGTTTCTGTTTATACTGTTATTTCTAACCCGTTGTGTTCGGCGAAATACTCGAAGTGTCTAAATTGAACAGCAGTCTTGGCGTCTTGTCATCTCGTTCTACACCGATAGTATTCCGTCTTGGGCTCAGTTCAGCCTTATTTCATCGAGCAGCTTCATTACAAATGGCGCTCGAAAGCATTCTGACAAGATCAATGTTGATTTAAATTGGGTGATATTGAGTTAAAGACTTGTTTCCTTTAATCATTTATCAGGTTACGATGTGTTTTTACTTAAATAGGAAAGGCTTCGGGTGTCGTCTTTATTTTTCTTCTGATCAATTCCTTTGTGAATGCGACATGTTAAACATCAGTTTTAATTAAGCATACGTGATATCGCATGTTTTCGTGTGTTATTTTCCTAGAATAACAAAGAAACCCCCCACATAAAACAGTTATTAAACGCAATTATATGTGTTTAAGTGTTGGGTTACTGGCATTAAGTTGTGAATTATGATCCTTTGAATTCTCTTTTTTCCATACTGCATGTAAAAAACTTAACTCGCTGTAAGGTTTACAAATTTCAGTGCGCCATTTTGTTTATTTTTTCAGTTCCACGTGGTGTTTTACAAAACATTTCAAGAGCCATGGACAGTTGAATAAATATTTAATTTATCTTTTATGCCATGAAAAATGACAGGTATTATATGTATGTTCTTTACTCTCTGGTTTAAACAAGGTAGTTGGATTTTTTTTTCTTTTTTGCTAAGTTTTCTGCCGGCGATTCCAGCGGAGACCACATACCTGAGGGAGGACATGGGTGTCATTCGTGCGAGTTACTGTTTATGCTTGAAACCTTCAGATTTATTAAAAAATGTCGACTCTGTAATCAATCTCCATTACCCCTGATTACCACCCTTATAAAAAGATAATGTAGGTCTGAAGAGGATGGAAAAATAATATTCTTGTACAGTCGAGCGACGAAATCCGTCATAGATATGAATAATTTGAAAGAAAAAGATGATCAAAATCCTTTACGTTGGATCCCGTAGATACATAACATGAACCGTTTTGAAGATACTGTCTTGACAACGGGTTGATTTTGGCTTTTATTTATTTCTTTAATTTTGTATTTATCTAACTGTTTTTATTACGCTTCTTTGGCACTGTTGCTGCACTGCAGTTCTAATGGATATTAAATAGCAAACATTTTAAAAACATGCCTGACTACTTAACTCTGTGTTGTATTAATTACTAATCAAATATTGACATTATCATTAGTCTAATTACTGTATTTTATTATATATAACCAAATTATAAAAAAAACAAAATTAAACTGTAACTGTATAAATACCTGTAAACCGTTTAACGTCCTACCTTTCTGTACCGACTTGAGCTAATGCAGATGGAAATGGAAACGGTTAATAAAGAAGTGGTTATATTTGCAAGACGGATTTTAAAGCATCATTTTCAGTAATTTCAAATAATGTTCTATAGGCCATCCGGATATGGTTTGAAATAAATTGTATCACTTATAGCACGATGTAATTATTAACTGATGTTACAAACCAAAAAAAGACACTCATTCTAACCGGGTTTAAATGAAAATTCCATTATGTTTCCCTTGAGCTAAAATGTACGAAGCCCAGAAGGCTCATTCCAAATTCCAAATGCGAAATTCCAAATCTATTCCGACCAATCGGATCAGGGTTTGCTTCTGACTAATCAGAGAGGGTATACTAACGTACAACATGTACTTAAAGAGTTAATCCCAAGATTTGAACCCAATACATTTTTATGCAATACGAAGCATCAGCATCCACAATACTGAATATTGAGGTAGAGCTTTTATGTGGCCGTCTTAGTCCCACTTTAACAAAAAACTGGCAGGGTAAAAAATAATGGTCGCTCCCCCCACCCCCATTTCACTCTTTTCGATTCGTTGCGCAAAGTCCAGTAAGTCCCGCATCAATTGTACAGCGATGCATGCCTCCAGCATGTATGTAGTCTACATTAAGCAAAGTGGGAGGCATGTGTATTTGTCCCGGCCCAGCCCAAGGGAAGGCCAGGTGCGTTAAATGCTACCGCCAACAACGTTTTATGTATGGTTGGTAAAGCGCGGGGGTATGACTTGATATAGTAGTAAAGTTACAATTGATCACTTCGTGTCACGTGATTATGTCGAATTTCGCCTTTGGAATTTCGCATTTGGAATGGGTGTTTATCCGGCCACTGCATCAGATAGGTAAACTAAAATTACAATTTATTTAAATTATAATTTGTTTAATTGAGGGGGGCTTCCAATTTGCTATTTTATTAGCAAGACATGAATTTGGAATTTCGCATTGTAAATTGGAATTTGGAATGAGCCTTCTGAGCTTTCGTAGAAATGAGCTACATATTCTGTCTTTATTCTTGATTTGTCTTCCAAGAGAGTCTGGTTTGATTGCATTGCTTTTAGAACTGAATTGTTTTTATTTTATACTGATTAACATAAGTTGGTTGAACCAGTATAATTTTGATAAAAAGTGTCTTCTTTTACTTTGATTTGTAGAGGTTTATATTGAGACCGGATGATTGCGTGGTACAAATCTGAAATAATGACCGTTATTGATTTAGATAGCCTTTTCTATTAATATTTCCAATACATGATAACATTGATTGCCTGTTTTTATCACATTGGTATTGTATTTTCTTCGGATTCAGTCTTCTAATAACCTTTGTCTGTCTTTATAACACCGCATTAAGATTAGAAAGATAATACGCACGATACACGCAGCATCTACATGAATGTAGGCGTCCGAAACCAGGACACTAAATACTGGAATTGACATGCTTGGTCGTATTTAGTCTTCTGAATGTTTAACTCTTCCAAGGCGATATGTTCTAAGAATACAAAATACCCACTTGATCTGTGTATTGAGAGCAAATACATGTAGGTGGGGCAGGACTGATTTTCAAGATTGTTTAATTAGATTGGCATTTTTTAAAACAGTCATAATTGTATCTTATATTAAATCTCATCCACAGTTCATCTGTTATACCATAATATTGTCCTAAAGCTTATCGGGGGGTTGGATGGCTCAATGGTTAGTCTGTCATTGAGTCAACTGGCGTGGTTTTGAATCCCCACTTCTACGTGACACGGAGTAGGGTCGCCTGTCCAACCTCATGGGTTCTTTTAGAGTCCTCCATTGAACCATATGTTAGTCCCGAAATGATCTATTTTGTGTCGAGTGGACGTGGAATTCCAACTGTCAAGGGTTACTTTACATGTTAGCATACGTGTGCACGGGACGCCGGTTTACCGTCCCAAAAACGTTCTTCGTGTTCAACGACGATCTATATGGCTGAAGTTTATAAATTAAGGGGAAAAATTGTTTCGGTGAAATTTACCCTGAATGGTTAGTGTGATAGTGGACAGTAGTAACAAGTGTGGGGAACTCATGTTCTAGAAAACGATACTTCTGCTTTTTGAATGCCTATAATAATAATGCCAGTATCACCATTCCGGACATCCATTTTGGGCAAGGCATTCCAACTCACATGAATGCAAAAAACCCATTTATTTCTAAATTTATAAGTTTTACTGCAATAATAAATATATAGAAAGCTAGAGTTTGAAAATCAATGAGCTACTCCATGGCGCCATTATATTTTTTAAAACATACAGTCACAAAGAAAACACACAACGATCAACCCACACACTTATAACAATAACATTTCATCTATAACACCTCTCAAGCTATACGCATGTATCTTTTTGTATACTTGTATGGGAAAAGGAACCCCTACAATTTGACCAAAATTGTGAAAATACTGCATGCGCCATGCGGATTTAGTTGAACTGAGATGACCCGTATTAAGCTCGCACAACCATTTGAACCAGATGCTATTTGGCGAAGGGTCGATTACTACAAGATGCCCTTGACAGTTGTCACTAAGGCCCAGAACAAACTACTAAGTTAATCACGCTTATCAAAATACGCCCCCAAATCCTGGATCAAATACTCGAGTAGTTTGTTTTTGTATCAGATATGCTAGAGAGTGATATGCGCAAGCAGATTGTGCTTGCATCAGTCAGGGCCTATTTTAAGGATTATTTGACGAAGCACGGTCTCCCTGTCAATGCTTATTTTTTCTTTTTTTTCTTTTTTTTTTTGGGGGGGGGGGTGTCCGGGTGGGTTCGCTCCCCCCGGCTCCGAGAAAATTTTCAAAATTTTCAGAGAACGCCGTAAACACCTTTTCCGAGTAGAAAGTGATCAGTTCAATGTAGCTCCTTAGCTTTCAGAAATTGTGACCAAACAGATCGTGAACTATGAACAAAACAATCGGATAAAACTCACCAGAAGTAAACTAATAACTTCCAGAATTATTATCACACTACTTACACTTTTAATACCAAAGAATTGACTGAAATCACAATGACTGCTGATGGCGCACTTGCTCATTGCATGATCGCACATTTTACAAGTACACACTCAGATTCACAAAGATATACACACCTTTTTTCAGAGCACGGATTTTCAAAACACGGGTTTTTTATCCCGAGGCACGTCCGTGCCTGTAGGCACGTTAATATAGGCCCTGACATCAGTGGCGAAGTTTGAATTGAGTTCTGTAAACTTAATTGAATACCCAAAACATTGGTATGTGATCCCTTGACATGATTTTGGATACAATTTCAAGAGCCTTGTTGACGACCTTTTCAATCTCAGTATGACATGCGCGTCCACCAACATTTTTGTTTTTGTTGCGTCATAATATATCAGTATTGTACATAAATGTAACAATGCTCCAGATTCTTTGTCAGGCGTCGCTGTGAGCGATTTATACCAATGTATAATTGTGAAACATTAGTGTAAACTTCATCAATCGAACTCATGAAATATATTGTCAGTGGCCTCAAGATATATTTGTTTTAATTGTCAAAATTAGTAGAAAACAAGAAAAACAAAACCGAGCATTGCGTGTGTGGTATTCTCAGACTCCTATTACAGTACAAAAGGTGACATTTTAAAACCAACTTTAAAATAGATTACAGAGACAATTAAGAAGCTGTCGAGAAATAAATCAATTCCATTACCGAAAATCAAATAAATACTTCTACAAAATCTCTAACGTTTGCTCTTTTTAGAAATGTCTGTCTTCATTTAACAATAATAATCCCATGGTTGTTGTTCACATGAAGTTTAGTGACGTACATAATTAATCATTGTCTCTTAATCAACGCCAAAAATAGTTTACTAAGAAAAAATATAAGTGTGCTTTCCTTTTGTTTAATTCTGAAACGACTATAGGTTATTATTGATCTTTTCTTTGAACTTATCGATTAGAAAACTTCTATTCATCTAAAGAGATCAAAGTAGTTTCTCTGTACCGAACACCTTTTGACACGCTCCATGTTTTAACAGAATATCTGTCATTTGCATATACCTGTCTTCATTTCCCCGGGTAGTTAAAAGAAAGGTGGACGTAAAACCTCATTTTATTTACATATATACCACATTCAAATTGTTAAAGGGGTGTAGTTCTTTCGAAATGGACGAAAAGGGTTGTAATGTATCTAAACTGATTTACATTCGATTCTTTAAATTGATTGAAATGTTTCAATATCGAATTCTAATTCAGTTTTTGATATCGAATATTATAGATAATATTAAGTTAAAGCTATATGCCCCGTAACTGCGACTCTATTTCTCTACACATGAAATATCAATACTTGTGTATGTAGTACTCAATACGTTTGTACCAATTATTAATGACATATATATACGAAGCTCGTTAATAATATTAATAAAAATGGTAATTCCAGTATTTTAAAATGAATGGTATCATGTGAAAAAGAGCCGTTTGTGTTTTTTAACAGACAAGTTTATCAGAATATATTTTAATTCGATTTTTTTTATTTTGAACAATTGTGTGAATAAAGGTGATCATTTGCGTGCTATTTTTAATAGACATGTTTATCGAATAATATTTCATGTCATCATTATCTAGAGATTGACATCTTTTGAAAATGAAGGTTATGATATGTACTTGTTTGGCACGTTATATTTAAATTACCGATCAATTCCTTGGAAATAAACTAATGTTCTTACTTTACCTATCCTTTTAACGTATATTCATATTTATATGTTTACGTACCTAACTTCCATGTCCTTGTCTATGCTTTATTACAATTAACCTGTTTATCTTAGAATTATCGATCTCTGACATCTTATAATAAAATACTCTTTTAATCGTCGCTCTTTACCACCTTACAGTTAATAAGCCATTAATTGTTAGGTCGTATTAAAAAATCACTGCGCACAAATGTTATTCAAGCGATAATAATGTTATTAGACGTTTTTATCTACCGTTTATGTATTCATCGGGCCTTAAAGTGGGAATTTCATATTTTCTAAGAAAGTGAAAACATAATTATTTCTATGTCTTTTGTTCAAAAGGTTGTCAGCTAACTATTATACGACCATGGGCATTTTTTCACAGGTATTAATATCACTGACACAGGCTGTCACAGGATATAATAACACAATTACCTCCCTTGTTTTCCCATTCCCCTCCATGTAATGGCGATCTTCAAACGTTTTAATTTGAAGTTGAAAATGATATTTTTGCCCATTTCTCAACTGGCAATAGTGAATTATAGGATTAATAGGATTATTCTTTAACAAGGTAGGGCTGTTTATAGATACAATCTATTTTAGGGCTTTATTTTAATACATTTTAAAAATATAACTTAAAAATATGAAATTGGAACTTTAAGCAAAGTGTTTCTTACTCAAATAAAAAATGTCGCCATTAGGCCGAATCGCCTAAAACGGGTGTCTTATGATCACGTCATCGATACTGGTGTTGTGGTTTCGATCTCAAGCATGACATGTAAACTAGACGTGTTTTTTTACCGGATTTCTCCGAATGCTGAAGATTCTTGTTAGCACTCTACTCAAAGTAGATCATTACGGGTCTAACCTATAATATTGCCATAAATCGCTTCTGTGTAAAGGTCATTAGCAGTGGGATGAAACCGAAGGACTCAAAGAAAAACCAAGAGGGTGAACTATGGAAGCCTATAACTACCATTCATAATTTCTACTTTTCGCCCCTTCAAAACACGAAAGTCGAAAAGTAGAAAAGTAGAAGTTACGACAAAATGTAAGGCGACAGCACGGTATAAAAGCCAAAATGAACTCGAAAGTAAGAAATTAAGAAATAATACACTGCGATAATAGCGCCTCTCGTTATTTCCTAATTTCTTATTTTCGACTTGCATTTTGGCTTGTATACCGTCTTGGCGACTTTCGACTTTTTTGATGTCTGTAAGAAGGCGACAACACGCATACCAAGCCATAATGCAACGCGAAAATAGGAAATTAAGAAATAAACACACGCGCTATTAGCGACCTCGTTATTTCGTAATTTTTTATTTTCTGCTTTTCGCCTCGGAAGTTGTAGTAGTCTCTACTTTCCAGATCACACTTGAATACGTACAGTCAGGGCTCACACTGGCCTTCATTTGTTTTCGCCAAAATGGATAAAACATTTTATTCCCAAAAAATATTCACATTTTTTCTCCTCCAACTGGAATATTTAATCTGCAAAAAATGTCTGATAAAAAAACAAAACAAACTTACGACAATTTAATTTATTATGTAGGCCTATTATAAAAAAATTATCACGTACCGGTATATATACAATATACAACTTATATCGGCCATCCACCCCCATCCCCACACTCATATAATACAGACACACAAGTGCAAGCGAATTATTGAAATAGTTATTGAATCACATGTTAGTCTCGAAACTAAGTCTCGAGTGACCCCCACCCCCGTCTCTCTCTCCCCCTCTCTCTCTCCCTCTTAAATTTACATTTAAAGACCCCCAGGTAGAAGCGAATTATTAAAATAAAATTAAATCATACGTTATTCCCTTGTTTATGCGAGGAATAGAAACCACGCCACTTGAATCAATGAAAGATCTTGTGATATCACGCGCACGCGTTAAACTACTAGATCACCCAACGCATGGTATAAGTTGTATATTGTATATATATATACCGCTACGTGATAATTGTTTTATAATAGGCCTACATAATAAATTAAATTGTCGTAAGTTTGTTTTGTTTTTTATCAGACATTTTTCGCAGATTAAATATTCCAGTTGGAGGAAAAAAAATGTGAATATTTTTTTGGAATAAAATGTTTTATCCATTTTGGCGAAAACAAATGAAGGCCAGTGTGAGCCCTGACTGTACGTATTCAAGTGTGATCTGGAAAGTAGAGACTACTACAACTCCCGAGGCGAAAAGTATAGAAAATAAGAAATTAAGAAATAACGAAGTCGCTAATAGCGCGTGTGTTTATTTCTTAATTTCTACTTTTCGAGTTGCATTATGGCTTGGTTTGCGTGCTGTCGCCTTCTGTCTGACATCAATAAATACAAAAATATGACTAAGTCGAAAGTCGTCAAGACGGTACACAAGCCAAAATGCAAGTCGAAAATAAGAAATTAGGAAATAATGATTATTTCTTGATTTCCTATTTTCGCGTTGCATTATGGCTTGGTATGCGTGTTGTCGCCTTCTTACAGACATCAAAAAATACTAAAAAAAGACTAAGTCGAAAGTCGCCAAGACGGTATACAAGCCAAAATGCAAGTCGAAAATAAGAAATTAGGAAATAACGAGAGGCGGTATTATCGCCGTGTATTATTTCTTAATTTCCTATTTTCGAGTTCATTTTGGCTTGTATACCGTGCCGTCGCCTTACATTTTGTCGTAACTTCTACCTATCTACTTTTCGACTTTTGTGTTTTGAAGGGGCCAAAAGTAGAAATTATGAATGGTAGTTATAGGCTTCCATAGTGAACAGGCGACACTACTCATAGTCGCGTACGAGCTAGGATTCTAAACCATGTCACTCGACTCAATGGTTTATCGTGCACCCGTTAAACCATTGCCACCACCCCACCCGATAGAGTACACATGTAACTTATATAGTTTGTTGCAGTCGATAAAATCAAAATATTTACATGATTGTGAATTAATCGTTGTATATATTTTAAAAGGCCTTTCCAAGGTATATTTCAGGGAAAGGAACTCGTTTAAGTTTTGAGTTGAATACCATCAGAGGCTGTGTGAGAGAATACCATCAGAGGCCATGTGAGAGATTACCCGATAGGCGTTCAGAATGAACACTGTACCAAATATTTCTGAAGTCGACCAAAGTTTTGGACGCTAGTATAGTTTGGCGTATATGTAATAAATGGCGTAGTTTTGTATTCTAGCAAGGATTAACTTTTCGTATTAGAAGTACAAGAACAAAATTTCTGGAGCTTTACTAGAAAATAGTTGGCCAGACAAATTAGACAGTGCTGACACTAGTTCTAATTCTATAGTTGTCTGGAAGATTATATCAATCATAGAGTTCAGTGTTATTGGTTATAATTATTGAAAGTAATAACCAACCTTCATTCCTTCAGATTCGTTACCCCTGGAGCTATATTCAAGCTACTTATAGGCCTGCTATTTATTATCTGTTTGTTATAGACAAACAGTATGCCGATTGATCGCCAATAGAGATGTTCAATTTGATAGGGGTGACCAAATCAAAATGGTTGACTCCGAATACGAACCGAACGGAGTTAAAATTATTCCAGATCCGATACGATCTTATAAGATGTTTTACGATTCTGATATGATCCGAAACGAAAAAGGTACGAAACTCTCCAAAACGAAGCGAAAAAAGTTAAGAACAATATCAATAATCTACATTCCGTGGTATGGTTATTTACCGTGAATAATGAAAACTTCATGTCTTGAATGAAATTACATTTTAAAATTCTAAAATCTGCTTGGCAACATTTCGAGGAAGGGAACAAACATTATGTGGAAAGGGTCGGAATACGTATTTTGCTGGTAATCGTTCTACTCTAGGCTTAGGGTATTTTCAAGATTCTACAAACCGAAAATATAAAACTATGCAGGACGGTGATGAATTTACCTTCTGCAACGGTCACAAAACTTGGGTAGTAACTTGTACGGTATTTATTATAAATTATAGGATTATGCCTTACAAACATAAAGAAAAAGTATAAATCCAAGCCAATCATATACTAAAATGTATACTCTAGGGCAAGGACAATAACTTCGATAGCAATTTTCGGAAATAGTTGAAAATCGATAGGATTCTTCGTCTCATGAACATAAACACAGTGTATCGTATTGATCCCTACTACAATATTGAAATGACCAAAACGTCATTTGATTGAGGTATTAAGGAACTTTCGCATCGGTACCAAAATAAACATCAAAACGAACATATGTTCGTTTACGTTTTCGTATTCGTATCCTCTATCACACGGTTTCGCAATCCAACGTACGATAATAGCTAGTTGGCGTTAATTTCCACTCTTTGAACTTCTCTGTCCAGCCAAATTTTCAATCGATGTTTTGTTAGATGTACATGTACAACAAATTAAGCAGAATATTGCATTTGAGCACATTCTACAAAGTCTAAACAATCAACAATATACACAAGGCCTCGAAAAATTCTGGAAAATTCAAAATATGAGACAAAAAACATTTTCGTTTGCATACCTACGTGAATCCAGCTTCACACGCGTAACGGTTTTCACTGGTCGAACACTAATTACGGATTGATGTCACAAGTACACACGAATCGATGACGTGTTCGTTTCCATATTCGTTTTCGTACCGATGCGAAAGGTCCCTAATTTTTACTGCAAGAACTTGAACCCAACGTTCCCTTCTTTTCAGGTCTTCATGAAAGTACAAGCTACGTGGTATATTACGATCAGAACATTGTACCTATTATGTAGACAGTTCAAAAATCCAAGTAATTTAATATATACGTTAATATAGTTTAATATGTATTTCTTGGCACCACGACAGTTATCTACTAAACTAAACGTGCATGTATACCAAGGGTGTGGAATTATGATGTCTTGGGAAATAGTTATATCTGGCACTCAAACTATACCAAGTTTCAAACATAATTTTCGTGAAGTATAAATCTGTGGTTATTTGTTTACGATTGTCTTATTGGATCTCAGACCGATGATGACCCGTGGTGGTATATACAAGTACATGCTCTTGGAACGACGCAAAGTTTACTTTTCTAGGTTGATGGGTTCATTTCGTTTACTTATGTCCTACAGAATAGCTTCATCAAACCAATACGTCATACAAAAGGTTGGGGGAATTCACTCGGATAATTTGGGTCTTTCCATTGTGATTTATCGAAATTTTCTCTTGAGGTTGAATGAATTTAAGATGGTGTGCCCATTGGGATTTCTAATAAATTCGTGACACGTATTCGACATTCACTTTAAATTCAGTCTGTTTTTCTACACAATTGGTCAACAATCGTTTATTTACAGTCAGGCAATTATGGAGAATGTAACAGGAACTTCATTCAATATTAGCTTCGTGGGTAAAAAATATGGTACATTGTGAAAGTGAACACGAAGGCTGATAACGCAATACAAAAATTTATAATAGTTTGTTGAAAAAGGAAACTCACATGATAAATCATAGATGTCTTGGCAGTCCGATAATATTCTCACAAGCAGCGAGTATGGTGTTTTAAATAAAATCAAAAAAGTTTTAAAATTTCATCAGGAATCATTATGTAAGCTCAAACCACATCATGAATCATTATGCAGGCTTTAACAGCTTAAACCACATTATGAATCATTGTGTAGGCTCTAACAGCTGAAATCATGCAAGCGCTAACAAGCTTAAACCACCATGAATCATGTAAGATCTAACAAGCTTAGATCACAGTATCTCTCTTTTGTCTAAAAGAATTTCCTATGAGTCAATATCATAGAGGAGACATATATTGGCATGTGTTATGTTGCGATCGAAATTTATGTATAGAACGAATTTGCTTATATACATATCAATGTATACATGACGCAACTTGATGACCTTTAGTTTGCAAATGATGGAATGTTTTTCGGGGTTGGGGGAGGGGGTATAGATATATATTAATAAATATTAGAAACATTACCATGATACCCATACAGTCAATGAATATTGACATTTTTATTTGATAAGTTAACCATTAACAATCATTTGTTTACAATAATATAATTTTACTGTGTTGATTTTTGTATTGGTTAGTTGATTGGTTTCCAAAAAAAAAAAATATTGGAAATCATGGAGAAACGTTAATAAATGTCTGGAGATATATTTCCGTTTTCTTACTATATGTGTAATTAATTTATTTATTATAAATAAAAACTTATATATTGATAAAATATGACATGCATTTGTTATGTCTGGGGGTTTGTTGTCATTCATTCTTTCAGATAATATACCAAAGACTTCAGACTAGAACAAATATGGATTGTTTGGGACCCAGAATCAAATCAGATTTCATGGAGATGACATAAATCAATGAATACGCTAACGAACATTAAGTGATAGCTGTTGAGACAGGTTTACCTTAAGGTGCTTTTAGAAGGTTTACAAATCGCAACTTGGCGTGTGATCTTCAAGTTATCAAGTAAAAAAAAGTTCTGATAAAATCAGTAACCCCAACGAAAAAAGGGCAAAGAGCAGAAAGAGATGTAAAAATCATTATTCAGAAAGAAGTAAATGTAGAATTATTTCTTTTTGGCATACAACCGGTTGTCTGGTGTCTAGAAGAACCAGCACCAGGTTGTGATTTTAACTCATCTGGAAGAGACACTAAGATGACTGCGCACAATATAAAGGTGGTAGGTTAGTTTGTTGTTGGTCGATAGAAGTGATATCACAGACAATATCAAAAAGGAAAATTTGTACATAGTTTATGTTCAAATTCGGTAATGTACTATAACTAAATAAAGAGAAAGGGCAATTTATATAACGTTTATGTCATAAAAAGAAAGGGCAATTTACATAAAAAAAAATGTACAAATTTGGTTTGTAGCCTGTTAAAGTAAAAGAGAAAGTAGGATTTTTTATGGAATGTAACATCATTAAAGAGCAATATTGGCGTCAGACATTAGCACATATGTGATTGGATTGGTTAAACACGTTCCATTTATGATTTTAACATAGAGATCATTGCTACGATAAATGCGTTTTGAAGATTTCAAACCGCGGAAATGACGAACGCAAAAGGAAAACACGAGTTATCCTTCTATATAACTGACTGAAGTGACGAGTGATTACATATACACTTGCGAATTTCTGCTCACTAATAATTCCTTCGAATACCGAAAGTCGTTATATGAGATTGTTGGAGGGTATCTGGCAATTCCAAAAGAAAGAGAAGTAATAATTGAACACGAGAAAAATAGAAAAAAGTCCGTGCATTACCATGTTTTTATTAAGGGATTGTGCGGACTATTTCTATTTTTCTGGTTTTACCTTTTTGAATTATAAGATATCCTCTCACAGTCTCACGTAACAACTTTTGGTTTTCAAGGGAATTATAAGTGACTTCGTCTCCCATTTCTTGAAATCTTCAAAACGCATTTACCGTAGCAATGATCCCTGTGTTAAATGTGTGTTTGGAACGTGTTAAACCAGTTCTATTACATATGTAATAATGACTGACACTAATATTGTCCTTTAAGTTGTCACGAAGTTTTAGCTACCAATGAGGATCTATCACATAAAGCTGTATTATAGTTTATGTCAAAATTAGGTTCTTATAGAATTAAGGTACGATCTGGAGCCAAATAAAATGAAGAACAATAAGAAAATTATGGACGAATTGAAATGAGTGACACCGATCAGCTGTAATACAAAGATGTAGGTGTCTAAACCGTTTCCATAATAACCCTAAATTATTTCCTTCTTTGTCTTTATTTGACAAGTTAACCTTTTAAAATAATACCATCTATCGTCAAGTAGTGGTTAATATATCAATATCATTGGCCAGGGAATTAGTTTATTGGAGCTAGGACAGACCTAATTATATTAAGGAAAGTAGCACCATCTGACTGACATGTTAACTCACCAAAAGGGATTAGATCAAGATTTACTTAATAATAGAGTTCTGTTAAACGTAATGGTTACATGATTAGTATGGGATCAAGACGATAGCTATAAATATGGCAGCTCCCATTAAACTTGCACTTTATTATTAAGACGACAATATTGAAAAATATCTTTAAGAAAGACATTATAATATGTTGAGGTTTATTTGAAGAGAGGATATATTACAATTTAGTTAAAAATTAAAATGCATGAAAAGGGTTGTGATTTTAGAAAATATTTTTTTCATGTAAAGGACAATATTAAAATTTCTCATTATTCTCATGTCAAATCAGAGCATGTAAAACCTCCAAAGAATCGAATCGCTCAAATCTACAATCTACAAACCCAGTCCAATACTATTATCACTATCGATCAATTAACTTTCCAGTAAACAAAAAAAGTAAAGATACTCAAAGACAATCATCAGGGTTATAATCTCTATGTTCCTAATTTCTAATGATGTTGATAGGTTAGGTCTCTATCAATCTTAGTGGACTTTCTGGTTCGTGTTCAGTAATCCGAATATACCATTTAGGTACACTATTTATTACTGATCAAACATCGATTTCTTTTATTGAAAGATACAATAATAGTCTGCGAATCAAAGAAAACTATATAAGCCTCTAAAGAAGAAATGCTAAGACAAATTTAAACCAAAGCCATCAAAGAACGAACACCAGGCTTTGTGCGGGATAAAATGTAAGGTAAACCCCGTGTTTATGGCACTGTCATAGCATGCCACATTTTTGATTAACCCTAACAGTTATATTAGTTAAGGTATGTCATTAAACCCTAAACTGATAATCCCTCTGGTACATTTCATCTACGGCTATGAACATGTCTTTTGGTTATCATCTAGTCATGGTAATCCAATTTAGGATATGGACCCCAAAAGAATAAGTTTTGCTGTCTGAGACATTAAGGACAAAATGTGTTAATTTCTCAAATAAATCATAGGTGGCAGTCGCATCACCTCTTGAAAAAAAGTCAGGGCACGTTTACAGATCAATGCAACTGGGATTCAGGTTCTCGCGATGATGTATACAGGGACCAAGTTGTTGTTGTGTTGTGGTTCTTACTATTCTGTTGTATTTTTTTTTATAATAACATTGTTCAATCAATGTCAGTTCTCAAACACAACCAGCATTTCTTCATTAAGCGTGATTCCCACTCGGCTCGATTTAAATAAGTGGAATAAAATTCAATTTTAGACTACAGGTATCTCGTCTTTCGGCTGCTATTTCTTCTGACAATTTAATAGCCCGCTCGATCATGGCTTTAGCCACGTGTTAGTCGAATTGATATTCTCGTCGAAATCGAACATTTGAAAGGGCATTTTGTCATCTTCCATGGTGGTACATTAAAAATGGTCGCGACGTCAATAACCAAACACATCGGTCTTTTACTGTATAAGTTCCTCCCGATAAAGGTAAGAAGTCGTCATTATGAACCCTTGGGAGTACCAAGCTATAGATGGTTACTATACCTACTTTCTAAACGACACTGCCATGTACAGACGCATCCATAAAGATCTCACAGTATAGTAGCACACTGAAGAAACTTGAGGAACCAAATTAAGGCTGTACCAACTGAGACATCCGAGGGCAACAACACAAACCCATAAGAATCACATCAAAAAGCACCTTCTGATATATTCCAACGGCTCGATAATGTTATAATCCCACAAAATGTTTGTTAGAATTACTGTCACTATTACGAAAATCATCATGTTCGTTCATCAAGATCCATGCGATCGGCGTCAAAGCCTGAAACTATCCAGTAGTAGTTGATTTATTTACTAATGTACCAGGAAAGAAGCATTAGGAACTATTTGGGATGGACTACAACAATCTGATCATCTAACCCCACAACTTAAACCACCATACTCCTTATTGAAGAATTATCAATTCTACATATTTCACTTGGGGAGACAATTGCTATGGTTTACCTATGGGCAATCCATCATCCCCCGTAATAAGTAAAATCATCCCGTCAGCCTTCGGGAAGAGCATAGAAATCCTCCCCGTCAAACCTAACCGTTAGTATAGAACGATTGATGATACGTCCGTTGTAATCAATGAATATAGGTTGTGTTTTTTAAATAAATTGTCCTAGTGATGAAACTTATGTAGGTGAAACAAAAAGATCCTGTGAACACATTTCTAAAGATGATCCAAATAAATCAGCCGTAACTTCACACCCTGAGGCCAGCAGACAAAACAACATACATTAATCGGAGATAAAACTTCTGGAAAGGATCCAAACAAACAAAAAACGAGGCGGATCCTAGAAGCTATCCACGTGAAGATGAACTGGACAGAGCTCAACCTAGATGTTGGCATCTACCTACCCAAAGCCTATGACCGTTTAATTTTAAGCATGAATTAATCCAAGAAACTAATTTACACTGCAAGTTTATATAATTTCATAATACGTTTTATCTAGGTGTATTTAAAATGCTTCTTTGTCATTCGTTTAAGGTCTCTGATGTCCAGTTAAGTTCTTTAATATCCAATGACTTCACACTTATCACCCATGGCACGTACAACCGGGGAATCGAAACCAAGCCAGCCCCCCCCCCCCACAACCACAACCCGGGAGAGAGAGACAGAGAGAGTGATTGGGCTTAACGTCTACTCGACACTAATTAGGCCAATTCGAGAATAACATAAGTTCCATTTTACTTTCAATAATTCGCTTGCGACCCTACCCCTTGGCAAGTACAACCAGAGAAACGACACCACCACAGTTGACCCCACCACCACCACCCGGTAACCATTTATGCTGGACTTTCATGATTATTGATAAATGGTTTGTGTTATTATTGTTAAATGTACCTACGATTTCGCGTTTTTCCTCATTTGTAAATGTGTATCTTGATAACGACAACTGAAATCTTGTCGAAACGTCGTGTGTTATATGATATAGTGATTGTAATCCACGGGACTGCGTTATTTGGACTTTTTCTTGTTGAATATCTACTTCGGTTCTGTTCTTTAATCTCAAAGAATTTAGACAGTAGAACAATTCAATACTCCCTTACATAAAGGGTCTATCCCTGTAACACAATTACTAGTCTTCCAGCGCATTTTTGAATTTGCAATTTGAAGCCAGTGGCTAAGGTTGCCCTCTAAGAGTTTAAGAAAAATATCATGAAATGTGGAATAAGAAGAGATTATGTCATGTCCCATAATCGATTAAGTAAATTTATTTTCTTTCATTTCTGCTCCTGTTATTGAACCGAATGGATAGTTTACGTATAAATCGGTAGAATTTTTAAAATCTAACCTGACATTCACCTAACGTGGGTCCTGGCAGACAATCTTTATACAGAAAGCTTACACGAGAGATGAAACACATCAATCCAATTTCATTTAATTTCGTTTAGCTGGCCAAAGTTAATATATGGTGACGACGAGATCATAGCTGAATTTTTTTTAAATAAATTGTGTCCACTGATGAGAAATCTGTATCAGTATACAATAAACGACAGAGTTTTGTCAAACGTTAAAATTCATAAACTATACAATGTTAATGCAAATATTAAATTGTTTTAAAGAAACCACAACCCTTTCGGTCTGTATAGCTATGTCTGCAATGTAATCCCTTGAGATTGTCACTGAGATATCTCCAAATTACCCGTGGCATGCCTTTCATGTTAACAATGGGATCAGTTTATCATCGATAATAAAAGAGAACATTTTCATACTATTTACATTTTGAAACAACGATAGTTAATTTACAGCTTCATCTTTGTAAAACATAAATATTCAGAAAATAACATTATTCTAATGGGAAATAAGGAACGTGCCGCGGAAACACGGTAGTATTTTGTTGTGAAATTAACGGCATGTTGTCTAGAGTATACTGAATGCCTTGGGTGATTATCGGTGAACGATTGACAAATAAAGAAATAAATTAAAACTGTCGAAACTACCCAAGAGGTTATCGTGAAGGGATGAGCATTCAGTCGCTAAAATTACCTCAATCGTTTATAAATTGCTGTTCAAAATGCGTGTTAAGCATCGAACAGATCATATGGCAGTATTTTGTCAAACTGTTTTTAAATACAAGCATTAATTTTCAAACACTTAGCTTTGTCTCCAAATCACCTAACAACATGTCGGCAATACTATATACCGGAAAACACTAAAAAACACCGGAAAACAACCGGAAAACATCATGTTATACAGAATACCGGAAAACACTAAATACCGGAAACACACTCAATACCGGAAAACACCCTAAATAGGCAAACCGGAGCCTGATCCTCTGTGTGCGTGGGTTAGGGTTAGGTTTTCCCGTTGTGCGTTAGGGTTAGGTCTAGTTTTTTGTGTGTTTTCCTGAGGTCCAGGCTCCGAGTTGCCGATTTAGGGTGTTTTTCGGTATTTAGTGTGTTTTCCTGTATTTAGTGTTTTTCCGGTGTTTTCCGGTATTTAGTATAACATGGTGTTTTCCAGTAGTTTTCCGGTGTTTTTTGGGGTGTTTTCCGGTATATAGTATAGCCCCAACACGTATAAAACATATCTTTAAATGCCACTAGAATAAGAATCGTATAACAAGGTCAGGTCCCTGAAGCAGGATAATGTGGAATAAAGAAATGCATACTGTTTCACAATCCGGTAAATTTTGTAATAAATTCGTGGGTATTGTCCGCCCCGTGTTTCATTTTTGAACAGGGTGCTGGGGTTTCGTACCTTAACATATCTTATAATTTTCGGACTAAGACTGAACATTTATTAAATATGATGTTTGTCTTTATATTAAATAAAAAAAAGCAAACAACGAAACAAACAAACACACCATCACTGCCACCTTTAAGGTTAAACTATTTAGACTGGAAATTGTTCAACCGCAGTATCCCATCTGAATTGATCATAAATTTTAATCTGTAATGGAACAACGTAAGCTTTAGTGTAAAGGGAAAAAATCATATTTAGAGTGAAAGTACTTTTATTGTCATGATAAATAATTCAGAAACAATCAAAGACTTGTATTTCTGTCGCTTTCGTGAATAACAGATTTGAAAACTGACAGACCATTCCATCCCACCTGAATTACTTGTAGACATGTCAGTGGAATTTATAATATTGATGGGTGCATTATAGGCAAAAATATAAGAGAACAAAGAATGTTTTACTAAAAAGGTCTGTCAGTTTTCTGTCATCAAAATGGACAGGTTAGCATTCCTCGCATTATTTTGATGAATAATTACACGAACGGATTACGTCTGAACGTCTCCGTTTATTCAGAATAGTAGTTATAATATTTAATACATACAACCACAGCTGTAAAGAATCCGCATGCGTGTTTATCGTTGAGAAAACTATTTAATGTACAGAAATGTATTAAACTCGAAAACAAAACAATTTTAATATATTTGGTTGTAATATAAATGTGGTTCTATTTTAACACATGTTACCTTTAATCTCTGAAGGGGCAATGGTATAAATTATATGCCCGTAAATTTCTGACTTTATATCCCAAATACTGATTGCGTAATAAGCTTCGAATATTTAAAGTACTAATTTTTTTAAATGCAATTCTTAAAGTGTGCAACAAGCATGTATAAGTATTGGTGCACTTTAACAATTAATGAATTACATTTATTAAACCCCAAGCCATTAGCTTTCAAATTGTCAAACCTTCTAATAGATTTAAACTACGGTAGTTAGCTTAGGTCTGTTTGGGTTATAATCCTGTCTAACCGTAACGGAATTAAACAAAGTACTGAATGAAAAGACAAGCTTGGTTAATCGTTTAATTTGAGTATTGGTGAAAATATTCTGCTCAAGATTGCTTAAATCTTTCACAATAGCGAGGGAAAAGATTAAGGAAATCGGAATGTTCATTGCTGTTATAGATCATTAGGAGCACAAGGGACGTTAATCAAAGAGGAAAATCTGAAAGGTTTATTGATAATCTGTACCCGTTGTCATTTTTGAAGCAATGCAAATAATCCTTTATGACCCAATGTACATTCCACTACACTCCAGCCGCGTTTGAATTTTAGTCGGACATGATGCAGATGAAAAGGTTAAGCAATATTGTCAACAATATTTTCATTCATCAATCTTCGGCAGACTCTGATACCCTTCGGCTGTTTGTGATATGTACTTACACCAAAACAACTGTGATGCGGCTGCCGGTTTACTATGTAATTAGGAAGATTTCACGCTTTTAGAAAGAAGTTCTCAAACAGCTCACCTCGGCACTCTCCAGTACCCTACATAACCTTATCATTAGTTGTTTTAAGGGATCGAAGGTAAAATGCAATAAAGTTTTAATTCTAACAGTCAAATTTGAACATGAGGGGAAAGAATTTTTTTTTTAAAAACGATATTTAAATTAGTGCATTTTTTCTTTAAATTAGATCCCTGCATTGGCCGCTAAATTTCATCGGGATTTAAATGTACCAGTGTTGTTAAGGGACAACGTATAGTCGTTCGGATGATATGAAAAACTGAGAGCCCGTGTACATATTGGCATATGCCAGTCTTTGTTAACCAAATCGGAGAAAAACAGTTGGACAATAAAACCTAATTTATTCTTTAAATTGCATTCATCACAAACTATTCCAAAACATTAATTAGTCATCGACTGGTGTTATAGACTCGCTTATTTGACTGGACTTGGGGGTAACTCGGAACTTCAAAATAATTCCAATTTGGCGGAATTCATCATACAGTCGAGATTAGATGTAGCGTACGGGTGCCAAGTGCAACAGTTTAAAGTACTTTCCGTATTTTATAAAGTAGAGTGTCTTTATTTGTAAACGTTGACAATTAATTATCAATTATTTATTAATCATTCAAAATAATAATTGATTAAAAAATTCAATATGATTTCCTTTTTGCATTCTAATTTTACATTAGCGCGATCAATAAGTATACATTGTACTTCCTGTTTTTTGGTCATAATTTTTATTCAAGACATATTACTGAGCTTATTAACAAAATGAAATGAAATTGGGTTTAACGTCCGGCTCTTCTGCTCCGAATGGGCTAATGTAGATGGGCATACGCCATACAGTGTGCTATATGACTGAAAACTTGTTCAGGGGACCTCGGTTTTTCTTTCCATTCACAGATTTGGAACTGAATTCTTTTCTATCAAACACACTGCCTAACCTAAGATTTTATATTCAAGACACACAAAACGAGGATTCGTAAATTATCACCAAGGCTCTTCATTATTTAAGTTAATAACATTGGTTTTGATATTTCTTGATCAGGAACTGGTCTACAAGCGCTACTCATCGTATTGCTCATAGCACTGATGGCCACTCTCATAGATCTCAGGGTGAGCCACTTGAACAAACTGAACAACTGTTGGGACATATCAACTCAACTGTTGTCCGAGGAAGTTGTCCCCCCTCCACAATCTTACCGTTATTATAGCCACTATCGGACCCGATGCCCTACGTCAAGAACGTCAGGCTGTAGGCTACGCTACGGTATAGATAGTCATCTGCTCCGTTTCTATTCAATAGAAAAGATCCTACTCGACCGAAAAAAAATAGTAAAATAAAAAAAAAATATTTGAACTTTCTTACGATACCCTTCTTTCTAATTAAACTACAAAGCAAGCAATGTGGTACTTGGCGACATCAGTCAAGAAATCAAACAATTCAATTAACTTTGAACAGAACATAGAGAAGCCCATTAATTAATCTTTCAATTTCCCACAGCAACTAAAACCTGTTTCTAGAGTTTTAACGATTGAGTCTAAGACGATATAGATGAAGTTGTCCCTCGTGACAAGATTACCATTAAACTGCAGTTCATTTACAGAAGTCTGATTAATGGAATGGGTAAAATGATCGCACTTTGATACAAAGCAAGTGTGGCTATTACTTTCAGTATCAGAACGTATCAAGAAACAGAGAATAATTCGAAATGTAAAACTGAATTCCCTCAGGCATCACTAATTACGGTCCTTGTTAAAATTAGAATTGTTCTTGATGATGACAAATTGTAATAGCTATTGCGCATGTGATAGATTTATACTTAATGTCAGAATATAATATGCATACAATTTCCAACATATGAAATATAGACTACTACTATTTAGTGTACTGATAAATTGTGTACTGATAAATCATGTAGTGTACACCATACACTTTTAATTGTGAAATGGAGCTTTGCAAGATGATCCAAACTAAAATAAGAATTAACCAAACGCATTACAAATAAATGTATTATTATGCAATCATTACATTTGGAAACATATGAAAACGTTAAATTTGAAGCGCAAGTAGCTTAACGTAAATTAATCTGTATTTTAAGAAATAATTACAATACTCGTTAATATATTCATTGTTTTGGGGATTGTTACATGGCCAATGAGTCAAAATATATGTCAAAAAAGACGAGTTGGAGATTTTATTTATCACCCAATCCTTTTTTATATGCACAGATAAATAAATATAATTCTTTGGTATACATTTCTGTTTTACTGAATCTGATTACATTACAGCGTAGTAATACATCATTTTTTGGACAGCAGTTTACCTATTGCAAAGTCCTATATATTAATCCAGTATTTCCTTTAAGATCAATTAAATAAAAACAGTTTCTTTTTAACAAAAAAAAAAGAAGTTACTTTTTATTAAAATTAAGTGGTTTCTTTAAAGTAAAAGAAAGTAGTTCCTTTCAATTGACCAATCAAATTCATGTAAAGGAGATACTGTCATAAGTGTTATTGGGTGATAAAATTTGTTATCATCGCTCAACCTTGTATCGTATGCATCATAACTTTGAAATTTTAACAGTTTATTGTTATATAGTGATATTTACAATTTACAGTTAATCCAGGCAAGCTAGCATAAGTGCGGGCACTTGCTATAATAGAAATGCTGATCACGATTTATTGTCGGTCTAGTCAAATTGTCCAAAATCCAAAATGGTTAAACAATATTTTATTCAATATAATTACATATGGTCATACAATTGTACAGTCTAAAGGATACGAAAACAAGCAGCATGCTTATGAATATCGCTTCCTGACATAGTAGTTATTTTTAATTGGTGAAAGTGAGTGTACATTTAAGAGCAGTAGGTTGAACATTTATGCTAAATAAATACGAAGAACTATAACAATAAAGAAAAAAGTGAAAGTGTGTTGTCAAACATCAATAAAAAGGGGTGAATAATTTTAAAATTGGCAGTTTCAACATCCGAAAATTTGCTTATGTTATCCAGGGAATAAAGGAATGGGGTATGATATTGGCATCGGGTAATTTATTTACAATCAACTTAAAATAGCATTATGCAAGAGCAAAATCTGCTTATTGCAGGTCTTTATTTAGGCCTGAAATGTTATCTAAATAATCAATTAGACATTAATTAACATATCCAGACCATAATAAACTATTGTTGTCAAGGCTAGCCTTCGATGTTGACGGATTAAATTCCTATATGCCGCTTAATGGCCATTGATAATTAAATCACTCAAGTGGATAATCGAGACTATGCTGTTTATATTAATGATTTGAGTAATGATGACCGAGGCTATGTGAATGTTTCAAACGCTTTGTTTTCGGCTAATAGTGGATCAATTTGACTGAAATTACCTTTACACTATCTAGTTTTTAACTATTATTGTGAGAACTGCCATCTCTTTATCTTATCTCCCATAATGTAACTTTAATATCTTAAATGGCTGCTGGTTTTGGCTTGTACATTCCGATTTCTACCCAATTATAATATGATCGAGTTTGGAATCAAAATACGCGTTTTCGGGTAACTGAATCCATTTCCATACACATTTTTTGAGATAGTGTTACCGCTGAACAATATTGGGGGTTATTCCTGTCAGTTTTGGCAGGAAAATTCAAATTTTAATTTTAGGATCAACTGGTATTTCCTCTGGTAGGGGTCATTCCCAGGTCACTGGCAAATTTAGTTCACAAAACGATTTAAGTGTTGAGACACAGATGGATACAATATGGACTATTTGTCAGATATCTAGATATGCAGTGAACCATTGATAATGAACAGCCAACCGTTAGTTTTCAATGTTGTAAGTGGAGGAGCATGTATCAAGGTCTGGACGGCCCGTGGTGCCAACGTTCATTTTTGGGGACTGTTGTGTTTTACATGGTCCGCAGGAAAGACTTGAAGATGATTCATAGTGCAGATATAATCGCTGACCGCTGTTACAACAGTAAACAGTGGAACCCGCAACACCAATTTTCTGGACATGACAAGACCGGACAAATGACTTTGCCACTATGGATCTGCAATTTTTCGACCCCGAAAATTATCATAGTTATGACTGAGAAAATACTAAACATGTTCTAGTAGCTCTTTTGCTGTAGTAGTGGGCTCATAAACATCTTGTACCGGTTTTCAATATAAGACGAGAAGTCGAGATCGACCAGAATATCGCTTTGACCCACGCGATTCCCAAGACAGTTTGGACACTACATAGTCTTAAGTCGATGTCAGTCAAGTTAATTGACGAGATGAGAGCCTGGTACTACGTTCATTATCAGACCACTGTCTAGTCGCATTCAAATTTACATTCCTTTGGTTTCTTACTTTAATCACAGTTTGATGTTATCTGTAATTGAAATTAGCTCAGTAACAATCTACTTTAGAGAGATTAAACTCTCGAAACGTAGACCCAGAGCACAATAAGCTCATTAACTTCGAAATCTACAAATTTAATGGTCAAAATGTGAACCAACAATTTCGCAAAACGCGCTGGTAGTTATCATGAAACGTGTCGATTTCGCACGATGAGAATTTATTTCACAAAGTAAACCATGAGTACCACCGAAATATTCTAATGGTGTTAATAACTCCGCTGAACGCTTAAACATATTGCAATCCGAAATTTCATCTGGTTCTATCTTATGCCCCAATGAAAAAGCTGTAACACAAAGGGTTTAGCCAGGTACAATACCTGGATATTTAGACAACAGACGCTCTTCAGTCGCTCCAGAAGGTTCAATAGGCATCTTATAGTCAGTACCTTACAGGAGATGCTAGAGAGTCTTCTCGGCTGGGTTGCAGAATAGTTTTATTTCTTGTGTTTCGTGACTCAGGATGGGTGATTTCACATTATCAAGTACATGGACAATTTCAGGCATAAATATGACTGAAACTGTTACAAGAAACTTGCAAGGCATTCTGGGAGATTTTATTGAAGCGATCGGGCTAATTTAAAGTGAGTAGAAGGAATTAAAAGATCTGTTTAATTCTGAAGAGGATAGATAAAGGGAGAAGAAAACAAGCATAGTTTAGAAACATGAATCAGTATTATATAATTTATTGTGCAGAAAAATATTAACATTTTACTTAAAGATGCATTATGCATAATGTATGTTTAATTATTTAAATCAATCGTATTTCTAGTCATTTCTTCGTGTTGCCCATTTCCTGTCCTTCCCTTAAATTTGATACGCATTTCGATAATTGAATTTAGGATAATTGATAAATAACATTAGGAATAAGAAACGGTAAGTAATGCATATATGGATCAAATTATCTTTCCGTTAATAATTAACAAATAACATAAATAGGAATAAGAATAACGGAAACGAGGATCAAATTTAAGGAAAGGAGACGAAATGGGGAACCATGGAGAAATAACTAGGAATTCAAAGATGAAAGAAAAATATAGTCAAACTTAACAGGAGAAAAATTTGGTGTAAACGCTCGGATGGGCACGGATATGTGTCGAGCCATACGATCCACATGTTTAGGTCGGACGAGTGCTAAACTTCAGTCCAGAAGAGTCATTCTTCCACTGATGTGGCCGTTTCATTAAACTACATTAAAGGAGCTAAATCGCTAATATCCGGACCTAGAAATTGACACAAATGGGTCGCAACGCATATGATAATGTAATATGGATGTATATAAACTGATTTCATTCTATCGTTTTTAATCTAACACCAAATCGGTTATATTCGGCGAAATACACCGGGAGTCACCACAATCGATAGTATTTTTCGCGCATGTCTAGCCCCGTTCTTCGAGCCCCTGAAACGCATTCTGGTGCACGAATCGCGTACAATGGTAAAATGTTATGTTCTTATTGTTTTAAATATTGGACACCAGAATCCTATCTTTTCCCACAATTCGTGCTTTTAATGTCGAAGACCGTGGATGATACTGAGTTGAAGACTTAGCTACTTTAATAACATAATAGAGGGTTATCATCCCCCAGATATTGAATTTCTTTTATCAATTTCTACACGTTTTGTTAAAACAGCTTTTGTCTGTCACGTCACATTTGCGAACCACTCAAAGACGTATGTAATGTCTTGAAAACAAAATACAACAGAAATCCATAACATTTTACGCCTACCTTTAACAAAATACTAATGGGGCAAAAGAAATTAATGCCTTTACGTCATTCGGAATGAATTTATGCAGGGTATGCCTAATCTTTTCGAAACACGTAATACCACTTTTCAATTTAGTAGTTCACACTGCTAACTACTATTTCAAATTTGGCACTTCTTATGATGTATCACGAAAGCTAATTCGTCCCGATTTGTTCAGATTTCGTAATAGCCTTTATCAGTATTAGAGAGAGATCGGTTGGAATCGAGTGACCCAATGCGTCCGCATTGAACCACAACGTCTGTCATTGACACAAGTGGCGCTGATTTTGATCCCAAGACTGTACAGTGTACGTGGCAAGGAGTGTTCTTGTCTCCCCAGCTATATAGTAAGTGCAGGGGGACTGCACCACACACAATTCCACACAAAACAAATATATGGACAAGACATCATACTCAGAGAAAAACAAACAACACAATTCAAAAAGAGTGAATGGATCCGGGGGCTAGCCGTATGTTAGTCTCGAAATGATCTGGCGTGTATCGACTTGACGTTAAACCCCATTTATCTATAATATATATACTGTATACTCAAAGCCATTAAAAATGCAATGCCTAATTCGTGAAATATTTCTTGTAAACAGTTTCTTGGGCTTTCCTATCTTATGGCACAATAGCGAAACTTGTAATGGGTCTCTTTTAGTGGAGTTCTGGATTTGAACCTAATATCAGTCCTCGGTAATAAACTTTGTTCGTCAAACACAACACTTGTCTTTTCTCAGGATTTTAAGCAGTCACACGGTTGCACACATATCCCCTGCATTCTGGCCCTGGTTCTCTGACGTTTCGGTTTTGTGCATATGTAGTGAATTCTTTCATGAAATTACCCACAGATGCCTGGTATCTCCATTTTGTCAATGGTTATGTTAAAGTTGTTGCAGCAAATAAACTTTGAATTTGGCATTACGTTTTAATGGCTTCCAGTGCATTTCTCACGACAGTAGTATATGACCAAGCGAGAAATAAGCTTACAGGATTTGGAAGAGTCATAAAAAAGCAGCTTGCTCAAAGATGACTTGAGATGATCGGCCTGGTTTTTCAAGCTTTGTTAGAGTTGTTCTCAGAATTATGGGTTTCACCATTTCTGATTGCTCCGAATTTAAGTAGATTAGAACACCTCCGCTATTTGAAACTTAGTCTTGATTGTTAGGTACCGTAGCTACGATAATAAATAATCTACGCTACATTTTGTCAAAACGTCAAACACATTCGTAACCATTTATCATTGTCTATTTTTTTTAACTATTATAAGCCTTTCATCTAATCCTTACAGAGTGCATCTTTAAACATAAACAAAAATATGGAAATTGATAAGCACACATTGTCGATGGCCGTATGTTCCATATATCCATTTCAATAACACATGACACAATATTAAACTATTTTTCTTCATAAAACCAAGTTACCTCCCGGTCACCAGGGGATTAATGTCTGTGATTTCAGAGAAATATATCGTGAAGGAAACACGCTAGTTTTTTTCGTATAGTACAGATAACGGTAGTCAGGTCCTCCTTTCAAATCATTAATGTTGGGTGGCAAGTTTTTGCTTTATATTGCCTTCCGATTCTACAGAATACAACTGAAAAATATCAGCAACTAGCAACAGAGTTTATAAGGCCTAGAACGACAAGTAATAAAATTAGTTAGACTTTAAAATATTCACTAAGAAATACTTGCCTGAGAGCAAATTCCATTTTCTAAAAAAGAAACTGTCCATTTTGGGATGATTTAATCGATTGGTATATTAGGCTTTATGCATATGTTTGGTTTTTTTTTAAAACGCATGTAAATATTATTCATCAAACGTTATCATTTCTATAACTAATCTAATATACTTGTTTGTATGATTCATCAATTACAAAACCAATATTTGTGTGATAAAATGTATTATTTCCCCATTTTATACACCATAAAAACATAAGACAAAAGAACTGTGAAATGTTTCACGAAATTACTACCAACTTCAATATATACACGAGTAATGCATATATATAATTATTGAATTATGGGTTGTGACAAAGAACTCTGAGGTTTTTATCCATTTGAAAATGGCTAATTCCTTGTGGTCGTTACGTGTTTTGTATACATAAGAAAATAGAGTGATTTAATCTGAGTTTTTAACAATTATTGCTACCATCTAGAAACCATTAACGGTCTGCTGGGAACATTTTTTATGTTTATTAAGTTCTTACTTTCGGTGTTTAATATACATAACATTTATCATTTTGTTTATATGTTGTTTTTTTTTTTCAAAATCCGATCTAGTTTTGCTAATCGGTTAGATAAACTCTTTGAATAAACCCTTGGATACGGCTTGGTTTTGTCATATTCGATTTGGTGAAGCAAGCAATATCTGGAATTTTGAAAATAAAAGCGTTACCAATACTTGGTAATAGCAGGAACCGACCGAAGTTATTTTAGAATTAGTGAGATTAAAGATGAAGGAAATCAAATCGACAGTAAATAATGAATTAAAAGTAAAGTTTCATGTTTTAATTACGCCAACAAAAACTACAAGAAAATTGGCTTATTGCAATTCTAACAAGCTTGACACTGTCCATAACCAATATTCAGATTATTTTCATGACCGTGTGAATCATATAAACCAAGAGACAATTACAGGAACCATAGGCATCGATCGGTGACGGAATTGTTGCTCATAAACATGGAGGAACTCATTTATATCACCAATATTTCATATCGGAACTGGGCAAATATCATGATCTGTAATCGATCACGCGGCTGTCAAAATTAGAGATCATTATACTTGATTGACAGCCAATCAACGGTTGTTTACAATTAATTTTGGAAATTCGTTCTGGAGAATTCTCGCTGTATGGCTGGTGTGGGAAGTGTTGAAAAGGCTAACATTGTAGGATCATAACCTTTTTGTCTAGTAATGTAAATGCTCATTATTTTCCCAATATTTCCCTGTAACTACATCGACAAACCATGCCATAAGCTCTATAGGATGAACGCTTTGGAGAACAGTAAACATTGTTTTATGTGTTCAAGAGAAAAGGTTTCTGTCAAGATAGAACCGTTTTCATGCTTTTTATTGCGCCTTGACATCAATACTTCAATATTAGATGTCAATGGTTTATGGACGTTTAGAATAAAAACATACTTGCTGGTTTAACCAGAATAGGATATGAGCCATCCAAGTATTGTTCTATTACTTAATGATGCTTAAAGATTAAGCGGTAATCGGCCATTTATGTGAACATGATGTAACCGAACACGACGCTTTACGTATTCAAAATGGTTAATCGTGTGTGACATGTCGTGTCTCGAAATAAAAAGTAACAAAGTTCTGAGTAAAAATGGAAGATATTTGACCATGGTTGATATAACAATTCTGCATTAACCCATTATACATTTTCACGAACATGCCATAAGCTACTCATTATACTGCAATAAAATGTTAACTAGAGATCTCATTATCAAACCGTTGTGTTTTGAATTGGATATATAAAGTGATACATATTAAATTTGCCTAGATTAGAATGATCTTTATAGATGGAAGTTCTTTAGCAAAATGGTTGTTTGATTAGATTTTTTATACTTCTATCTGACATACTTTAACATTATTCTCGTAAATATGACTTGCATCCGCCTCAGTGTGACTAAAACTAGGTTGTCAAGGGTTAGATCCTGGTGTTAGACGAATAACTACTAGAGATGTTCCAACTTGGTTTCCAGCCACTAGGAATATAGCGTCTAGTGGTTTTGAAGGGAAAACGCGTTAGGTTAAAATGCGGCTTTCCACGGAAAATTTTCCTCGTAACAGAAGCGTTAAACACCCATTACATCTCCTTTTAATGACAAAGGCAATATATCAAGCGAACTATACTCCAAACAAACCCAATTCTAATAGAAAAATGCGATTCATGTGCTTGCTTAATTGAACAATCCCACACCAGCGTCTATTGTCATCCTAAACTAGTTTGGAGTACTGTGGTATTGATGAAAATATATAACCGCATCATTTTGTGAGTGTATAAATCCACGTTAAAAGTCCCATAAATTGTCTACAGGTTTATGAACATTTGTGTATACAGAGAATTGAGTCGGTTTCTGTTGCCAATATAAAACCGGATTAACTGTTGATGACCCTGCTGAAATGTTTTCTAAATTCTGGAATGAATTCGATCGGGGCTAATTTCTCTATTCAAACAGTCAATACCAATACTTTACAACGCAACCCCCACCTACTGTATTTGTTTAGCGCAGACCCATATTGACTAAATGTGACTTTTATTTGCTCTGAAAAATAGCAAGTCTATATGGCCAAAACACTACAGTATTGTATCAGGTACGAATCCACACGCGTATAGATAGTTATTAAAGCTTAAAATGTCAGGCATCAGACACTTTAAATCTAAGGAAATTAATCGAAGAAACAATTGAAATCTATAGCTATTAGCTTTATTTGGAGATCGATGCTTTGTCGAATTTTATAGAGTCAATGTATATCAGGCTCTGGTGGTTCTCTCCAAAATATCAACCAACTCATTGACTTTTACATTAATCTCTGATGATAGCCGAACGAACTGCAATGCTCTTACCTCGCATATTTGTCTGCACTGACTCCTGTCCATTGATAGCCTGGTAAACTGGAATATGGAGTGTCCCATTCAAGAACACTTGAATGATTCCAAGCCAATACAGTGTGGGGATGCTGTTCTCTAATTTAACATTAAAACGATTTTAATGGGTATCCCAACGCGATCTGATCCCTAGGATGCTATACTTCAACTGCATATCTAGAATTATGGCTTTATTTGTAAACTCTGCCATATTTAATCAACAAACTATTTTGAAGCTGAAGAATTTCTCATTTTCACGCGAACAATACGATGACGTTTCCAAACTTTGCTTTATGGTGCATGTAGCAGGGTAGTGTTTCTACAATTTGGTTGATTGGTTGAGATAACATATATTCAATTCTATTGGATTAATTCTTCAAGAACTCCCAAAGGCTTGAAAGTTTGTAATTTTAATTTCAGTCGAGTTAATATAATAAACAGTATATCGGTATGTGTACAACTTTCCATCCAGTTCTTGAAAGAGCTCATATCTGCCAAAGAAAATTATTTGATTTACATTTCATTTCAAATATTAAGGCGTCAATATTAATAATAACCTCTATTAAAAACTTCACTAAAATGTTCTTCTATGAAATTTGAATTTATATGCTTTTAGACACTGTCAGGAATTTTGACGCAGGGCGATCTTTCAGAGCTGTTGTTTTTCTAAGATACGAAAAAGACACTATTCGCGGATATCTGTGATTCCGTCTAGCCCTATGGTCGGGTTCCAAAATTGCAAATTAGATTTATGTTATTTGCAAACGAGAAATTGTTTGCGTCGTTGACTTCAATGTCAATCTAATCTTATATATTAGATAAACTATCCCATAACTCATTTTTTTTGTCGGACAGAGTGGCAGGGAATACTCTTATGAAACAAAAATTATTTCCCGTTAGCCATATTTATCAGTGCTTTATGAAGGTAATTAAAAAGAGAAGCAATGCATTACATGGTATTCAGCATCCTTTGTCACTAGTTAATAACAGATAACATTTCTCCTTACAGTGGCATCGTAAAGATGCATAATCGTAATAACGTTTATTTTTATATCAATTTTCACTAAATTAGTTACTTATACTCTGTAAATACAGAAATCTATATATCATTGAAATATATAGGTTTCCATTGAACTTGATATTACAACAGAGTAAAATGATAATGTAATAACGTCATCCAAACGCATTTAATACTCCCCTTTTTACATTGTATCTGGATAAGAACTGTGAAAAAACAAAACAATAACAACGGTGTGATTTCTTTCTTAAGCATCTATAAGGACAACATTGCTCTCGATGGTGAGTCTAAAGGTGTTTTATATGAGTTCGGGGGTGACACAATTAATAATATAGTAATTCGGTTAGTAATTGTAGAACGTAAGCGTGGTCTGTCTGGATAATACCGACGTCTCTTTCACGTCTGCAGTTAATGACTGTTGCTCAAATAGAGTGTCTGCAGGCCTATTTCTGTATGGAAGAAGAAATAAACCCAAAATTAGAAATTTCGTTCTAAACGAGATATAACCATATAAAATGAGCATAATTGGCTTGAACAGTAAGTTTAATGGCGTCACATTTCTTAACATCTTTTAAAGTAGCCGATATTTACGTGCTTTATGGTGTTCTTAATTAGTAAATAATTAATGTCACACTCTTCTCGTGTCAACAAAATAGTAGGCCAAGTAGACCTCAGGGGCTGGCGTATTTATTTGACCTTTGTCAAAAGTCTTACTATGAAACCATGATCCAATCAAATAGAGAATATGGTTTTTCTGTGGATTTGATTGAAATATTATAGAATGCGAGTCATGTGTTATTGATAAAATTATCTTGAACTCTGAATTGAAAATTGGCGTGGGAGTAGATACTGATAGATAATCAACCCTTAGCATTAGCCAAAAAGTGAACTTAATTTGTGTACAACGCGTTTACCTTCCCTGAGTAACAACGATTATGTAATGATTAACTACACCTAAAGTTGATCTTTAAATATACACACGCGGGTGTCATCTCATCAGATTAAAATAAGATTATAATATGGAGGATGAGAGAAACAGAGCAGCATTTCGTGGCATCATATCTATACTTGTATCACATACTCCTCGCAGTGTTTCGTTTGATTAGAGATAATCCCACTACTCACTGCTGTAAAGAGAGAAAATTCTTGTTCTAAATTATGATTGGGTAATAGTCAGGCTAACTGCGTTACAAAAGCATTACGCTTAAAATAGAGTGCCAAATTGGACCAAATATGTTTACATAACGTTACGTCATGGCTCACGATTTTATTATGCCCAATTAATCAGTGTATAGCAGAATATTGCAGTAAAACTAATTGCGTGACAAACGAGGCTATCAAATCGAATAAAACGTAAACAATACTGGTTGGAAACGAACATGCTTTCGCCGTTTTTAATACCTTGAATCACTGTTCAAAGTTTTAGAGAAGAGCCAGATTAAACGCGGGACTGTCATGTTGCTGTACTTGTGATAGATTTGATTGAACGGGAAGATTAGACACATCCCCTCAAAAGTTTCAGAAGCCAATCCAGCAATGGCCAGAGATGCATTTCGCGAGACATTGCTACATGAATATGCTTGTATTACTGCTCTGAAATCACACTGCTATCCATCTCTACTGAATAGTTTTTAAACTTTGGGAATTGACTTGGAATTTGCTAAGCGGAGTTTTCGCGTTCGAACGAAGCGAGCACCAGGTGTATGCACATTTTCAATTAATCCCGTTGAATTTGGTACCAAAGTTTGAAACAGGCGAAAGCCTTAATTGCAATATAGGTATGGAGAGAGAGGGGAAGAGAGAGGCAGAGGGTTTAACGTCAACTCGACACAAACTAGGTCATTTCGGGACTAACATATGGTTTAATTTTATTTAAATAATTCGCTTGCGCGTTGGGGTCTTTAGCAGTGGGAGGAAACCGGAGTACCCGGAGAAAACCTACGAGGTTGGACAACACACGTTTGGAACAGTGAAATGTGTGTACAAGTGCTGTGGTGCAGGCGCTAGGGTTACTGCCACTGGCGACAGATGTGTTTCCCCAGAAAACTTCCATTTATGGCTTTATTTGCAGCGAACTCCAAATTTAATATTGTGGAATTGGCATGACTATTGTGGAAGTAGACATTAAGAGCCACCTGGAGAAGAAAGGACAGTAGGCTGTTGATTAGTGGAGGATATGAATATTATCGCGTATGGTTAGGTGTTTATAAAAGAAGAGAGAGAGAGGTGGGGTTTAACGTCCAATCGAATTAAACTAGGTCATTTCAGGACTTACATCTGGTGGTTCAATTTAATTTCAACAATTCTCTTGCGCGCAGTCGGGGGAAACTTTAGGACCTAGAGGAAACCCCCAAGGTTGAACAGGCGGTCCTACTCCTTGACACGTACAACCGGGGTATCGAAGCGACGACAGTTGACTCAACGACAGACATTATCATACTGCGCGCACGTGCTAACCATTCGGCCATCCAACCTTCCGTTTATATAAAAAGAAACACGGATGACTATATGTGAACCATCGTAATAATATGTATAGCTATATTACTTTTATAGCAAAAATAAGCCGAGAATCATGAATAAAGCTTTATTATTTATATGTGGCAGTAAGATTGCGTCTGCTATAACGACCCATTTATGACCTGCCCTAATGTAAACCAGTATCATACAAATAAAAATGGACTTAAATAACATATTCGTTGGTTCCATATCTAAGATGTTAAAACTCTTATCCTTGAAGCTGAAGAGATCACATCTTCTAACCTAGATCAACAACCAGATATAAAATTTTTATACAGCATCATTTTTTTAGCGAATTGTTAAAGTAAGTCGCTTTATATCGTTCAATTAACTTCAGCATATTTTATAATTGTACCACAAAGGAAATTTATGAATTGGCACATTTTCCTTCTTAACCATTTAAGGACCACGATTGGGATACGTTTTAGAATTTCCGTGTTTATATATTTGCAATATATTTTCCCACCTTTCCATTTACGGCTGCAGTTAGCGTACTAAAATTTAAATTTAAGTGCACATCTTTTAGCTAAACTGTCACATGAAGCAAAAAAGTTCACAAGATAGAGGTTTATTTTCTTTGAAATTAATTACAAAGCGTGTATGTTATCTCCTCTGCGATGTCTCTAGTTTGGGAGTAACCGTTAAGTCACCAGCTACTACTATTACTGTAAATCTATCTTCAGAATTACCTCAACCACCTTTCTCGAGTACACAATGTCCATTTTGTGGTTAAGTAACATTTTTGGTGGCACGGATTCTTTTCCCGAAAGACTTATAATATATGTGGATAAAATCGTTGATAATTGCGCCAAACACATTTTGAAACGAGATAAGTTTCTTGTTTCGAGCACAACAAGGAATATATAAAGTGTAGAAAGACCGGAGGTGCGTCTTGAAAAGGGTAAATTATTCAGCTTTCCAACAGAGTATATTATTCTTGTCCTATGTGCGCAGATGGCGAAAGAAACGGATATCATCAATATTTGATAAAAAAAATTGTGACCGCTAAAATGTCCAAGCAGGGCCCCTAACCCATGAAATTACAGGCAATATTTTGAAAGGGAACTGAGATCTTTCTACGATAAACTTATATTTCAAGCTTCGTCAAAATCGAAAATAAATTATGACATATAGAGTGTCCACAAACAAATTGTGGAAGGACGATCGAATGGACAGGGTCCGCGGCAATATACGTCCACATGAAAATATCTCGTTGCCACCAACCACATTAAAATCATTACAAAGACCAGGAAGATAGCCCGGCACTTCAAGACTAACATGTTTAGTAAATATGCAGTTGTTATGCGATACAGCCACGTAATATACACGTTTTCCATTTTTTTTTTTTGGTAAAATATGTCCATTGTTTTTTAACGGGGATGGCAACATTATTCCAATCAATAAATATTTTATTATGCTTAAAGAAAAAACTTAGAACAATTTAAAGGGTTGGCGTGTATTAAAAAATGTATTATAGAATAGTATTGTTATAATAAAATTAGGTAAATTATCTGTATTTAAAGTACATTGGTATTAACGTTTATCGCCAACTCCATTATATTTGTGGAAATGAACATATAAACCAATTTCAAAACGGAAATGCGATGCATTTTTACATTATATAAACGATAAAGTATTTTATTAAATTTGGCCACTAGATCATTTCTAGGAAATTAAAAGTCTCAAATCAACCCATCGAATTTGAAATTGGAATAAACAATCTGAAATGAAACAATTCCAACAACCTAACCTATGGCGGTACATCTTGACCCGACTAACCCAGAGACTCATGTCAAGTTCTAGTATTCTTAATTATCGAAATATTTCAGAATTTACAGGGGAAATTCGGAGATCTTCCCAGGGTGGTAAACATTTACCGTCGGTAGTGTTTAAATTAGCTAGCATTAAAATGTGGGAATCTGTCATTTAGCGCTGAGATATAGATGAGTCGTTTTCAGAAGTTCAACGGACGCCGTGAAAGATCCTATCATATTTTCTTTATACAACTAAATGATTTTATTTTCTTGGGTGTTGTGATAATTGAACAGGTCTACTCACTTATTATGTATTGTTTTACCATCCAAAGATAAATGTTATGTGTTTTAACTTCGGGCGCAATATCCTGATTTATGGAATTGATTTATTCCTCGACGACATATTTGTGAGTTTTTCTTCAAGTGTAAAAAAAGAGGAGAAAATTGTTTAACACTTTCATATTGGTTTAAAGATAATGGTGTAACCGCTCGGGAGGAAATAAAAACAAGTGATACCTAGGGTATAAATCAATTGAAAACCGGACACCTCTTCTTCTACAAGACGTCCATATCAATCATTTGGTGGACGCTGAGACAGCTCATATTTAAAGAGCACGAAACAGTCTGTAATGCTATTTTACTCACGACCTTTGTAGAGGTTAACTGGGGTTGTTAGCTACTTTTGCATTTACCTGGAAGTAGTGAGTCGTATAGTGCATGCACCAACAGTGTATGCTTATATTTGATACCACTTACGTTGGGAGGCGCCCTGTCAGCTAACACTAGATCTGTGTTTTGATTAAATTCCTGCATTAAGATAATGATGTGAAACTGCTCGGATTGTATGAAATTCAGACAGCGTAAAGTTTGATCGGAAGCTGGGATTTGTGATTAAATCCTGGCGTGTCATATGTAAATCTAACCAAGTAAATTTTGTTCTTTATTGAACATCCTGTATCTTTAGTGTGTCCCACATCTTCTCCTTCGCTTTTTAGGTATTGATATACATTTTGTATTCATTATACAGTTTTAAATTTGAAACCCGAATCGGATTTAAGATCCAAACATTCTGAGTGGACAAAAACAATAGAAGAGTTATCTTTGTTGTAATCGTCATCTTGCATCAACGTTCTTTGTTTATTCCGAATATTTAAATCTCCAAAATGAATTCCGATGTTGTAATGAAAACACGTTGTATTTCAATATCTTGAGTTGAAGCCAGTGAAAATGTAAATGAGTAAGAAAGCAAAGATTTATATTATTTTGACACGCAATGTCGCATCTGTTCTCACTTTCTTAGAATCTACCTTTTTGAATCCCGAAAGAATCTACCGTTTTGAATCCCGAAAGAATCTACCGTTTTGAATTCCGAAAAGCAAATCCCCAACTTTCGCGTAATTTTATTGAAATCGTGTCCATGACCGTTAAGTAATTTCAAATCGCGACCTAACTTGACCGTGCTTTAGAACATTTAAATGCCTATTAAGGTACGTGTATATGGAAAAATACATTTTAAAAATCCAATCAAATATAAGAACATCAAACAGTTTATAAATATATATATATATACGTACGCAAGCAATCGTAAAGCTCTTCGGGATATTTCAACAAATAAACGTTCACAGAATGAGATAGTCAAAGACAAATATTTAATTCATATTCGATCAATTCAACAGCAAAACTAACAAACATTCATTTTCATAAACAATGTTGATCAACACAGGAAACAATTACCTTACACAAATCCTCTATCTTCTCTTCGCTGGCTGAAATCTTCTGTTGACATTTGAAGCCAGTAATGTTTAAAGTAGTGTTACTAATGTGTAGCTAACTTCACCGGAAAACAGGCATCTGGTCGAAGAATAGGTAATTACCATTGGAGCGAGAAAACTCATAATCTTAAACTACAGTCCCTTTTACTGTAGAAGCTACTGAAAGTTCTATAGAGAAGATTGTCCTTGTACTTTAAGCTTGTATCAACTGTATTACTCGCCGCATTTAACACCAATTATCAACAAGCAGACATTCGATTTCATAATTCCCGCTTGAAATAAGATTTCAATGATGTGAACCTACTTACCCTACGGCCATAAATCGCCTATCATACATCATTCTTTGGTGTCCGTGTACCTTCTAATCAACTTTCGCTTTTTTCACCTAATGAGTCTTTGGAATTGTCAGAAAAACTAACAAGAATTTACTAATAAGAAATAGCGATTAAAGCCCCAGTAGATAGAAAGCTGAAAATCGAAGTCGGTATAGCTATAAAACGCGGCTGTGGTGCGGAAAATTAGCCATTTATTCCATCTCGAATCATAGACTCGTGAAGACCGATACTCATTGAGAAGATCGCGCAATATAGTCCATTTACATCCCAAACGAATAACTTGTCAATTGAGCCTGTCAGTAATGAAGCACGATGTCAATTTCACAGCACGTTAACACCTCAATCAATATATGGTATCAGGAAATACAATAGGGATTTCAGTCGTAGGACAATAAGTAATTTGTAAGAACGTTTATCAATGTATGTAAATCCCTAGTTAATGAAATAATCAACAAATAGGAAACACTTATCAACACAATATACAAAAACTCCTACATGTCCTTCAAGCAGCTCACATTAGTCAACGAATAAACTTGATCCAATTTAAGTACAACAGTATGTGAATAAGCCCCTATTTAATGGGTGAAATCTCGATTTATCAAATTAATTTGCGTCCGAACATTTTATCGGATCTAATAGTGTACACTATCTATTCTCATTACTCGATTTGCATGATGCTCTGATTGCCATTGTGGCACATTAAGTTAATTCTAACTTCTGTAGAAAGCACTTTGCTTACACGAAACATGGCTACCGATAATGTTATTTGTATTCTCGAGAAATGTAATGGGGAAGAAATGATGTCGGTAAGAAAAAGTCGATCAAGTTCTTATTCAGCTGCAGTGTGTTAATTACAAAATGTATAAAAAAATCAGTCAATTCAATCTGTGTTTGCAAGTTAATCAATCTCATGTTGTGAGTAAGACAATAATGTACAAAGACGAGAAATAATATCATGACATGTATTTATAGAATAAGTTATTATGTAAGTGGATCTGTCACAATTGATCTAATGTTGATGTCAACGATGATGCTAGTGATAAAACACAACTAGCCCCTGCTTCCACGTAATAAGATGGAGATATGACGGTTAGAAATTATGCATAATGCAACAAAAAAATAACGCCTACCAATCCAGAAGAGAGATGCGTGTCAATTTGGTCAGCTCAGCTAGCTTTGCCCGCTTTGCCCTATGTGTGTTAAATCGGTATTAATTTCTCCAGTCTTTTATGTTATTAGGAATTTTCTTATGAAAAATACTCCTTGTAAGCCGTGCAGGACGGGGGTGGAAAAGTGGGACGTTCAACCTTTTACATTAAAACCCATTTAATTTCATTTCTTATGAAAAATGAACAGTACTGGCTTTTATCTAATGATCAGGGTTACAACAGTACGCGTGCACGAAACTCATGTTTAAACCGAAAAACGCTAATGCAGTATACCGCTTTGGTTTCACTTCTCTCAAGTATTATAGTTAGTGCTATAAAAGTAATTGTTAAAATGGAAAGGGAGTCTCCGACACTTTGGTCTAACAGTAAGCGTTGACGGACCAAACAACACACGACAAACCAGCACACTAGATACACGGACATTTTAAAACATTTTAAGCAATAAACAACACACGTAAATATCAATTCAAGCAAATGGAACCGGGCACTATTCACAAGTGTCCAGTATATATTCGGGTGGTCGAAATGATGAACTTTTCTTTAGATAAATGTCATAAAATTTGAATTGGGACATTACTCTGTGCAGTCAAAATGTAGTTTAAAGGACAATATTGGTGTCAGTCATTATCACATATGTGATAGAACTGAAACACTTTCCAAATATAATTTTAACACAGAGATCATTGCTGCGATAGATGCGTAATAAAGGTTTCATGAATTGGAAGTGCCGAACGCCAAAGGAAAACACGAATAATCCCACTAAATAACTGACTGAAGTGGCAGTGATAACAGATACATGGGCGAATTTCTGCACTCTAATAATCCCTTCGAAGATCAAAGTTGTTGTATTCTGGTAGCGTATAAATTCTCAAATAATTTGTTAGAAATATGTTACTTACCCCATCCTCGTTCAAGTGACGTCAGAAGGGCTAGATTTCTATGTGACCATAAAAAGAGACATTTGTATTATAGATTGTAGAGGAAGTACGGACATGTTTTTTTATAAATAAAGGTGTTCGGATTAAGAACTAGCATTCTGAGAACATTAATTCACAAATACATAATGAAAAATGAATATGTGGAAAATTTCGACCAAATTACTTGCTTGATGTTTTGACAAGGAATAAAATAAGTATCGATGATTGCCGATTGACAGTTCAATTGGTCGTCAACGTGAGACCACTTTATTGCCGTTTAAAGATAAGCATGGTATTGTCTAATCTATTCAACATTTAAGCCGCGCGATGGTCTAGAGAGTTGATAATGAGCTTATCATGTGAATGAATGTCTAGAAATAAGTTATGTAAAATTTGAATCAGAAAAAACTTCCATAGGCATATTTCGCGTTCGCGTAGTTTCATTCTCTTTAACTGCGGAATATTCAATTATAGAAAATGCTGAAACAATTTAAGTCAATTTTTAAAAACACTAAAACATTAAGTCACCCTAAAATTAGTCAAAAAAAATAGAAGTAAAATAGATACCAACATATATTTCTAATTGATTTTTCAAACTACAATTAAAGCATTCGTGTATGAGAAGTAACGTGTTATTAATAAAATATACTTCCTTCATAATAATACAGTGAATTCAGTTCGACTGTAAAGAAGGACAATACAAATACACAAATCAATGCTTTCTAAGATTCACAAAAAGCAATATTCTCATTTTTAAGATTATTCTCTTCCGGGAAGACAGGCGTCTGTATCTAAAGAAATGTTTTATTTTCAGTTTCTTCCGTTACTAATAGAAGTAAAGTGTGGAAACAATGACCCTGTGTGTCATATTCCAGTAGTATTTAGTTACAACCAGTATACAAGAAAGAATAACAAAATCAAATAAATAAAACAACCCAATCGTGTAAAGATTTCGAAATAATAAATGAGTTCTATATAAAAAATGGTTTGGATTGAACAATGGCAAATGCATGTGCCACCAACGGTCTCAGCTGCCATAATTCAATTTTCTAGCGGCATTGCATTCAATTTGACATTTAAATTTCATGCTGCATTTTTATCTCTTGCTCTATAGAGTTTTTCATTGTCACATAGAATCGACAATTCATTGCCGAAGTGTTGTAAAATAAACATTTCGGCGCAAAGAATTATGTTATATTTCATATGGTTATGTGAAATTCAGAAAGTGTATATTCATAAATTCTAGCATCCTGCCTTGGACATGACACCAGTCACTACATACTGGGGCAGTATATACACAAATCTATATTAATACATTTACTTAATTTGCGGTCATGGCTTTAATCCTTTCACCCAACCCTTCATTAATTAGTTGCCGAGTTAACAAAGCGTTCTAGAATTACCCATAGTCCATTATTGCCGAATTACAGGAACTTCGAATTATTCGGGTTTACTCGGGAAATGGTTTAAGAGTTGCATGATGCATGCCGTAAAAAACAATTCAATTATTCTGATACACGTAATTTTGGAAGTCCAATTTCCATTTGTGAGTTATTATAAGACACATCACATAAAAAGAGCCAAATTATTGCATTATATAGACGTTAATCAGAAGAAGCGTGACATTCTCACATTCGTCATGCCAACATTTATATACCATTGAAATAAATTAATATTAAATACAACTCTTCCAGTCGTTTAACAATATTTTTGTTATCGGGGATTTTTTTTCATCGTATTTTGGGGTTTTATCATTGTCAATACAATAAAGTAAAAAAGGTTAATCTAGAGTCTGATGTTTTTCAATGTCGGGGTGTGTATAATACGATGCGCAACGAATTATTGACCATGTTTTCAAAGACAAGTTTTCTGGTAATTTGGTTCAAAGTTCTTTAAAAAAAATCGATTCTTCATGCCTTCAGGCATGATTTCTATATTTTCCTAGATTTTTTGATTCAGGAAAAAATGTAGCTCGTGTTGAAATGAATTGCACAGAATAACATTTGAAGGCGACATTTAATTCCGGTGTGAAATAACTAGTTTTGTATATAGTGCCTTGTATATACACGACAATATTGATCCAACATCTGTATTTAAATCACACAGAATTCACTTTCATTTCTCAATAACCTTAACATTGAGAGCGGATTGATTGTACCTGATTTCGAATTTTAGACTATCCTCAGTGATTATGCAGTTTTCCTCTTATGAGTTTGTGGGGCTAAGTAGTCGATACGACGAAGCTACATGCCCAGTTTTAAAATCATATGTGGGTGAGGGGGTGCGTTGTTCGAGATATTCACCTATCTCAATTCTGGTTTGGGAATACATGTAATTGGCGCCATGCCATACTTATTCAAGTCATGAATGAACCAATGCTCAACTCATAAAACCACTGACATTTTTAAATAGGAAATATAATATGCAGTACACAACGCATAAATAGGGGCAGAGCGCGGTACAAAGTTGACATATCATCAAAATTATTTTCTTCGTGTATTTCTGCAATATTATTATAATTCAGAGGTGAGTTCTGTAAAAAGATTTAAAGACTTTCAAACAAGTCAACTCAATAATATTCAAAATATTGTAATATTTTTTCCAAATTTGACTTTCTTTTACCTTTGTCTACAAAATGGTCGATTTATTACAATATGTCAGTATTTGTCTATTTCTTGAAAAGTTTGAGATGAAAGACATTTATTTTTAGAAACCTGGGGTAGTATAGAGAAAGACAAGTCGCAAATGGTTGCATTGAAGGCATTTGTAAAGAACAATAAGTTCACCCCCTAAAACATGTCATTGTGGTGACAAATCCAACTCGTGTTCCATAAGTAATACTTTTGAAGTATCCCTGGATCATAATCATATACATACATTGTAAGAAGTATGAATCATGTCTTGAAATATGGATTGATAAATGCAAAGCAAATGCTGTATTTAGGTGATAACCACCCACACTAATAAAAGGGTCACAAAGCACTAATTTCTTTTCAGTATTGAAATTGCATAGTGTAAATGTTTTCAGGAAGCAAAGCGTTACATCAGTTTCCTGACAAAATGAGTTGGGGAAAAGTGAGATATAAAATAAATCACAGCATAAAATGAGTATGAAAAGATTACTAATTAAAATCTATTTCTCTGTAAATGCCACATATTAAAAGATCGTCACAAATGATAGATTTACGCCCAAAATGTAAAACGTTAAGCTGCCAAAAGCACATCTACAGCATATTCATTTTGGGGTGTGGACTCGTTTGGAAGAAATGACATAGGATTACATGTTTTGCCTAAAAACAAAAAGTCTTAGAAATCCTTGAAATCTTAAATGTAACTAATGCAACTATTTATTTGCGCAAAATAAGATGTCAGGCTATAATTCAAAAACAAAATTCAATTACTGTTCATTCCTGAAATTTAATGGTAGTTGCCTCCTGTTGATCTGAAATAGATTTACCTCCCTTCAACAAGGCAATCCATTCCTGCTAATCGATTCCTCGCTCGATTCTTACACTATAATGACAATGGTCAAAAATGAATCTTCCATATATTTGGCCACATATCACTAAAGATTTCCCCATTGACTTTAATGCTCGTCGTGACTTTTTCCCAAATTTTCGTTGGGAAGAACGTTTTCTGCCACAGACGGAGCAACATGTGGCAAACTTTTGCCTAAAAGCATGTATGAGGTTCACCATGAAAAACTTGAGGTATACAAACCGGAAGTTGAGACAAATAAACATGAAATTTTCGGCCCTGAATTACAACCTAACCAACTCCTCAAGTCTGTATCGTTTCGGCTCAAAAAAATGAATATTAACCAAAACCTGACAGAAAATGTATTTTCAAACCTTTTTCTTCGATTCCACACTAAAAAGTCAATAAAAATCGCTATGGAAAATGGGTGAAAGGGACGGGGGAGAGAAAGACTAAAAATAGCTCTAGCCTTTCATCTGGTGTGCTGTGTCAATTAAATCAAACTTACTAACAACCAGATTATCCCCCTTCCACGGTAAATCTAATTATTATTGGGGTAGCGGCGGGTTATTCTAAAACTTTTGAATAAATGTATGTTTTCATGAAAAGCATATACGTGAGCTGGCTGAAAAGGTCTCGGACTGAAAAGGATATATCGATAGGGTTGCAACAGACTTTTGCCACCAACAACTACCATCACTGAATGAATCATTGAGCATACCACCTGAAATCACCAGAAATGGACAAACTGATAATATGGCAGAAATTAAGTACCCACAACTGAGCCGACTACCCCGGACCCAAATGCATGCCGACATGCCACTTCCATTTCCTCGGTAAAGAGGAAGGACATGGAATGGAAGCGTGGCAGAGATAACCTTGATGATTACCCACGTCCTGGAAGGCTATCAAAAACAACCAGTCAAGAGAGAGAGAGAGAAAAAATGGGTTTAACGTCCACTCAACACACAAACTAGGTCATTTCGGGACTAACATATGGTTTTAATTTTTATTTGTTTTACAAGCTATACCTTGGCCGACGTCGGCGTAGGTTATGATAACACGACAAGGGCAGATACTGTGCATTTCCTTTGCAATGTCTCAGAGGATGGGGGGGGGTCCAGCTGAAGTCGACATTTATCACAATATGGCCGCCGACAGTCTGGAGGACGCCGACTGGCATCAGCCTATCAACGATCAAATAAATCTCTAACGGTATTGCCGAACACTACTCTATGTACATTACCTGATTAAGCCATTCATTGTTAGAAACTGTGCAGCTTGAAAGTTGCTATATTTTCATTATTGGAATGTAACGATTGAAATTATAGAGTAAAATAATCGATAGTTATCTATTTACAGGAATCTGGAATCTGGGGAATCAATGGTACCACTGGGACATCATATCAATCACTCTGGCACTTTAAATAAAGCAGTAGTAAAAGACTAGTCGTTATCGGTTGTATGTAAAATGTTATTGGCGGAGTTTTGTAAATCTATGAAGAACCTCACTAATGATGACGAATGTCGAATTAAAGGGACAATCATCAGCTTGAAGATGTATTCCAAGAATTAAAACTGTTAAAACATAATATGCGTTGGCGCAATTAGTGTCGATAATATCGTTAATTAACACAGCTTTTACATGATAAATAATCCAAATACAAATTTCGCTATAAAACAAAGGGGGGCAGTTTCTCGCGACAACTGCATAATCTGTTGGATGCCAACATTATTTGTTTTGTTACCACGTATTGTGCCATGGGAGGCATAAAGACTGAAATCCTGTGCATACTGACCCTTTATTGGTAAGGTGAATATAATACGTGCATCAGGGAGATGGGTCGTGTTTGACGTCTTCTGATAACTCTATTTGACAATTCTCAATGATTCATTTTCGCAATTAAATTACATATTATTTAAAATTTGTTTAATAAAACTGTTTTCTTGTAGGAAAATAAACAAAAATGATATTAGTCAATTTCCCATTAAATCTGTGTGATTACATTTTATTGGTATCCAGGCGTTTATTGGACCTATCTCATGTAGTATAGGGGAATGTAATACATAGTGTAGTCTTCTCTAATTCTTTGGCCAATAAGGGTTGAAGTACTCTCTTCCTGGTACTCTTTGTAGTTGGAAGCAGACTTTATGTCAAAAAGTAACCCAATAAATAACCTGTAGACAAAATGAGGCAGTTTCATATTCTATAGCATCTAATTGAAATTACCCTATGCTAGCTATATAGTATAACACCGATATTAGTTTAATATGAATTTTACCACGAAAGTTAAAAGGTGTTACATTTGTACATTAAATTTAAAAGAAGAATACGTGTAAAATATTGCACTTTTTCATTTTCAGAAACACAAACGATCACATTATTCGCTGTCGTCATTTTATAAGTGGTAAAACCCAAAATGGAACCAGTTAATTGATTGACAAGTAGAGTACATACTTTAGTCTGGCAACGGCTTTGTACATCCGTGTAGAATGGAAATGTTTTAAACAAACCCTTTTTGATTATCAAGTTTTCAAAAATGAACTGGAAACGGTTTTGTAGGGAGGCGCCAGATGACGTTAATTTAAATGTATAGTAATTTTCATTCAAATTATATGAACTGTGTTTCATCCAACAATATTATATTAGGCAAATATATCACGATTTCCACTGCACAGATGATTGAGAAGTTTCTAAAAAAAACTCCCTCCTTAATTCATTGCGATGTAGGAACAAATCAAGTGTTTCTAGATTGGTTATAGTATTTTTTTTCTGTTATTGACATGTCCGATGAAACTAACTAATCAATGTACCTCCCTGTGATTGTCAAGGTTTGTTTTAATCGCAACGTAACATTGTTACAGTTTCACCTATATAACATCATCACTAATGAACTTAATTACAAACGTCAATACAATCGATAACGAAACCCTACAGCTGAGTTTTTATTTTTGGTCTTTTGGATACTAAAGTTGGTGGTAGTTAGTGATTCGATATTCGTGTCGTACTTCAACACGTAATAAATATATTTCTAGTGCCCATGAGTTAAATTATCAATAAAATACATTGACATCAAACTCATAAAATCAAACCATTCTTAATCATTTACATGAACGACTATGGGGTATAAAGCCTTTTTTTATTTATGTTGTTTCACGACTTGTAGACCTTATTAATTAATTTTTCATAAATTATTAATATAAACTTTGCTGGAATCATTGATATCGAATAACAAGTTCATCTTATTGTACTGTATATGAGAATGTAAACAGTTGGCGAACAAGTACGAGCGTACCATGTAGTAGGAGCCGAGCATATCGTCATCGCAACCATCTTGGCATTGTGTCGCCATATTATATAAAGTCAATCGATGCACAATTTTATCGAAGAGAATCGCCCCAAGAAGATGAAGGCAAAGTAGAACGAAAAGAGCAAGATCAACCAAATGTTTAGCGCTTGGGCCCCACATCATTTCGATAGGAGGTTTTATCGGGGCATTTTATACCTAGGAATGCTTAAAATGAAATGAAATTGTATTTAATGGAAGCACGTAGCATTAAGCGGGTTAAATCGAGCCAAAATCCTAGATATAAACAGTAAATTTAAATGAAATTAAACCAAGTACGAACAATCCAAACCATTAGACAAAATTCGAAGTCCTAAAACATCGGTATGGCAAAATAGTGTAATCAGCAAATGGACTGTTCACCGTACAAAATACACAACAAAGACTGGTAACCGGTGTCCGGAAGAGTAAGCTTAAATTACATTATTAAAAGAATATAATCATATAATTGGAATATACAATAAGAATGACAAATCTGTCATTAACAATATTATAGTTCTGATTGAGCAAACAGGTTTTGCAGTGGCTGATAGCGGTGAAAATTGAATCTTATATCTTTGAGATGGTCGAAGTAAATCAACATGTGCTTTATTGTCAAAGAATGATGACATAGTTCACATTCTGGTTGATGTCATTACTTTTTGATGAAAAAGGCGGTAAATTCATAAGTATCGACATCATCTATGGTTGTCTATAAAACTGATATTATGTAACCTTTGTGTTATGTGTTTAAACCTACTCTGACTTGATAGTTGGGTTTTTATATAAACTAAAAAATGTAATGTAATTACAAATGGAGCTGATTTTATAAGTCTACCAGTTCACTTTACACATAGTCGTATCACATATTCATTATTTGTTTCGACAATACTTATTATATGGAACCTTTTTTGTAGAAACCGAGGTCCCGTGTACACATTGGCGTGCACATAAAAGATCCAGGTCGGAGTTCTGTTTTGTTTCTGGAAATTCTTTCTGTAAACTCAGGGAAAAAAGTTTAATAATTGACACACCCTGTAGACATATTTAAGACCAAACATTTTGTAAACCTTACGTTTAGAGCAACATCGTGATTTATCGCTGTACATGTATATATATATTAATCAAGTTGCTGTCCCGAACAGCTGATTTCAGTCATCGGCGGATGCTTCGGGTGACAAGTGAACTTCCCAAACGAATAGAAACAGAAATCAGAAGAGCCGCGAGATAGCAACCCGGTGTGAAATAGAAAGCAAAGACAGGTGACGTAAATATGTATGCGTTGACAACGGTCAACGCCCCACTTTCATTTATGAATACCAGAAAGTTGTGTCTGTATGCTCACCAACATGATTACCCGTGTGCTTGTTTGTTGCATCCTTTGAAGAAATCAACAGCACAACATATCACTGAAACTGTAAAAGAAGATCAACAAAAACATGCCAGTCACTCAGTGTTATGACTACTGATTCAATTATCAGCACACCATCTTTTTCCATTAAGGAATCCATCTTACTTATTATAATTACATCATGAATAATTGGACAATAATACCCACGCGTTATCCTTCAATAATTGTCAACCTAGTATCAACTATTAACCTGCATTTAAACTAACACACATCGTGACAGATGATAACAATCGTTTAAAAAACACAAACACTTCCAACTATATTAATGCCCCCCACCCACACGCAATCAAATGTAAAGAATAGGATGGTAGTAACGTTACCCTGATCATTTTGAAAATAATGCTAGGTTTGAAATCGTGGTTTTAATCGTTGAATACTCGTGGTGATCCTATCGGGTCTTGTCGTGTATTGGGGTCAATCGTAGCAATCGTGTTGATCGTGTCGAAACATATCCAAACGTATCTGTACCTACCAGACCGTGGACTCAATAAGGACAATCATCGCACGACAGTGGGAAGTATGGAAGCGTATAGGGGTCAATAGAGCGATACATACCGCAATATTAAGTTGATAATATGTCAACATTTATAGTGACTTTTGCCTAGTTAATTAAATAACTCGCTATTTTGCATGTCGTCATTTCGTTTTCATTGCACACGTCGACATAGCGCATAACGATATTTTATGAACATGTCGACATATACTACGGCGAAATGGAATATATCGACAAAGCTTCAGAATAGCAATATCTTAATGCAGACGTGCACATTTAAAACGAAATGGGACATACAACAAAGCGTGTTGTCTCAGTAAATCGGTAAAAATTAATTTTTGCAGGGATAAAATCATCAGAATAATCACAATACGTTGACAAAATACCAACTTAATATTGCGGTAACTATCACGCTATTGACCCCTATACGCTTCCATAGGGTACCTAGGATAAGATATCGTAATTATTATTTTTTACGGTAGGAGTGTGCGTTACCAATAATCAGTTGCGATTCCACCCTTTCGTAATTTAAAGTAATTTAGACATTAATGAATTCCGTTCGGACATGATATACAAACTATGATCAAATATTTTGGTACAGACCATGTCCTTAAAAAAGTATCTATTTTGACATAGATCTGCGTAATTGTTCATACCGTTTGTCATTTACTTATTGTGCATCATTTACTAACGGCTGGCCCCCGGATCCATTCACTTGATTTGATATTTTCCGCAGGTTAATCTTATAGGTTTTTGTTTTTTCGTGTAGTGCGGTCCTCCTGCACTTACTAATAGGTATAGAATGTCTCTAAACTATAAATTTGATGATCTATTTCTAGGACTTGCGATATTTATGATGATATTCCTATGATCTGTTATCTGTTGAAAATGCCATGATAAAAAGTATATATGTACCACATTTCATTTAAAGTGAGAGGGGAATATTTCGTTCACAGGAAGGTTTGGATAGATAGACATATTTAGCGATGATCACCTAATATCAAGTTCATATTAGATGTCTTTGTAGGCGTATAAAAAACAACGTATATATATATATTATATTTCTGGGGTTTTCTTTTACTATATGCACATATTTACAGAGGGGAGGGGGGCGTATACACTAAACCATACTTATATACTTATTTATAAAACAAATCCATTTAAACACAGTAACATTCAAAAACACGAAACAATTCGCTACTCTAACCTACAATATTTCTTACACGAATAAACCGGAAACAAATAAATATCTTATTTACAGATTTAATATGTAGCACATAAAATGTGTTAACCTGTATTTTAAAACTGTAAAATTAGGACACACATTTCGCAATCGATATTGAAACTTAAAAAAGGTAAAATTTAATAATAGATCTATCCTTACAGTTAATGAAGATAAATGAAGGCGAAGAACAGTCTCCTTCATTGGATTGCAATCTATAAAAGGACTATTGTATATAACCAACAAAAGTAGTGGGAGAACAATGAAATTATAGACATCAAGTAAATCACATCGATGGACACTTAAAGATTTGGGCTGAATACATAATTTGCTGCATGTGAAATGACAAGATTGATTCGATAGCACATAGAACATTTCACTATCCTGTTATGGAAAACTGATATAGGATCAGATATTTCGGTTATATATTCTGTTTTTGCTAAGTTCCACATTGTCAATTAATAAACGCGTTACGTCTGAACATTTCAAAACACCATTTCGTGCATGTCTTATTCAATCTTAGGGTTATCTTTCAATATGAGAACTGGCATTATTGTTCATACTTCAGAGTATTTACCTCCGTGGATATTCACCACCACACCCACCTCGTACACACAAAGGGACGTAATAAATTTTATACATTATTCAATTAGTCATTAGTCATAAGGTATGGATGTAATTTTCGTCATGGGACTAATTATCAACAATACTAACGTGGACACAGACGTAATTGTTATGAAAATAATGAAAAAGAATTTGTCCATAACTCTGGCGATCTCCTGCCATTCCACAACGGCCAATCGCTCACTGCGTCCCCTTTCATACGATTCCAGAACAAATTTTAAATATTTTAAAATTTCTCGTTCGAGCTCGGTATTTTGTGTCTGGAGACCGTTTGTTCCCGAGCCATTTTGTCTTGATCTCTGACCTGTATCAACAAGTCCATTGATATTGAGGTCAACACGAGATCGATCACTTGGATTATTGTTTTCAATTTTGCCGGATTCAATTAAAGTTTCGCTCTCTCCCATTGGTCGAGTCAGGTCTTTAAAAGCATCCATTTTGTTTATATAGTTCAGGCGAACGCACATTAGTTTCCCCAAAATCAAACAGGACATTTTCACAAATCGTGGTGGTCGGTGAAGCAAAACTCCTTTATGATGACAATTAAGAACAAACACTGACAAGGCGACAGACAGGGCACTCATTGCCATGATCACTGTGAGGTAAATTCCTAGAAAAAAAAATTGAAAGAACATTAGCCAGATCATAAGTGGGGTATTTATCTGAAGTATGTCTCGAGTGGGCTTCTAATTCAAGTTGGCATTGGGTATTTGTAACCTTGATCAAAGAAGGTATATAAGAAGGCTTACTTTTAAATTGGCATTGTAGATTGGTATTAGTCTTTGGCACAACAATGGGCTTGTTAAAAATAGTTAAAGAATAGAAAATGATTCAAGGTTCTTTAGTTAGAGTTTGTGCCGTCAGGTGACCTTGAGATTTCCCCCGCCTTTCGGTAGAATACACATCACAAATATATTATAGCGTCTTCAGTGCGCTAGACCAAAAGCGACAGTACCCCTTTTGAATAAACTATTACAGACTTACCAATAAGTGGAATATATTCGGACGTAGGTGGCATGTTTTCAGCAACCAGCAGCATAAAGACTGAGAAAGCCAACAGTACGGTTAAACCGAGAGTTATTTTTTCTCCAGAGTCTGGTGGCAAGAGAAACCCAGTCATTGAAAGACTGGACAACAAAATACACGGAATAATCACATTGAAAAAATAATACAGAACTCTTCTGCGTATATGGAGATAAAATGTGACGTCAGGGAACGGTTCCTTACAGCATGGATAATAAATCACATTTCGCACAACTTTAGTGTTGATCAAAGTCCATTCTCCATTATCAACATAATTCTCAAGGTCCATGTCGACTGTTCGATTAGACACGTCCACCTGGAATCCATCATAAGCCCATGATCCTAGTTTTAATTTACAGACCTGGTCATCAAACGGAAAGTACGTGATGTCCATCTTACAAGAACTGCGCATGCGTACTATTGGAGGCCAGAATACTTTGCCGTCGGATTCAACCATTGCCAGACTTTTCATGTAACCTTTGTTATGATTATCAACGCTGAAATAAATTAAAATAAAAATGATGAAGTCTTGATGAGAACATTAACCGACATGTTAATCTATAGATAGGACCATCATCCTGTCAAAGTAATTGTCAGGTCCGGAAATAATTCTTCATCAGAATATCATCTTTTATCAATAGGTAATCTATCAATTTTCAGACCTGAGAGATCAACGATTAATGCCATCAGTGTTGCTTGAATTGCATTTTTCTTTGCCTTTCTGATTATTTGTTTTCTTCTTAAGACAACCAACAATAAGGGTAAGCTTCATGTAATACCCGTAAATATAATTTAATAAAATTTAATAAAAAAAAGAAGATTTACTAAAAGACCACGAGTGTGGCTCTTATCATCGAAAAAGTCGAAGGGTTAAATTCTAATACTTGGACATTTTCATTCACTTTAACGGTATATATAAAATCAAATGGAGTTTAACGTCCTTTTGTTATTCAACAGTATAAGTCGAGATGTAAAGTTCATATATTATTGATCTGCTGTAAGTAGAAGACAAAGTAAATCCAACCGAAGGAGCATACTTTATAAAGGATCAACCGCGATTAGCTGAAAGCCTCCATTTTGTAATGTTTTCAAATGTAGGCCATTATACATCTTTTATTACTGAGCTAGTTTGTACAGAAAATGGTATGCTGGTTAAATGTTGACTGAAGGCGTTAATTCATACCTGTTATATAGAACAATATCCGGAAGCCATATCAATTTACAAGGAATTCTTATAATACTGATGTTATTAAATTCCTCCTTGTTCCACGTCAGTTTCTCATCAAACCATTCCTGAAAATATATGTTTATTTATCTTTAAGACGGAATATTGAGGTGGCATTGGGAAGTTTAATGTTTTGATCTTTCATGATCTTTGCAATTCTCACATATATTTTAACGGTCAAATTGATCTCTGGCAATTATTTCATTCACTTGAATTATTTTATTCCAGAGTCTTGGAGAATTCAAACACGAAATGACTATACATTAGGTAGTGGCTGTGACATTTATGTCTCGTTGAACAACAAGGCAAATATGATTTGACTTGGTTCAAGTAGAAACTATTAGGCTGGAAAGGGGCATTGTATCCAAGATCATATCTCTCAAAAACAAATTGGTAATACACGCGGCGTCGGGTTGATACTGATAGGAAGTGGTTCAATGATTCTACAACGCACAGTAGACCTGGGACATGTTTGTTTTGCGGGGGTTGATGGGTGTATGTGTGTGTGTGTGTGTGAGGTGGGCATGCAACGAGGCGTATTGGGGGACAATAACCATTATTCGGGGAAAGTGATTAGATATTTTCCGGAAATTATTCTTTGTAAAATCGAGCACCAATTTTAACTTGATCTATGGACATAATGTTGATTTCCAGGAATTAGTGTCATAGACATTCAGAATGATCCGGTTTAAATTCAAATCATTTGTATCGGAAACTGTGCAGCCAATAAATGGCGCGTTTCTTTACGTGCGCAATATCCATTATGCCTACATTAATATTATATAGCTGTGAAAATTTTTCTATTCTTTCCCAAATTTGCATTTATACACAAGCATGTATTATTGCCTGCAGGCCATTCTGAACGATGTTAGTGAGTCATTAAATATAACGCTCTTATATGTCGATATTTTCTATCAATAACGTCTTCAATTATTGCTTTCATTTTTTTCTAAATTTTCAATTTAGTGACATCGTAACATCTGTTTAAAAAGAAATTGACTGAGAAAGAAAATCCTCGTTTTCTTTTAATAATATTTTATTTACAGAAAAAACTTACGCGATCGATAAGTGCCAAAAGCAAAATAATAAAGAAAGGAATCAAGAAAAACAAATCAACGTTATTGACGTATTCATCATAATTTTCAACACGCACTTTCCCTTACAGCTATTGGAATCCCGTTTGTACGTGACAAGGAGTATGGTTTTCTCCGAGTCCTCCGGTTTCCTCCCACTGCTGAAGACCCTGCGCGCGAGCTAATTGAAATAAAAAATGAGCCATGTGTTAGTCCCGAAATGACCTAGTTGATGCCTAAGTAATATGCATGTGAGAAAAGTGATGCGGGAAGGAAGAATGCATCATGTACCTTCCAGTTCGGCTCCGTGAAGGAAGGTGAGATATCGACTATAAACTAGTGGAAAGTTTAGAAGCATCGGTGTTGCAGCCTCGGAAGAACCCCCCAAAATTGTAACAAATTTGTTATTAAATTATAGTAACGTGATACATGCATGTCCCTTAATACATTATCTTTTAGGCAGAGAGGGGGGGCACGTGGTTAAGTGGGTAAGGCGCTGGCTCGCTGGCCTGGAGTTCGGGCATTCGATCTCTGTTCATCTCGATTTCCGGTGTGGTTTCCCTTTTTCAGTGATGCACAACGGGGGGCCTAGCAAGGACAGCTGTCTAGTCGTTCGGATGGTCGAAAAACTGAGGTCCCGTGTACACATTGGCGTGCACGTAAACGATCCCTTGGTAGTTGGAATTCGATATAAGAATAGGCCGTAGCGCCGCTGCCCTGGCAAAATTTCCCTCATAACACACTGTATGGCGTATGTCTGTCTTCCATTAGCCCAGGTTAGGTGCAGAAGAGTATGACGTTAAACCCCATTTCATTTCAATTTCTTAGGGAGGGACGTAAAACAAAATAGTCGAAATAACGAAAAGCAAGCGTCATTAATATCTTTGAATATCAGCAAAACAAATAATGTGTGTGTGTATATAATTGTCCACAATTAGCACTTCAATCACGATTTATGATATACGAACCAGATAAATACTTAGTGAAAATTGATTTAAGTAAGGTAAAATAGTCCAATATTAAGCATTGTGTGAATATCAAAGGTACTGAACAATACTGGTGATGGAACAGGAATATAACTGTTTTATCAGTACAGTTTCATCTCACATGAAACCCATTTCAATGGAAACAATAAAATCGTCAAACTGTCATTACAAGAAGGAACAGACAATTAACTATAGAAATAGCTATAGAATAAGACATTATCTGATAGTTTACACATTATCAATAGATTAGCGTTTGGCTATGTCATTTGAAAAACGGAGTAAGACAACAGATAATACTGTAAACGCCCCAATTCGGACACACCCGAATCCACCCATTTGATTTGGTGCTGCGTGTTGTTTAGTGTCGATGTAGTCTGTGTGTCTTCTTCACAGGTTTGTCTTGGGCGTTTTGTTTAATGACCCCCCCCCCCCCCCGCGCTGCATTTCATATTATAGGCGCCCAGCCCGTATTGAAATGATTTGATCTTAGTGATTTTAATGTACTCTTATTGTTAATTAGTTCTGTGTTATCACGTATATATTTTGTTACATCTCAACATTGACTTATTGTTTGACAATATTTTTGACAAGGTGGGATACTATTTTCATAATTGGTACCACCCCAATCCTAAGGTAAATCCTGACTGGAACCACATGTTGACCATAAATGGAGAATCTCAGTGGAAAATCGTAGTTCTGTTCCTTTTCGGTCACTTTTTTTTTACAATACGTTTCCAGTGATATTGACAAAAAAGCCATTGTCTTTGATTAGTAAATCCCTCCCCCACACTCGCATTCCTTTCATTTTTAGTGAATAGCTTTTTCCATTTTTAACGAAACGTGTTTATGATGTTTATCTTATACACGAAGGATACGGTCAAATTTATTATAGAATACCAACAACTCCTTCATTATTCTATTGATTATATAGAACATGTATCAAAAGACACCGAATGATTTATCATGGATCATCACCATATACATATCATATGGTTTACTGTGCTTAATTCACAACCTATCACAGCGATATCATATAAAACGTATAACTGTCGAGTCTCTTGATGAAAGACTAACTAACGTTTACTTTCACTTACAATTTCTCATTTAGAGTCAGGTCATTAATTTAGTTAATGAAACCTTTGGGGAAAATAAAACAACATTTCTTTGAAGAAAATTAGAAAGTAGCGTACTTAAAAGGTCATACAGAGGACGTTTGTTGAACAATTTAACCATATTTGTTACGTTGGCGAAACACGCTTGATTCTGACTGAAAAAGTCGGATTTACGCTCCATGGCATTATATAGACACGGTTAAGAAATTTGATTGCGTCAACGTTTCCGATCATTCAGTAGAATGATTATATAATTATGTGCATATTGCCTAACAACAGATTTAGTTAATTGTTTAATTAAAGGGACACAGTTGATTAAGTTGATTAATTTACTGTACAATATTTTACTGTGCAACATTTTATATAAAAAATTATTATCGATATAATGGCGTCATATTATTTGTTTTTTTCTCTAAATGTATTATCCTTCCACCAATGCTTTTATTCTTGTTTAGTCTAGTTCCAGACAAGGATGTAACATATACGTTACAATATTTACGTTGACAAGCACAGTCTACGGAGTGTCAGTTCTTGTTTTGTTTGGCAAATGACAATGAAAATATTCCCCAGTTTAATTGGAGTAGGGGGTTAGTACAAACCGTGTCGGTATTGCAGAGTACATATTCGATAAAACAAATAAAAACAATTACCGATGGCAGAGAGTTGAGTTTAACGTCCACTCGACGCAAACTATGTCATTTCGGGACTGGCATATAGTTCAATTCTCTTTCAATAACTCGCTTGCATTAAGGGTCTTTAGCAGTGGGAGAAAAATGCAGGACCCAGACAAAAAGCATCGAGATTGGATAGGTGATGGTGATTCTATAATCCTTGCCACGTACAGGCGGAGAACCGAATCCACGCCACGTGACTCAATGGCAGACCTGATTCAAGTACAAGTGGTAACCATGCGGCCACCCGACCCTCGCCCCAAATACTGATGAACTTTCTCGGCCAACACCGGGATGGAACCCGCGATATCCAGTGTCTTACTCACTTCGCCACCGTGGCTCCCATGGCTACAAGACGTCCCAGTAGTAGCACATATTGTATAAGGCTTATTCCTAAGAAAGATGTGACATTAAAAGTAAAAATAGTAAATCAAAATTACAAAATTGAAAATCTACGAAATCGAAAATTAAAAATAGACATCAGAAAATGGTTCCTATTTATGCTTCCATACTAACCTGATCTAACCAAACATTAGTGGATAAAACCTGATTCTTCTCATCCTGTAATAAATATCAAAACAATATTCATCATCATTAATGGCATCTTGCGCAATCTTTTAAATTGTCATTGCATAAACACAAGGCAAGCATCAGTAAATAAAAACTCAAAAGGGTTTACAAATATATGTATGCGTTTTAAATACTCATTGAACTATAATCCAAAAGTAATTTATGAAACGACAACAACGACATTTAAGGAGAAATTATAAATACAGAATACATTTTAATGTTTCGAAACTGTATCTTTGCATTACAGATTCAGTGGCATAGCTAATATGGTGTTTTGTTTTTAAAGTTTTGCCATTTAATTTTGTGATTTCGCGGATAACAGTCGACTTAGCATTGTAGACATTGATATTACCATAAAGACAGGGGTCACAGTCGTTAAGTGGGTAAGAAGCTGGCTCGCTAGCCCATAATTCGCTCGTTGGATCTCTGCATTGACCAAGAAAGTTCATCGGGATGCTCCGACATAGTATGCCCGTCTTCATTAGCCCAGTCAGAGACGAGCATTGGGGAGTTAAATCCCACTTCATTTCATTTCACCATCAAGACATTTATCCATAACGAAAAATAAAATCCCCTTCCCAGCCTTTCCTAAACAAAACAGAAACAAAAGGTTGCTTACTACATCTAAGACTTGTGTAAGAGTAACGCCCAATTTTATAACGACAGGTTGAGCGGCGTCAAAAACCGGTCTTGTATTTGGATCATAGTTCACCATCAGTTTCTCTAGTAGCCTCTGTTCACCCGTTAATCGATTTATATCAATCGCGGTTGACGACCGAACACCTGAAAAAAAAAAGTAAATTAAAAGCTAAATATGTTGGCATTTTGTAATTACTAGTCCACTATAAATATTGCCCATCTAAACTGCTTAATCTATATCCTCAAAGAGCTAGCCTCTCGTCTCTTACTGACTATGCTCCGCCTTATTTAGAATGCAAAATTCTTGAAAGTCATTAGGATTCTTCGTCTCACTAATGTAAAGAGCATAATATATAATGTTTAAAATGACGGACGAACGGAGGCGACGGTAATTATACGACCACATTAAATTTCCATTCGGGGGTAAAAAAACCCCAATATATAACCTAATTTTAATTCGGGCGTAAAAAACGAATATATAATCTAATTTTAATTATATTGCATATTTAGAAATATATATGTTTCTAGCTGAATAACCGATACGACGTGATATTTACCGTAATCACGAACCAGCATGTCTCCGTAAGACCATATACCTTACTCTTCCCTTTTTTTGTCTTCCATTAGTACGCCATTAAATTCAGGTCTGAGTTTTATGGCATGGGAAAATTTGCATTATTTTGGCATGTAGGTTATTTAATTGATCTCGAGAGGTCAAATTATTCTCGTCAAAATTTTATTTAGTTAAGCCATTTGGTAATTCTTATTTACTGCTAATCTATTTGAAATTCTGCACATACAAGTATGGTTCCGGACACTCTTCTTCAAAATCAAGTATTAGTGTATATTTTACAGGTACTGTTGCCCACGATGGACCTCTTATTCATCTTATTATTTCCAAAAACATAACAGTATTATGCATGGAGCCGAATACATCCGTATTAATGTAAGGGAGATAATCAAATTCAGGGGCAAATAACTCGTTTGAAACCTCTTCAAAGTAGGTTGGTAAATAGCTAGTTCGAATAAGGTATACATATTTGATACACTTAATAAGGTAGCTATCAGTAACAAATCAACCAAGGTGTTATAAAAATTAGCAATGACCATCGATGACCAGGAAAAAAGCTATTATTTGTAGTCTTACCTAATTGTTTAATCGATACTGAGAAAGTAGAATTTTATAAGATCTAACCAATCCATCACAGTCTGACGATACATCTACTTTAAGATATTGACGGTCTTTTCGTACAAAGGCTTTCCATCTTTAGTTTAACTTGTGCAAGCAATTTCAAGAGATCCCCTTGAGAGGATATGTGTGAATCTTGATAAACATTCTCATAACGTAGTTATTTATACAGCTTTAATAATGTTGATTTTATATGGACTTGTCTAAACGATACAGGTCGTTCAAACAAAACCCCTACTTTATCAGATTTCTCCATATTGAATTAGGAAGGAAATACGACACCATCTTGTTTAATTTTACCTAGAGAATACTCATTCGACGTCTAAAGGAATATTTATCTGTAGAATCTTTCTTCCTAATTGACAAATATTCTTTTTTGGTTTAAACAGTATTTTATTCATAAGCATATTAGTTATTTACAATTTGTCATTTAAGAGAGTATAAGTGAATAGGATGCAGTAACAAGCAAAACTGCTTATATAAAACTGTTTCCATAATAACGATCATATTCTTTTTTGTAAACTCAATTCACAAAAGTTTACTTCGTTTCACTAAAGAAAAGGGAACAATCTCAATTGCACTTCACGAATAAACAAAGATGTACCCAGACCAGACAGTTGCAAATTTGCCCAGACCAGACATTTGATGGGCGCTTCTTAGTGGTTTCATTTAGTATCAAAGGAGACCACACAGTGATAAAATGGGCACGGATATTGTTGTGTGGAGCGCTGTAGAATGCATTTTAATTTAAAAAATCTAAACTGCATTTGAATACAGTTTTCATAAGATATATTATAAACTCCGAGTCTTCGTTAATATTTGTATTTAATTTCTTCGTAATTAAGTATTTTCGCAACTTTTAATCAATGAAAATAATAATCGAAAATGGTTGCAATGTAAATAATCTGCGATGCACTGTGACCATTTCCATATTAATCAATTCCACTTTAACACATTTTTATAATCTACCGATCTCTAGACTGCTGTACTGTTCTTTTGTTCCTGGAACAGTTCTGTATTAAACTTGCTCTTTGATGTAAGTGGTGTAAGTTGATTGCTATTTGTCGATATTCACCACAGTTCCAATCAGCTGTCTCGACTGCTTTGTAAATATTAAATTGAACCAATTATTTCCACTAGTTAAAACTAGGTCTCCAATTTGAAGGGACAATAAATCTATGAGGACACGTGTCTTATTGTAGATCGGGATGGTGAATAAAATGTCTTATTGGATACATACGCCGATATTGACCTTTAAGATTATCTATAATAACCAGCTTATACTCGTTCGTGACACACAATATATCCATTTGGACTGTAAGATTTAATTGCATATCGTTTCATTCCAAATAAAAGTCTTGTGCAGGGACTGCACCACGCATAATTTATTTGCATATTATACATAGCACCGATGTAAATATTAAAGGGCATGCAATTTCGGAGCATGATCATTTGGAATCCTGAATCGCTTAAGGTAATTGCTCGATTCCGTTCTGGCCAAATTATTGTCGATAGATTTAAAATTGTATTTTGTCTAAATTGATTATGAAATGACCATTAAAACTGATGCCAAATATTGCTAAGAATATAATATCATTTAGCTATCAACCAATTAAAATGAAATGAAGAATGCAGTAAAGTACACGAGAGATCAAAAACTGCAACAACCTTGTTTTTTGTTAATAATATGAAATATTTAAGCAAAAGACAAAAGCACGCGTGGGTCATCTATCAGTTTGGCTGACGGGTCATCTATCAGTTTGGCTGACAACAACAAAATCTAATTTCTTAAAAAAAGAGAAGCTTTTAAAAAGCAAAGCAATCGTTGTTGCATCATTCACAATCTAAAGTGATGGCTTTTAGGTATCGTTTCTTTTCCTTGCTTTTATGTCATACAACATACATCGCCTTTGGTACTTTACTTGAATATCAAGTAAACGATTATTAGTAATCGCTCAAGATTTGCGGTTACTGATTTAAAAATTTATTATCTGTCGTGTGTCTGTGGTAATATAACGATTCACTATGATTATTCAACTGTAATAATATAGAGGATTTTAGGAAGGAATCAACATTATAAAAGTGTTTAAAGCGAGAATTAAATGTATTAAAATGAATCCTTAAAATAGATGGTATCTATAAACAGTCCTACCTTTTTAAAGAATAATCCTATAATTCACTATTGTCAGCTGAGAAAATGGCAAAAATGTCATTTTCAACATGACGGGGAATAGAAAAACAAGGGAGGTAATTGTTTTTATTACAGGTTTGGGGAATAAAGATTATGATCGTATAATAGTGAGTTGAATACCTATTGAGCAAAAGACATAGAAATAATTATGTTTTGACTTTCTTACAAAATGTGAAATTATCGCTTTAACAAAGAGAAAACAAAGCAAAGCGGTTTTGGAATAAATGCTCATTCCATCGGTCACAGACGTACTTTAGAGCAAACTGTCTAATAGCAACTGCTGGGGGGGGGGGGGCTGTGCTTACAAACTTACAATAACAATCTGAAATATAATTGATCAATAATCAAAACTGAAAAAAGTTGTTACTTATTGTGTTCTGCTGTTGAATAAAAAAAAAATAAGGTACGCAAAGTGATTATGTTTTAAAAACAGAATTGGGATTGTATTAGAATAATTTAGTCATGACAACGTGAACTGACTGACACGACTAAAGACAATTACAAGGTATTCAAGTAGTTACCAGATCAAACAAAGGGTTATTAATTTATGATATTAGTCAGGTAATAATTTGTTCAACAGACAACATGGCACCTGTCTTTTAAAGATACATTCTCACAGCAATAATAGTTGGGTGGTTATTTCCAATTGAAAAGAGAGAAACCCAATCGGATTCCCTTAAAAACAACCATTGCGCGTACAATACAAAAATGTAAGAGTGTCAGCCTGACGATTAGGTAGGACTGTCTGCTCGAGTGACGCCAAAGGTTACAACCACAGATTGTCTGACATCATTTCATTAAGGAGGGATTAATGTATATGTTGATATATATGATTGTGAGCGGACTTGGAACAATGGGAGGATTAAACATACAACATATTCTGAGGGCAAGGGATAATCCCAGAATTTACTTAGGCTTCAATATTTATGGTAAATGGACAGTGATGAAATGTCTTTTACATTCAATGAGGAGAGTGAAATGGGGTTTAACGCCCACTCGACAAAACCTGGGGTTATTTCAATAATTCGCTTTCCCGTAGGAGTATTTAGCAGTGGGAAGAAACGGAAGAACTCAGAGAAAACCCACGCGGTTGAACATGCGACTCTACTCCTTGTAGCGAACAAATGGGGAATCCAAAGCACACCAGTTGGTTAAATGACAGACCTCGTGATACAGCGCGCACACTCTAACCATTCGGCTATTCCCCACCCCGTATGCAATAAACTATCCCCCGGCTTGGCAGTGACATAAACAGGGCTTCGTTAAATAGATTTTGGGCTATTCCATCGAGAATACAGTGTTTTGAGGGGGATTTGGAGCAAATTGTTGATAAATTAATTAGTTAGAATATGTTTTTTTAGTCAGAATACATGATCAAATCACCCTGTTTGAACACGGAAAGGCAAACTTGAAGACTTCTCAAATTTTAAATACATATTTTGAAGTAGTGTTTGACACCAATACTGGTAGAATAATTGTCTTTTAGCTCGACAACAGTATTCTGATAATTAACAAACCCCATCCATGGAGTCCAACAGGTTATCTGTGTATAACAGTAAGGATGAGACTCCTAGTGTGCATTATTGAAAAGAATTCAACTCATTTTCTCCACCTCAAGTGTGCTTAGTCTAATCACTTTAGTTTGAACATGCTGCATATAGTGCGTATTGTTGAAAGATCAATAGCCGCAGTGTATCATCGTAACCCAGAAGGACTTGAGCTAAGCGTTAATATTCAAGGCAAAGAAATGAATTAACCCGGATATTGTTATTATGTGTAGGAATCCAGTAATTGAAAATATATTATGGTATTCCAGAGACACGGTGATTAACGTCCACGCGACACAAAGTAACTTATTTCGGGTCTAACCATAGGGTACAATTTGATTTCAATAATTGGGTAGTGGGCCGAAATCGGACAACCAGCAGAAATCCAAGGAGGTGTGGCTGGCATGGTTACTCCTTTTCGTGTACAAGCCCGGGATCTTAATCGCACGCGTTAGACCCAACCCATGCCCCTATCCTTATTGGATAATAAAAATTGCAAGTGCCTTACTGATTTTGTTCTATATGGACATCCACCTACAAATGGACACGTTATTTGAGCTCGATCTGGAAGGTTAAATTACGTAATTTTTACGTAACTTGTTTGTTTTAAAAGATAACATGTTTCACACATTCATAATAAGCACTTATTGAAATTTTACGGGATTCGGTGGGATAGATGTTGCAGTAAATAATGCACATCATTTCCTGTTCAGACATTACCATCAATCGACCATAAACAATATCTATAAAGTTTCTTTGGCCCCTGCATGATTGTTAATCGATTATGAGAAAATCTGCAGCTTTAAATTAGCCTTTGGTGTTCACGCGTTTTTACTTTGCAGAATTAGGAACATTCTGAAATTAGGCATTGATGGTAGATTACAAGTTATTTCAGGCGAATTTAAACAACATCGTTTTTTTTATAGATTTATACCTCCAATACAGTTGCAGAAAAGCAGATTAGAGTTGTTGTTTTTCTATACGAGTATAGCCTGCAATTAGTGTTTTTGTCATATTTCCAAAATAACGATAACATAACGCCAGCATGTTTTGACATCTTTAAAAAGTTTTTAGAACACATCATATAATGTAATATGATTGAAGTGCTCAAGTTAATGACAAGATGGGGAAAGACAGACAGATCCCTTCAATACCTCTTGTATGGAAGCCAGTTACGACCATTTCATAATATCGACTTCTCGCCTGAGAAATTCAATTTATATGTATGTCTGAAACCACATTAATTATCAACACATTGTCGTCACATTTCGTTACTTAATAATATACCCTGTGCCAATTTTTTTAAAATTATGCACGGATAATACGACAATTCTGAGGGCAACTCAAACTATTCAAGGCATCAAATCGGATCATAGTGAATTAACAGGTTTCGTTGGCTGATGAACACTATGTGTAAATTTTAGATCAATCGCGGTGTCTCATGTATTTTAATTCTTCAGATATAGCAAACTACTGAGAGTCATATGTTGTTTTAATGCTCTTATTTCCTCGCGTTCGCGACTTCTCGCATCTAGATTGTAAATATGACCACAACAGGCCTCTATACTCTTTGCTTTCATGATTACGTCAAACGAAATGAAGTTTATTAGCGTCTTCAGTCCTTACAGATGTAAGTGATATCCATGGATTTACTTTATGAAGAGAAATGTCTAACCCCTCTGCCAGAATTCTTAAAGTCGCTATTAAGGAAATGACAGCTACAATAATCGATATTCAGTTTATCATCTATTATAAATGCCCTCCTGCCAGCAACGATATGTTTTCACAGAGCACGCCACTATTTACATGGACAAAATTATCCTTAATAACAGCCATTTATGTAATATTACATAGGATGTGTGTAATTTAACGGCAGTAAAATTGTTTGCAGTGTATGAAAGAAGACCTGGTACACGTAAATGATATACTGACTACATTTAGAGACGAAAATAAATGAGTCTTCCAGCAAAAACGTGAGATTATTTTTCTGACATTTGTCTTTCCGGTGATTGCCACAATCGAGTCAATTTGAATATTGAACAAGTTGAATATTGCTTTAGTTTTCAAAAATGAAGCATGAATTATGATTGTGATCGACTGGTTTACAACATCGCATTTTAAAGAACATGCACCCTTTCATTTGGACAAAAAAACTAAACGCGTCGATTTAATGACTGATTCATTAGAAGGTGCGGTTGCCCACAGATTATACATGACAGTTTCCAACAGCGCTTTGTTTTCGCAGCAGACAGTCGGAGTAGAAAATGGGATAGTTTCCCTTAACAAAACTGCAGTTTTAATCTTAGAAACCACCCTGCCCCCAGTGGACGATATTAAATGGACATTATTATTAATAATATCTTGCAGACTTGAGCCTTCCGATTATAAAACGTTCTTGGGAATTTAGAAAAATCTTATGTCACAGATAGTAATATTATGTACATAATGGATACACATATTATGACATACTTGACTTTCAATTAACATCTGGTAAGCCTCAGTTACAGATGGTGTATTAAGAGATTCCAGAGTATTGGGAAAACCATTACATTACTACCAAACTCTTACATCCAGTCCCTTAAAGGGGGTGTGGTGAGAAATTCGGCGCATCTTGAGTGCTCTTTCTGTTCTGGAGGAAGGGGTGAGTATTTAATCTAGTGCGTTGGAAATAACATCGATTTTCAACGGGATAGACCACAAATACTAGACGTCTGACATATATGATGTTGGATGTGTATTGTGTTGTTGTTCTTTTCAGGTTGAGGTTGTGACAACATATGACAACCCCCACCCTTCGGACGGCACAAACTCTATATACGATACTACATCCATACACGTGAAAACTGTTTGTCATCACTCGTATCATATTGGGTAAAACTGTACATAAAATGTTCTTTACAATAGCAAGCGTTTGTGACTCCATGTTACATACATTGTTCTTGATAGCGGCTATATTTTCGTTAAGCGGTTTAAATTAGACATGTCCAACCAATAACATACAAAATTAAGAATCATTTCGCCCTGCATCAAATTATAAATTATATTGTAACCGTGAATACCTTAACCATTACTGCTATGAAATACTCAGTTGAAACCTATGTATATTGAAAGTAAGTATATCGCACCACATAAACTGTAACGAAACCTATGTCGTTAACAGTACCCGCTATATATAGAGTCTTTGACATCTACTTTCAAAAAATGTACTAAGACGCAATGAAAACGAGAATCTCGTTTGTGAGAATCCACTCCGTTACTACAATTCTAAATGATGTTTTCTCTCAAATACTCAAGAAATGAAGTCCACAGAATAGGAATTTTGAAGATAAAGATTTTACTGTGCAAACATAGGGCATAAATTGTGGTCTCTACAAAGCTAGGGTATTGTCTGCGATATAACTTTGGTGGAAGCGGACGTAGGGTTAGTACAACACGATCTGCAGAAACCAATGCTTCCAGTGCTACACCCTGACGGACGCCATGCAATACATTCTTATAATGGACGTATTCTAACAGACTTTTGATTTTTATTAATTGTGCCCGCGTTCACTGTAAATTTGGTCTGCGTGGGTTGTTGTTTTGTCAGGACATGTCCAGTCTACAATCATGCCAAATATCTCATCTTCACTTTTGTCTCGCCAATCAAATGTTTTCCTTGTGTCTCTGTTCTACTATTTTCGATAACACTCAGCTGGATGTTACATGATGTTTAATGTGTTATCGCTTTGTAATCCTTCCACAGCAGCTTTCATATCGATTCCATGTTTACTTGCGATTTTTGCCTTTTGATGCATTGAAGTTCATCAAAAAAAAAAGGAACTTTGAAGACAAAAAAAAAACAATCGCCACATTATCATGTTAACACTTTGATCCTTTTCAGTAAACAGTTTTCTTTGTTTATCCACTAGACATAGATCAAATAGTTTGAAAATATATGGAATAACAGCACTGCTCGGATATTATTATATTTCAGCCTCGATTTCTGTTTTATACAAACAAAATGGGCATCATAACCGTTAACCATCAGATGCATTGCAAAATTTAATATAATCTAAACGACATTATAGCGGTCTCTTGATGTTTTGTAGTTGACCCAAAGGCGGTTTAAATTGAACCTCTTGATGTTTTGAGGTTGATTCAAAAGTCGGATTTAAAAGTTGTATAATTCTTTGTAACCTTGAAATGGTCGAAAATGGGTCTACATGGACATATCAATGTAACATGAATGGATACACAGTGATTTACATTCAATTTCACGGTCCAAATTGAAAGTCAATCCTTTGACGCCACGCACTGATATTAAAGTGTTTATTGTGACGTCAAAATTGAATATTAGGATCCCATGTTTTTAATTTCGAATATTAAGGATACTATTGATTTAAAATATACTTTGTGGGAGATAAGATAAAGAGCTGTCAGTTCGCACTATAATAGTTAAAACTAGATAATGTAAAGGGAATTTGCTGAAAATTTAAGTCAATTTGATATCCACTTTGCTGAAAATTGAAGTCAAATTGATATCCACTTTGAACCGAGAATTAAGCGATTGAATTTCCGGCCTAGCCTCGATCATCAATACTAAACTTGGTACGATGAAAAAACAGTCTCGATTATCCATTTCATGATTAAATCACGAATGAAGGTTAATCAGCAAATAGAATCCTAATCCAGTAAATATCGCAAGCTAGCGATATAGAGTTGATTATGGTCTGGATAAGTAAATTGATGTTTAATTGATAATCTAGTTAACATTTCAGGCCCAAAGAAAGTCCCGCAATAGACAGATTTAGCTCTTGCATAATATACGTTTAAGAGGTTTAGCACATTTTATACTCTGTGACCTGCAGTTAGTTTTGAATGATTAGACCAACTTATTTTTTTTTAAATTTTACAGTTACGTGCCATTATATTCATGGTGTTATTGATTTCTACATTGAATTCGACAACATTCTTAAATGTAATTCATCGTAAAACAGGGGGGATAAACAGGATACATTAAAGGAAGTGAATTGGCGTGCAATGCTTTGCTGTTTCAATAAGACTATTATTGTTTAGTCTAGAAATATTCTACAGCCAAGTGACATAAGCCATCTTTTCCGACAAGTGTCCAGAAACACAAATTGTCTGCATTTATATTAAAAACTAAGACGACAAGTTTTCAACAATTGGTGTTAATCAAAACCTCATTATGTCCAATCTATATGTATTATTATATATAAAAAAAATATTTTTCTTAAAAAAAAACCCCATACATTTGAATTGGTTACTAATCAAAGATTTAAAACGAAATTCCCAGTTTTATCACAACATGGAAGTTTAAACTGGACTGCATGAGGAATAAATAAAGTTACAATTCAAATAAATGGTGATATACCCTGTTTAGATTTTAACCTTCTCAAATGCTCGTGATTCTACCATGGAATTCAACTATCCAAATAAGTTGAAATCAAGTTGTTGCCTTCCGCATTGACGTTCTACTGAGAGAGAGAGAGAGCGAAAGGCTTAATTTAATATTTCTTTGGATGAATAAAACGAGCTACCAAAGACAAATACAGTCGCTAAACAATGGAAGTTTAGCAAGTAGTTACGGTCATAGTAACTGTACAGTGATGTCAATTTCTCACTCATCTGATTTCTCGCGGGAATTCCCATAGATTTAACCGTCTAAGGCTTGTCGTGACAAAACTTCTGCAAACAATAAGTAAATTTAATGCCAGGGAATAAATACGGTTATTTAATAAGAAAGGATTCATTAACCTTTCCACACTGTAAACAACAAGCCAACAGTGAGGCTGATGTCCCCCGCCGAAATCCCAAAATAAATAGATGACACATATTAATTAATCGCACATTTATTTTTTTCAAACGTATCGACCAATCAAACTGAACACGAAATGTCATCCAAAAATTGCTTATCTCTGCCTACCGTAAGAAAAAAAATGCTCATCTTCGAACTCCATCAAGGCATTGACCTAATAAGCATATACACCAAGTTTGAACATTTTAACTCAATTCGAAGGAGAGTTATTGTGTTCCAAAGTCTCGGCAAATCAAATTGCTTATCGCTCTGCTTACCCTGAGCAGAAAATGCTCATTATCGATCTTAGTCAAGGTATTACTGTAATGAAACTATACACCAAGTTTCATCACCCTCACTTAATTAGAACTAAAGTTATCGTGTCTCAAAGCATCAACCAATCAAATTGCTTATCTCTGCCTACCCTAAGCGGAAAATGCTCATCTTCGAACTCCATCAAGGCATTGACCTAATAAGCATATACACCAAGTTTGAACATTTTAACTCAATTAGAAGGAGAGTTATTGTGTTCCAAAGTCTCGACCAATCAAATTGCGTATCGCTCTGCTTACCCTGAGCAGAAAATGCTCATTATCGAACTTAGTCAAGGTATTACTGTAATGAAACTATACACCAAGTTTCATCACTCTCACTTAATTAGAACTAAAGTTATCGTGTCCCAAAGCATCAACCAATCAAATTGCTTATCTCTGCTTACCCTTAGCGGAAAATGCTCATCTTCGAACTCCATCAAGGCATTGACCTAATAAGCATATACACCAAGTTTGAACATTTTAACTCAATTAGAAGGTGAGTTATTGTGTTCCAAAGTCTCGACCAATCAAATTGCGTATCGCTCTGCTTACCCTGAGCAGAAAATGCTCATTATCGAACTTAGTCAAGGTATTACTATAATGAAACTATACACCAAGTTTCATCACTCTCACTTAATTAGAACTAAAGTTATCGTGTCCCAAAGCATCAACCAATCAAATTGCTTATCTCTGCTTACCCTAAGCGGAAAATGCTCATCTTCGAACTCCATCAAGGCATTGACCTAATAAGCATATACACCAAGTTTGAACATTTTAACTCAATTAGAAGGAGAGTTATTGTGTTCCAAATTCTCGACCAATCAAATTGCGTATAGCTCTGCTTACCCCGAGCAGAAAATGCTCATTATCGAACTTAGTCAAGGTATTACTATAATGAAACTATACACCACGTTTCATCAATCTCACTTAATTAGAACTAAAGTTATCGTGTCCCAAAGCATCAACCAATCAAATTGCTTATCTCTGCTTACCCTAAGCGGAAAATGCTCATCTTCGAACTCCATCAAGGCATTGACCTAATAAACACATACACCAAGTTTGAACATTCTAGCTCAATTAGGAAGAGAGTTATTGTGTCCCAAAAGTGTGACGGACAGACAGACAGACGGACGAACCCATTTTAATAGTCCCCCAACTTTCTTCGAAAGGCGGGGGACAATAAAGATAAGAAATTTAGGTGAGATATATCAAACCATTCTTCGACAATCTACAAGAAACGACCACACTATATGCCTCAAAGGCAAATACCGAGAACGTATATGATGATCCATGGGTAAAGCAGTGTATTTGTCTTTGCAGATCAAAGTACCCGGAGTGCGTTCTGAATGCCACAAAAACTTCAACCCCAATTATATCTGCTTCAACAACGAGTACCTGCTAGGGTGTATGTTATGTGTTATCTACACGTTAACGAAGATGCTTTCCGATTGATGTAAAGCATTTTTCTATTAAACAATATGTATATCTGTAAAGCTAAATAAAGTGGATTCTATCGTATTGGTGGTAAGCAGTTGGTGAAAACAAGGCCCTGTTGTTAAGGCCCGTGATATGTTATACAAAACAAGAATGGCACTAGCTAGGATCCGTCTCCAAAAGAGACCATCGGGGTATTCGTTGAATACAAATTTGCTTGAGATGTGAACTTTAAATAAGATGTAGAACTGAGTGTCCCAGAAAATGGCAGCGTTCCCTGCTCCAAATCATGCATTTGAATTGGCATGATGGTAGACATTGAATACAACGTTTAGCTTTTCACATAACTAAATAAAAACACATTCATCGTAGAAAACCCTTCTCGTCGTCGTCCACAGCATAACACTGTTCGATTGTCTGCTCAATAGCCAACTAGTTCGTTATATGCTAGGTAGTCGTTATTATAGCTCAACTCACTAAATCCTTGCGTTATCTGATATTAATACTTTTAAAATAACTAAATTTTGGGCCGTCTTTTACCTGGGGAACAGTATGTCAAATACTTTATATTTTGAATTTAGGCCATTTATACAGGGTAACAACAAAACAGCAAGGTCGAATTGCTCAAATATACCATGCGTGGGAATATTATTGAAAAAATGATGCAGTGCAAAAGAACACCTCTTTAATCAAAACCTTATTACATTATTCATCGCCACCACGCGTTAAGAATAGTTGTAATTCAGAAAGCGTGGCTGACAGTCAATTGCGAGTGCTATTGGGATTAACACAAACAATGGTTCCAGGTTATCAGTCTCTAGTGGGATTATAACACATGCTAATAATTGTCCATGGCTGTCAATCGACCAGATCTAGACTTAGTAAATTAAACAGCAATCCGTCTTAGTGTTTATGAATGTTAATGAGACATGGGGGTACCACACTGCCAATACAATTACAGGTCTACATATAATTCATCTGTATACTTGACATGCATTTTTAATTATTAAGCAGGTCTTGCCGTTTGAGATGTACCATGGCGCCCTATCCCGAACAGTAGGATGTTAAACCCCATACCATTTCATTTCTCTACAGGAAGGAGCGCCTCAATAGCGCACCTGGCCAAGAATAAAATTACAGCTCACCAAATATCTCTACGCCGTCACTCAAGGGCCAATGCTATTTTAAGTCTTTCTCCCCCTTTTCCCTGGTGATTTTTGTTGACTTTTTGGTGTAGAATAGTAAAAAAGGGTTTGAAAATGCATTTTCTACCAGCTTTTGGTGAATATTCATAATTTTGAAGCGGAAGGATACAAGAGTTGAGGGGTTGATTAGGCTGAAATGTAGGGCCGAACATTGCATGTTTACTTGTCTCTACTTCCAGCTTGTGTTTTTCATGAAGAATGTCATACGTGCTTTTGGGCAAAGGGTTGTCACAAGTTGCTCGATATGTGGTAAAATGCATTCTACTCAACGAAAATTTGGGGGAAAGTTAGAGCCGAGAATTCACATTAAAGTCAATGGGGAAATCTTTAGTGATCTGTGGTCGAAGGGTCGGTTCAAGTTATATTATCAGCTACTTCCTTTTTATTTCAAATGTTCATTCTTAATATAGACCTGGTTGAAAGCGGTCTCTTTATTTCCTGACTAATCAAAACCACTGCCTTGTTCTTTAAGTTCTCACATTATTTCGCGATACTTGATCTGTCCAACTAAAGTTTCACGAAAGGTGCTATTAGATATAAAACAAATATTCAGCGTGATATAACGTTAGTCACTGACGTGTGGTGTAAAATATGCACCAAGCACGTTCAAAAAATCTAATCTACTTTAGAAGACAAAACCGTAAATGACTTTCGAAATTATGTGGTAGGCACGAACTTTATTAATAAACATACCGTCATGCGACACGTTAATACAAAGGCGCACCCGACTGCTATAAACTGGATGAGTTGGAAGAGGGAAAGAAAGAATAAAATGTTTCTACTGATCAAAATAATAATTCCATAAAACTTTCAAGTTTCTACAATCTAAATGATGTATGACTTTATCACAAATTATAATTTTAAACGTTGGTAGACACGAGGTAATTCGTTAATCAAGTTTTCCCTTGTGAAAGGTTAGGCTGAAAGTTGGTTACCTTTCTTTAAGCTATAGATCTACATGTGCCGGGAAAGTACCTATGAGCATGATACCATATCAATTTACTTCTAAAACGATTAGTATTTGTCGTATTTGCTTGCAGCTAAAAGTCAACCTTTAAGTACTTTCAAGACAGCACTTGATATACAGAAATCCAACGGTGTCTAATTGATATCAGGTAGGTTAGTATAATATATACATGTATATTACAATTAGTGTAACTATCACAGTTGTATACAGGAAAGTATGTACTTTATAAAATTACACGTATACATTAAAACAGAATAGATAATACAAGAATGTAACTTTAAATAACCTTATATATTTTCAGGTTCAGATGGTGGAAATGAGGCAACAAAGTTTGTTAATCAAGTCTCCAGTATAAAATATCTTGATTCCCAAATTTATGTCTTGTGATTGAATTACGGTTGTGGGTCGGTATGGCCAACAATTTAGCTCTATCTTGTCTGTCTGTGGCACATTCTATTGTGGAAAATGTATTGTTTATCAAAATCAATGACCACATTTGTTCTGAAAATGACAGGGAAGACGTTCTAGAATGTGTCCTAGGCAGATTTCTGTCCAGAAAGAGGAAACTTTAAAGATCTGCAGATGATACTATATGTTACAGAATCTCTATTTTGATACCGTGTTGTAAATATGTTGTTGAATTCTATTATTAAAGTTCTATTGTTGAATATAAGTGTTTATTTTTTCCATCACAATTGATTTAACAGTGGTGGATCTAAGTGGTGCTGACTACAGATGGTGACCACTCCCTATCGAAAACCTACCAAAATCATAATATCATAAATTAACATTCACTGCACCAAATAGCAAGAACGATGATTTTATTTTTACAAATACTCCATTATCGGAATGAGTCAACGGGTCTTGTATACATTTTCAGGAAGACCATCAATGGCTCTCCAGACGTTTTGATTAAGATCTCATTACAATTATGAAATTGGAATCCAATTTAGTTAAGTTTCAGACGTTTTTGCATTTTATATTTTAGTCAGCCTAACTGTAATGGCAGCTATGACTTCAACATTAAAAGAATCTTCGTGAATATTGGAAACAATTCGAAGTTATACATGTATCTTATAGCCTCGAATCGGACAATGTCTACATGTTCAAGGCTGCATCCATATTGATTATTAACATTCAATTAAGGAAAAAAGATCAAAATATCTCAACTCTTCATAACTTTCCGCCTTGAATTCATCGGGATTGAAAACGGGCACATCGAAAGTTTTGAGCGACAATTATAGGTGTCGATTGCCTCTTTTTTTTTTACCATATCCTAAACTGTAGTTTACAAGGAATTAAACATTTTCTGATATGGTTGGTAAAGACGTTAAGGGCCGTATTTCCTGCACAATATTAATTTGTGTAAACCATTGATAAATTACATGGAAAGGAATTGACTAATAAAATACAGGTCGTTTTAAATTGCATGACAAGCCAAATTATTCACAAATGAGTCTTTTCAGCAACCTTATACACTATATAATTAACGACGAGTGCTCGCAATGATGTAAAAAGGCTATGGAATGAAATATTGATCTAAACAGGTGGATATGAAAACGCGTAAGAGGATTTATATATACAAAAAGTTGGTCTTAAATATATCGACTTGGCATTTCATTTCGTCTTTGTGATTTTGTATCAAGATACCAGCTCAGAACTGAATTTATCCATTACCAGTCAGAGATAATTTTATACAGAGATAATTTTAGATAACATATTCACCATAATATAAACTAAAATGATTAACCAAAACTTGTTATTTTTCTATTCGGTGTTCACGTCAACAAGATAATATGAAATTTTCGAGTGACATCCAACCAACGATTTTCCATTTCAGACATAAATCTTACCATCAGGGCTGTTGGCAAAGAGGCATGGGTATAATAAGACATGTATATTTTCTTCATCAATCATATTTCATATCACGGCACCAACATGACCTTTAACCAGTTACAGCTATCAAAGTATTTAGCTTTTGATCAAGAATCAATGGAAATCATCAATCTCTGGGGCTGTCAAAGCACCATATAGGAGCGTAGATTGATTTATGTTGTAAGTCTAACGTGCAAGTAATGTCTTCAATCCCACCTTTACTTCAGTACGCCAGGTACCAACTTTTAGTTGGCTTTAATTATCTTTCAGCAGAGTCATCAAAATTGTATTTGCTATAGAATGGTAAATATTTGGTTACCTTGAAATTTTTGCAAAGGGCGATGGCGCAGAGCATACATTTTACTTACAAGGTACTTATTGATGTACACCCATGATGAAAAATTAAGCAGATAAACTTTCCTATTACATCCAAAATATAAGGAATATATTTCATATTTAGATGTATGCTCAAAAGATAAAAGCACCACACTACATTGCTGTTGTTGTTCACGTCCGCTTTAATCTAGGATGATACAGCTCGACCCTACTCCCTGTCACGTGCAACTGGGGAATCGAAACCCCACCAGTTGAGTTAACGACAGCCCTTCTGATACACCGCGCACGCCTCTACCCTTGTAACACCGAGTCAATTGCTAGAAACATAAATAATTACCTAGGCCTAAATACTTTCGAATTCCGTCCAGATACATTGTCGGTGTTAACAAGTCAATGTGTTACTTAACATATTTTCGTAAAATTGGTCTAAACCCTAATTTAAGTATGAAGACGAACGATAAATGAGTACAAATTTCCGGTCGTCAACTTCCCGTACATGCGATGTAATAACAGTAATCATCAGGTTAGTACATACTAGTACCATCTGCCCAGACACGGCTGTAGGCGAGATTGTGTTCTCACGGTAATTCTTAGGTATAATCATTCAAAAAATCATCCTTCGATTTCCTTCGTGCTATGCCAGATAAAGAAAAATATTCATATAAACTTTGATCAAATTTATAACATTTATTTCTTATAAACAAAAGAGGTATGTATATTTGAGCTAAGGTGTTATTTTAAAGGATTTCCTACAGTAATATTTATGCCTGCGCTGGATATTCATAGGATGTACTCATCAATGAATGGGTCTTTTTTTGGACTACGTAAACTAACTGTCTAAGCAACATTTTCAACCCGTGATATGTTGGAATCGGCATTGAAAATTTACAAGATCGCTGGCCGAATAATAAATGAGAACGACACAAATAACACATAAAAAATGTGTTCCTACCTGCATAATTAGATTATCTGTTCGGACCCCAATATGTATTTATATTTGAAGGAGTGTCTTAATAACTGCGAACACATCCCAAAGACAGAAACTGCATAAGCCTAAAATAAATCGAAGTCATTCGAGAGTGGCAACCGGTAACCATTTGCCTGCACTTTCTACAGCAGTTCTCACCTATTCGTCACCTTGCTAGTATTCAAATGATTAAAATTCATAGATTGTAGATTGAGTTTCTCTTGAAGTATCTTGGAATATATTTTCCAATCGATTGCTATGTATTAAGGATCGGGACTACAGAGGAAATATACATTTCATGTGTGGTAAATAAATGACTTCGCATTTCTGTACTCATAAATATTGGCGGACTTCGTTAAACTATCGTTAGTTACTTTCTATATCTACGATGGTTTCACTTTAAGACTGTTGAGCTTAAAAAATAGCTATCCATACAGATAAATGTTACGTACGTACGTCCACAAAATCTGGTATTGAAACTTGAAAAAATGTCAAGGGCTCTTAAGTGCGTACGCCAACGGTATTGATGTCCCATCCAAAGGACTAGACAATTTTGCCAGAACCTTCGAGTGACATACTAAAAGGCTGCACTTTCTCGGCTAACTCTGGAATCTAACACAGGACATCCTGGTTAGTGAGCCAGCATCGTACTCGCCGGATTACGGAATAGAAAAGGGTTTCTACATTATGTGACAAGTACTGGTTAAGGAAGCTAATTCACTAATATTTGGGACCTAGAAATTGACGCAAATGGGTCGTTAACACCTATAATAATGTAATATTAATGCACATAAACTGATTTACATACTATCGTTTGTGTTTTTACTATAATTTCTAATCTGTTACCCGAGCAGACATCCCTAATATCGTCGGGTTGTCGTTTAGGAAAACCCTTACATTTTCGTTCCGTATGTGCCCCATGGTTGATTTTCAACTACATGGATACTTGCCCACTAAACTTTCTAAAACCTTTAAAAGGTTTTATGGCCGTCATATTGACTTGATTAGTAATTATAACATCTCTTTTGGCTGTTATTCTAGATTTATTTAATTGACGCGTGTACTACATCGTAACATAGTTTATCAGGTGCATTTTGCAAACGGATAGTCCCTTGGCAAATCACGCTGTTTTACCGAGATTTCGTCAAATGGTTTGGATGCAGCTATGTTTGTCGTGTATTCTGTACTGGGTGAACAAGCCATTTGCTGATTGCACTATTTTGCCTATACAGGTTTTTTCAGGACTTAAAACTTTGTCTCATGGTTTGGATTGTGCGTATTTGGTTTTATTTTATTTCAGGAAATCCAGTGGATTTCTAGTAAGATTGGATGGTTTTACTTTCCACATATTATTATACCAAATTTGAAAATAATCAAAGGATAAATACTTTTGTGGGAAAGCATCTTTAAATTGGTGTGGAACCTATGAAATTATCTCTTGTGTTTAGATTATAACTAAAAATGACCGTGATGCAAGCTTATTAGGAAATACACACATCCATTTCAGATGAGTCTTCGCCATAATGTCAAAGTACATAACGCCGAAGGACAAAATGTTAAAATCTATCAGTGGGTAAAGGTTAGTGCCTGGAGCCACTTCGTCTGTAAGTACCGTGTCATTATCTTCTATGACATAATGTTTCGGATTCATCTGTTATAATGGGCTTCCGACATGCGTCTCATTTAGACAGTTGTTCATCACTTGCCTAAATAGTTGATTTTGCTGGAACAGGGGAACCCCGTAATGAAGGCGTCACACTGTCCACTATTGACATGAAAGCCACACGATAGCTCTGAAAAACTTCTTTTGTGGGCGTCACAATGTGCTGAAATGGCCTCCAAATTCCGCTCTCATGATATAAACATCGGGTCATTCGTGAGGACATTTTAAGCCATCGTATGACCACTTATGGAGTATCACTTCTTGAGCGCTAGCAAAATCTTTAGCATGCCCAAAAATTGCCAAAAGACATTGCAAATATTGATTTTCGTGCTGACTTCTTGTGCCCATTTGCCCTTCATATGACCATCGTGAGTGCATCTTGTCAGATCGTGCCCACTTCACCTTTACTTTGTTTAATCATCGGTGCCAATGGCCAATTTCTGCCGGAGTCACAGTGTTTAAGGAGTACGTTCACCTGTCCAACCTCGACATAACTAATTTCGTCATCCAACATGGGGTGTGAGTTTGTCAGTCAAGTGGCATAATATGTTTCGATTCCCAGCTTGTACGTTACATGAAGTAGGGTCGACTGTCAAACCTCGCGGCTTTCTCCGGGTCCTCAGGTTTCCTCCCACTGTTTCAGACCACCACGCGCAAGCGAAATCATAAAATAATATTGAACCATGTTGGTACCGAAATGACCTAGTTTGTGTCTAGTGGACGTTAAACCCCATCCAAAGTTATTGCCAGCGCTCACGATGTTGCTGGAGCTTGAGAAGCCAATGCTGAATTTGAACATTTACTTTCTCGTGTGTCCATAATCTGATGTCAGTTGCGCATAATAATAAATCGATCTTTTGCGTTTAATTACTCGAATGAATTGTTTCAGGAATACCAATAGACTACCTTGTGTCATCCAGATATCAATAATGTCTAATTAATGTCTTAATGTAACGAGACATTAACTATTGGATCAAAGTCTAGACTGTCACGTTACTGATCTACACCCTTTGATTGAAATTTCTATTAAGAGATCCCAATGAATGGCTCACTCAACGTTTCTGTGCACAAACATATCACAGTAATTGGTGAATTTAAATGGATTTAGCAGGTCCTTCTCAATAACATCAAACACATTTAACTCTGTAACAACGATCTTGAATTTGGTCCAAAGAATACGAATGGTCGCTAAATTCTAAATAAAATGTTTTGACACATTATGTACAATGTATTATTCTAAAAGGCTTCAGATCGGTCATTAAAATCTACTTTTCAATATCCACTTGGTGTTTCCGGGAAGTAATCACTTGTAAGGGAAGCCTGGACGCGATCATATGTCGTGACCGATATGAATAGGTTTCGAAATGAGGCAGAAGTTTGCCATAAACTTTAAACACTACGACACAGAGCCACTGGTAATACTAACGAACACTCCGATATATTTGTTTAGCATGCCCCTATAACAACCCCCATGAAAGGATTAGAGTCTATGATAAATTTTATTTCGTCCCAGTAAATCAGGACATCATTTCTGATTTTAACAGAGCCTCCAATTTCGATCAAAAGTACGCATTGTTGGCATTTAGCTGGTTGGATTTTTTTTTTTTTTTTTGCAAAATGAACCCACCGTTTTCTAAATGACAACTTAATAAAACTAATTATACAAGCTAATATATTTAACATCCAAATTGGTGAAAAGTCGTAAATCCATGATTGCCATTTTCCATCGGGACACAAGAAGCGTGTAATACGGCTATAATATAAATTGCAACATCTTTTAAAACAGAATACATGAACTTGAGATACCTTACATTAATTGGTATTTGTGCACGCGTCATATCCTAATCCAGTGTCTTTTTCACACAGAAAAAATATGCCCCAAAGCTGTCATTAAAACAATTAAGGAAAAAAATAGCCTCTCAATATTTCAAAACTTTTTGTCGTTAGTCAGAGATGTTCATGGAATTGCGGGGATTTAGCTTTGAGCCACCTCCATTATCGAATACAAAGCAATGTCAGTAAATTCTTGTAACTCTGGAAATGGGAGAACAAGAATGTATAGTAGTCATCGATTCTATTGAAGGTCACAAGATAAAAGACAGTTCATTTGCTCTATTACATTACCAGTATTTGCAGCTTAATATCATGCCCCGAACTGTGGTATCGGTAATTCTACAGAACTTTGGAAGACAAATTACGGTTTCTCAAATTTGTTTAAATAGATTAAAATCTCTTGGAGATAAGAAAAAGGTCCCAGAAACAGCTTGTGTTTTATGGTGTCATGCTTTTTAAAAAACTGTGTTTCAACAGACTGCTTAGATGTTTTTCAATGGGTTGTTAATGGCGCCATCTGTATAAGCTTTCTGTGGCAAGATCAAATTGGGATAAAATCTATCGGAGTCACATCGAATCAGGGCCTGTCTATAAATGGCCTCCCGGACAAAAACAGGTCCATTGGACCCTTTATTTAGCCCTAATTTGCCTAAAAGGTTGCAGTCAGGTGTATTGGTAATTTTGGTTCGCGTTAAACATCATTATGAAGTTGTTATTAAACCCACTCGTTGTTCTGTTCGCATCAAGCATTCTCGTCCAAAAGGGGTTTTGCGTTTTAAACTATTCATTTCCAATTATAAAACACCTTGAAATAATGCCAATAAATAAATATTTTCTTCGTAATTAGTCCGAATTGGTAAAGAATTACCAATAAGTAACGTTTTATATATTGGCTTCTACATGTTTGTCAGACAGAATGACAAGGACTGAAATGGGCCTCAATGAAAGCGACTTTATCATTTATCTATTTCTGTCATTCGGAAATAAGGATAAAAAGCCAATATTAACCAAAAACTGGATTAGTTTCAAATGATTTAATTGTTCTGGATTCACTGTTGGCTCTGTAACCAAGAGGTTTTATGTTAATAATAATAATTTATTTGTGGAGCGAATGTCGTTAAACTGAATACTACCAAGTCTTCATGGTTATATTTTAATTTGACACGAGATTTATTCACTAATGTTTGGTCATTAATAAATTTAATCTATCCTATCTTATCACAATTACATCACTACACGACTCGTGTAATCTACTGGCATAATGGCCTCGATTGCCATTTACACTGAACAAAGAAAAACATGCCCGCGAAAGATAATGCAGTCATAATTAGAAATGGCTTATGAGAGAGAGAGAAATGGTTTAACGTCCACTCGACACAAACAAGGGCATTTCGGGACTAACACATGGTTTAATTTTATTTCAATAATTCGCTTGCGCGTAAGGGTCTTTAGCAGTGGGAGGACCCGGAGAAAAACTACGAGGTTGGACAGGCGACCCTACTCCTTGTCACGTACAACCGAGGATTTGAAACCACGCCAGTTGATTCAATGACAGGTCGTAAGATACAGCGGGCGCACGCTAACCATTCGGCCATCCAATCCCCAAGTGGCTTATCAACGCGATAGTTTTAACGTTCAACCCAGAACCAAGTCGACAGTTCCCCAACCGCGGGTCCCGGAGTTATCTCCGTCAATACTTTCTGAAAACTTTGTAAACGCGATAGTCATAGGCGTACGAGCCATGGGGCAACTGCCCCCCCCCCCCATAACTTTCGGACAAGATGACTTTTTGGGCAGACCGGTAAAGTGAAAACACTAATTTTACGGGCTAGAATAGCAATAAAACACGTTTGCGGCGGTCAAATATTCCAAAATTTTCTTTGGGGTCCATACAAAGTCAGCTCCGCTTCTACGCCTTTCAAAAAAACCCGGCGCTAGTTTTGTCTCCCTCCCTACTTTTCTTTTAATTGAATACCACGAATTTGTACTGTGTTGACTATAGATTAAAACATTTTGTTTGGAGCCACTCTACTTTGGGATTTCGGTTACAAAACCGTTGGATACTTTTGGAGTTGCTTACACGGGCTAGAATAGCAGAAAACGCATTTGCGGTGGTTAAATTTTCAAAATTTTCTTCGGGGGCGGGGGTGAACCCCATACCCCGCGACGATTGATTGGTTGTTTGGAATTCGGGTAAGGAATGAAATAAGGTTTAACGTTTTACTCTTCTGCACCAAACCTGGGCTAATGGAAGACGGCGGAATTCGGGTAAGCCAGGTCAGGTAGACTATGTTGGACCACATTGAAGTGGGTGTATTCACAGGATGGAATAGCAGGAAAACGCGTTGCTGCAGTTAAATTTTCAAAATTTTCTCCCAACGGTCCCGTCTTCGTGGAATGTAAACGATTGATTGGAATTCGAGTCAGCCACATTAATTAGGATATATTAGACCACTTTGAAGTTGCTATGTGTTCACGGGCTGAAATAGCAGGAAAATGTGTTTGCAGCCGTCAAATATTTCAAAATTATCTGGGGGGGGGGGGGCGGGGCATACATGGCAAGATCCGCTCCTTCGCGTCTCGAGGACGACTGGCGCCGCTGTTTATAAATACGAAATTTTTCGGGCATTTCGGGTTCTGCCCCCTTACTGTCATCGACCCCGTACGCCTATGGCGATATAGGCTTCAATGTTTGACTCCTTTGCTCAAAAGTTGGCAAGCTAGGCATGGTGGTCATGAGTAGATGGGTGGAATCGGTGGTTACCCTTCCTCCCCGTCTCCGAAAACCTTGTGAACATGATATAACCTTCTTTACAAATTTGGCGTAAAGCATTATGATCATGAGATGACAAGCCGTTTCAATTGTCAGCATTATGTGAACTTTCGTTCTAACAATTTATGCACCCATTTCTTTTTCTAATTGATGTGAAGAAATAGGAATATGAGCGGATGAACCGTGTGAGGAAAATGGACCTTATTGATTTTCAAATTTGTTGTTAAAAGGATGAACAGCATTGTGTTTCAGCACTCGAGGACTTTCAGTTCAAGGGATATATTACTTTCCGGAAATGGTTTGTGACAGATATAACGGATTAGATTTGCCCTTTTGGATATGCTGCTGTCTATGGAAATTTATAAATGATGAGAATACAAATGCAGCCATATAAATTTCACGATATATGTATCGGCTCGGGACCTTTAATAAAAAACATATCTTGGTTGAGTGACATTCAGTAATTGGTGGGTTACAAAATATATATTCATGGAAAACAGAACGACTACATAACAGTTCAACACAGGTCGTCATGCTTGTCCATCTTACAAAAATCATTATTTCAGAACCAACCAGTGATAATGACTTTTCTATGTTTTAAACCAAACTTCTTTGTAAATCGATCATTTCATGATTTTTTTACAGTTTAATAAGATTGTACTGGCTGATAAGGGTGCTAACCTCTGTTCAAGTCAATGATCGTTGGTGGTAAACAAGTAATCTTATTGAGACTGGATGATGTAACTAGTCACGATTAAGGAATATAGCCTTTTAAACTTATCAAAGACAAAACACCACACCCACAACTTTGTAGCGGCGTGAAGCTAGCTTGTTGTTCGTTGTTCGTTGTTCGGTATTCGCGAATACCGAACAACGAGCCAGTTTGTTGTTCGGTATTCGCGAATACCGAACAACGAGCTGGTTTGTTGTTCGGTATTCACCAGATATGGAATTAGTAATCTAATAAAGTAACTTTTGTTCGTTATTCGCCAGTGTGAAATTGCTCTTTCTTCGGGTAGAAAGAGAAATTGTTAGAATCTATTTCCCAGAAGTTTGAAGTTTTATTGTCTATTTAAGCTCCGCGTGTTCCCTACAAAAGTACCTTTATTATATTACTAATTCCATGTACGGTGAATACCGAACAACAAACCAGCTCGTTATTCGCCAATACCGAACAACAAACTGGCTCGTTGTTCGTTATTCGCCAATATGTAACAGCTCTTGCTTCGGATAGAAAGAGAAGTTGTTAGAATCTATTTCCCAGAAGTTTGAAGTTTAATTGTCTATTTAAGCTCATAAAAACTCGCCTGTGGCCTGTCCCCTACAAAAGTACCTTTATTAATTCCATATACGGTGAATACCGAACAACAAACCAGCTCGTTGTTCGTTATTCGCCAATACCGAACAACAAACTGGCTCGTTGTTCGTTATTCGCCAATATGTAACAGCTCTTTCTTGGGATAGAAAGAGAAGTTGTTAGAATCTATTTCCCAGAAGTTTGAAGTTTTATCGTCTATTTAAGCTCATGAAAACCCGCCTGTGGCGTGTTCCTTACAAAAGTACCTTCATTATATTAATAATTCCATATACGGTGAATACCGAACAACAAACCAGCTCGTTGTTCAGTATTCGTGAATACCGAACAACAAACCAGCTCGTTGTTCGTTATTCGCGAATACCGAACAACAAACTGGCTCGTTGTTCGTTATTCGCCAATATGTAACAGATCTTTCTTCGGATAGAAAGAGAAGTTGTTAAAATGTATTTCCCAGAAGTTTTAAGTTTTATTGTCTATTTAAGCTCATTAAAACCCGCTTGTGGCGTGTTCCCTACAAAAGTACCTTTATTATATTACTTATTCCATATACGGTGAATACCGAACAACAAACCAGCTCGTTGTTCGGTATTCGCGAATACCGAACAACAAACCAGCTCGTTGTTCGTTATTCGCCAATACCGAACAACAAACTGGCTCGATGTTCGTTATTCGCCAATATGTAACAGCTCCTTTTTCGGATAGAAAGAGAAGTTGTTAGAATCTATTTCCCAGAAGCCTGAAGTTTTATTGTCTATTTAAGCTCATTAAAACCCACCTGTGGCGTGTTCCCTACAAAAGTACCTTTATTATATTACTTATTCCATATACGGTGAATACCGAACAACAAACCAGCTCGTTGTTCGGTATTCGCCAATACCGAACAACAAACCAGCTCGTTGTTCGTTATTCGCCAATACCGAACAACAAACTGGCTCGTTGTTCGTTATTCGCCAATATGTAACAGCTCTTTCTTCGGATAGAAAGAGAAGTTGTTAGAATCTATTTCCCAGAAGTTTGAAGTTTTATTGTCTATTTAAGCTCATAAAAACCCGCCTGTGGCGTGTTCCCTACAAAAGTACTTTTATTATATTACTAATTCCATATACGATGAATACCGAACAACAAACCAGCTCGTTGTTCGTTATTCGCCAATACCGAACAACAAACTGGCTCGTTGTTCCTTATTCGTGAATACCGAACAACAAACTGGCTCGTTGTTCGTTATTCGCCAATATGTAACAGATCTTTCTTCGGATAGAAAGAGAAGTTGTTAAAATGTATTTCCCAGAAGTTTTAAGTTTTATTGTCTATTTAAGCTCATTAAAACCCGCTTGTGGCGTGTTCCCTACAAAAGTACATTTATTATATTACTTATTCCATATACGGTGAATACCGAACAACAAACCAGCTCGTTGTTCGGTATTCGCGAATACCGAACAACAAACCAGCTCGTTGTTCGTTATTCGCCAATACCGAATAACAAACTGGCTCGTTGTTCGTTATTCGCCAATATGTAACAGCTCTTTCTTCGGATAGAAAGGGAAGTTGTTAAAATCTATTTCCCAGAAGCCTGAAGTTTTATTGTTTATTTAAGCTCATTAAAACCCGCCTGTGGCGTGTTCCCTACAAAAGTACCTTTATTATATTACTTATTCCATATACGGTGAATACCGAACAACAAACCAGCTCGTTGTTTGTTATTCGCCAATACCGAACAACAAACTGGCTCGTTGTTCGTTATTCGCCAATATGTAACAGCTCTTTCTTCGGATAGAAAGAGAAGTTGTTAGAATCTATTTCCCAGAAGTTTGAAGTTTTATTGTCTATTTAAGCTCATAAAAACCCGCCTGTGGCGTGTTCCCTACAAAAGTACTTTTATTATATTACTAATTCCATATACGATGAATACCGAACAACAAACCAGCTCGTTGTTCGTTATTCGCCAATACCGAACAACAAACTGGCTCGTTGTTCGTTATTCGACAATATGTAACAGCTCTTTCTTCGGATAGAAAGAGAAGTTGTTAAAATCTATTTCCCAGAAGCCTGAAGTTTTATTGTCTATTTAAGCTCATTAAAACCCGCCTGTGGCGTGTTCCCTACAAAAGTACCTTTATTATATTACTTATTCCATATACGGTGAATACCGAACAACAAACCAGCTCGTTGTTCGTTATTCGCCAATACCGAAACACAAACTGGCTCGTTGTTCGTTATTCGCCAATATGTAACAACTCAATCTTTGGATAGAAAGAGAAGTTGTTGGAATTTATTTCCCAGAAGTTTGAAGTTTTAGTGTTTATTTAAGCTCATAAAACCCGCCTGTGGCGTGTTCCCTACAAAAGTACCTTTATTATATTACTAATTCCATATACGGTGAATACCGAACAACAAACCAGCTCGTTGTTCGTTATTCGCCAATACCGAACAACAAACTGGCTCGTTGTTCGTTATTCGCCAATATGTAACAGATCTTTCTTCGGATAGAAAGAGAAGTTGTTAAAATGTATTTCCCAGAAGTTTTAAGTTTTATTGTCTATTTAAGCTCATTAAAACCCGCCTGTGGCGTGTTCCCTACAAAAGTACCTTTATTATATTACTTATTCCATATACGGTGAATACCGAACAACAAACCAGCTCGTTGTTCGGCATTCGCGAATACCGAACAACAAACTGGCTCGTTGTTCGGTATTCGCCAATATGTAACAGCTCTTTCTTCGGATAGAAAGAGAAGTTGTTAGAATCTATTTCCCAGAAGTTTGAAGTTTTATTGTCTATTTAAGCTCATTAAAACCCGCCTGTGGCGTGTTCCCTACAAAAGTACCTTTATTATATTACTTATTCCATATACGGTAAATACCGAACAACAAACCAGCTCGTTGTTCGGTATTCGTCAATACCGAACAACAAACCAGCTCGTTGTTCGTTATTCGCCAATACCGAACAACGAACTGGCTCGTTGTTCGTTATTCGCCAATATGTAACAGCTCTTTCTTCGGATAGAAAGAGAAGTTGTTAGAATCTATTTCCCAGAAGTTTGAAGTTTTATTGTCTATTTAAGCTCATAAAAACCCGCCTGTGGCGTGTTCCCTACAAAAGTACTTTTATTATATTACTAATTCCATATACGATGAATACCGAACAACAAACCAGCTCGTTGTTCGTTATTCGCCAATACCGAACAACAAACTGGCTCGTTGTTCGTTATTCGCCAATGTGTAACAGCTCTTTCTTCGGATAGAAAGAGAAGTTGTTAAAATCTATTTCCCAGAAGTTTGAAGTTTTATCGTCTATTTAAGCTCATGAAAACCCGCCTGTGGCGTGTTCCTTACAAAAGTACCTTTATTATATTAATAATTCCATATACGGTGAATACCGAACAACAAACCAGCTCGTTGTTCGTTATTCGCGAATACCGAACAACAAACTGGCTCGTTGTTCGTTATTCGCCAATATGTAACAGATCTTTCTTCGGATAGAAAGAGAAGTTGTTAAAATGTATTTCCCAGAAGTTTTAAGTTTTATTGTCTATTTAAGCTCATTAAAACCCGCTTGTGGCGTGTTCCCTACAAAAGTATCTTTATTATATTACTTATTCCATATACGGTGAATACCGAACAACAAACCAGCTCGTTGTTTGGTATTCGCGAATACCGAACAACAAACCAGCTCGTTGTTCGTTATTCGCCAATACCGAACAACAAACTGGCTCGTTGCTCGTTATTCGCAAATATGTAACAGCTCTTTCTTCGGATAGAAAGAGAAGTTGATAAAATCGATTTCCCAGAAACCTGAAGTTTTATTGTCTATTTAAGCTCATTAAAACCCGCCTGTGGCGTGTTCCCTACAAAAGTACCTTTATTATATTACTTATTCCATATACGGTGAATACCGAACAACAAACCAGCTCGTTGTTCGGTATTCGCGAATAACGAACAACAAACCAGCTCGTTGTTCGTTATTCGCCAATACCGAACAACAAACTGGCTCGTTGTTCGTTATTCGCCAATATGTAACAGCTCTTTCTTCGGATAGAAAGAGAAGTTGTTTGAATCTATTTCCCAGAAGTTTGAAGTTTTATCGTCTATTTAAGCTCATGAAAACCCGCCTGTGGCGTGTTCCTTACAAAAGTACCTTTATTATATTAATAATTCCATATACGGTGAATACCGAACAACAAACCAGCTCGTTGTTCGGTATTCGTGAATACCGAACAACAAACCAGCTCGTTGTTCGTTATTCGCCAATACCGAACAACAAACTGGCTCGTTGTTCGTTATTCGCCAATATGTAACAGATCTTTCTTCGGATAGAAAGAGAAGTTGTTAAAATGTATTTCCCAGAAGTTTTAAGTTTTATTGTCTATTTAAGCTCATTAAAACCCGCTTGTGGCGTGTTCCCTACAAAAGTACCTTTATTATATTACTTATTCCATATACGGTGAATACCGAACAACAAACCAGCTCGTTGTTCTGTATTCGCGAATAACGAACAACAAACCAGCTCGTTGTTCGTTATTCGCCAATACCGAACAACAAACTGGCTCGTTGTTCGTTATTCGCCAATATGTAACAGCTCTTTCTTCGGATAGAAAGAGAAGTTGTTAGAATCTATTTCCCAGAAGTTTGAAGTTTTATTGTCTATTTAAGCTCATAAAAACCCGCCTGTGGCGTGTTCCCTACAAAAGTACTTTTATTATATTACTAATTCCATATACGATGAATACCGAACATAAAACCAGCTCGTTGTTCGTTATTCGCCAATACCGAACAACAAACTGGCTCGTTGTTCGTTATTCGCCAATGTGTAACAGCTCTTTCTTCGGATAGAAAGAGAAGTTGTTAGAATCTATTTCCCCGAAGTTTGAAGTTTTATCGTCTATTTAAGCTCATGAAAACCGCCTGTGGCGTGTTCCTTACAAAAGTACCTTTATTATATTAATAATTCCATATACGGTGAATACCGAACAACAAACCAGCTCGTTGTTCGGTATTCGTGAATACCGAACAACAAACCAGCTCGTTGTTCGTTATTCGCGAATACCGAACAACAAACTGGCTCGTTGTTCGTTATTCGCCAATATGTAACAGATCTTTCTTCGGATAGAAAGAGAAGTTGTTAAAATGTATTTCCCAGAAGTTTTAAGTTTTATTGTCTATTTAAGCTCATTAAAACCCGCTTGTGGCGTGTTCCCTACAAAAGTACCTTTATTATATTACTTATTCCATATACGGTGAATACCGAACAAAAACCAGCTCGTTGTTCGTTATTCGCCAATACCGAACAACAAACTGGCTCGTTGTTCGTTATTCGCCAATATGTAACAGATCTTTCTTCGGATAGAAAGAGAAGTTGTTAAAATGTATTTCCCAGAAGTTTTAAGTTTTATTGTCTATTTAAGCTCATTAAAACCCGCCTGTGGCGTGTTCCCTGCAAAAGTACCTTTATTATATTACTTATTCCATATACGGTGAATACCGAACAACAAACCAGCTCGTTGTTCGGTATTCGCGAATACCGAACAACAAACTGGCTCGTTGTTCGGTATTCGCCAATATGTAACAGCTCTTTCTTCGGATAGAAAGAGAAGTTGTTAAAATCTATTTCCCAGAAGCCTGAAGTTTTATTGTCTATTTAAGCTCATTAAAACCCGCCTGTGGCGTGTTCCCTACAAAAGTACCTTTATTATATTACTTATTCCATATTCGGTGAATACCGAACAACAAACCAGCTCGTTGTTCGTTATTCGCCAATACCGAACAACAAACTGGCTCGTTGTTCGTTATTCGCCAATATGTAACAGCTCTTTCTTCGGATAGAAAGAGAAGTTGTTAGAATCTATTTCCCAGAAGTTTGAAGTTTTATTGTCTATTTAAGCTCATAAAACCCCGCCTGTGTCGTGTTCCCTACAAAAGTACTTTTATTATATTACTAATTCCATATACGATGAATAACGAACAACAAACCAGCTCGTTGTTCGTTATTCGCCAATACCGAACAACAAACTGGCTCGTTGTTCGTTATTCGCCAATGTGTAACAGCTCTTTCTTCGGATAGAAAGAGAAGTTGTTAGAATCTATTTCCCAGAAGTCTGAAGTTTTATCGTCTATTTAAGCTCATGAAAACCCGCCTGTGGCGTGTTCCTTACAAAAGTACCTTTATTATATTAATAATTCCATATACGGTGAATACCGAACAACAAACCAGCTCTATGTTCGGTATTCGTGAATACCGAACAACAAACCAGCTCGTTGTTCGTTATTCGCCAATACCGAACAACAAACTGGCTCGTTGTTCGTTATTCGCCAATATGTATTAGATCTTTCTTCGGATAGAAAGAGAAGTAGTTAAAATGTATTTCCCAGACAGAAGTTTTAAGTTTTATTGTCTATTTAAGCTCATTAAAACCCACCTGTGGCGTGTTCCCTACAAAAGTACCTTTATTATATTACTTATTCCATATGCGGTGAATACCGAACAACAAACCAGCTCGTTGTTCGGTATTCGCCAATATGTAACAGCTCTTTCTTCGGATAGAAAGAGAAGTTGTTAAAATCTATTTCCCGGAAGCCTGAAGTTTTATTGTCTATTTAAGCTCATTAAAACCCGCCTGTGGCGTGTTCCCTACAAAAGTACCTTTATTATATTACTTATTCCATATACGGTGAATACCGAACAACAAACCAGCTCGTTGTTCGGTATTCGCGAATACCGAACAACAAACCAGCTCGTTGTTCGTTATTCGCCAATACCGAACAACAAAGTGGCTCGTTGTTCGTTATTCGCCAATATGTAACAGCGCTTTCTTTGGATAGAAAGAGAAGTTGTTAGAATCTATTTCCCAGAAGTTTGAAGTTTTAGTGTTTAGTTAAGCTTATAAAACCCGCCTGTGGCGTGTTCCCTACAAAAGTACCTTTATTATATTACTAATTCCATATACGGTGAATACCGAACAACAAACCAGCTCGTTGTTCGTTATTCGCCAGTACCGAACAACAAACTGTCTCGTTGTTCGTTATTCGCCAATGTGTAACAGCTCTTTCTTCGGATAGAAAGAGAAGTTGTTAGAATCTATTTCTCAGAAGTTTGAAGTTTTATCGTCTATTTAAGCTCATAAAAACCCGCCTGTGGCTTGTTCCTTACAAAAGTACCTTTATTATATTAATAATTCCATATACGGTGAATACCGACCAACAAACCAGCTCGTTGTTCGTTATTCGCGAATACCGAATAACAAACTGACTCGTTGTTCGTTATTCGCCAATGTGTAACAGATCTTTCTTCGGATAGAAAGAGAAGTTGTTAGAATCTATTTCCCAGAAGTTTGAAGTTTAATTGTCTATTTAAGCTCATAAAAACCCGCCGGTGGCGTGTTCCCTACAAAAGTACCTTTATTATATTACTAATTCCATATACGGTGAATACCGAACAACAAACCAGCTCGTTGTTCGTTATTCGCCAATACCGAACAACAAACTGGCTCGTTGTTCGTTATTCGCCAATATGTAACAGATCTTTCTTCGGATAGAAAGAGAAGTTGTTAAAATGTAATTCCCAGAAGTTTTAAGTTTTATTGTCTATTTAAGCTCATTAAAACCTGCCTATGGCGTGTTCCCTACAAAAGTACCTTTATTATATTACTTATTCCATATACGGTGAATACCGAACAACAAACCAGTTCGTTGTTCGTTATTCGCCAATACCGAACAACAAACTGGCTCGTTGTTCGTTATTCGCCAATATGTAACAGATCTTTCTTCGCATAGAAAGAGAAGTTGTTAAAATGTATTTCCCAGAAGTTTTAAGTTTTATTGTCTATTTAAGCTCATTAAAACCCGCCTGTGGCGTGTTCCCTACAAAAGTACCTTTATCATATTACTTATTCCATATACGGTGAATACCGAACAACAAACCAGCTCGTTGTTCGTTATTCGCCAATACCGAACAACAAACTGGCTCGTTGTTCGTTATTCGCCAATATGTAACAGCTCTTTCTTCGCATAGAAAGAGAAGTTGTTAAAATCTATTTCCCAGAAGCCTGAAGTTTTATTGTCTATTTAAGCTCATTAAAACCCGCCTGTGGCGTCTTCCCTACAAAAGTACCTTTATTATATTACTTATTCCATATACGGTGAATACCGAACAACAAACCAGCTCGTTGTTCGGTATTCGCGAATACCGAACAACAAACCAGCTCGTTGTTCGTTATTCGCCAATACCGAACAACAAACTGGCTCGTTGTTCGTTATTCGCCAATATGAAACTGCTCTTTCTTCGGATAGAAAGAGAAGTTGATAAAATCTATTTCCCGGAAGCCTGAAGTTTTATTGTCTATATAAGCTCATTAAAACCCGCCTGTGGCGTGTTCCCTACAAAAGTACCTTTATTATATTATTTATTCCATATACGGTGAATACCGAACAACAAACCAGCTCGTTGTTCGGTATTCGGGAATCTATTTCCCAGAAGTTTGAAGTTTTATTGTCTATTTAAGCTCATAAAAACCCGCCTGTGGCGTGTTCCCTACAAAAGTACCTTTATAATTCCATATACGGTGAATACCGAACAACAAACCAGCTCGTTGTTTGTTATTCGCCAATACCGAACAACAAACAACTGGCTCGTTGTTCGTTATTCGCCAATATGTAACAGCTCTTTCTTCGGAAGTTGTTAGAATCTATTTCCCAGAAGTCAGAAGAAAGAGAAGTTGTGAGAATCTATTTCCCAGAATTTTGAAGCTTTATAATCCAGTTAGGCTTATAAAAACCCGCCCGCGGCGTGTTCCCTGCAAAAAATCTTTTATTACATTACTAATTCCAAATCTAGTGAATACCGAACAACAAACCAGCTCGTTGTTCGTTATTCGCGAATACCGAACAACAAACCAGCTCGTTGTTCGTTATTCGCGAATACCGAACAACAAACTGGCTCGTTGTTCGTTATTCGCGAATACCGAACAACGAACAACGAACAACGGGCTAACTTCACGTCGCCCAACTTTGTTGTGATGTGGAGTTATTACCACATTTAACACAATGAACGTTTAAAATGATAACGGATGAGAGTGGCTTTGAAAAGAAAACAACACAGATTGTCATCAACTCCTTCATAATTAGATATATGAGACGAAATTTAGGCGATCCGTGTTACCAAATGCGTTACGGAAATGTACATGTAATCTAACATTAAGACTAGAATATTAATGATAGTATTTTCAGAAGTCCAATAAAACAGTTGCATTACATTCTACATATTATAATGTGCCTTTGTAATGGGAAATGAAATTGGGTTTAACGTCCTACTTTCCTCCCCATCTGAACTGATAAAGACAGGCATACGCCATGCAGTGTGCAATAAGGAGAATTTTGTCATGACAGCGACGCTACGGCCTACTCTTATTTGCAGGGTTATATGCATGTCTATATGTATACAGGACCTCACGTTTTCGTCCTATCAGAACGACTAGACCAGTAGATCCTGTACTTTGCCACAGTTGGAAATTCAGAGGTACCATCTCACATCCTTTTAAACCGTCCTGCATGCTTTTGGGCAATATATTTTTTGATGACACTGGATCGGGTTTGTGGTCCAAAACCATGACCCAGAATTTTAAAACAAAAATATAAGTATAAATTTATGTGCCTCAGTGCTGTAATAGCTCTAACGAAAGCGATCGTGTTATGGAATACTGTGGTATTGCATCAATGTCGTTACTTGGGTTTTTCATTTATTGCCTTTTTTTGTCTATAATGTCAACCTTCGTGTTCCCAAGGACCACTTGCTGCTAGTGTATCTTTTTTATTTGTCTACTCTTGTCGCTTACAAAGTCATCATTCGTTTAATATAGATTACTTTTGTGGGTATTTTATTTATTATCTTCCGTCTCATACGGTATCCCTGTATGAAAGTCGACACCTAAACCGAACCAAGTAGCTTCAAGTAGTAAGACAATAACATGAATTAGATATGGAAATGTGGTTATGAGGTTATTGGGCAAATTTTAGGACATAGTACTAACTCATAAACGTGTAATGTGCATGGTACAATACTCATGTAACCCCCTAACTTACGGTAGTCCTGAATTGACCTAGTTTGTTTTGAGTGGATGTTAAACCCCATTTCTCTCTCCTCCTCTAACTTACGGTGTACACAGTAAATTTGGCCTCTTATGTTCCATTTTCATTATTACTTTTATTTGCTGTCATATAATGTGGACGTTATCTGTCCATTCGTCCACATACACTTGGTTGATAAATAAGTCGGATCATTGAATTTGTCATTGCAATTAGCTAGAGACAAGCCTTATAACATAATACTGTGAACTTGAGAATAACAGGTCTTTGTAATGGCCAGTTTAGTTTTTTTTTGTTTTTTAGTCGACTGAATAAGCAAACACGTAATCTATTATAGACGAAACAAAACACAATCACCCCATCATATTCAATAAACTCGTCACTTCCATTTATCGACAAACAAAATAGTTTAAGGTGATTATTTTTATAAAACAAGGTATTCAAATCATCACAGCATGTATCGGAAAACCCGGGTGATTTACCTCGCAACAGAACTTATTATTTCAAAGAAACCTGCAATGTTTGTCTTCAACCCACTAACCGAGGGCGAATAAATGTTACAATTAGAAAAACACTTGAATATATTTACACTGCATAAAAAAAAATCAATCTATTTGGTTTTCAAGTTTGTGAAATTAATTTTAAAATCTCTTGGGTTCTGGCCAACTCACGCAAAAAAAAGCCCATTGACAATTCGCCGATCATACATGAAATTAACTCTGGATCTTTTTGATAAAATACCCTTTTCTGCGACATTATAGTGTCAGCCATTACGATTAGCCGTCACTGATAACGTATGTTATTTAAGAAATGGTGAAAATTTGATATTACTCACCTGTGACAAACACACGGACAAACTGCAGAATAACACCAATGTTAATTAATAACACCCATCTTACTATTAAATACATCATAATTTTCACTTTTAACACTCATTGGTGTTCCTCAAATTTCACAAGAAAGCTCTCGAATTAACCTTGTATGATTATCCTGTTGCTGGAACGAGATTCACAGAGATACGTTCCTGAAAATCGTAGTTCAAGACTATCAGGAATCTTGGCGCTACCTGTACGGAAGAATTGGAACGATCGTAAAATTCATAAAACACATTTTCGTTCAAAAATCTACCAGTAACAAAACAAAAGCAAACAATGACTGAAACTCTTGTAAAATATTATGAAGCAGACGACATCTTTTCACGAGCGATACTCCTCAAATATTGCGCATGTCGCTATGTGTATGGCGCGTATTTTCTATATATAAATCGGGTTTGCCTCATCAAGTCATGGGTGCTATTGATCGCGTATAGAAAGTCGCCTATCATTAAGTTTTTAACACAAATGAGAGATATTGTAGAAAACCTGTTTTCCGTCGTCCTATCGAACCCAGTTTGACTTTTGATTAGTGGTTAATAGCTTGATTTATTTGACGTAATGACATTTTGACGTAAAGGTGTAAAAATTGGCCATCGCTTCTAAACGATTACAGAATTCAAAGCGGTATTTCGTTACGACAAAAATAGAATTTATTAAAGACGAAAGTAAGGTTGCAATAATGAGTTTTATATAAACTTTTAATAAATGATGAGGAAGAGCATGGGGTTTAACATTTGGTCATAGTGTATCACAACACTATTTTTGTCCTTTTGAAAATTCCGTGCTGATATTTTGACATATATATGTATAAATACTTCTAAAGCAAATAATTCTTACAAATAAATGATACCATATGTTAGTCCCAAAATGACCTCATTTCTCTCTCTCTCTCTCTCTCTCTCTCTCTCTCTCTCTCTCTCTCTAGAGCGTCCACAACCTTGGTATTACATAGTTTACAAAAAAAAAAAACACAACACAATTTATATGGAAAACAATCACTGGTTTTTACACATATAGCACGACGTTTCGACAAGTATTCTCTTATCGTTATCAAGTACAAATAATAAATTAGTAAACTAAAAGGTGATTGTTTTCCATATAAATTGTGTTGTGTTTTTTAATATGCTCAATCACTAAATGCCACTCAAGGATTTTACATAGTTTACCCTATTTGTGTACAGGAAGTGGCCATTTTGTTCGGCAGTTTCGGTTTGATTTTCCCGAAATTCAAATTCAACTGACATTATGGTGTAACGGTGATTTATCCGGGATTTTCCTTACAATCACGGGCGAGTTCAGGAAGTTACTATCCGATATACGCGAATATCAAGAGAAACTAAGATCTTTGGGTTATAAACATTTCTTTCAAAATCGGATGAGGGTCCACAACCCTACCATATTTTTACTCTGTTTGAGTTCGAGAGGTTGCTACTTCGTCCGGCAGTTTTGATTAGATTTTCACGAAATTCGAACTCAACCGATATTGCGGCGTTACGGTGATATATTCATACGCTTTTTAGAGTATGATAATAATTGTGACCTATAGAGGGACAACATGCTTAAAACGCGAATTAACGATCCTATATGTGCGAATATCGTAAGGGACCAAGATCTTGGGCTATAAACCGGCATATTAAGTTTCACCAAAACCAGATGAATATTGTGACAACTAGTGTTCAAAGGCTAAACACGTGATTTTACGTACAATCAGGAGTCATAATATATGAAGTTATCGTCCGATACATGCCAATATCCAAAGGAACAGAGGTTTGGAAAGACCTATATTTTAAGTTTCGTTAAAATCGGATAAAAATTATTGCGACCGAGTGTATACAAACAAATTGTAGACGGATGGACAGGGGCGACGGCATAATACGTCCACAAGAAAATGATTACTGGAATATTATATCTGCAAAAAGTGTATAATAAAAAAAAATATGTAATAATATGTAACACTTTCTTTTCTAAGGTATTCTAAAACAACTTACAAAACTCTTCTTTACATACGCCCTGATTTACTGAGATCATGTTTAGTTTTTATTAATGTAATATTGTCGTTGAAAATTTGATAGCATATTTATTTTAAGAAAGTTTCTGCTGGCGGTGTATTTAGATATGTTTTACTTCATCTTCTCTAGCAATCTACAGTCGATATTGCCTTCTTTCTATATATTCTGATATCTCAGACAGATTATAGTTAAACATATAACACCTTCCACGACAGTTTCACTGGTAACCATCTCTGGTAGTATTAAAGTTCAAGACATCATCAGTGTCTGTGATTAAATGTCAAATCATGAAATAATTCCACGCATGCATGAACATTCGAGTTCCAATGATAAATGAATTTGCACATACGTAATCTGAAATAAACTGACTATTAATACCCCATTACATCTAAAAGAAATATCTAAAATTTATTTCTGAGCAGATCACGTCGATAATTTGTGTGTGTAATTCAACGATGTCCATAATTTGTGTGTGTAATTCAACGATTTTCATTGGTTTGATCTCTGAACTCCATTAAATAAATTTATATTTGCACTTTATTAAATTATTTGAATCACTTCGATCAGTACCGTAGGTAACTTCAAATTAAAGGAGCTAAACCGCTACAATTTAATTCAAAATACCAATGAATTTGATCGGTCTGGCGTGTTATTTAATTAGTGTAGGAACAAGCTCTGTACGATTATAGTGTTTGTTTGTTTTATTCGAAAAATTAAATATGCCGAACCTTCTTCTGCCTAGGCATTTATTCTGATGACTAGCCCATAATCAACTCCTTGGACCATAGGATGGCAGATACATTAAATGGTAATATAATCGACTTTGTTTATTATCATGACAAATCGGTTATTTCTTGTCCAATCCAAAGGTCATAACTTCGCCTTGAAACAGAGTAATTTGATGGAATTTTGCAATATTTTACATTATCTATTTTGCAATGACGCACCACCTCTTTAATCTTACATAATGCATCCGTAAGCAGACACCCGTATACAAATTTTAATTTGACTATGTCGACACTTCAGCGCAGAATCTCAACGTTAAATTTAGGTGTTGGCAGTAAAAATGAATTATATTATACCACCAAACACATTGTCATAAAAATTTAGTGGAACCGTCAATTACATTTTTAACCCAAGTCAAAGAGGACGTATTATTTGGGGCGTATCTGAATTCTTCCCCGCTTCACTTAAGTCTCAAATTGGGAATTTGAACTTCATTTATAATTCTATTATTTTTGTCGTTTGATTCTTGAAGTTTAAATGTTATTTTTAATTCTCATGGCGATTAAGAAACCAAAGTTAAAGTCAATTTAATTTCCACCGTTCCTTTATAAAATTTTAATGCTAATTTTATTAAGTGTAATGTCTTAGAAAATGGAAAGCACGAGTATTTAATAGGCTATCTATTGTATAATGTAATTTTATCTAATGTTCTTTATAAATATATACTACCAAAAATAAACCGTCGTGTAAGAGTAGATTCTACTTAAATGTGATAATTAACTGATTATCTATATCACATCCCAATCTTCCTTACATCAAAGCGCCCACTTCATCCAGTTTTATTATTCTTTCTTCCAGTTCAAAGACCGGTCATAAACTGAGGATTTATAAAGGTGATATGGTTAAGAGATTTGGTATATCCTGTACTTCTTAATTAATACACCTGGTAAATGGTGAAGTACTAGATTCAATCTTAGATGTAAGAGCTATTCATACATTTGTTGGGGGTCTTCAGCCACTGTGTATAAAGTGCTCATATTCCTTCACTGGGATGGTATCATGTTATATGTCCGATCACCCTTCTGAGAACTAACCCTACCAGATGTTAGATATACCTTAGTGGCAGTGCTCGGTTATCTGAAATAATCTCACATCCCGTATAATATTTCTATATAGATTTGAATCTGTCGATACTTCAATAGAGGTGGTTTGTTTAATTCATGTTAAAACAATATTAACCACAAACCCAAATAAAATATTTTTAGACGATAAAGACCCAGACTTATGTGTATTCCATTAATAAATAAGAAACAGTTTGCGTAGGAGAGCAGTAATCCAAGGTAATTGGAAACGTCAATCAAAGTTTATAAAAAATAAATACAAACGAAAGTTTGTCTAGAAAAAATACGTTTGCATATAATCTTTATAATATAGGAAATTTGAAACATAAATATTTGATTACGGTTAATTAAAAATTTATTTATAATATCATAGTAACGTTACCCATTTGCTTTGTAGACCCGTTTCTGAATTCATCAAACCGGTTTTCTCCTTTATGTACTAATTTGAATACAAAGATCATAGTAAGTCTTCAGGCTCTTTATGGTCACAGACATGCCATTAATTTCTCCTGTTTGGTTACAAACGTAATGCATTCTATGTAATGTCTTTTCCCTTCTACACGCCGATGTTTGTTAACATTTGGTGTAAAGTGGAAGAAAATGGTTAGAATTTACCTTTCTGTTTTGTTTTTATCCGTTGGAGAAAACCGGGAGACCCGGAGAAAACCCACAAGGTTTGACCGTTGGCCCTACTCCTTGTAGCGTACAGACTGGCAATCGAAACATGTGCCACTTGAGCACAGATAAAATCATGTATTATGTATTACTAGCTAGTATTCTTATGCTTCTTTGCCTATTGGACTATAGCTGTAAGCCGAAATATCGGTGACACTGAGAATGATGCGATTCATCTCATATCTAGTTACATAGACCGCTCTGTCTTCAAGTTAACCGCCAAATACTAAAATTTTGACACCAGTGTTGGACATACGTATGTGACGTTACCTGGCGGTTCCCTAAATGGGAGTATCAAAATAATTATTACCGGAAAGAGAAAACATACCCTACACTAGAGCAGCACTTCCAAAAAAAAAATTACGGTTCCATGATGTTTAAAAAGTCATAAAATTTAGAGCTTGGAGTTCTCTCTATGCTAGTTTAAACATAGATAATGGGAAAGGAATATATAGAAAACTTTAGATAAATACTTCATTCTGAACAGAGTTTGAAAAAAGCGTAGTCTCCGTTAGTTGTTTTAAATTAAATTATTAAACAGCAATCGTCTTTCAATCCGGTCTAGGGAGTTGATTATAGGCTTGACAAGTGAGTAAATATCTACTTAATAATTTGTGTAACATTTGTGGCGAAAAGAAAGATTTGCAATAGACAGATTTATGTCTTTTTAACATTATTTTGTTTTTCCACACACCACCTACGGAAACATATTACCTAACGACAAAAAAACCCTATGATGATTTTATCAGATATGCATGTTGACAAACAATCACTTCATGCTGTTAATTGTGATGGCCCACGCAAGGATACCTCTTACCCATCTATGTAACACTACTCCAGACAAAGTAATAATTCGTTACGTGTGTCCATTGTAAACAGTAAGAATTGTATAGAATAAATGTCAGTTGTTCCGTTGTGATTTCCAATCTATTGTTACTGTCGATTGAAATTACAAAGTATGGGTTAGAAGTAACTCCAGCATACATCAATAATTTAGCTTGTTTATTGTCGACAATTACAACTTCTATTGCCTGGTATAACACTTTTATAAACACCATTTGTGAAAATCCACCCGCGGCCATGTTGTATAATTGGAGACGTGATGCAGAAACTAGAATTATGGGTTTTCTTACTTTGAGTATATTGATGTCCGTGGAAATTGTCGCTTTTATAGTAGAATAATGACCGGCTGCCTTGGTTACATCATTGATAAATAAGGGTCAATGATATCTAGTGACAGGAAATTTTAGTTCATCTGTTTCTCAGTGCAAATGCTAGAACAATGATGTGATTATTATGAATATTTCTGAAGACCTAGACCGGACTGGTTTTCCAAACTCAACCAATATGCTCAACCGCGTTGTACTCACTGTAGGTCAGAGCTTTGCCAGGGCTGGTCTAGAAGGGCTATCTTTCCGCAGAGGTAAAATGACAAGCCTGTGTTAGCTTATTCAATCCAGACATCACTTTCACCCAAATAAAAACGTTCTTTTTTTCTATAATTTCTATATTTATAGGTCCATGCATCCATTCGTTCTCCCCTAAAATTATAAGTTTTACAGTGCACCACGTTTTCTTTCGTTTTCCGGGAAAATATAATCACTTGACCACACTCCATGAGGCGTACTGCTCACTTAAAGGTACAATGTAATGTAAATATTACTGACGAGGAGAATAACGTGGAATTATGGATTCATTCAAGGGGACGTATGTTGAAATAGATCTTATATTAGTTTGGGGGCCGGAAACTTTTGAGACATTCCTCGTATCAACTGTGCTCCTGTACTTTCTGGTCTAATTCTGTTTTTGTATTTCAAGATCTTGTTAAAAGTAAGAGAAATATATAGATAAACTATTAATGAATAGTGCCAGGGTTCAGTAATAATATAGGCTCGGTCACCCAGAACCTTCTAGTCTTCAACGCACGGAGGGTCTGGGAAAGTTGTCAATATTTGACGAAAAGTTCCATTGCCCATGCGTAAGCAAGAGGTTTTTTTATGTGGTTGATTATCCAGAAATTTTGGCCAAGTCAAGTAAGATCTGAACCCCTTCCCACAATAAATCCCATAATTCCTGCATATTTTTACAAACAGACATGAATCGTGACGGTTAAGTAGGATTTATTAAAAGAAAACGTAGATATGGCCCATGAAGACACAAATTTTACAATAAAACAAACAAAGAGTGTTGGATATAGTTTCATATAGATTTGGTACACTCCCGATGTTGCACCATTAGCAAAGACACAACATCCTATTTGAATTTTGACCCAAACCGGAAACGTCGTGTGATATTGTGGCAAAGGGGGAGAGTTAAATTTTCCCGCAATTAATTTCCAATTGACATGAAGCAATATACCCGATCATTGCTGTGACAACGTTCACGTTACTGCTATGGTATTTTGGCGTAAGTTTGACTGCAATTTAGAATCGATTACATTTATCCCATACAAACTCCTTACATGCGAGTAGTAGCACCAGCGGTCCTAAAAGTAGGCAGTAACTCCGAGTGCATTATTCAAAACAACATTAAACACCGCAAAATAATTTAGTAGCACTACATGTACTGCAAGTAATCATGCGTAAAAATAGACAGAGAATGAAGTTTGACGTCCATTCGACACAAACTAGGTCATTTTGGAAGTAACAAATGGTTTAATTTTATTTCAATAATGGGTCTCCAGCGGTGAGAAGACCGGGAGTAAACCTTGTCACATACAACAACCACGCCATTTGACTTAATTACAGACCTTTTCATGCGTGCGCACGCCATTTGCATTATATGCTTTGTTTTATTTTTGACTTTGATAGATATAATGGTGTTAAAATATATAATCGCCATAGTCATAGTTTGTTAAAGTTCCAATTTCATATTTTTAAGTTCTATTTTTAAAATGTATTAAAATAAAGCCCTAAAATAGATTGTATCTATAAACAGCCCTACCTTGTTAAAGAATAATCCTATTATTCCAATAATTCACTATTGCCAGTTGAGAAATTGGCAAAAATAGCATTTTCAACTTCAAATTCAAACGTTTGAAGATCGCCATTGCATGGAGGGGAATGGGAAAACAAGGGAGGTAATTGTGTTATTATTGTGTCAGTGATTTTAATACCTGTGAAAAAATGACCATGATCGTATAATAGTGAGTTGACAACCTTTTGAGCAAAAGACATAGAAATAATTATGTTTTGACTTTCTTAGAAAATATGAAATTCCCGCTTTAACAACCATACAAATACAGTGAGAATGGTGCAATACATCATTTGAGTTGCATGTGAAAAGGGTAATTGCGCTTCAGATGGGAAATGATTGTGCTTGATCGTATATATTTTTATGTTCATTTGAGTCGGAATTAGGCAATTATTCATTCAAAAAGCATGCAACTCTGTAAATTTCACGGTTAGCGTTATCATCAACGTTAGTTAACGTAATGTTGTAAAAAAGAAATACAAATTCTCATTTTATATCGATATCCTTTCTCGGATGTATATTTTTAAAAATATCTAAATTTGAAAGTGCAACAAATGCGTTGTGATATTTGTCACATTATATCTTTAAGCAATATTTTATTCAAAAATGGAAACAAGCATATGTCTTTCTCCCTAAATAATAGAATATGGATGTATAAAATAAAATAGTTGAATCAACAACAAAGCCGTAAAAAGAACACTGTAGCAATAATATTTGTATATACATATTGGCTACGTAGTTGTACGCATTTTGATTATGATTAATAAAGATAATGTTGTTGCTAACATGGTATAACAGATTATGTGTATTGATAAAATTGGGCGTATCAGAATATAAGAAGCAATTGCTACAGAAAATGATCGGTATCTTCAAAGAAATGTTCACAATCACACCCGGGGCTTCCTAAATATGTCCAGAACATTTAGGTCACTGCACGAAGGACGAAGACGACTATATAATATTTGCTTTTGCCAATGTTGAAATTAGGGGATATAATTCTATACTTATCAGTTATTTTGGTTTTCAATTTACTTCTAAAAATCGAATTTTTATTACCCAAATCCAGGTTATTCAGCTCTGTATATAATTATTGTAGACCGTATAAAGGATTTAGAAAATAAAGTTGTACGACAAAAGTAATCCGTTCAGTTATTGCTATTTCGGCGATGGGGAGATGGGAAAATGAATTAAATGTATGTAGAGAGCAGGGTTACGACTATGGTCAAACTATCATGTTTTTCGAAAGTCCCTAAAACTATAACTACGGACAGCAGGAAAATGTGTATAACTAAAACCAACTGTGAGTTTTGGTATAACCATAATTCTCAAAGTTTGAATGAATTTACAAGTTTGAAGGAACAGTCATCAACATGTTATAATACATGCACCGCTTTATTATTAACACATTCGCGAATTCAATGAAACTCCACTTGAAGTAATTGAACGGAACTTGATCAATCGTGGATTATTTCTTTCATTCGATCTTGACAAATTAGATTCATTGACAGCAATCAAAATTTCCTTTGATATATTTCTTATGCGTGAATTAAGAGAGTAGAGCTGTTTTTCTACATCTGGCGTAGTCAAATTCGTTTTACTTATTAAAGCGTCTGCCATGTCTAAATGGATTCGGAAAGATCACATGTCCGCATTAATGGATCTTCGCAAGTTCTCTTTGTGATAAAAAAAGTCATTCAAGGTATTGTCTTCCACTTTGAGATTTATAGATGCGACACCCAATGCGTTGCTAATATATATAAAAACATATTTATGCGTTGTTTTTTCCATGATAAAACCTTTATACACCCTCACTTGTAATGTTTTCACGTCGGCTACATAATCTTTGGGGTTTTTTTGTCAAGGACTACCACACGCACTTTACAACTAAAGCTTTCGTGTTCTGTTTTTCGATAATGTTCGATTGAGTAAGACGGTTCTACTGAAATGATGATAATTTAGCATTGATCAGCGCCCACTGTCTTGCACCATCAAGAATCAATCTCTATGTACAATCCTCTACAGAAGGTTATTGAATATTCTAACTCTGTACCAAATATAAAGCATGAACAATAGCAATTTGTAAAAGGAATAAATACTTTTTTTCATAATGGCTAATGTATCTGTATCATTATGTTTATTCGCTCAGAGCCATTGACTGTGTAGTTTGCTATTTGTACCTAAAATACAATCATAATGAGTCATTAAAAATTGGTAGCTGTGTGTGAAATATCAAATCAAATTAAAAAGTAATACCAGGTCTTTCTCGTCGCTTAATTTGAAATTTCAGAAGCCAAATTTCCTTGTAAATTACTGATTCAATGAATCTAAACCATATGTATCTATACCCAACTGCAACAATTGGTGTATGAATATGTGTCCCATTAAAATTATGCATACTTGCCCATGGGTACTCTGAATAAATTTGGATAATGCCATAAATACTCCATACTGATATAATGGCACTATCTCTACATCGCATTAAAAATGTCAGATAGTGCCATTATTCCCAATGGATTACTAATCAAAGGTGTTAAACTTTAATTGTATTTGATTCTTATCTGGGTTGCATATTCTGTATATATTTTGCCTACTATTCACATTTTTGTATCATTTGTTTGATAAAGACGAGAGTGTCCTCGTCGAAACGTCGCTTAGTACCAAACTCAGTAATTGTGTATCCATAAAATTGTACCTTGTGTTAATATGTTCAATTACTAAATGCCAATCAAAGATGATATACAGTCTATTTGGAGCTGTTTTTCATTAGTAAGACACGGGAATAAATTCTCACAGGCTTGAGAACTATATTTATTCACTTGTAAGCTACAACATTGTGAAAGTTGGATCTTTAAAATGAAATGCGGTTTAACGTCCCAATTTTCTGGGACAATGAAGACGGCGTATCTCTGAAATAAATATCAGACAAAAAGATTCAATATTTTACAAAGGTATAATGAAATATAAACTTGTCAATATACGACATACTCTGCAGACGATAGAACCGGGATTATCTTCACAAACATATTTTAACGGATCTCTTTGTAATCTGAATGTCGGAAGTTTTCAACCTTTGATTTTGTTTTCTTAATTGAATGTTAAGTATATTTGGATTTAGCTGTGCGGAATTAGGTTATGTCCGAAAAATGCAAATAATGGTCAGCCGTTTTGTTATTTTACAATTTTATTATTTAAACTATGTAATCTGTTTTATGAATCTCCCAGTGCTGAAATGATTTTATGAAAACGAAATCATATATTTCTGTAATCAGAAAATATATATTCCCTCTGTGTGTGACGACATACATACATCGCTGTCCACGTTACAAAAGATTAAACGTATCGTTCACTAATGGCAGCCATTAACCCCCGAGACACCATAACACCGTGTCATGGTTAACTAAAGATTAAAGACTGACATACGATATCAAGGTACATTTTACTTGTCGAAAGTGCTACTTTTTCTGTAAATTAATGGAATAAAGATCCCTGAATATTGCTTGTTTTATTGTCGTTGTCAAACGGTACGTCAAGTTTGGACTGCCCAAAATAGTTTCTAATACAACTGTAGTATAAATAAATCATTATTCTGTTTAGTAACCACATGATGTGAATTTAGAAGGCAATCTGAATGAAGACAAATGAAAATTTTAATTGCCTACCTAGAAATTCACGTATGGACTGAAATGTGTGATCTGTTTGATTCAGATTAAAATTAAAATTAGCCAGTATTACGATTTAACCCCTTTGCAATAACCATATTAGATTCTCGACTAGAATGTCCCGATTTGAATCCCGAGTAGAATTTCGAGATTTTTCAAACCTAGTTCGCCCTTGACAGGATTATCGCCTATATGGATGACAAGTAAAGTGTTTGTCGTTCAATTGGGATGACACATCTAGGTAAAAGGCCGTTGAAAATTGGAGAGGATATCTGAAATGCCGATGTCTTTGCAAAATTCTGCCAAAGATCATTACTCACGGTTCAAACTATAAGTTTTCCATTAGTGATCTGACGAGATATTCCACTGTTAATCTCTTGTCGGATCATGTTTATCTTCTTGAAACGGCGTAACGAGGACAGCCTCAAAATCTCCCTCAATCTCAGATTTGTTTATATATAGCATATACGGTATAAGATGTCTATAGCACCAATGTCAGGAGCATTCGTGTAATATTGGTAATATATTTATAGCGTGCTAGTAATGACATTTCTCACCATGGTTCAATATCACAACTATTCTTTCTCAACTTCCCGATTCCTTAAAAGGTTTTAAAGGAATAATGTTCTAGTGATTCGAAGCTATATTTTAATAATGCTTCCGGTTTTCGAAGTAACAATATTTCCGGTTTGACAAAAATGGGTATTCCGACACTCTACGTGATCCGACATATCGTACGATGTCGGATTTGACAGTGTCCACTGCAGTTTGAATATACCATAAACGTTTGATAATAAAAGAGACCGGCTTTAATTTCGTCGCAAGTCTCCAACATGGTTTACCCTTATCCTTGGCGGAGGACAGAGAAAGTCTAGTCATTCGGATTGAACGTGAACCGTTGGTGTGCTCATAACAGCCTTTGCTAGCTGGAATTGAATGAAAAGTAGTCGAATACACGGATGTCCGTGCAAAATCCCCTCATAACACACTGTTTTTAGTTACCCGTCTTCCTTGGCTCGGTTATTTCAGTACGGCTTAAAATAGGATCCACAGTAGCATGGTGTGAAAAGTTATATATATCCCCCTGATTAGGTCTTTAAATATTTATCAGCTCGTTACATAGTTTGCTCGAATATATAACTTCATGGTTTCTTTTGACTCCAACAGTTTCGTTTGCTATTATACAATATATAGTGAACTTATTTACGTCATAATAGAACTAAGCCTCCCATATTGGCCTGGTATAATAAGTTCCCACAAAATAGCGATTACGTATTTATTGCTGGACTATTTTACCATTACAAGATCGGTTTCAGGTGAAGAAAATATCGCGTGGTTTATTGTTATGCTGTCATCCTGACACTTGTGTAATATAGAGTTGAACTCCTTCCATTTCGCCGTCATATATGGACAACGTTCAGCGTCCTTTTTTTCAACAAGATGGGCACACGTAGTAGATACTTAACATTTAATGGAGATTGTTAGCCGGGAAGCATATTCGGTGTTACCGGTCATAGAAATAACCGAAGACATGTAGCCGAACCAAGATCACGACGAATACCCAAGATTACCAAGCACAATAGAATATGACAATATTCATTATAATATACAAATAATATTAATAAAAAGTCATTAGTATAACAGAAACAATGGAATAATTTGTGGCGGTAAAACGTTAAAACCCACCGATGCTCAAAACATATAGCCATTAATTTCAAATATTTTGAACGAAAAATTATAGTAAATAATATATACGTGTATACACGCTAGATTTACAAGCAATGAGATTCTCTTCTTACAGGCCCATGATGTGAGACAAATCGAATTAAATGGATCAACAAATCGAATTGAATGGATCTGAAGATGTAGAAAATACGTCTTGTTCACATGGTTAAGACCATGTCTATGCAATCTCTCAAGAAAATGCAGCAATATAATATTTTTTAACTTGAATTCGACATTATGACCTGACCACATCATTTGATTATTTTGACATGATAACTAAACGTTTACAAATCTGAAGGAACTGAAATGACAAAGTGTGGAATATTCTTTGTCAATTAAATTTAACAATGCAGCTTCCGTTGTTGTCCTCAGTTTCATTTCTTATTATCATCCTATTACAGTCGTTTGATGTGTGTGTTGTGTTTATTGGTTTGGGGCTCATGCTAAGCATGTTTAATACATATTTATAACAATATGAAGACATCTTTTAATGTAGAAGAATTGATTGTAGTTCAGCGTCATGTAAATGAATATAATTATATTCATATTGTAAACACATAAACGTGTTCTGGTGGATATCGTATGCATTACAACTATGCATTAGAATTTATGCATCTAAATAATAATCAAACCCTTTGAGAGCTGCCATGGTTGGGCTTGATAATCTAATTTGCTAATAATATATGGACACAATTATACGAACTGTTGTTTAGAATTCGATATATTGATGATACCGATAGATTTTGTTCCCTTGTTACCGCCACTTAGTTAGGCCATCGATAGATTTTGTTCCCTTGTTACCGCCACTTAGTTAGGCCATCGATAGATTTTGTTCCCTTGTTACCGCCCCTTAGTTAGGCCACCGTTAGATTTTGTTCCCTTGTTACCGCCATCCATTAGCCCAGGTCAGGTGCAGAAGAGTGGGACGTTAAACCCCATTTTATTTCATTTCTGTTACCGCCACTTAGTTAGAGCCGATAGATTGGTTGTCGTGTAACGGACATGTATCATTCCTCCACTCCGCGATAACCTAAGAACATTTTAAAATATATATTTTACAGAACAAACTAACCTTCTATTTATTTGTTTATATAATGAACGTTGGTGACAAGGTGCAGCCTCGTACCGACTGTGTATGGAACAACGATTGTTTATGTAATTATCTGTTAATATTGGTAATCATTATCAGTATCATCATTTGCCTGTTGACATCATTTTCGCATCGTCTTCTTTTGTGACGAATAGTGTATGAGCGCTAAATAATAAGCCATTTATATAATTTTCCACCACACGCTTCTCTTTCTTGGATACATGTGCGTTCGGACGTTCAGAGTTAGGAGGTTACTGGAGTAATCATTCTAATAGCATTGTAACAAACTGTGTTGATAAAAAGAACTGCGCAAAATATAGCAAAATGTGTGTTACAGTACGGTATGAAAATAGCACAGGCTTGATACTGAAAAGAGAAAAAAAGGTTTTCTTGGGCATTGCATGGCAAGATTTCAACTGAAAATATTGATTTAAAGAGACTAGACTTGAGTAATTGCTAGCTCGTCATATTCCCAAGTGCAAAATCTTGTACGTTTAATTTGAAAGATACCCCAGTTAAGGCATTAAGATTTACATTTAAAAAGGAGATACATTTGTTTTCTTCGCAAGTCTGGATATTAAAGAAACTCTCACTGATGTTTTGTTAAAACAGGCTGGTCAGTAGCAAAGTCTCGGGCAGATCGGGAATATTTTTTTTCTAATTACAACTATAGACCAAAAGATTTGTTCCGTAATGCAAATAAAAGACAGGTGTTAAATCCGGTTAATGCCCTTTGTAAAATCTATAGATGTAATCCTACAATTTAAACGGATATAATTAATCATGCTCAATCAGAAAATTAACTTTTAATGCGTAGGTAGAACAAATAGATGTAAGTCTAATATCCAATGGATACAAGGTGTTATTTGTCTTCCGTCGGTTTAGTCGGTCAGTAACCCCATTGACATCTACATCCATGTTTACGAAAAGCATCTCCTTGGTTTGTGACGACAGAATAATAATGTCTTTGAATTTAGACATCCAATAAAACATCTCGACAATCAAAGTAATCAGAAAGATCTCGCAGAATTCTGGACGAAAGGTTTTGATTGGTAGGTTGGTGTGGAGTTGACCAATCATTATGTGTAAATTCTCAACGCGCCCTATCAGAAAATGACATGGAGTAAACAATAGTAGAATGAAATGGGAAGAGATATAGCTAAAATTTCAATTAAACTGATTAAATATAGCAATCGTACATCAGAATTAACTATTGGTGAATTTGGTGGTCGACATCAGCTATTCGGATTATATTTGTTTTGATGAATTACTACAATCTTGAATCTCGTTCAACGATCAATATAAAAGCAAATCTTTGCCTTTTTAAAAAAATATTGTTCAGGAAGCAAAAGACTGATTAAATTACCGAGTTTCAAAGCACTTTTGTCATAATCGTCTGAAAGATTTCATTCCAATTTCTCCAAATAACATTTGAAACGACGTTGATATAACCCTTGTCAAGACTACACACGATCGCCGAGACAGATAAACTCCGCTCTAATGGAGAGTTGAATCGAGTTAAAAGATTAGGTAATAGTCAATAACCTCGGTGCTTACACATCATTAACATCTATTCAAAGCTCTCACGAATTTCTAAATTCTTTTTAATGCTGGGATAGAGAGAAAAATACCGTCAAAGTGTATTATATTTTCAAAAGATATTTGTAAGTAAATTGAAATCTGTCTGTAAAAAGTCGTTCACGAAGACATTTTAATTTCGCTTGATTAACACGGTGTCCATCAGCAACCGGCATAAAAACGGCCATTTTTACATTGATTACCCATGATTCTATATGGTTCATGCCATTCATATTTTGTTTATAGCTAATGGCGTGTAAGTTCAAGTTATGGACGAAACCGTTTTAGAAACGGTATACTTGTCGTGTCTGGAACCGACATGATAATACAGATACAGATGTATAATTTTTAAATCAATGATAATTTTGTGTCAAACATATCCTTGGGTATTTTAAGATATTTGTGAACAAGACCAAAAACTTACACCTCGGAGACTATGGCCATATTTCCTAGTCTACGTATATAACATGTTATTTTAATAGCCTGCAACCGTGGCAATCACGGAAATTCTGTTTTTTTATCTATGTTCTATTAATAACCTCATTGATTAAAAAAGTCTGTTTACACGGCACTTCATATTCCATTTAAAAAGAAGGATATTCTTTCTTCTGTGGCTAGGTGTATCGATATACTTGTATATTAAAACTGGTATTGGTATTCATTTTTTGTAGATTTATTGTAAATCAGCACAACGGATTACTGTGCGATTATTTATATTTACGTGTATCAAAATTAGTTTGGGAATCAATTTATTCATAATTCATTTAACCTATATTTATTATATTGTCCCCACCTTTCGGAGAAACATTGGACTGTTACAATGGGTCCGTACGTCCATCTCTTCGTCTGTTAGTCTCTCCATTGGGGGACACCATAGCTGTGTGATTGGCAAATGGATTGGTCGCGCCTTTGCGGCACGATAATGGCACATGCGGTGTATAGTTTCGTCGTATCAATACCTTGACTAATTTCGATGATCAGCATTTTCTGCGAAGGCAAAGTAGCGATGAGGCAGAATGTTTACACTTGATGTTCATTAGGTGACTCTTGGCTGAGTTCAATGATAGTATTTTACGCTAAGGCCAGACAGAGATAAGCAAGTTGATTGGTAAGGTCATGTTTGAATGCCCGTAGATGCAGTATATACGATATCGGATTACCCTAGCTGAAGTTGCCCCCAAAGAAACCAAAAAATACGCGATCACCAGTTAAAATCAAAAGTTGTCGCCATCCCAGATGCCAAACAGGCAAAATCATAAACATTTCCGACGAGTTCCATAACAAATAATCTGGCACATAGAACCCATGCAGCAGTTCTTACATAAAATATCCAATTTCATGTAGACTATGTGACAAACAATACGTGGGGTAGACAGAAACTGCACTTAGGGAAAGAATTAACGGTCACCGGTCAGATATAGCCCCCAAGACAAATCTGTATAAATTCAGTTAAACCTGCAAATTCATGAGTTTTCTGATCTCATTGTCAAGCCAGTAGAAAAGGCTAAGAACGACTTTGAAACTCGGTAAGAAAATTAAACTGTTCAAGCTAACAAGAGAAAAATTCTGGATTGATATATTGAAATCACCCCCACCCCCCAGGTTGGTTGGAATATTCATACGGCTAGCACAACAGCCCCCTTTGTAGTCTTATTTGGGGCAACAAAGCAAATGCGTCCAAAATCATTAGAAATCACCATCTGTTCAGAAACAAAAATACCAGAATACCACAAGCACAGGTTACGGAAGAACATCAGCGCCACCAACATCAAAAACAGCGAAAACAACTTTGAATATAAAAGTAATGTATTGTTGGTATTTTTATAAGATCAGGAAATATCACTCACTAATGTGGAGACTCAACCTCTCCCCCAAATTCTTAAACCTAGCCACGAGCTATCTTTATTAGGATAAAGATAAAGCTATCCGTTGTGGGTATATAAAAACGACTGAACTATCAAGCGACATTAATGACATTAATTTGTAACGTTAAATTGATCATCGATGTTACCATTCGTCAGTTGGAGATGAGTTTATTTGCTTGGTAAACAGATGATCAACCATTTTACCATCATCTATTCTGTAGAAATTCCCCTTAACCGTTCAATTGTAATAATAACAGTCTGAGTGTGACATTGATCATTTAATGTTTTACTGGAACTCACCCATTTATTAGCTTATGGGAAATACAGCACAGTTCACAAGTCAAATGAAACAATCTAGTGACATAAAAAAGTTAAGGTTTTAAAGTATTAAAAAATAATGTGAGCTTCGTACAAACTTGTATTAACCTTAATATCTTTTTTTAAAAATAATTCCAAATATGTGACTGAAGAAATGTTCATTTTTATTTCTTAGATTGTTTATACAGAAAACATGACGGAAGAAAGCAGTATAGGAACATAAAAGAGATCTTTAGAATTAAAACGCCTTGTGAGAAATAGCATTCTGTTTTAGAATTAACGGTAAAGTTTCAGTTGCGGATTTGTCTGCAGCAAGAGAATGATCGATATGTCTACATATAATGCGTTAAAGAAAAGATGCTTTGGAATATTTTGGCTGTTCTAAATATGAATTTGAGAATGTCCGAATTATTCTGCAAGGAAGATACCATTTTAAATGATTCACTAGATAGTTGTTCAGGGCCTTGAGTTTTCGTCCCATCCGAACAACTAGACAGCTGTCCTTGTCAAGCAGTCCGTCTTTTGTCCTGCATAACTTGCAAAGGTGTACCACGCCAATTTGCACCACGCAAATCCCGATGAATTTTCCCTGCCAACACCGGGATCGAGCACGGGACCCCCAGGTTAGCGAACCAACGTCTTTACCCCCTCAGCCACCGCGGCGTCCTACAGATGTTACAGATATACCAGCTATATATTGCTACATACACAATACCCGTCAAAACGTGTATCTAACTTGAATACTTAAATGCCCAAAGAAACGCGAACAACAAAACTGTCTCCTAGTACAAAACACCCAATCCATTAGATTTCTTCAAAATTTGTTATTAAAACACATTACATCTTTGTACTTTAACAATGGTTGATCTTTCCCAAATTTGACTTTCAAGTTTTAATTTATTATCTTTTTGGAAGACGATCATAAGGATAGATTGGCTGGTCCATCTTTTTTCTTTTACCAACAGTACAATTCGATACGATTTCAAAAACATTATAGCAATTATATCTCCAAGGATCGTTATTTCATTTCCTCCATACTTTATTTTAAGCCCATGTACATGTACCTTGGAATCTTCTATTATTGTTTCAGAACAAAAATCAAGTGTCGGGTTTGGGATCGTCCATGTACTTGTCACAAGCGATTTCAATCATGAGTATAATTTCTTAATCAATACATTTGGTTATCTTTAAATCACGATCACGGAAGAGTTTATCGTGACTTGTAAATTATTGATATGGAATGCAATCACATAACTGCACCTAAATTACTTCATTCTAATTAAATGTATCGATCACTACTAAAACAATTTTACAGTATATTAACTGTGTCGAGTGCCTCTTAAGCTGTATTTACACGGGTCTAGTATAGTTTCAAGGGCTAGTTCGCACTTACACATGTACAATGCTAACTGGCATATGTTTGGGGATTGTAATGTGGTATATATCCGGTAACGTTTTGTGCTGTAATAATAAACAAATGGTACTTATTTTCACTGCATTGCTATTTCAAAACGTTTTTGTTTACTTTGATGCGTTTGGTGTTCTATAGATCTTATACAAGTTGACTATTTTTTTAAAATTTTTGCCAAATGGATTCTACTAATCATTTATATATGGAAGCGTAAAGAGGTCAATAGCGCGATAAATACCACAATATGAAGTTGATAATATGTCAATATACTGTGATTGTTATGATGATTTTATCTCTGAAAAGAGCGTTTGTGCCATGGCAAAATATTGCAAAACGGAAATATATGTTAAAGATATGATTTCATAAAAATAAAATTGAAAACATCATTGACAAGTGAAATTGACAAAAACGAAACGCCCTTGTCGGGTCTTATCGGTGATTAGAAGTACTGTTTATGTCAAAATTTCAATTATCCATAATCTTTTCAACCTTTATGAAATCATTTAACTTTTATTAGTTATGATGTGTAGAATACGTCCTTTCCTTGTCGGACATGTTTTCTAATACTTTGGGCGATATTGTTAAAATGAGCGCTCCTATTGATGGTAAGTAGAACCGTTTTTGTCAATATTTCAGTCATCCATTTTGTAATTTTTGATGAAATAATTTAAATAATGGATTTGTGTAGAATACTTATGCATATCTTCCGTTGACGGTCCCTTTTGTAAAAGTCGGGGCTTAACAGGACCACAGCTCACGGCCGTTTAACGTTAGGATGAAGAGATAATTCCTTCTTATCCATGACTGGAAACAGAAGAAACATAGCTATTCATTTTGAATTATGTTTCATGTGAATGGAATCCTAAAGTTAAGATAATCTGATTTGTTACCAAAGTGGATAGGCACAAAGTTCAGTGTTCAGACAAAAAAACAACAGTATGTTATAAATCACCAATTAAAATTGGCTTTAACATAACAGATCGGGAGAAATTAAGGTGCATATAAGATAATAATATAATTTATAAAATAAATGTGTGCCAAATGGTTGATTCTGTGTGAACGTGGCCACTATATTACATTTATTGTTTTTACATGCATTACATAATGTGCGTTAGTGTAAATTTTGCTTGATACGGATATAATTACATGTTTTGATATGGCCATTGATTATAAGTGATTAAGAAATGTTAGACAGGTATCATGTTATATTTCGCATCACTAATTCTTAAAAAAACAATCAGGGAGAGAGCGAAAGAGAGAGAGAGAGAGGGTGGGGGAGAGAGAGAGGGGCACAGAGAGAGGGGGGCGTAACATTACTGAGGTCAGTAAGCCATTAATTAATTTTCTGTACTTGTCCTGATTCTTTACCGGAAATGCATGTGAATTGTGACTTCTAGTTTGGCGAATCTTTGCAGATCCACGTTGAGCTGAACTTAAGAAATCTTACTTTCTTCACCTATTAAATATGCTGTACATTGTATGTAATTGTTAATCTGGATCGGGTGTACTTAGACATATTTCTTGAGTGAACGACATTATTTGCGAGTCCGCATCATACAGAGGTAGTGATTGTTGATCAGCTGTAATTTGGTACCGGTAGGTACCCACAACCTGTCTATGATAGATAACTCAATCTAAAACAATGTGCCAAAAAATAACTCTCCAAGCGAAGCTTCTTAGTATGATGTGCGTTTGTTAACCGGGCTTTGGGATGTATAAAGTTAAAGAACTGGTTATCAACACACGCACACAAACAAAGATTTAATTCCCTAACATATTCTACAATCAAACTTAATGTCTTTTTTTCTTCAAAATTGTGTTCATAATAAACTGAAACTACCAATAAGTGAAAATGCAAAGTTCAATGATTTCAAATATAACACTGGATTTTAGAATATTTTGACTTAAACCTCTAGCATATTAAAAGAGTGATCGTTGTGGATAATTTTGCAAAAACTTATTATAACAGTCCGTTTGGCTAAACATAACGAGGGGTAACGTGCACAACAGAGAAGAATCAATACTGTTTCTTGGGCATTTGATAGGTTTTTGTTCGATTTTCTGTATTAACAATCCCTGTTATTATGTTCATTGTCTTTATTTTAATTTGCCGATTGTTTTTACATTCGACCTGTAGTTTGACTAAAAGTTATAATCGATTTTGTTCGCTTTGTTCACACGACACAGAAACGACATAAAAAGTTGTTATTCTGAATTTAAGCACGTTATCAGCGACGGTACCGTTAACAACAACCAATAACCTGGAAACAGTTAGAGTAGATGGCCGTGTGGGTCAAGCTTTCTGATTCTATGTCGCTGATGCGCTTCTTACTGTATTATCATCATAATGCCAGCATCACTCTTTATTGAGTTGTATAGGATTTATGTTTATTGTATGCATCAGGGGATCCATCAACTTAAAATCATCATTAATGTATTATGGTTATTTTCACGAGGTTTTATCTGGTTTTGTCATGGGCATGATGACTAAAAGATAAATAGTAGACATAGAAGTCCCCAACACGAAAATCCAAAACATACACCGATCAACAACAATACCAACTTCCTGCCATTGTTTACAAAGATAATCATTTTTATCTCGATCATTTTCACGACACATCATTTCATGAACTTTACACAATAGTTCATTAAGTTCACGATTTTCACCTCGGTCGTCACGTCGCTTGTTGGCGCGCTCAAGATTACGGGCGTGGTTGGGTTCGCCATTTTCAAAATCTATCAAACCACAACCCGAATCGTGTGAAATGTTGTTGGAATTTCCTTTATAGAACATTTGGCTATTTCTCTTGTTTGCACACTGAATAATGTCGCCGTCACAAACTGCCGGTTTAACAAATCTAAGTTTTATACAGCATACTTTGGCGAGAAGGGTAACCACTGCTCTTATAAATGGCGGTAATGACTTTTCGCGGTGACCACTATTACTGATGTTAGATACGACGACTGCTAAAATGACTGACATAGAAGTTAATGCCATAATTGTCGTCAAATAGATTCCTGAAAGATAAATATTTCAAACTATTATGTTAAAAATGTGGAATTTTATATGACTAAGATTATTCCTATAAAATTTATAAGTAGGAACATGTTTCCAGGTACGTTGAATTTTCCCCCTTGTTGTTTGTGTTGTTAAGGATTATAATGACATTTTCTGGTGCAGACCTCCGGCAATTACTATTTCCAGAATAAACAATCGTGTGGGTTAACGCCCACTTAACACAAACTAGGTCATTTCGGAACAAACTTTGTACTTTTTTAAATGCCATATCTCATATTCCTGTAGAGGTCTAGGCAGTCGTCTCTAGTTCATATAATACATCGAACTCTTAAGACTGCGAAAGTGAATGGCAACGTGCAACATGCTAGGTATATTATTGTCCATGCATATAGTTAATTAAACGAATGACTTCACGTGAAATTGATGGATGTTCTAGCCGGTTACATCTTATAATGAATATTGAGATAACCATATGGATTATATGGTTTGTTTACGAGCTTACGGATATCTATTGACGGTTTTATCTGACCATATTTCTTACCTATTAATGGGACGAAACTTGATGTAGCTGGCATGTTTTCAGCTATTAGAAGCATAAAGACCGAGAAGGCTAATAAAACTGTCAGACCCAAGGTAACCTTCTCACCACTGTCAGGACTCATCCAGAATACCAATAATGTCAACACCGACAACATTATACACGGCACAATAACATTATACATGTAATACAGAGTTCGACGACGCAGATGAATCGAAAATGTCACGTCTGGGAAAGGTTCTGGACAGCAAGGATATTTGACAACATGTCGTTCAGCTTTCACGCTCAGTAAATCCCATTCGCCGTTACTAACAAAGTTGGACAGATCTATCGGATTTGAGCGGTTGAAAACATCCACTTGAAAACCATCATATGCCCAGGAGCCAAACTTCATATGGCAAAGCTGATCATCAAAAGGAAAGTAGGTAATGTCGATGTGACAGGTGCTGCGAAATTTAACAATAGGTGGCCAGAATACTTTTCCTTTATAGGACACCATGGCTAAGGCTTGCATATAACCATTAGTATAGTCTTCAGCGCTGAAATAAAGATATTAAGTGAATACGGTTAGCCGAGTAATTATCTATTTAACGGTTAATACCAAATACCCATGTGATTTGATTATCATGTGGAAAATTAACTAATTAACACGTCATGATCTTTACAATACACAGAGGACAAGTTACTATGGCATGAGATACTTATTTGATTTATGTCAAGTTTTATGTCCTTGACTAACTAATACGCATGTTTTTCTTAATCGTCAGCAACCGGGCTGTTAACTATGGTACAGATGCCGAAAAACTCTAATTTAAAATGTAATTAAGCTATAAATAACCTGTTTTCAGACGCCATGTCTATCACCCCAATTCATTGAGGAGGGTCCATTTTTCAAAATGCATTTTGCATTACTTACTGTTTGTTTATCATGCATATTGAGGCCTAAGTAAATTCTTAAATGTTTACTGTCAACTTTTTTTTCCGCCATTTAATTGCAGAGTCTTTTGTGCGTTGACACCCCTCAGTGTTCCCAAAACAGCCTAACCATTTGATCGAGAAATAAAAACCGCTCCCTCAGTGAAGCAAGTGCACAATAAGATGGCATACAACGGTTAGGTTGCTAGTAAGTGATACCCTGACATGTTTGCCCAGTGCTTGTCCCATGGGTGTTTACCGGGTAATCCAGTATGTTTCTAGTAAAATTGGGTGCCTACACTTTCCATATCTATCAAATCTGCTATACTTTTACTAGACATAACCACCCGATAAATACTCCCTTGACAATGTATCTTTAAATTAGAAATACTGTTATTAATTCAGAACACAAGTCATGTTCAGTATATACATAGAGTTCAGACATACTGTATTATCCATAACTTACGGTAATGGACAGTTTAATACCTATATCAACTCGTCCCACAAAGACAAAATGATATTAGGTGTCATAGAAAGTGTAAGCATGGTCTGTCTCGTACATAACCCCATTACTACTGATAGCTAAATGGTGGCAACCCAGTGCGATGGACACCAAACAGAGTCATCCAACAGTAGAACACACATGAATCAAACAACAAATATTGCGTCATGCAGTGCGCTATGAGGAACTGTTCGACAACTAGACACTGTTGCTTATACCAGACCAGTACCGAGGAACACTCTCGACCGACACCGGGAGCGAAACCCGGACATTCTGGTTTGCAACTCAGTGCCTTACTAACTGAGTCACCGCTGCTCCACCAATGAAAGAGATCTAGATAGTATGTTGTTTTACCTATTATATAAAATAATATCGGGTTTCCAGATTGTATGACATGGTACTCTTAACATTTTTAAACCATTAAAATCATCAGGGTTCCATTTTAATTTCTCATCCCACCATTCCTGTAAAACAAATTGTATACAAGTGCTACATTTAAGTAAGTGTGCGGTTTATTGCATACTGAATCATTAATGATAATATACAACAATGCAAATTTTATATTTCGGTATGATGCCTAAATAATTTTGTACTCAAAACCTCACATGTTCCATGTGTCAATCATCCTAAAAACTAAAAAAAAACACTGGTTAGTGTCAACTTTAAGAATGACAGAGTTACCTCTCCTATATACGACACGTCTATAGTTTTATTTGATCGATTATTTCCATTTGTATAAATTCAGGGTAGTTAGTTGCTTGAGTTTGATTGATGGACCGACGTCAGTATGATCAAATAGGATTCAATATATTTTAAAACACGGAGGAACATATTACATATCCCCATTTATGCTCCAAATATAATGGATTTCTCTCTATCTCTCTATCTCTCCAGCAATGATTCTTATAGAACATTAGAGTTAAGAAATAATGAAAAATGACTTAAGGAGACTTTAAGGATGAGCAAAAAACTATTTCTGAATAAAACAAAAGTGGAGATATTTGTCCCTGAAGAGTTGTTATACAAGATGAAATCCACGCATAACCTTAATGTTTGATATCAGATTACATTCATAAATATCCAATAGTGTAAAAGTAATTGGAATACGACATCGTGCACGGCATAATATAGATGCTAATTAACAAAGAAATGACTTGCTTGTGTCATATTAAACATGCTTCTACCGAAACAAAAATCGCAAACGAATTCAAGCACCACAAAGAACTATACCATGTTGTCACTAACCAACTGTTCTATTAAATCAGGTGTAAATTAGCTGTTAAATTACAAAAAGTACAATTATAAACCACAATCTACACATAGCCAATTATCTACTAATTGTAAGTTTAATATGTTAAAACCGATGTGAAAATGACGCTCCTGTTAGCTGAAAATAGTATTTTGACATTACTCTGTTTCTATATAAAATGAACAATCAAAAGTATTTTGACATTACTCTTTTTCTATACAAAAATGGACAGTCTAACCTGATCTAACCAAACATTGGTCGTCATCACTTGATTCTTCTCTTCCTGAAAAACAAAACATATCGCTATTTTAATTACTATCCATCATCCTTTGAGCCCAGATCATCATAATTTTTATTGGTGCTAATTAATGGAAAGTCATGTCATTATAGTATCCGTGTTATGATATGTAGACCCTGCTTTCTTTCCCTCTTCCGATACACCTGATATTACTTATCATGAGCAATTTACCCACTTTTGCAAATCGATTTTTATTTTTCCATCATGAGCTTGGAATTTGATTGACCCTAGAATCGATGGTAATACATGGTGTATATATTTGGAATGATTGGGGTGATTTATATTCGCCTAGTTTTATCAAACTCGGAGTGTTGATTTCAAGGAGAATAGATTTCACTCACTCTCAGGGTGTATCTGAGGTTTTATTTCATGCGTTTTATCCAATGATTATCAGTTTTATGGTACCCTTCATAGCGCATGCGCGTTTTTTTTTAAAAAAAAAAACAAAATCCTCGATTTTCTTAAGTTCATATTGCATTATTATCATTCATCTTTTCAATTAGCGTTTAAATCATAAATCAACTTCCATTCATATTTTAGAGCTATCTGTATACTTAACCCCGGTTTGAATCCACTATACTATTGATTTTAACATGTTAACTGAAAAACGCACTTCATAACATAGAACGCTAGACACAATTTGTGTAATGAATAATGCAGACATTAAAAAGTGAATCTTGATGAAAATCTCAGATTGGGTTTGATATTTATATTGTATTAAATATCATTACACCATTCATGCTTTCACAGACTTGTACCCCATTTTTTTTAATTAATATATCATGAATTGATTAATGTTTATTGTTCGTCTACATTAACCTGAATTCTATAAGAATATAATAGACTCGTTTAATATGCAAATAATTCCAAATGGTAATGGGGTAGAAGAGAATGGAACAGAACAGTCAATGACTGGCGCAAGATCCTTAAAGTAGATCGCCATATTTTTTCTTTCCAAATGGATACCAATGAAAAAATGATAACAAACTTATTTTAACGTTAAATACGCGATTGAGAATACCAGTAGACATGCAGCTATCTGCCATACGAGATTTGGTTGTGACTTTGTTAGGCGAGGAACGACACATTCTGTTGTCTATGTTATATTTCCGCCTCAAAATCAAGAATATTTACCAAAATATGTTAGAAATGTAAATTCACACCCTCTTCTATGATTTTATACCAACCAGAATTAAATAAGAACAAAAACAAAAGAGAAGTACTTTAAAGGAACTATTTTCGAACCAAATGATCTGTTAGTGGTGACATGGTTTCCATTATACGATAGTAATAATGGAAGTTATGTCTCTTTTGTTCGAGAAACCATTTTGAAAGCTGGAACCATTTTTAACAAAATACCATGTACTATAATTTAGCCCTGAAAGACATTCATTTCAATATGTGTAAACAAAAGCAAGGATATTAACTTCTATATTTGATGGATTAATATTTGTTTCAATTATAATTAAAAGAGATGTTGGCCTAGACCGTGTTTATTTTGTGCGTAACAAAAATATGTTGAAGCAAACTTGTATTATCATATAGATTTCATCTTTCTTTTTAATGTAGAAACTTTCTCTCGAGACTGTTAAGTTTCATAGGATATTTTCGTCAAAAACTAGAACGCTCCTTTAATCCGATCGGTTTACTTCTCCTCACAAGGCAATGATTGTGTAGTCAATGTAAACACCTACACCGACAAGGAGTTTTACATAACGATTCTTAGAGAACCGTCAAGAAAAAAAAACAGATCGTGTGTTTTTTCAGAGACGAATGCTAATCTTATAGCCTACATAAACGTCACTTCAAGAAAACACTTCGATTTACAAAAAATATCATTATAAAAGGGTTTATCGTCCGTGCTCCCGATTTTTTTTTATCCTAATATTGAAATCGTTTACTCTTTTTTAATTGATGGATTTGCTGGGTTTTGTCAAGAATAACTGTCTAATGATATTTATATACGGCATTGGGATCAATGTTCGCTAGAATATATCACAATCTTGGTTTGTTTCTATGATGTTAGTAAGAATAGTCGGGTTGCACCGCACCTGGAAACACTTGATACAAAAGGGTTGCCGGCTTTTCAGTTTAACTGCATACTGTCTAGGCATAGGTCTTTGTTTTTTAGCTAAATGGTTTCCATACAGGAACAAGTCCAATGAGCTTGTCTATAAAAATATGAGATCAAGACTTGTGCTAGTATACATTAATATATTTTATATAATATGTGTAATTAGCATCGATGCACTTAACATTTTGTTCGTAAGATTTAATGGGTTTCTTTAATTTTAGATTATATTTGGGGTAAATTACAGGGTACATCTCAAGGTGCCACCTGCTATTGTTCTCATGGGGGGATTAATTAAGCAAGGGATTATCGAATACAATGGTGTTAAAAGTATAGTCCACTTTTTAAAACTACTCGGTTCAAACTAATTAACAACTTTATTCACAATAAATTACATAAAATTACAAATTATACAAAAGGGCGAAGGGGAATAGAATGCAATTTATAAACAAACTAGGAAACAAACCAATGATTTCCTTCTTCTTGTCGCTCTCAGACGTCCAATTGTCTGGTAATTACTGTATTGTCTACAGGAATTATACCCCAATCAATTACCTTTCTCTATGTAATCTACTCAGTATTTAAATAAACAATATGGGGGAGTTTGGTTTTAGTCTATTGAAAAAGTAACGTACCGGAATGAAAGTTGGGCAACTAGGCAGTGGTATTGGTGAAGTGGTATTCAGTGCGTTAAGAAATGGCCAATTCTTTTCTAGTTATATGGAGTAAACTATTATCAATGATAAAAGCTGACATATATGTTTTACTACGCAGGGACTTTTGTGCCGTACATAATTACAAGCATATTGGTCCAACTTTTGATAAGGTGTATCAGTTCTAAAGTAGGTTATGATACATGTAATCCCATTATTTTCTATTGATCTTATATTGACCATTTGACGACTGCAGGAAACCTCATTTCTAACCATGAACATCGAGGCCAACGTTGTGTATCTAAACAAAGATATGTGCAGTTTTAGTCGTCTAAATAACTGTCTGAAAATTACCTGGGGTAGAAGAAAACCTCGGTGTGACTTAAACTCGAAATGGAATTTAAAATAGTGTATTCAAGAATGTAATATGAAAATATTGCATTAATAAAAAGATACAAAAAATAAATCCTTTTGATCTCAACCAAGACATGAACCCAATATAAATAAATGACTGGGGGTAAGTAAATCACAAGCTTAAAGCGTTTATGAAAATCAATAATCTATTTGATGGGTTTCATCATTATATTGTAAAGTCGCAAATATGTTGTATGCCCTCTAGATCCCAATAATTTTGTCAGTATACGTTTAATCATCATTTACAAAACATAAAATAACAATACATTAAAATATGACTCTTCATTTATTTGAACAAAAAAAGCATTAAAAGCATGTAATGATAGCATACATGGGAGTAAATAAATAAGCATTTTGGGTTCAAGGCGTACGACGATGGTGTCGTTTGACTGCGGCTTTCTGTTATGCATTGCTCAGATCTTAGAAAGCCATCTCCATAACATAAAGATTACTGGATATCTTGATAAATGGGGAAAATGTCATATTTCTTTAATGTAACAGATTAATCAGAATGAAACGAGGCAGTAAAAAGCTCCAGAATGGTTTTCTAATCATATTAGAAATAACTTAGATGTGAACTCGTTAATATATTTAAGTCTGATAAACACATGTTTATGACGGTTCTACGAAAATTGAATACTTAATAATCTGATTTCACTGGGTTGACTTTTAAAATACACTATTGATACATTCAGCAAATAATAATAGGGCCTGTTGCGGGCAATGAAGCGTATGCATAATCTATGTTTGAATCACTGTCATACAAAATGGAGACTATTATAAGAGCGAGAGAGAAGTGGGGTTTAACGTCTACTCGACATAAACTATGTAATTTCGGGATTAACATACGGTTCAATGTTTTCAGCAATTCGCTTGCGCGTAGAGGTCTTTAGCAATGGGAGAAAACAGGTGCATGGACCCGGAGAAAATCCACGAGTTTAGACAGCGACAACCGGGGAATCGAAACCACGCCAGATGACTCAATGAGGTTAGACAGGCGACAACCGGGGAATCGAGACCACACCAGTTGATTCAATGACAGACCTTTTGATGCTGCGCGCACGCTCTACTTATTCACACACACACACACACCCTCTCCCCACTTTTATTAAAGGCAATGAAATGGGGGTTGATGTACTACTACTGTTCTGTTCCCACTAGGAGAATGAAGACGGGCATACGCCATGCAGTATCCTATGAAGAAAATTTTGCCGGGACAGCGGCGCTACGACCTACTCTTCTATCGAATCCCAACTGTCAAGTGATCTTTTACGTGCACACTTATACACACGCATATTACATTAATATTTGTTTTAGACCAATATTGGTCTATTTTAAGTTTCCAACTATTTGCTCTTTAACAGGAACCAAACTATTAAAGTTTATAGGACGTTTGTACACTTAACGATGGCAGCTTCCCTTTTAAAAGTCTAGCAAACAAAAAATATCTGGAACATTTCATGCAACACTTATCTCAGGCGATTTATATTATTTAAACCGACATAATTCAGTCTTTTATTGATATACTTTATTTTTTCATAACATGACATGGACACGTTGACATAACAATGCCAAGTAATTATCTTAATCGAGAATAAAAGTGTCTTCATTCGTTATATTTAAAGAAAATACTAATAGTACTAATACGTTTTATAAATGTAACTTACCGCGAACTTAAACTGCTCGTTTAATTTCATAAAAACTTTCACCCCTAAATTTATTTTTCAGTTAATAAATTTCCAGTGTTCAAAAGTTGATTTGTAAAAAATAAAAATGACTAACCAATCCAAATTATTCAGTATCGCATCATAGCGTCATTAATTGACCCGAAACAAAATATTCAGTCACGAGAAATATAGTTAGAAACTACTTAGTTATAGATGAATGCACATTAGAACGATAAACGATCTTCAGGGAATATCATAGTACCATATTTTTAAAATTACTTTCTATCCTTTTCCTGATTAAACAGTTTTTGGCCATAAATAATTCATTTTTAATAATTCTCTCAGGTTGTTCCATTGCAAGAAGCTTGTTTTTAGGCACTTATTTCCGATCCTCGGCTTTGAAAAAAACATAATGAACCAATTTACCGTTTACTGGATATTGGGTATTTATATTCTCATTTATGTTATATTTTGGCGTATAAATCTTTCATATATAGATTTATGTCTCCGGACAAGAACAATGCCACAGAGTTGACGGTTGAGTCACCTCCAAGCCCAACATAAAATTGAATTTAAACAAGTGGGTGACTGTTGTATTACACAGTAAAGACCGTGATCGAAAATATCCGCAAATATAACAAAGGTATGTAGTAGATCACTTCCGGTTCAAATCAACTCCTATTTCCAACATCTAACCTAATTCTGATGTTCTTGTACAGTGAAATGGGATGGTTCTTGAAGTCTCGTCGATTCATTACTATGGGTATTTTGGGACATATGAAATGAAATGACATGGGGTTTAACGTCATACTGTTCTGCTCCAAACTGGGCAAATGAAGACGGACATACGCCATACAGTGTGCTAATAGGTAAATTTTGCGCAGACAGCTGCATTGCGGCTTACTCTTATATCGAATTTCAACTGTCAAGGGACCATTTACGTGCACGCCAATGTGTACAGCTAAAGCTGTTTGTACAATGCGGGGAGGAGAATGTTACCTGCCATTCAAAATTAGGTTTCAACCAGTTTATTTTTGGTCTCCTAGTTAAATGCAGATACTTTCATGTAGTCATCTAAATCAAATATAGGTTAAACGAAAAAGTTTTGAAAAAATGAAAGCGTCACCTCCTGTGCTAATGTCAACAAACTTCTTATTGCCAATGACAACATAATTTATGTGCGTTACACGTCTACAATTATTAACTCTTTGGATATCAAAATTAGCATGAAGAACCTAATTAAATGACTCTTGGTTTAATATGTATAAAACTTTCTCTTAAACCATGGCAACAAAAAATATACCAACACTATATATATATTTGTTCGCAACAAATTTTTCACTCGTTCAATAAGATAAGCAATTTGAAATGTTATTAAATAATTTACCTACCACGTCAAATATTTGTGTAAGGGTTATTCCCATATATACATTCACGGCATGTGACGCATTAAATACTGGTCTTGTATGATTATCATAGTAGTGCATTAAAGTCATAAATAATCTCTGTTCATCTGTTAGAACTGGTACACTTCTATTAAAGCATATCTGGTACTCTGTAAAACAAAGCATGTCACATTCATTTTCAGGCGATTTAATATTATTCTAGCTGTTACAATAGCTGATATCAATTTATCGCTAATAACAATATTACACAATTAATAATAATCAACCCAGTTATAACTTTGTTGTTGATATAATAAACAGAATATAATAATATGTATAATAAGTAACAATTCATCAAAAAAACCTTTCAAAACATATTGAATATATTATTATAAATCCAGACTGCAGCCATCTAATCAATTGTATATCAAAATATATAACACGATGTACCGATTATAAGCGTAATCTTAATAAAGTCATTTTTGAAAAAGTTAAATGCAAATAAAATGAAGGCAGCCTAGAGATTGCTTTTTGCATACTATATAGATCACTACGACGTTTCTGTGGAACAAATTGTTTATGAACATCAACTAAAACAGTGGATACGTTCTGATTATCTTTGCAAAAAATGCCAAACCAAAGTAAATAATAGTTTTTGTCACGTACTTCACCAATTTTGTGATATTAATAGCACCAACCCAGCTTGTGGAATCGAATATAAACTTTTCATGGTCACGACGTCGACCTCAGTTAGATTTGATCGATTTGAAATTTTGACTGTAACAATCCATCACTTAGGGCAACAAAGGGCAAACTATTGTTTTTCTTCATAAAGACTTGATATACATTAAGGGCAGTTTCGTGTTTTCCGTCGTTTAAATTCATGCATCATTTCGTAGGGAATGTTGGAATTACACTCAGTGACATCTGCTTTAGCAACCAAGAAATGGCCATATTTATGTATATTGCATGCACTTTTACCCAATAAACATTTGTTTGTCCTGCTCGGAAATAAATAGCTGGTCAATATTCAGAAGACACAATTAATAACCACCCACTCGATAGTTTCTCTCATTTTATTTATTAGTTTATTTCATTAATGAAATGACGACATTTAGTAACACAAAACAGAAACCGTGTGTAATTGTGAATATCAGCATCGGCGTTTTGAAATTTCATTTGCTTTTTATGAATACAAATTAGTTATCACTTTATAATAAAATATAGCCGCAAATCAACAAGACTTATCGGTAATGGTATAAGTCAATGACAATTACTAGCATCATACTAAATGAATAAACAGTCACACCAGATTAAATATTGGTATTTTTAGTAGTACCGATTGTATTAGATTCAATCAATTATGGTCGCAATACAGGGTAACACGTTGCAGATTAATTCAGGAAATTGCGACTGTGTTCAAGATCTAGTTTAGTAAATGGTGAACTAAATAGAACATGTTAACAATGTGAAAATTAAGTTTCGAATTGAAATGCTACAGTAAATTGTTGGATTATATCCTGAACTATTTTGATCCGACATAATTATTGTTTAGCTCCAGGGAATGCAATCTTAGTGTCGTACCCACTAAAAATAACTATATAACTATTATTTATTAGGCGACAAACAGCGCAGTAGGTTACAACAATTGTAACAATTAAAACAAGAGTGGAACATTACGAAAACCGAATGTTGTTCGACTATTCAACTACTTACCTGTTAATGCTAATATACTTAAGTCTGGTATTACACATAGGTATAAGGAAACTATAATAATCAGTATAACAGCCATTATCTCACCATTAGTCCTCTTTCATCAATATCTAAAATAAAAAAATAAGAGTAAAATATATGAAGAAACACAAATCTATGACACAAGGCACAAGCTACACTGCAGAAGCTACAAGAAACATGATACAATACATTAGTACATGAATTATGATACAATACATTAGTACATGAATTATGATACAATACAGGAGGGTAAGAAATATGATACATTACAGAAGTATGAGAAATATGATACAATACAGAAGTATGATACAATACAGAATAACAAGAAATGAGATACATTGCAGTACAGGAAATATGATACAATACAGGAGTATGAGAAATCTAGTACAATACAGTACAAGAAATATGATACAAATATAGATATATATAAGATATATGATACAATGCCGCAGTACCAGTGATATAATCACCAGCGGATCCAGGGGCCCAATAGCTTTCATTGTGTATCATCTTTCAAATGATGACCTAAAGAGGTATTAAGGTCGGGCCTTAATCAATGAAACTTTGACTGTTTTCAGAATAATCCATATAGTTAATATCCGTTAAGCATGGCAACATATACGGTGATAATCGGCATTTCAGAGTCGTCAATTGAAGGATTTCCGACTCTATTGAATGGTATCAAGGATCACTTTAAACAAAGATGTTAAGAAGAATTTTAGATAAAATGGGGATAAGGGCTTTATGACATTCTTTCACCACTTATGAAGTCCGATGGATAAAAAGCGAACGCAAAGCAATATAATCTGATAACGTTTCCAAAGAGCATGCTTTCCAAAAATTGATCGGAATACATATAAGGGGTCATCAGTTTTTGACATATGTCACGTAGACAGTATAGTTCACCTTAGGCCATGGCCAATAAACGACACTTGAACAATATCCGTCAGAACCAGTAAAAGGTGTGTACGGGGTAACACACTATCTGACAGACATGACCGCACTGAAGTGACAGTCGAATAATACGAACAACGTCAACAGATGCGTCATTTGGATAAGACTTGTGGAGACTTTTAACTGCATACAGATTCTTTATTCTCCACAAATAGATTTCAAAGCAGTCATCTGAAAATTCTATAATGGCATCGATCAACAAAATTTACAGCACAAATGAACACAAATACATTGCGAGTAACATTGACAAAAGCCACCAATCAATCTTGGACACTATCGCTGCCTTGAAGGATGCAGTTCATAAAAGCGAGTAGACACTATGGAATATACATTAACAACATTGCGTACAACACCATTTGTGTATTTCCGACTAAGAAAGTAGCGTTACTCCCATCAAAAACCTGCTATAAAAAAGAAAAATGTCACCTGCGCTGGTATACATTTAATGCGTTTTTGTATATTTTAATGTTTTTCAAATAAAATTATTCTCAATATTCCATAAAAAAAATCAAACATTGTTCTTATTCCATCTTATCGAACATGGTTTCTTCGTATGAGCAGTTTATGGGTCACGGTGTCTCATAGGATATGGAGGTTGCTCACTCCCTGTGTTGAACCAGAAAGTTCCCCGCCATTGTCAGCAGTGCAGGGTAGAGGAGGACTCTAGAGGTTCGAATTATTTGAAAAAAACGAGATCCTGGGCATACCATTGGCAGCAAGCTAAAGATTAAAATAAGGATAGGCTTTAATGTCGCCGTCTGTGCACAACTGCCCTTAGCTCACACTGCATGGCGTACGCTGTTTGTAGAATTGGTCAAACTATTCAATTGATTACCATCGATGGTCCGTCTCCTTTCTTCCTTTGATCTAATTAAACTTGTTCTAACTAACCAATACGTCTGTTGGTCCATATGACCCTGAACGACGTATACCTATGGACAAACGAGTGTCTGCTCTGGTATCGAAAATATACGGTTCGTTAATTGTATCCAACATCCAATAGGATATGCCTCCATAATGCTGTAGCTAAAATCTAACAAACTCTTGCCTATACATTACAATTCTTATGTGGAAATTTTGATAGTCTTACAAATTTATTTCAGATTTGGAGAAAATATGTGTTTACAGAATTAGCCGATAAGGGGAAAATTATAGATCACCGGCCACCCATACCTAAACTTAATATTTATAGTGAAAGCAGTATTTAAAAAAAATTTTAGGTGTGCTAAAGTAAGAACGAGTAATATAAAATGATGGAAGCAGAACCTTAGGATAAGTAACTTAAACTTAAATAAAAAGATCAAGATACGAATATCTCGCTAGTCACATCTTAAAATTACAAACTAATTTACTTTACAGTATTAATCACATTATTCAAACCTAACAAAATGCCATATTACCAATGAAATGATTTTTTTAAAAAGGGGTTGGAGTGGGTTGGAGGAGCAAAAGTAGAAAGTAATCAATCATCTCAAAATAAATTCGCTATTTTCGGGAAACCATTTACATAAAGGAAGTAAAAGAGGCCAAGTCTGTCTTTAGCACTTTACCATACACATGAAATAACGTGAAGTTAAAGGTTTACTGTACGGATGTCACAAACGGACAAACAGATTCAATATCAAGAATAAAAGGAATGATTATCGATGGTTCCACATTTATGAGGTTTTAACAAGAAGCTGAATCTGCCAGGAAGTTGGCAGAAGTGCTACTAATTCTTGCAACTAATAAAATCAGTCACGGTAATGGAACCAAGGTCTATAGACTCAGCACTTGAAAAGGGGTTAATGATGGCTAACTGCTAAAGAAACTGTTGTCTATTCGAAAGATCTTTGATGACACTTGACTAAGTTTCTAGCAACCCTTTGATCAATATAATCAGAGCTACAACCAAGTCATTTAAACTTTCACATGACACAAACTGTTGCTTTATCGACGGTTCTAATTAAAACATTTAATGTAAAGTCATTTTAAAAAAAGCAATGAATACAGACATGCAAGCATCTCTTTGACTACAGGATTTTCACGTTAAAATCTTTCCAATTTGCAATACGTCCTTAATGAACACAAAAGTTACTCTGACACTGCAGAGCAGTGGACGTTAAAACCCATTTCATTTTACTCTGACACAGTGTTGAAAATACAACAAAAAATGGCTACACGCCTTACCTGGAGGACAATATTCACAACTAAATATGCAAAGGTTTTGATGAAGTACATAAATCTAGAATGAAAGGATGCACATAATCATATCAACAACAGCCCAGGACACTAAATCTTGTGAAAATACTGAATAAATGCTATATTCGTGATAGTCAATTAACACAATTTCTGTTTCGTTAGCCTTCAGTTTAGGACTGTATTCACGGTTCAAATATAATCCATGTTAATCCTTTACATTTACTGGCTTTATTTGAGACAAGACGCAAATACTATTTTATCTCCCATCGTGATGTATAATTAACAAATTATTTCCAGACATCTGTATATTTAAAAGAGATGACAGGTTTCCGACTACGTTTTATTTATTAACACCTGACATTAAAGGTATATTAGCTGATATGATGACAGGGAATATTCATGACACTATTGTTCCACAGTTAAATGAGACGAACATTAATATTAGCGGTTTCAAAAGTCATCGTTAAAATAACCACACCTACCATAAGAAACTAAAGAATACGTCAGGATACCTTAAGTAAGATGAGACAACTACCGTCCTTATATACTGCGAAATCATACGCCTTGCAAATAAATAATGGGAAAATGCAAATGCTATGTTTGGACGTTCTGTTGTGGCATTGATAGATCGTAATGTCCACTTTTGATTCCATAGAATAGTTCATGCATAACACAACAGTAGCATACTGGAATTTCTCTTTAAACAACCATGATTTGTATTCTCTCAAACCTAAACAAGATTAATATATACGTCAATAACATGCCAGATTGCGTGTAGATTTGTAATCATTGAGATGATAGGTCAATCTTAAAGTATCCGTATCATGCCAATCATTTATATTCTCGTTCAACTATTAACTTTAAATGATGCGATACCAACTGGCACCACTTCTAAGGCAACACAACAAACAACACGAAATTTTGCAAAGAATGTTACAAATAATCGTATTTAAACAAGCGTTTTTGCAGTAGTCTAAAGCAGATGCTTAAATGCGAAATGTTCTGCTACGTGATTTAACTGTTCCTCTTGACCATTAATGGGTGACAGTTATCAAAAAAGGGTGTCCAGGAAGGCGAACACATAATAGAATACTACAATAAATAGTTATTATCCTGCAAGCAAACATTTCAGTTTATTAAATTCATGCAAGTTAGAGTTTCCTATTATTATATTTGCAGTTTCACATTTTATCAAAGTGGTCGACAGCTGAAACATCGTTCGAATATCTCTCATCGGTATGAAAGGACCCTCGAAAAATGTCAACACGTCAAAAAGAAAAGCTCCTAGAACTGGGTGGGTGGATAGAAAATGATAAATTTAGTCTCAAACTGGCATCAACTCCATCTGTTTTTGTTACCTGGAGCCGATGTACTTTGATCGTCGGTTTCAATTATTTCTTACTAAGTCAGCGCAGATGTGGAAGTGGGTGGATCGAGATCAGCTATCAATGGGTTATTGGTGTTGACGCAAGTATTGAAATTTCCCGACGATCCCTATAACTAAATACTGAGTTAGTTAATCTGAACGTGTTCGTATGTTTGTCAAACATACATGTCCATCTTGATGGAAAACTTTATCTGTTGATATTAGTTTAACTTATGTGTTTACCTACATGGCGCGAGAGACTGCATATATGTAAGTGCCAGACTAACATAACAAATAGGTGGATTATCTGCTATAATAATATGTATCTGATATCTCACACTTAAGGTTCCAGACTACAAAACAAAAAAGTTACATGGTTTCTGTTATAGAGCTCACATATCGCCTACCAAGATATATATTGGTGATTATAAGTAAACTGGCAACGGAAAGTTTACGGTCGCTTTGTGTTGGTTAATGTTTCTAGGTGCTTAAAAATTATTTTTGATAAAATTATGAAGCGTTGGTGATTATTAAAAGTCTAGGAAATTTTGGTATGCATACTTAGAAACATACATCAATTTCTATAACCATATTCAATTCTGTAGTGGCGAGAGGGCACCAATGTTACATAGCCTTTAAGTTTGAAACATAATTATGCTATTATTTGCAAACTAAGAATCGTTTCGACTTTTCTAAACTTTATAAACACAATTAATGTAATGTAAATTGCATAGACATCAAATGGATTTTCTATATTCTCCCCCCGCCCCCTAAACAACTATCTGAATAGTTAAAACAATTTATTTTTTGATTTATTTACCGCAGTATATCATGACTCAGTTGAACGACGTAAACGAAAACTAGTGTTAAGTGCAGTTCAATGTTCTTTCTAGATTTTTTCAGTGATTACACAAGGGCATGTTTAGGAAAGATATATTGGCCGCTGGGTCTGAAATAATTTAAGCAATTTGTATTCAAGTGTACAAATCATTCTCGAAAATCCCATTCACGAGATATTCACATTTTGCATTCCCTAATATTACGAAAAAGCTTTTAAGATTTCAAATTTGGCTTGAGAGTTGTCAATAAGCAATGATTAATTATATCTTTAAAATCATTCGTAATTATTGCACGTGGATCATTAATCTTCAGTTCTAACATGGTACTCTCATTTTCGCCAAACATAAATTCTTTGCAGGTAAAGAGAGCGGTGTCCTAATGCATACAAACGAAATGAATCGGTGTGATATTTGTAAAGGCATGTAATGTCTATGAAGGTGGTCGAAGAAGCCATTCTGAACCCAGACATATATTGGGAGTTTTTATTGAATTTGTGATATTAAACATCATAAATCTCAAGCTAACAGTCTTAGCAATATATTCTCACTGACACTGATGATCTGTAAATGTCTTGCTCTTCCGTCAAATTAAACCTCATCATTGATCTTCTCGAGTTACGATTACGACTTCTAGACCTAACGTTGAAATACCTTTACAAACTTTCCGCGTCTATAGAGGGCTTCATTAGCACATATTAAGGGAAACAATTCTGCGTTTTACCATAGAAACTTGACTAATACCGTCGTTTATGCTTCATAAATTTACCAAAATCGTTTGTTGAATATCTTGAATATCATCTTAATTTTCTAAAAGTACACCGACGCAGATGTAGCTTATCATGTAATTTTTACTACGGGAAGAAACGCAGACCATGGTCGATTATTCTATATAAATAAAATCAAACATGCCGCCGGTATCAAATTAACCAGCATAACCCTGTGAATATTTTGGGCCATCGAATTTGGGAAGGGTAACTTTGGGTTACCCCCACATATATGGGATCAAATTAACCAGCATAACCCATGAATTTTTTAGGGTATCGAATTTAGGCCCCAAGCGAATTTGAATCCTCAGTGCTTAAAACATGTACAAAACCAGTCTGTCTTTAGATCATTAACGTCAGCTTGTATTTTCAAGGAAATATGAGTGCAGACTGAAGATGGTGATACAATTTACTAGTCTTAACTGGAGATTAATCGCTGAAATCTGGTAATTCTTTAATTAATATGGACTTGGAATATTAGTAACTTTAATACCGAATGTCAACAAACCATCTATAATAGACGTTGATGAAACGATTTTTATGCTTGAACATGCTCATTTGTAAGATCAGCAGGACACAACTTTATCGTAATGATAGAAGTGATGATCGATTCTCCAATCCATATTATAGTTTGTTCACAATGTAAAGAGATGGTTGCAACTCATGTAGTTGCATAACATAGTTTTAAAAGATCTTTTGATCAATAATACATCTTCACATTTCTCAAGTGCTGATTGATTAAGTCTTCTTTAACTCTTCGAGGTCTCTACAGGAAACCAGAGACCAATCATGCTTGCACAAGTCACTATTAATTACCACTTCCACCACCCATCTTTTCAAGAATAGATGCAATTACATTGTACAAGAAATGTTTGTAAAATTTTTATCTTTTGGTTGTCCAACGACTGTTAGACTTGGTCATTCAGTGCGGAAAGTATATTCAGCGTGAGTCGGATCTTCACTATACGACAACGTCCTGGAACCGCAACAAAAAAAGATTTTCGGGGGATTATTCTTTAAAATGTAATTTTGTACATGTTGTAATTTGATATCAAAATATATTAAACAATAATTTTAAGTGCAATAATTTGAATACTGATACTGGTGTATTGTTTTGTCAAAGTCCTTTATAACCGCCTGTGTCTAATAGTATACTGAGATATGATCTATTGAACAACGACAATAGTACCAAACGTTTGCACCAGGAACTTTCTTGCTGGGGTGGGGAGCTCCACCAAATCCCCCCCCCCAGACTCAACCAATTCAAGGACGATAGACAATTCCAAGATTTACTTGTTTTCTTTTAGGGTGGGGGGGGGGATTCCTGGTTAGTCATGCAGCTTTATCATCGTGCCAAATGTTATTGAAGTTCAGTCCTATAACGTTCTATTTTTTTTTATTGATTTGACAAGGGATGACCGGCTTCAAATGTTATTGCAAAAAATAGGATGTTAAACCCCATTTCAAATGTAGTCATTGTTAGTTTATTTCAGAACAATTTATGCATCTTGGATTCAGACCCATATTGTTATTATACACTTGGTATAAAATATTGTCCAATGAAATAAAAAAAAAATAAGATATATAACGCTTTATTTAAAACTATTATCAACAACAATTTCGGTCTATAGCAGGTGTTTCTGTAGGCCGATGCCATCGGATGCCTGTGATATTTAGTGGATTTAAATACTTTTGTGGTCGATGCGGTTACCGTAAAAATGAATAATCGAGACTTTGTTGAACATGAAGTAATTTGACATTTTCGGAAGATAATTTTTTTATTATCTTGTTTTTAACTATTTCAGCGAGAACTGTAAACTTTTTATCTAACACAAAGCCGCTTTAATAAGGCGCATTGACAATTGTACAAATTAAATACATTACACCATTCTGGAATTTTTACTGTTGTCAACATAGGCAACGAACAAATAAATTACTGAAATAACCTCTTCTTGTTTACAAAAATGCTTTTATACACATTGTCTGTATGCACCCAAAAATCATGTGCTGAATCTTCATCTTCCAATAAAGCACCCAATTAATCCCTTTTAAATTGGAACTCTTTTGCAAGATGCTTATCAAAGGATCCGCATCTTTATTTTCGATAATAGCTTGTCGTTCAGTGATTAGTTTATTTGCATGAAATGTTATTTTGACATCTTATTTAAACATAATTGCGTCTTGAGAATGTCATTCTGTCCAGTAAAAAATGACGATTCGGAAATGGAAACGGCAATTCATTATCTATTTTCAGTTTTTGGACGCCTCACATACGAAAGGATTTTGACGGCCAGTGTATTTAAATTATCCTTTTTGTACTCACAGCTATATAAACCATGTACATCGCAAACTACATGTTTCCCAAATGCAAATAAATATAAACCTTGTAAAAAAATATTGAAAGTAGAAAGATTGCCAGGGTAATTTCCGTTCTTGGCGCCCTTTTCAGAAAATGCTACGTCTTGCAGGGACAACGGCATATTGTTCAACAGAAAATCTTCCATGCTATCGATGGCAACAAACTAGATGTAAGAATGTAGTTCTTTCAACAGGGTCGTCCCCAGCCGCCAACTCTATATTGTGTGAAAGATAGTGAACCCGGTGCAAGACTGTTATTCCAGAAAGCCTAAGAGATATTTATTTACACACCTAAATACTTTCCCTCAGCAAGGGAATTAATACGCACTCTCAGTCAGACCTTTTGGAGGAAGAAATTCTCACCGAAATGAAATGTGCTCGTCGGTTAAATCCACGAGGGTGTCTTAGCTTACTTATTCATTTATACAACTTACTGGAAATCAAAAGCTGTCGAATAATACACGTTATCCCGTATCGGTGTTGTAGGGGTGGGATATTAATTCGTTCTGAACAGTCCTGCACTGGTGGACCGAGGGCCGACCTCTCAGGTCATTGACCAAGGCCAAGACAAATACGCGCCGAAGGCGCGAGAGCGTCCGAGAGGGCCTGGGGGGGGGGGGGTCTCACCCATGAAAATTTTGAAAATTGACAAACGCAAAGCAGAAAAAGGCATTTTTTTTTATTTCCTGATACATTTAGATATCAGAATGACCTAAGAGCACTATTGGATGAACTTGAGATATGTCCTGTGTCCTGTCCTGTCCCTCTCCTTCCTTCTTTCGTCCCCCCTCTTTTCTTTCTATGTTCCCTTTTATTCTGTCTCTTTTTTTCTTTTTTACTCTATAGGCTTAGTCCCACTTTTTTTAATGAGCATAGACTCACCTGTCACGAACAGTTGGCCAGGTAGGCCCAGTCCGGCACTGGTTCTGAAGTGGGGTTGAGCTCATCCTCAATAGAAGGCTTGATCTCGCCTTAACTACATACATCTTATCAAGCCCTTCACGTAATACCCTGTACATTTCGCCACTAAGTTCGATTGTCACAAGCCCAGCTTGGGAACCTATCAGATTCATCGGTCGTCGTGAATACCAAGTCTCGTGCTTTATAGCTAAAATGCCTACATGTGACAATCGAGTTGCAAAGTTCAAAGATCGATCAACGTCACGGTTGCTGTTTTCCCACGAGTTTCTCAATTTAAAAAACCCTGTTTGTTTACAGTGTGTTTGGTGCCACGAACTCTGATTGGACAATGCTAATTAGTCACTTGTAAAAACAACTAGCGCAAAGTTCGGGGAATTCAAGCAACGGAGAGATGTTGTATAACTCGCGAACGTTGCTTAAGGAACATGGGTTGAGCTATAGAACGTAATGACTGTTCCTTAAAATTGCGAATATCAATTTAAACCAAAACGAAATGTAACTTTATGTAAGCTTCATATTACAATTAATTATATCTTTACTTTCGTTTGCATTTTATTAGCAATATGTTAAAACGGATAGACTTGTCGGATTGTTTTATTCGTTTGCTATGGTAATGCGACCGAATATTGTTTTCGTCACCTCGGGGTCAAATATCTAGAATAATTACATTGATCTTGACGACATTACTCTAATGGGAAGGAACTGAGCATTTTGTGTTATAGAGCTGCTTTTTAGTATTGTATAATGGGCGTGCTCTGATTTTACTGACGTATACCGCTGCCTGTGGGCAACTCCTGGAAAACGGCCACCAAGAACTTAGAACCAAACCCAGCCATTTTTGGAGACACTGCGCAGTGCGCAGAATGTCGTGCCAGTAAATGCTTAATCAGGACCAATGGGGTCGCGATTTATTTTACGATTTTAACAACTACACACGTGACGTGACGTTCATTAAACGTAATTTTCGGTTGAGGAACGTAGATGAACAAAGACTTTAAATCTAAAGCTATTGAAACAGTATTTGAAAAGTTTGACGATAAATTCAAGATACGCTTTAATTACACGCTTGAATAATACACGATACTTGGTATTTATTGTTACTTAACTCCCCCATGTTCCATCGCTCCAAGATAATACCATTAGAAACGTACACAAGATTGGAGATAACTTTAACATAGGGACCTCAAGCATTTCTACACATTCCGTGTTTAACTTCCATTATAACTGCTACCAGGATCTCTACTTAGCGTTTCTTACATCACGCTAAATTGGTTTCCTTTTCAACCAGTTGAGATACACAGACAAGAGGTCTGCAATTGACAATTTTATCACACTCCGATCCCCCAGTATCAATAGTTTTTCTTCACATTTCAGTGATCGTAGTGGATATTAATTCATATTTATAAATTGATATTTTATCACAATTCACTATACCCTAATAGCCAAAACATCCTAACATATGATTTATTGATAGTTGTAGTTTTATTTTTCTTTGCTCAACAGTTTAGAAATATGTCAAGTGAGCTCCTCGGTGCGGGGCTACCAATGATTGAGAATTTATACGTTTAAGAAGGATATTTGAAGACATGAAATAAATATCAAAGTCATAGTAATATTCTAAACATTCGCAAATCAAACTTATTATGGGTCATAAAGTGGGTAACCATTATCATTTTGTACTGAATGAGCCAAGTCAATTTTATTATTTTATTTCCAGACCCAACTGTGGTGTTTAAAATAAAAACTTCCATCCATGGACACATCGATAAGTACGCCGAAGGGCCTTTGGGAATTACGATTCAATAAGCGTAGTAAGAAACGTCACTTTTTCCGACAAGGACGATTTTCTACCGAATGTTAATTTAAAATGTGTGAGCAACTCATTTTAAAACTTCTCATTTTTCGTTCCTTTTTTAGCCGGTCCTGTGTTTATGGAGGCAACAAAGCACCAACTAAAAGTAAATTACCATGGCTTCGGTATATATAGAAATTATAAATTTAGCTTGTCAATATATAGGTAGGATATGTGTAGATATATTACTTACGGTCTAGACATTGTCAATCAGCCAATCAATCAAAAACACCTCAAATAATCGTTAAAGATAATAATTGAAGCGATCGTCTACTTAACATTCCAACAACCATGGTAATATATTACATATACCCGCCGTAAACATCCTAATAAACCATGTTTTCTTATTACCCGATTTGATTTTAGATGGGTTTCAGATAGTCCAATTCTGATACAAATGATCGTAAGAATTACGGCGTATGAGTTGGTAACATAATCGCCCACATGCTGTTGTGTTTTTAGGTGGTAATGGCGTCTAGATGGTAGGAGACCATAATCCCGATATAACTACTAACAATTCTACCCAAACAATATTGTGTCATTAAAAACACATAGTGGCAAATTGGAATGTCTATGGGTATGAAATTAAATGGGGTTTAACGTCTTACTTTTCGGCACCTATTGGTCTAATGGGGACGGACATACGCCACACGGTTTGATATGGGTCCCAATTTGCTCGGATAGCGATCTGCTCTTATTTCTGTTTAAGACTGTTCAGATAAGGTGTTGCCGAGGGTATATGCTGTTTTAGAAATGGCTGTTTTTGTCACAACCATTGCAAAAAGTGTGTTCCATCGACATTAATTAATCCAGTTATTCGACACTAGGCCATGGCATACCATCCAAAGATCGGGGGAAAATTATATTATTACGCCTGCAATTCATATAAAACGTTTAGACTTTCCGGGGTGGATCTAGTCGCATATACTAACAAGTACGTGCACAGTACGGGCCAGTATGGCGTCATCACAGCCATCTAACATGAAATCCGTCAGTCGGTGCACAATATTCAAAGAACTGTCTCTTCTACTTCGAGAATAGACCTCTGCCCTAAATGGCCGCGATATCCAACAATTGGTATACTGTTTTTAATGCGGTTCTTTCACATCAGCTAACAAAATAAAACCAAATTAAACCTTTTCAATTGCATTAAAATTCTCGAAATATACTTAGTGTTTTCAATTAAGGATTTAAAATGTCGGTAAACTGGCTTCGTGTCTGTTCTAAAGCCGAGCTAATTGTAGACAGACAGCATAAGTTTAGTATGAAGAACAAGCATGCCCAGTTTTATGTTGACCTACTTAAATTGGCGAATCCTCAGGGTTTTATCGCAAAGCGCCCTGCCACCGGGAACAGCAACCAAAACAGAAAGATGGTTTCAAATGAGGAACACGATTCAAAAAAAAAAAACTAGTCCAAAATATAACATTTGCAGGTGCGCCAATGGTGTACGTTAAAGTCTGGTGATCGTTGTTGTGTATTATTGGAAAATCGACCACATACTAAAATATTTCGGAAACTGTTAACTCGGCGGTAAGCTGTAATATGTACCGCTTTTAAAATATCAGAACAATTGATTAAAAGGTGTTGAAACGTAGCACACTGTTTACACTTCTTATTTTATATATTTTAGATATCGAGTCTTCTTCCTTTATATTTATCTTTGTTAAATTAGTTCTTTCCTTTTGGTGAGCATGAAATGATTACAGTTCGTTGTATGTGTTAACACCGCGCCGCCAACATTCAACCTTGCATTAAACATGAATCGGCAAGACAAGTGAAAACAGAACCAGAGCTTTGTATAGAAAGCTATAAACTCTGAATTAAAGACAACTGGTATGTATTGGTGAGATTGACTTTCTACCATGGACGATAGAGAAATATGCTGTGACGAACAATGTTTCACTTGGAATGGAATGCAATATAATAGTTAACCATGTATACCATTTTATATCATAAAAACACCGATGGGTGTGGTGTGAGTAACATGACATTAAACTACCATTAGTTTAGAAGCTGAATTTCAATAAAAGCATGTTAATGTACACTGTAAAAAATTTCTGTTTTTAAAATCCCTACTTTTTGTTATTTGAAGGAAATTATCCGTATTATCACAGAAATATCTGTGATTTGAGATAAATAAATCGTTATTATACCATAAAATCTGTTGTTTTACATGCATTTCTGTCTTTGGACAGAAACGCCGGTATTTTTACATACTTTTCAGTATATTAACCGATAGAAACTGTTTATTAACAACATAAATTGTATTATTAATCAAAAGACCTGTAACATTACAGAATAACCTGTATATTGAAGGTACTGTTCTGTAAATTCACATAGTTATACCGTTGGATTCGGTTAACGCATGCGCGTCACACACATAACTTATGGCGGCGAATGTTTGAATGTGCACTGACGATGCAGAATAAAGAACAGACGAGAATCAACACTGAAATGTGAAGGTAAGTCTTTCTAATAATATTTATGTGTGAAAATCTACAGCTTAAGTAGATACTGCGTATGTTATTGGATTTAAAGACACAACCTCTGTACTGTCTGTTTAGTTTGTTATTTTTTATGTTTAGTTTCCAAGATCAATGCACATAGTGGCCATGCATGCAAATGTGTGTTGCATTGTGAATTTGAAATCGACCAAGTAAACAATATTACAGTGTATGAAACGCGATGGTTCAGATAATATAATGCTGGATTATTAACATTAGCCAAGAAACCTATCCGTGCTTATATTGACCCTACATGTCAAAGACCCCTAAGCCATAAACAGTTATCTCGGCGAGGGGATACTCCATGACATATACAGGAAAGTTAACGCATTTTGATTTCAAGTCATGTATGCAGTGCTTCATCATTTTGTTTCAGGTTTGTATGGAAGTAACAGAATTTGCAAGAGGACAGAGGAACGGCAGAAAGTACTAAACCTGGCCTTCAGAAAATTCAAATTTCGAAGCCATTCACGATTTTTTGCTCTTAATTTCCATTCATGTTTAATATATTTGTACATTCATATTGAAAAATTACATTACGGAAAATGAATTATTTTTTACGGATGATTTTGTTTTATATTTAACCAAAATAATTCTGTTAAAGAACAGAAAATCTTCTGGCAGCAGATTTACCAGATTTTTTCCTGTAATTTTACGGATACATGCTTCTGTGACTTAACAGAAAATCTTCTGGCAGCAGATTTACCAGATTTTTTCCTGTAATTTTACAGATACATGCTTCTGTGACTTAACAGAAAATCTTCTGGCAGCAGATTTACCAGATTTTTCCTGTAATTTTACAGATACATGCTTCTGTGACTTAACAGAAATTATCTGTTAAAAAACAATAACAATTACAGAAAATTCTGGTAAATCTGCTGCCAGAATTTTTCTGTTTTTTTACAGAATTATTTTTAACAGTTTAGTCCAGAAAAAACTTGAATTCTAAACTAAATAATTACCATTATTACGTGTGAGTCGAAACCGCAATTGTTACGTACATCTTCATTTATATCGAATGGAAAGCTATTGTAATCGAAATTAAAATTTTCAAAAAGTAAAAATACTGTACACGTGTAGTCAATGCGCTGCACCGATCCATTTTTCCAATTTGCAACTTCCCAATTTGTCCTTGTGACATCCTGTGACTGCTATTTGAAGGTATAGCGTTGAGAATAATGTCACTGACTAGGATTGTTTCAGTGATTTCCTAATCACGGTGTACAGAAATTCAAATATTCAAATTCACTATCGTTGATTTTATTCAATGAGTTGCCTTTTGAATTATAAGTTATTATAATCGTGATGCTACCAACTTTAATAATGATCAGGCTGTCATGACCTACATTTGTGCCAAAATGTACGCTTTTAACAAAGAAACCACGATTCGCCCTATTTTATAGTCAATGACGTTTCGGCCACAGTTTTTTAAAACCCCAATCCAAATCAGTTAGCACCCATTTACTATTTAACTACCCTGGCAAATCAGTGGCTAGGGAAGAGTGGCGCTGGTTCACTAACCCGGTCCAAGGTTCGATCCGCGTTGGCCGATAAAGACAACCGGTCGATCGGGTGAGAGGAAAAACAACGTCGGCCCACATACTTGCAGGCGTCCACGTAAAAGAATCATTGACAATTTGAATTCAATGGAGGGTAGTAGAATAAAAACGTCGCCCGGGTGGGGCAGAAAAGTGGGACGTTAAACCCCAGTTCACTTCATTTCTTTCATGTTTAACCGCTGTGTCCTGTGATTTACAAATAACGAAGAATTGCTGTATAGACCTATCATTAATTGAATGTGCGTATTCCTATGAGACTATTCAAGATACCTGGTAACAATAACCGTTACAACCGCATGTATCTATATGTTATTTTCCATTCCTCATCCTTTAAAATCCCGACAAATATATACCGGTTGCATACCCTAGAAATAAACACCTACCAACAGAAAAATAAAGGCCCTTTTTGCCAATCCATTATTTTTTATATATCTCCAAAACTCTTGTTAATTCTATTTAATAGGTAAACAAACGTGAACACAAACGATTATAACTTTTAAAAAGAACGATCCGAGTTGACAAAGTTGAGTTAATAACAACACGATTTGGTAAAATGCTTGGGCGATTTACAATATTCTCTCTGTCATATATTATTGGGACTAACATGCACTGTGAAGATTGCTATCCAAATAATATGACTACGTAGAAATAATAATCCTTCACTTGTATCGATAGCTACATTCTAAACGAAATGTATGATGTAACACAATGTGAATCAAAAAATAACCAGTTTAAAAGTATCAACAGATAATGAACACATCTGTGTCATTTCTTTTGTAATTACAGCAGGTTTAATGCAAACAGCAAAAACAAATATGGCATTACTTTTTTGGTTATAGCCGCGGGTTTTAATGCAATTTGTAAAAAAAAACCTTTAATACGCGTCGCTGTTTATTTTGTTATAATAGCACGTTTAATCCAAATAACGGAGAATGTATATGTCATTGTTTCTTTAAAGTTAACGATTTTAGCCAATTACCATCCCCCATTAGGGTTAATATTTTAGCACGGTAGTGTAATTAGAGTTATGTATCTTTTTGTGCCAGATATACAGCGCTCAATACACAGTTTCGATATTTACAAAAATAACGTAGAAAAGTTATTACTTTACTTTTTAAGAAAACAATTTATGTCTATTTTCTATAATATTTATGGATCATTATAGTCCGGGCCTCGCACAAGAGTATACAGGTCCTAAATTTAGACAAACTTATTTAGGTAAGACAAACACATATAAATTATGATGAATATATTCTATAAAAAGAGATTATCACAAAATATTCATAAAATTTTAATCAATTTAAAAAAACAGTGATTTGTTAAAAGTGAACAACACATTCTTGCAATATCTCCCCATTTTTTATTTGTTTAGTTATGAAGCAGTACATAATCAATTGTTTCGTTTTAAAATGTCACTTCCCAGTCTGGCTTTAATATTTTTGAATAATTGAGCAGGTTTGTAATTTTAGAATTTTTGTCGGTCAGAATATCCGAATACAAAATTGATTTAGTATGAAATTTCTAACTTATCAATAACCAAATACACACATTTATAAAACAATAAACACCACCATCTCGTCCAATGATATATTACCTATCAATAAATGTAACTCGGATACTTTTCGGGAAAGTTTTTTTCCCCATGTATTTATGACCAAAAGTGCCTAGAGTAATTACAATACGTTCTTCTATCACCATGTTTGTAGTTTAATAAAAAAAAAACCTGTTCTTGCTCATATCAAAGAGTAATCTTAAATTAGCATCATCCATTATTAATAAGCACAGCATATCTCAGGGCAAAATAGAGTCTGTTCTACAAATATCATTTGTTTTACTGGACGTTTCATGAACACTTTCGGTGTTTTTGTTTTTACACAAATAGCGCTCCAGGTATTCTTCCATAGGAAATAAAGTAAATGGAACTTAAAAAAAATATAATCGGTTTCAACAGAATTTAATGAACAATTTGACAGTATCAAATGGAATGAAATCGTAATGCACTTCTCATCAATACTGACTTCGGGCGTTTGGAGATTATATCAATATATTAATTTTAGTTCACAGTAAAACAATTTGACCTATTTAAAGTGTGCATATTTAAGTTCAAGTTATTTGATACGACTGTCACAACCCTAAACTTCCCTAGAGGACAACCCGTGAAAACTCGCCAGTTGTATAATTCTACGATACGGCAACCGCGAAATAACGAAATGAAATGGGGTTTGATGACCTACTGCTATGCTCCAAACTGGGAAAAATAATGAAGAAGGGGCGAGATACCAGAACTACCAGTCTTCGCCACACTCTAAGATTTTATATACCCAGTGGAAATTTTAATAGCTTTTAAACAAAGGGCAATTTTCAGTCATCACCAAAATATATATGTTACAGTCAATCTGTGTAATCAGTCATTTCACGTAATGACTAAACAAATCAGTCATTTCACGAAGAGCCTGTGAGCACCAGGCAATACGTGTAATGACTGAAAGTTCCAGACATTACACGAAATGACTAAAATTCCTACTCTTTTTTTATACATAATGCCTGATTGCAGATTTTGCAAATCAGGCAATATGTTTAGACTTAACACAAAACAACATTAACTTTTGATTAAAATAAAACATTTAATATTGGTTTTTAGTTCTATTTCGCTTTATTCAGTGCATTATAATGTCTGTAGAATGGTTGTTTTTATTGAAATTTAATGAACTTTTAAGTTATATTACCTGCCCTTCTAATAACCTGTTTTTAGTTTAATAGGAGGCCCATTGCCGTTTTAATAGATGAATGATGTCATTTCAATTTGAAGGAATTGCTATAGCAACTGGAATAAATACTAATCACTAGCTGATTTAATTACTCGGCCTTTAGGGGACTATTGAAGGTTTGTAGGGTCTTTGTGAAATCATGTTAAATCTTTATACATTGAACAACATTTTTCACTGACAATATTAATTAAATTTAATCTTCTTTTAGGGTTATATGTATCTAAAAACATGATAAAATCATTGTAAACACTTCAAAACAAGTTATCCATTAAAAATTGAGTGTCATATTGGATGTTGTTATTAGCATTACCCTTATCACCCTTAATCACTTAATTCCAAAGGAGGCGTATTTCACAATGATAGAGAATATTAAAGCAGCAGCAGGAGCTGGTGGGACAAAGAACAGACATGGATACTACCTACTATCAAAGTAAGTACGAAAAGTTGTTTACAAGACAATTTATTTCCCAAACTACCAGTCAGGAACCGACACAAACTACCAGCCAGGTACCATCACAAGCTACCAGTCCGAAACTGACACAAACTACCAGTCAGGTACTGTCACAAGCTACCAGTCCGAAACCGATACCAACTACCAGTCAGGAAACGACGTTAACTATCAATCAGGAACCGTCACAAAGTACCAGTCACAAACATACACTCACTACCAGTCTGGATTTTGACCCTGAACCTTCAGTTAGCCAAATTGAACAGGGGAATAGTCCCTCCGATTTACTCAATGCCCGCTTACAAAACATCCTGTGGGAAAGAAATGGTTCCAACTCTGCCCAGATGATACAAGCTCAGCGTATGGTCAAGAGGAGTCGAGTGGAACTAGCAACTGGCCAGGTGGGAGACAACGTAGCTGTGCCTATACCTCTAGTGGATAGAGGTCTTGGTGATCCACGTAATATTCTAGGAATTATCATCGACCGCGATGAGAATAACATGTACGCCATTTGTGTTAAAGCAGGGATTCTGAAAGGAAAGTTTTCGCGCAATCAGTTTGATTTGTGTCCCCAACAGTTACTTACTAAATCTGATGTAGACCATACAAGTACGGTAACACTTCGCCAGGCTGTACATAAAGAATCCAGCTGCGGTGGACAGGGGTATGTCCGATGCAATTGTGCTGGTTCCAAGAGATGTGGGACAAATAGATGCAAATGTTTCAAAAACAAACTCAAATGCTCCAGCCGCTGTCACAGCAGCCTGTTATGCACAAACAAGTGACTTGGGTGATGAACCAGTCAGGATTTCTTTTTTTTTTTTTTTTAAAGTGATTTGACAGTAAGACTATAGTGACGAAGTTAATACTTCGTTTCGAGGGAATTTATATTATTCTACAATGTATTATTTTACGTTGGATGTGAAGTCAATAAATGTTTTACGGTGAATTCAGTCATTTCGCGTAATGTCTGCCCATGATTTTTAGTCATTTCATGTAATGTCTGGAATTTTCAGTCATTACACGTATTGCCTGGTGCTCACAGGCTCTTCGTGAAATGACTGATTCATTTAGTCATTACGCGAAATGACTGATTACACAGATTGACTGTAACATATATATATTTCAAAGCCATTTTGTTTTATTTTTCCAAATTAATGAATAGAAGGATAATATTAATAAGTGTTCACAGTATGCATACATGATGTGTAGAACGTATTTAGTGGTTTCTTCAGCCAATAATTGATGTTAACCCTGAGGAACAAAGATGTCAGTGTCACAAACTGAAATTTTCTCCAGATGACCAGGTTATACTACTTGAGTAATCAAACGATGAACATTCTGATGAAAGTTTTTCCCTGGAGAATTCCTCTCTATAACTAGAATCCGGAATCTAAGCGATGCTAATTAAAAGTAAGGCTACCCACTTTTAACTCATATTTTTGCAATCAGACGACACTTTCCTATTCATATACTCAATTAATTTTTCCATATATTTTAAGTGCCATCGAGGTGTCCTATACTTGCATGTAAGAATCAGAATATATTAATAACACCCAAATTAAGTTGTAAAAGCTTTTATATTACTTGGTATATATTTTGAGATGATAATCAAGTCATTTAGTCCTCGTCCTGGCTGCTATGGTATATATTTTGATCTCGCAGTGTAATAGTTCTCTGAGTAAATCAACAAGTTGTAGATCGTTTTTACCTAGGATTGTCGAATTCTAAGCCCCTTTAACACACCAATAAGCTTATAATGGATTGTGTTACATACCGTTATTCGTGTTGTTAAAGGTTCCTTTCTTTCCTTTTAACTTTTATTAAATTCTAGATGTGATTTGCATTTTTCGGTGAATATCACATTTTTATTATGTATTCAGATAAGTAAACAAAATCAACAAATCAACCTTAGATAATCCTCCGGCTTGGATTAAATCCGATCTTTTCTTCCCTGTTACCTTTTATTAAACCATTGATGTGTAATAATTTTGTGTGATTTGCATTTTTTGGTAAATATAAAATATTTCACTCTATTTATATGTATTATCAACGCTAGATAATCTCACGAATGGGATTAAATAGGAATAAAAACATAATGATTGCGGTGGGCTTACTATATTATTGGAATATCATAACCTCAATAAAAAACATCTGTAACTGGCCATTTATATCCCAATATCATTACGTCACCCTCGAAATACCACAATAAAAGACTTGTAGCTGGAGATTGCGGTACCGGCAAAGTGGCGGAAAGTACACCTTTTTTTTAGAAACGTGCCAAGAAAAAGTTTTGAGAAAACAAAAGTGTATTATGTACATAGGACTTAATATAATTCGGTGGAATTTCAGTTCATCATATCTTTGTAAACTCTGGATGGCATTGAACCAATTTTTAACTTCATGTACTATTCCTACAAGAGAATCGAATTTTACAATATTGTGGTTTGCAAGCGATTCTTATTTCGCTCAAACCACGCTTAGAGACTTTAAAAGAATAACACGGGTGTATTGTAGACCCACGGTAAGATAACTGATTAAATTATCAAATTCTACTATGCAAAATTATTCAGTTATTCTTGACAGCTATACGTATACGCTAATTTCCTCGTGGTTATGATCTTATCTTACACAGTTAGTCAGAACTTGATACTTAAAAACATATTCTTCCATTCCCTATTGATGGTAACAATAAGTCGAATTAGAAAATTGATTATCGAGAACGTCTAAGTAAAGAGATCAAATTATATGTCAATTGTCTTGTGTGTGCATCATATCACTAAGTACAGTTTTCTAAATTATATTGGCAGAATGAAAAGGCCAGACGAGGCCATCTTTTTTTTCAATAACGGACTAATACACAAAGCTAACATATCATCAGACGCCATTAACCCCAGTGAATAATTCTTGGGTAATCCAGGGACTAGTACCGCTATAGAGTAATAGTTTATTTGCTCAAGCTTACTTAAGTCGTACCCAATAATATTAGTATTTACAGAATATAGTTACGGGCTATTCAGATTACCAATAATGAACACCAATTTTATTTGTAGAGGACTGACAGTTAATAATCTGATCATTATGCTTGATATAAATGCATATCTTTGTTATAAATGTTACTGATTAAATATAAAGACTAAACTTTTAGTATATAATACTAATCTAAATCTTGTAGAATATGATACAAATCTTGAAGAGTATTATACTTTAATTCGTAGAATACATTATGTTTGTACAAACGTGAATGGGTCGCAATATTTACTGCACTAATATTAACCGACAAGATCCTACAAGAGCGTTTTTGTGAATACCGACATACGCATTACCAAAAGTGATGACAAGATTGACAAGCAACGATATGGTATAGATATGTATATTCTGCACATCATATCCAAAATTTGAATAATTTCGATTTCCTTAAACAGATTGACAAAATTATGGATAATTGAAATTTTGACCCTAGCAGACAAAATTTATCGATTCAAGATTACTGCATACATTTCATATAGCATTAGCAGTTTATTTTTGAAAATTGTCCATTGATAATATTTATTCATTCAAACGTAACCGTGTTTGGTTGGATATGCTAGATCTCTCTTTTTTTGGTTCAAAATTTTTGGCTCAAAACAGTAAGTTTATTGTGTACCTTGGTCCTTGTTTGTGATTAGTAAAACAATAGGTTTGTAGGGACATACATAGGTTCTTACAACCCACATAGATTTTTTACTGAACTTATTGTTTTACATATATTATCTATGATATATTTATTTGTATCTGTATCATTACAGACCCTGTTCGAACTATAACGTTCGACCCCTGGGTCCATTCAATTTGTTGATAACACTTTTGTTGTTGATTGCTTTTTTATTGCTTATAGGACAGTCTTCAAGTACCTACAACCGAAAGGATTATCCCCAACACAGATAATGTCCCTTCCTTTTCCATAATAAAGAAGTGGGCTGCGGAATTTAAGCATAACAGAGGGAACCTTGATGATCAACCCCGTCCTGGAAGACGATCAACAACAACCATTCATTGAAACATTACCCGGGTGGATGAAATGGTGATGAGTGGGTTGAGCACATTATCGCCAATGAGTAAGAAATGACAAAAGTTTCTGCAAGATGGACACAAAAGCTCTTGATTGCGGATCAGAGACGTGTCCGATTCCTGAGCCTTGTGACAATCTGTGTCGTTTTGAAGCAGATCCTGATAATTTTTTGGCCAAATTTGTAACCATGGATGAGATCTGTTTGGAAAAAGGAACTAGCCTGTCGTCATTTTAATAGTACTGATGACGTCATAAGTTGGTATGTATCATAGCTCTGTGTAAACTGATGAAACTGATATATCACGATTAAACGTGTTTTATTTTTTTTGGTGGTGGTGGGGGGGGTCTATCGCCTAACAGACTTGTAGACATGGATGAATCTGGTAGTCCACTGCAGAGCCTTCTCAAACCCATAAAGCTTTTCGTTGATGGACACCGGCTGCGACCATGTCCTATTCTTCAGATACTGCAGATCCTCACGTAGAATGTGTTCTGTGGTTTGCTCTACCTACCTGCGTGTGCATATTGGGAATGGTTAAACTTGCGGTCTGTGGTGTAGATGGGGCGCTAGTCTGTTGTTCCCAGAAGATTACCACCTGATCCAGCTCTGGTTACCTGATGATGTGATGACCTATATTGCGCTTTTATGATTGTATTCACCTCTGTCAAACTGACTGCTTCTGTTTCTTCCTGATGGCCATGGGCACCAAGTTTTGTCATTTTGTCAGCCTCCTCATTTCCTGGAATGCCGCAGTGACATGGAATCCATTGGTTTTGATGCACTTGATTTTGCATTACTGTTTTTGGCTTTCTGCAACACGCCCAGGGTGTCTGTAAGGAAGACAGTCTGACTGTCTCGACCTTCTTTGACGCTGGCGATTACACGTTGATTTTATCCTTTTTATTAAAGTTCATATATTCAAAAACCTAGTAATCTAGAAGCAAATCATTTAGTAAATTTGGGGACAAAGTACGCTCACAAAAATGGGCGCTTTACAGTTGAGTCACTTGGATTTATAATAAATCACAAGATATAATTATTCGCTTTTTCAACAAAAGTAAAACAAAAAGTTCAAATTACTAATACTAAATAGTCGAATAAAAGACATATTTCTACAAGTAAAATACTATCTTCATCTCAAACTAAATGATACTTGGAATGTATTTGTCGGTAGTCGCTGTCCAGTAAATTCTTGGATTATCCTCTCATTACTTCTAAAGGGCGTATAAGTCTCTCAATGGTCTCAAAACCGGAAGCTATTAGATCAACACGTAAGAACTCGAGGAAACAGACTGTCGGTTAGTGAAACCCTTGTCGTCCAGTGGGTAGCCCATGGGCGATTTTCAGTCATTGTTTTTTGAGGCGCGCGATCGCTCGCGAGCGCCTGCCGCGCACCTGAATGTCGGCCGAGGGGCGTTTTTTCTCCGTCGCCTTAAAATTGAAAATCGCTCTCCATATTTGTAAATCATGGACATGTATTCGATCTCCGCCATACTGTCATTGTGAAATTAAATTATTTGGTGTTTTCGATTAGTATGTGATCGCACATGGTAATAAAATTCCGATGAATATGTTGCTAAAAATAGATGGCGCCAATGCGCCATTGGTTAATTTAACTGAAATGAAAAGTAGAACTCTCGCGAGAAGAGAGAGATGGCACGTAAAAATTTCCAATGCGAATAATTTCGGAAGAAATAGATTATATTTTGATGGAATTTTCAAGCGCTTATGATTATATTTTGAATGGGGGTTATGTTTACTAAAAATAATTATACAAGCTAAATATATTTAGAAATTTCGACAAGTATTTCTATTGGAATACCGTAAGTTTTACTTGACTGTACGACTACGAACGAATGATATTATTTAGCAGACGATGTATATTATCAATTATGTAAACAGGAATGACCCCAATCTGTTTCACAGAGAATTACTCACGAATTAACTCTGTAACAGATAAGTGTCCATAGCACGTGCGTTGACTGCTCACCGCGCCAGTCATTGGCTCAACTGCTCGTGCAATGTTTACTTAACACCTAACTGCTTCGGGCAAAATGATGCATTTTACTCATTTTAATACCCATTTACACTAAATAGGAAATATTTTTTAACTTCAAATACTTCAAACGTCTTTATTTATTTTTCTTTTACCTCAAAAAAATGTTTGAGAATTTAATTTGTCGGAGTAAAAAAGTTAATATGCCGTACTTATTAAGCCTCGTCGATGTCATGCTTATCAGTGATTGTAGCGGCCAAGCGAATATTCACTGCGGGATCAGTTTGGAATGACCCCTTGCACCAAGTTATTGATCTTAAGAACCATTTTCCATATATACAGAAAACTAATCACTCTTCTTAATATCAGATCACTCTCCTTAACTTCTAAATCACTCTTCTTATCGAAACTGGGAGAGCTTTTTTAGGAGAGCGATTTTTTCAATTTCTTCATTTAAGGGGAGCTTTTTTCGACTCTCCTCTAAAATACAAAAAACAACGACTGGATTTTCATGGAATCCAGTATTTTTCTAATAAGAATGGGTGCCACTGCTTTACATACATGTATATACCAAATATGTAATACTCTCATTGGAAATAACTGCACTATAAACACTATGGTGAGAGTGTGCCTTTAATATAAAAATTTAGATTCAGACGAGTCAACTGATACATTATTTGAAATCTCGGCCAAATTCCACATTAAAAAAACAGGAACATTATTTCGGTTAATAATGAACATGACAAGTGGTACCACATTAAAAAGAAAGCGTGAACTCATTTTAAAACCAGTTTTTCTTGTACAATGCAAGACATCATTCTTAAGACGAGTAATCTACTGGAGACTGGCGAGATTCCTCAGTGTTTTTTTATCACACCTGGATGTTGTGGGTCTACAAATGCCAAGCACTGGTTGTCCTTCGAGTAAGCAAGTATACACGACAATAATGCACGGATTTATAGTTAAATGAAATAACAATTGGAATATTGGTCTATAAACATAAGAATAAATGTTGTGTCACGAACCTATAAATGTTTAAAACGAACGGTTTTGAAAACAAAAGCAATTTACACACGACATTTATTTTCACATCACACTTTTAAGTATGGCTTATAAATAATAGATATGGTTTAAAACGCTAACTACACAAAAAAAATTCTTGCAAAAATATTGACTAGAAAACTAAAATCGCTTCCATTTTGAATAAACCAATTAAAGGAAATGCCTTAAAATCTGTATGCTTATTAAACACATAAATCCAATAATTAATATCATTGAAATAAACAAAATATATGAAGAAAAAGAAAACAGCATACCTTCTGACTTCCATCTTTGTTTATATTTAGTTCCCAGTAATGGTAGAATCCTTTCGTTTCGTTTTCAGTCGTTTAAATCATAAACTTCTGTTGACCATTCTACATCAGACTACAAAATTGATAGCTACGTAGTAAAGCGCGGCAAACGTTTACAATTCGCTTGACTTATATAGAAATGATTGACTTCGTGAAAGAGAGTCTAGGCAGGCAATGTATTCTGATAGCAGAAACCGTAACATTACCTTAACTTTACACGCAATAATCATTTGTGCCAGTGTTCAATCGTTGTTTGATTGGCGACGGTATTTTGAAGCTGTTAATACGCTTAGTTAAGCGCTTTACAATAACTTCCATTAACTACCAAGAAATGCGACTTGACAAGAAGCAAATCAACGGCGGCTAACATGGGGGTCGATTTCGATTTTCTTTTAACAGTTTTAATATTAGAGAGATTCACCTTTGATCTAACAATCTGTAACCGTCTATGCTGGGTGTAAGTCACGGAGGCCATATAAATTAACGCCATTAAACATGGTCAATCTGAAGCATTTTAGCTAAAGGGCTTTGGACTGAATATCGGGATTCACTTATAAATCTCCCTTTAATCGCTAGGATAGTTTACGGACGTTGGCTGTATCTTTTAGCGTCCAGAAATCGATGCAAAAATAGCTAAATAATGTCGATGTATTCCGTGTGTCTAAAATTGTTTGCATTGATGATGTTTTATTTTTATATGGATGAGTTTAACTTGGTTATAACAACATGGCTTCAATAGCAACAAGTTGTATAGTTTATCTAACTCGACTGACACGGTACGCAGTTATGTTATTAATAGATAACCGAGACGTGGAATCAGGTGTTCAAAGCAACGTAGTCGATATTATTTATCGGGTCTAGTGTGTGCACTATAAACATTGTTCAGCTGCCCTCACTCTGGTCGTTCGGATGGGACGAAAAACCGAGGTCCCGTGTACAAATTGGCGTGTACGTAAAAGATCCCTTGGCAGGTGTTCAAAGCAACGTAGTCGAAATTATTTATCGGGTCTAGTGTGTGCACTATGAACATTGTTCAGCTGCCCTCACTCTGGTCGTTCGGATGGGACGGAAAACCGAGGTCCCGTGTACAAATTGGCGTGTACGTAAAAGATCCCTTGGCAGTTGGAATTCGATATAAGAGTAGGCCATTTCATTTCATTTCAGCCATGCCCTCTGCAAAATAGTAACTATTATCAGAACTTTAAAAGATGCGAATCAGTATTATTTTAAGGTATCTATATTAACTACGACTTTGTAATACTAATAAACTCATTACGAGTTGAAATAATAATGTAAATTGATTATATGTTGAGTCGTCCGAGTCTTCAGATATAGATATATATTTAGGCCAAAGGTTACACGTATCTGTGTCTGAAAGTGATTGAAAACTATAGAAGGCAATATATGTAGATGTAATCTCGTCGCTTCTATGGGGTAGTTTTAAATTGAAATTAATAATTAATGAAAATCCGGAAATAATAATAGGAACCATTCTTATTGGAGTTCAAAAATGATGTTTTCGTTGTTGACTATATCTTATATAATTATACTACCTTTCCACTGTTACATTTTCATCTAGACATTTTTTCACCATTATGCCTCTGACTAAAATTAATTCCCAATTCTTACACTTTGATTTGAAATTCCTCTCCTAGGATTCCAGTGTCCCCAGTTTGAAAATCACATGTTCAGATGGCTATTCTGATCCCCTGGAACGTCGGATCGCCTTGCAACTGAGCCCATTAGGTGTTAAGAGTCTTATAGTAATTTCACGTAGCTAACAGATTGATGTACCGTGTTCTTGTCCTACATCGTGTACGTAATTGTGCATATCCAAAGTAAAAACGCAAACCATTTTCTTTTGCAGTATAAGCAGTTTAATAGCGAAAGAGCAAAATTATTTAATCCCTGACCCTTTCCCTACGGATAATTTACTCACCATATTGTGGGGCGACAGCACTTTATCCAACCGTCAAACCAAACCATTGTTCGAAAAGATGTATTCATATTTAGAATCAACTAAACGTTTTAAATTTTGTTTGTAAGAGGCGTTCATTCGTACCATGTTCTTTACTGTTTGGGGGTTGTTGTCTGTTATTATTATGTATATAAGATCTATATTTGTTACATCTCACAATTCTCTAAGTCAACTACACTATTATAATTATACAATTTCTGAATATGGAAAGGGCGTTTGTTCGTTCCCGACCCCAAATCCGCCCCTGATTTCAAATATTGCTCCTAGAACAGAAGTAAATATTCGCTCTTGTATATGCTGATATAATTAGTGTGGCAAAGAACAGCGTCTAGTCGTTCGGACGGAGCAAAGAATCGAGGTCGCGTGTACACTTGGATGAAATCTATGGAAGGGTATCGCTGCCAATATTAAATGCTCTGCTAAAGTGTCTTTTCCATTGATTACGTGTAAAATCGTATTATGACTCGGGTTTCGACACTACATACCCCTCTCCGTATTCATGGTAATATTCTTTAGTACCACCCAAATTTGATCGTGTAGTTTTTTTCAAGGTAAATAAATTTCTTATGGTGTGCAGAACGCTATCGTGTGCTGGATTACTGTATGCCAGGTTGATCTCGGCCTCGTTTCCGTATATGTTAATAAGTCACGTGATTATCTACATTTACATATCATAGATGATGCTCTGTGTAAGACCGTCTTCCATTAGCCCAGGTCAGGTGCAGAAGAGTAGGACGTTAAACCCCATTTCATTTCATTTCATTTCTCTGTGTAAGATGTTATGCAGAAAGCGTAAACGACAAATGAGAAGTGGCAGAACGCAAATGTAAAATGTAATGAGGGAAATGTCTAATGTACACGAGTCAAAAACAGCATTTTTCTAATATAGCATTTGTCATTTGACACACTGCATTTAACGTGTTACATTTAACTTTGGCCTAACGGGTATTTTGACTTTATCATTACCGGTATTAAGACTTTGTATATTGTACTTTTTACACGTAATCAATGGAAACGACATTTTAGCAGAGCATCTGATATTGGCAGGGATATCCTTACATAGAAATCTGGCGGAGACGCCGTGATGCGAGTAAACGTTCTGGTCTGGATGACGGAGGAAAATAGGACATCAAAACCACACGTGATTTCATTTAAAACTTGTATCTACATGTATTTACAACACCGCCTTTGGGTAGATCGAGACTACTCGGTAAAGTCGTGTTAACCAAAAAAAACATGGTAATTCTTTTGGACAATCCAGTTCTCCGATACTCTTGCTTTTCATTCGTAACCATCCGGTATTTTCAAAACTTCTCTCTGACGTATGCATCTACACCCACGTGGATATATTTTCAACTGTCGTATTTCCTTTTTAAATATCCTAGACGGATACAAATGTGTTAAAATGAGTTATTGTGGGGTTTTTTCCGATTTTTAAAAAACCGACATATTGCTTTTCAAATTATTATACTTATTTTATCATCTTTACCGCCTCTTTACCACAAACCATCGAGCTTGCAGATCTCAATAGTATAGACTCATGGTGTAAATGCACGTGCAGAGCACCAACTGCTATAAAAGGGTGATCTTTACAGGAGATTTCAGTAGATTTTTGTTGTCGACATTAATCAGGTGGGTAAGTTATCTTCTATTTCTTAAAGTTATTCATTGACCGCGAATGCAGCTACTGCACGTAGAATGCATTCGTGTTGACATTTATAAAAATAAATGTTTATGTATTATTGTATTCCAGCCAGCTACTGAAAATGATTGGGGTTCGAATGTTCGCTGTTTTCTTCGTCTTGTCCGTGAGTACCCTTTCCTCATTTTTGTAGCACTTTTATGATAAAATAACGCTCGTACAATTTAAGTAAGAATCGCCCCTTTCATTTTTAAAATTACAAACCAAACCTGAATTTTGGAGTCCTTAAACATTCAGTGTGCTTAGATGATACCGATCAATACAAAATGGATGAAAATACAAAAAAATGTCTTGTGAATTTATAAATTTCGTAAACTAGAAGCAAATGCCATTCAGCACTGCTCGGCTACAGGATAAACAGCTGAACGTGGGGAATCAGTCCCCATCGATACCTGATACAACACTACAATCATTTTAAAAACTCAATTTTGTTATAGCACTGTATGTCAATATAAACTAAGTTTTCAAATGTCAAATTGTTTTCTATGGACTGCTTTCAGCCTTATCATTTTGGTTAAATATTTCGGGTCTATATACAATGTTACACTGACAATATCCATTTAAATCGTACAACCGCGTGTTACGTAAAACGAAAATTTAAATTTCACTTTCTTGACCAATTGCGGTTACACCGATAAAATTGGGGACAGCTGTTATCGCTGTTGATACTCTGATCGATGATGTGGTACAGTGTCGAGTCTTAGATTTTGAGTTGCTTTCCGGTGTTCATGAAGTTTTGGAGATTACCACGTCCTTTCTACCATGCGATAGGTGTCTGCGCTATTTTCTTTAATCTTGAAAATGACCCTTCATACTTGACGGAACATTATATCGATATGTAAAGTTATATACAATTATGTTTAAGTTATAGAAACACTTCACCGTTGTATAAATGTAAACAGTTGCGAAGCTAGCTTTCATCTCCGAATATGTACATATATGCTTATATTTTTTTCAGGCAGTAGATTATGCTGTTGCTTTGCCGAACGATACCATTTTAATAAGTAATTATTGTCTTTTTCATTTTAATCGGGGGCACGTAAAATAACATTAAAAAAACAAAATAAATATTGCACTTAAAACTGATGCAATTTCAGGGTTGTATTCTCTGAAATATTGAGTCTCCAACATAGCCTTTAGTGGTGGGGTGCTATAATGGGAGCTTATGATGCAAGTCGCGCCCCCGATAATCCTTTGCAAGCTACAATAAGTTGACTTTACTAAAAGGAAACGGCTGCGGGAAGCAGATTTAGACATTGGACTTCAGCCCGCTTTTCTAAAATGCTGTTGATTTATCCAATCGACTAAACAGTAAACTCGGCCAACCGTTTTAAACAACTTGTATTTAGTAAATGGTGCTTCCTACGGACAACGTGGATTACTTGGGCCAGTTTATATTATTTCTTAGAGAACCGAATCGAGCTGTTGCTTAATTTATTTTTATTTCATTTCAGTCACCCCACAGTGTTCAGATTTACGTACAAAAACGCCAAGTATAGAGATTGTAACCGATCTTTCTATTACTGCTTACGCGCAGTGTAAGAATGCTAAAGTTAGCTTTAGCTCTAGCGATAAAGTTAATTTTTATGTAAATGGTACATACTCGCCGACTTCAGCTAAGGATGTTTGCCAGTTTTACGTAAGTCTTATATTTCATTCCCTGCGTTAATTCAAATTTCAGTTATGAATTTAATGTTACAGATGTTTGTGGATAAATCGGGGAACTTTTTTAACTCTATCCTGTCATGTGCAAGCTTTTGGTACGTCTGTTAACGCTTTCAAAAGTTTGCATAAGGTTTTTTTTTATTCAGTTTTAAAAGGGACTGTTTTTGTCAAAACCTCGAGCGTTGGTAATGATACAACTGATAAAATATTCATTTGACTTAATGGAGGCTATACATTTCGCCGAAACGAGAAAAAACACATCATTGCATTGAAACTTAGAAGGGTAAAAATCAGCGTAGCTGCATCACGTGCTGTTGTGTCCCATTCCACTTTTTTGCAATGCTGCTTCCAGTAGCTCTGGTACTCATGACCTCTTAAATTGAAACTAGACAATGGTAGAAATCAAGCGTAGCTGCAATGCATTACGCGCTGTTGTCCCATTCCACCCTTTTGCAATGCTGCTTCCAGTAGCTCTGGTACATATGATCTCTTAAATTGATGAAAGATCAAAGGTGACGGTTCTCGCGGAATTGCTTTACTTCCGTTGAAGGAAAATCTGAGATTAATAAGCTGGTTGAATAGCAATCGATTATTTTGTATTTCAGAAACGCAAAGGTGCCAATGTTTACACTGTAAGCGTTAGCGTAGCGTGGGGTGAGGTTGGTGGTACCGTAAGAACCCATACAGAAGTTAATAGTGTCACTTGTACCTTCGATAAATATGGAAAGAAAAACACAACTGAAAAAGTAATATCGGAAAGGTATTCCATTTTATTTATGAATTGCCAAGACAACACTAGCCTAGATCTAGATAATTAACATCTCGATCCTAAATATTTCGAGATGGATATGTATACTTATGTAGTTTTATGTGGCAAACCCATGTAATCAGGGCCTTCAAACAGTGTCCTTTTGTGTGCTTGTAACATTAAGCATATCCTGCTAGACACCGGTACAAATCATTTGTAAATCCAAGCCAAAATTGCTGGCTTTGGCCGGCATTTTAATTTGACATACGTCATTAAGTTGGGCTTAAAATGTCATGTACCAACAGCTAAATCAAAATAAGCGAAAATAGGATACCTTGATAAATCGCTAGAATGGCCTTGCCAATTCTGTTAGAAACACCGCTTGATAATTTTACTGATGTATTAAACAAATGTTTCACTACATGTGTCAACTGTCTTTATGTATAAAATTGACTTCTAAATTATACAAAATTAATAAAGACATTTAGTTTGCCAGGTGAAACAATCGTAGCATACAATCGTAGCTAAAACAGCACAACAGTATCAACTTTTTTAGCTACCTTCTCGTAACCTTGATCGTGAACAATTTTTTTTAATAAGCCTGCACTACATATTAATCCATCCCCAATTCCAATCTGTTTCACAGAGAATTACTTACGAATTAACTCTGTAACGGATAAGTGTCCACAGCACGTGCGTTGACTGCTCACCGCGCCAGTCACTGGCTCAACTGCTCGTGCAATGTTTACTTAACACCTAACTGCTTCGGGCAAAATGATGCATTTTACTCATTTTAATACCCATTTACACTAAATAGGAAATATTTTTTAACTTCAAATACTTCAAACGTAATTATTTATTTTTCTTTCACCTCAAAAAAATGTTTGAGAATTTAATTTGTCGGAGTAAAAAAGTTAATATGCCGTACTTATTAAGCCTCGTCTATGTCATGCTTATCAGTGATTGTAGCGGCCAAGCGAATATTCACTGCGGGATCAGTTTGCCCCAATTCTCGTAAGCTTCAATGCAGTTTTTAAATCATGCCAGGCAACCAATCGCACGCCTACCAGCCGCTAGGTCGTATAGATTCAACTGCTAACAAAAGTGAACGACGTCGCTTAAATATTATAGGAATGAGCTGGTTACGTTCCGATATATTTGAAAATGATAGGCTGAATCAACGCCATTACATGTGCAGGATGAAACAATAGCAAGAACATCTTATCAATGGAAAGCTCGGAATTGAAAACAACAAATTTAGTTTGACTGTAAATATTCTATTTCAATATTTTTCAGTGTTCTGGCTCCAGTTGAAATATTAAAATCTATGGGACCAGAAGATAAGAATGCATTCCAACTAGATATTCAAAATGTTTTGAATAAAACAATTAAAGGAAATATTGCATTAGGAAGAGTTGTTTCTCTCGCCGCGACCGGAAAGGGTAAGTAATGGATTTATTCCAGTTGGCAGAGAATATCAATTTATATTTTTAGTCATGTATTTCGGTTGATCATAATTTATTACCTTTTTCTATAGTCATTAAAAACTCGCAATCAGAACGTGTACCGATTTCTTGCTGAATTATCTTTTTTTTCGGGCTATGCAATACAAATCGCTTATTTTCCCCCCGTTTACTGTTGTAAGCTTGTAAAGAAATCGTCGGATTTGTAAGATCGGGAGTACTATGCATGAATAGTGAATAGGATTGCCCAAGAACTGCCTAACTTTCCAATTAAAACTAGAGGCCTGGTCACTTTAAATCCTTTGTTTACGATATTTGTCACCCGAGGAGTCGAGACTTTATCATATACATTGTCATGTATATCGTTGTCATTCACTTTATACTTGGCGGCCAACAATCTACCCACCAACCACTAAGATCTATAAAATTTACGTCGGCTTTTGGGTAGATAAGGTTTTTACAAAGACATCTCGGAACTTCTAAGATCGTTGAAATATATTTGAAGGAGTTGTACCTATCAAAAATGGAGAGTTAGGGGGCAGTAAGTATCTGAAAAAAAATATGGCACTGTTGGTCCGATACGTTCACATCCATCGGATCTCATCCACTCGTAAAACAGCCGGACTCTGATTTCTTCAGAGCACGAAAACAATATTTGACTTGTGATGTTTGTCGTTTACAGTAGGCAGTGGACTAAGGGTAATAAGTTGTACCGCCATGGCTAATACCAAGGATGGGCAATCTGCTAAATCGGTCATACTGAGCGGAGGGTAAGTAGTGAAGAGAATTTGTTTATTAAAATCCGATTTTAAAGGTTGAATTCTGTAAAATAGACTTGAAATTATGCAATATGGAATACATCGTGATACTTTAAAAGATGTAGCCTACAAAGACAATACAGTGAAACTTTGGAAGATGCGACTGTGGGCCATCTCTTGAACCAATAGCTTGATCACTGTAATGTGGTTCGTTGCGTGACGTATTATAGTTTAGCAGTCTTCGCTGTTTTATTTTAACCCGTTTCTACCCCAAACATCGTAGATTGTTGACTTCATTGACCTTTTTTTATCTCTTAAGGTGTGGTAATGGTCGAATATATGGTAAAAAGGAAGGCTTTTATACGGTTGGAAAAATTGCGAGAAGTCCTTTCTTTAACATGTTCGCTATACGAAATATGGCTAATGTGAAGTTTGAATGCCTTGCAACGGTATGCGACAGAGCTTGTAATGGGGTGAGGATAATTTCTTAAAATCGTAGTTTACCAATTGGTAAATGTATTGGTTCACATTTATATTTCAAATGGTTATGAATTTTTCGATATCTTTGACATGTTTAAAACAGAATACCGCTAAAGCAGGTTCGCATTTCAATTTGTGACACGTGCCTCGTCAGCGTCAATAATTTCAATAATTTGAAACATTTGTATATATGGTTTTACTAAATCCACAAAGGATTTGGATCGTAGACTAATTGATTTAGTACTGTACAAAACTTAGCCAACCACTTTCCGATGAGAATCTATAAAACGGCTTTGGAAAATATTTTAGTTTTTGATGTTGAATTTAAGACGATAAGGTAAATGTTCTGGAGGAGACGAGGCATTTTTCCATCTTTTTTTTAAAAAAATAAATGCCGACAACCATGAGATATAGATCAAATGTATAGCAAAACAGGATATGATATAGTTAACTCTAAAAAGGCTACCCCGCATTAAAGGGGACGGATGCTACGCTGTAGAACAAAATCTTACTTATTATTTGAATTTACAGAGTGGCTGTGACCTGGAAAAACGCCGAAAACGGTCGCCTGGTAAGTATTATAAATAGAATAACTTCATTTTTGTATTGACCTAGTGGATTACCGGGTGCTGCAGGGATTGAAAGAAGTAACTCCGAGACTGGAAGCCGTAGGCAATCTCCCACCCAGTCTATATTGTTACCGATCCGAGCTACCCCCTATACACCAAACTTCTGCCTCGGGACAGCCCGAGTGTGACCGCCAACCCTGAACAAACGAGTCACAAATTAGTGTAAAAATATTTTAACTCGGCAATTTCATATTTTTAAGTTATATTTTTAAAATATATTAAAATAAAGCCTTAAAATAGATGGTATCTATAAACAGTCCAACCTTGTTAAAGAATAATTCTTAAGTCACTATTTCCGGTTGAGAAATTGGCAAAAATATCACTTTCAACAATAAATTCAAACGTTTGAAGATAGCTATTGCATGGGGGCAATGGGGAAAACAATGAGTTAATTGTGTTATTTCCGATGTGAAAGATGTTTCAGTGTGGAAAATAATGCATATGATTGTATAATAGTGAGTTGACAACCTATTGAGCAAAAGACATGGAAAGAAATATGTTTTGACTTTCTTGGAAAATATGAAATTCCCGCTTTAACTTGGAACTTTGTATCGCAATTAATGTTGTCTGAAAAGCAAAATATTCACGGTATATTTTGAAATTCAGTCATGCTTGCCCACGTTTTCATCTTGTATTTTGACTTAATGGTTTGGAAGGATTTTGCAAATTTTTAAATTTACTTGATCACGATTGTCAAATTTATGAATTTTTTTTAGGATATTTTTTTTAATGTTCTAGCGAGAAGTTGTGGATGGGGGCTACCTTGGTCCTGTTGTCAATTTTTTGGCTTCTGTGCGTTGATAATCACAAATTTAATGCAGACTAAATGCAAGCTAATCATATAGCAATACGACGTTCTAAATTAACCGTACACTTGTATCAAAGATATGAATAACCTTATCAACGGTAATTTTTCATGGACTTCATTTAAATATTTCAATTCATTGGAAATACTCGTTCAATTGTGGTAATTTACCCGAAAATTGTCTGACTTTAATCTTATATTTCAGGTAAAAAGATAATGATTAGAAGTGAACGCATCTTCGTCGACAAATTGGACAATGAATAAATACTGAATCTGCAGATTTGTCCCCGAGTTTTTACTTTGTAGGGGCATTTAATGTATAATGCATTTAATAAAATGGTTGTAGGTTTATGGGTGTTTCTAGACCGTGTTCAATAACTGTAAACATATAACCAAGCACTGGGATGTAACTACCAAGACAGTTGAGCTACTCGGTGCAATAGTGCACTAATTCCACTTTTGGTAGTTTTTGAGAAAACACTTGACATGAGTCCGAGGTCATAAAAAAAAATCAGTGGACCATGATCGTCCTCATTGGCACATTTGGAAATCCTAGAATCTTGTTTTTGTCGAAAAATCAATTTTGATTTGAATGTTTTTAAAATTTTAGATTTTTTATACCACAATTTGTGAGAGACCACTCTTTCACTAAGTGCTGCTACCTATATTTTTAGTGGAACTAGACTCGGTGTAGAGCACTGTTGCACTACAGATTTCACTCGGGATTCCTGATACAGGTCAACTCAAAAATTTTAAAAAGTGGAGTTAGAACGCCATTGCACTGAGCAGCTCAGTTATCTCTTGAGCAAAATATGGTCCCAATTTCAAACATGTCGGGGACCGAGAAGAACCCAGGAATTAACATCTCTTGGTCGGGGGGGTCGCATTAGGCCGGCCATACGACAACCCAACCCTCCACAATGAATAAAGCTAACGTTAGGTGTCACTCGGCTAATCTCGACAGATTCCGTAAACTACATCTAGTCTCGGATGTATGACAGTAAGTGATATGTACCTACGCCCATACATTTGCGATGCGGCTACCGGTTTACTTTAACAGGAAAACTTGACGCTATTACACAAATTGGGAACCTATTCGGCTAGCGACCTATTCGACCTATCGAGCTGCAACCTGTTCGTTGGAAACCTATTTAGAGTAAAGACAACAGTCTCTATTTATCAACCAATAAAATCCAACGTTATGTCTATCAAATGAAAGTAGAATATATTTTTTGATCCATTCCTTCAGCTCAGAATAGAAGTGTAATTTCGTCATTATCTTACAGCTGGATCGGTCGAATAGGTCGCTAGCCAAATAGGACGCCAACTTGTGTTTGGAATGGGCGCAGCCATGTTTCATCCGGGACCTTTAAAGTAGTTCCAATATGGCGGAATTCATCGTATAGCCGAGTTTAGATTGTCCGAAATCTTACGAGGTTTGCCGAGTGCGTCAGGTGTTTGCCCATACGTCGCCTAATGGATTTAGCTAGTTTATCAACTTGTCAAAACTGGCACGTGGTCTGTATTCTTGGGCTAGAAAACTCACCATACTAATATGCGTAGATGGCATAATCCCCTTGATAGCAAAATTAATTTAGAAAATGGAGCCTTGAAAGAATTTCAAGAATTGCGTAATGAATGAGAATTAAAATCTCAACTGATAGTGTTTCAAGGAGTTCTCCTGCAAAGAGTTTTAAATGGTTGGGGGGGGGGGGGGTCACGGTGACTAACTGGGTAGGAGCTGGCCTCGAGGTAGAGTGTTAGATCCCTGCGTTTGCCGAGAATATCCTCCAGATTTTCCGGCGTAGTTCCCCCTTGTCAGTAATACAAGGAAAGCTGTATTCGGACGGGACGAAAACAGAGGTCGAGTGTTAGATCCCTGCATTTGCCGAGAATATCATCCAGATTTTCCGGCGTTGTTCCCCCTGGTCAGTAATACAAGGAAAGCTGTTATTCGGATGGGACGAAAACGGAGGTCCCGTGTGCACATGTACGTGCAGCTAAGATCCCATGACCTTGGAATTCGATAAGAGTAGGCCGCTGCCCGGGCAAAATTTCCCTCATAGCACTCTGGATGGCGTATTGCAATCTTCATTAGTCCAGTTTCGGAGTAGGGCGTTAAACCCCATTCCATATAAATGGTTAACACGTGCAACACATTAGGACTTGAATGATATTCAAGCTATTTATACATTGCGATTACGTCGAAAGAGAATTTACTAAGAAAAGTAATCAATTTTGGTACCCTAGTTTATTCAACCGAGAAAAGTCCCTTCCAATTCAAATCGTATTCAAATTTGGATACAAATCCATCGCCTGAAATAGAAAATAATTCATGAATTCTGAGCTGAGAATTTTCTGTAACCTTAAAGGACAATATTGGTGCCAGTCATTATTACATATGTGATAGAACTGGTAAAATACATTCCGAATATAATTTTAACACAGAGATCATTGCTACGGGAGATGTGTAACAAACTCTTATATATACGGGAAGTGACGTCAAACATGACAAACACGAGTTGTCTTTCTGTATAACTGACTGAACTAACGAGTGATAACCGACTCGCAGGCGAATTTCATTTCACTGATAATTCCGTTGAAGATATAAAGTTGTTTTATAAGACGATGAGAGGATATCTCACAATTGAAAAATAGAATTGGCTTTCACAAGATAAGACAAAACGAAAAAAATAGGAAAATCCCGTTCATTCCCCTGTTTTTATTCATCCAGCTCTTAATAAAAACATCGTAATGCACGGACTTTTTTCTAATTTGTTTGTTATCCTTTATCTACTGACAGCCAATTCTTTTTGTGAATTGTCGGATATCCTCTCACCTTCTCATATAATAATTTTTCATCATCAGTTGAATTGTCAGTAAAATGAAATTCGCCTGCGTGTCTGTTATCGCTCGTTAGTTCAGTCACTTACATAGAAGGACAACTCGTGTTTGTCATGTTTGACGTCACTTCCCGTACATTTAAGAGTTTGTTACACATCTCTCGTAGCAATGATTTCTGTGTTAAAATTATATTTGGAATGTATTTTACCAGTTCTATCAACATATGTAATAATGGCTGGCACCAATATTGTCCTTTAAATTTAATGTGCGAAATATTCCTACCGCTAACATGCCCCCCCCCATTCTTGTAAATGCTTTTAAAAATTGATATTCATTTTATATTTATGCATTCGTTTTATATTTCTGCATTCGTTCAGCAGGACAACAGTAACTGTACCGATAACCATATTATATTTCTGCATTCGTTCAGCAAAACCGTAACTATACTAATATGCACAGTTAATCCCAAATACATGGAAAATTGTTGTCGATATTTGAATTCATCAAGACTTTGTAGTGTGGATACATACAGAGAATGGGATGGGGGCAATGCCCGACTGGTGGGCCGAAGGCCCTCCTGCCAGGTCATTGACCAAGGCCCACACAAGTACGCGCCAGATGCTTGTCACGAGCGCTAAAGGCGCGCGAGCGTCCGGGGGCCTAGGGTCTGAGGGGGTCCCCCCCCCAAGAAATTGACAACCGCAGACCCATTTTCCACATTTCGGATATGGCCAGGTGGGCCCATTCCGGCATTAGATTTGACCATGAACTCGACCCTTTCTCACTACAAGTATTAGTACGACATCCCCGTTTTAGAAAGGCGTACACTACTGTAGACCATAATTGAACTATAGGTTCCATTAACAATGTGTGATAGTCAGATTGCTTGCAATATAGTTTTTTTTTTTTGAATATTTGCGATTTTCATAAATCTACACTCACCATCGTCATCGAAGTAGGTACATATTCTTTTTATTTCTTTGGCATCGGCTTCTTTATTAAAGTTCATATCCAACTGTTCAAAAAATATCGGTGCATGTTCCCTGTGGGCCAGATTTAAGAACGTCCACCGTATCTCGAATTCCAGCTTCGAGATAACATTATCATCTAAATAAACAATGATTAAACAAGTGTAAAGTTAATCTTTGTTTAAACAGTTTTTTTCTTTAATGAAGTGATATCTATGTTTAGCCCCGTGTAACTGCAACGCCTTTAATATTATTGAGGAACAAAATATGATGTCTATAGTTTTTCAGACTAGGCAGTTGTATTTAAAGGTGAAGAACACAGGGCCTCTATTTAGTCGGATCTTCATCAAACACGGCAATCGGCCTTTTCCAATTCGAACTCCGTACGTTTACAACCTAACTTGTATAAAAGTTTATGATTGATTTTAGTAACCTAGGATGTCTTTGGGAATCTGTCGTGTCCAATATTGTCCTTTAACCTGAATATTACCTAGTTTTGTGAGGGCGTTTTGTGGGGCGAATTTGGATTAATGTTTAAATCAGCTCCTGCCAACCTACTTCAGCCCCCCCCCCCCCAATGTGGTCCTGCAACCCATGATAGTCATTTATGCTCTTATATCCAGAAATATATAGTTTGATTCGGTGAAATAATGTGCCTAACGAATTAAAGAGCCATATTGTCGTGCAGTTATGATTTACTATCATCTAATCACTCCACAACATAATGAACGATTCCAGTGCATTCCTTAGCACCAAAAACATATGGTTAGGCACCAAAATTATCTACTTAGACTAAATACTATAGGAGGTATAAGGGATTATTTGAAATAGCGTCGTCTTTTACGCCATCTTCAATTTCTCAACACTCTATGGGTGACCGGGGTTCACCCGAAAGTATCTCAAAGAGGACGGCTTAGGCTACTACACTCAATCATTAAATTTCAAGGTTCACTCGAAATATTGGATTTGGCGACGGGACAAACATATCAATATGATTTATTTTTACTTACTATCGCCATCGAATATCAACCACAGATTTTTACATTCTGTAGATGTAAGGAAAGTGTCATTGTTATTGTCGGCTATATGAAATAGGTCTTCATATGGTTCACTACACGAAACTGTTCTACAAAATATAATCTTTAAAACTTGATCGATAACACTTGTCAATTTTACTTTTTAGTTCATACAGAAATATTAAAGAGGACATAACTCTTATAACTTGAAGATCGATTGTATGGACACAGATCACTAAATATTCATGGGCCGTCACCCATGTAGGGCGAAAGTTATTTTTAGTCTTTCTCTCCCTTTTCCTTTTCCCCCCTTTTGCATGGCGATTTTTGTTGACTTTTTGGTGTAAAATCGAAGAAAAGGGTTTAAAAATACATTTTCTGCCAGGTTTTGGTGAATATTCATGATTTTGAGGCGGAAGGATACAAGGGTTGTGAGGTTGGTTACGTTGAAAGGGAGGGTCGAAAATTGCTTGTTTTGTTGTCTCTACTTCCAGCCTGTAAGTTTTTCATGGTGAACCTCATACATGCTTTTGGGCCAGAGTTTGCCACATATTGCTCCATCTGTGGCAGAAAGCGTTCTACCCAACGAATATTTGGGAAAATGTTACAGCCGGTCTAAGAGACGAGAATTAACATTAAAGTCAATGGAGAAATAATTAGTGATTATGTGGCCGTACACTAACAATAGGGAATATGAAAAATTGAATTTAGATCTCATTTTCACCAGTTATTATTTATATCAAAATTCTATATGCGGAAAGTACTTTCACTTCATCGATCTGAGGAGCCTCTGGGGCTGGCTGGCCAGAAGGTCTCGTGTTCGCTCCTTGTGTTTCTCTAGAAAGTTCATCGGAACTTTCCGTCGTGGTTCCCCATTGTTAGTGGTGTAGGATACTCTAATCCTTCAGGTGGAATGAAAAACCCGACGTCCTAGGGATACGCATTTCCGTAGACAGTTGGTATTCGAAATAAAATTACCACCACTGCTCACTTTATGGCTTATGCCCGTTTGTCCGTCAAGATTATCCCCGTACGACTTTTAACCCCATTTCGATTTCTTTTGGGTCCTCCTGCTTCCCCCACTCCTCGAGACAACCGCATTCCAGCGAATTATTGAAGTGTAATTATAACGCGTCAATCCCAAAATTACTTTGCTGGAGTCGAGTTAAACTTTAAACCCATTTTCCATTTTGTCAATGGAGTACAGGTCACAATGTCTTGCAACAAGGAATGGTTAAATTGAAAAAGAACCTTCATGGCTGCTGAAACATGCTCAATCCCCTGTATTTGCTTACGACTATCTTATCCACAAACCGTTACTAGAACTAACATGAGTTACCGGACTCCATTCCGTGTCCTTCGATTGTAATTGCCAATATAATCTATTTGAAATTAAATAATCCATTTGAAATTAAATGATGTGGAATAAAACCTTTGAAGCGAATTTAGAGTACACGAAAATTCACAAATTCTAAACCCCTACCCAAATGTTCTATTCGAATCTAAAGACACTGTAAATAATTTCAAATTAAATGTTTCCTAAAGCAACGCGATCTGATACCGCTGAAGCGGAATTTAACGCCTAATCTCTTCTCCCCACATATCTGCTATGTAAAGTAAATTACCAACCATGCTCTAAATCACAAAATAACTTACATGTATCCTAAGAAAATACACAAAATTCCAGAATATAATATTGATTTGGCCATTTCGTTAGCTTTGAGTAAGGATGCGTACTTATCAATTTATTTCGGTTAAACAGATGGTTGTTACCCAGGAAAGATAAGAGAGAATTGTGTGAAATTAGAAAGTAAATATAAACTCTTAGATCATACACATAGTATATTTAAATTGTGTGTTTTATTTATAGATACGGTGACTCATTGTGTGAGACGTTGGCTCGCTAACCTGACGGATCCCTGTTACATCCCTGTGAAAACGTTTATCGGGATTTTCCGGCGTGATTTACCCATGTATAATTGTTCACAAGGGACAAAAAAAGGTGTCGTGCTTACAATTCATGATACAGAACCCTTGGAAGTTGGAAATTGAAGCAAATGTAGGCCACAGCGCTTTTGCCAAATAAAAAGTTCTTGCATGGCACACTATATGGCGTGTGTCCGTCGTCATTTGCCTACGAGGACTGACTTGACATTTTAAGCGGGTGGGACGATGTACCAAATTCTACCCAATACCACTACCCATAATACCCAGCATGATGAAAAATTCGCATATTTATTACTTTTAAAAATTTTCAAACATACCGAGTTATTTTGCGGGAAATTACATCAAATGCTATTTGCGATGACTGGCTGTTCCATTTGCCTTCCTATGTCACCCAAAACTAGCAAATAATAACCCAATACTACTAGACACTTCAACACTACACAATACATGTAGTATCAATTTTAATAATCAACAGCATAATATCATCCATTGATACTCTGGGCTTTTTAAAGATAGTCAATCTGCAGAATACTCTTGGAACCTCGAACTATTGAAGCCACTAACTTTACAGCAGAAGTAACCGACATGAATTGCTGTTGGGCTGGCGGTTCTGAATGTTTCCATTCTTTAGACCGAACTATGGATTCTGTTTGAAAGTGATGAATCCAGGTTTCATCCGTGCCTAAAATTCTATCCAAAAACAGCTCCAACTATCAGGTAACGTCAGGAATCTGATCCGCAGTCAAAAGCTTTGGGCATCCATCTTGCCTAATCTTTTGTCATTCTAACTCGCTTGCAATAATGTGCTCTCACGAGATCTGCCCACAACCTTGGCAATAAGTTGAATGGTCACCCATCGATCACCCATCAATCACCATGTCATGCACCCAGCTAAGTTTTCGTGATGAGTTTCTGTTGTTGGCTTTCTAGGACGCGGGTCACCCAACCTATTTCACAATTATTGGCTCAATGGCGTGTGCATTGTTTAAATAAGACGTTACTGGTCCGACCGAATGGTGCCTGTTACTCATTTGACATACTCATTTACACTACATGGGACATAGTTGTTACCTACATAAACTCCAAACACCTTTATCTATGTTTGTAACGCTTAAATAAATGTTCTAGAATTTAATTTGCTGAAGAAAAGAGTCAATATTGGGGTTCATTTTACATACCGATATACACAAAACATAACATATTTTCACTCGCATATACTTTAGATACCTTATTTATCTATGTTTCTAACGCTTAGAAAAAAAAATATTCTAAATTTAATTAGCAGAATGAAACAAAGTTCATATGGGGCTCATTAAGCCGCATCGATGCCATCCCTATCAGTGATTGTAGGTGGGTCACCTTCAAGGATCTCTCTGCCAAGATAAATGCTGCAGCGTAGAAAGGGAGATAACTATAAAACTATTTTGCTAAAATCAAACGAAAATTTTAAAAAATTGACAAAAAAGCAGAGCCCGTGGGGTGGGGGAGGTGAATCGAGTGGTCTAACGTGTATGCTTTAGATCATAGGGCATGTTATTGCGTTCAGTGGCTTGGTTTCGAGCTAAAGCTTATATTGTGACAACTGTCACCCGTTCTCGTGACAAAACTAACAAGGGCAACTAATTCAATTGAAATGGACGCATTTAACATCAAGATGTCATCGATTTTGTAAGAAAATGGCACTGAAACCAAATACGTGTATTTCATTATGAAACTAGCGTTTCTCGGTGTGTATTTTATGTTCTTAGTCGTGATTTGTAACGTGGCAAACGAGACTAAAAATCAGTGCGTAGGTGAAATGATAACCCGTACTTCCGATGCAGACTTGACAGACAAGGTGCGAGCGGCTACCGTTAAATTTGGACTGCTTACTTGTTTCCAGGAACTGACCTGATTAGAAATTACAATGAAAGGTTGAAAGATAAATATAAATTAGTTTAAATACACTCATATTACAATAACATGTGCCTTTCGCCATATTTTCGTCCATTTTAGGTTCCGAGGAATATAAATCCATGCAGCTCTTTTTAAGTTGATGATTATTAATTTCTGTTGGCTAATATTCATCACAGCTAGGCAAGAATCGTTTCTAAAGCAGAGAAAAAGCACACAGACAATACCAGTGACAGCACGGGATCAATTATATTAAAATTGTAGTCTTAACCCTAACGTGTGATCGTTTTGGTAATGTTCATTATATAGAATTGCTTCCCTTGCACCAAATCTCATCAATAAAACCTGTAAATGGTATGTGTTGAAACTCTGTCTTTCCGTTAACTTTCAAGTTGTCTGGAATTATGAGACAATAAGTCAGGTTTCTCATGAACTTTCTTAAAGCTTTGAATTGTTGTTACCAACATAGTAAATGTCCGCAGCTACTATACTCTGACCAAAGTTTGGTGCTGTGTTTATCGGAGCAACTTACGGTATGAGATCCGTTTGATGTATAGAACCAATACCGTGCTTCATATTATCTTGGGTCTAATTGGTGAAAACTTAAATTGAAAATTAAGAATTACCAGTGGTAAGGCTAATCGGAAGTCGGTTTGTTTACCTAATTTGGCTTCAATTTGTGTCAATAGTGGAACATATCTTCACACTGGCTTTAAACGTAGACGGAAAATTTTTCTACGAAGATAGATTTTTAACCTACAAACACATAAAATTCAATGAAACTAACACTCTTATTTTTAGTCTAACCAAAGAGGTCTAGTCATTAATAAGGCACCGGGAAATTTAACCCACATTGTTATAGCTCGAAAACCTTTTGCCCTCAATCAAATTCCTTAATCCAATTTGGCTAATTCTGAAATATTCGTGTAAGCCAAAAGGCCCCAATTCACGCTATCATCGACAAATTGAGATATGGGTTTGTCTTGCAAATCGTAATGGTTTTTGTACACAATTCTATCGATTGAATGTCATTTTCCTCTTTAAAATCATTGATAGCAGCTACATTGAACCATTAAACGAGATGTAACACTGGATGTAATGCAAATCACCAAACTCATTTTCAGCTTTGTCAGTTTAATTGAGGCGAAGAACCAGGATTGGAAATGTAAGTCATTCCACTAACATCTCTCTATCGATATGGCTAAAACATCTAAAATATGTCGTATAAATCAGAAATGTTTACATTTGTATAGGGGTAGAGTTTTCAGACGCTTCTACTTATCGTCACACCACAGAAGATCCGGTTTGTCAAATGTACAACTTCTACAAGAAATTCCTTGATACTTGCTAACAGCCGAAACAAAATTTTCATTTTTTAACCCCCTTTATCTACCTAAACTTCTGGTAATTTGGAAATTTTAGCACTGCATTACACTCTCATATCACAGTGTTACTAGCTTTTGGTGCGCCAGTGTAATACCCAACAAGGAAAAACAACAAATAACATGTCTGATGTGGAATAAATAATAAATATAGCCTAACACGACCAAATTAACCCCTTTAGGTGAATTCCCAGTGAAAAGTCCCTCCCTTAGATAACCTTTCGTCCGTATCATCATGTTTCCTTCAAGGATCATGCGATTATTACGATCATATTGAAAAGGGACTTCGTTTTACTGTTATCTTGTCGAAATATATTACCACATCCATTTATAAATACCAGTCATTCTGGAATATTATCATACCAATACAACTCGGCCTCGGTATGCTTCAAAGCTCATTGGTGCAACGCTTTATCACATAATGGCCATTAATCCGACGTTTATTGGCCTAGTGCGTATTAGTTAATCATTTATCCCATTAACACATCCCAATAGATGGCCAACAAAATGTAGATAGATTAGTAAATATTTTATTTAATACTCTGAATTAGCATAATTTTGTGTAACCAAGTGAATGATGATAAAATGACAATTTATATTTACAATTATTGTACAAATTCTTACATTATTACATTATAAAAGTAATGAACATAAACATTCTATGGCTACCGATAAACCCATCCTTAAAATACTGTCTTCAAATGATTAATAGTGATCTGATTAGAAACGAAACCGATTTTAGGGCGCCCATGGATGTGCAAAAAAAAAAGAGTTATCATATCTTTATAGCGCTAATCCGGATTATATCTAGGTGAATAAAACTGAATAATTTTGTGTTAAAATTCCTTAAAATCACCTACCTTAGGGTCGAGCCACTAACTCAATGTATGTGATACGTTTTCAAACAACTTAAACCCGTCAGTCTTCATCAGGAAATGTAGTCCGGTGACCTAAGCTGTAGTATATAGCTGTGTCTGGATAAAACCAGACTTTTATTTTATAAAAATAAGGTATAGGTGAAATTTACCTTTCGTTATCAAGTACAGCACATGGGTCCTGCACTGTATAGACCTCTTAAGGAACGGCAATCGACTATCAAAACACCCAACGAAAAAATTGACACGCAATCTTAAAAGGGTTAAGTGTCTGGATAAGCAGTTTTGACGTTCACGTCCAAACGACACAATATTTTGAGCTGAAATTTTGAGACAAGGTAAATACACCGTTACTCTCTATATTGGCGCGTAAATTTCACGTGTACACGGACTTTCATGTCCGAGACTGTTCAAATCGGGATAGTTCCTTCTGATTTTACAAAAATGAAGTATTTTATTTTACTTTTATATTTTTTTTTATCTTTTCAGGTTAAACAAAGCTATGAAAACTAATAAACAAAATGTCCTCGTCTTTCACCAATACATGCATCATTATAAATTAATGTGAAAGTTGCACGAGATCGTTATCACTATTTGTCTTTAATCCGTTTGTCATGACACAGTCTCGACAATAAAATGTCGAAAAAATAAATTGTAGTATTCTTACTTCTAAACGGCAATCAACCACAAAGTCCGTTGATGCAAAGAGAAATAATAATATAGTCGTATACATGTATGTATATACCATATTTTGCGCACGCCACTCACTGCTACTAAAATACGCACGTGAGTACATACAGAAACAGTTTTAATTTACAGATCTGTGATCATGCACAAATAGGAGACAAATGCGGCTGAACATCCGCTCGACACAAATTAGATTATTTCGGGACTAGCGATGATAAAAGAGGCAGACTTTGTTTTACTTTACGACATTTCCTTGATTTGGGTTGTGGGAATACAGTTTTCAGCTCAGATGATAAATGTCAGTAATAAACATTTAACCCGTATAATTCTACCTCCGCCCACTCCCCCACCCCATCATATTCTTGTGTTTCTGTAGCAACAGACAGTTTGTAAAACAAGGGAATATAAAAAAAAAAGATAACGGGCATATAATTGGATATAGCTGGAAGACGATTAAAGATGAACGTTTACATCTCCTGTAGGTACACGTGTATTGACAATCAAGGACGGTATAACTTTTACAATTATCTTTAAAAACCAAACTTACCAAGAACACAAGATAGTAATATATTAATTAAACCTAATGTAAATCATATGTACATATTTATATAATATAACCCAGTTCAATAAGAATTGTCATCTAATTTCTACAACCAGATAAGTACTGATGCAGTTATTCGAAATTGGAAAATATATGATGCATTCGAATTACATCGTGTTTCCGGTCGTTTCGAATTTCTTCAAAACATAAACCGAACAAACCACGTTTCAAGTCGTATTTTCTAATTGAAAAATCTCAAATATGTTTTGAAGACTACGTTTTCAAGTACCAAATGTGACTGTGGCGCCATTTCAGAACATATCAAACCAGCAACTTCTTTTAAAATCAGAGAACAATGCTTAATAAACAGAGCTTAACCTATCAGTGTCATAGCTGTATCGTTTGAAGGGCACAGTTTATAAACACATAAATCACACCATCTTTCAAAAGATACATTATGTTACAGTTACATTATCATAAAAGGAAAGAATTTGATGTTCGCGAAAAGCTGTCGTACGTGTCTGTTACACCAACCTCTCAGATATGCATTCTTACATTTAAAAGTCGTTAAGTGAAATTATCATGGTCAAAATCAAGCTATAACGAAAATTATTTTCCAGGAACATATACAATGTACACTTTTCCCTGTGACCGTCTCTATGGCTTCTTTTATACAAAAATGAGAACGAACTGCGAAAAGGAAAAATATTTCTGTTAATTTGTGGCAGGGAACCATACACCTCATTAAATAGTTAGGAAGAGCTGAAAAAGTTAAAGTGTGAATAATAAAGTTCACCAGACTAAATAAGTTATCAACACCAAAGATAGTCATATAACACACAACAGATGTAAAGGGCAAAACGTCATGCCTATTGCATCGCATATATTTACAAATCATACGGTATAAAAAACGATAAATCACGATAAGCTGATTACAAATTCACACAGTCTTAGTATTTTTACTTTTTAAAAAAATCCATCTATCGGTCACACCCTCTCTCTTTCTCCACATTACCATTTATACTAAATATTTACAGTTTTACAATTTATTACAAGTCTGGTTTCATTAAAGGTTTAACAACGAGAATAACTATGGAAGACACGACAGCCACAATTAAAAATATCCAGAACAACAGACGATCCATCACATGCGCCACAAGCCGCCATTCTTTAACAATATCTAAATGTGCGTCTTCAGAATCTTGTCGCGCAACCAGGACTTTTAAATGACTGGTCACTCTTTCGCTTTGTTCAGACTTCCGGTCACGTGCCACTATTAATCCATTTGGCGGGCGTCCACCATTACAGTTCCCACTTTCAATATTTTCCATAAAAGTTGACAGACACACGTCATCACTTGGGTTCTTTGCAGATTGTGCCGTAGAACACATACACACTGCTCGGGCTAAAATATTAATCACTAGCGATTTCATCCACCGTGGAACTGGCTTTTGATGCGGTCCAACGTGATGAAGTTGCAAAACAAAAACTGTTAGTATTATTGACATTGATGTCATTGCCATGGTGACTGTTAAATAAATACCTGAAACGATACAATATATTATTGTTATTATATTATTACATTAAATGGCGCAGGGTTAGTCATGCAGTACAGGGTAAAGGTTGTATACAGGAGGTGTATTCATCATTATTTGTGTGTTTTCTTTATACAAACATACTATCGCTGCGTCGTCGGCGCATTTTCTCTAAATTGATTATTTCTTATTCCTGAACGAGTGTAAGTTACTTCGTCGCTACCATGTCAGTGGTGCATGACAGGAGATCTAACAAAGGGACAACATATAGTCTTTGGGGCGAAAAACCGACGTCCCGTGTACATGTAAAAGTATCTTGCCAGGAACAATTAGAAAAAGGGAAAAACAAGCCATACTTCAGCTGTCCGGCAAAATTTCCCTCATAGTACACTGTATGGCCTCTAAATCCACTTTTTTTTTTAATATTCTGAGATTAGCACTGATGAAATGTGCGACATTTTAAAATTTCTGTCAATTTCATACAAGTGACCAAGGTTTTTCGTTCAACCCGGATGCCAAGATACTTTTCCTAGTCAGGCTCTCCGCCCTGCGCCACTGACAAGGAGAAACCCAAGGAACTTTCTAATCCAACATCGTGATCGAACCCGGGGGCATACTTGTTTGTTTACCGTGTTAATAATGAGGGATATCTTAAGGAAAGGCTGAGATGTTTAATTACTGTTAGACCCTATGACCAACCTATCATTTTTATAGATTATTCTATAGATACCATCAGTAGACCAATCAAAGTTTTAATACACAGGATCAACAGATGTCATCGTTTACTCATTTACAAATTATCTATGGATTTTACTTGCTATCGTCGGCTTCTCGTGGGAATTCTGTGACACTATGAGGGATTTTAAACGCTCAAAAATTCGTCTGGGAATAAGACAACCATGTCACGTAAAAATCTCAATTAGAACGTCTACTTTTCTATCCCAAAAAGATACTTCGGTGGCAGTTGGAATAAATTTCAAGACAAAATTCAACCTTTTTATTCGAATCATTCAGCGAGATGACTTAACGAGTCTAATTTCGTATAGATAGTGCCGTGAATAACTTAGTTAACAGAATATAGGTGTGCCAGTACTCCAAAAGAACATATTATTCGTCTGATAACGACTCTCCATCAGTGATATTTGAAATCAGCTAGTAGTCCAGACTCTGGTGTCTATTGAATAACAGTTATTTTTATATCAGAGAATTAATAATAACTTTATCATACAGCTAATAATGTTGAACATTTGTATTCATGCAATATATTTCTATAATGCATACTGTTTCTGAAACATCAGAGAACACTTTCAATTTGATACGCCACTATACTGTATATAATTAATAATTAATTTAATACGCCACAAAACCCCGTTGCTTCGGAAACTACTTTTATAAACAACTTTCACTGTTAAACATAGATTAAATCGCTCTGTCAACATAATAAGTCATCTTGTTAAATTGCGGGGATGTTTAACAAATCCACTAATAATGATCACACCATTTAATTATTATTTACAATATTTATTGAGTGTTCTTAGTACTTGTCTTTTATTTAGATAATTAGAATCGTTGTGTGGCCCTCTTTACATCAAGAACAAAGAAACTGAATATTTGGTTGACTTTAGCGCCAATATATTTCATATGGCCTTATTCACAATGTAAGTCCTTGAAATGGCCATCATCAATAAATTTGACGACGATATCCGATAAATTGCCCATAAACGTGGTTCAAAAGTCTGATGATAAAAGTTTATTAACACGTGGACATGGTTTTAAACGACGGTTCACGCAATATCTGAATCGTCACTGTCATTTACATAGACAGGCTTCATCACCTTCTCTCATTCAGTATTCATTTTAGACTAATCCGTACCACGATACGGACATGAGTTTTAATGGAATCGGATCTTATTACATCCATTTCTGATTATACAAAAGCTAAACAGGTTTATCATTTACATGATTGTCTGACAACCTCGTGACTCTTCTACCCACAACAAACAGTACGATACACTGAACAACAAAAGAAACGACTTCTATGCAAAAATATTTTTTCATTCTTCAAGTATTTGGGACAATTTCTTAGCCCCGATCGTGGATTCCAAAGAAGTTGTATTTGGTGTTCTGAAACTTCAGATATGTCCAGCTATATAGCTAAATTTTATACCAACGAAGAAATACCCGGAAAAAAACACAAAGTTTGGTAACCTATCCGACTCCTTGTGACGTACTAGCTTGGATCAAAACCACGCCGCTAGACACAATGACAGATCCTGAGATTGAAAGCCCATGCGAATGACAGCCCCCCCCCCCCACACACACACACGACACCCAATAACGAATACGGATCAATGGCTTATTCGGTTATAATCTTAAGCTATTATCTACCAGACTTGACTAATACCACCCTTTAAATCACAAACTCGACGTTTCTTTTGTAAATGAAGATATATTGTGGGGAAATTATACTTTCAGGGCCGTGGAAGTGTTATATATAGTGCAGGACATCTTCTGATGAAATAGCAATATATCTTAGGTATTTATTTACGAGTTCCGCGTCTAATAATTGAGCAATTGTCATGTTAATGGATAAATTAAACAAAGAGGTTAGGGTTCTGGTAATTTCAAGATATTATATTTACTACTATTACTCTAGAGTTGAATATAGCTGTAGGTAATAATATGTTTGCCAATATTTAACGATATAATACTCTAGAGTATAGCCGTTTCCGGGGGTTATTGTTAGGTCACAATAGAAAAATAAATTATCAAAGTCCATAAAGCATAGCATGAATTACATAATGCAGTTCTAGTTGTATGATATACCAAATGTTGTGTGGGCTTGTACATTTTGTCTGCAACAAAACTGATAAATAATAATTAAAACACAGCAATGACAAGGAAAATTTCATCAATCTGATTAAAACACAGACCCAATTTCGTTTCGTTTTTTATAGTTCAAAATTTCGTTTTTACTTGTCTTTACTACTCTTGGATCTGGAGGACTTGTTATTTAACAGGTGTTCTGCCTAAAAAGAGGGGTCAGCCAATCAAATGGTCTGTCGAATCGACCATTTGACCTTTTCATGCGTGAAACTGTGGGTAGATATTACCAGCCAATGGCGTCTATACTAACACCAGCGGATAGAAATCAAAACAAAACAAAAGTAGATTTTAAAAAGCATGGCGGTCGCTAATTGGTTAATCGAATGACTGACGTTAACGGGTCAAATAGCCCGTGCTTGATACCTGACGTCATAGACCGTGAGCTCCCACTATAACTTGTTAGATCTACATGAGTGTAGGCCATCGAAAGTATAAAAAACGAAACGAAATATAGATCTATATTTTAATTAGATTGAAAATTTCATATATTCTACGGAAAATGATAAACATAGATATTGTGCCAAGAAGTTGTTAATGCACACGCCCATGAGTTATATAGACATGTTAATCCAGGCACAGGTTGACTTCCAGCCTATCAGATAATCTCCAACTCCACCCACCAAATGGACGATGCCTCTACAGTAACTGGCAGTAGGTAAAGATCATTCAAAGTCTTCCGTACAGAATTATATAGTGATATATATCTGGGGTTCCCTTTTTTAAAATGTTATCATACATACCTATTAAAGGAACAAACTCTGACGTAGCAGGCATACTTTCAGCAATTAATAACATAAACACCGAGAAGGCTAACAACACAGTTATCCCTAAAGTTATTTTTTCACCTGAATCAGGGGGTAACCAAAATCCCAATAAACTGAGAATTGTCAACCACAGACATGGGAATATAATATTAAATAAATAATATAACGTTCTTCTGCGAATTATTATAGTGAATCGAACATCGGGATAAGGTTCCTTGCAACATGCATAATAAACTTCATGTCGAACTACTTTAACATCAATCAAATCCCATTCACCGCTATAAATATAGTTCTCTAAATCCACTCGACCCGAACGATTCACAATGTCCACTTGAAACCCGTCATACGTCCACGAACCAAATTTTAATTCACACCTCTGGTCATCAAAGGGAAAATAAGTAATGTCTATCTTGCACGAACTTCTAAATTTTGCTGGAGGGGCCCAAAATACGTTGCCTTTACTCGTAACCATAGCTTTGCTTTTCATATAACCCGTGGTAAAATCATCAGCGCTGAAATAAAAACAAAAAAATAATTTGTATTAACTGCTGAGCATAAATACAATGAAGAAAAGTTATTTTATTAAAAGAATGATGATAACAAATGTGAAGAACAATCTACTACTGTGTTGCCCACCCAGCAGATTATCGTGATTGATTTATCACTCACTAAGAGCCAGTCTTATCAATATGCCTTTCCAACCAAGGCAACAAAAACTGTATTTACTGCCAATACTCTTAAAGAATGACTATCATCCGATTTATATCGAGTGAGAAAATACTACCATATTACCTCAATAGACAAAATTGATGAGCTATTCGGCACTATTTCATAATATTAGAAAAATATTTCATACACCAAGTGCATTTAGTTCTGCTCAATTGATGTGGGTTATTTCATCCATTGTTACAAAACAGGGAAAATAGTTATGGATTTCATGTCTATTCAAATCGGTGTCTTTTTATTACATCCATGAAACTCATCGGATACGATATGTTTGTTTAATAACTAAATTCATTCAATAAGCTTTATAAAATGTGCCGTATTTAGACGAGGATTAATATTCCTAATGCATCGTAGTTTAAGGAGATCGTGAAATCTGATATTGGAAGTCCATGGTATTATATCTCAATACACGTAATGAAATTTCCAACAAAAGGGATATTGAATGCATAATATTTCAAGAGTTAGGTGTTATCTTCGGTCAAAACAATTTTTATTTCAGAGTTCGGTTAATCCGAAAGCAAGATGATTGTATAGATATAAAAAGAAAAGTCAGCTAATGCATTCCATCTCGATGCGTCAAAGATTCCAAGTCTTTGAAAAAGTCAATGTTCTGAAATCAAAGTATTGTATCAACTATATTTCGATATATCTATCATGCCAGTCGTTAATCATGCATATTACAAGGACAAAATATTACAGGCTGTAACCATATTAAATGTTAATTATGCAGTTACAGGTCAGTTTAAAAATAAATTGTAAAATTAAAGATCATTTACATGCCACCTCTTAAACCCCATCTCTTTATAATTTCGCTGATTACAAACAACTAATTTAGTTACAGTAAGGTGGTGCCGTTAGGATAGGCCTATATATTATGTTTTATTCCTTGTCGGTGGTGCAGGGTGGGATGGGAGGTCTGGCACAGACCGGTACCTAGTCAGTCATATGGGAACCGTGTACACAATGGCGTGTAGGTAAAGGGCCCGTGATATTTGGAATTTACTGCACGGTGTATCCTGGATAACAGGAAGTAGGACGTTATAATCCCAGTTCATGGTGAATTATTTCATGAATTTGCACAGCAGTTCTATTTTAACCCTACAGTTTCCTGCCATGCTTTGACTATGGAACGGGATACCACACCAGCTTTAAAGATATACGTTTTGAACGTACCAAGCTTTATTACAGGCAGATGTTATACATGTATTAGCATTTGATTTTGTGTGACCCACGTGATGTTTAGAGATTTTGGTATATTATTTTGATAAATTAGTAATATTGCTGATGAATGATTACATACATAAATTCAACATTAAAAACGTACTAAGAACACCCTTTATTCATATATAAGCCGGTAGAAGTGAAATGTCTCCCATTTTTTTTTAAATTTTAAAATTTCATTAAATATAATCATTTATAATAAGTGTGCACTGGTACACATATGCTTCGAACATCTTTCAATATTTCTTTTTACACCTTTTGATGTTTATATTTATGTTTTAGTCGGGAATCAGGTTGAGGTGACTTTCATAGAATACACCATCTCAGGCGTGGATCCAGGATGTTTTGCAGGGGGGGTCTAGGTTTGACAATTGCCGCCAGCGCCGAAGGCGCTCAACCAATTAACGGGAGGTTTGGGGCCCTCCCCCAGAAAAATTTGGTAAATTAGATTCAATTTGGTGCATTCTGACGTATTTCCGGAAGGTAAATTCCAAAATTACAGGGCTAAAAATCGCCAATAAAATGGCATAAAAAATTTCCAAGCCTGAGCAGGGGGGGGGGGTCCGGACCCCCTCGACCCCCCACCCCCCTCTGGATCCGCGCCTGTAACTTTTCGGGTTTCAAAGAAATTTAATGGAGAGAGAGAGAGAGAGAAATGGGGTTTAACGTCCACTCGACACAACTAGGTCATTTCGGGACTAAGAAATTTAATGGAGCTCACATTATCGTAAGTTATTAATCATATAGCCCTTGACACATTATTAATCAACAAAATACACTAGATGAACCCAATTCAACAATTTATTTTATCCTGAATCAAAGAGGTGTAGCTCCTTTAAAGCCCGAACATATCAGTTTATATATGAAATAAGACAGAATTTTAAACCATACACATAAAGGTACTTTTACTTTATTCTGTGGCGAACTTATTCAAATCGACCAATTACCATAGCTCAAGTTCTGGACCATCCATTGTGGAAAAGGTAAATCTGCATATTGCAGGCCTCCCTTGGGATTGTAATGTACAAACCATTAACATTTATTAACAAGAAAAGAACCTTAACCAATGCTAGATGTCACCTTATATGTTCGAATTTCAGTGGATTTGAATTTGATCTGCTGATTGAACGCAAAGAATTACAATCGAGGCTACAGAGATTTTAAAATATTGTTTTCTCGACTTAGAGTAAAGCAATTGTACCGAAGTTTTCAGCTTAATCCGTTTATATCATCTAACAAAGTGAGAACTTCAGTAATCTCTCTTGAAAGTTTACATTGGTTACTATTGGTCTGACACCGTCATCATTGTGTGCCATAGATACAGATAGTAACAATATTTCTAGTAGGCGACTTTTTCATGACGGTTTGTGTTGTATGTAGATCTGTTTAATTATAAAATAACAAAAACTGCAACGGGGCATTGTTTTAGCTTTCGAGTGATGAGTGAGTTTTGTGGCTGTTGGTGGCTTAAAGTTTTAAAAGATAGTCTATTATACCTGTTATATAGTACTATATCTGGAAGCCATATTTTTTCACAAGGTATACGGAGCACTTCCAGACCGTTATAATCACTGGGTTCCCAAATCAGTCTTTCATCTTCCCATTCCTGTAATACACATCAAAGAAAATCAAATTAATTAAATTGTGATTCAATAACATAACATCAATATTGATTGAAAATATCGGAAATTGAGATAATTTCCATCAATGGTTAATTTGTTCTGCATTCTTAATGATTTTTGTTAAACGTAAATATAAAATTGATTCAATGTCATAGTCTGAAGTTTGACTTCCAGTGTGATCTCTGTCTGTTTATATTTAGTGAAATTTTAAAATTTAAAAAAAAGGAAAACAAATCTTCACTTCTGTCCGCTTAAATATGAATGGGGGGTGTTCTTAGTACGTGTTTTATGTTAAACTTAGTGCGCCGTTCAATGTATTAAGTATTTTTGTTACAGAAACATGTCTTTAATACTTGAATGTTATATAGTGTTTCCAGAAATAACATCTCTTTCCTTTTCAACAAATATCTTATTCATTAAATGATGGGCAAAAACATATTCACGTCAGATCGATTTGATCAAAAAATAAGATATGTTTACCAGTGTTATTGTCAACGTGATAATCCACGTAACTTATATGCACCGTGAAGTTCATTCACTGATAATAATTAAAGATTATGGTAGATTAGATAAAGAGCTGGCAATTCTCACTAATAGTTAAAAACTAGATAATGTAATGGGAATTTGTTGAAAGTTTCAGTCAAATTGATGCAGTATGAACCGATTTTTTAGCGATTGAATGTTGGGGCCAACCTCAATCATCATTACTAAAGTCGATCCGATAAAAATATAGTCTCGATTATCCATTTTTTGATTTAATTATGAATGGAAGTCGAAGAAGAAATTGGAACGTAATCCAATAAACATCACAGGCTAGCGATGCCATCAAGAGTTGATTATGGTCTGGATAAGTTAATTATTGTCTAATTAATAATTTAGATAACATTTCAAGCCTCATGTTGATAGTAAGACCTACAATGGGCAGATAGCTCTTGCATAATGTATGTTTACTGAGTAAACATGTACATAGCAAATACGTACTGATAGCAATTAATTGGCGATTTCTCATGTTGACAGTAACAAAGTCGGACATGTAAATACCATTGTCCTGAGAATGACCTAGTCCTATTGTTGTTACAATCATACACGACGACCATATCGCAACAGCTTACGGTCTGCTATGGCTGGACATTACAAGGAACCGCAGAGAAGTTCCGATGTTGTTTCCCCTTTTCTGTGGTGCAGGACGGAGGGGCTGGAGTTTTAAAAAAATGTATTACGTAGCGCAGCACACTGCAGGTGGTACGTATATTGTTACTATCAACATGAGAAATGCTAACTTGTTATCAGTACGTATTTGCTTGGCACATGACTCCAATTAATACCTTATTCGCTAAAACGACCAAGATTTATTCACCTTTTGATGAAAGGCACTGTTGTGAGATCAAAAACTTGCTCAGTCATTTGGTAATGTGTGATGCACATAATAAGAGATACTTTAATGTTCAATTTTCGGGGACCCAAATCAAGTCTTCAATCAAAAAAAAATATGACAGTGGTTCTTCAGGGAATAGTAACTAAAGGTCGTAAATATATTTTAGATCTAAGAAGTTAATGTGTTTTTATAGTTCAGATCATCTATCCATCTATATACTGACATCCAAAACAAATTAAACAAAGCAAATTGCCGTTGCCAGTCAAGGAATGAAGACCTACTAGCGGCACCGTGAAGGGTGCATGTTCAATTTTGGGATCATGAGCAACAACTAAGCATTTAATTGAATGACGACTCCGAATTCCGGTAGAATTACCCTTAGCAAGTTTGAAAATAGAATCTCCAAAATGAAATCGTATTTCAGAGGCTATAGAGCATTTAATGCAATAATTGTGAACAGATAGACAGTAAGGGTGACGACAATATACTACCATATAAGAAATGAGTGTGTATAAAGTGTTTGTTACTGTGGCTAAGTTTATTACAGCCAATGTATAGATTGTTCCCTTTTAAAACATGCTTTATCTAAGACCTAAAACTGACCATTGCAGGTATTTTTGTATAAATTATTATTTTTACAGGTATAATCAGCTTTCTAATAGTAAGTGCAGGGGGGGGGGGGGGCTGCACAACACATAATCATCGGATTGCTCCGATTTTAGCAGTCGATTAAGTGATTAACTTAGTTTAAAGGGGCAAGTACCGTTGCTACGACAATAAACAATCTACGCTACTTTTGGTCAACAATTCAAACACGTATAACTTCTCACAGAATAAAGTAATTTGACTAAAAGTTTCAGTATATTCATTTTTCATTATCTGTTTTTGAACCACCATAGAGTAAATAGGATTTAACGCCCACTCAACACACAGCAGATCATATCGCGACTAACATTGGCATGGTTCAGTTTTATTTCAATAGGGGTCTTTAGCCGTAGGAGGAAACCAGGGGACCCGGAAAAAACCATTGAGGTTCGACAGGCGACCCTACGCCTTGTTAAGTACAAACCATTTGACTAAATGACACACCTTATGATACAACGCACACGCGTTAACTATTAGGCCACCACCCCTCACTGAGTGAAAATACCAGTACTAAAAATGGCATAGCATAGTAAATTTCATTAAAAACCAAATTATTAAAATCTAAGTGACATTTATTGAAATCCACAAGAAAATTACAAATACAGTTTTTATTAATTCAATTTAGCAGATCTTACCGGTAAACGTATATGATTAAAATATAAATGAAAGTTGTAACCTAGCAAGTTTCATCATTACAACCTTGATCGTTCTTATCAGCGGGTAAATTAATATCATCAAGTTTTAACGAAAGTTCACGAAATATATATTGAATTATGTACGTTAAAAACGCATAAAACAGCTATTTAATCCCCGATGCTGCACCATATTCTAACAAAGGTCAACACTCTAACATGACGTATTTGAATTTAAATATAGAAGTCCAGAATCGCATATCGAGCTATAAAACTAGCACCAAAGTCACATATTTAGTACACTTTTCTTTACGAAGATCACATCAGAGAAAAAAGGTACTATTTCGCGCAAATCCTTTTTCAGTAACTGGTAAATTATTTTAGTAACCCTCAGTAAGATATCCAGAATAACAATTTCGTGCTCCCTCAACCTTTATTTCCAGAGTATTAATTTTATGTAACAAAGTTTAATCAAACTCTAATTAAGGTTGCATCCAGTAATGTGAACATTTTTGACTGTCACCTGTGTTTCTAACCACTGAAGTTCGTTATTCACCTCTTCAGATTACGCAGCCAGAGAACTGGTTTTTGGTGATTATGTTTTCATGGCTTGAGGGTTAAGAGGCAATCAGTACGGATTTGATTCCAGAAGAAATTGAACATGTTTAACACAAAACTTTCGATAACAGTGTCTCGATCTTATCATTTCAAAGACCTACGAATAACCTAATTTGGCTCCGTCCTAATCACCACAAACAACATTCTAATGCTTTCGTTATCTCAGCAGTCGGTCTCACCTTTTGAATAAGTTCGCAATTGGCCGTAAAGACAAATCAAATCAGTAAAAGTATCTGAAAATAGCCGCGAGGTTATCCAATGCTTGCCAATTCACGAATTCCACTGTTAGTCCGTAACAAGAGCATAAATTTTATTGAGTAAAATTTAGGTATTTCTAAAGTATGCCTCGATGCGGGAGTTTATCTTTTGACTGAAATCCATTAAAAACGTCATCTAACTGCTAAAAGAAAAGAATGGAAATATCAAACCAATGCAAGACTACATCCTGATTACATGGCGTTTTTATACTTTTATCTGTCCAAGTTACAGGAATCACAGAATACTAATAATCATCAATGTGCCAAATAATTATGTATTAGGCATGTCCACGAATGACTCTGAATTAATTCCGTGGTTTCATTCGTCTAATTGAGCAATTTGAGGCCATATTAATCTTTCTTGTCAATCACGAACCAGGCCTATGGTTGTAAAAATAATGGCATCCTTAGCGTGCCTTTTATATGACTTCTCAGATTTGAATAGATTGTAGGCATGTGGTTTCGACATATACGACACATATTACTTTTGATCGATGCTAGAACCTTACCTAGTTTTTTGACACAACAATATTTGCTTTATTGTTCAAGGACACAATCTGATTATGCCATGGTGGCTTTGATGACGGAATTCAGATATCTTTTATAATCGGAGCTATTGGGATCGATTCGCCAGTGTTATATAACAAGAAAAAACAAATATCAAGGCCAGCCGTCAATAAGTACCCCCCCCCCTCCCTCGAACAGTTTCGTAAAAAGGAAACATCATGTTTGTCTTTTAAAAGACAAAATAAAATTTAAAGCAGCTAAATCGCTATTCTTTGGCATCTAAAATGGACACAAGTGTACACAGGACCTCGGTGTTTCGTCCGATCCGAACGACTAGACAGCTGTCTTTGTCAGGCCCTCCGTCTTGTACCAATGACAAGGAAAATCACGCCGGGAAATCCAGGGAAACTTTCTCGCCCAACACCCGAGAGCGTCTTATTCACTTAGCCACCGTAGCTGTGATTTTAGTCTACATATAGGTGATAGCAGAAAATATATTCCTGTGTCCGATCCGCGTCTTCTTCTTCCAGTAGTGTTATACGCCCGCTTTGATGGTGGGTGGTATCACAGACACTGCTTCTCTGACTGTATATCAGTGTCACATACTGTACGGCCGTGTGACAGTGCAATCAATGATAAAACAACCCTATAGATATAATGCGGTAGTGCCTATCACAGTTTTGATGTAAGTGTGATCTATGAGGAGACCTGAAAACGAGAAGGTTTAAAAGTGGGTGCTTATTTTGTAATTCCTCGAGGGAAACATATTTAACGCGAACTTCAAATATTAAAGACCGATGATAATGCTGAACACTAGAGATCAATCTTGGCTGTCACTTTCATTAGCAATTCTAATTTTCTCACTGTTTAGTACATTTTTAAGCCAGTCTGCTCTTTGTAAAGATTGCCCGGATGTACACAGCTTTTCATTAACCATTAAGCAAAATAAACTGGTGCTTAGGACCAACGGATATTTTTTCAGTGCAAGATTTACAATGGACAAGAGTCCGCAATGGATGAAAAATAAATAAATAACAAAAATATTAATAATAATGAAATATTGCTATTATTATTATTATTATAAAAATATCAAAATTTGAATCTGGCAACTTCTAGGGTAAGCTGTGCTCATTATATATTATGCTGATCTTTTGTAATAAATTACTCTATGTTTATTGGTATCCACATTCGTGTGTAGTAATACTGAGTGACCTGTCCCTTTAAGACGTCTATATATGCGTTATTTAACATCACACTTTTATCGGCGGTTAAACTGATGATGTACCGTTTCTGTAAGATTTGTATCATTTCCAAACATGAGGCTTTATTTCACGGTTTAATGTTGTTGTTATTTTGAATTACATATACATGTGGAGCAGAGGGGTGGAGTGCTTAGTGTCTCTAAAGGTCTTAATCCGTCCCGGATGAATATTAGACATATATTTCAACTCTTTATTGTGAACAATACTGTCGGATATACAAACATATTTTTAAGGGCAACCCACACCATGTACTATCTGTCAAAGACGCATTACACAGTCCGTAAGAATTTCAGATATTGTAAGAGACTATAAAAAAATCACTTGTGCAAGTTGTCCTTAAAAATGACTATAATGTAAGTTAAAGCCAGTAGTCAATTGTCTGTGCTTAGGCCACATCAATTTGATTTTCTGTTCTTCTTCTTCTGTTCTACGAAGACCAAATGTAAAAGAATATACTTCTGGGTTCTTTCGGGGTAAAGGCTTATTATTAAGTGGATATTTATTGATCAAGACCCCGAAGAACAGAAAAGTGGTGTGGTCTTCTGATCTGAATTTCGTTTTCTGGTAGACATGGTGACCACTTACTTAGACAGGAAGTTGATCATACGTTAATAGAAGTAAAAGATCTTTTGATTTATTGTATACCACGTTACCGTATGTAAATAAACACAGACGTTTTATAGTACCCATTGTCTATTTTCATACACGTGAAGTCATTATAGTTTTAATGTATAGGGTAGTATTGGCGGTTGATGTCACCCCTTACCTATTTTACGCCCTCTTTCAATATACTGGCACCAGGCGGGCAACATGGCATTTACTAGACGAGACAAAGTTACTAATGCAATATAGTTATAAATGGTGTTCTGTTCACTTCGTGGGGCAATATCAATATGTAACAAGCCTAAAGCAGCGTGTCTCACTTGGTGGTTTTAGTGTTTGAACAGACATTTTATGAAAAGGAGACGTTAATTGACAGTGTTACTAATAAAATCTTCTATGAATCGTTAGTGTAGCAGTTAGTATCAGAGATCAATCTTATTAAGGAAAATATGCCAATTTCCATAATACATTTCTAGTTTTAGTTTATAAAGGACAAAATTGCGCCCTGAACAGTGTTTGTAATAAATTTTGAAAGTGTTTCGCCATCGCTTAATAAAGGTATAATCACTTGTGGGTGTCGTGCATAAGTTATTGCGTGCTCACTCTTTGTATTTTATTCTTGATATATATGAATATAACGTTTCCATGACTAACACCGTTTGTAGCTTCTTTTTATTATTAACTAGCATGAATGAGACGAATTACTATACTTATCATGAGAAAGAACAGAAAGAGGTCAGCAGTTAATATCCGTCTTAGGTATACAGTTGTTATTGACAAACTGCGAATACGACCGCAAGTGCATTAATAAGGACGCATCTATTTCTAAAATTTACATGGGCTGAATTTCTACTATTGTAAAATCTAGGTGAGGAAAACTTATTTTCTTCATATTATTACAGGGGTAAAAACATTAGTAGCCATTTATAGGTTTTCTCGTTAAAGTTTCAGACATTTAATCGGGGATCGAAGTTGTGAAAAGTAAACATCATCGATTTCTAACAATAAAAATTGAGAAAATCTGCAATCTGCATATAAATCAGTTTAATGGGATTTCGTTTTAATGATTTATGGAGGCTGCACATTTAAAACGTTGGGTCACCTGGGAGCGTGTTTTATTTGCCAAGCCCGTTTACTGTATATCATAAGTATTCATTAAAGTGACACTTGTTTACCAACAACCATCGACAGTATGATATATTTATTCTAGAAATTGTCCCTATCCCGGCGGATTAAATTTTCCATTTGTATGTTTGAATATTAAGTTATGTTTTTCCCCAAATTCCGTATTCTGCAGTATGTTTTAAACTACTGATGGACCCATGTGGTTCCTGTTTAAGTGCAGGGAAAGTTGGGGAACTATCTGAGAAAATCTTATATTAGGAAATCAGGAGATAAAACCAGGGACATGACGAAAAACCATAACATGAACAATGCAGGGACGTGGTCAGAAAAGAAACTATTATCCCATAAAGCGAATGGATCCCGGAGTGGAGCGTACCCATTACCACGCTGCACCGATAAGAATTCATTATTTATATTGCCGAATATGATAATACACTAATTCCTCAAAAGGTGCATTATTTTTTTGTGTGCATCATATTCGAATCGAGACGACAATGGGGTTACATATTATCTTGCATCCCCCCCCACTTTTACTTTCGATTATATATTTATAGTATATAAAAGTATGTAAAGGACTTTGTCAATAATAACTAACTAGCCTCAACGTTCTCATTACCACCAGTTATAACTTAATTATCTGGCACACCCTACCAATGCAATTATTTTATCGAAGATCTTAAAATAAAACGGAACTATTTGAAGCCTTTATGATTTCTCTTGAAAATAGAAAATCAAATTAATAGTCCTCAACGATTTTGACGATTACAACGTCTCATACTGCGTTGAAATGGAATCCTGGAGACAATATGTTCAATGTTCATTTGATATATTTAATACATATCGTCTTGGGTGCGAAAAGTGGTTCGTGTATGAGATAATTTCGGGTGGAATATTTCGGAGCATGTAAGCTGTAGATTGTGATCACGTGGCGGAGGGAGGGTCGAACTCGATACATTGACCGTCAATGACAAATGGTTACCGATGGTGTAGAAAGAACATGCATATATCACAGAGTGCACGACAATGATCACCACTACTTATAGCTAGCTGAATATTTGGCATGCTAGTGGTTTTCTGTTAAAGGTTTCAAAATGCAAAATACCGTTGCGCGATGGCATTTCCTTTAAAAGGTAACGGGTATAACAATATGTGCTACAGCTTTTGGTCTGAGAATTGATTTTATGGACTCGTGGTTGGCTGCCTAGTCACTTGCTGATGGTTAGAGTTTAATACCCATCTCAAAAACACAATTACGACCACGAGCTCGTTACGTTAAATGTTGGAGACCATGGTGTCTGGCGAATTAACAATACATGCTATATAAAGAATAAGACAATTAATGACAGTGACTAATTAAATTAGTTACTTTTAACACTGACCTTTTGTAAGTCTTGAACTTGAAGCATGACTTTGTTTAAAAACCTATTCTGGTTTGATAGAAAGTCTCAGACGTCAGATCCAGTTTAATAACTTATTATTAAGTATCCGAGTTTTTTAATAATGCGTTAATTAAGCGAATCTTGAGGAGAAAGCAATGTTTCTGTAACCGCTGATGTAACATTCTCCCAATGATTTCCAAATTCGATTATTCTTTAGGATATCTATTTGTGTATATATAGAGATTAAAATGTCACCGAGATCAAGACTTCGCCAATTATCGAGCCTGCCATCAAAATCAAGTGGACCAGTAAAGTACATTATCTAGACAGTGAAAATATCTCAAAATCTGGTCTATCAATGAAGATATTTGAAGAGGACCAGATTGACGTCATTATTGTTATATCTGGTGGTGAAGGGTTCTCTGGGAGCAATCGAAAGAGAGGGGGTAAAAAGGTAACCAATAAAGCGAATACGAAATTTTAAGGATGTTCAAACAGATGGTTCCTGAATTTTTTCATTCGCTTATTTACTTATCTATACATGATCTGTCTGTACACATAACCAGGTTTTGCATGAATGTCTCAATTCAAACTGTGATGATGAATGTCTTCGTTATTATCATAATATAAAATGCATTTTAATTAAGCTTTTATCAGCTGAAGATTTGTTGTAACTATTTTCTTACGTGAAGCGAAAAACAAATACGTGTTGTTGTGAATGAAAGGCCTCGTACAAGATAATGATGAGAAGACACATTTATTACAAGGAAGCCAAATTTGCTTGGGAAAATCATGGTCGCCGAGTAATTTCCTAGAATTGACGCCCATGAGAATAAAATAAGTAGCATTTGTAGTGTTTTTCTTGCCTTAGATACTCGGTTAAAATTATTATATCAAAACTGGTCCACGGTCAATTTACGTCTATTAAAGATGCATGGTGCAAGAGCTACATATAGCTTTTTTCTAGCTTCAAATGTTATATAAATTATTATTTAGACATCTATTCACAAGACAAGATCATTATCAAACCACTGGATGGCCGCGATATTGAAGATATTAGAACACACGCCCCATTTATTAATCCAACGTTGAATTGGGTAATCGAGACTTGTTTATTATCGTAGCAATGGCACTTGACAAAGAATATATCTTGTCACAGCTTCAAACACCCATAACTTTGTTCAGAATTAAGAAATTTGACTGATATTTCCCTATATTCAATTCCCATAATCTATGTGTGAACTATTATAGCACGAATGGTCAGCTCTTTATTTAAATCTTACATTATGCATATTTAAACTGAAACCCTGTTATTTCTCAGAATTTCCACACCTACCCTGAAACCAGCAGAAATAAGCCAAAAACCAAATCATTTGTAGGATCAATATATATATTGGTTGTTTTATTTCGTTACCATAAACAGAATGGCGATCTTCGGATACTGTGAAGCCATGCATATAATGTTCTTGTTAAAAGAAATCCCAGTACAAGAGGTTATTTGGTAATCTTGAAATATTGACAGACGTTAATGGAATATCTTCAAGACAATTGACCAAAATCTGAACTCCATCCCTGATAATTCGCTTTCAGAGATTTTTCTATTGCGGCCATTCAAGTTAATCGGGTTTTTAAATTCTTTTGCGTAGTACGGTCATCGGTCCAGTGATAAGTGTCCAACGGGTCCATTTCATTTGTACAATGATGGACGTAATTGGGTCAGGGGTTAGGAAAGAGCAGATAACTGATTCGTAATATAACTATAGTGATGAATCCGTAAAGGTTTTAGTCTTTGAATGCACATGCAATGTAAGAAAATTACAACATGGCATTAAGATGCCACTTGAGGTAAAACAATACAGTCTGAACACATTTTATTCTTAATTAAAGCTAATCATAGTTAAAATCATTTAACCCGGACGTCGCTAAATTTCTACCTACAAGATAGCGGCGGCGTCTGAAAACCATCGATCCTTTTAATTATAAATAGTGTTTGGTTTAACGATGTGATCGTTGCACGCCAAAGGGATGGATATGCTAGAAAAAAGTCACTCCTCTATTGTTTCTAAACCTGTACTACCTTTTGTTGACTTTTGGGGGGTGGGGTAGGGGTTAATTCACATAGCCAACACTTTCTACTATGGTGGCTAGTAGATAGCCGCTGTCACGACAATGCCTACTAACATTAAGCTGAATTTCTGTCATTCGGTTACGGTATATTATATATATATATATTATATACCTTTAACCTTTTGTTATATGTTACTTAATATTATTTATAATCCATTGTCATGGAAATCTATTGTTCTAAGAATATATATATATATGTATCGTATTTGCAATATTTTGTATACATTATTAATATCTGAAGACGCCTATAGAGGGCAGACAGCTAGCTTATATAATTTAATGTATGTCAGAATGAAGTAAAGTGGAGAATTTTTTACCTGGACGTATTTTTCTATTTTTTTATGCATTATCTACCGTAAACAAAGAAGTACTTGTACTTTATTTACTTTAATATATATATATATATATATATAAATCAATATTCTTTATAGTGTATATTATACATAAAAACTTATTCTTTATATAACAAAGTATTTATACTACTTCTCATTAGCTAAAGCTGTAGTACTTTGGTATGGATTTCATTACATGTCAGTCCACATGAGACAGTGAAATATAGGGTCTTGTCTTTGATTTTCTTTCCATCCTATTTTGAGCTGTTTATGGCAATAAGTTGCACCGGGTTACAGGATAGTGCACCTAGTTTGTATAATAGAAGGGCCCACAGTACGGATCCTTGTGGGCCACCATATCTCAAAATGAATAGGATATTCTTGCTTGCATTTCACTGTGATCTACCACAAATATACCATCTGGAACATTCTTAGAGACAGCCATGTATTCCAAATAATTTGATCACACAGATCGTTAGCTCTATCATTGAATGAAGTGGCTTATTTTCGATCCAAGGCTTGCACGTGGCAAGAGGTGTGGGGTAGCCTGCCGATATGTGAGTTTGCTAACAAAATATTATCATTTATAAATATCCACTCACCTGTTCTAACCAGACGTTTATAGTTAACACTTGATTTACCTCATCCTGAAACGAAAAAGAAGGAATTGAATTTAATGCTTTTGAAACGGCTGAAAAGACTAGGAACTGTTTAATTTGAGAGGAATTTTTTCAGACAATTTTGTTTCAGATTGAATCACAATCCTGACCATTGAAGATAAATAATCAAACATGCTGATTTATGTACTGACCATTGAAGATAAATAATTTAGTATTAATGTGTATATACAAAGAAGCTAACCAAGTTTCAATAACTTTTTTTGTTCGTGAACATGGAGGTATCGTGCATTTATTAATAAAAATGTATGCCTTCGTATTCGTATCGATCAATGCGCGATATATTGTATACATACTACATCAGTGATTAGATGTGTATGTGGTGGGTGTCAAAAAATAGTTGATACATCATTGTGCAGCACTACGGTCACACTATACGACTCAATCTGTGGCACGCGTCCAAATAATCGATGTGACAATACGGTCACCCTGTGTAGCTATGGTCCTGTGTCACGACAGCTAATAAACGTTTTGACACAACAGTTCTTGAACTTCAATATCGACTTTACTATAATGAAACTATGGAAAACCGTATTGTTCTAAATCCTTGTCTGTACAATCTTTTTACTAGAATAGAAACCACACGTACAGGTATGGTATTTTAATTCAACTCTCAAGTAATGTCTTCATCTCAACCCGCTCGCCCGAACTTAAAGATTTCCCCCTCTCAGATCTTTGTCAGAGATTTTGTTACTTGATTGGTCAGTCTACAAACACCAAATGTACTAATATGGAAACGGCGTACCCATTTTCCTAAGAATTAGCTGGAAGTGGGGGAGGGTTGGGGATTGACCCAGTTTGTTCCTATGCCACCGTATTAACCCGAAATCTAATTTGAAACCCAGACAGACCTTCCAAATCCAAGAAGTTAGTTGTTTTAAGCAATTACAATAATCTATATGTGTATATACTTGCTATCACGTTCAATGACACGGCATTATGTTGGTAAATGATCTCAATGTATTAAGCCATAGGTTTATTCCTTATTGTATAATAATTATCCTATCAGTTGTTTAATAGTATTTGTAAAATAAAATGCCCCACCCCCCCTGAACATTTTACTCATAGTTATGCGCATAACAGCCAAAAGACATAAACACGGAAATAGAGTCTTTCAAGAGTACGATAAAACTGCTGCTTGAGAGAAGTGTTCGACATCGTTAGACTACCAGATTTCAGATCAATCTGATACAACCAATTAGATATATCATTTATCTTGAGGTGATCATTCCCACCTTATTCCTTTCCTTTGACTTGAAAATTAAAACTGGAAACTTTGACACGAAAAAACATGATAACAAAACAAGTAAAAATATATTCTCTTTGTAGACGATAAATTCACTGTCGGCACCCTCCTGGAATCACATGAACTCTTCAATCACGTTTTATAAAGTTTTGTAATTCCAAACGTAATCAACGTAGTGCTTATATATACAACTTCTCCACGGTACATAGTCCATAAATACAAATATAGATAGTGTCGTTACCTCTATTAATCAAAACATGTCGAAATTATTGAATAGTGTGATCTTATCTGTTTGTTGAATCATTTTGAATATATATATTATCAATATACATATAGATAATAAATATGTATGTATATACAAGTATATGATTGGCAGGACAGCGGGGCAAAATGTCTGAGCAATAATAATCATGTATAGCGATAGCACATTTTTAGGAAAGTCCTCTTATTATTGTCTGGTTTCCGGATTCACTTTTATGGATTTTGACACTTACAGATTTGATAATATTATTTTTTATTACTTACAAGGTCTGTGTTGTGTATGTTATAGGTTTGTTTGGTGGGCGGAGTTATATTCTGGGTTCCCAATTAGTTATAAAGGATATAAAATCTCCAAAACCTTTTCGTTGATATTAATTATTCATACATAAGTACCAGACTGATACAACAATATTTAATGGATTAGAAAGGAAAAGCCGTGTCATCCGAATTTACTTCAGAAAGTGCTCTGGTGGAAATTAGCTTATTTGAATCTCTGCTAGTAAGTGACAGACAGTTTTATAAGCCTGTCTGCAACCAAAATATTATTGTCTTAGACTTCAACGCGTGAGCAAAAGTAAGACGACGAGGATTTTATCTCTTGTTCAAAGAGACAAACAAAAAATTAGGAAATGTTTTGGGTGGTTTGATAACATTAAAAGAGAACAATTAACCTTCTTGACATATTCTCGGTTGTATATCATCCATATTCATAAATCGTTTTGTATAGCATGGTTAGGTTCGGGATAAATCAATGTTCACAAACAAACATTAGCCCCGCTAAACAAAATAACAAATTGTGACAACAGGCATTTGAGGAAATATTCAGATACCAAAAAAACAAAATATCTTTGAAGTTGGTCAACATGTAACGTTCAAGCTGTCGTCTTTTTGTATACAAAATCCCAATCTGTTATGCCTCAAAACAATAATTAGTGTTTCCTATTATATATTTAGGCAATTAAAAGAGAATATGGGGAATTTCAAATTGATGTTAAATTGGCTATTATCTGCTGATATCTCGCTTGTATACATAGCCAGGGCGACAGCTACCCCAGAGCGGTCCAAGTAAATAAATATGACTAACTCTGTTGTCTTTGATGGATCGTTTGTCATAATCTTTTTTGTTTATAAACTGGGACTGTCTGCGAAACTAAAACCAGCGGATGCGATACAGGGCAAATTTCTTGGTAAAATGATTCATTTGGGCCGTATATGGAATTTTACCACATAACCATCACGGACTGAAACAAATAAAAGCAAAAGGAGTGTTTGCCTTCAAATCATGAATTCTTAGTTCTAATAGAACAATTTTTGTCGCACTTTTGTGAGAAGGTATCTGATATACGACCCCGGTTTGATAGTTCTTGTATAGCAACTCCTCGTGACACTCGTGACAGTGAAGTATACATGACCCTGAACTAACATCAGTTGCTTCAATTGAAAAAATTACCCTTTTAAAAATTACCGCCCATTCTCTAATCTTTCGTTTTTATCCAAACTATTTGAAAACTATTAGATTCAAGGGTCTATTCCACAGTCCAATCTAGACGAATCGTTTCAGTGCTATCAATATTATTAGACCGCAAATCAAGTTATTCCAAGTTCGTATTTTTAAAGCTTTTTTTAAAACTTGTTTCATTGACAACGAATTCAGAACTACTATGGACGAACGAATTTACTGTTCGTGGGCTTATTGGGTGGGCCCAGAGTCTATTTTAGCATCATTATGGCGGATATGTAAACATTGCTTGCGGTAATAATTCGGGGAATAAATTCTAGTTCTGTATAATATACATAGAATCTAACACATTTTTAATAACGACAATCATAGTAATCTGATCATCACAATCAAATTATTCTCTCGACGTAATTCAAATAAACTTTCAGGTAGCTTAGAATTGGTTTGGAATAATCTTTTAGCTGCGTGTGTTATGCAATTCTTAATTCCCATTCATCTGCTGCACAATTTCTGTATTAAGATGCAATGTAGCTGAATGTTTCCCAGCACAGTTCTCTAATCACAAGTAATAGACATTGCAAATCAGATGAACTATTCGTTATTATTCAGGGCATTCTTGTGTGATTTAGAACGTACTGAACTAATCTATTTTCTTGATATGCGAACTACAACAAAAGCCCCTTAATGGTAAGTACGGGAGGACCGCACTACACGCTAAACAAAAATGAGCTTTCAAAATATATAAGTCTGTCAAGTGCTCAAGATATAGTAAATATAATTTTTTGCCTTTGTATATCTCAATTTCAAGAGTTCTATGTCTCTTTTGGTGCTATTGTCTGGCAGTCTCTCTATGGTGCGACACTTCCCTTCAGGGTACACGATACTTTACAATGTAATGTATTTCTGCTTTATTGGAAATTGCCACTTAAACATATCTGTCCTTGGGATGAGTCTGTATCGGCCCTTTGGGTGTTTGAACGAATGTGGTTTTAGAACGCACATGGATAGAGATATAAAAATTGGCTACATTTCAATTTTTTGAAATTTCAGTTCAATACAATTTATTTAGTTTTCCATAGTGGCCAGTTAATCAATTTCATGAAACAGTGATAAATGGGAAGAATGATATATCATGCCGGACTGTTCCAACTTCTGAATAATAAAATAAAAATCTAAAATAAGATAAAACGTAAACAATAAGATTAGATATATCAGTGTAAATAATGGATGGTGCAGTGGATGTAAGTTTGGTACTACTTTGCCTGATGGAAGGCTTGGGGAGCAACAGCGTCTCGTCGTCGTTTGGTGGCGCTACATGTACACTTTGGTGTGTAGGTAAAGGAGCCGTTGACAATTCAATTGGTGTCTTAACACAATAGCATACCGTATTCATTACAACTGTTCATTTTGCTACCACTTATAAAAATGACTATACAAACATGTCGTTCTATTATTACACCATCACATTAGGTAAACACTATTAGCTAATATTGAACATATCAAAATCTGTAACCATTTACTCGATAATACCACTTAATATTAAGAGTCAGACTAAATCGGATAATATTCTTCCCTATTAAATATGAACCATTGAGGACAGCACTATTCGTTAGAACGTCAATTATCGACCTCCATTAAGCAAGGCACGAAAAAAGCCATATTAAAAAAAATCTTTACTAATTTGGCAAATTAAGATTTTCTATTTTCAATGATCGTGATTAGATTTACCTAATAGTGATCACGCACCAACACGTCCCTTTAATAGAATACAAACTGTAAAAACAAAAATGTGTTCGTTTGTGTGACTAATGGGAAGACATGAATAGTAAGTGATATCAATTAAGCACCCCCGTCTTCGCGCACGACACTTTATAGTTTGTGCATTAAATTTATCATGCTTTCCATGGCTTCAAATGTATTTTAAATTTTCCACGTTTAATTTCACAGATGCTTTTAGTCCCATGTTGCTTCGTCTGTAATATAAAGCGTTTTCAATCCAATGCACATTTAGGAGAAACTTAGGAGACGAGATTTAACATATGCTTTGTGGTCATGAAAACAGCGATTCCTTCTTTCCGTAACCTCTTTTGCCCCAGTCGTAGATTAGCGTCACTAGTATACTATTCAAAAAAAGTAGGGGATATTTGATTTTTAAGTGTTATTACAGTCACCTAATGAAACTGACGAAGAAACAAATGACAAAATGAAATGAAGTTCACATTCATCGATTTTTTCCAAATGATCGTTAGACTAAGTAAGGCACAGACTGACCATTATAAGGGTAAAATGATACCCGGCGTCAAACAGCAAAGTTACCACAGCATCACAACAAAGTCAGTAACGGGTAAATCCTCCTCTGTTTGCCAAACAAGCATTGATCCGACGTGGCATACTCCTAATGAGACGTCTAAGGTCATTTTGGTCCAGATTGTCCCATTCCTGTTGCAACGCAGCAGCAAGTTCTTGGACATTGGCAGGACGTTGTTGACGTTGACGTAACCTCTGTCCAAGCATGTCCCAGACATGCTCGATGGGGGAGAGGTCGGGACTCAGTGCTGGCCAAGGTAATGTGGTTATGTTCTGTTGTTGGAGGTAACCTGTAACGATCCTGGCCCTGTGACATCTTGCGTTGTCATCCTGGAAGATGAAACGGCGGCCATGACGTCGTGGGAACGGCACAACATGGACTGCCAAGATGTTGTCCCGGTAGTACTGGCCTGTAACGCGCCCTGCAATAACATGTAAAGCCGTTCTTCCAGCAACAGTGATGCCTCCCCACACCATAACAGAATCAACCCCAAATCGATCATGTCTGATGACGTTAACGTCTTGGAAGCGCTCGTTTCGACGACGCCACACCCTCCTACGTCTGTCCAAAAAATCAACAGTGAACCTTGACTCATCTGAAAACATCACATTGCTCCAGCGTCGATTATCCCAGTGTTGACGATCCCTACACCAACGACGTCTTGCCTGAATGTGATGATCTCTCAAACAAGGGATCACGCGAGGACGTCGGGCGCGAAGGTGACCCCTATGCAGTCGATTCCGAATCGTCTGGCCACTCACTCTCACATCAGTGTCTGTTTGAAGACGACCGCTGATCTGATTTGCTGTGATGACACGATTTCTCAAGGCCAAGGTACGGATAAATCGATCCTGGGCTTGAGTTGTCGCCCTTGGTCGACCTGAGCGTGGTCTGTCCTGTACAGATTGTGTATCACGGTATCTGGACCATGGCCTGCTTATGACAGACTGAGAAACATTCATCGTCCGCGCCACAACCGCCTGTGTTGTGCGATCTGTAGCATGTCAAGGGCACGTAACCTTTCAGTTTGGGTAAGCCGACGCATATCAAAATTTGTTTTCTGGTCACTAAAACAATTAAACTGATGTTTCCACCCTGGAATTCAATGCCACAATGACTGTAACATTCAAAGTCAGAGTCGTGCAAATCTTGGGTTGGACCCCCATGATGATCCCAAGCATCACCTGCATTCCATGCGGTAGCTATTGGTGCGTTTGGGCGTCACATGTAACTGGAAATGTTTCTTCTGTTAGGTTCTATAGTGACTTTTTTCGTAGTCATTTGCATATTTTAGTATTATGCCCCCAAAATCAAATATCCCCTACTTTTTTTGAATAGTATATTTGTTAATTATAATGCGTTTTACTGAAGCTCTACTCATATAGATAGATTACTGAGGAATTCGGACTACTTGACTTCTGTATGATCAATTACCAATAAACACAGTGCCGTTTTGAACAATGTAGGTGGACATTGGACAAGGTGTGGCTAAACTTGAGAACACTAAATTTTAGATTTTTATTTACATTTTATGCCGCCATGCTTTTGTAATTAAAGAATGAAAAATAAATCTGACACGGTGGGGGAAGGGTGGGAGGTGTTTGGGGGAGAAGGGATGGGGCATCGGCGTGGTGATCCATGATTTTGCATGAGGATCAAGATTCCGTCCGGGCCCTAAAAATAACCATATGTGTGTGTGCCGGGCGGGAGGGGGTCCCTCCCAGTACCGCCGGGTAATATTGGGTTGTTTGGAACATGCAAGTGTTGATTCGTAGCATATTTGGCATATGGTATATGTCTGACACTAGCATTATGCTTATGATTATAATGTTGAAAACCCCATTGAAACCTTGTGATATTTTTGTCATTTGCGAGGGGGTAAAAAACTCAAAACTATGGCATCATTGCGTCCCTCTCACTTAGACGCTGGGATGGGAGGTCTCAAACACTTATGGCTCACACCAACGAATTAATGACAAATGTTCCATTTGTATACATTGTCTTGTCACGGCAATAAATGTGTTCTTTCGTGAGTCAAGATAACCCTAGAAGCGAGTTTGTCATGATCGATAATTTAATATGATATTTATATTATATTAAAGATTGATGCCTTATTTCCACCTTCAGACGCGGCCATTATCTTTTTTATTTAACTCGTTAATAACACGAGCAAAGAGCAAGTATAAAATACGTTTAGAAACAACACTTTAATGTGGATAATCACACGTCTTTCTTTAATATCTCGTTAACTTTTTATATCTGCGGGACCTGGCGTTTTCAAGATAGATACAGCGGGGTTGAAATACTCTATTCAGATCTCACCGCCCCCACTTTACTCCATAACAACAACAGATATCACATTCGGGACTAGGCCGTTGACGTATTTTATTTATTATTTTCTAATATGGTGAACAGGAAATGTAATGGGTTCCTAACCCCTCGATGGCCTTTAACGCTAACATAATCCTAAGATAATGTTGGTCATTGCATATTTCATAATACCTGAAACCATTTGTCTTTAGCCAACAACTTTTGTTGTAGTTTCGTGTTAAAACCACAGAGCTGGGTGTCTATGCTCCTATGTAATCCTAAAGGCAGTGAGTTCATCTCATAAAATCTGCATCCAAACCCCCAATCTATTTAGTTGGAATTCTCAGTACCGCATTCCCTGAGTGATATTTACTTTGATTCAGTTGGAATCTTATATAAGTAATACTACATTATCCAATCAACTACAAACCCACAAGACAAAACGTCTGACAAGACAGAAAACATGGACATTGTAATTAAGAGGACTACCAAATCCAATGAATGGATCAGGGTAAACTATCGGAAGCGTATACTTGGAGCTGTACTAGCACAGCTTTCACTTCATATGAAAGCAGAAAAGGTCAAAATTGTAAAAAGACAAGTGTATGTAATACATTAATGGACTAAGACGAGTAATTATTTCGCCTCGAATGTAGTGCGAGTTATAAATAGACAATTTTTCCCTTATTTTTTTTCTCCCCTCTTCCTGTATTTTTGGGTTGACTGTTTGGTCTAGAATTGAAGAAAGGGATCAAATTTGCAATTTCATAGCAGTTTTGGGTAATATTGATGATATTACAGCGGAGGGATAAGGGATGTAAAGTGTCTTTCTGCAGAGCAATCATTGTGTCGGAAGTGAGATTTTCACCCCAGTCAACTTCAAATTCCCATAGCAAAAAATCGAAACGGTCAACCACCTACACATTTATGATGAGGAGATTTGCAAATGTGGTCCCCATTGTGCCTATAAAGATTGGAACAAACGGAATGTTGAGCAAAAATCTGAAGCCTGTGATGTTACAGCCATTTAACATTGAAGTCAATGGGCAAATAATTACTAGTCTGAGTCCTGATATATATCAGTATACAAAATATTAAAAAGATGACTTCATAATACGATTTGTGCGGCATTTGATGAGTAAATTATTTATTATGAAAACCACCAAAGTCCATGTTCACATTTTAAATTATTTATTATTAAAAGAAATTGCATTAATTGTATGTTTGGGGGGGGGGCGTTTTGTGAGATTAGATAAAGAGTTGGCAGTTCTCGCTATAATAATTAAAAATGTTTATTGAAAAGGGAATATATTGAAACTTTCAGTCGAATTATTTCGCTCTGGGCCGAGTTCTCGGAGATACAATTACAATGTAGCTGATATTGTCATTGTTAATAGTGTTACGATAATCAGTCTCGTTTATCCATTTTTACAATAAATTATGAATGGAAAACAGATTTAAATCTATTAAAATTGGAGCCATCAGATGGCGCCAAGAGTTGGTGGTTACGGTGTTGGTAAGTTAATTAATATCCAATTAATAATTTATATAACATTTAAGGCCCAAAGATAGACCATGCAATAGGCAGATTTAGATGTTGTGTAACGTCTGTTTGATCAGTTCTAGCCATTATATTTGATCAAACTGTTTCAATGGCATTTAGTAATTGAACTACAGTATACAGGTCACAATTCTATGGAATACAATTACTGCTTATTACTGAGCGACGTTTAGACTAGGCTTCTCTAGTCGTTATCAAGCAATAACGACTAGGCTTCTCTAGTCGTTATTGCTTGATAACGACTAGAGAAGCCTAGTCTAAACGTCGCTCAGTAATAAGCAGTAATTGTATTCAATAGAATTGTGACCTGTATATATTTGATCAGTGTTACAGAAAGGATCGGGGAGAAACCAAATGTTTCATGAAGGATCAACACAAGATGAGACGAAGATAAAACAAAATCTAACTCAATTCGTAACCACATCCTTAGGAACATTTTTTCAGTTCCGGTAAACGTCACAACCATGATGGTGCTATGATAAAAGCTAAAGTGTTTTATGAGGGAAATTTTGTCCAGACATCAACTGAATCCCTCTTTTACTATCCGAACTACTAGACGATGTTCTTTGGCATGGCCTTCGCCCCTTTCTCACAGACACGGGAAAAACAGCGCCGGAAAATACCGAGGAACTATCGCGGCCAGCACCGGGATGATGCCCGAGTCACCTAGGTTAGCAAGCGGGAGCCCTACACACTGAGCCATCACGGCCCCCTTTATCTAATAGACAACACAAAACAGAATTTCATTACTTCATACAAAGTGTATATCCATGTCAGCACATGTATCTCAAGCTCCCATAACTACGTGAATTCGCATGAAACAATTAATTCAATTTATTCAGTGTTACGTCATCTACCTCTTTACAGGAGTGTTTATTGATCCAGCTTGTTACGTCTGCACAAAATGATGTAAATCTCATCGAAAATTTAAATTGAAGAATGGGGTGCTGCTGTCTACGTTGTCACTTCCAGTTTGAAGATCTTTCAAGAAGAATGGTTGCCATCACCGCCTGTGGTCTCTATTACTGTTTCTCATCCCGTCATGACATTTTGAACGGTATCTCTGAATCCAAGTTTAATCTGTGAGAGAGGGTTTCAGAAGATATTTCAACATTATAGGCCTAGTCCAGCATGACGGATTGAGCAAATAAAATTAAAGTTCACAATTTCCTAAAGAAATAAACGAGTTTTCGCATATCTTATCAGCGAATATTGTTTCCATTGATATCCGGCGCATGTCATAAGTAATCAAGGACAGCGCTAAATTAAGAATCTTTTGTTAGCGATAATTTGTGTGGGGAATATGCGAAAACCGACAGATTTGGAGGGAGATATTGTAGTAATTTTTAATTTCAAATAATGTGTGCCTTAAACTGATTAAAATCCTGGTGTTTTACTGCATTGATATCAAAAAACAAAAGTGTAAATTATTCATTGATTCAAAATCATAACAAATCTTATAAAGCCTTAATTTATTCAACGATCATAAAAATAAACATGCTAAACAGCGTATCTCTGATTCTGATGCCTGCTAGTCAACAAGATAAAGTGCCCGAAATCCGTATGTGCATTGTGCGATTGTTTTCGTGCTATTCGTGATAAACAAAAATTCGGTGTGATAAACAGTGTCTAGCGCGATGGGCCTATCCCCCCCCCCCCCAAAAAAAACCCTCACAAAACAAAACAAAATGCCAGAAATTTTCGAGTCGTAAAGGATGCGTGTACCCGACGCAACGACCGGGAATTTACACCCTTGATGTTATATAGCCTACGGAAAGAAGCCCGCGGCCTGCTTTGTCTTGCTTGTGACTGCCCTCCCCCCCAACAATCCTCGCTACGAGCGTATCGAGGACAGCATATTTGGTGACACTTTCAAGCGATTATGTAGGGAAAATAACGCAAGGCAAGTCGACTAGAAATGATATTCGTTGCATTAACAGAGTTTGTTACATTCTTTGTTGCAGTTTCATATGTTCACACAATATTTCCAACAAAGAGATGTGAGAAATGAAAACAGCCAAGTTCAAAGTGGAGTGAACTCAATAATTGTATTTTAGGTATTTGAAGCTTTATGATTACAAATATACCGTTCATGTTTTTATAAAATAAACGATATTATATTTAATATATCTCATGAAATTATATGTAATTGACACTCAGTTGTATGCATAAAAATTGCAAAAGTAGTATCTAAACGGCCAATATAAGTTCCATCAAAACATAAACACAATTTATGTTATAATGACATGCCAAGCGGGAAGCTGCGGACAACTTTATTAACAATGCACTATTATACGGTCTCGGGATAAAACCATGCTTTTGTTTTATAAAAATAAAATGTACCTTTCGTTATCAAGTACAGCACGTGGATCATGCACTGTATTGAACCACAAAGGAAAGGCAATAGATTATCAGGTCACCCAACGAAAAAAATTGAATCGAACCCTTAAAAGAGTTACGTATCCCACACCTATCCGGATAAGCCATTCGTCAATATTTTGGCGCTTACATACACTTTTGTTTCCGAGACTGTTAAAATCCTGGATGTTCCCTTTAAATTGATATATTGCAATTTTATACAAAATTGACAGAAAGGGTAAATTTTGATATTAATCCGAGAGATTTTTTTCTATTGTACTTAAGACAATTACACCACCACACCTCCACATTGTTAACTCAACTAGGTCGCTTGTGGGAAATGTTCCAATACTAAAACACTCTTTAATACCAAAAAATTCATACTGTAATTTACTTTATGGACTTAACTACTTCTGGGAAATGTGTCGGATAACATCTACTGAAATTTACTGTACCAATACTAAAAATTTCTACAATACTAAACAATTTTCATACTCTAATTTAGTTGGATGTCCTTCTCTCCCTTAATTACACCCTTTGAATCCCAGGTTGGGAACCACGGTTCTCAAAGACAATGTCATGATTTTGTAATCTACTTACTGTAACCGATCCCTTTCATTAATGACAATAAAAACCTCTTTAATGAATGATTATATGAAATCAGTGATTCAAATTTTAAAACTTAATTTTAATCGTTGACGAAGAGAAATTCTAGTCTAAGATTAGCTAATCTGACTTTTGAGAATACCACTATGACCGATTAGACCTAAACACGAATTATTTTAGACACTGTTCGAAAATATGGTCTCAATTTTATTTTTAAATAAATGCAATATTCTACAATCTGTTGTACATTCACTACTCTGTTTAGTTGATAGGCTATATTTAATTCTAAAACTTTATGGTAATTAAGACCTACATGGTTTATTATAACTTAAGAATTTATCATTTATATCTGTACATGTGTCGCCTTTCGCGTAAAAAAATGTCCTCTGGAATAATAAAGTATTTTTTTTAAAAAAGAAGAAATTTTATTTAGGCCTACTAAAGACAAAAAATTAATTCTAATGTTCTGGGTTAACCAATATGGCGTCACTTGCTTCAATCGTCATAATGATAAAATGACGTTATGCCGTCTCCAGTTCATCAAAGCATAGAAATATTTATATTTCTATGCATCAAAGCCTCTTGGCGTGACCACAGTCATCGTGGAATTGTGACGTCATTTCAAAAATCGAAGTTCGTCCATAGAACAAGCCTGTCAATTTTTATGTTGACCGTACTTGATTTGGAACTTCCGTCGCCCATAACAAGAAGAAGAAAAACAACAACAACAACAGCCATCGGTCCAGTTATTGGTCCAAACATCAGAAGAAAAAAAATAAACCAAAGTTAACTTAAATATATCGTTCGTGGCTGTAACTAATATACTTATTGAAATCATTGAAATCAATTTGAATTGTTTTTTCTATAACTATTTATGAATGTCATCTGGTCTTAAACGCATCGTATTTAATATAAGTTAATAAGTATGGCTTTTTCTTCTTATTCTATAGACTATTCTACATGCTTCAGGTAATTTATTACAAAAATCCAATATTCAGACATGATATCAGAACCAGAAACAGAATCAGACATTATACACTTGAGAAAGAATTTCGAGACATTGAAGTTCACTGGTGATTGAAATGTTTTATTGACTCGAGGGTAAAAAAGATGTCAGTTTTATCTGGAGTACGATATTAATTTTTGCTATAAACCAAGACCACGTCATGTAATATGTCTATATTTTTTGTAAGGCTGTCGAAGTATTCTGGAAATTCAAACATGTATGTTCAAGCTAATCAAATTTAAAAATCTTTTAAAAACAATGTATGCAAACTGTAAAACTTATAAGTATTTGTTTAAATTTTAACAGTTTAACTCTGCTGGAGAATGTCTTGGTTCCACTTATCCGAGAACTTCGCCCGCTGTACATTTTTCGTTCCAAACAATATTATAAGTGAGTTCTGTTGCCAATGTCAACAAAATACTTTGTAAGGATTATCAACAAAAACAAGGCAGGACTAAAGCACCGTGTGGCTTATTGGAAGGCTTCAATCTTCCATAAGGTTAAATATGTTTTTAACGCTGACATTAAACAGACTTCGGAACATGTACATCTATAACTGTGTAGATTAAGGATAATGTTTCGAGAATAGAAAAGAATGTTCATAATTCAATTTAAACGTAATCAACTTGCACTAAGCTTACGCAATTTGTAAAACATCTTTTTATATGAAAGGGTGCGCGGTGGATCAGTGAGTAAGATGTTGGATCGCTAACCTGCAGGCAACCGTGTTCGAACACACCGTTCGGTTGACCAAGGGAGTTTATAGAGCTGCCCGGTCCCTATCTAAAATGGGTCGGTTCGGCATCATCAAACATGTTTTCGTATCGTGTATATTGTTCACTCCACGACATGATTTGTTTTCTTTCTGCATTAATCCTTATTTCATTGTCAAATATTATTTCCAGTAATTCATATAAAGATCTATCGAATTCAATGTGGTTCAGATTCGACTATTTATTATTAGGTTTAGAGCGTGTGGGCCACTCCGATCTGACGAAAACCTCTCTAATCACCATGCTTTGCAGTCATGGCACAATGGCACATTTTCTTTGGTATTTAGTTTGTACCGAAGATGACACACACAATATATCTAATTGTCGCACACTTAATATCTGGATAATCTATAAAGTATTCTTTACTTTTGTTTTATATTAGAAAGTATTGTTGAACTTAAGGCAAGTTAGCTATAAGATTTGTGATTTTTGTAAACATTAGAGTTAAAACATACAAACTCATGTAAACAGCTAGTTCAACTAATAACAATATGGTTTATGTCAAGAAACATTTTGATCCACAATCTACCTTTTGATTTTCATGTATACTTATAGCCATATGCGTACTCTCAATGCTTGCGAGAGTTCACTGAAACCTCTTCGCGGTACAATGGAATTGTCTTCATAGATTCATTCTTGTCGTTTTCTCTTTTGGTCGATTCTGACCTAGAGATTTCTGCAAGACTAACTCCATGTAATCCTACAGTAATAATGTTAGATTCATTAGATTGTTGAGAATGGGGTCCATTACACATTGCTCCTTGAGTGAAACCGGGAAAATCTTAATCAATATGCTGTATCATTTATAGTATGGGAGAGAGCAGGGTTGCTTTAAGCACCGTTCGCATTTGTTCACAACATGCATGGTGTATAATCTTGTCCACAAAATGTTCACCTGCACATTTTCAGCCAGCTACTAACCGTTATAAGGTTAAGTATTAAACAACAATCATTGTTTATATTCCCACCAATTTGACTGTGTTATACTCGATAAGTCATTAAACAAATCTCAAAGAATCCATCAAATCTGGACATCATCATACAAATATGATGATACGAATTTGTTAGAAATTGCTGTAAATTGGCTGGAAAATATTAATGACATCACACATTAGGATGGACAATCATGATGCTCTAATCATAAATCCTTAATTCCTCTGGTAAAGTCCTAACCTTTTGGAAGCATCGATGACTCATTAAGTAATACCATGGATCCATAACCCGGTGTAGGTCGAGGAAAACCATCGGGATTTTCACTTGTTAGTGGTGCAAGACAGAGGGTCTGGCAAAGGATAACGTATAGTCGTTCGGGTGGGACGAAAACCCATCCCATGTACACATTGGCACGTAAAAGAACAATAGACAGTTGTAATTCGATAATAAGAGTAGGTGGTAGCACAGTATGACGTACACCCATCCTCATTATCCAGTCGGAGAAGAACAGTGGGACGGTAAATCCCATTTCATTTCAACGGTAATTTCTCTTCCATTGGGGGCTGCCATTTTGTAAGTAAGATTGTCGGTATAACACTTGACCTTTACAATAATGGATCTTTTGATTGGTCAATGGCTTTAAATCTTATAAAATTTGATGGTAAGGTGCAGTTTTGTTGGAAAAAGAGACCAAGGACGACCCTAAAAAGGATGATCATGTTTTAAACAAAAGTGTGGTCATCTGATATATTTCATTCCATCCCTATCCGGTGCAAAAAGGCACCATTTCATTTCCTTTTTTGTTAAATACATGCCGATATATCTTAGAAAAATAATACTTTTCCTTTAAAAATGTTATTTATACTATGGATACGCCATATGAGTTCTTATAATATCTCCACCTCTCCAGATCACATAAAAAATACACAACATGATTATTTTATTTGAAAACACCAGGAAACCAAAACACAACTTGGATAGGTTACATCTTTATTGATAATTAAATCAATTTAGTTTACAATTCATTCGATGCTTACAATGAGAATAATAAACAGTAAGTGCTCCAATATTAGGAGGAAATAGATTTTCTTTCACTCTAATTCACGCCTTTACACAATTTAATTACAGAGATAGTGCTGACGGTATTTCTGGATTCACACAGAACGCATTCTCGCGCCAAGGCTGTCGCCAACCTCTATCAATTTATCAAATAAAGCATAACAAATGAATAAAAAACTATATTAGCGCAATACTTGTAAAATAATAGGAAGATCAATAATTCCGATAAAGAGACTTTACAAGAACACATACAACGTTGTCATTTTTTTAAAAAAGGCAAGCTTTCTTTTATTGTTAAACATTATGCTTGGAGTTTCCAGGCACATGTTTAAACAGTACATTTTTCTAAAAGAGTTGTATATTTTGTAAAATATAATATCGTGTTGGAAAAGTATATCATGAATGGTCACCTGATTTTGCGAAACAAATTACTTCACTTGTTTTTTTTTTATCATTTCTTAAAAATAATTTTCCAATTAATCGACGAAAATGTACGATTAATGCAACTAAATCGAAAGTTATCTTTTTGTGCGATACAAATTTCTTCGCATTTACTTTTTTTCGAAATAAAAAATGTTTCCAATATCGATCAAAAACTGATAGAAATGGAATGGAATGGGGATTAACGTCCAGCATTTCTGCGCGGACTGGGGTAGTGAAGACGGGAAACCTGATGAAGGAAATTAAACAAAATATAATTATTTTACTGGCTCGAACAGATGGTACTTAAGTTCTGTAGTCCGGTTTAACTAGCCTCTAATTTGTACTGACAAGACTAGTACAAATTGATGGGATTTTGTAATATCGTCATAGACGGACCTGGAAAGATCGCAACCAGTTCTTTGGAAGAGTTCCTCTATCAGTTGCATTCCAAATATGTTATTTATTGACGATACGGGGCCCTGTCTCTTTATAAAACAAAATCAACCAACTACATACTACAAACCAGATGTGAACGGGGATTCCCCCCACTGTTCGAAGGGTGCAGTCTTTTATGTGGAATGTGATAAAGCAATAGGTATAAAGTTTCTGCTTAAATTTTGAATGATGAAATCTATCTTTTCAGCAAGCTCCACCACTGCGATGGAATTGGATGGTGATTTTAAAGTGTAACACTTAGCCTAATTTGGGGTAGTGCGGTTTTTTTTATATTTCAAGCATGAAATTCGCTTCCTCAATCAGAAGAGAGAATATGTTTAGAAGTGGTGATTTATTTACACTGAATTATCGATAATGTTTCTATTTTAATAGATAAACGGTAAAAATCCAGCCAGATAACGATTTCTGTCATAAATCTTTTAAAATATAGATTTTGGGATCAATTTTTTGTTGATATACGATTTCTTGATGGGAGAGTGTAGTGAGTGGAAGATGATTTGAGCGTGAAGGGTCAAGAGAAGGACCGGCTCTTGTCTACTCATCTTCCACCATCGTACAACACATCAGTTTTACTTCAAATAATTTATACCGTTACGTTTTTTTACAACTGCGAAAATTATCCTGGCTCACGTCAAAGCATTTTGAAATGGTCTCGTGAACACGGCATTTCATCAAATTTGAAACACGTAAATGATGTGTAACTTATCTTCGATGAGTATATAATTCGGCAGCAATGGTAACGAGTATGTAGGCTGTTCAACCATTGTCGTATTTAGATATAGCAGTAAATACATCCTATACCACCTGTTCGGTGGGTGACCGAATGGTCAGCGCGTGCGCTTTGAATCATAAGGTCAATCATTAAATCAAGTGGTGTATTTTCAATTCCATGCTTGTACCATACTCCTCGCAGTGTTCCGTTTGATTAGAGCTAATCCCACTACCCACTGCTGTAAAGAGTGGAAATTCTTGTTCTAATTTATGATTGGTCAGTAGTCCAATTAACAACCAATCGCTAACTACGTTACTAAAGCATCACTTTTAAAACAGAGCGCCAGATTGGTCCAAATATGTTTACATAACGTTACGTCATGGTTCACGGTTTTATTATGCCCAAATAACCAGTGCGTAGCAGAATATTGCAGTAAAACTAATTGCGTGATAATCGAAGCTATCAAATCGAATAAAATGTAAACAATACTGTTTGGAAAAGAACATACCTTCACCGTTTTTATATATTTTAATACATTAAATCACTGTCCAAAGTTTTAGGGAAGACCAAGATTAAACGTAGGACTGTCATGCTGCTGTATTCAAATAGATTTGATTGAACAAGAAGAATAGACACACCCCCTCAAAAGTTCAAGTATCAGAAGCCAATCCAGCAATGGCCAGAGAGGGATTTCTCGGGCCATTGCTTCAGGAATATGTGCTTGTACATGTCTCTGGGTCCTTCGATTTCCTCCCACTGCTAAAGACCCCTTCGCACAAACGAATTATTGAAATAATGTGAAAAGTTTCACATTGTTAGGTATTGCTTTCAGTTGGTAGGAATGTCAAAATCTTAGCATTAGCTATAGGCCCGGGAACGATTTTTCACAAAATTAAACGATGATAACAGCGTTAATGGGGTTTTATTTATTTGCTTGACGAACTTTGACAAAGAAAACATCGTACATTGTCAAATTGTATATATTTGCATGGGACAAATGATCAAAGCCACGCATGACATAAAACCGTTTTGACATGAATGAAGTTAAATGAGATTTACCAAAATCATAATATCTTGGACCAATGTTTAGTGATATTTTTAATGTTTTAACAAGGTTCATTAGAAGCTACACTGAATCCAGGAAGACGCTACTCCGTCGGGCACGCGTGAAGTATTTAGATCGTGACAGACGTGTCTTGTACGCGAGGAGAAGCGGGGACTATTTAGGTCGTGACAGATGTCGTGTACGAACCAGTGTAAAATTGTTCTATCAAGATCACCTTTTACCACTTCTATTTTAATTGCCATACGCTCTAACCAAGGTTTAACCAAGGTTTGGCTTTTGTGGACTTGATATCTGATTTAACCGCAGATCGGGATTCACCTATTTCTATATTCTAACAGTCGATGGCGTTACAGCTTTTAAAATCTGTCTCGACACCACGATTTAAACGCCAAACTAAATTAAAGGTCTAGCTCTTTCAACAGTTTACTAAAATATCTCATTTTTGGTAACATTCAAGACACCATACTGAAACGGATAGTAGTGTTGATGGGGTGCCCCACGCATTCTTTTATTAAAGATAACACTTGAATAGGAACATTACAATTTTTTATAGAAGTTGATTAGAAGCTTTTGTTAGAAAATCGAATGCACGAGTCATCTCCTTTAATAATCTAGTATTGCGTACGTTACTGCCCTTATAGCTTCTATCTTAATGTCGACATTGCCAAGGCATGGCTATATTGTGTGGAACTGCGGGGGTTCAAGTAAACACACTATCCCCAGCCCCGAGGCAAGTCTGGCTGTTGGTCAAGCATATAATCGAAGAAGACATAACCAGAGTGCAAACTGTGAAACACTGCTATAAATTCCAATAACTGGCATCTGAAGACACGTAAATAGTACAAAAACGTCATAAATTTACCTAATTTAGACAGTGAGAAGGCTACTTGTCTTGTTAGTTTCCCAGTTGATCTTATGGAAATCATATTTAAAGCTCGAGGTCATCATGTAACTTAAAGAAACCACATATTTATTCGTGTAACGGTAACTTAAATGTACCATTGTTAGAACACAGGTAGGGTCAATTACCAATTATAGCACCATGGTGGATTACAATTAGAAGTCTGTATATTTAAATATTTTTGATTCATTGATTAAAATACATTGTGGTATGATCTTTGTTGATCAATCTGGGATTATCGTCCAGGTTCTTGCAGCTTGTGCGCACTCGATAGACTATCGATATAATCTGACTGGCCTTAGGCATTGATGTCGCAATAGGGTATTTCAAAAGTAGCTTATCAAGCTCGATGGATTACCGTATAGATGAATAGGACGTTGTTGTTTTATTTTTTAATTTAATTTCTACAACCTTTTTTTTTCCTTTGCTTATTGTAGGAATCAGATTATGAGTTGGTCATTTTATCCCAGAAATCCAGATAATTATAACGACCACCACGTACTGATGAGTAATCTCAGCAAGAATTCAGCTAATTTCAAGTTCACCTAAAATATTAGAATGCATTCGGTATTGACAAAAATGAGGAGAAAGAGAAATGGAGTTTAACGGCCACTCGACACAAACTAGGTCATTTCGGGACTAACATAATTTTCCATTTTTATGGGCCTTAACAATGAGAGGAAGTCGGATGACCCACAGAAAACCCACGAGGTTGGACCCTACTCCTTGTCACGTACAGCCTGGAAATCGAAAAGCTGATAGTTGACTCAATAGCAGACCTTATAATATAGTGCGCATGCGCTAACTATTCGGCCATCCACCTTTTGTGGTACAATAAACGTTGACCAAAGCACGAAATAGGTCCAAGATGGCAGCCTCAACGTTCCATGAGTTTCGGGACGCGGTAGAGTTCGGGATTAAATGGTTTGGATCTGATTTATTACAGCATGGGGGAAAGTACTGGAACGATTTAGGTTTTCGGAGTGTCGAAAACCTTTTACATTGATTTATTTGTTAACAAACTGAGTTCTAGTAGAACTGGTAGTACGTTTACAGTATAGCTGTGATGTTGTGGAACGGGCATTATGGCTACCGACCGTGTCAGAATCACTTCTCTGCAAAAAGAGTGGTTCTGTTGTTTAGATTCGTGAACAATTAAAGCACAACTCCACAGATCATAATGTTGCCAAGGAGGATTATCCTATCAACAACGTTTTATGGTTCCTTTAGGTTGGTGAACGCAAACAAAGTTATTCAAACGAGTACACATGGTTCCGCGAAACAATCCTAGGCTTTCTCTATACATATACAGCGCAATATAATAATATAAAGTACTTGGGCTTATTTTACATAATATTAGGTCCTATATTAGTTTACGGTATAGCATTACTACGAAATAATCAATTGATATAGACCATCTTTATTGTCTCGCCCGTTTTTTTGTCTGAAAATATTATGGTTATACTGTCATCTAACATATTTATCCAGGTAAACCATTAAGTCAAGCGACGTGGTTTTGATTCCCGTGGGTTTGCATCGGGTCCTCCGACTTCTTCCAAAATGATATTGATCTAGCAGGTGTTCGATAGACGTTATATTTGCATATCTCAATTTGTAAAAAGTAAAGAACACTAAGTTAAACTGGACCATTCTATTACATTAATACACAGTTACATTAAAAGGCGTGGTTATACATCATAATTTAAATTTAAAAGAACCAAATCGTTATTCTTTGGTACCTTGAAATGGACACAAATGGGTCGCAACACATATAATAATATAATGTGAATGCATGTAAACTGATTTACATTCAATCGTTTCTGTTTTCACTGTAATTTCAAATCAACTATGTGCGGCGAAATACGCGAAGAGTCCAAATTCAATGACCGTCTGTGGCGTCTTGTTATTCCAGTCTACTCCAGTAATATTCCAGTGTGGGATATGTTTAGCCCCGTTCATCCAGTCGCTTTATTTCAAATAGCGATCGAAATCATTCTGGCAGCGATTCGTGTGCCAAGTTTAAAATTTTCACTGTCTTAAATATTGGATAACAGATCCCATCTTTTCACGGTAAGATAGAAACAGCACCTATGTTGATTTAAATTGACCAATAATTCGTGTTTTCAATGTCGAAGACTGTGGATAATACTGAGTTAAAGACTTACCGACTTTACATTTATTCATGATTATGATATTATCAAGTTGCATATCATTAGTTAATGACGTGATTTGTCTTACAGACTACCCTTGGGAACATAAGTGGACAGATTAATATAAGTCCTGCTTCTGTTTAGCTAATCGACACAGAATTATTATTTCTGCAGACATCTGCAATTTTTAGATATCAGAGATCAAAGCAAAACTGATATTACTCATGTAATTAACTGTACCTTACGTTGTGGTGTGTGTAAACTATATGCAGATAGGACCAATAAGTTTGAAATGAGTTCTGTTTCTGTACTGGCACGGTTAATAACCATGAAGAAAAATACTCGTGGTAGGTATTATGCTGACGGTGGGATATAATGGCGTCTCCGTTTTTATTTTGTCCAGTGATCAGCTGATTTTAGCAAAAAGTACCGAATAATTGAAAAGTCATATAAGCCTTTTTGGAAGAGCGTCTTCCGCAAAATGAAGAAGATCAAGATGATCAGCGCATGGTGTCTGGTCCAAAAACGCATATTTACTTTTATATTTTAACTCGTAAATACTCTACGTAGAAGATAACGAACGTATTTACAACAACGTCTTCTTAATAATGTTTTTAATTCATTTTATTTTAAATTAAAAATGATGGGTTTTGAGAAATGAAAGAGAAATTAAAACGTTTCTAAATATTTTAATAACAGATACGTATGTAAAGTTGGTTTAATAACAACGGGACATATTTTGGAAGAGCGTCTTCCGCAAAATGAAGAAGATCAAGATGATCAGCGCATGGTGTCTGGCCCAAAAACGCATATTTACTTTTATATTTTAACTCGTAAATACTCTACGTAGAAGATAACGACCGTATTAACAACAACGTCTTCTTAGAAATGTTTTTAATTCATTTTATTTTAAATTAAAAATGATGGGTTTTGAGAAATGAAAGAAGAAATTAAAACGTTTCTAAATATTTTAATAACAGATACGTATGTAAAGTTGGTTTAATAACAACAGGACATATTTTACAAGGAGCAGACAGTGGTGACACATTATTTATATCATATCATACAGATAATCATTCGCAAGGGTGACCCTTCATTATTTTTAGATTGATCAAGATTGAACAGACTTATCTATACCCTATCAAAATTAATTACGTATCTTTACGCGTCCAACATTGAACATAAAACGACAGCCATTTTGAGGCAGGCAGCCATTTTGCTTTAAGTTCATCTTATTGGATTAATCAACAATGAAAATAAAAGGAAAGCAACGAAATGAGGATTAACGTCCTACTGTTCTTCTCCGGATGGGCTAATGAAGACTGGAATATGGGTGAGATTTTGCACGGACAGTGGTACTACGACCTACGTATATATCGAATTCCAACTATCTATGCGTTGTTCGTTAGTTCCTTTCTGGGTGATATCGTAGACGCGTATGCGTTGTCCCTTGCCAGACTCTTTGTATTGCATCCCTGACAAGGAGGGAACCACACCGGAAATCCAGATGAACTCGGCCAACACAGGGATCAAACAGGGACCTTCAGATTAGCAAACTAACGTCTCCATTTACATAATGGTGGGATAGTGTTAATATGGTGTCACGGTCTATTCGGTTCACATACATATGCGCATCCGATCCAATATTATTACCGCCAAGAAGAGAATGATAATAACGAAATAAATCGGCAAATAAGGAGGTGAACGGCAACCTCTTTTTTGTTTACCGTTCCCCAAGTTTAAGTCCTCCATCATGGGTATGTAAAGACCGTACCCTAACCCTAGCAAAACATAAGTCCACGGAAAGTTTAACTCCAGGGACAGTCCATATAAATCTACAAGATAACCAAGCTTAACCATACGCACCATGAGATATGATGGAGGTCATAAATTTATGTAACGGTAAAACGTTTACCTACTTATAGGCCGATTTATTTTGTTTTTATTATCCCTTTCTATGCCGTATAGGAGCGGGTGATATGATCATGTCACATAGTTTGTCGTCAGAGTCAGATTACATATTGGTAAAATTATATTAGTCATAATGAAATATTAATTAGCTTACGATTTAACTATGCATTGTGTAATATTTGGATAAGACATGGTCTTTCTTACGATAACAGTACAAAGATAGATAATGGGTGGAAAATGGAATATAATATTAAACATTTCAGTCAAATTACTGGATTTTGAGCGAAGATATGAGTATTTACAATTTTGACAAGATATATCTTAAATAGCCACGATTGTCAAGTACGATTGCAACGATAATAAACAAACTATCGATTATCATTTTTAATGTTAAATTAGTATATGGGGCGGATGTTGTAATGTAAGCCATCCGATAAGAGTTGATCGTGGAAACACCGGAAAACACCATGTTATATTGAATACCGGGAAACACCGGAAAAACACTAAATACCGGAAAACACACTTAATACCGAAAAACACTCTAAATAGGTAGCCCGGAGCCAGAGCCTCTCTGTGCCTGGGTTAGGGTTAGGTTTTTCCGTTGTGGGTTAGGGTTAGGTTTAGTTTTTTTGTGTGTTTTCCGGATGACCAGGCTCCGAGTTGCCTATTTATGGTGTTTCCGGTATTTAGTGTCTTTTCCTGTATTTAGTGTTTTCCTGTGTTTTCTGGTATTTAGTCTAACATGTTGTTTTCCGGTGTTTTTTGGTGTTTTCCGGTATATAGTATAGCCCCGTGGTAACACCATGTTATACTGAATACCGGAAAACACCGGAAAAACACTAAATACCGGAAAACACACTTTATATCGGAAAACACCATAAATAGGTAGCCCGGAGCCCCATCCTCTGTGTGCGTGGGTTAGGGTTAGGGTTAGGTTTTTCCGTTGTGGGTTATGGTTAGGTTTAGTTTTTTGTGTTTTCCGGAAGACCAGGCTCCGAGTTGCCTATTTATGGTGTTTTCCTGTATTTAGTGTGTTTTCCTGTATTTAGTGTTTTTCCGGTGTTTTCCGGTATTTAGTATAACATGTTGTTTTCCGGTTGTTTTACGATGTTTTCCGGTGTTTTCCGGTATATAGTATAGACCCGTGGTAATAATGTCTAAATACAAATTTATGTAATATTTGAAGTCAAAAAAAGACCAGCAAAGGTAAGATTTGGCACTTACATTATGCATCTTTAACTAAAAGACCTGACTGGGGCTATGTGGTGTCCAGAAAGTGTCATAACAGTACAAAATTATATAAGCTTACCAGCTAAATGAGAAATATTTTATATATATTTATGCACAAACATGTTTATATTGTAACACTAATTGATTTATCAAATAAATGTATTCTAAAGTCAACAATAGAATATCAAATATATGTAAATGTAATAAAAAGGCACCATTAACTATGTACTATGTTACATATAACTTTTAATAGACTTTAATTATATTTAGAAATAACTCACAAATTACATATTATTGAAAATGTATATAAACAATTATTAGTCCGTGTGACAGATGGATTTTCATTACAAATTTGATGAATAAATCTAACCATGATTTTCAGTTAGCATTATTTCCAAACTATCTAAAATTGGTTGATGGACTTTGCTAAATGTCAGTTTGGCAACCATCTTTAAAAATATCTTAGTATACAATAACTAAAGGTATTGTTTTGTTTTTTTGTATCTTCAATTCTAGTGATCGACATACACTTTAAACATTACGCATGTAGGTATATGTTATGGATGTCTTCTGTTGAAACGCGCTATTTTTAAGTTCAATGGCAAGATTTTAAGTTTTTAGTGGGCGACACTTTTGATTTCCTGCATTGGATAAAAAAAGTTGTTGTTCTATCAGGACAGTATAAGGATACAAGAAAACTGGTTTCTATTTTATTTCAACACGAAAATACTGCTGTTTGTTTGTCTATCTATTTACCGCACAAGTTACCAGCCAAATCAAAAACAACTTACATTTCAATTCGAAAATTAATCGGCCCTTGTAAGAGCAGGAAATTGTGCTTTTGTTATTTTCTAGACATCTCACTAAGAATTACAAAGAAAAATCACTAATTTCTGATAAGGAAATATCCCTTTTCTGTTGAGTTGTGATGTTTATAAACATACATGGTTAGAAAATAAACACGCGAGGCCCTGTTCGATATCTGAATCTGGACTCCGTTTTTTACATTTAAAGTGTTTCTCGTTTCTCTTTAGGGAGTTACGGTGAAAGCTTCTTGGGTAAGACGATGGCTCACTAGCCTGGAGGTCGCGGTTCGCTTCCGGTGTTGACTGAGGAAGTTCATCGGCATTTTTCGGCCTGGTTTATCTTTGTCAGTGGTGCAGAACGGAGGGCCTGGTCAGGATAGCTGTCTGGTCGTTCGGATGAGACGAAATACCTAGGTCCCATGTACACATTGATGTGCACGTAAAAGATCCCTTAGCAGTTGGAATTCGATACGAAAGTAGTCCGTAGCGAAGTTGTCCTGGCAAAATTTCCCTCATAGCACATTGTATGACGTATGTCCGTCATTATTAGCTCAGTCGGAGCAGGGCAATGAGATGTTAATCCCCATTTCGCATCTTTTTGTTTTCAAATATGTTAATTCAGCTGCCACATAACTAGTTTTTGTAGTTGCCACCTTTAAACTTGATTTACTGTATGGCCACAAAACACAGCAACATTATGTGTTCAACATATGTGTTATCTAAAAAGATGAATCGAACGCAATATTCCCTTATGGCTATTAAATTGTTTCTTAAATGTTAATAAATATAGATATTAATGTTATTAACTGAAAGAAATAAAACGAAATTGTCGTAAATATACCACGGCTATCGATTTTATCATTTCTGTTGAAAATGTGAAAAGATAAGTTTTGTTATTAAACAGTTTCAGAGGTAGAAAATACCAAACAGCTCTTGTACGATATTATTTATTTAAACGATAGCATTATATGGACCATGTATCGTGTGAGCGTGACTTCATAGTCGCCATCTTAGAATAGTGACGCAAACCCATCCGCATTTGTCCAAGGGGAGAGAGAGAGAAATGGGGTTTAACGTCCACTCGACACAAACTAGGTCATTTTGGGACTAACATATGGTTTCAATTTTATTTCAACAATTCGCTTGCGCATAGGGGTCTTTAGCAGTGGAAGGAAACCGGAGTGCCCGGAGGAAACTCACGAGGTTGAGAAGGCGCCCCTATACCTCCATGCCACATACGCTCACACCAGGGCTCGAAACCACAGCCGCAAGCCATAGGTGACCGGCCAGCTAGAGGTCGAAGCGCTGCACTCTAAACCACTAGGCCATCCCAACCCCCATTTGTCCAAGGAACAAGCATGCAAAGTATTATGCGGATCGTACTTGGATCGAAAAAACCATAGGCTTTTGTCGAAGAGCGTAGCCCAAGATGAGTAAAACTATGGGACCAGCTCCTGCTTCATAAAAAATCAATAAAAGTAAAAAGCAAATTGCAATTTTATCGAGATAGCTAGACAAACCTTGTTTCCGATACATTGTCATTTTCGACTTTTGATGTTGGATATGGCTACAACTTGACATGGAATTACAGGGCCGATATGATTCGCTAATATCGATTCATTTATTATTACGTAAATTTTATTTGTTATATAACCGTTTTACATTACCAGCTAAAGTTGAATTATTGCTAATCATTTCACCGATTTTCGAAAGTCAAATGCAAATTAAATGCAAACAAACTGTCGTCCGCTAATTTTACAAAAATAATTATACAGGAAATGACCTTCAAATTACCAATACTAAAGGAGCTATAAATCGCTAATATTTGGGACCTAGAACTTGACACACATAGGTCGCAACGCATATAATAATGTAATATGACCATATATATACCGACTTACATTCAATTGTTTTTGTTTTAATGTAATTTCTAACCATGCAGTTATTTTCGGCGAAATACGCCAGAAGTCTCAATTGAATGGAAACCTCTAGCGTCTGGTTATCACAGTATTCACCGATAGTATTTATTGCACATGTTCTCCAGATAAAAATATGACGTCACCATTTGACAAAACTTCTGGAATATGTCTCGCCTCGTTCTTCGAGTCAATTGTTGCAACTGGAGCTGAAATGCATTTCGGTACACGATTCGTGTACCAATGGTAAAATGTTTATTGTTCAGAAGCCCAACTTTTCTCTGTAAGATCATAACATCAATGTTGATTTAAATTGACAAAACATTCGTGTTCTCAATGTCGAAGACTTAACTACTTTAACACGTCCAATGTTTTCATTGAGTTAAAGCATACTACACTATAATGGTCATCTACAAACTTAACTGTTAGAAAATCTGCATCATTGACAAATAGTTTAACAACAAGATATTTGTTTCACCGGGGATGGATCGGGATTAAAACTGATTGAGAATTGAACTTAGTTAATATCTCGCAAAAGTTTTACCTAATAAAAAGACGTCACATGGGGATTAACGATTGAGTTATTTGCCCTTGGTTCAAAATGTAAAGAGTATCTGATCTTGGCCATTGTTCCAAATCATTCAGAGAATTCTTCAAAGTTTCGCCATCGTCTCGAAATAAACCTCCAGGGACGTCGCGCACGAACAAGTCAAAATGCGTAGGTAAATACAATTTGGTGACCTTTTGTGAGTTTCAGACTTGAACTGAAATCACTATTCAGTAGAGGTTTGATGTTCACAGTTGATAGGATTAAACTTTATTCGGCTATAAATAATTAATTGATTAAGAAACACATTAAATAAATAATGTTAGTGAGAAATACCGTCAACATTGTGTCGCAGACATCTGTTACTTTATAGCTCTATTTTATATATAATTGAATGGAATTGAAGAAATGTCATTGTTATCAATGATTTGTGTTCTCCAATGATATACGGGGGTTGGATAGTCGAATGGTTAGTACATGTGCGCTGTCATTGAGTCAACTGGTGTAATTTCCATTCCCGGTTGCACGTGGCAGGGAGTAAGGTCGCCTGTCCAACCTCTTGGCTGTCCCCGGTTCCGCCGCCCCCACCTTGTTGAAGATCCCTATGCGCAAGCGAATTAATTATGAAAATAAAATTGAACCATGTGTTAGTCCCGAAATGACCTAATTTGTGACGAGTGGACGTTAAACCCATCTGGGTCTGGCCACAAACATGATGCTGGGTTTGCGTTTCATATATTTTTAAAGATGGAATTTTGTTTGGTAGTTCTGCAGAGTGTTTTGGCCTGGGGCTCGAAGGTCACTGATTATACTGCGCCAGCCATGACTAGAATTAGAAGCCATCGAAGGGAATGATATACCGGACACCACAATGTATCATATAATTTGTAGCGACAAGATTATATTACACAACACACATTGATTTCATTCCTACTGTCAATCACTCCATTCGTCAATGAAATTTCAATAGTAATATGCGAATTAACTATCACTCGTGCTGAAAAGTTCGCAAATAATCGTAAAATTCGGATTTCTACCTTAGATGCACCATGTCAATTGCAAAATAAAGGCTTTTATTTAAGCATTTCGCAATAAAAAAAAAACACCCAACAAGATAAATTCAATTGATTCCTTCTACATGACTGCCTATTAGAGGATTGCTGAATGTCAGCGAGGGTTTTGGAGGGTTTTTTTCCTTCTGTATTTTTTGCTAACACAGAATTAGACAAATGTTCCTTCAAGCCGAATTAAGGCCAATATAATTCAGCGGACTTTTCTTGAGAAATAGCTCTGATACAGACATTGCTGAATGTTTAGACCTGGTATTTCATGGTGATAATAAATGGTCGTTTGTGACGTGACAACACCAACGTGCGCAACAGAGGAGCATCGAGACGTGTAAACACGGTTGTTCACACCTACTCATATAGCTGATCTACGACAACATCCGATTTCTGCTCATTACCTTGTCTTTAATATAAATCATAAGTAGTCACTAACAAACAGTCCCTACAGACTTTGATGATCACATGTTAACGGGATGTGCGTAAGTAAACCTGTATTACCATTACAACATAGATTATTGTTGACGTATTATAACAACAGTCTGTTGTCATCTGACATCTGAAATAATAATGCTAAAGATCATATGACGATTATTGCTCTTTGGGGAATTTTCCTTATTTTTAAGTCCCGAATTTCAGTTTTTGAAAACATGTCTTTGCTTACAAAATACATTTAGTAGGCTGTAAAAGGAGATATTAGTTCATTTAAATGTAACAATGATAAGGTCGGAAACGTATTCTTTATATGATAATTAAAACAAACAACGTATATTTGTGAATCGCAATGGTATATCGTCCACACAACATCAGATGACTATAAGATGGCATGATGAAAGCACTGAAACTACTGTTAGACGAATATGACCAATACGACTAATGTATAATATGGTCTTCAAGTCTAAAATTACCGTTTATTCTGGAATATGCTCTGTGATCAAATGTAAATCCATGAAACAATACGAAAAGTTCTGTAAATTTGTTTATACTGATATTCGTTAACGCAGGCTTAAACAATGCTCTCTTTCCTGTGATATTTTCAGTGAGGTGTGGGGGCACCACTGCCCCCTCTTGTCCTTCATAAAGTGCCGCTTTCCCGATTGGTGACGACCCTCCCCGATCCACCCCTATACCCCAATCTGGGCGTCACTGAATCGCTTTATTAGCATGTTATTTGGTGGTGGTGGGTTTTAAGTTTCCTATCTATCATACTGGCGTTTCAGCCGCGTGAACAAACATTATGTGGCTGAATCCCCAGCACGAACAAACGTATTGAAGTTTCCAATTTTGTTTGTGTGTTTTACTTTTATTTGTTGGTGTACGTAGCATGCATCATTATTTGTGTGTTAATTGTAATGGTACCGATGAGCAGCTCATCGTGTGGGTTTTCAGGCGCTGTATAAATTCATTTCTAATATGAATGTATGAACTCCCGCCTACTTGGCCGTAATGAAGATTCAATCGAATAAAGCTTGTACTCGTGGACTCGTTACATAAAGAAATTTCCATGATGGAAAGTGGTACAAGGTGTTCTTGAAAAGGATAAAAGTATCTAACAGTATTGACTCGACTGTAACAATGTAAAGTTTGTTATGTTTGTGTTCTGTTATGCAGTTATCCTGCATTATTTAGTTTTAAAAGCTTATCTATCACAAGTATTGTAATGTCTGCAGTAGACAGCGAGTAAAATCAAAACTAGAGTACTTCTAATATCGCAAAGTAAATAAATCGCTTTTAAACAGGCATTATGTAAGAGTTAAATCATTTAAGAGCTAAACCCGCGTATTGTCGACTGTACTATAGAGCTAAAAAACAAAAAAAACACGAAATAAATCCGATAAGTACCGAAAAATACCGAAAATAAGTTTAACACTAATTACCAAAAAAATCTGAAAAAACTATACCTCCTCCAAAAATCCCTACGTGCCGAAAAAAACAAATCTATTACCGAAAAAACCCTGGGCCAAACATATAAGGTCAAGCTAGGCCACGCTAGGTGGGCAATGGGTCACGTTAAGTCACACATAATATTCGTGGGACACAATAGGTCCCACACAAACTTTGCGGGGCACTGTGGGTGAGGCTATGCCACTTATAAAAATTGTGGGGCACTCTACTAGGCCATGGGTTAGAGTTTTTTCAGACGGCAATTACTCCCGTTTACACCATTCAGCACGGCATTTGCTTTAAGAAAAATAGTTATAAAACAGTCCAACGCAGATTGTAAGCTTTCTTCGGTGGCTTTTGTTCTTTTAGTATTTGGTGTTCAGCGTTCAATTGACCGTCGTAATGCCACTTTGTGAAAGTAACAAAGAAACGGAGAGTCTAAAAGTTCATCAAATAAGTTTCAGTGTTTTCTGGTAAAAGGCTATGCCCTACATATCCCACAAGGCTCCGATGATTTTAAGTAGATTAGAACGGTTCTGCCCGGAGAAGCAAAGCCAAGACTCGAATGACCAGTAGTAAGGTGGTTACAATGAATGCACACATCTTGTTCAAACTACAAACATTGATAACTTCGCTCAAAATATTAAATACTTTGGATGAAATTTTCAAAATATTGATTTTGCGTTATCTATATTGGAAATATTATAGCGAAAACGGTCAGCTCTTTATCTAAATCTTAAATAATGCCCTTTGATTATAAAAAGTATCATGTTCCCTCTAAACAAAATACAATATTATAACTATCTTTACCTTAGACAATTGAACCAATACCATAAGAGAAACATATAAGCAAAGATATCGAAAAAAATGGATGGTGCGACCACCAAGGCACAGTATGGCACAAATATATTATACAAGTTTGTATAATTCTATCAAAATTGGGTGTAAGAAATTCGAACCCAGGGAACAATTAATTACCAGGCCAAGTGTTTTTCAGTTAACGAACATTTATCGCTTTGATGATTTTGTTTGGATGGATTTTTTAGATAAAATAATACTTCAAATAAGTAAAGCTAAATGCATCTAACTTTATTTAAGTATCCAAGTGCATTCATATCAGATGTTGAGAGTACTGCCAGTTGGGTTTTCTTTTCAAATCCAAGATTTCTAAAATATTTGCTTTATGTAATATTTCTCTGAGCTGAGCGCTACAATCTGGTCTGAGTATCAGAATTTATGTAAATACTGTTCGGAGAATGGGAACAGAAGTTGTGGATGTTTTTAAAAAATGACATTTCATGAGTAGTGTCTTGGTGGCATCGTCTAGACAAGACGCGCGATGTATATGTCTATGACAAATGTCTAAACTATCAAGTGTGTCTCAGCTAATTTAAAGTTTCATTAATATATTGTAAAAATACTCACCATATCAAAAAGCTGTATCAAAGCCATTCCAAATTTGACCTGAACACTTTTAGATGCATTAAATATCGGTCTGGACAAAATGTCATAATTTTTAGAAAGCGTAGAAACTAACTTTTGTTCATCTGGGATGGGTCTGTTTTCCAACGGATCTATATGTTAGGGAAAAAAGAAAAAAGGAATAGCGTAAAGAAATATATATATAAATTACTCACCATATCTGAAATCTGAGTTAAAGTTATTCCAAATTTGACAGTTACAGTATGAGACGCATTATAAACTGGGCGGGACGCTGAATTATAATCCCCTAATATTGTATCCATTAATCGCTGTTCATCCGTCGGTTTATTCTGTACTAAATTCACAAGTATGATGCCAAAAAATACTGAATAGAGAATAATATTCCTCGAACACATAATCGAAAGTTAGCACCCTTTTGAAAACTCATGAAACAAGCATCGGACACATTGAAAAGACCATCATATTAATTTTCACATGTGTTTTTGAAGTTTATGCTCCCAGATCGCACTTCATAATCAATAGTGTTCAGGGTTGTAGTACTATGGTTATAGCAATATCATTAACGGTTATCATAGCTCGCCGCTCAACCCATTGCCAATACCGTAAGACAACTCTTTCATGCTACCACAACTCCAATGATAATGAACAGTGGCCAATATACAAGCAAACGCCACGCGCATTGAAAAAGAAAATTATTGTCTATGAGAAAGGTATTAGCCTTATCTCGAATGAATATCTTATTACGGTGATAGTTCAATGACGGGGTGGATATTAATTGGTCGTCGTTATATTTTATTGAATGTGACAGAGGGGTGGGTTACGAATATAATACTTGTAATGAAAACGGCTAATTCAATCGTTGACATCGATCTTATAGTGCTTAAGCTGTGTGATTTGTTTAATTATTATCTTTTAACCAAACCATTTCATAGTATTCCCATCAACACAGAAACACAATGATTATTTAAATGGCAATAGATTACAACTCAAATAAGACAGATTTAAATCTCTTCATCCTCATCCATATTCATCTATTCATACACTTTCACGCTAATATTTATTTCTAGATTTCTATCTTTCCTCTGATATGTTAATTATATGATGTAGGATTGAAATGGCCTAGATATGTTGTGAAATGGATCAGGGCGAATACGCAAATCACCACAAAAAATAACCAATAGTGCAAACTATTATAACATTTGCACACGTTTAAATTATTTTATCAAAGTTTAAAAGATTTGTAACATGTTTAAATTGTTTTATCGAAATTTTAAATATATTTTGGGCGACATTCTTTATTCAATTAAGCCAATTTAGTTTGTACTATTTGAGGCTTCAATCAGGTACCTGATATAACCATATGTTATGGTATTTGTAGAAAATATTTTCACGTTCAGGGCTGGACGGTAAGACGAAACAACAGAGGTAACAAACGGAAATGAATTTGGAAAGGATATTCTGCCGTGTTGAGTTGCTGTGCACCTTATTTAAGTTTACATTTCGAAGTTCATTGAATTAGAACTGTGCAATCGAGTGTTACGTCGTCGGTTAACTTCCCAACAACAAATGTCACATGTTCTGTAATATGCATTTTATATATAAATTGTAAACAGGCTTACAGCATGGGTGTGCAAAATAATTCAACCTACTAAGTGCAATTTTGTCATCATCTAAGTCACATAGTCATAAAATAAACAAAAATAAAACTAGTCTGATCAACATGTTGGGAAATGACCATTAGCTTCCAAAGCTTGTTTGAACGTATACAGATTTATAATTCAATCACTGCAAAAGACCTAAGATTCAAAAGAAATATGTGCACTCAAAGTTAACTTGAATAACACTTGTTTGGTATTCAAATTCACGTACATACATAACAACCCTTGATAATTAAGCAGAAGCTATACCATAAATACATGAAAACGGATTCTTACATGAAAACCCCCATTCCAACTTGTACTACTAGTCCAACACCACATGGGTAGTTTACGGTTGCACACCAAAAAAGAATACTATTTTCAAATTAAATTCAAGAATCGAGCAAAATGCACAACACTGACGCAATCACGTATATTTTGTTTATCAGTTCACGCATAAAGAATTTCCTTGGCAATAGTGTGATGTCCTGTAGTCATAAGGGACATTATTTAAAATAAGGTCTACTTTATAGATTCTAATATTAGTTCATCAAGCAATGTAAACATTACTTGACATTTGTTGGTGTCCTTGAATGTTTCTTTTATTACTCGTCGGACCCTAGTTGATATGATTTATGTACGCCATGGTGATATGATATGACACTAAGCCATGTCAATGGCACTGAAATCTTCCATCTGTGTATGCCATTATCGATAACGTCACCAATAATTTATACAAATTGACAATTGCTCTTAAGCCGTCATCCCGTTACCAATACATGCAATTATAATGCGTGTAAATGCTGGTGTGTTCTTACAGAAAATATGTACTTTTATAAACTAGACTGGAAATTAAACCCAATCAGAATTCAAGAGAATATATTGCTTTCATATATTATGGCGCTTCAACTTATGTTTTAAGATTTTAAATTCTGTAAAGCAGTTATAAATATACAAAATGGTGGACTTTCCAAATAATATTGAGCGTTCTCGAAAACTTAAGTATGCCAAGACTACGAACCCCGTCTATACGGGTACGCATTGCATATATATGTAACCATAGAAATTTAAATGGCAGTATTTACCCCCCCCCCCATTAATGGTACCATTACATTAGTTCATATCTTTTGGTAAAATTGCGGAATATTAATTATATATCGACACTGAAGTGAAATAAATATAACATTCTAATTAAAAGTACATAACCACATAAATATTTATACTGATAAGAAGAGTTTATGGATCTATAAATAAATAGCAGTAAATATTCTTTAAATTATCAATTCGTATATTAAGAAGCATCGATTGTGGGTTCAACATGTTAACCTTATCAGTGTTACACGGATTTTTCATCTCTTAAAAATACATTCATTTTCATTAATGAGGACTGATAGTCGACATAATTAGATATTTGATCGTCATATGGCCTACAAGTAAGTTAATAAATATTCTAGATTCTTATATCATCGTCGATACATAACATCTGTTCTACCTCGGTCATTACATCATCATCTTTTCGCGTACCAAAGATAGTCAACTTGTTGGACCTGACCATATATTGTTGCTTTCCATCCATTAAAGAAATGTGAGTTCTTCGTTTTGTGGAGACAAAGTAGTTTCAGAAATCGAAACTAATTTGATAATGTCTGGCAGGTTTGGAACGTATCTCATCCTCTACCGGTACCACCACCCTCTGGTCGTCATATGACGCCAGCAGTATTTCTCAATTCTTATATTTATTATCCTAATCAAGAAGCAGCATGCAGTAAATTATTCCACGGATTATCAATTTATGGGTACACCATCAATAAGTTCGATAGATAATATAAATTTCGTTTTGAAATAACTATCGCTCCAGTAAAGGGTCATTTCACTAGTCACGCGAAACCCGCGTGAATTCCAGATGACAACAAAAACCAATAAAATTCTCATCGAGCGGGGGTGGAATAATGAGATTTTAAGAAATAAAATGCATGCCGATTTATTATTTAGGATCTGGACATAAAGCATGGGTTTGTTCAATTATGTTCGAAATCTACCCATAACTAGACACTACGTACTCCAAAGATAAGTTTGAAGTTAGGAATTCATATATACTCTTCTGTGCCCTTGTGTGTCCCTCGGCTACTCGATCAGCTTTAACGAAGTAGTGGTAGGTCAAGAAATGCAAGCTATTGCCTCCCATTAATCAGCGTAAATTAGTAGCATGTTAATTGGCCTCGAACGACCTTTCTGTTCTAGATGAAGATAACCTTGGTCTGTTTCTTTATCTACACTAACATGGTTGTCAATGTTCTCCCTGGATCAATTACATTACTCCAAAAACAAATAATTAAAATACCCAAGAGGAGTTTTTTTGTCCGTGGTTCTATTATTAACAACAATAAACAGTCAGCATAGAACTGTGTGGAATGGATAGGGGATTCGTACAGAATTTTGACCGGACTTGGGTTTTTCCGCATATTCTTCGAATCAGAACTGCAAGTGTTCTTTCACTCGACGCTTTTACGTTTCCTTGTTTTTTGCGCCATCCTAACGCCTTGGACATCATTGTCTCAGCAAAGAATACTTATGCTACATACAGAAACCAAAAAATAGATCAGTAATGGGACATTTTTTCTTATTCGTAAAAGATGCTGAAAATAAATTATCTTAAGAATATTACGTTTAATTCCCTTGAAGCTAACTCCAACATCTTCAAAGTACACTTTCTCAATGAGAGTAAACATCAAAGAATCAAAGAGTTATCATAGTTGATTTCTCACAAACATAAACGGGCTTTATCTTTGTTTTTAGGGTCGAAATAATAAGACTAAATCAAACCATTGCATGTTAGATAATCATTAATTGAAATGAATTTGGGTTTAACGGCCTCTTTTCTGCCCCTTCCTGACTAATGATGACGGGGATAATTAAAGTTGAATTGCTTGAAATGGAAACTATAATTGGAATTCCAGAATCGTCATCAAGTCAAGTAATACCTCAGTAGATATGCATTTTAAAATTTGGAAGCACAGTAATACAGTTATTTAAGTATATTGCCTGGGTGGTTGGATATTGGTTAAAAGTCATTTTCATTCTACTTGTCCCTTTAATAAACATTTTATTGCTCTGATGTCATCCGAGAACTTGTGATGTCAAGATCATACGCGGATCAGTTACTTTATCGGTTATACGGCCATACTTTCGATTAATAAATTCATGGCTAGTTAGCATTTTATTTGTTTGTACTGAATTTTATAGAAGGAAATTTCCACACAGATATCGTACTTCAAGTAAGCACTCACTACCTTGAGGTTGCAGAATTATTTAAAGGACATTATGTAAGGTTAGATAAAGAGCTGACCATTCTCGCTGTAATAGTTTAAAAATAGATAATGAATAGGGAATATGTCGAAACTTCAGTCAAATTATTTAAATCAGAACCGAACGGTGTAGCCTCGATTGTCATTGATACCGTTGTTAAGATAATAAACAGTCTTGATCAATAATTTTGTAAACTAAATCATTAACTGTCAATGGGATTTAAATCTCAAGCACCCGATGACCTTTCAGAGTTGATTATGGTCTTGGTAAGTTAATTATTGTCTAATTAATAATTCATATAACATGTAAAGCATAAAGACAGGCCTGGAATGGGTGTATCATTCTGTATTCAGTTACCCTGGCAGTCTTTTTTGTTTTGTTTTATTTTGAGATTGTCAGGCATGACATGTTACCACCATATAATGATGATCATTGACGGAGGTTAGATCGACGTTTCCATCGCCGACGTTGTTAAATTATAAAACTAGCTAACGGGTTAGAGATTGGGCTAGCGTTAAACACATCTGTACCGAAACGTCAGTAAACGGCACGTGATATCTGTATGTTAATACCGTTTCTATTCCTTGATGTTAACACTCATTAAGAAAGTGTACTTTAAAGGTATCGGGGTTAGCTTCAAGGGAATTAAACGTAATTTTCTTACGATAATTTATTTTCAGCATTTTTTACGAATAAGAAAAAAATATCACATTACTGTCGTAAAAGGAACTATTTTTGTTTTCTCTACTGTAGCACAAGTATTCTATGCTGAGACTATGGTGAGACTAATAACCAACAAGAACTGACAATAGCGTTTTTTTTCGTCAAAAGTTTCCAAAGAATTTCAAATAGTTTTTGTTCTTCGAGGGGCTACGGACAAAGGCTACGCTCGACATTATGAAACCTACACATGGCTGTTCCTTGGACAACTGCGTATTGATTAACTAACTTATATATGTCTTCTAATTCGATGACGATTGCGATGATGTTATGCATGCTCGCTTCCTGACCCATGCACTAACTAAATGTCTTTTTTGTAGACAGATTAACGCTTTTTCTCATTTAAATTTCAAAGTTGACGACATGCAGCTTCCTTTTCGAAAGTTCAAATGCTAATAATTCTTCAATTACTTCACTTCTTTGACTCCTGAACTGATTATCTTCGAGTAAATTTTAAAATTTATTAGAATTTGTGTGTAATCCGAATTTAACCAAATAGAAAAATAAAGTGACATTTTGATGTTGTTTCGCGTTCATAAATAAGAAACAAATAATGTACTTTAGATCATAAGTTCTGTCATGGATTCAAGTCTCTCTCTCTCTCTCTCTCTCTCTCTCTCTCTCTCTCTCTCTCTCTCTCTCTCTCTCTCTCTCTCTCTCTCTCTCTCTCTCTCTCTCTGCCTTCCCTGCCCCTCTCTCTCCCCCTCTCTCCCCCTCTCTCTCTCTCTTATTCTACCACCGTCTCTCTATCTGTGACCTTTGAATACATTATATCCGATGCACTTTAAATTTTACGAGATAAACTGACTTGAACCCCTCACTGTACTTACAGACATATATTGATTTTAAAATTAAGCTATACAAAACTAGTTGACAGAGAAATTTATATCAAATCGATTGATGTTTAATTAAATGTCTATCATCATGTCTCATGGAAGGATAAATTCGAGAGCGTTATCTTAAATAACACAAGAAATAACACAATTTTATCTAATTTTTGACAAGTTTTACATCTCAGTAAGTTAAAGAGGCGTGAATGATTGTGTCTCTACTCATACCCTCTATTGTTCAACTCTATACATGTATTTTGATGGCGACTTGGAAATTACAATGCAGATATATTTGTACAAATACATCGTAAAATATAGGTATAGTGTTAGTTCCGAATTATACTGAATTATTTATATACCCCGAGTATATTCATCAATCTAAGCCTACATAGATAGCTGACACCAAGTCCAATTGTTAAACAAATTTATTAATAATCTGGTAACAAATATAGCCTTTCGTTAAAATGAATTATATGATTTAAAGATATTGATATAGACCTCTGATCGAACATGTCTATAGAACCGGCGCCATTTTGTAAACAAATGACCACCAATAGAACTTTTTTGCACTAAAAGCCTTTATACTATGACGAAGCTATTCTTATACCATAGAAGTTAGCCAGAATATCGGATCCATGCAGTCGGTAGTTTGGGTTTCAGCGAACGTATCAAGATGTTGGTCTCCATCAAATATAAGTGACAAAACGTATATTTTCGGGGATCGGGCGGAGATGGGGTTGTATATAAATCAAAAACAGATCCATCGTTTATTACTTATCGATTGTCAAAGAATGGTCACATCATGTATAGAATCTCTGATAGAAGATTTGAACAAACGCATTTTACCCCGTCTTTATTATTTTCCCAGTCGGTGCAGAAAAAAAGGAAGTTAAATTTCTTTTCTTTGATTTACCAACTTGACTAGTATTTCGAATCATCGTAAAAATATGAGATATAACTCAATTCTGTAACAACAGATTCTATGTTACAGGCTTTGTTTCTTAGCTTTGCACTTTTCTTAGTGAATGACACTGTTGCGACGTATTGTCTCGCAGACAGAATCTAGCGATTCAACTGAATGGTGATATGTAGGAAAATACATCGCAATCGATGAAGTAGAAGATAAGCATACATAACACTTGGTATATTCTCACAGAAGTTGCTCTCGTAGTTCTTGCTACCAATAATACAAGAATAAGAGCAAATCATTTATGTACTCTTCAACTGTGCCGGAAATAAACTTACCATATTTTAATCATTTTAAGCTATTTGAGTTCTTACTAATTTGGACTAGCGGTGTACTCATAAGTATGTTAAGAAGAATGTATCATTCTTTTAATGATGGGGCACATCTTTGATAGCTACGTGAATTTATGTATCATTCCTTTAACGATAATAAAAAAAAAATATATATTACCATGGCATATCTTTGATAGCTACGTGAATTAACATCACGAATTCATTTGCAAATAGATTATTACGTGTAAAAATGTTAAAAGATTTTAATGTATTCCGAATGAAACATGTACAACACTAATATGGTTAATACGTGATTCATCGTGAAATGTAAAAATGATATATAACCTGTTTTGTGAAAACCCGTGTGGGGAGGGGGAGTTGTCTATCACATATGCATTAAATCATAACATCTGTGGACATTAAACTAACTCTCTCTCGAGGAATGTCGAGTGTGAAAGGAGTTAACTCTCTAACCCAATATAATCTATAATATACATGTATTGGAAATTAAAAACACGAATTAGACTTCAACATTCGTCAATTTCAATCGGTTATCTTACCGTAAAAATTGCGATCCTAATATCATAAAATGAACATTTTAATATCAGTACACGACTCGTGTAGTCGAGAGCCATAGTGGTTTCGAATGCCATTTGTAACGAACATAGAAAATATATCCCAGAAGACAACATGGAAGTAACTAAAAATGGCTGATTCACAAATGAAGAAAAATCCACTAAAATGTGTGGAATGGACTAAGCAGACACGAACAACTTTCGTTCAGTTTAGATTGTTCGCGTATTCATCTAACATAATTGATTAGAAATTGCAATAACAACTTCAAAAAAAAATTTTATCACATGTTACAAAAATGTGTGTTTTTAGATCCATTTTCATATTATTTCTATTTCCAAAGAATAGAGTTATACGCCCTTTAAGAGCTTGTAATATCTTTCGTTGAGCATGATTGTGTAATGACGGCAACATGACTCTTCGCGTCATTAGTCAAATTAAACATTTGTGCACAGCAAGAACTCTTCCTTAACTTTTCATAAATCTCTGGGCGATCCCAGACAGCGGTTTTCATCCTTTTAAAACTTACCAGAAAAAAAAGAGATTAATTTTATCATGAAGAGGGGAGTGATCTGTGGGCTATCACTATTAAGTCTGCAGACAGATTAATTCGACCTCTCTATTTTTTTATTTTTGTTTTAAACTACAGTACATTGTGTATTCGTGCCTATTGCATTGACATGTTCAGACTTGTGTAAACACTTCTATTTTTTAAGCAAACCTTTAGCACATCGTAAATATTCGAAAACTGATAATACCGAAACGAATTCATTTTCAACTTGGTTTCCTGAACCATATGATCTTTTTACAGACACGTTTCCTTTGTATATTGATTTGTTAAAAACGTATTCAACATCCTAAAAAGACACCCTGACATATCTTAAAATCTATAACTTGAAATAATGTTATGTTTTTTTTGTTCGCAGTCTTTAACCTACGTATCACCCTTGATTATTAAATGGTCCTTGAGATGTGCCACTCTTGTATCAAAACTGCGTGAATTTATATCCCAATGTTACTTAATAACACATGACTAATTATATGGAATACAAGTTACTCGAACGATTTATTTCTGACAACGTTTCGACGAGGGTACTCTCGTTTTTTCAAGGAAAGAATGACGGTAAAGAATTTAAGATTAGCCATTTTCATCAAATATTATTTCACACAGCCATCTTTATCTGGCTTAGACATCTCAAATAAGATCAATTCTACTATCTTGTGTGTACATGTGAGTTTATTCATCCTAAACTTTTATATACTCGGTTGTACTTAATTACATCATTACACTAGGCTTTTTATTAAAATAGTGCATATTTTTAATATTTATATGTATATATTTACTTAGATATGTGTGTGTATGAACGATCTGGCTTGTGCGGGGTTTATCCTTTCCGGAAGCCGAAATACCACTATTTTTGAATAGAGCTCAAGGACGTTAAAGTTGATACCAATGTTACCAGTAAATACTAACTTCAAATAATCTATACATATCCTATCATATCATAGTTTTATTAGGTCCGATTCCACTTAACAGCTGCTAACGTCGTGTAAAAACATGGTTTCCATATAAACAAACAAGGCAATGCTCTGGTCGACTAGCACTGTATTAATCAGCCTATTAACCAGCTCATCGTGTTCTGCTTGCCAGATTGAAACGACACATCCACTCTTGTCAGTTTCTCCTCCAGGAATCGCTGGAATCGTGGATGCCATGTCAATTAAAACTAACATAGAATAACAAGCTGATAACAAACTGACCAGTGGTCAATCGATTTTAAATGATGTTAAATCTAATCGGATTGATTAAATTTAAGGAGGCGTAGTTTTGAAGATTACCAACGAAAGAGCACCTGTTAGTTTTTAATCGTTGACCATGTCCTATCATAAACTAATTAACATCGTGCTGAACTCAAATGACTTCCATTCAAAGATGCTGTACAAACTTAAATCCCGTGCCCATTTACGTCTTTCAGTTGTTTCTTTTTTATATAAAAAAGATCCAAACGTTAAATTTCAATTTATAAATCATTGAAATAGACATAATTTAAATCGTACAAAATCTATAGGCCTAATTGGTTGTGGTCAACTTTGACATTATTAACGAGTTTACTGTAGAATTATGGGATATTTTACAAATAAGGAAAACACATCATATGCAAGCAACCTGGCACCACATAATATTCCAAAAATGATCACAGATAATAAACTACATTCGAAAAGAACAAGATACTTTCGGAAAATACTAGAGTCTAGGCCATATTTTTTTTATTGTTTTTAATTATGTTTTTATTTCAAAACCACATCAATCTATTATCTAAGACTAAATGTTTGTGCTTGCTTAGTCGTTAGAGACATATATGAACTAATTCGTCAGTTATGGCGTATGACAGGCAGGTGAGTTATTTCTTTCTCATATTGGCTGTTCAGTATTGTTTTAAGTATAATTTTTCAAAAATTTGTGTTTAGTGATGTCAGCAAATAATTACTTATTTCAAGAATAAAATCATTGCCTTTTGGATAACTATAAATCTTGTCTACGATATCAGACCCCCTGGTGGAAGAGAACGTTAAACCCCAGAAACGACGACGACGAAAACTAATCGGAGGTTTGCATAATAGGTAATTTGATTGTTGATGTTATTTGTCTCTGAATAATGTGCTGCCGATCTATTCAAATAATTTATATAATTTCGGATATATGGAATGACGTGATGGCAAGCTACATTCCCCTTGAAATATTTAAAGTTCCAATTTCATATTTTCTAAGAAAGTCAAAACATAATTATTTCTATGTCTTTTGCCCAAAAGGTTACAACTCACTATTATATGATCATGGGCAAAATTTTTTGGGCATTAGAAAGGTTGACACCCGCTGATTGAGGAAATAGTTACTCAATTACCTCCCTTGTTTTCCCATTCCTCTCCATGGACGGCCATCTTCAAACGTTTGAATTTTAAGTTGAAAATGCTATTTTTGCCAATTTCTCAACTGGCAATAGTGAATTATAGGATTAATAGGATTATTCTTTAACAAGGTAGGACTGTTTATAGGTTCAATCTATTTTAGGGCTTTATTTTAATACATTTTAAAAATATAACTTAAAAAAATGCTATTGGAACTTTAACACCAAGGTCGTAGCCTACTCTACTTTTTCTTCCAAAATAATAAACCGTATTTTTTTATTAGATATAACGGACATTCAACAATATCATAAACACAGTCATATTAATTGGGTATCTCGAATGTAAATATGCATTTTTATGATCCTTCACACTGATTATAACATAAAGCCATTTGATTACCATTTAATGACTAAAAAAATACATTCATCAATATTAATTTATTCACAGTTCCCAGGGGATAAAGTTAATCTATCATATTAAAAAAGCTTCTAAGTATATTGTGGCATGCTCTTTGGATTGGGTACCGTCTGGTTTGTTATAAAATGCTAATTCCGTTTTAATCGAATATTTGAATATAGTTTAATACCACACAGTCCTATAATGAAGGATAACCTATATTCTTCCGGGAATACCCCAGTCAGTAAATGTTACAATATTTAATTGATTACTGTTTGGTGGAAGAATCCTAATTGTACGTGATATACACACAAGGTGTTTATTTGAACCAGGGACTGGGTAGGAACGGCTACTCATTCTTCGTTTTGGAACGAAACTGGTCGAAAACAAAAACCTAAAGCGATCGACATGAATCTTGGCATGTATGATCTTTGGACAGTTACCCATCGATAGACGGACTGTTTTATATTTGTAACGCCCATACGCGCCATTAGAAACCGGACTCAATCTTTGGATTGAAGTGCCAAGAACGGTAAATGGGTGCAGCTTCTTGATCAGCATTATAGCCAGATCTGGACCTAGATTTATCGAGGCCCAGTGAATTGAGGTTCCCTCCCACCTAAATACCAGTCCTTTCACGGTGCGTTTTTAACGTCGAAAACTAGACATAGAATTACCCTTTCGTGTGTTTAAAGTGAACTGATTATGATTGTCAGACATTTAATTACCACAGAAAAGAGTAAAAAAGATCGGCCTTCAGGATTAACTTACTCGTCTATGGTTTAAATTGGGATAAAGAATGCCTTAAATAGAAGTCAACAGTTTTCACATTCCACATGCCTCAGTAGATGTAGTAATTCTGGTTGTTTGTAAATTGTTATCACAATTTTGTTATAAAGTTCAGGTCAAATCAGTTTGGGTTGTTGTCTAGTCGAACTTTGCATTGGAAGTGCTTTAGATACGAGAAGTGTTATTTTGAAACTTAGCTTAACAATTTCAGCGAGTCATTAAAAGGTTATCTTCTTCCATGCAATGCAGAATTTAAATCAGACAGATAGAACCATATATGAAATCAGTATGCATGGCTTCTTATCACTAGCCAAAAGATTGCCCGAAAGGATTAGATCTTAAATACTTCACATGCCGACATTTCTGTCAGAACCAGAGAAGGCGTTAGCAATAAAGACACATGCCTCGAGTGCATTTTAATAGAAAACGGTTAATCATCGTTGCTCAGAGCGTGAAAGTTTAAATTCAGTTTTGTAGACCAAGTAGGTCTTCTGCTACTTTTGATGCCAGCCCTGAGCGCTATCTGTAATAAATGTACTACTCAAAAATCTATCAGAAGGGACAGGATATGTTTTGAATAAGAATAGACGCCTAAGGTATATATGTACACTATTTCAACCAGATATAAATATTTTTTTGTGGTAGTTTTATAAATAAACCGACCTCGGGGTCTCTAATACTTGAACATTCAGAAATCATCGACTACCTCCTTGAGTGATCTAACGGAATGGGCGCAGGGCTATGTTTTGTTTTTTATATAACCTTCGAACGCAGGAACAGCTCATGACTTCCTTATTTACCGATAGGAAATTAAAATGAAATGAAATGCGGTTTAACGTCCTACTGCTCTGCTCTGACAACATGGGTGAATTTTACAGATAGGACTGAATTTTAACTAACAGTGCGAAGAAATAAACATAAGTGAGAATTCAGATAATCTCGTTTCTAAATTCGTTTAAAACCTAAATGTTTTAAACCAATTGTTAAAGCCTCGATGCGTCATTTGTAGTTTTCAATATTCCACGAATTAACCAAACGCTGAATGTACTCAAATGGATTTTAAGCGTTTACAAAATCAGCATATCGACGGTATATTATGATCTTTCGGCATGGATGCAACCAGATTAAAAAGTGACTTCTCAAAATAGTTCAACGGAACTTAACGTTGGCACCGGCTTCAATTTAACAAGACAACCAAAATATTTTGTCAAAATTTACATAACATTTAGTCAAACGACCATAGATTGGTCAAAACCACCTTAAAAAAATCAAAACGATCGATTAAATATTTGGAGTTTTTATTACATTAGAATAAGAAACCACTGATTTATATTTAGCAAAATGTTGACCATATTTGTGTTGTTTTCTTGCCTTGTCGAATTATTTCATTTTTCAAATGACTTATGGTGACCACTGATAGGAGAAGGGTTAAAAATAGGTATATTCTCAAATTCTATTAATTTATAAAATAAAGCAATGTTTATAAAGAAACAGCGCTACAACGTACACCTTCTAAAACTCACAGAGAACTAAGATACTTTGTCAAGGCATGACAGATAATTTTACACGTATGGTCTCATGATTATGATATGACCCATCCTAATTGAATATATGTAGGTTCCATTGAAACGTCCTTAACAGTAAGCAAAACGATTGATATATCTGTATTCTCAGTACAAAATTTGGATTCTATAAATTCGCTACAACATCTTGCAAAACTCGCAAATAGCTTCGGCAGTGGCAGACAATTTTACACGTATGCATATGAATGATCTATACATATTGAATATATAGGACCAATCAACACGTCTTTAACTGTAAACAACATGATTGATATAACGGTATTTCCATACACAATTTGGATCCAATAAATACGCTTTAGAAAGCTTTAGTATGCTGGACTTCTATAATAACCAATCATTAAATGTATAGGTGTACAAAGAATCCATATCCGTTATTAACTATACAAGTAACACAAAAGTGGCATCAGCAACTTTACAGATGGCAAATTAAGGTCAATGATATAGTTTATAACGAACGGTCCGAATCATCTTTTGACATCCATACTTGAGTCTTTTCTTCAGAAAATCAACACGGGTGTGTAAGTGTGAGATAGTCACCTTATAAATCAAATATGGCAATGATCATATGTTTGCTGTTTCTCTCAAGGACGAGATATCAATCTGATTATTATCAATCACGTGACACGAATCTCATGAATGGCATCATGCGTCACTATCACGATGTCAGTATTACATGTTTTAAACTACTTACCAAATAATCCCAGTTGCTTTGAAGGATAATGTGGTGTCAATTATTCAAATTAGTACAGCATCACGAGATCAAATTATCATGGTACCCTAAGATCAATGTAATGGAATAGATTTATTGGTAAATTATAACTAACATTGATTTAATTGATGAAAGTATTATAATGATTGGCATTCTTAAAATGTGTTGAATGACAGTGGAACAGATTTCATTTTTCTATCTGTTAAAGTGAAGTTAATGAACGAAAAGTCAACCTTGTTATTCGTAGATAATCTCGGTCCAGATTGCAACTATTGTTATTATTTGAATTTTGTCTCTCGTATTTAGTTCGTTATTAACATTATAGAATGTAACTAGATGCGATGATCTCGTTCAGGTTTTATTCTTATTTACAATCAAATCCCCACCCTAGGAAATTCCCTACCGAAAGAAATTCCTCACCGTAGGAAATATCGAGTTTGTAAACACGGATGCCATATAAATACGATATAGAAATAAACTTTATATAACGGACAGCTGGTTAGAGGATTAACGAGAACTCGGTCCAGATGGTTAAAGTTTTCAGTAATAAATAGAGACTATATAAGATAGATGAATCCAGATTACTATATCGCTACCATGTTATCATAATTAATGAGGTAGATGTTGTTTCAATAAGCGAGATATTATCAAATCTCCACAAACTGTCTTTATTGATGAGTGATAATGATAGATGGAGGGCGGTTAGTTTATCTTAATACCTTTAAGACTAGTATATAGAATATCAAACAACTAATTAAGTTTGACCAGGGGCCTAAATAAGATATTCAACGACTTATCTTAATTACATATCTATCTTATATACCGCGCTTCAACGAACCCATCCTTTTAAATTCTCGTTATATAGGAAGAATCCTGAAATAAATTTCAAAATTCTCATTAATTAGCTTCGAAGCGTGATCAAGAATGGTGAAATTTCATACCTTAGTCCGGTAGTGGCTTGCATGTTTCAAGGACATAACCCGTTTAATAGACAATCAACGGACATTCCATTAGTAGAGTAGTGTTGTGTTCCGTAACTTTGGCCATTCTCTTAAAGAAGCTAAATCGTCATATTATGACATCTAAAATCGAAGACAAATAGGTCGCAACGCGTACTATGTAATATGGTGTATAAACTGATTTACATTCAATCGTTTGTGTTTTACTGTAATTTCTAATGGCCAAATCGTTATTCTATGACATCTAGAAATGAACACAAATGGGTTGCACCGCGTGTTATGTAATATGGTATGGCGAAATACGCGAAGAGTCTAAATTGAATGGCAGTCCTTGGTGTCTAGTTATCCCAGTCTACATCCGTATAGTATTCTTCAACATGGGATATGTTTAGCCTCGTTCATCGAGTCGCATCATACAACTGGCACCCGAAAGCATTCCGGCACACGAATTGTGTGCCAATTTCAAAATTTTCATTTCGTCTTCAATATCGGATAACAACATCACTGTTAATTTAAATTAACCAATAAGTATTTGATACTGATGGAGTTAAAGACTTGGCTCCTTTGAGGAACATACTAATATTCTAGTCAAATATTCCGTTGAAATTTTATTGTTGCCGATTATCAATGGAATTACGACTAACAGTTATTATGACACCTAAATAAAACTAAAAGTTTATTTGATGTGCCATAGACAGAGTACAGATCTTAGACATCCCACGTATATCCTTCAATAAATTACACATTTCATAGCAATTCCTCCAATTAAATTACAACATCAACAAGTTTTCAAAGTCAATAAATCGTATAGTAACACTGCCCAGAAGTTTCAAGTAGATAATAATGCTACTATATAAGCCAATTAGAAGTTAAATATAGTATATTTGATATATTATTATATGGCCTAAGAAACTGTATGTCTGTTACCTGGGTAATACTTTATGACCAACAGGTATACGAAATGGGTTATGTGTATGTGTACTGTGTTATGTACTGAAGTAAAACCCAATATTTTATACTATAGCCCCGTTGTGTAATAGCCAGATCATTTTGTACCGAAACATGCCGGCGTTGGTCATTTCTAATTAAATGTTTCGTAATACACCAAACGGTTGCTATGTTTTTTTACAGGAAGATCACGGTAGAAATATTTTGTTTACAAACGGTAAATTTACAAGGATTGTCTTTATAATAGTATATCAATGTTATATACACCTAAATACAACACATAGGCATTATCACTAAACTCGGGCTAATAAATGAAAATACTTTATATAATTTCTTGCTTTAAAAAAATAAAAATTATTAAATTATCAAAGATAGGCTGGCACTGCCAGGCAGGATACGCCCACATTTTCGAGAGATGGATAGAGAACAAGCAATACCGAAAGTGATTTTTCCTACATCATTAAGTCCTGTATTTCATACTGTATTGGGAGCAGCCATTTTGTTGGTCAGTTCCAGTCTGATATTCATGAAATTCGAAGCTGACAATGATTATGGTGTGACGGTACACAACCTAGAAATGTGTACAAACGGCAGCCATTTTGTCTGGCAATTATGGTCCGATTTTCTCGAAATTCGAACTCAACCTTCCGTAGGTTGTAACGGTGATAGAGTCAAACGTTTTTTTAAATCGGATAATAACTGTGATTTCCAGAGGGACCATAGGCGATTTTTCGGACAATCAGGGGCCATAATTCAGGAAGTTACGATCCGATATGCGCAAATAACGAAAGGAACCAAGATCTTTGGGTTATAACCATGCATTTCAAGTTTCATCAAAATCGAATTAAAATTGTGACCTATACAGGGTCCACAACCATGATATACCATTTTTTAACAGTATTCGTGTACAAACGGCGGCCATTTTGTATGGCAATTTTGGTCCGATTTTCCCGAAATTCGAACTCAACTTTCCTTACGGTGTAACGGTAATATAATCAAACGTTTTTTTTAAATCGGATAATAATTGTGACCTCCAGAGGGATCACAAGCTAAAAAAAGGCGATTTTGCGTATGATCAGGGGCCATAATTCAAGAAGTTACGATCCGATATGCGCAACTATCCAAAGGAACCAAGATCTTTGGGTTATAACCATGAATTTCAAGTTTCATCAAAATCGAATTAAAATTGTGACCTCCACAGGGTCCACAACACTGATATACTCGCGTACAAACGACGGCCATTTTGTATGGCAATTTTGGTCCGATTTTCCCGAAATTCGAACTCAACCTTCCTTAGGGTGTAACGGTGATATAATCGAACGGTTTATTAAATCGGATAATAATTGTGACCTCCAGAGGTACCACAAGCTAATAAAGGTGATTTTTCGGACAATCAGGGGCCATAATTCAGGAAATTACGTTCCGAGAGGCGCAAATATCGAAAGGAACCAAGATCTTTGGGTTATAAACATGCATGTCAAGTTTCATCACAATCGGTTCAAAATTGTGACCTCTATAGGGTCCACAAGCTACAAACGTGATTTTTCGTACAATAAGGGGCCATAATCCACGAAGTTTTGATCCGATACATGCCAATATCGAAAGCAGCCGAGATCTTTTGGGGATAAACATATATTTCAAGTTTCGTCAAAATAGGGTAAGAATCTGTAGAGAGTCCACAAACAATTGTGGACGGACGGACGTCCGGACGGACAGGGGCGACGACATAATACGTCCACATGAAAATGTGGGCGTATAAAAAGGGTCAAAAGTGAACAAAGATTAATATAATTCTTTCAATGACATCTATATAGAGGTATGGTTAACTATTCAGGATACAACACAAGGTAAATATGGATATAACTAATAACAGATAAACATCTATAAACAAACATATAATGTTAATGCAATGAAATGCACAAACCGGCTTAATGAAAACGGGCATTTTATCCTGACAGCAACTGTACGACCTACTCGTATTTCATGTTCCAGCTGCCCGGAGTTATTAAACGTACTGCCAATGGTATACCCTTCAAACCCGATTTTCGTCCCACTAAACGCCTATTCAAACCCGGCTCAGAAGAGTGAAAACATTTCTATTTAGCATATTATTTAATCGAGTTTTGGTGTAACTGGACAAAATATACGATTCTATAGTGCATTTCGTTTCGCAAAAAAAAGATTTCGCTACAATGAAAACGTTGCAGCAAGTGATTTATCGAATATTCTTCCATTCCTTACAATAAACATTTATATAGCATGACCGTCATAGGCGTAGGAGCTCAAAGTAATTCAGGGGGGCATAAAAGAAAATTGCCCGAAATTAATATAATATAATTAATATAGTATATATATCGAAATCAATATGATCAATATATAGTATATTATATTGATTATATATAATCAATATAATATAATATAAATCAATATAATTCTAACAAATTAAACAATATTTTGATATTCAGAGACAATCCTCTCACCAGATTGATCGTACAAATCAGTACTCAGGAACAAAAGTAAAACATTTTAGATATATGACAGGCACTTCCATACGGCGTCCAGCAGAATGTTCACAATTTCGTACAGTTTCTCAAGTAGTCCAATAGTCTTCTTAAAAAAATTTGAGCGGCACGGCCATGACGTCCAGCAAAAAAGACGTCCGAAAACGGGCAAATCCACCCTGGCAACTGGCGGTTTCCTAGCAGTTTTCCCATTTGGCTCGTTTCCTCTGCCGTTTTCCGGCCCGATGCCCGTTTTTCGGGCAATACCGTTTTTTCGAGCATAACCTATCATAAGAGAGCACGGGCACGGGCATATTTTCGGGCATGCAGTGGACAACAAAAAGATGAGAAAATACTTTTCGGGCAGTGTGGATCTCATAGAAATAAGTTAGTTATATTTTTTCTCTAAACGTTAATAGAAAAAAAGGTCGTCGAATTTTTCATTGCCCGAAAATAAATTTTTGGGGGGGCAAATGCCCCCCCTGCCCCCCCGGCTCCTACGCCTATGATGACCGTGAAACCATAGTTTACATTGACCTAATAATATATTTCCGCCATATAATACGTGATCCTAAAAGATGTTCAAATAAACAAAAATAACGGCAGCAAAGTGAATTTCTCAAATAAAACTTTATACTGAACGGAATGTCACGTAACCTTCATTTCGCAATGCGGAAGAATATGTTGTCTTTTAAAAAATACCAACACACAAAATAATTCCATTATATCCTAATTTCCTTGTCTGGAAAAGCCCTTACCGAATACAAATTTCCCAAACTAGTTAAATTGAGTGATAATTAAAGTATTTCGTCAATCAAATACTAACACGACTTCGCCGGCAGAATAAGAATTACAAGTAACGAATGGATGTTAGAATTAGCCAAATAGTTCTAGTTCTATCAGAATGTGTTAACGTTTCACTCATTAACACTTTAAGTTCTGAACATGGGAGAGAATATTGTACGGACTTATTTAATAGTTTTTCCTGTGATATGAGAACTATATACTAGCGATGTTTATGTTGTATAAAGCTCCGTTATTCTACATTAACTTTTTAAAATTTAAAATGAATTTTAGGTTTCAATTTTAGGTTTTGTACCACAACGTGAATAATTCTTTTAAAGTACAGACAACGTCAACCGTGAGTCCTTTTCTTTTTCAATTTCAAAATGTTGTCTAATGAACACACATTCGCTCACATACTGACACAGACGTAGAGTTTGGGTCATGCACAATCCAACATTTTGTTCCAACATTTATTCTCGTATATACATGTATTTATCTATATGATGTATGTGTGAAAGATCTGCCTTTGAAATCAATAGATTATCATATCGAGAACATGATATTTTCAATAGGGGATAACCTCACGCCACCATTTGCGTTTTGAATCAAAACGTCGCCATGAACAGTCGTTTGCATTCTTTAAGGGCTTTTCTATAGGCATTGCAATTAGGATAAAAAAAAATATTACAAAATTCAATAAACAAATTACGACTACACTGTCTGAAAACAGAAAATATTTAACGAAAGCATCTAGCGTCCGTGAATGCGCCTTGGCAGCACGTAAATGTAGCTCATGCAGACAAAGTTGTTTATGTAATAATGAACAATATTGACTAACAAGGTGGCATTGAAATAAACATATACACGCTCTTTTGGAGAGAAAATATAAAATAAAACAGAAAATCGGAAAAATGAGTTATATTATCGCCTAGACCCTCACCCGACGAGTCTAGTAAACAAATGGTGATGAATGTGAGCAGGTGGGTATTTAGATTGTTATCGGTTTGATCTGAAGGTGAATCAAAGTAAACAAGCCATACCTAGATAGATCTACATGTTCTTATAAAACAGGTAGAACCTTTGATAAAAACTAGACATCCTTGAGATAGAAGGACGATCTAATCAAAATAAGATCTTTAATTCGTTTCGTTTGTTTTGTCTTATTTTTACACTTAATTTCAATTTAACCACCAGTCTAACCAGTGTTGCACCTTAACCACCCTATCCTATACTGATACAGCCAGTTTGATTATGAACGTGATTTGAACGCTGACTTCAAACAAAATAAACACATGCTTTTGTTGACAAATTATTATATAAACAAATAAACACAAGATCTTGATACCAAAAAGATACATCCTGGATCTCTAATGACAATATAATAATACCATATTTTTATTAAACATATTTTCAAAGATTTCTCCCTATTTCTGTATCAAGGGTTTTTATTGGTAGGTTGCGCTGATATATCGACCAATCATAATCTCCAAAAAAAGAAATTCTTGAGACTTATTGCGACTTAAATGAAGCTAAGTAAACAACCGATGAAATTTTGGTGTAGTTTTAATTAATGCATCAGATGACGAACTGCTGGTTTTGTCATGACCAAAGTATTAACAGAACTGTCTCAAACTGTAAACCAAAATATTGTAATAATATTGATCATTTCAAAATATTGGAACGGTGCTTTGATTCTCTGTAAGATTATTTTATAAAAAAAAAAATATATCACGTATGACCGTGTAATGAGCATTGTAGCGATTTCCAGTCGCCTGGGGATCTCAGGCATCCAATTCGAGCGATTCGACACATTTCCCTGTCAAGCACCCCGTCCTGCACCACCGACAAGGGCAAACAAGTTGGAAAATATACCGATGCTGGGATCGAGACCGGGACTTGCTGGTTATTGAGTCAGCGCAATACTCATGCAGAATAACACAGAATGGGATATTGTATCAGATGTTGTATAACTCACTATTCTCACATACAGCATGTTTTATGTTAAATTAATAACACATGACCATCACCTGCCCATAATTCATTAAATAGTTCTATGTCAATCATTAGAAATGTCCAATAAGATATTAGTAGTAAAAATACGAGTATTTTATGGTTATTACCCGGATTTTAAATGTCGATTAATTAACATTAAGATCGATATAGGTGTTAAACCTGTCTATTTATTAAACACACCTGAATCGTTTTATTTTCAGATAAATAAAATCACGACTTCTATAGTATTAAAAATAAACTATTCTGTACTGTTATATTATCAATACCATACACCTAATATATGTGACACAAATGTAATGTAAAACATTCAAAGTATAGATATGTCATTTATTTTGTTTTTTAGGGGATGGTGCTCATTATATTAGATCCCGGGGTCTGTCATTGAGGGCATATCCAATCTCGTGGGTTTTCTTCGGGTCCTCCGGTTTCCTCCTACTGCTAAAGACATCTACGCGCAAGCGAATAATTGAAATAAAATTAAACCATGTTAGTCCCGAAATGACCTAGTATGTGTCGAGTGGACGTTAACCCACATTTCTCTCTCTCTCTGTGTTATTGAGGCAAGTGATCAGGTCACGATCTCAAACTTGTATAATACCTGACAAGAAGTATGATCGCCTGCTCAAGGTCGTTCCTTTTTTCCGGATTCCCTGGTTTCCTATGCCGTGGAAACAGGTCGGCAGATGACGTCAATACTAAAATGCCGAAAATTTAACCTGTGGGTACTTCTAAAATTTCGTGAGAATATTCCGGAAACGCCTTCATAATTTAAACCCATCCATATTATTATAGAGTTTCATGAGGGGTCTATTGGCCTCGTAAATCTGAAAGTTGCAGCCGTGAGTGTGTCCACAGATGATATATCATCAAGAACAAGGGTCGGTATAAGTAGACCAAGCAGAACAGCGGTCAATGAGTTTACGCAGAAGCTTTCCGTTTGATCATATTGCATTTAGATAGCCAAAATGGGGTTACTGGAGCCGCCCTCCTGGTTTGGAATACATCTTTGAAAATTTGTCCTTATGGAGTGAGTGACCAACGCCCATTAACAGTTATTGGCCTAATATTTATCGGCCCTTTCCTGAACTTTGATCTGGAAAAAGCTGCTGCAGAGCTGTTTTTGCTGTCTTTTTGGGCCAAGTTTCCAAAGCCGAAATTGCCCCCAACCTATATCCATGGGGACTCTCCGTTCGGGGTGATCGAGTTATCTTCCCTTTGCCTACGCCAGTAAAAGCTAGGCTACTTGACTTTCCTAAGTAAATTTGCAAAGAAGTGTCTTCCGATCGATCCGGGATTAGTGACTCGATAGACCAGCCCCACAATAGTTCTTCATTTTTTTAAAAAAAAAATCGGCCACCACAAGTTGTGATCTTACTAAGGGCCACGGATAAAGTCACGACCACCAGACCTTGACCTTCTGGTATCATCTCGGCCCACGTGATTTCGGTAGGAAAAGGTCCTCTGAAAATAATTTAATAGTGTAACCTGCCTTTCAAGAAAAGCGAATCGAGTGACGGTATTATGCCTTGATGGCTGGTATATAAAATAATGATGTACGGTTGGTTTCAGAGATGCGTTTCCCTGTGATATGAAGACGATTGTCCATAGACAGGAATAGCATCTACAAATAATAGGAACAAAGTGAGACTTGCATGCATGTCTAATGGCATTCCTTATAATTAGTGTGATAATTCAAAGTGATCATTTCACTAGTTCCACGTCTGGCATACGCTCAAATTTACATTATTTTACCTTTATATTTATAGCTTTATACTTTCAGGATAGCTAGCCAGACATCCATCACGATGTAATTAGTAAGTTGTAGTGATCTCCCCTTTTATACATAAGGGAAGATAACTCAGTTTGGCAGCATTCGTTCAAAATGCCATTGTATTGCCATTTTATTGTTTACTTCTAATTTTAATTTAAATTTCAAGTCTATCGTTCTGTTTTGAACATCGTATTTATTTAACTTTTTTGATGCAAATGATTTATATTCCATTTCCATTCAACTGAGTAAAAACATATGGCAGCCATAAAACACTCCCGTGTTATTGCGTAACACTAATTGCATTTATAGGTATTATGATGTCAAAATGGCGGGCTTATTCTGAAAGAGGCAATCAGATAAGCAACGACAAAGTCCAAACATTATAATAAAATCAATTGAACCATAGAGACAAAACGATATTTAGTCTCGAAATTGAAATCCAGTTGGGTGCCTTAATGTAATGAAAACCAAATATAGCGCCGTAAATAACATATTATCAAAATATTATTACATCGCAGTCTATTAACAACTGTTGTGTAGCTATGGATATGCTATAAATTTCACTGACAAAACATACGATAATGCTCAGTCTGGTGTAACAATCATAATAACATATTACATCTTATTCACCCCAAAACACGATCGTTCATCTATATAGAATATACATCGAACACGTGGTACTGTAAAGTGTTCCCCCAGTAGACAGTCATTTTTGTCTTTTCGCTTAAAACGCAAAACAGACTTTGGGACGAGAAAGTTTGACTCGAAGAGAACAACGAGTGGGTTTAATTACAACTTCAAAATGATGTTTAACACGAACCATAATTACCAATGCAACTGGCTTCAACTTTTCGGGCAAATTAAGGTTAAATAAAGGGTACGATGGACTTGTTTTTGTCTGGGAGGCCATTTCAGAATTGATTGTTCCACAGAAAGCTTATACAATTTGTTACCAGATGGCGTCATTAACTGGAAATCGTGGAAAAAGTGACTTAGATCGTTCTTGCCCTGGACTTTTCATATGCAAAAAGAAACACCTTTCCTTATTTTACGCAATCGCCTTATATGATAACCGATTAAACACTTGACATTGTTAGTTACATTATGTAATTCTTGAAACGGGAAGCTATGAATGACGTTATCCAGGGCGCAAGCACACTCTGCCATGGTGTGACATCGGTATAACACGTTGGATAAACGTTAAAAAATAACAATTTGACGTACCTGCAATCACTGAGGATATGATAAAGATAACAAAAACGGTTACATCAGCACGGATCTCCATCTTCATTGTCTCAAATTTACTGTAACCTGCCAGTATTTATTTAGTGCAACTCAGACGTACTCAACCTGAAAAATATGAATTTTTTATCCAATAATATCAATGCATAGCGTGAAAAAACTTTTGGTGCATTTCTGGTTTTTATGCAGACCTAACCAATTGACGTACTATGAAACTGTAAAATAAATCAATCATTTAATTCAAATTAATCTTTCTAATAATGCTATGCTTGTATTGATGATCATAATTTTATATATTAATATTTTGAAATTGAAGTCAGTATTCGCACAACCAGGTGTTTTAGGCTTTAATAAAACACCAATTTAACACCATAAGAAACATTAGTAATAACAAAACACATTTATATGGATTCCAATTACTCGTTTATTTTACTTAGAGCGATATCTCTGTTATACAGCTTCGCGGCTTCCTCACTACGCTACTTCCTGTATTGGCTCTTGGCTGCGATATCTCCCTAGGTAGAAGCGGACGTAAAGCCCAAAAGAAGAAGAAAGGGTATATGGTCTGCCTGTGATATAGCTCTGGGAGGAAGCTACTACTATCCATGGACTATCAACTGTTTGATAAAGACGTTTGAGAAATTGTCTAAACGTTGCAAGTGTTGTCCGTGTAAAAGCTTTGTGCCCGTGTAAAAGTTTTGTGTTATTATTATCTATCAAATATTAAAATACCACTAAAGCAACAAAACATTAGTAATGCAGGAACATTTTATAAATTTAATGTTATTAATAAAACATAATTATATATGAGTACTTTTTGTATCAAATAATTTCAGTCCAAGGGTATTGTTGGTACCGTACAGTATCCTTACTAAAAAAGACAATACTTGTTGTGTATAACTGTTTTGCGACCCTATAAATAGATTGCAATTTCTGATAAAGCCTTACAATAACTCGTAAAATTGAAATGAACACTGGAAACAAATTTACATATCCAACAAAGAACTAAGTTATTTAATTCTTAATAATGTATATATAATTCGAAATACACTGGACTTATTTAATTAAATGGAACTTTTCTTTTTGCCACCCATTCTACCATGTTTGAAATTATTGTGTTTGTAGTATACCATATACATGTAGATGTTACTTTGGTTGACGTTGACAATCTGATGGTTATTTGGATTTTAAAAAAAATACATATTTTGTAATTATGTGAGCAACTCATCCATAATATGATTTTATAATATAGCCCGTAAACGAAATGTTTTTCTCCATTTTCAAAAATCTATCACACCTGTAATAATTAAAAACTAATTCCAAGTAGATCGCAAAGGGAAGCGGACGTCATAACGTGACCCACTATAACAAACTGAGAGATACACTGTGAAATACACAAGTTAACATAATTAGTCATTCTAACAGTCTCACTAATGTTTGGGTGACGCCTACATCCCACCATTCGGGATAATCTACCTGATAAGAAAATATGTAAATTTCTAAGTTTTTTGTTGCATGCGTTGGGGAAATTATTTACTTGCATCGAGCCCATCGACGCATAACATTCTTGTTTTAGAGGCACAAAACAGGTCGTACACATTCTCTTTTATATAAGTCCAAATTGTGTATTACTTTAATGTAATAACTGTTGTAATAATCAGGCACGTTAGGATAAGCACCTTCACAAAGAAAGGTTTGGTTTGTACGAAAATGATAGCAGAATTATTATTATGTATTTGTCAAAGACACATAAAGATGGTGCGGTGAAATCAACAGAAACTATTGCAAACTTTAAATTGCCATTTAATTAATCGATTTGAATAAACTGCAGATTAAACATTAATAATTATGCAAGAGCAAACTTTAAATCTGCCTATTGTCGGTCTTTCTATAGGCCTGAAATGTTATCTAAATTATTAATTAGATATTAATTAACTCTCGATGCCATCGTTAGCCTGCAATATTTAGTGGTTTTGTGATGGATAATTAAACGTAAAAATAGATTACCGAGACTTTGTTTATTATCGTACCAATCTTAGTAATGACGATCGAGGCTACCAGAAAATTGAATTGAATTCTCATCATATTCTGTTTTTATTATCTATTTTGTAACTATTCTAGCGAGAACTGTAGCTCGTTATCTAATCTTCCCTAATCCCCCTTTATATATAGTGATGATCATCGTATTATCAGTTTTATAGCTCTTGTAGAATAGGCTTTTCTCCCATTGTTTTAACTATTATAGCGAGAACTCCAGCCCTTTTTCTAATCTTTCCCCATTTAAATATATAAGTGATGGTATCTTTTTATAAGTTTTTTTTTACCTCTTATAGAATAGGCTTTTCCCCATTGATTAGGAACTAGGTATAAAGGTCTACATTGACATAGTAGATCTGAATCATATGTGAATGCTAGATTATATAAAATGATGAAATTAAAGAACATAATTGCATACTCTATTCTATAAGTGACAGACAACCAATGCAAATCAAGTAACACTTTTTGTATGCGCAAATTTAGTTGCACCCGTTTGATAGAATTGGAAATGTCCAGCCCAGACGTGATTGAATAAATGTCTTGTCAGCATCGATTGTTACATACTTTCTGATTTTCAGCATAGTATGCAGATGAAATTAAATTCACTTTACCGACATTGATTATTTCAGATCCCATGTTTATGTTCGTATGTAATATAGCACGTATGTTTCCTACTCTCTTTCTATCTTACACTCAAACACTAGGAATCGCCATAAACAAATTCTGAGCATACATTTCTGTAAGTTAAAACAGCCAACCAATCACAACTGCTGGAAAGAAGTTACGATGAATCAACAACTGTAAAGACGTTACGATGGATCAGCTACTTCAGGTTCGCTGATTGTAAATACTGTAAATATTCATTAAATTGAAATACATAAACTAGAAGAGAAATATAGGACTATTGATTTCTAAAAGCTTCATTACATTGCTATCTTCTTAATTGAAATTCTTAATTTTCGCTTGATATTAAAACATAACTCAAAGAAACTGTCACAGCTTCCATGGTGTCTTAATGTTGTCACTTAAGTTATGACCTTCATTAAGAGCAGCATTTATCAAAAGTTTTTTCAAATCGATTTAAAACCTTGTAAGCTTAACCAAGGACATCTAGAATCGATCAATGTTATGTTGGGCTTGGTATGGATATTACCTATATATTATTATTGTCTTGATCGCAAGAATCTTTACATATATTTAATTTGAAATACACAATCTTGATAGAAAGAAAAAACTAGCGAAAACATAAAGTGATCGAAAAATGTACTCGAAATATTTGGCCTGAAAGGGGGCGTAATAACCCTAGTGAATCAGTCTCAGTATTCCTCAATACAATTAAAATCATATATTGATTAATTTTCCTTTGATTTGTGATCTTGTACTCCATTGAAATGTAGCTTTTAAATATCTGGAAAATGAAAGAAACCAAATAGTTATCTAAATGATCAGAATATTCGGGTTTCAATCTTACTAATACAAACCGGTTATTATTTTCTAGACGTCTTGATACCACTGCTGGTAGTGATGAGTGTTATGCAGGGAAACGAATGTGCTTACTCTTTCTGGGACACCTGAAACTACTTCACAGTTAAGATCGCATAGCTAAAACATTTCTTGGTGGCACATGGTACCGTGGACATTGTACTCTTCTAGAACCCCTGATACCCTTTCCCATAGTCAAAACTAATATAACTAATATTTAAACTCGATGTAGCCCCTACCTTCAAAATGTCGAGTTCGTGATAACGAGGTTTTACTGTATACGCCCTCACCTTTATGGTTTCAACACGCAATTATCATCAGGTCATGACACCAACAACAGTGAATTATATCAAACATTAAGACTATTATTGTTTTATAATCAAATTGCTTAAGTTAAATATAAATATTTTTTAGTTGAGTGTTTATATTTCTTACATATAATGTCAAATATGATATAAAGGATACCTCATTTATGTTACTTCCTTCCAGATGTCTGATATAAACTTAAGATGGCTGATAGCTGGAACGTTAAATCGGACCTAATGTAGACTTAGAAATAATTACAGGGCATTATAGTAAGTCTCGGATAATTTCCTGGTATCCATGGAACACAAAAACCTTTATCTGTAATTGATTTTGTCTGGAATTAGTCCTGAATTTATTTAGATTTTTTTTAATGAAATCCATCGAATCGTTTCCACTATAAAACTAAATCGAACACGTCCCAATTTTGTTAAACTAACACCGCTAGTGAAACACATTAATACCCAAAACACAGAAATCTTGGTCCAAACTTTGATGTCTTAGAAGTTCACTGGTTCGGATCACGACACACAATTAATCTTTAAACTAAAGAACATCGATAGAATTAGTTGAGCGAGTTAGTAGTTTAACTTGAAGATTCGGGAACGTAATGCTGTGTTCAGATTCCTCCAGACTTACAATAGAACTCTTCCACAGCAATTCAATTTGTCTCTAACTAAGGGAATACATAGAAATGGGAATATTAAGTCATGTTTTATGTTTCATAACTAAATGCACACATGTGCTCCATTCTAAATTCAGGCATCGTGTATCGATCAAAAGTAAATTTATTGGTGTCTAGTTTTCCTTACGTAACCCTCGTATTACTTAAGATCGTTTAGAGTAGATAAGTCAGTTGAGAGCGCAAAGTCAATCGTCTTTGACATACATCATTTTATCGCCATTAGCCTTTGACTGGTATGACTGTTATGAGAAAAAGTCTTCACTCACCATATATCAAATTAAGTTCTCTTTTTCAGCAGAATTATGACTTAGAAAGAATTCGATTTCTCATAACTTGTAAATTATGTAGATTTATGCTTCACTAAACACTACAATATGGCGAAGATGATAGCTAAAAATATCTAATTTTTTACGGAGCAATTCAATTTCTTCCACTAGAAGAAATATGTTACAGAAATTTACCGCAACATATCTATTTCTTAACAGAACAATTAATATTTCCACTTGAGATATATTACAAAACATTATGCCTCAAAAATGTATGTCTCCTTATAGAGATATATCTACTTGGATAGTATCACAAAACATGTATTTTTAATCGAAGATAATCTGTTTGTAGGAATGAAATGAAATGAAATGGGGTTTAACGTCCTGCTCTTCTGCACCTAACCTGGGCTAATGGAAGACGGGCATACGCCATACAGTCAGTGTGCTGTGAGGGAACTTTGCCCGGGCAGCGGCGCTACGGCCTACTCTTATATCGAATTCCAACTGCCTAGGGATCTTTTACGTGCACGCCAATGTGTACACGGGACCTCGGTTTTTCGTCCCATCCGAACGACAGGTCGGAAAATCGAGATGAACTTTCTCGGCCAATGCAGGGATCAAACACCCGACCTCCAGCCTAGCGAGCCAGTGCCTTACCCACTTAGCCACGTGATCCCCGTGTTTGTAGGAAAAAAAATAATATAAAATCAATGTCTGCTGACCAATTTAATATTTTGAATTAAAAGTATATCAGAAACCTTTATTTGAAAAACACATCTAAATATTTACAGGACATTCTAATTATATGTGTTACAAGTATCACAAAAATAACCGAACCGTTTTCTTTAGTGTAATGGCGTTGAGGCGTCTTGTAAAAATACAGCTGGTCATGACACATGCAACATTATAACGTTTGAGAAATTATTCCATTTTTTCGATGATTGTTTTTCTTGTTGTATGTTTGTTTTCGTCCAGTGCACACTTCCGGTGGGTCACCGGATCCACTCGCATGATCTGATAATACTTTGAGGGGTTTGTTTCCATTGCTTGTTTGTTTTTGTTTAAACATAGTTTATTGTACTACATGTAGAACATAACTAAAGTACAAACGAATTGGGACAAAAGTTACGAAAACTTACCGATGCCCTCTCCACATACATTGTAATTGACAGTTATAATAGTACAATTGTTAAGAACATACAAAAACGAAAGGATATAAATGTTATAATAAATAATTAAAAATCCCATTATAGAGAAATTCTTAAATATTTAGTTTATGAAAGTAATTTTTCGATATGCCCAAAGAATTTCACTGAGAGATTTTTGTCTTCTTTTGAAATTCAACATGATTTTTCACCCTTGCGAATAGAAAAAAATCGAAATCGAAAGTTGGAAGGAGATAATCACACAAAAAAACAAACAAAACCTTTTACACTTGTGCAAATAGGAAAGAAAAAAAAATACAAAAGTGAAACTACACTGCGCATACTTATCAATTGAACCTTTGAGTTGATTTAATATATTTTTGTACTTGATTGAAGATATAAATGTCAGTATTTAGACTAGAATCACCCCAGAGAAGTATATTTAAGGTTATGGTGCTGAAGGTCCGTAAAGAATCGAAAAGTTCATTTCTTTCAATATCAAACAAATTACATTCCATTAGATAGTGTTTTGCGTTTTCGGATAACGCGTCGCAAGAACATTTGGGATTTTCAATTAAATTTATTCGAAACAGATCGGAGTTAAGGGAACTGCACCCATGACGAAGTTTTGTGTGTAAAATACTCAATTTTCTATTACCGTTCGCATAATAAATTGGAGCCGTTATTATCTTGAATCTCTCAGACAATTTGTTTTTAAAAGTTTTTATATTTTCTATTTGTTTTCTATTTTGCTTGTAATGTCCATGTGTCGTTTGTACTGTCCTCGGGTTTGTCTTATTGATTTCTGTTTGGTCATGTATGGTGCGGTTTCTCTTGCACTTACAATTACAGACCACCTTAATGCTAAAGTAATTATTCGGTTCACCAATTAATGTTTAAGACACGACAGATAAGGTTAATTGGGTAATGAAATCTCGTGGACACTTTTTACTCAACAGAACCGTTGGCAGTTCGAATTCTATATAGAGTAACGCTGCCGTCCGGGCAAAATGTCCCTCAGAGCACACCATATGGTGTATACCCATCTTCATTAGCACAGTATAGCAGAAGAACTGTAGGACGTTAAACCTCATTTTATTTTATCTTCATTGTTAAGAATATGTATGAGACTTGGGTAAAACCGCATTACAGTATTAGTAATAAACAACGCTCTTACCACCCCATGGTGTCGTCACAATGGCCATTAAGGGTGCTAACATGTAGACTCCGATATTTCATTACCAGTCGCAATTCAAACAGCTGCGAAATTTCTACGGTTTATCCTCGGTTTGCCAGCATGCTAGACGCAAATTAAGGGAATTAGAAATGCTAGACGCAAATTAAGGAATAATTAATTGTTTGAAGGTAGTCACCAAATTAATGAGATGCGTTCAGTAGTGGTAAAGTTGGCTAATCTCCTACTGGTAAAGGGTTAATTAGAGATTTGTAACTGTTGAATCTAATTTATAAATCTTAATATAAAATGGCTGTCAGCTACCAATTCATCTTTCAGAATGGCAAAGTTGATATACGATTTATTCTAAATGGCAGGGGTTGAGGAAATCTTATTCATATCGGAACATATTTAGCATTAAAGGGCATATAGCTCTATTCTTTGCAACTTTAAATAGACGGAAATGTGTCTAAACGGAGATATTAATATAATATGATGGAGTTATATTGCAATTTCTAATCAATTATTTTCGTTGAAATACGCAAACAGTTTTAATTGAACGATAGTCGTTTACGCCTGCTTAGCCTATTCTACTATTTTATTATTATTTTGTCGTTCGTGAATCCGCCATTACTTTCGCATTGTCTCATAGGATGTATTATCTTTTTTCATTACATGTTACCCGAAACCATAGAATACACGACTCGTGTACTGATTAGAAAAATGTTCATTGTGTCTTAAATAGTGGGTATTCGGATCCCATATTTTCACGTCCAGATAAAAATATCAATGTTTATTGAAATGGACCGATGTGAAATTCTAATTCGTGCTTTTAATTTGAATATTAAGGAAAATAATGAGTTCGAAGTTTACTTCCCTTAAAACGAGTCATACACAAAATATTTCACAGGCCTTACAGTTTTACAGTTTTATTTGGGTGGTTCGAGTACACCGCGACTACAAAGTACAGGTCACAATTCTATGGAATACAATTACTGCTTATTACTGAGAGACGTTTCGACTAGGCTTCTCTAGTCGTTATCAAGCAATGATAAAATCTAAAAAATAAGACAAGTCAATATATACATGTACATAACAATACATTCTCAATGCTGACAACACAGGGATCTGCCTTAATTTGCACGTACCTAAAAGGAATCTAATTTAATTAAGGATTATATATTTGAAATGCTATTTACACCATTCAATAATACCACTTAACTGAAAATAAAAACAAACTGACTAATTGATTAATATAGGTAATTTGTTGTGGAGTATATACAATGGTATGTAGGTTTTAATAATGCCATTGAAACAGTTCACAAAATTACTGTCAATCGGGCTCGGAAATTCGTCAGTATAATAGATGAATAAAAGTATAATTTTTGAATTACAAATTGATTCTAATTCGGTAAGGTTTAAGCGCTTCCAATGTTTTTGGGATATGACATAGTGACTATGTACGTGCTATGTGTTTTATCTGTTTATTGTATTTAGTCGATATTGTATTTTGTTAAATTGTTATACTATTTAATAAATAAATATAATATGGACGAGTAAAAAAAAGATTTTACTTCAGAACTATTGACAGAAAGCCTATTTTAAAAGAAACCCCCAAAAAACAAATATTCTGCGGTGTTTAAGAGTGTAGTGTGAATCAATTTACAACACATTGGTTTTCGGGGTTATCCAAGGAAAGATTTAACATCCTGCTGACAAACCAAAGACATCCAATTTCTCCATATTTTGCAGTCTTATGCCCTAATTACATATATACTCGATGATAAATTTCTTTATATTCTATGGTAAAATAGCTACATGTTTATCTTATACATTGTAAACTTATTAATCACCTTCAGCAAAAACGTTTATTTTTCCCGAAAATAAGGACTGTTATATTTTCCTTTAAAACTACGTTTGCATGTTTCAAATATAAATTAATCAAACTAGAAGAAACCCATCTTTAAACAATAATCATTCAGCTTTTCACATTCTACTTACTGTGTTAAGAAGTGATTTTTCAATACCAGAGTTTATTCAACTTCTGTTGCCATTAAGTCGGTAGGTAAACGCCATTGCATAGATTTGAAGGCTGGTATGTGTAGTACATGATCTCTAACATATGGTGAGGAGGGATAGACTTTCGATTATTAAAGATGATGGATATATATTTATATATATATATATGACCTAAAGTTCAGAAGACTTGAAGAATGTTTACATTCTATATCAAAGTTATATGTCGATACCAATACTGACACTGTAGTGGGAATCTAAAATCATGCAGTCAGCGATATTTTCCGAGAACATATTTTTCCCCATTCAATGCAACATTACAAGGAATAAATAAAAAACATTTCGGTTTAGCTGTACGTGACACACGAGTTCCAGTTTCATTTCAGAAACGTTAGCTTCCCTCTCCAGTTAAGACCATGATTAATTTTGTACATGGGAAATAATGTAGAAAGCAGAAAATCTGCCGTAATTAACCGGAGAAACCCGAGCACACGTGGGACGTTGTATCTTGTGTCACATGACACCCTTCACTCTCTCATAATAAACCCCACAAAGATTCTTGTAACACCTTGGAACTTTCAAATAGATTAGATAGTGAGAACTGCTGTTACCATAAAATTAAACCTCAATAAAAAGTTCCCTCGAACTTTCCGCGCCAGCAACAAAAGCTGATCTGAAGCAATTAGTTTAAAAGGCTGAGTAGGGTTGAGCTGGAGAGGTGGCTTTTGTTTTGTGGTTAGAATTGGACTTTTCAGACGTTACAACACCAGAGGAAACTTTATTCTCTACAGCCACAAATAAATCGAAGGTCCGCAAAGGGATATTTTCATTCGTTTTGGCACGAAAAACTTCATTAAAATTGTGATTACTTCTTTTGAATCCCCGTGTTTCCCACTCGTGGACTAAAGGAATGTTTGTTTTTCTTTTTACACTTGTCATGTTCGCTTCGATGGGTATATATTTTGTCAAATTGTTGGTTTAGGGAACGGATTTGTTTGTTGATTGTCTAGACAACCTGACAAATTTAACCCCTACTTCAACTAAGTCATCTAAAGCATGAGTAAACGCTTTTTTTATATCATGAAACATGTTACTAACCTACTAACCTTCGTTGCCAAGAAAATGTGGTGGGTTGTGAAGAACGTAATTAGTATTTACCATTTATAGATTTCAGTGCAGAAGCAGTAATCATTTTACCAATTGTGCGAAAAAATAAATTCATATCTTGATTCGACAGGTAATCTTTGTATGCTCATTCCTTCTAGAACATTTGATATCACGTACTCATTTGGGGAGTTCACATACCTAATACACTATTTAGATCATCTGGTAACTACCTCTTATCTATTGAGTTTAAATTAGCTGGGTTTGTGATTGTATTGGTGACCTTAGATCAAATTTATCTTCAACTCAGTATTTTTCAGCTTTTAAAATCCAGGCCCAACGCATTACATGCCGTAGAATTGGTAGGTATGCTTTTAGGTGTTCACATAGCTCTTACTATAATGTGTATTTAGACGTGTTATGACACAAAAACAAATAAATGTAAGTAATAATATTATTTTAAAATAACCACAGAATTACCAAATTATATAGAAAATTCAAATAATGGCATTTTGGATTATTTTTCCAAATGTGTACATTGGACCTCGATTTTTCGTCCCATTCGAACGATTATACGTTGCCATGTCATGTTCCGCTTACAAGTGGGAATCCCGTATAAAAAAAAGAGGTATTTTTGGCTTTGGGATATGTTTTTATCGTAAATGATTTAATAATTCATTGTTATTAACTATAGGCATATTATGTGTTTGTGTCGTATATCTGCCAGGAGACTTTTTAAAAAAATATATATGTGGATTGTTGAAAGTGAATAGTAATGAGAGAGACAAAAAAATGGGATTTAATGTCCACTCGACACAAACTAGGTCATTTCGGGACTAACATATTGTTTAATTTCATTTCAATGATTTTCTTGCGCGTGGGGATGGGAGGAAAGTGCAGGACGCGGAGAAAACCCACGAGGTTGGACAGGCGATCCATGTCACGTACAATCGGTGATTCGAAACCACGCCAGTTGACTCAATGACAGGCTTTATGATACAAAACGCACATGCTAACCATTCGGCCATCCACCCTCCCCCCCACCCCCATCCCCCCCCCCCGAATAGTAATAACGTAAAGACTAACAATTTTTCATCGCACATTATTGTCTGTCGAAATGGGTATTACCCCTAACAATTCGCAATTTAGGGATACGTTATTTCCACGGACAGTATAGATTGTATAATCAGGTCGCTTTTTATAATGTAAATGTCATGGGGTTTAATTCCTCGTCAATACAATAGTTCAGTCTTATTAGTAAATGGTATATGGCTTTAAATGACTGAAACAAGATGTCAAATTTTATTTAGTTCAGACCCCTTAAGATGTTTGCTTAACGCCAAGATGACTGCAAACTGTAAAGTTCAAGATCTTAAAGTTACTAACTGTTCGGGATAGTCCTATGATAAACCAATTTTTATAAGCTCACATTTCTGTGTGGGCGTACTATGTCGTCGCCAATATCCGTCAGTCAATCCATCAATTTATTGGCTCGTGGTATTGTTTTCGAATTTGGTGTGAGGCATTTCGGCTACACGACCTTCAGTTACCCCCACCCCTGCCTTTGCTGAAAACCTTGTTAACACGATATATTTAACAGTTCTAATGGGTTTTGTTGCATATTTCGTGTGCAGCAATTCCTTCATGAGTGAACATATCTTATAGACATTCAGCGTTCAACAACTTTTAGTACATGATACCTATACAAACCTATTCAATTTGATTCAAAATGCCTTTAAAGGCTAAGGAGTCGAAATGCTGTTATAATAGCGCGATTCTAACGGAAGTTCACAGTACTATCTGTTCAATTTGTGCCGCCTCCCATCTTGTCTAATATGATACAAAGACGACTTTTCGAGCCTTATTCTTGTTAAACTAAAATGTGTATAGTGCTTTTCTTTGGGACCTTAAAATAGACGAAAATGGGTTTAAAACCATACATTAATGCAACTTTAAAGACTCTAATTTTTGGAACCAACATATAATCACAATTCGTGATTTAAACATCGAATATTATGAATAAAAATAAGTTAGAGGTTTAGCTCCTTTAAGAACACGTTTCGGCACGTTTGCGGGTAATTTCAAAATACAAGGTATTATTTCAGCCGCTTGCCGCATTGTGCCTTTATTGAAATTGAATTGTTTATCTTTGAGATTGATAGATTTAAATATTCATTAAAAACAAAACGATATTGGCAAACATAAGATCTAAGGTAACGATCGACATGCTGGTCTGAAGCTTAATCGAATGACAATCTATCTCCACAGATAATGAAGATATGTGTTGAAAAAAGTCCTAAGAGTGGTGAGTAAAATACTTCATCAATTCCAGCAAGGCAAAAACCAATACATCAGTGAAGTTACGTCAGTGAAGTCTGATGTGGTTCACGTATTAACTATAATTATATTAAATGGAGGGAATACCAAAATTACACTGGACTTTCCCCTTTTATACACATATAATACCGACAGAGAAATCACAAAAGAAGAGATGATTTAAAACGCTTCACACTTTTTTTTTATTTTGCCAGGGATCATGCGATGACAGATTAACATTTATGGCCAAACATTTATGCTTGGGATGATGCGATTTCCGTTAGTACAAAATACATTCTCAGCAAGTAGAGAACGGATTTACAAATTTTGCGTAAAACGATTAAATATACCAAATCCATAATATGCCCCATTACAGAAACCAGTTACTAATTATAACTCACTTTGCAAAATGTAGAGTATCATATAAATAATGACTTTATTTTAGCACACCCATGATCGAACCCATGAATGATATACAACGACTCAACCATTATATTCATTCAAAGAACAAAACCTCTGTTTCGTGTCATCGTATATACTGATTTGGTTGAAGATATGTGGCGACAATGAGACTTACAGGGTTGCAGGTCCTTATTACTTTCAAAATGGAACTACCAATACTTTGGCAAATTCCATTTACAAAAAAAGCAGAACGACCGTTGATTGATGGCGTTCAATTAAATCAGGTTTGGCGTGTTTCAATTAAATAACTAATGAGAAAAAGGGGGAACTTCTAATTTCACCAAGACAGGTCAACAGTGCGACTCGCCATAATCCCCCAAATACGAAGATGAAACTAACTTCGTATTTACTATGCCGAATGAACCTGGTGGGGCCCTGGGGCTTTGGACTTGGGAAGCGGGGGGGGGGGGCACATTTCCCATATTTCCCATTGAGGCTGCATCCTTACATAAAATCCTGTTAATTGAAAGTGCAGTAAAATTAATGTGGGCGGTGCACAGATTCTGGTAGCTTGCTACATCAGCGAAGAAATCCGAAAAAGACAATGATATTTATCGACACTTTGATAGGTAATTGGACTCGGTGCCGAGATAACATAAGAGCAGTTGGCATCACTATAGTAATCAAAAGAAGGGAATTTTATGACGATTTAAATCACCGGTATATATATATTTATTTACTCTGCAACTCTAGAAGGCATTGTTCTTGATCATTGTTGTAAGAGAAATTTGCATGGCCTCGAATTACTCTAGATCCTTAATCAAAGATGAAAGCGAAGTTATGGATATCGAACACAAAATATTTTTACTGAATTTACAGATTTATTATGAGAATTGTCAACATCATCAGGCATTGTGGATGTAATAGAATTTAAAAGCAGGCATTCGTATTATGCATGTATCTAAGGGTGTCCGTATCAGGTTATTATAGCAAGACAGGAAGCACCGTTGTTGATTAGTTTATTTCCGTTCAAAGCTCTAATTATTCTAAAGCTCGATAAAGTTATGGGGGTGGGGGGGTGTAACACATGCTCATTAGATCAAGTGGTGTCGTTCAATTCCTATCTTGTACATATCATTGGCTCAAGACCCCCTACCCACAGGCGATTTATTGCAATAAAATTGAACCAAGTGTTACTGACCGATTATGTGTCGAGTGGACATTAATCTTGAAGTGAATATATCACAGTCCTTAAAGGAACTTATTCAAATGTTAACCATGTCAGACTGAACAACCAAAATCCCGAATACAAGATAGAACTAAGTATTTGGCAACCAAATCTTCATTGTGCCTATATACCGTTTTTTAAATAACTTCGAATTTGGTCTAATGGATTGGATTGTTCGTACTTGGTTTCATTTTATTTAATCCTATCCTAACACGGTTATTTAAATACTGACTACAGTATCTACCACCCTACTGACATTATTAATACCTTTTGGAAACCTGGCTCTTTGGAGCAAGACCCAGGTAAACTTAATAAGTTTAGACCATTTTAGAACCTGTACAATCACCTTATTAGAAGGGACATTTAGTACTGGGTGAGAGTTTTTTCTAGCTGCAAATTTTGTCTACATGCATTGCGATTAATTCTTAACGTCTTAATAAAATTGATATTATTCTTTATAAATTCCGAACTGTCTATTTCCAACGATTTGTTTCGATTCTATTTGATACACTGAAATTACTTTTTTTTTGTTTAACTGTGATATGTTTTAATGTACCATTTACCGCATTGCCGAGAAGTAATAGTTGCAGTGTATCAGACTGTTTTTGACACCGCAATAAAAAGTGCACTTTATATATAACAAGTAACCAGACATTTGTAGATTAAACAGTTCCTAGCAAAATATTTTTGCAAATTGAAGAAATAACCCTTCAACGACTATAAAACGCCACACGGTGCCACGTTTCGGTACAGGAACAATATAAACAAATTTGAATCTTATAGAAAAATCACAATATTACAGTAACCCAAGCGAACGCAAATATTTATAGTCTGTTCGTTCTGGTTTAATAAACCGTGCGCCAACATTTAAAATAAACAAATGTGGCAAGAATATGCAGAGGTTTTAGTGTAAGGTCCAATAAATCATTATAAATCATTGCATCGTCAGACTATAATTTTTTACACTAGAAAAGCTATGAGGGTAGATGGAATCGTTTACTATTACTAAGACGTTTTACGAAGTCCCTTTAAGTTGAAAATGCATTAATTGTCAACATATTTATTCACCATGTCATCGAACCCTTGTTTTCAACACATGAATCAATTATTAACAGGGTTGTTATCAACGAAACCTGTTATTGCACTGTTTCTAGAATTTAATGTTTGAAACTTGCAGGAATTGTTCACTGTTCATAGGGCAGAATTATAGTGAAGGATTCGATTGGTGAATTGCTTGAGGAATGTTAAATATAGTTTTGCAACATTTTAGAAATAATGTATTAATATATCTAGGGTCATCTTAGCAAGTGGATGTACATGACGTATACTTCTTTGCTTGGCAACGTTTGTTTTATTTCAGATGTGTATAAATATAATTAGCCATGAATAGAGATCAAATATGTTTTTTTAAGCATCTGTTAAGTTCATTTTTACCATGAGAGGGTTTTCTGGATTTTTTAATAATTTATGTGTGATCATTTTAAATTCTTTCACAATAACTTTTGTAGTCGGTCATTTTGTACTAATAACTGACCCATTACATATATCGGAGTCCGCTTTGCTATCGCTAAATTCAGATAATGTGAATGTATCTTATAGTTTCTAAGTCCTTGCTGATGGCGATAAGATTGTTTTCCTTACACTGTGTAAATCGAGGTTAACAAACCGGAAGGTAATCTACATGCTATCCCAAATGGCGCGTTGCTAAAGTGATACTATAACCTAAAGTGGATTCCATTACTCTGAGCATTGAAGTGGAATAATGTCATTGTCCATTTCAATTAGATTTTCAAGATCGTATCAGACTATATGACTTTCTTCTGTCTCTCTTTTCAATGTGTACGTAATACTTCAATGTTTTAGAATTGGGCAAAATTAAAGAAAGCGCAAAGGACAGTTCGTAAATTGGCAACACCCGAGCCACTTCGTCTCGAATCACAGGTATTCTTAACGCTATTGGTATAAGAGTCGTCTCCCCTTTTCCAATAACCAAAGACATTTTAATTTTTTGCTGTCAACTATTTTCATCTGAACACAGATTTTGTAATTATCAGGTACAGTTTACCAAGATACTTCAGGATATTGCTTTTCACAAAAATGTCTAAATATATCGCGATCAGAAGTAGAACGACATCGAGGACGACACTCAGATAAATGTAAATAGAAAATCAGGCGCTTTTATTCCATTTATATGCATATTGTAATTAGAGAATTAACTAATTATTATACGATCATGTCTAATTATAACACTGCTGATTCGAAGAACAGTTTTATTCATCAAAATGGCCATTGTTCCGTATTCAGGTTACCAGGCAACAGGAGGCGCGTCAGTTTATCTCATTGTGTTAAATAATAGTTTTCTATGCGATCTGTCATTATTCTTGGAGATTAAATAGTCAAAATGATGGCCCATTTCTAGAAAATCAATATAGGTATGAATAAATTGCATACAAACGCTAATTGCATCCTATAATATTAATTTAAGACAGACAAAGTGGGTCTTATAATGTAATCCTCTTCTCCACTATATTTAAACTTGATCTTATACAGATAGTGTGTGTTTACGAGAAAAGTTGCATGGGCTTAAACAAGGTTTGACCGTTGCCTTGATGAAATCTTACCGAAAGATTTTAAAGTTTAATCGATTCGACAATATAAATCAAGCTTTACAAATTTAACAAAAGATGGGTATTTGATTAGTATAAATATCTAAGCAATATTTACCATAAAATACTGGCACGGGGTCTTTCAGTGGAAGGGGCAATAACTTCGTGAATGCGGATGTACTATTCTGTCACGTAGCCCACGCAGAAGAAACGTATGGGTGGCACAGCGAAAATAGCACTGGCTTACTAAACATTGGCCAAGAAAACTCCTCGGTATTTACCAGTGTACCATTCTAAAGGATTAGCGACGGAGATCCTGACAAGGGTTGATGCAGAACAGTAGGACGTTAAACCTCATTTCATTTCAGTAGAATGCGCTGATTTTTTATTGATTGTTATTTATTAAATTGTTAATATCTTATGCACCTGGCTGTGTATGGATTGTATCGTTAATTAAATTAATATTCCGTTATCAATTTGTAGGGTATATGGTCACAGAAACCCGAATAACGACACGTTCAAAGTTAAATACCAGGGGCCTTATTCACAAAATTTTAACTATTATAAAATCCAAATTTTAGTTATTTGATTGGATAATATTAGATTGATTTTAGTGCTTAGCCAATCGAAACTGAAGTATCTACTTAAAGTAGCTAAGTCTCTAACTCAATATCGTCCAAAATCTTCGGCATTCAAAACACGAATTATTTGTCAATTTAAATCAACACTGATGTTATCATTTTACCAGGAAAAGATGGGCTTTTGATATCCAATATTTAAAACAAAATAAATATTTTACCATTGGTACACGAATCGTGTACCATAATGCGTTTCAGCCCCAGTTCTAGCAAGAGACTCGAGGAACGAGGCTAGAAACATTGGACCAAATCAAACGGCGTATGTAGACTGGAATAACCAGACACTCGAAATAGCCACTCGATTGAAACTTCTGGCGTATTTCGCCGAACATAACTAATTTGAAATTAGAGTACAAACGAAAACGATTGAATGTAAATCAGTTTGTATACATTCATATTACATTATTATATGCGTTGCGACCCATTTGTGGCAATTTTTAGGTCTCAAATATTAGCGATTTAGCTCCTTTAAATTTGGATTTTATCTTTAGTTACGATTTCGTGAATCCGGGCCCAGGGCCCAAGTTCACAAAGCATTCTCAGACTTAAATTGATAATCTACTCAAATTTGTTCACCTTATTTTAACTAAAATATATCCCTTTATAATAATTTTGTTGTTTATATGTATCAAATATATCGATAAGAAAGTCTGTGCAAAGTTTTGTGTTTCTGGATCAAAGGTATTTCTCATAAACAGTGATTGAAAGTTGAGCAAATTCTCAACTTGAGGCTGAGAATGCTTTGTGAACTCAGGGCCAGGTACTCTAATTGAAATTTGATTAAGATCAGCTGAGAACTTACAAATATGGCACTGGCTCACTATTCAGTGGGTCCCTCGTTAGCGTACCAATAAAAGAACAGTTTTTATTTGAAATTCGATGAAGAGAAGGGGGAAGCACCGGTGTCTGAATTAAAATTTCCTTCATATCACATTGCATGTCTTATGCCCTTCTTCAATAGCCCTGTTAGTGCATTAAAGCACATTTCATTTCAGAGTCAGAAGTTATATAACTTTGCACTACCCACTTACTTCTGCGATAAGACATTGTGGCATAATGTACTCGTGTTACCCCCATAGTACCTATTTACCAGATTAGATTAACCATTTAATAGCCCCATGAATATTCAGTAACCGTTTACCTGTGAATGAGTCTTTAGTAACAACACATACTTATAAGCAATATCTACTACTTTCTCGCCCATTTACAGAAACTGAATTCCACGTGACATATTATCTGTCACATTTAATTATTATGAAGCAAGCTTTTAATTAATTTGCCCAACTGCTAACATACAAATGGCGGCTTGATACGTGTTTATTCTCCATGTGATTTCGAATTCGTGTATATTATTCATTTAATATCGTACATTATCCTTAATTGGACTATTAATGACCCGATAGACATAATATAGAAGCGTTTTATTTTTTTTAAAATGTAATATATATTAGAGATATATGTATAAAATGCTTACCTTATTGAAAGTTCCATTCCACGGTTAACTGACGTCAATGAACTCGTTAGCAGCTGTTCTAAGAAATTAGCAACAGTTTTTAGCACCCGTGGCAAAACTGATTAAAACTGTTCATTATGGGCGGTATTCAAGTGAAAAAAAGTTGTTGACATACACCATGTTGCAAATATTCACAGGTGCCGAATTAGTTATTGGCTCCAATCACTTGAAAATATGTAAGAAATCATCCAAAAGAGATACACTCCAGCGTTTTTAACTCATTAACTTCAAACTAATATTTTCATATCTCATCTCTTTTCATAAAACATAACAAGGAACACCATCTTGGAATTTAGAAACATCCACTTTTATCAAAATACAACACTCTACGTGTGACTTTTCTTTACAATAAATACTCGTCTGCTTTCAGCCGACATTTGCATTTGTCGCTTACCTCCCCCTTATAATGGTATAAGATCTTACGGAACGCACAATAATGAGCAATGAAGTGTGAGATTGCTCAAATTGGTTAGATAGCAACATACTCTATTCACAAAATAGGGGCACGAATATATTACTATAAACAGAACTGGTCTGATCTATTTATTGTGAAATAAGTATTGTTAAAGACAGCTTTCAATAAGTTATCTATAGTTCGATTTGCAATTATTTCTCGGGCTTTATAATCATAGTCATGTCATCAATGGACAATGGAATAATGACAATGGTTAAACAGATGCCATTTTGCTTCACTGAACAAGACATGTAGTTTGCCACTATAAGCAAATATTACAAAATGTTTTGTTACAACAAGTAGGGTGCGGGGTTTATTTTATGAATCTATGTATGATATGTTTATATTAGATGTATGTGTGTAAAACATACACGACACTAAAAAATATTTTATCACTTGCAATACACAAATGTATGGCCCTGTACCATTTTATTGGTGTACATTATGTTTGGGTATAAAGAAAGGTGTGAATTTGTGTATTTATTAAATAGAGATATTCATTCAAATAGTATACAAGACGAGTTTTCGTATCTTTTAAAATCAAAATGATTATTTGATCATTGTCAAGGTTTATCTATACAGGAATCTGGTTCATTTGAAACAAAGAAAACAACATTTTGTTTCAACATTTTTTAATGTTTAATGTTCTATATACCTAGAAAAAATATTGGATTCCTTGAAAAAAAACACGCATAGGACGCACACAGAACAAAGTGGCAACCTGGTGGCGGATCATAATTCAATAAGTTACTTAAGTCGATATGTATGGTAAATTGACAACGAGTGACGACACATACAAGTTATAACATCGGTAAGGCGGTCCATGACCTGAAAATATATGACTTACAATTTAAAAACACCATTCATGAAAAATTAAAGTATTGTCAAGTTGGATTTTTGAATACTTTTTGAATAACTTGTTCAAAAGTTGACCGGTGCTTCTAGGGTTGCAGCAGTAGCTTTTTTTGCTTGTGTAATATAAATGGCATACTAAATTGTTTTCTTCACAAAAACGCTCCTCCCTTTTTATAATAAACCTATTTTAAGCACCTCGGCATGGATTGTGAATCAGAATTTGAAGGCTATATCGCTGTCTTCGACGCTAACTAGATATTTAAATAATGAAATTTCATTAAAGTTTAGCCGACAATATAAAGCAACTTTTTCAATGGCAAACGTGCTCTTATTTACAACGAAATGGCGACATACAACATTATGCGTTAGTAAAACTCGGCTAAAAGTGACTTTTGGGTAGGTTTGGGTGATAAAATCATCGCTACAATCATAATATATGGACATACTACCATATTTATATCGTTATATCTTTGAGTTATTAACCCCTATATATGCTTCCATAATAACGCCTATTACAGGCATAATTTATGTTTGCCCCGAGCAGCTTGATGAGATTGCTCAATTCAAAGGCCATGTTCTTCTGTCAAATGCTGAACTGCATATTATTGGTGGTCGCCATTTGGTTGGTCTCGTACCTCAGACCCCCTCTCCCAAAGAATAAATAAACGAACAAAAGTGAATCGTAATTAAATAATAATTATTGACTAGAAATTTTATTTTAAACATACGAGTTTGGTTAACCAAGACTACGAAAGATATATTCAGCTAAACCCTTACTTCTAAACTCGCAAAAGCAACTAACTACAAAGTATTACTGTTATGTAAAAGTAAATTTAGAAGTCTTGCAGAGTAAGTTGCCGCGAGCGCGAGTTTAAAAATTAGGAAAAAAAGACGAACTACATGAGTTTGCTCTGAGCCGAGAACCATTACAATCAAATAAAAGTCCAACTCATTATTTAAGGGCCCCATTGATATATTAGTTTGGTGATGTTTTTAGTTTTTTTTTTTAGTTCACCTCACACAGTGGGATGACATAAGCTGAACTCTTTGTTCCCAAATAATTAAGTTGAAACAATTTGTCATCCTGATCTGGGAAATTTTAGCACTTTCAAAGACATGCTCCTTTGAGAATTACTTTTCTCTCTACATGTGTGCTATATCTCAACTCCCATTTCACTATAGTTGTAAATTTATTTAAATAGCGAGTAATTGTTTCAAACACCCGCAATGTGTGGTTTAGCTCTAGCGTGCCGACACATAGGTCACACAAAAGCGCACACTGTATTTGATATGTAACATGCACTACGTCTGATGCAGCTCGTGCCGTGCGATCTCTCCGACTGCAGTTAAATGTCCGTCTTCATTAGCACAGTAGGGCGCTCTACCCCTTGTCAGTGATGCAGGACGGCGGGCATGACAACGACAGCTGTCTAGTCGTTTGGATGGGATGAAAAAACGAGGTCCCATGTACACATTGGCGTGCACCTAAAAGATCCCCTGGCAGTTGAAATTCGATATAAGAGTAAGCCGTAGTGCCGTTGCCCGGGCAAAATTTCCCTCATAGCACACTGTATAGCGTATGCCGGTCTTCATTAGCCCAGTTTAGGAGCAGAACAGTATAGGACGTTAAACCCCATTTCATTTCATTTCTGTAGTTAAAAGGCTGTCAAAGTTACTTTTTGGTAGAACGAAAAACATTCTATATCTAATTAGGTTTTCTTTACAGACTTCATTCTTAAACATTACTATTAATTTTCCTCAACCTTCGAAACATTTCCTCGGGAGAAGGGCAGATCTGGGCAGGTGTAGATTATGTTTCTTGAATTGACGTCATGCAGCTTTCGGCCTCAGTTCTTCATCCAGCTATTTATCACGGATAATTCAGACAGAAATCAGTTTCGCTACAAACAAATCTGAACTTCTAGAAACTTTGATCCCTTTATTGGCTGTAGCAGCATATTCTGTCAAAGATATATTGCAAAATAAATTGACACAATTATAATCGAATTGGCCATCATATGAACAAGCGAAAAGGATAAATATTAATAAATACGCACCGAATGGAGGTGAAAATAAATCTATTGAGTTTGAATATTTTATTAAGAAGCTCAGATTGTGGGAAACATGGCAAAGACTTTTTTGGAAAGCCTTTTGTTTTTTAGCGCAATTTATCATCTAGAAGGCGTTTATGCTTTGAATTTGTGTTTTCTTTTGTCCTTAGCATTGGAAAACGTATTGGATAACCATGTTCAACAAACACAGTTCTTGCGATTTCAATTGTACATGTAGAGTTCTATATTGATTGTACAACCGCTTTGTATTCTTGGCAATTCCAGTAGACACTTCTACATGGTATCATTTCTCTCTTTAAGTATTAAAGGTGACAACTTAACGGTTGTTAATAAGGCTGGAAATTGACATTTCTTTCCTTACCTGGTGCAGTACATTTAAACAAATGCCACCATGACTACACAGAACGCATTGGATCATCACTTAGTTATCGACAAACCTCTACAGATATGTTAACAAATATAGTGTAGGAACTAATAACTTCACAAGAAAAACACAAAAGAACCCAGACAATTCAAAGTGTGGCACAGAGGCTGTCACTGTGACACAAAAAAACAATTGACTAAGGATTTGATTAAATTCAGTGTAAATAACCACAAAATATAGAATAATACAAAGCAATTAATTGCACGAAAAAAACACGAAACAGCACAAATATATTATCTAGAAGACTAAAACATAGAACAGCACAGGGATACTGTCTACGCGACAAAAGCACAGAACGGCACAAATTTATTATATTATCTATGCAACGAAACGAAATGGAAGGAAAATGGAATAGGGTTAAACGTCCTACTATTCTGCTCCTAAATTGGGCTATTGAAGACGAGCATACGCCATAAGTGCGTTATGGGGGAAGTTTTGCTCTGACATCGGCACTACGGCCTACTCTTATATCAAATTCCAACGGTCATGGGATCTTTTACGTGCACGCCAATGTGTACACGGGACCACGGTTTTTAGTGTCATCATAACGACTAGACAGATGTCCTTGTCAGGACCTCCGTCCTGCATCACTGACAAGGGGATAACACGCTAAAAATCTGGATAAACTTTCTCGGTCGACGAAAACACTGAACAGCTCAAAGATACTGTCTACACGACAAAGACAAGGAATAGGACAAAGATACTGTCTACACGACAAAAACACAGAACAGCACAGAGATGCTGCCCACACGACAAAAACACGGAACAGCAAAATAATGCTGCATACCTGACAAAAAACACGGAACAACTAACTGCCAGACGAAAACACAGAATAACACAAATTTTACTAACCGCGCGATGAAAACACACAACATCACAGCTATGTACGACGAAAACACATCAAATGACAACTATACTACACAGAATTAAAGAACACCGACATTTCAAGATAAGAAAGTACTATCAGCTACCTGAGCCCTTTCATGGTAATTTATCTCACAGATATTTACAATTTGAACCCATCCTTATTTTTTTACTCTTCTTATTTATTTGGTCTCACTGGCATCTTTTAAAGCAGGCAAAGCCAAAACATTGATTAACTAAGCGAACAGTGTCGTTTTTCCCGCTGTTGTATTGTAAACAACATAAATAAAAGATTTCATTGGGCAATAAGAGATGGTTTACGTAATCAGTGACGGATAGAGGCGAAGACGTCACCCATGTGCCCAGTGCACGTAAAAGACCTACTTTAAAATATAATTTTCTTTTCCTTTAAAAAAAACAGAAGAAAACACCAGTACCAGTTATATTTGGATAATATCTGAAATTAGGATTTTTTTAATGAGGGTGCTGTGTCCCATAAAATAATTTTTAGAAATGATTTCAGCATGCAACACATATTTTATTGGGAATTTTCTTGATATATTTCACCGGTGCAATTTCAGTTCATTAAATAGCAGTAATGGGTTTCGTCGCTTCACATTACGAATACTACTTAGTTGGCTTAGGTTTATGTTAAGAAAATGGTAATGGCTTGAGGAAATTTCTCGAGAAACGGTGGAATATTCATAGAAATGTTGTAGTGTCTGTATTTTGCCGTTGTTATGCACTGTCGATGCTTTTTGATGTCCCCAACAAAACATAATATGTTTGTCTATTCATTATTTCAATACAATTATAAACTGCAACCTAAATTATTCACTATTTGAACTTCCCAAATATAAGGAAATGCTATGGGGTTTCTAGAAAGAATAAACCTTGTATGCCACCCGCAGAAACCGCTACGCTACGTATAGCTAAACGATGCCATCGTTGGAACTACGATTTCAAAAGCGGGAGCTACTTGATAAAACGTTCCATATCATAATGTCTGTCATTGGGTCAAGAGGTGTGATTTCGATTTCCCGCTTGTACCTGACAAGGAGAAGGGTGGCCTGTCCAAACGTCTGGGGGGTTTCCGGGTTCTCCAGTTTCCTCCCACTGCTGGCAAGGGACTAGGTATATATTCGTTCGGATTGGACTTAAAACCGAGGTCCAGTGTACATATTGACGTACACGTAACAAAACCTTTGATGGTTGTGATTCGGTATAAGAGTAGGCCGTAATGCTGCTCTCCGGGCAAAATGTGCCTCATAGCTGAGGGTATGCCCACCAGCATCAGACAAGTCGGCACAGAACAGTAGGACGTTAATAAACCTCGTTCCATGTCATTTAATACAACCGTTTATCAATCATTTTTGCTCAAAAGTGCTATAGATAAAGTAGTGCTAGCTTAAACTATATCTACACCCCGTATCAAGCTTCAATCTGGGGAATTGTGTCCTTTAATATCTAGGGGAATGTCCGGATAACGTTTTTCTCGGAACTGTTTCTTTCTATTAAACCCCCAGTCCAATGTTTGTACACGTAGCTCCCTTGTGCAAATCTCCTTACCAAACACTGTCTGTTGGTTGGCATGGTCTGTCTGTAGTAATCAAATAAGTTTTACATTTTCGCTCTTTTGCTTTACAGAATCATATGAAATGGGATTTAACGTCCCACTCTTCTGCACCTAACCTGGGCTAATGGAAGACGGGCATACGCCATACAGTGTTCTATATTGGGGCGGGTGGGGGAGGGTGGGGCACAACTTCCACGGGTTCCCACGAGTTTGGTCGTTATATATACATCAATTATAAAGTAAACTTGTGCAAGGCTGATAGCAGTATTGTTATTTTTTATTTGTCTGGGGGAAGTAAAGATGACGATGTGAAATCATAAGAGAGAGAGAGAGAGAGAGAGAGAAATAGGATTTAACGTCCACTCGACACAAACTAGGTCATTGTGGGACTAACACATGGTTTCAATTTTAATTCAATAATTCGCTTGTGTGTAGGGGTCTTTAGCAGTGGGAGGAAACCAGAGTGCCCGGAGGAAAACCACGAGGTTGAGAAGGCGCCCCTATGTCCATGCCACATACGCTCACACCAGGGATCGAAACCACAGCCGCAAGCCAGAGGTGACCGGCCAGCTAGAGGTCGAAGCGCGGCACTCTAGACCACTAGGCCATCCCAACCCCCCGAAATCATAAGAAGTCAGTGTAAACTTTAAATGGCCATAAGGTAAGACTATATCCGGTTTTTGCGAAATAATGCACATTCCTCCAAATCAAATCTAGATGGCAAATTGGCATATCATACAATCTTATATGTTTAAGTCAAATCAACACGACTACACATGTCAATCAAATGGACGCATTGTCCGATCTGTTAGTCAATTCTTCATTGAATTAGGTGAATAAAAAGCATATGTGTCGAATCGGGATCTTTGTATACAAACTGCTGAACACGTAGTACAACAATAATGTACCATTTGTATTGGTATACTTACTCTGAAAGGGAATTCCAACCAGTGTATTTGTGTGTAGCTGAGGCGACAATACCAGTATTATTGACCAGGCACGAGAAAGAACCCGTCCTTAATACATATACCTGTCATAGCTCTGCACTGTATGGTAACAAACTGTTTCCCTAATAAGATAGTATATCGGACATTAATTTCCCTCGCGGGAATTATAGTGTCTTGAACAAGCGTGTCATTTTGATTGCGACAGAGTCATAAATATTATTGATGATAGAATTGGCTGTTTTGAACTCATATCGTACACGGATATAGAAGAAGTCTGTCGTAATTCTTTCATCTAAAATTAATAGACAATTTTGACTATTTTCTGAATGGATTCTTCCATTTAAATATTCATTGCTACGTTTAGCAGTAAGCATAAGAAATCGTTTTCACCATTTAGCTTATGGATAACTCATTGGATACTATTGGAACATAGGTTCATTGGAGCTGAATCATTTTACACGTCAACAGCACATAGCGCCTTAAATGCAGACATCTACCAAAGCGATCTGCAGAATGATTTGAAGATAAATGAGTGATAAATCGTTCATTAGGGAATATCCTTTTAGTTTGAGTGAATTTTCATTTCTATGTCCTTCATTAGTAACTGTGTCTAAATCAATACGATGGAAACGGATGTATATCATAGTCCCAAATGTTTGTTAGTTTTGCTGATTATATGTCATTTGTGTTGGTGCAGTTTGGCATCGGATACTTCAGTGTTACCAGACGAACAACGATTGTCACGGAAATTGTTCCATAATTATGATACGAGCGTTCGTCCCGTATTCAACTCCTCACATAGTGTGGTCGTTACATTCAACTATAATTTAATTCAAGTCATGGACATGGTAAGATTCTTATTATGTTTTCATTAGAAATATTACAAACCCTATTCAAAATATTTTACTTTTTATAGTTCTCTATAACATTAAATATTCCTTATATTATATGGTTCTCCCATCTAGTAAGTTACTTGGCCGTAATTTTACATAATTTTATTAATTATTAATATAACATACTTAGTAATATTTAGTAATAAATATGGCATTGGTTATAACATTATTTTTATATCATAGCTACCACTTCTGTACATAGTTTCGTCCATATATGTATGGCTCAGAAATTAAGGTGCTGGTTATGTGACCTCGAGGTTCTGGATTCGATCTCAGTGTTCCATGGGAGTTTCCGGTGTGGTATTCCCCTGTGGCAAGATACAGCGTCTACTCGTTCGGATAGGACGTAAAAGAAACCTTGACAATTTGAATTCAACTATTATCAGTGCAAAACGTCCCTCACTGCAAGGTGTATACCCGTAATCAATATCATAATAAGTAGTATATATGTTGTCATTTTGTCAAATCTTTGGTATATTTACTGAATATTTTACGCATCAGCTTAATCAAATACTTTTTTCTAGTCTAATCATGGTATTATTTGGCACCACTTTAATTAGCACTATAATTAGATATTCATTTATTTGGATCCTGTAATATATGACGAGAAGTCACTATTTAAAAAAAAAATATTAAAGATTTCAAATCATTCTATTGTATTTTTTTTTAAATAAAATCTATGGGAAATTCAGACATTGTGCAATCAATGTTCCAAATTGTACCCACCTTTGATTGTAAATCCATTAAGCGATAATTTCTAAATTGTACTGATTTTTGTCCTGCATGGGCAACTCATTTTCTGTTTATTGATCTCATTAAAGGTTTAGCCAAATTCTATTTTTGTATGAAAAAACATATTATTTATAAAGAGAAATAATAATAGAAACGCGGCACTTTTTAAATTATAGCAGAATCATGTTGGTCGATTCCATAACAAAGAAAACGCGCTGTTTTATGTTGGATTAAAGGGACATTATAGGGAATATTGCGAAGAGAATATTATTGTCCGAGTGACATTTCACGATTGATTTTAGGATCTGGAGGACCGTGAAAATAGTCATATAATATGTCCCTTTCCTGTAAATTCGGTTTCAAAATATTTACTCGCTTCCTGTACATGAATCTTGTTCATGAAATCCGACGGGTTTAATCCGAGGGATTTGGCTATGTCCCGCTGACAAAATGAGAAAGGCAGATTGGAGCTAGTGGGAGATTATTTTTCAATAAAGATCTTGTGAATTAGCTTCGTATACAGCAACTGTTATATGGGTTTATATTGTTCTAATGTGTAAGTAAGTGGGTGAATCATTCATTATTTTATTGTGGGCATCACCAAGGGACACTGTGACGTTTTACAAAGGGTCGCCTTATACCGCCACATTGGAAATACCATAGCAATATGGATAATACTCTGATTAAGTACCCGAAGGCAATACGATATCCGCCTCCACAGATAATCGAAATAATATAAAATTGTCCTGTCATTTTGTTACAAGTAAGGAGAACCTATGTCCGGTTTATCTAATTTATATGATCACAATCGTAAGCCAGAATTTTGTAGCAACCACTTGTCTGTAAGCAATACTGTACTCAAGAAAGTAAACTGTTATTGTAGATATTTCTTGATAAGTTTATCATTCAATACTTTCCGATGGCGACATCTAATTAATCTCAGTTTTTTACAGATTATCAGTAAAAGTTATGGATTCGACTGAATGAAATAGGTTGAAGCCACATGGCAATGAACTCCTTCTAATGGTTCTTGTTTACTTAGAGATTAATTTTACTGACGTTAAAATGGGACATCATAATAATAAATACAGCAGAACTTTTTAAACATTATATTTTTAAAATGTGGAAATTTGATCGCACAATTTTACAATATGGTAATGTTACTGCCACTGACTAGGCCATTCTGTTCAATCAATTAACAAATCAGATCATTATTAATTAATCTAATCAACACGAGCAACATAACTACACATCGATTTCTGTATTTCAATACGCTTTAAGTCAATACCACCATCTGAGATTTAGGTCATTAAAACCGTTGAACAAGCCATCAACGTTTAATAATTAACATCATTGCAAAGTTATTAATACAGTTATCTAGATAAAATTTGTTTCTAGATGTGCCTATTTTAAGAATATGTATAATAACGATTTAATGCTGATACTATGAACAAAATGGAGTGGTTTTAGTACAATTCGAGAATGGATACATATATATTGTTAGTCTTAACCTGTCATATAAAGCGATACATACATCATAATATAGATACACAATTCTATATCAGAGATAAAAAAGTTTATGTCAGAGATACACAATTCTATATTAAAGATACATAATTCTAATGAAAATACATGTCCATGATTCGTATTATGATTCTATATCATGTTCCTTCTAGTTGAGAATACTTTAATAGATACATATAAATGCGATGTATACATTGTTTTAGAGACACAGGCATTATAATAGAGATAAATGTTTATGCATTGTAATGGAGACACATATGCATATATTCTGATGTACACATACCTTGTAATAGACACAACGATAAATTAATAATTCTAGATTTCTGCTGCTGAGTGAATGGATCCTAAAATTTGATATGGGACATTAAAATCTAATATCTATACAGGCAACCTTCCATATTCCTGAAGCAATGCCCAGAGAAATCCCTCTCTGCCCATTGCTGGATTGACTTTTGATTCTTGAACTTTTGAGGGAGTGTTTCTATTCTTCCCGTTCAATCAACATGACAGTCCTACGTTTAATCTGGGTCTTCCCTAAAACTTTGGACAGTGATTTATTAGAAACGGTGAGAGTATTTTCGTTTCCAAACAGCATTGTTTACATTTCATTCGACTTGATAGCCTCGTTTGTCACGCAATTAGTTTTACTGCAGTATTCTGCTATGCACGGGTTAATTGGGCATAATAAAATCGTGAGCCATGACGTAACGTTATGTAAACATATTTGGTCCAATATTGGCACTCGTTTTGAATGTAAAGCTTTTGTAAAGCAGCTAGTCATTGGTTGTTAGTCGGACTACTGACCAATCAAAATTTAAAACTATAATATCCACTCATTACAGAAGTGAGTAGTGGGATTAGGCCTACTTATAATCAAACGGAGCACTGCGAGGAGTATGACAACCATCATGTGTTGAGACTTTAAACCAAAAGCAAGCTTACACACGGTAGCTCTTTGGAAACAAAAATTTAATTGTACAGGGTTTTACCCAACGAGTAATCGAGACAGCACATATGTGGTCAAACCGTTCCAATTCTTTTATTTTGATATAAATCAATGTGATTCAGCTCCCTTTAAGTTGCAAGAGTATGTGGGTGTCTATATTATAATCAGTAAACCAATTTGCCGCACGAAGAAGTTGTCAGCTATGAAGATAACACTTTTTAAAATCATGTTCACTTTTTATCCTATCTAAAATCCATTAATCTTGACAGACGCTTATCAACACACACAATTTTTTTATGAGATAAAAATTACTTCAAGGTTAAGCAATGCAGTCTATCACTGCAATGGAAACTGTTTCAACTTGACGTGAAGAGTCGAAATAAACGAATTCATATCAGGAGCGCTTTGAAAAGGGGGCGTGTTTCAAATGTAATTGAGCGTTTCTGTTTACTTCCGTTTGCTGACTCAACCAAATATTAACGACAAAATTTGAAGCTGTTGTCCATTTATTAACCCGTCTGTGGCCTATTTTAAGAAATCGATCTATTTTTATCGACACATTTTTTATATAACAGTAAAGTTAAAAGACTTGGAAACAATTTTGAATTGAACGATATTTGGCTTCGACATTTTATATAATGTATCAGTGTGCACTGTCCAACTTCCGGTTATATTCAGTTGTGTTCATAGTAACAAATTTGTCATTGACTGTCTCTTTCTCCTCGGAAAATGTTAAGAAAAATGATTCTCATGGGAACATTGAACATAGAATTTATTTTAACGATTTATCTTCTTACTACAAATCATAAGTCTTAGACGTTCACTGGTATCAAATCTGAATTTAATGTATAAAGCTGTCGTTCCCTTTAAAGACGCTGATTGGTGAGACATAGAAATTAGTTCTTTATTTTAGTAATTACTAGACGCAACAAAACAACAATACATATTACTTAGTTATCAAAATGTGATGTGTTGGTTTGTTTTGTGAAATGGATATCCATTTATTTTTAAAATCAACAAGTTATGACGATTTTGTGTTGTACAATCTTCAATTTAAGCCAAAAAGCAAACTAAAATAGGAAACAAACCGTTTTCTGCTTAAAGTTCCAATAGCATTTTTTTAAGTTATTTTTTTAAAATGTATTAAAATAAAGCCTTAAAATAGATTGAACCTATAAACAGTCCTGCCTTGTTAAAGAATAATCCTATTAATCCTATAATTCACTATTGCCAGTTGAGAAATTGGAAAAAATATCATTTTCAACTTCAAATTCAAACGTTTGAAGATGGCCGTCCATGGAGAGGAATGGGAAAACAAGGGAGGTCATTGAGTAACTATTTCCTCAATTAGCCCGTGTCACCCTTTTTAATGACCAAAAAATTTTGCCCATGATCGTATAATAGTGAGTTGACAACCTTTTGAGCAAAAGACATAGAAATAATTATGTTTTGACTTTCTTCGAAAATATGAAATTGGAACTTTAACATTTCACCGTACATAACTAGTCCCATCACTAATCAAAGTAAGCTTTTATTTTTATTGTGGGTTTTTTTCGAACACAAATATTGTACGGATGAATCCCTTAAGGCAAATTACAAACTAACGCGTAAATTTTTGATATTTGAGATGAAATGGAACCCACTAATGGAATTAACTTCCATATAGTATCTATGCCAGTATAAATTGAAAATATATGTCCTCAGGTTACTCATGAGAAATTGTCTTTAAAAGATGCATAAAATTGTAATGTACATTATTTATTCTGAAAAAAAAACAGCAGATTCCTTTACGGACACTACATATTCCACATTGAACTCCATCAACTGCATTCATGAGCTAGTAGTTCATGTGCCACAGTAATAACATGTCATTATTTATGTATCAATGTGGATGTAACAAAACACAACTCCCATCGGGTTTTATTTTATGCTCATGCTCTGTTTTTGTTTTGTTTTGTTATCTTGTTTTGGATTTTAGAAGGGGTGTGCGTGTATAGGGGAGGGGGTAAGTCAAGAACTAAACAGAAGTGATGTCTACGGTTAGTGCGGGGCATTATTAACCATTGTCTCAAGAAGATATAGATATCATGTATGAACCACAATCTATAAACACCATGGTAATAAAATATGGAAGTCGTTTTTTTTTATTAAGAATGTCACTTTTTTATCAAACAAAGGAATACCAAAGATTATGAATTGAAAAAAACCTATGTCTCCGTTTATGGAATAATGATAAACGATTTCTTGTATTGTGTGAATAAAAAAAAAAAAATGAATTGCTATTTTTTTTTATGGAAAAGAGCTTTATTATAGATTCGATACAATTTGATAGATAAATAATATGTAAAATGTTGAGAAATATTGAAACGGTTGTCATTATAAAAGGAGTCAATGTTATTAGATCTTTTGAGTTGTTGTTTTAGTGAAACAGAAAGCGGGTTGGTTTCTATTTTCTCAAACAAACAAACTGTTTATTTATAACTATAAGACAACAGCCCACAGTACACATACAATAAATCTGAAAGATACTGCTACAAGTAATATCAAATGTTAAATTTAGTTATAAGCTACTTTCTATTTGATGATACATCTTTCTTCTACCCATCTGAATTATCCAGTTAGTGCCGAAAAGCAGGACGCGTAACCTCATTATATTCTTTAATTTTCTGGTTGGTGCAGAATATTATAGTTGGTCGTTAAACGCAATTTCATTTTATTTGATTTCTACTTACTGTATAAATTTTAATAGTTTTATCATGGTATGTCGCAAATAGTACCATTCCAACTCTTCACCCTCACCTCTTCCCAATCAAATTATTGAAATAAAATATGCAACATCAAAAATTGATATAGTTTACTGTTAGTAAAGTATCGGCACGTAAAAATGGCGACATAACTTTAAAAGAGATAACACATTCAAAGACGTTTAAGTTGTGTCATTCCTTTAAGCTATATCGACCATACTGAAAATCGACGATAACTAACAGTTTGCTTAGAGCCATCGTTTACAAAGTTATAAAACGGTGACATTAACAATGTCTAAAAATCAAATAATCTGAAACTCTTTTCCATCAGATTTCTGTTGTAGCTGTAAAGATTGGTACACTTCGATTTTTCTCGTGCTTCAAAGAAGTGAAAACAAAATGTAAATGGTATGAAAAAAAAGGGGGTCACTGGATCGTATTATTCTTTATTAATTAGACGACGCGGTGGCATAAATTCATCCCCTCAGTTGTTGCTCTCATCTTCTTTAGAGAAGCATTAGTGCTCTGAGATATTTGAAATTGTTTATAAAAAAGAAGATAAATTTTGTTTTGATATTACATCAGAACAAATTCTGTATGAAAATGCAAAGTCAAAATATGCCAGATCAGGTTTTAACTTCCAATTTACGAAATGTGTAGTACTCTGCACGGTTTCAAAGAACACAAAGTTTATCAGTGTTTATAAATTATATTTTTTAAACTTTAAAATCATTCACAATAACAACTTCTTTTTGGTCGTTATCTGACTTGATGTAATATCCAAAGTGGACAAAGGGCGGATAATCGACCCTATTTCGATGTTGTTCGATAAATCATGGGTGTTTACATGCTTATTAATCAAGTTATTCGTCTATGCTACGAAGAAATTAAGAAAGCGAAGTTGAAAAGTCGACGACCAGCAAACATATAGTATGTGTAATTACAAGACTGTTTTGGCATCATGCTCTCTATAATTGACTGCCAGACGACTTAATTAATCTATATAGGTCTAAGATGTGATCTTTACATGTGAGATAATCCACATGGTATTTGAGTTTGTAAAATCGGAGAAATGAAAGCCATGGCATTAATGTTCTCTAACTCTATGGAGCTGGTAAAACATCTTAGTAAATGGAGACAGAATACGAAAGTGCAACATCAACTACAAGCAGATAACACATTAATCTCCCCTTTTTTCTAGCCGTTCGGATGGGGCGAAAAACTTAGGCCCCGTGTACCAATTTGCGTGCATGTAAAGAATCATTCGTAGTTGAAATTCAATATATATGAGCAGGCCATAGCCCGCTGCCCGGGAAAATTTCAAGTCATACAGCACACTTTATGGCGTATGCCCATTTTCATTAGCCCAGTCGGAGCTGAACAGTAGGACGTTAAACCCATTTCATTCCATTTATTCCTTGCAAATCGGATAAATGAAACGATTACATTGCGTCTTGAGGAAAGCATTTATGACATCCTACCTATTCATGTGTATCAAGTATAAATATTCTGTTGTTTTTTTTATTATAACTATTTTAGATTATTTAAGTAAATCTATCAATAATTCAATGAATGAATTCCAGGAAACTAATTCCATATAATAGATAGCTGATACACTGTGACCACTATCAACTAACGATCGTCGTAGTACCAATGATAAAAAAAAATATCTCTTCCTCCATGTCATCCGAAATAACGGATGAATGATATAATGAATAGAAAAGAATGGGATGGAATCCACGATTGGTGATATTCATCTGTTTAATGAATAAACATTATTCCAAGCTAACAAAACATAATGTTTTTGTAACAGAACATTGATAGAATGGTATTATATCCTTGACATTGTAAAATCTTTCCATTACAGAAGTCGGATGAGATACTGATATTTATGAGTGTAATCTAAAATCTAACGCTTTAAAATCACTTTAAGCTATATCGACTATTCTGAAAACCGACGATAACTAACAGGTTATAAAAAGGTGACCATTATCAATGGGGAGGGGTACCTTATATCAAGAGAGAGAGATGGGGTTTATCGTCCACTCGACTCTAACTAGGTCATTTCGGGACTAACATATGATATATGCTGAGCGCCATAGAAAACGAATCAGAGGGGTCAAAACCAAAAGTACGACACAGATGGTTAATTCCATGCTACGTCGCTGCACAGCGTGCGTAAGAGCCAGTGGAGGACACACGCGCTACTGATATCATCTGTGTCGTACTTTTGGTTATGACCCTTCTGACTTTGTACCGTTGATTACAGATTAAACATCCATAAGTGTACAAATGTGTTGTTATTGATGTGTTCCCATTTGAATATTGTTCACAATAAGAAGCAAAATCAATAAGATATGTTTACAGGATCATTTTGTTATACGAAAATCTAAGTGATGCGTTTTCTTTGGCGCTCAGTATAATTTAATTTTATTTCAATAATTCGCTTTCGTGTAGTTGTCTTTAGCAGTGGAGGAAATCGGAGGAATTTTAGAAAATCTACGAGGTTGAACAGGTGATCCTACTTCTTGTCACGTACAAACGAGGAATCGAAAACACGCCATTTGACGTTAACCATTCGGCCACTTGTACACGCGTAGTGGAATTGGATAATTTCTGAATCTAATTATTCTCTTCTTTTTTTAAAAGTTCTTTATTTTGTAAATGGTCTCAAAATCAATATTTAACCTTTATACTGGCATGTTAGAGTTTCAAGTTCATAGAAATTAGTTTTGTGTTTTTTATGTTTCAATCCTTGAAATCGTTACAGCGCGGTAGCCGGATATTCAAACGCCAGATGTCACAAACATGTCCGGATAATTTTCCGTTTGGGGACTTGCGCATAAAGAGTCTACACTTACAAGAAACACACATCTATATATCTGGGGCCTATTTCACGAAATTTTAACTAAGATAAGATCCCAATTTTAGTAATTTGATTGGATAATATTAGATTGATTTTAGTGCTTAGCCAATCAAAATTGAAGTATCTACTAAAATTGGATTTTATCTTAAGTTAAAATTTCGTGAAACAGGGCCCAGAATTCCCATATTAACATTAAGGTCGTGTTGTCCTCGTCTAATACAAACTCGGCTATCAGCCGCGATTATCAATACCGCGAAAACAAGATGTTACGCGGGTAATTATTACATCTGAGACCATGGTAAGACCACGATTACAAGTACAGCTTTGACAATTCATTACCACATTGATTTTCTACAATTTGCTGTATTTGTGAGAATCGGGTTATTTCCTAGGCGTGAAGTGTGAAAGTAATCAATGAGAGAAATTATCTGATAGTAAAATGTTGTTTACACGACAGTGGCTAAATCATTTATCACTACAGTTACACTAATCCAGCAAGCATTACTTAAAAAAGCTAAAATGACCATTTAAGTGAATAGGGACATTCTTTATCATTTGAGTTTTTTTACATGGCTATATTGAATGGCTTCTATTTTCATTCTCGTTTATGCTGACATACATAGCGATGTCAACTTCCGACAAAAAGTTCTAGTCGAGACAAAAACAAATATAGACTTTCAGACCATACACAATACAGTGTCTAAACGGCAAATTGGTTAGTCCTATTGGAATGTTATGGCCATTTGTGTTAAATTCTATTGATTTCACACCGCCATCTTTCTTCTCTCTGGTCGTTTCCGACCGATATCCCATTGCTATGGAAGCGTATAGGGGTCAGAAGCGCTCAACATAATGTGATCGCTGAATCAACGCACTCTGTTGTGCGTCGTCATTTCGGTTGAACGTTTCCGTTAATATATTTGGGTGGTTTGGGATGGACTAGTGTTCTAGAGTGCCGCGCTTCGACCTCTAGCTGGCCGGTCACCCCTGACTTGCGGCTGTGATTTTGATCCCTGGTGTGAGCGTATGTTGCATGGAGATGGAGCGCCTTCTCAACCTCGTGGGTTTCCTTCGGGCACCCCGGTTTCCTCCCACTGCTAAAGACCCCTACGCGCAAGCGAATTATTGAAATAAAATTGAAACCATATGTTAGTCCCGAAATGGCCTAGTTTGTGTCGAATGGACGTTAAACCCCGTTAATATAATTCTGAAGCATTGTCAACATATTCCACGTTGTCGTAGTATGTCGAGATAGCGCAAGGAGCATTAACTTAACGAGAACATTGTGTGTGTTTGTGTTTTGGTTTTTTTTAAACATTGCGTGTTGGTTAAATTAACTTCACAAAAATTGCCTTTTGAGGGAAGGGGGGATAAATGCATCTCAACGATTACTTTATTACTATAGCGATATCTTTCGCGTTATTGGCCCATATATATACGCTTCCATACATTGCTATCCACGAACATTTAGGTCATTATTGAACATCCGATCTATGTCGGGCTTTTTAATTGACCAGATTGCGATCTGAAAATACTTTTTGTTTTGATTGTCTAGGTCTCCATAAAAAGAATGCTTTAAATCCATAATTTTTGTTAAAATATTTCAGGAAAAAAGTTATAACGGCATTATTTATGCTGCATTATTTTTTACCAAATTCCAATTTGACCAAATTTTAATAATAAAGACGTGTACCACATGTGTAACCCTTGGAAGATATTTGTTGGACATGGCTGAGCAAATATTATTAATTATGTTCATGTTTATATTCATTAGAAGCCAGACAACATCTTATAAAACGTAAAATGTGAGTCACAAGCCCTCTGTGTATTTATCGTCGCTGTGATAATGACTAATATAAATTGTCGTTAAGGTAAAGTCTGCCCCCAGACGTATATCACCGACATCCGTTTGGGCAGCGTTTTTTAATTTGTTTTCTAGCTTCGAAATGGTTGCCATTGGTCTGAAATCAGACTGGTTTAGCAAGATACTAATCCTTCCAATGACATTAGAGTCAATATAAGGATATATAAAGGAAAGAAAAGCCATCAACATCATAGCGTGATGTGAGCTTTACCTCACACTATTTACTGTTACCAACTTCCACGCAGCTTAAAACCAGCAACAGCATTATACAGACAAACATATCTTTTTATAAACCAAATAATTATTTGGCGTTTTTTTTTTAGTAAAACATGAAAATTTAGTATAAACATCGGAATGATGTAATGATAAAGTAAGGTCCCTAATAATGTTATAATATCTGTATAATCGGAACAATTTATGCCATAAATGGCAATTATAATAGTTTTTCTTGCTTACAAAAACACCTGCGATCGAAAATGGCTTGTGGTTTCAGTTTTTCAAAAGTTCAATCAAAATCACTAATAGTGTAGAAAGTCCAACGTCTAGGTTTACAAAAGTAATTAGATATTGTAACCTGAAGATAAAAGATTATATAAGCAAGGAGATCGAAATTTGTCCCGTGTGTCTCACTCTTTCCGTGGTATTGTGCTTTTCTGGATGTTTAAAGTTCGGTACTTTGAGCTGTTCGGTCATTTTACCACATTTCATCTATGATAACCATTATGCTGTTTGTTCTGCAACACTGCCTATTAAATCATTGTTAAAAGTTTATTTATTTGCCTTTCTAAGTAATCATCTATCAATACTGCTAACGTTTGGACGGACATGATAATAATGGTCTCGTGGTATTGTTTTGGACACAACCCTCAACACACAAGCCGTAGAGAGATCTGGTTCGGAAACATAAATGCAATTATACTTACGACCATTTTCTAATGAATGTGTAGTGTTTCGGTTTCGGGGAAAAGATCAGTTTGAAAATTCTCAAAACTACTCGCTACGCAAACCCGACATAAGAAATTTGTCAATACAAACTGATATAATTCAAAATTTTACAAAATGTGAAAAAAATAAAATACAAAGTGACAAACAAAAAAATAAACTATAATAACAGAGAAGTAAAATATACGATGAGCTAAAATAATAAAGTGGACTAATTTACGATGAGCTAAAATAATAAAGTGCACAAAAATGAGAACGAACTACAATTATAAAGTGAAATACCGTGAATGAATGAATGAATGAATGATTGAATGAATGAAACCTGGTTTAACTTTCTGCAGAAATACAATAAAACGGAACCTGCACAAGTTAATTGTCTCTCTTCAAGTATCGTCTGAGAGAGATATCTATACGATGACTTCTGGGCTTAAGATGTTTAAATTATAGATTTTTCTTTTCTGTGTCTTCAAGTCCATATTTGATGACAATGTCGTCTGTTAAACGCCAGTTAGTTCAATATCTCGCCAGTTGAGTTGACTCAAGAACGTCATAAAGACGTCAATTCTGAAGAAAGAAGATTAAGACGCGTTTATGAAAATCTCAATGATAAGAGAAAAACAAACAATGGTGATCTCGTATTGATTTAACAATGATGAAAAAATTCTCGCTCGCATTAATTTGTCTACAATATCTGTCGGTATTACGCGTAAAAGTATCTTTTATAGAACATCTCTTATTTTGATCCGTTTAAATGGACAATGAGACATTTTAAAAACAAATCGATTGAAACCTGTGACACAACTAGATGAATACTCAAACTTAGGTTGAATTTGTGAATAAGATGACATTGATATGGAGTTATATTCATAGTTTTATTAATTGCAACAGCTCAATTAATTATGAATAGATGAAATTAATGTTCGAATGTATATGTAGGAATCAATCAACAAGATAAGAAGTAAAGCCATTGCATTACAATTATCATTCAGAGGGTAGTAAGTTAATCTGGTTGACAGTGTTATTAAGAATACAAGTATCAGAAGCAAGAGTTATTATATTTCGAAAAATCGACCAAAGAAATTTAAATTATGCATGCATAGCCTTGAAATGAAATACAACGGGGTTTAACCTCTCATTTTTCTGCATAAACCGGGATATAGCATTTTCATTGAACTAGTGGCTGTATAGTCTTATCATCTGCAAGTAAAATTTACAAACTTGAAAAATGGCAATAACTTTATAAAATATGTCAGGATGGCGTTGATGTTCGAACCTATTTCAACATCCATTTATTTGAGATAAATTTATTGCGATTTAGATAACTAACAGATTGCAATAGGCAAATAAAATAAGGTTATCAAATCCATTCATTGAAGTAAGCTACTGAAATAGTTACATGTCAGGTGGGTGACTGTGATACTGAAGGTCTAAGTATTAACGACGGTGTAATCATTTGGTACCATAAACATGAATATTAACTTGAAGGTTCCCGGTTCGATTTCAATGTTGACCGGGAACGTTCCAGCGTGGTTTACATTGTCTGTCGTGCAGGTCGGAGGGCCTGGCAAGGAATAGCATTTTTTCTTTGTCGTGCCACTAAAACGATCATTGAAAGTTCGAATTTAAAATAAGAGTAGGCCGTACCGCCACTATGCCCATGAGATAAAATTCCGACATAGCACAATGTATGGCGTATGCCAGTCATCATTAGCCCGAGTTGGGCAGAAAATTGGACGTTAAACTCCTTTTTTCATTTTAGTATTTTCGACAAATACAATCTTCTGTCTCTTGACAGCTGCTGCTTACGTGTATATAATTAAAGCCGTTGATGGCAGGACGAGATTGGAAGTAATAGAACAGGAAGATAGACGATGTACATAGGAGTTATTAACAACGTCTATACAAGGCGTGTGTTGTTCATTATTTTCATGTATCTTATAAGTAGATACCAAACTGTAAATTATGGTACATGTACATGATACAGTTGATTATATTGAGACATTTTGTTTAGCGAGTCAGTAATAGGTTCAAAAAGTAAAAAAAAGTCTTGTGACTACTGCAAAATTCTTCCCGTTTCTAAAACTCCATTGCCAGTAAAGCCAAATGGTATGACCCTTAACCTAAGCTTTTATGACCAAATCGAACCGCACGTATGGAAAATGCAGTCCAAGAAGAGTAGAACCTGTAAGAGCAGCCACTCCTTGTAAGCGATCGCGATAAATCGCCACCAACCCCCGGTAGAAATTCTATTGTTCTATTTCTTTAATCTACGGTCACTCCCCTAACGCCCTCCCTTTGTTCCGATTATTGCTTCATTAAATACATGTTTAGGGAAATTGCTCTATAAAACATTCAAATGGGCATTGCGATATATGTCTGCGTGGGGGACATAAATCGGTAGGATCGCCAGAATATTGAAAAGGAATTAGCTTATAGATAAAACAGTAGCCTATATAATATGGCTTGGCATTTTCTCCAATAGGAAATCGATATCTAAGTCATTCGAAACAAAATCTAAAGTAGAAAAGAAAAATAAATGTTATCGAACCATTCCACAATCGAAGATGGTGTTTAGTGATTTATGCTAGGATTATCCATTTCTCACTCTTGGCAGTCACATCAACTTCTACTTTCAGGTAATATCGTAGTGTGTTCGAGAAAACAGCATGACATCACGCTACCATTTTCCAGAAAGGGAGCACAATAGCTAGATTAGTCTCGGCGCTTACTTTCTTCGGGTAGTCTGAATTAACCCCTTAATGTAGAAATATTGGACGTTAATCACGAGGACGTCATTCATTCCCGGGTAAATAGCCTAATTTGAAGCCTGCAGTGATAACGATTTGGGTAAAGGCGGTTGATTCTTTTTCCCAAAACCCTACTGTACAACAAATTTAACATTTCTCATAATAACCGTGCGTTTGCTAGGCCAGTCGGGTGGAACAGCGGAGTTGATTTCCAAGCATTACTGAACGATCTATATACAGAAATGTATTTACGCAGATGATGGAGTATAATACAACCGACACAAAAATCTGAATGGAATGTAAGGACTCTTCTGGCTCCGAGCGCTGTGCATTGAAATTGGCTGCTATTTTATGTCAATCTGCAGTTTTCTAGAAGTCGTGATGAAACGACATTTTTTCTGTTCCTTGGTATATATAAAAGAATTCTTCTTGGGTTTTTTTTTGTATTCTGACATAATTTATAACCGATACCGTAATAAATATTTAATGGTAATAACATCGTAATTCAGGTCTGTTTTACTGAAATATGTGCTCAAATAATTGTTATCGTTTGTACCAAGCCGTTCGCTTCAATGATAAACGATATAATATCTCCACGGGAAATGTTTGTTACGTCGTAAAATCTCCACATAAATATCGGCTCTTATTCCGATTTTTGTAACATCAAGCACATGTATAAAAATGAGTTCCAGAAAATGGCATTTGTCACCACAAACGTGTGATTAAGCATCCATGTTACGTATCAAAAATCCAGACGCGGATCAATCTGTCTGTTTTCTGATGCAAATCCTTACTTTATCTTGTTTTTTGTTTCAGGATGAGAAAAACCAAGTCCTGACATTAAATGCCTGGCTGGAGTGGGTAAGGTCATTTCCTAAATTCAATTCAATACTTCCTCTAATCGATAATCAATTATTTCTAGATCTAAGAATCATTTGTTTTATCACAAACTGTCTATTTAAGGTCCACGATATACAGCACCCCGTCGTTTATTTGCATACAAACGAATTCAAACATTTTAACGTCGAAGTCCCGTCTGAGCTAACAGTACATACGAGGTCCAAATACCTTTCTGGTCTATTCTATTACTTTTCACCAAGATTTCATCTTAACTAAGATTCAGCGCTTTGTAACCTTGATACTATTTCACTGTTACTGATAAAATTAAGAAATCAAGATCAGAATAGAAACTGATCTGGAGGACTAAGTCTTTAAACCGATCGTAGGTTCTTGACGAGTGAAACATTCAAACGGATGACGTTTGTTAACAGATTATGCATTCAACGGCATATTATTTTTCTGCAGCCTTGAGAGAGAGGGTGGGTCATCTGCCAACCTTCCTTGAGATGAGTTTTTAAAACGTACATGTCTTGGGATCTACAATATGTACTTTGTCTTTCTGAATTTTTAGATTACCTTTTGCAAATAAAACTGTCGTGTTGTTACGTGAGTGAATATCCAATTAACCTTGATAAAATCAGATTGGCAATTCAATCTAGCAATAAAACTTGAAACGACATTACAGCACGGTCGTAATTTCATTAATTTTTTTCATTATTCGTTTAATTTTAAGTGAAAAATGTAACCTTTATTGTTAATATCACAAGTGGTCACGTTTCGTTGCTTATTAATTAATACATGAAATGTATATTATCAGGGATGGATAGATGAAAGAATGACATGGAATCCGAAAGATTTTAATGGATTAGAAGTGTTCCGAGTTCCTGCTTCTAAGCTATGGTTACCAGACATACTCTTATATAACAAGTAAGTTATTTAACTGATGGTTTGATCACACTATCGTGTACACCCTTGACATTTGGAATTTAAAATGCTGTCCGGACAAAATAATTATCCCCATAGCATACTATAGGGCATATGCCTGTATTCATTTGCCCCGGAGAACTAGGACCTTAAACCCCGTCCCATTGATTCGATCACACTATCGTTTTTGTCATTGCAATTTTAGTGATGGACAAAATATATGGGAAACCTTACCATTAATACATTACTCCAGAAAACACATGTATATATAAAATTTCGAAAGGTAGAATCTGCCCAAAAATGCTCTGAAATACAGAGGTGTATATAAAACAGAGCATATTCAATCTGGTGCTTTGTCCTCTGATGACCAACTATAAATACATCAATACAGAATCATCTATGTTTCCTGTACATCCGGCAACATCTAGATTAGCGAATCTGGAATCAGACTGTATAATTCTTTCAGTAATAAATATTCTCCATAAAATACGTTTACATTTTGTCTTGGATATTATTATACTATTATTACACTGATTGGCCATTTTGTATGCGATTTAGAATTATGGTTTCCCTGTATGATCGATGTTACTAATTTTTTACTATTTTTTTTTAAGCAACATTTTGAATATATTTTTTTTAGTGCAGATGACTACACTTCCGGTTTTATGAAATGCAACGTCATGATTTTTAGCAACGGTTTTGTTCTGTGGTCACCGCCTGCCAGATTGAGGAGTTCGTGCCACATAGATATCACATATTTTCCTTTCGACAGCCAAGTATGTTCTCAGAAATTTGGTTCTTGGACTTACGACAAGGCTCAGGTTGATCTGCAAAATAAGTCAAACATATTGGAAGTCAGTAACTACATCACTAATGGTGAATGGACGTTGGCTAAGTATACGTTAAAACGTAATGAAGTTAAATATCCCATTGGAGACGAAGTATTCCCGGATGTTACCATATATATTACTATTTATAGACGTATTTTATACTATGTTCTTAATATTTTACTGCCGTGTTTCTGGTTAAACATTTTAAGTGTTTTAACGTTTTGTTTACCACCGGATGCTGGTGAAAAGTTGACATTGAGTATAACAGTACTTCTGTCTTATTCTGTGTTCATGTTGTTGGTAGCTGATACGATGCCTCCAACTTCAGAATCCGTACCACTGATAGGTAAATTAATTTTTTCATTAAGTAGCCATTATAGCATCATTGGGGATTTTAAATTATTGTCGTAATACACTTTAGCAATAGTAAATCCACCTTCCCGGGAACTGTGTTTATTCGTTCAGATGGGACGGAAAAATTGGTAGTACACACAAAAGATCTCTCGGCAGTTAGAAATTAGTACGCAGAAACTATTTAACTTGCACTGCAACCGTAACCATATTCGATGTGTGAGTCTCAAAACCACGAAAGCTTTTTAAAGGCTTTTCGCACGGCGCTGAGAAGGAGCCGTTGTTTAGCGGTGTAGAATGGTACAAAAACCCGAGGTCCAATGTAGAGAGACATTTGGAAAACACGTAAAAAAAAGTCTTCCTCCCTCTGATTGCACGTGATGTAACCATATAAAATAAATCTCCAAGTAACGGAAGGGTTCTGTTAAACCACATTCCATTTCTTTCCATTTCTTTTGTTTCACAACTTTTAACAACAAATTGAGCAACGAAGGCATGATCAATAATTACCCTTTTCAATCATGTTATATATTTTGTATTTATATATTTTCAGAAGTCTATTTAACAATGTCCATGGCCATGTCGTCAGTCTCGGTCATCATGACTGTCTTGGTATTAAAATTACATCACAGTCCACCAAATCCCACTGAAGTGCCTAACTGGGTTCGATTTCTAATATTGGGTGTTTTAGCAAAAATCATCCAGTGTAAATGTTCTCCCAGAAAGGACAAAAAGAAATCAAACTCCCGATCTGCGATAAATTCCAATAAATACAAGGAACCAGAAGTGACGTCAAATTTGATCCCGGAACCAACGCCATATTCGAGGAACTCGTTTTCGTCTGATGCATCTAGAGCAGAAGATAATACAAGTAATGTGGATTCCAGAATAAATCGACGAAGTACTTCAAATCAGGAATCGTCCTCAGAGTATCGGGCTCACCTTTATGAACGGTCTGCTTATGGTATGGAAGAGCTTCTGAAATACCTAAAACTCATCGTAAAGAAAACAGATAAAGAAGCTGAGGAGGAAGATCTAACAGATGAATGGAAACAAGTTGCCTTAATAGTAGATCGAACAATGTTTTATATTTTTCTTTTTATAACGCTGTTTTCCACCTTAGTTATATTAGTAATTGTTCCCGCCGCCTCTTATGTTAAAAGTGGTAGGGAATAGATTGTGGTATTATGAAGGATTGTCCCCGTAACCTTTGCACAATACACAGACCCGAAGGTAAAATACATAATGTAGCTTGCTGTAACTTATGCATAGATAGTCTATCAATTCAGGATCTTGGACAGTTTATGAAATGAAATGGGGTTTAACGTCCTACTGCTCTTCTCCGACTGGGCAAAAGAAGATGGAGGACTATTTATGAGCGCTCTGTGGGCCAAATTTAACCAGAGGGGCGTTCTACTATAGATATTTAATTTCTAACGTTGTAATTCGGAGACATAATACATTGTAACTGTATTAATTCGAGATTTAGCATTTAGTCTATCAGGCACCTAATTCAAGACAGAGACAGTTCAGTAGTTTACAAGTAAATGAAGAAATCAGGGGTTTATTTCTATCCCTTCTACAGACACATTATGTCATTTAAAGTAATTTAAAACATGATAATATTGATTTTTTTTATCTGACCAATAACCAATAACCATAAACGTAAAAATCTGGTAGACAATTTATATCAAAATTAAAATCCCCATACGTTGTTTATTGAGTCGTTATAGTTTAATTGAAAAGGGTGAAACTAATTTTGGTATCAGAAATGAACATATTGAAATGATTAATACAATATGATGTCTTTGATTGTGTTTACGTTTATCAATTTCCCCGTGTAATATTCGTTTAGTGCTTATTTATATACATGTACATTAACTTTATATATTATTTCGGCATGTGCTATTTATACTTACCTATATACAATATAGATTTATAATTTAACCATTTGGCGGTATATATTATATCTTAAATCAATGATTTGAAACATAAACGTCAGAGGTTTAAAATTGTATTAGTGTTTTAACTATATTGAGTTCTTCTGATATTTATGTTTTTATATTTTCATTGTGCATGGCTGATTCGTTTGGTCTTCAAGTAGTCCTATTGGAAAGCGCCCAAGCCAATCTGGATGTTTTTAAGCTATTTCTGTATATTTTGCCGTTTGATGTCCGTAGTTAATCCCACTATTATCAGCGGAAACCCTGTGAAATTTCAGATTTGACCTCAAAAGACTTTACATTATGTACTTTGCTTCCGCACTGGTGCATCGGGTTCCATGTTTCGTATTGGGTGACAGGTAAAGAGTGATTATATATATGAAAATATAAAAACTTATTTCCCTAAACTTTCTCGGGCGTTTGTATAGGACCCGTCGTTCAAGAGTTAATACAAACATGCGTAATCTAGACATTCATACATAGAATAATGTTTTTTAACATAATTATTATTTACCCTATTTTGTACATCATTATAGGATATGTTTATAGTGCTAACCATAGTTGATAGTGATACTATTTAGTTGTAAACTTTTTTATAACGATCGCTGAAAATAAAGTGATGAATAAATGAAATAATAATACGAGTCTCATCTTCAATTCTGTTTGAAAACTCAAGAGAGAACCAGACAGGTACTTGATTCGGTTCCCTAGAATGTTGTGACGCGTTGGAAATGTGACAGCCTGCACAATTAAACAAAATATATTTATGTCTCCTAACATTTTTAAATGCAGATATCTCCTACAGGCCAATTAAAATCATTTACATGTAGGCCTACTTGGCTGACATGTCACGTTTTGCAGAAGAATGAGCAATGAACAAACGCCACCAGATTGGTAAAAATCTCAGGAGGCACTGAAAATCTGCCGACAACTGGAAGAGCACGGGACGGCGTTTGAAATGCAAATTACCCTTCAAAAAATATAAAATATTAGGATGTACTGTGGCGAGAAACAAGTAATTATAGATCTGTGAACAGACAAACAATCTCGATAATTTTGATATACATGTAGATTAGAACAGTTTGGTGAAGATATTATTCAGAAATTGTGTTATGTTAAAGGTATAAAGCTTAGATTGGTGTAGGGGTTGGATGGCCGAATGGTTAGCATGTGCATCATAAAGCCTGTCACTGAGTCAACTGGCCTGGTTTCAAATCCCAGGTTGTACATGACAAGGAGTAGGCCTGTCCAACCTTGTGGGTTTTCTCCGGGTCCTAAAGTTTCATCCCACAGCTAAAGACCCCTACGCGCAAGCGAATTATTGAAATAAAATTACACCATATTAGTCCCGAAATGACCTAGTTTGTGTTGAGTGTACGTTAAACCCCATTTCTCTCTCTCTCTCGCTCTCTCTCTCTCTCTAGATTGGTGTATCTGCAGTGCCAGACTGGGCCCACCTATCCACCTGTCCGTGACAGGTGGGCCTAAGCTCATTAAAAAAAAATTGGGCCTAAGCCTATAAAGAAAAAAGAGAAAGAGAAAAGAAAAGAGAGGGGGAGGAAAGAAAAGAAAGAAGGAAGGAGAGGGCAGGACACGGGACAGGAGAAAGAAAAGATAGGGAGCTTTGGTCTGAAATGCTTGGAAAATGGGTTTGCGGTTGTCAATTTTCAAAATTTTCCTGGGGGAGGACCTCCGGGACCTCCTCGGACGCTCACGTGCCTTTGGCTCGTTCGTGACGCGCTTTTGGCGCGTACTTGTGTGGGCCTGGGTCAATGACCTGGCGGCCCACCAGTCCGGCACTGTTTATCTGTCGTGACTGAATTATAGCCTTGCCTTTTCGGAAACTCGGAGCTGCAGTGGCTCAGTAAGCAAGACGCTGACTCGCTAAATAGGAGTTCTCGGTGTTGGCCGAGTAAGTTCCTCGGAATTTTCCAGTGTGATTTTCCCTTGTCAGTACTATAGGGCGGAATACCTGGCAAGGATGGGCAAAAAAACCGAGGTACTTTGTACAGATTGACGTGCACGTGAAAGAACCCATGACTGTTGCCATTCAAAATAAGAGTAGGCGGTAGCGCGCAGTCGTTGCAGAAATGAAGGACGCTAATCCCCATTTCATGTTCAACAAATACTCACTCGGATAAGACGTGGGTCACATTCAGTCAAACCGAAAAGAGCAGTTAGCGCAAACTTTGTACAGAATGTGATCAACTGACGTGGGTGGTTTCTTATATAGAACTATCCTAGCCAAAGAGCATGCGTCTTAGAAAAATAAAATGGCGGAACGTGTGGAAACCAAGGTCAGTAATGATATATTGCAGCGGGGGCATACGGAGGTAGGTTTCTGTTCATGTATGTCAAACATCTAGAAGGGTTCCGCCGAATTGGCTAATATTGGACCCAACTTAATCTCGGTTCTGAATAGACAACTGTCTTTTCACTGCATGACAAGGAGTAATGTCGCCTGTCCAACATCATGGGCTTTCTCCGGATCCTCTTGGACGGCATTTTATAAAATATAAGTGGATTACTATCCTTTACTACTCTAAACTGTTTTACATGTTTCACGCTCGTTTCCTTCGTTCAATTTATTGATTTCTTCCTTTAAACGGACATTTAAACTTTCAACAAGAAAATAAACCCTAGGCTCAACTTTTCTACGTTCCAGTTGTTCAAATGTATACAATTTGTACGGTATCTTAAAACATCTATATCTCAGCTATGGATAGACAAATCTACCTCAAATTTTGTAAGTAATGCAATTCTTACCCTTCCCGACCCCCTCCCCCCCCCCCCCGGTTTTTTGTTTTTATCGCCCATTTGCATATACACGATTTTATATCAGGCAAACATAGCAATCTATTATTTTCATATCTAATTTAAGTTTTATGTAAACATTATTTGGCTTTGGTATAGTATTCTAGATACAATGCAGTTCTTCTGGAAGGATTCATCTGGAATTTCAATACGGAAATTAACGATTGATTTGTGTTTAGTGGCCTTGACTTGTGGTTAACAGAGTGGTGATCACAACCTTTGGTATATTCACCACTTGGGTACGACAAACTGGTTATTAAAGAGTTTCAATTAGTTTGTTAAACTTAAGAGAAAATGAACTAATGATATTGAACTGGACATTGGTAATGATAAAATTGGTCTTTTTGACACGTTCGAGGTGACGTGTTCAAATTAAACCTGAAATTAGTCAATCGTCGAGATGTTGGTTAAGTCGTCAATATCAACAGGTCGAACGTGCAATAAAAACGTCAACTTGAAGGTTGGATTTCTATAAGAAAGGTCATTTTTCATTGTCACGAACAACTGTGATTTTGTGATAGCCAACTAATTGAATTTAAATCAAATTCATCAACTCTAATGAAAGGAATTGGCTTATTTGTGAAGAAGAAATAGATCTATCTTCACTGGCAAAACTACATTTCTCTTTTAAATGTTCAGTTTAAGATACAATGCTATAGAAATTATAAATTATTTTTCAAAGCCTATATTAATATCAGGAATGCCAAATTTCAAGCGATTCCAGAACTCTGAAAGAACCTAAACCTTCAAAACCTTCAGTAAAAGTCAACATGCAAAATTTAACGAAATTGAAATTGAATTAAATTGACCTTTATAATAATAATAATAATGTATATTTATATATAGCGCCAATTCCATCCAAAATTACATGCTCAAGGCGCAGTCATGACACTCTGTACACTTTACGCACTATTTACACTAGTAGCTTGATCGCTCCTATTCTAGATTAAATAAGTGAGTTTTCAATTTTGTCTTAAACAATTCGAGAGAACTTGACGTTTTAATGCGTGTGGTAGGGAATTCCATACGATTGGCGCATAACACCTAAAAGATTTATAACCAAAGGATTGCAATTTGAATTTCGGTATGTGTAAAAGGCACTGTTCTTGGGAACGAAGATTTCTTACTGGTTCATAAACTTGCAATAGTTCAGTCAGATATTCTGGGCTCGATCCATGTAAGCATTTAAACACAAGACACAAGATTTTGAACGTTATTCTAGAATGTACTGGCAACCAGTGAAGTTCCTTCAGAACAAGTGTTATATGAGAGCGTCTTGATGTTTTACTTATTATTCTAGCAGTGGTGTTTTGAACAGCTTGTAATTTTGAAATTAGTGATTGGTTCAGGCCACATAAACACCATTACAATAGTCTAATCTACAGAACACTAGAGATCGAACAAGAGTATGGGCAGTTTCGTTTGTCAGAAGATGTCGGATATTTCCAATGGCACGGAGATGGAAATAACATACTTTGCAAATGTAGTTGACATGTGTTTCCATGGTCAGGGCTGAATCGAGCATCACTCCCAAGTTTTTAACATGGGTCAACGCCGGAATGTCCGAGTCGGCAATCGTTAAAGTAGTATGGTTTAGGTTTGACAGATTTTTATTTGTTCCCAGTAATCGGCAGGGGTAAACGGGGTCTTTTCGTGTAGGCCTATTTCTTTTTTACATCATACAAAGCTTAACTTTTGTTGTGACCTCTTTTTGATTTCCGTATATAGGTAAATGCCCAGCCTACAATCATGCAAAAAATCACATTTCTGCTGAATTATGTCCCCTCAACACTCGTAATAGGGTCCTTGACGGCTGGATTTCCTTGAAGAGTAGGCGGAATCAGCGCTGTCCGGGCAAACATTCCCACATCAAAACATTGCTTAACCCCGACCTTTCCTTCATCTTCGATCCAGAAACACATAACTTTTCATATACTTTCTTATTGATGTATTTGATAAATTAAATCAACAAACGTTTTATAAAGGGCTATATTGTAGGCCTACTTAAAATAAGGCGAACAATTTCGAGTAAATTCTTGTCTGAGACTGCTTTGTGAACTCTGGGCCTAGTCTGATAGTGATAAAGGTGGGATTTTGATGTTATTGGTATTGTCTCAAATAATTAAACATTTAACGAAAAAATGTTGTATGCCGAAGTCGACCCCCCCCCCCCTTCACGTACTGTTTGTCGTTCGTATCCGAGATAGAAAGGGATTTCGCGTTCTTGGGTTATAGTGTTATGTTCTAGTGAAACCTTTTACGGAAAATTAATGTTGTACGCGGAAACTGAATTAACTCATCTGCTTAGAGCCGGGGGAAGTGTTTTATGCCATCTGGGTAAGTCTGCATGGACTGGACGGATAATATTTGTACGAATTAATTCGTTATTTCTGGTCATTTCACCTGATCTGAAATAAAAGAGGATTCCGTCCGACGTTTTGTCGGACCCTCCACATGGCTCAGACAGTAAATGCCATAGCAATATAATTACCCATCTCATTTTAAAACCCCATTACAGTAATACCGGTATTTACGACCGAAACCGTGTCAATATGACATGAAAATCTATATTTACTGTTGGTTCTATTCATGTTTACAATACATTTACAATCCATTATGTGCATAAAGATACTTATGTAGATGTATCTATGCATTATTAAATTCACATTAATCGAATAATACTGCTGCGTTTGTTCAATGTGACAGTCATTGAGTACAAATTTTCAAATTTGTATTCACAACGTCGCTTGAGTTCAATAATAACTATTTCTCGTAGTTTCGTAACACTGAATACGTAACATGCAAACCAAAAGTATTTTGTAGAAAAAAGAATAATAAAGACCCATTTCCCATAAAAGAGAGTGAGAGAGAAAGAGAGAGGGAGAGAGCGGTGGGGTTTAACTCCCACTCGACGCAAATTAGGTCATTTCGGGACTAACACATGGTTCAATTTTATTTCAATAACTCGCTTGCGCCTAGGGTCTTTAGCAGTGGTGGGGGGGGGACCGGGGGACCCCGAGAAAAAGTTACAAGGCTGGACAGGCTACCCTACTGCTTGTCACGTACAACCGGAGAATCGAAACCACGCCAGTTGACTCAATAATAGACTTTAAGATACAGAACGCACGTGCTAACTATTCGACCATCCAACCCTTCCTCCCTCGCCCCTACGATAAAAAAAATCCTACATTGTAAATACTAAATCCACAAATTTTGGATATTGGCTTTAATCTCATGTACATTTTAGTATGTAAATACTAAATCCACAAAGACGAGACGCATAAATGCTGTTTCTATTGATCAACTACCAAACGATAAATTTTATTAAATATAGGCAAACACTCCCCACTCCATGGCCAAAGGCCATGACTGGAAAGATTGCAAAATCATATTCTAAAATACAGGAAGAAGCATAGGCATATGGGCTCGATGACAGGTAGGGGGCAGAACCCGAAATGCCCGAAAAAATTTCGGGTTTACAGAGAGCGGTGTCAGTCTTTCTCGAGAGGCGAAGAAGCGGAACTTACCTTGTATGCACACACACACACACACACCCACACACACACCCACACCCACCTACCCACATCTGATCCCATTTGAAGAAATTGTTTTAAGAGGAAGAGACCAATGAGCATACACACACACCCGCACACACACACATATTTTGAAATATTTGACGGCTGCAAAGGCAGTGTGAAGTTAGCTCGATTTTCGTTTTTCGTTTTTCAATATTGGTGAATATCGAGAAACGAGCTACTCGTTTTTCGATATTGGCGAATAACGAAAAACAACTAGCTCGTTTTTCGATATGGGCGAATCTCAAAAAAGAAGATTTGATGGAGGTATATCTGTAGAATGTCTCCAAAACACATTTTATTAAATACGTTTTCTAAAACGAACTAAAGATATCATAATTCAGGATGCCTGAGCAGTGGATTCATATAAAAACTGCTCTTTCTCCTTGTTTTGTGATATTGGCGAATCTCGAAAAACGAGCCACTCGTTTTCCGATATTCAAACTTGAATATTAAAAAAGCAGATTTGAAGGATGTATATCTACAGAATGTCTCCAAAACACATTTTATTAAATCAATGATCTAAAATGAACTAAAAATATCATAATTGAGGATGCCTGAGCAGTGGATTCACATAAAAACTTTTCTTTCTCGTTGTTTTTTTATGTTGGCGAATCTCGAAAAACGAGCCACTCGTTTTTCGATACTCAAACTTATATATCAAAAAAGCAGATTTGACGGATGTTTATCTACAGAATGTCTCCATGACACATTTGATTAAATGAGTGATCTAAAACGAACTAAAGATGTCATAATTCAGGATGCCTGAGCAGTGGATTCATATAAAAACTGCTCTTTCTCCTTGTTTTTTGATATTGGCGAATCTCGAAAAACGAGCCACTCGTTTTTCGATATTCAAACTTGAATATCAAAAAAGCAGATTTGATGGATGTTTATCTACAGAATGTCTCCATGACACATTTTATTAAATGAGTGATCTAAAACGAACTAAATACATCATAATTGGGGATGCCCGAGCAGTGGATTCACATAAAAACTCCTATTTCTCCTTGTTTTTTGATATTGGCGAATCTCGAAAAACGAGCTACTCGTTTTTCGATATTCAAACTTGAATATCAAAAAAGCAGATTTGATGGATGTTTATATACAGAATGTCTCCATGACACATTTTATTAAATGAGTGATCTAAAACGAACTAAATACATCATAATTGGGGATGCCGATACAGAATTTCTCCAAAACACATTTTATTAAATCAATGATCTAAAACGAACTAAAAATATCATAATTGAGGATGCTTGAGCAGTGGATTCACATAAAAACTTTTCTTTCTCGTTGTTTTTTGATAATAATTGGCGAATCTCGAAAAACGAGCCACTCGTTATTCGATATTCAAACTTGAATATTAAAAAAGCAGATTTGAAGGATGTATATCTACAGAATTTCTCCAAAACACATTTTATTAAATCAATGATCTAAAACGAACTAAAAATATCATAATTGAGGATGCCTGGGCAGTGGATTCACATAAAAACTTTTCTTTCTCGTTATTTTTGATATTGAATCTCGAAAAACGAGCCACTCGTTTTTCGATATTCAAACTTAAATATCAAAAAAGCAAATTTGAAGGATGTTTATCTACAGAATGTCTCCATGACACATTTGATTAAATGAGCGATCTAAAACGAACTAAAGATATCATAAATCACGATGCCTGAGCAGTGGATTCATATAAAAACTGCTCTTTCTCCTTGATTTTTGATATTGGCGAATCTCGAAAAACGAGCTACTCGTTTTTCGATATTCAAACTTGAATACCAAAAAAGCAGATTTGATGGATGCTTATCTACAGAATGTCTCCATGACACATTTGATTAAATGCGTGATCTAAAACGAACTAAAGATATCATAATTCAGGATGCCTGAGCAGTGGATTCATATAAAAACTGCTCTTTCTCCTTGTTTTTTGATATTGGCGAATCTCGAAAAACGAGCCACTCGTTTTTCGATATTCAAACTTGAATATCAAAAAAGCAGATTTGATGGATGTTTAAATACAAAATGTCTCCATGACACATTTGATTAAATGAGTGATCTAAAACGAACTAAAGACATCATAATTGGGGATGCCCGAGCAGTGGATTCACATGAAAAGTGCTCTTTCTCCTTGTTTTTTGATATTGGCGAATCTCGAAAAACGAGCTATTCGTTTTTCGATATTCAAACTTGAATATCAAAAAACCAGATTTGATGGATGTATATCTTCAGAATGTCTCCAAAACACATTTTATTAAATACGTTTTCTAAAACGAACTAAAGATATCATAATTGAGAATGCCTGAGCAGTGGATTCACATAAAAACTTTTCTTCCTCGTTTTTTTTTTTTTGATATTAGCGAATCTCGAAAAACGAGCCACTCGATTTTCGATATTCAAACTTGAATATCAAAAAAGCAGATTTGATGGATGTTTATATACAGAATGTCTCCATCCATGACACATTTTATTAAATGAGTGATCGAAAACGAACTAAATACATCATAATTGGGGATGCCCGATACAGAATTTCCCCAAAACACATTTTATTAAATCAATGATCTAAAACGAACTAAAAATATCATAATTAAGGATGCTTGAGCAGTGGATTCACATAAAAACTTTTCTTTCTCGTTGTTTTTTGATATTGGCGAATATCAAAAAAGCAGATTTGATGGATGTTTATCTACAGAATGTATCCATGACACATTTGATTAAATTAGTGATCTAAAACGTACTAAAGGCATCATAATTGAGGATGCCTGAGCAGTGGATTCACATAAAAACTGCTCTTTCTCCTTGTTTTTTGATATTGGCGAATCTCGAAAAATGCTCGGGCATCCTCAATTATGATATCTTTAGTTCGTTTTAGATCACTCATTTAATCAAATGTGTCATGGAGACATTCTGTAGATAAACATCCTTCAAATCTGCTTTTTTGATATTCATGTTTGAATATCGAGAAACGAGTGGCTCGTTTTTCGAGATTCGCCAATATCAAAAAACAACGAGAAAGAAAAGTTTTTATGTGAATCCACTGCTCAGGCATCCTCAATTATGATATTTTTAGTTCGTTTTAGATCATTGATTTAACAAAATGTGTTTTGGAGAAATTCTGTAGATATACATCCTTCAAATCTGCTTTTTTATTATTCAAGTTTGAATATCGGAAAACGAGTAGCTCGTTTTTCGAGATTCGCCAATATCAAAAAACAAGGAGAAAGAGCAGTTTTTATATGAATCCACTGCTCAGGCATCCTGAATTATGATATCTTTAGTTCGTGTCAGATCACTAATTTAATCAAATGTGTCATGGAGAGATTCTGTAGATAAACATCCATCAAATCTGCTTTTTTGATATTCAAGTTTGAATATCGAAAAACGAGTGGCTCGTTTTTCGAGATTCGCCAATATCAAAAAACAACGAGAAAGAAAAGTTTTTATGTGAATCCACTGCTCAAGTATCCTTAATTATGATATTTTTAGTTCGTTTAAGATCATTGATTTAATAAAATGTGTTTTGGAGAAATTCTGTATCGGGCATCCCCAATTATGATGTATTTAGTTCGTTTTAGATCACTCATTTAATAAAATGTGTCATGGAGACATTCTGTATATAAACATCCATCAAATCTGCTTTCTTGATATTCAAGTTTGAATATCGAAAAACGAGTGGCTCGTTTTTCGAGATTCGCCAATATCAAAAAAAAAAAAAACGAGAAAGAAAAGTTTTTATGTGAATCCACTGCTCAGGCATTCTCAATTATGATATCTTTAGTTCGTTTTAGAAAACGTCTTTAATAAAATGTGTTTTGGAGACATTCTGAAGATATACACCAATATCAAAAAATAAGGAGATGTATTTAGTTCGTTTTAGATAACTCATTTAATAAAATGGGTCATGGAGACATTCTGTATATAAACATCCATCAAATCTGCTTTTTTGATATTCAAGTTTGAATATCGAAAAACGAGTGGCTCGTTTTTCGAGATTCGCCAATATAAAAAAACAAGGAGAAAGAGCAGTTTTTATATGAATCCACTGCTCAGGCATCCTGAATTATGATATCTTTAGTTCGTCTCAGATCACTCATTTAATCAAATGTGTCATGGAGACATTCTGTACATAAACATCCATCAAATCTGCTTTTTTGATATTCAAGCTTGAATATCGAAAAACGAGTAGCTCGTTTTTCGAGATTCGCCAATATCAAAAAACAAGGAGAAAGAGCAATTTTTATGTGAATCCACTGCTCAGACATCCTCATTTATGATATTTTTAGTTCGTTTTAGATCACTCATTTAATCAATGATCTAAAACGAACTAAAAATATCATAAATGAGGATGTCTGAGCAGTGGATTCATATAAAAATTGCTCTTTCTCCTTGTTTTTGTAAATTGGCGAATCTTGAAAAACACGCTACTCGTTTTTCGATATTCAAACTTGAATCTAAAAAAGCAGATTTGATAAAAAAATGTCTCCAAGACACATTTGATTAAATCATTGATCTAAAACGAACTAAAGATATCATAATTGAGGATGCCCGAGCATTTTTCGAGATTCGCCAATAAAAAAACAACGAGAAAGAACAGTTTTTATGTGAATCCACTGCTCAGGCATCCTCAGTTATGATATTTTTAGTTCGTTTTAGATCAATGATTTAATCAAATGTGTCTTGGAGACATTCTGTAGATATAAATCCAACAAATGTGATTTTTTGAGATTCAAGTTTGAATGTCTAAAAACGAGTACCTCGTTTTTCGAGATTCGCCAATATCAAAAAACAAGGAGAAAGAGAAGTTTTTACGTGAATCCACTGCTCAGGCAACCTCATTTATGATATTTTTAGTTCGTTTTAGATCATTTATTTAATAAAATGTGTTTTAGAGACATCCATCAAATCTATTTTTTTGAGATTCAAGTTTGAATGTCGAATATCAAAAAATATGGAGAAAGAGCAGTTTTTCGTGAATCCACTGCTCTGGCATACTCAATTATGATATTTTTAGTACGTTTTCGATCACGGATTTAAAAAAATGTGTTTTGGAGAAATTCTGTAGATATACATCCATCAAATCTGCTTTTTTGATATTCAAATTTGAATATCGAAAAACGAGTGGCTCGTTTTTCGAGATTCGCCAATATCAAAATACAACGAGAAAGAACAGTTTTTATGTGAATCCACTGCTCAGGCACCCTTATTAATGACATCTTTAGTTCGTTTTAGAAAACGTATTTAATAATAAAATGTGTTTTGGAGACATTCTGTAGTAATACATCCATCAAGTCTGCTTTTTTGAGATTCAAGTTTGAATATCGAAAAACGAGTAGCTCGTTTTTCTAGATTCGCCAATATCAAAAAACAAGGAGAAAGGGCATTTTTATGTGTATCTACTGCTCAGGCATCCACATTTTTGATATCTATTTCATTTTAGATCACAGATTTAGACAGATGTGTTTTGAAGACTTACTTAAGGTACACATCCATCAAATCTACTTTTTTGAGATTCAAGTTTGAATGTCGAAAAACAAGTAGCTCGTTTTTCAACATTCACCAATATCGAATAACGAGCTAGTTGTTTTTCGTTATTCGCCAATATCGAAAAACGAGTAGCTCGTTTTTCGATATTCACCAATATTGAAAAGCGAAAAACGAAAATCGAGCTAACTTCACACTGCCGGCTGGAAATACGTTTTCCTGCGATTTCAGCCCGTGAACAAAGTGGTCTAATACAGCCTAATCAAGGTGGCTGACTCGAATTCCGATCAATCGTTTACAGACAACGCAGACGGGACTGTTGGGAGAAAATTTTGAAAATTTAACTGCTGCAAACGCATTTTGCTGCTATTCCAGTCTGTGAACACAACAACTTCAATTTGGTCCTGTTTTGCCTACCTGCCCTGGCTGGCCCGAATTCCAAACAACCAATCAATTGTCCCTGAGTTTGGGCGGAGAAAATTTGAAAATTTAACCACCGCAAATACGTTTTCTGCTATTCTAGCCCGTGTATATCCCAAGTAAGCGACTCAAAAAGTATCCAGTGGATTTTTAACCGAAATCCAACTCTGAATTCCAACCATCCAATAAGACTGTTGCAGCTGCATTCACAAATAATAATCGATGCCCGAAAAATCTGGCACAAAGTAGAGTTGCTGCAGATAATTGTTTTTTAATCCATAGTCAACTGAGTACATATTCGTGGTATTCAATTAAAAGAAAAGTAAAATTAGTGTTATATTAGGGCTCGATAACAGTTAGGGAAGCAAAACTAGAAATGCCCGAAAAGATTCGGGTTTACAGACAGCGCCGCGTGTTTTCTTCGAGAGGCGAAGAAGCGGAACTGACCTTGTATGGACACACACACCCCTACCCCCACCCCTAAGAAAATTTTGGAATATTTGACGGCCGCAAACTTAGTGATTTATAGATTTCAGGTACTTTATTTTGCCAAGTAGATGAAATAAAAAAAAAAATTTCACTTTATTATTATTATTATTCATCTTCTATAGCGCTTCATTATATCCGGTGATATTTCTAAGCGCTTAACAAATGTCACATCACAGATCGTAATAATATTTAAATAAGTGTGTTTTTAACTCAGATTTGAATTTAACAAAAGTTGGGCTTTCTCTAATTGATCTTGGTAGCTTATTCTACATATGGGCACCATTTATAGGGAAAGATAATTTTCTTCTGAGTCTCTTGTAAACAGGTACAGATAATAAAGTAGTATCTGTGGACGAACGAAGATTCGGTCTTTCCTGTTTGTAGAATGTGAATAACTGTTTCATGTAGGAGGGAGCAGTATCCGAAAACAAAGCTTTATAGACATTTGATAGCACTTTAAAATCGATTCGGGCTTTCACAGACAGCCAATGAAGATTTTTAAGAGTTTCTGATACATGATCTCTAGAAGATGACTTGGCAACTAGTCGAGCACAGTTATTTTGTACAACTTGAAGGCGGTTGAGGGTGAAATCTGGAACGCCAGCCAGGAGTCCATTTCCATAGTCCAACTGAGATATGACCAGGGCTAATACAACTCTAGCACATGAGTCTTTAGTAAGATACCTCCTGATTCTGGATATTGGCTTTAATCTCATGTACATTTTACACATAGTATTGTTAACCTGTGGGATGAGAGACATTGTCTTATCCATGATGAAACCAAGATTTCGTGCTTTACATGATGGTGAGATTTCAGTATCGCCGATGTTTAGCTTTGGTGAAAAGTTGAAACTGTTCAGTTTTGATCTTGGTAGTATCATCAGGAATTGTCTTCTCATCGTTCAGCTTTAATTTGTTTTGATTCATCCATGTCCAAATATCACTGATACAGGATTCTAGCTTCTTTAGGGCACTGTGTATTGACATCTGGTCAGAAGGAATGAATGTGTTATACAATTGCGTATTATCGGCAAAAACATGATAGCTGATACCATGCCTATGAATAATTTTACCAAGTGGAAGAACATACAGTAAGAAAAGAAGTGGACCTAGTACCGATCCCTGTGGGACTCCAATGGACACCGGTTTAGATACAGAATTGCTGCTATGAATATGGACACATTGGCTTCTGTCAGTTAGATAAGACTTCAACCAATCCAGTGCCGATCTTTTGATTCCCACCGATAACTGCAGTCGATTGAACAGAATGATATGGTCGATGGTATCAAATGCTGCACTTAGATCAAGAAGTATAAGGTTGATGCCAAGGTTGCTGTCCAATGCTGCATCAATATCAGCTTTTACCTTCAAGAGTGCTGCCTCTGTGCTGTGTCCTTCTTTATAAGCTGACTGCAGACTTACCTCTCTGCCCGAAAAGTCAGCTTGCCCGAAAGTTAGGGGGACAGCTGCGCCCCCCCCCTGTCCCCCCCCCCGACTCGTACGCCTATGGGAAGAAGTCTCGGCTCTCTTAGTTGTTGTCTTCTATATCAGTACCAAGACAACAACAACAATGATAACTCGAGTTCCCAGTGAACAGACGGGAGAAGGTGGCGACAATATCTGTATGGGCGTTTAAGAAATGTTCTATATGGGTTTGGTTTTGTGATGCGGTCCTACTGCACTTACCTGAAACTACGAGAGTATGTATTATGCAACTTGTATTCAGTAAATTAGACGTTTTATACAAATCAGACTAATGATATTTGAAGCCAGACATGACCAACTGACCTATTATACTGTAGAAGAAAAGAGCACGTCAGAGGCAAGCCGATACTGACACCCTTGTCATCAATCGTGCAAATAAATGATAAATAAATGCGAGGCAGTCAAAGACATAATCCACTACAAATTGATGTTAAGGGACGGTCGTATTGAAAGCCCCGTTTGATCTTTTTGTCAAAGGTCGACGGCAGTAATTTTTGTCCTTAACCAGCAATTTTTCCACCGAACATCAACAAGTTAATTGCTTTATATTTATGTAAGGATTATTGATATAATGAATAGTGACTGTTTTATGTGTGAATTTTGTAGCATTTTATTCGATGTTCTCTCTCCAGTTGCACATAAACGCCGATGAGATTGGGCATGTGTGTGTAATAGATTATTTTAAAGAGGTTTTTGATACAGGATGGATTTATCATCGTGGAATCTAGAGAATATCAAATATAAAATATGCACTATACGAGAATAATCACGAAGTAGCTCAACGTTGCACTGAAGTGCATTTTAAGGCAAATTTTCGTCTGTTCACAGGAAAATGAGAAGTATTAAAGATAAGTTTCCCCTCGGGGTTAATTAGGTCATCTAGTGTAACCTGATTTCATTTTGTAAAAACATTAGACAGTAAATTTGCGGATTTCGTCACAGTAAATGTACATAACACAATGGTTCCAATATATGTCTTACCCAACAATTTTGTCGCATATTAATTACCATTAGTAAAATGAATTTGTATTATTCGGTGTAACCAAACCAATAGACTCCACATAAAAAAATATTTACCCTCACAACCAGTCCCAGAACATATGGTATAAAATTACTTACCGGTTTATTTGCAAGGAGTCAATATATTCAATACTTTTTAAGTAAAATAATATTCAACTGTAGGCCACCTTTCTTGAATTTCGCATAGTTGTATGAACTTCTCCTTAAAGTTATGTCCTTTTCCATTCATATATGTATCTGGGTACCAACATGGGACTTTTGACAGACGCAGAAGTTGTTATTCAATATATTTCTATATCGTGTGGTATTGTTCGGGGATTTCATATTTCTTATCGAAAATAATCAAGGGCCAATACATTGATTTGACAGAAGTCTAATACAGTAAGGCTTGGGGTTCAAAATGAAACTTCTGTCGAGGGAGATAAAGTGGTAAAGGTCCACAGTAATTAATTTTACCAATATCTTTAGGGACATGCTTCTGAAGCTGAAAGAAATACGTATATTAAATAATAAATCACTTCTGATCGTGTCTGGCAATATTGTGTACATTCGCTAGAGTTACAATCGGAGTTAAAGATCAGGGTTTGTGCTGTCAATCTCTTACTTTTACCAACAAAACCGGAAATAAAAATTGAAATTCTTATTGCAAATAAATTTAACATGTACAAAGAACATAAATAAATAAAACTGGAAAAATAAAAGATATCTCACCGACATAGATTTATATACACCGAAATAGATTTATATACACCGAGGTATATGCCATAAATAACCCTATAGGGGCTGTGGACTGATTGTTCTCTTTCCGGAAGACGGATTCATTTTTTTTCTCCCAAACCCTACGCATTCAAATAATTTGGCCTGGTCTATTACTTATTTGAAAAGTGAGAATAAAATATTAATGTCTGATCCAAACTGATCCCGCAGTGAATATTCGCGTGGCCGCTACAATCACTGATAAGCATGACATCGACGAGGCTTAATAAGTACGGCATATTAACTTTTTTACTCCGACAAATTAAATTCTCAAACATTTTTTTGAGGTAAAAGAAAAAAAAAATAAAGACGTTTGAAGTATTTGAAGTTAAAAAATATTTCCTATTTAGTGTAAATGGGTATTAAAATGAGTAAAATGCATCATTTTGCCCGAAGCAGTTAGGTGTTAAGTAAACATTGCACGAGCGGTTGAGCCAATGACTGGCGCGGTAAGCAGTCAACGCACGTGCTGTGGACACTTATTTGTTACAGAGTTAATTCGTAAGTAATTCTCTATGAAACAGATTGTGTCTGATCATTAAGACGCTGCGAAGCAAATACTAACTGATGGGCCAACATTATTTTCTCCCATTGGTCTGTAGTTTGGTATGCAATTTCCCCCACCAACCCATAAGTAATGGGCCATATGCTGCGTCCTATTGCTCTCCAGTTTGACAAGCCTATTATTGGGTTAAACGAACAGGGGCGTGCATATCGATTTTGTTGGGGGGTTTTCGGGGGAGGGAGGGGGCATGTGTAGCAAAAATGGGACCGACTGATACACAGGCCCTATAATTTGAGTGACGCAGCCACGAACCGAGCACCGCTGGTGCAGGCCTTTTAGCGAGATCCAGAGGCATGCCCCCTCCGAAAATTTGTCAATTTAGAATTCCTGAAATGCCATTTCTTCAGTACCGGATCTAAGGGGGGGCAAAGTGGGACCCCCCACAATTCTGGGTCACCTAAAATAATTTCACTAAAAAAAAGTAAAAGAAAACACCATAAGAGTAAGTGTCTGTTTAAAATACTCAAATTGTCAACGAATTCTAAACGTCAATGAAATCACTGCCTAAATTGTCTCAGATGCACTGAAATTAATCCACATTTTTAAAAAAAAAATCCTTGAGGAAAACACGGGGGCGAAGTAGGCCTACAGTACGATCCGCGGTCAGTACGAACAATTTGAACACACAACAGTGGGCCCCCCACAAGGTAGTTCAGCTCTGAACGTCGGTCTCATTACACTCACCTAATGAGACCGACGTTCAGAGCTGAACTACCACAAGGTTAATCCGGCACCGCATTTCTAGGACTTTCTTGAAGGAATTCTGATGTTCAGAAAACGCTTAGGCCCTATAACATGCGTAGAATTGAGTACACATGGAAATTCATGTTATTTATTATGAATTTTTGCAAGAACGTAGAGTGTGAATCTGTGACAAATTATGAAGAAAGCGATAATAATTACATCATTGACATGGACCATCATCAAGCGCCCGCGCTACCACCTATCGCAATCTGTTTGCCACCTATCGATGATTTTGTCAAGATCGAGTCGATCGACCGTGTCCATAAGCGTCAATAGTTCATTGAGGTGTGCCTGTTTTACTAAATTGTGGTTTGAAAAACTGGCGCGTTTTGTGATATCCAATGAAAGCAATCATATCTATACACAGATATATTCATAGCCTACATATATTTGGGATTTTTCACCTTCAATTTTGACATTGTTTGTCTACCGGTACCTCATGAATTGATTTAGTCGCCGATGCAAATTTTTGAGACCAATCGGCTTTAAATTTGTAATTATACATCGTCATATTTATTAATGATTTACAAACAAAGCTCTTTGAATATATCTTTATTATTAATTAAAGTCCCAATTTCATATTTTCTAAGAAAGTCAAAGCATAATTATTTCTATGTCTTAATTTGCTCAAAAGGTTGTCAACTCACTATTATACGATCATGGGCAAAATTTGGGGGGCATTAGAAAGGGTGACACAGGCTGATTGAGGAAATAGTTACTCAAGTACCTCCCTTGTTTTCCCATTCCTCTCCATGGACGGCCATCTTCAAACGTTTGAATTTGAAGTTGAAAATGATATTTTTGCCAATTTCTCAACTGGCAATAGTGAATTATAGGATTAATAGGATTATTCTTTAACAAGGTAGGACTGTTTATAGGTTCAATCTAATTTAGGGCTTTGTTTTAATACATTTTAAAAATATAACTTAAAAAAATGCTATTGGAAGTTTAATGAATAAATAATATTTTCCTTGGGTACGTTGACAGTTTTTAATTGTTTGTGTTTAATATTTTTTTCAGTTTTACTTGGTGCACTCTTCAAACTTATGTCAGTGGATGAGTCAGTTGTGATAAAAGGGAGAAAACTATATTTTTTCAAATCTGAATTTGCCTCCCCTAGACCCCCACTCTTTTCCCTAAATAGAGTAACATCCCTTGAAATAAAAATGATTTCGTTTACTATGTCTGGATAATTAGATCTATGTAATCTTCAGTGTTGGAGATTACAGAAGGTGTTCAATGCACATTTTAGAATGGAAGAGCAGATGAAATTTCTTCGCGATAAACATGTCAAGTTTTTCCTTAGAACACTTCAAGTCCTTCCCGCCAGACATGCCACTTTCGATTCTAATAGGTGAGGTAGCAATTATTTGTTTTATGATGATCGGGTTTGTCCGTAGCAACCGAAAACGACGTATTGATTACTGCTTAGAAAAATGCAGCAGAAATTGTCATTGACAGGTCTGCCGGTGTAGATCATTGTAGCTCCCATAAATAGGCCTATTTATGAAAGCGAATCTTTGCTTTAAAATTAAAGAAGTCGTGCCTCAACAGACAGTTAATGATTCATGTTTTATTACCATATTCTGATCCAATCCAGGAGATGCATTCTATGTTGTTGATGTTCCCACACTAGTTCAGCTCTGAACGTGGGTCTCATTACACTCGCCAGTACTACGTTCAGGTTTCATCCCATTGAATCCATGTCGAAACTGAAATCTGTCCCAGTCAATTTTACTGGGCAACTTTTCACTGCTAAACAGTCGCGTGTCAGTCCCTGAGAATGCCGGAACAATGTAAATGAACATCTTGGTGAGAAAATAAGACCTTGCTTACCTCACTAGAACCAGTATGACCGACACAACACGCTGTTAAAAAATACTTCTCCGTCTGCTAGACAACTTGGCCGATGCCATTGATTGGGTAACACACAAATTTACGAAACTCGGCCATATAAGATGAAACGAAATTTAGGTAAGTCTGGGGGAAAAAATTAAAATCTTTGAAAAGCCGAGAATCTTCAGCCATTTATTGCTTTCTTTATTCCAATTACAATAATTTACAATCAAATTTTTTCAAAAATCCCAATTTTTTCCCCCAGGCCTACCTAAATTTCGTTTAACCTTATAAGGCTGACTTCGTAAATTTGTGCATTACCCTATCAATGGCATCGGCCAAGTCGTCTAGCAGACGGAGACGTATTTTTTAACAGTGTGTTGTGTCAGTCAAAATTGACTGGGACAGATTTCAGTTTCGACTTGGATTCAATGGGACAAACCTGAAGCGGACAAGGCAGCAATTTTCATTTTAAAGTAGCTAAGTCTCTCAGCTCAATACCATCCAAAATCTTCAACTTTGAAAACACAAATTATTTGTCAATTTAAATCAACATTGATGCTGTGATCTTACCGGGAAAAAATGGGCTTCTGATATCCAATATTTAATACAAAATAAACATTTTACCATTGGTACACGAATCGTGTACCATAATAAGTTTCAGCCCCAGTTTTAGCAAGAGACTCAGGGAACAAGGCTACACACATAGCACCAAATCAAACAGAGTATGTAGACTAGAATAACCAGGCGCTAGAAATTTGCATTCGATTGAGACACTGCTGGCTTATTTTGCGAGACATAGCTGATTTGAATTTGGAGTAAAAATGGAAACCATTGAATGTAAATCAGTTTATATACATTCATATTACAGTATTATATGCATTGCGACCCATTTGTGTCAATTTCTAGGTCCCAAATGTTAGCGATTTAGCTACTTTAAGTCGAAAAGGGAAGCAGATACTCCAAGAAACAGCCATTCAAAATGCAATGTTGCTTAACAGTAATATTTTCAGTTGTGTAAAAGTATTGTCTTGTCACTACGTGACTACACTAGGGTATACGCTTATTTTATTTTAGACATTACACACATTAATAAACTATGTAACTATGCAAGGAAAAACTGAAGGGCTAAAAACAAGCATATCAGATTTATCAATGTTGTATATATATATCATGACTAAAACTTTGAAAATAATTCAGCATTGTATAACCTAATGAAAATCTTGAAAAAGTGACCAGCCCTTTAAAAAGCTACTGGTGGCAGTATAAAGTTTTTATTCTGTTTAAAGTATGTTTCTCATTTATGTTTCAGAATGACCATCGCCTTTTTTGCATTATCAGGACTTGATGTATTGGATAGTTTGTCATCATTAGATAAAGATAAGGATAATATTATAGACTGGATATATTCTCTTCAACTTCTACCAAATCTTACAGGTATTATTTAGAAGTATACAGGGGAAGTAATTTCATTAGCTTTTGTCCAGCTCCTGAGAGAAAAGGTCATCGCCGTAGAATTCTGTGCTAGTCAATTAATGTGGACCTACTTGTATAGTACTTTCCTCTGCCAGTACCAAATTACTTTTGGATAGAAGTGACTATAATACAGACGTGTACATGTCTTTTTCATAAAGATTATACATGTCGCCAGAAGATCTATGTAGTCTATCATAGATCCAACTTACTTTTATTTTCAACTGTCCTTAAACTTTGAACTTCAATCAAAGAAAGCAGTGTCCTGGACAAAAATTCTCCTGTCTTTTCTTGTACACACCAATTCTTTTTGTGAAGATTTATTTGTACTTACAATTACATATTACAGTACATTGTGTTGACTTATTTGCCTTTAAAACATTGTTTTATGAATTTGATCTGTGTCTGGACTGCCTCATAAATTTCAACAAAAATGTAATTTCTTATTGCAGAATCTAATTTACATCGCTGTGGTTTCAGAGGGTCTCCTGCTATTGGTAGTCCTTATGACATAGAAAAGGTATGTCATTTCAGTAAAGCCAGGTGCACATTGATTCAAATAAACAAACGGCGAGAAAAAACATTTATGTAGCTTAGCTTTATCATACCAATGTGCTGCAATAACAACAATAAAAAGCAATTAAGCTGAACATTAAATTTTTAAAACATATTAAATAATTGGTTACCGAAACATGAGACTGCATTGGACCAGTCTTACTGAAGAATGCTAGTATCATATGAATTTCGAATTTTCATTCAATGGCCCTTGATTATGCCAAAACAATCAATAAAGTTATGCCATAGACCATAACAAATGTTTATTGCAAATCACCGTTGTAAAGTAGAGTTGGCAAATCATGATTTGAATAATTTTCAAAAGCATCCAACTGTAAAGTCGACTTGGTAAATTTATGAAAAAAGGCACAGTATCTACATGTGTTAGTCTAACACAATTCTCACATAGTTAAAGAAAATGGGGCACTAGAAAATTTACTCTAAAACATTATAATCCAGTCACAATACTAGACCAGAAAGGCCCACATTTTTTTTTAACATAACTTATATATGTAATGATGAGTACAACTACTAAATAAAAAAATTTTGACCAAAGAAAAAAAGGATGGCTTAATGTGGGATTAGGCCAGGGATGACATAAGCTCAACTATAGACAGCCATTGGCATGGGAATCACAAGAGAGTATAAATGAACGCTCATAGTAATATATATTACCAATTAGAAGTCGTATACATATCTGTACCTATTTTCATTATTAATCTATTGTTAGTAAACCACCAGTAATGTATGTTGATATGTGAGTTCAAATTACTTATTTAATCATATTTTTTAGTCACAGAAGAATCCTATAAATTATGATAGTGGTCATATAGCTGATACATATACAGCGTTATCTAGTTTATTGATATTAGGTAATGATTTATCTGGAGTCAATAAGAGAGCTATATCAGCTGGTTTACGAGCCTTACAGAAAAAAGATGGGAGGTTAGTAAGATATGATCAAATAAAATCCAATCTAATTCAAATTATATTACAATTCCATTTCAATTTAAGGATTTGTATAATTTCTTGGATTGGTTGAACAGATGTGCCAGATGAGTATAACAGTCCTTGAAATTGCATGGGGGCAACTCATTGCAAAAAAATATTTCTTTGGCACTAAAATGTTATCACAATGGTAAAAAGTTCTACAGGGGGACTTAAGTACTATCTAAATTTGATTGAAATCTATTCCTCTGAATAGATTTCAATCAAATTTAGATAGTACTCAAGTAGTGTGAAATAGCCATATTTTTCTCTTAAATCAGCAACATGTTTGCCATATTTGGTTGAAATCCATCAAATTGTTTGAAAAAAAATTAGTTGAAATAAGTGAAAATATCAAAATATGTTCCCCTCTAAACTGAACTGTCACTCACGAGATCAAACTTGGATAAACACCAACCAATAAATATATCTGCCAAATTTGATTGATGATGAACCATTTTACTCGATGAGCCAAAATATCAATAATCATTTTTAAATATTTAACATAAACATCGCTACGCGTCTTATTCCCTTCTTTATAAGATTTTGCCTGTCTATCATCCACAATGAAATTCAACCATTAGCATATTTGGAAAACACACCTGAAAAAACTTATTTTAATACTGGTCTCGAGATACATGCTGACAATTTCCAAGATTTTTGTTTAGTAAATAAAAATATTACAATTTGCATCAGGATTTATATTGACTGTTATTAACTGATGGTGGCATATTCTTAAAAAAACGAACAAGTATGCTAAACAGGATATATATATCTATATGATCACACAAGTGTATGGACATTATCAATTATAATTTTTAATTTAGTTTGATTTTAAGTTATTGCCGCAGTTTAAAATCATTTGTTCCAAACTCCTAAAATTAATAAATAGTGACCTGAGTGACCTCCCTTTTCAAATAGACAGGAATTACCAGTCACTCAGTTGGGCAAATCAAAGCGTTATCTTATTACATCAAATGTTTTCTTTGGTTTTTGCACAATTGAAACAAAAAAAGCTATTGTTAGGTGGTTGTGATTTTTTTTTTCATTTAATACTGCTTAAATGTTCTTTTATTTGTGTTGAATGAACAAAAACTCAAAGTGGTTATCTTGAGATCATAAACTATATATCGGTATCTAAAGTACAACAGAAAACAAATTGTATTATGGTGTATTATTTGTAGTTTCTGTGCTGTACCAGAGGGTAGTGAGAATGATATGCGGTTTGTGTTCTGTGCTTGTTGTATATGTTATATTATCAATGATTGGTCTGGTATGGATAAAGATAGAGTTGTAGATTATATAAAAAATAGTTTGGTAAGTTGTCAATATTCATACCTTCTCTTCACTTTTATTGTGAATGCTATTAATTAAACATTGCAAATATTCTTTTCTTTTAATTCAAATTTATACATTATGTCACAAAATGAATAGTGTTTGCCATCTTGCTATCAGTGTTAACAATGACACTAGATAAAGGAAAGGTTGTGCGAACCTGAATTGAACATTGTATAGCTATTTACAATCCTTGCTTCAGTTAGCCTGTTTTAGTGTAAGGTTACAGTTTGGTTTTGCGGTCAGGTTGGCCCATCTCATTAACTATTGTTGTCTCTACGTTAGAATTTTTTTTTTTCATTTGTTTGATTTATATACTTATAGACATATGAAGGAGCTATTGGTCAGGGGCCAGGATTAGAGGCACATGGTAAATTATAACACTTTCTTATTCATATTTCAGTTTTTATTGTCGTCGCCCCTGTCCGTCCGTCCACAATTTGTTTGTGGACTCTCTACAGGTCACAATTCTTATCCGCTTTTGACGAAACTTGAAATATAGGTTTATCCCCATAAGATCTTGGCTGCTTTCGATATTGGCATGTATCGGATCGAAACTTCGTGGATTATGGCCCCTGATTGTACGAAAGATCATGTTTTCAGCTTGTGGACCCTATAGAGGTCACAATTTTGAACCGATTTTGATGAAACTGGACATGTATGTTAATAACCCAAAGATCTTTGTTACTTTCGATATTTGCGCTCATCGGATCATAACTTCCTGAATTATGGCCCTTGATTGTCCGAAAAATCGCCCTTTTTAGCTTGTGGTCCCTCTAGAGGTCAAAATTATTATCGGATTTAAAAAAACGTTTGATTATGTCACCGTTACATGGTAATGAAGGTTGTGTTCGAATTTCGTGAAAATCGGACCAAAATTGACGGACAAAATGGCCGCCGTTGGTACGCGAATAGTCAATAGTGTGAAAATATGTTATATCAAGGTTGTGGAATCTCTACAGGTCACAATTCTTATTCGATTTTGACAAAACTTGAAATATAGGTTTATCCCTATAAGATCTCGGCTGCTTTTGATATTGGAATGTATCGGATCGAAACTTCATGGATTATGGCCCCTGATTGTATGAAAAATCATGTTTTTAGCTTGTGGACCCTATAGAGGTCACAATTTTGAACCGATTTTGATGAAACTTGACATGTATGTTAATAACCCAAAGATCTTGGTTCCTTTTCGATATTTTTGCCCATCGGATCGTAACTTCCTGAATTATGGCCCCTGATTGTCCGAAAAAATCACCCTTTTTAGCTTGTGGTCCCTCTGGAGGTCAAAATTATTATCCGATTTAAAAAAACGCTTGATTATATCACCGTTACATGGTAATGAAGGTTGAGTTTGAATTTCGTGAAAATCGGACCAAAATTGACAGACAATATGTCCGCCGTTTGTACATGAATAGTGTAAAAATATGTTATATTTATTTTGACAAAACTTGAAATATAGGTTAATCCCCGTAGGATCTCGGCTGCTTTTGATATTGGAATGTATCGGATCGAAACTTCATGGATTATGGCCCTTGATTGTACGAAAAATCATGTTTTTAGCTTGTGGACCCTATAGAGGTCACAATTTTGAACCGATTTTGATGAAACTTGACATGTATGTTGATAATCCAAAGATCTCGGCTCTTCTGGATATTTGCGTCCATTGGATTGTAACTTCCTGAATTATGGCCCCTGATTGTCCGAAAAATCACCCTTTTTAGCATGTGGTCCCTCTGGTCGTCAAAATTATTGTCCGATTTAAAAAAACGTCTGATTATATCACGGTTACAATGGTAATTTAGCATGAGACAGAACTTAATGAAAACCAAACAAATTCTAATGATTTTCTGATAATAACTTAATATGCGACAACTCTTGTTGACTGCCCGGACGATTTAGCTGCTGTGTGGGCGTATGTTTCGTTGCCTGGCAACCTATTTTATAGTATGATGTGTACTTTTATATGTAGTTTCACCAAATTCACAACATGTCCTCTTAATGCATACAAAACTATATAGAAAAGTTTTTTTTCATTTCTATACGCCCACATGGAAATGTGGTTGTATATTGTCGTCGCCCTTTCCGTCCGTCTGTCTGTCAGTCCGTTGTCCACAATTTCTTGTGAACGCTCTAGAGGCTAAAGTTAATATCCGATTGACTTTAAATTTTTACACAGTGTTTAAGGTCATGAGACAAGGAAACCTATTGATTTTCAGCGATTTCCGATAATTACTGCCAGAGTTATAGCCCTTGATCACTTTGAAAAATCTTGTGGATGCTCTAGTAGCCAAACTTATCATCCAATTGACTTCAGATTGATACACAGAGTTTAAGGTCTTGATTTTCAATGAATTTTGATAACTCAACAGTCAGCTAAATCCATAATTTGAAATATCTCGTATACTAAGTGTTAGCATGGGGCAGAACTTTATAAAAACCAAACAAATTCTAATGATTTTCTGATAATTACTTTACGAGTTGTTAATCTTAATCCGATTTCAGAGTATTATATATGTTTCATTATCGAAAAAAGTAAGAATATGCGACAACTCTTGTTGACTGCCCGGACGATTTAGCTGCTGTGGGCGTATGTTTCTTTGTCTGGCACCCTATCTTTGTAAAGAGTTTTGAGATTTTATGTAAAAATGACAAAGAAGTCAAGAAACAAAATTTAACTGGGAATGAATTCCATCTTACATCTTCACACAGCAGCAGATTTTTAATCAATTTCAAATGAGTTTGCAAGTGCTACAAATGTTTGTAACACTGCAATTTTCTAATCAGAACAATGATATTCAATGTTTAGGAAAATACCTTATCTATAAAATATTTTGTTCAGGCAAAAAATAAGCTTTGTTTTTAATATATTTTGTTTAGACAAAAAATAAAGAAGTGTGCGTCCAGTGACTGATTCACAAAATTCTTGATCACTACATTTGATTTATTTAAATAGGTGGACCAACATTTTGTGCTGTAGCATCTTTAACTCTAATGGGCAGGTTAAATTCTACATTTACCCCCATGGAGATTAAAAGATTAAGAAGATGGTGTATATCTCGTCAATTAACAGGTTTTAATGGTCGTCCTAATAAAATTGTTGATACATGTTATTCATTCTGGGTTGGAGCTACATTAAAGGTTAGTCACATTGAAATTATTTTACAAAATTTCTATTAGGAATCCGGTCTTTTTGCTGAAAATTATTTTCTCTGAAGATAATAGAATGTGTTGAGGCCTATGAGGGCTACATATATTAAGCAATTAGCCTTTTCAAGCTGCTAAAATTTATTATGAATATTTAATTTTTTGCATAAAGCCTCAATGTACTAGACTGCCAATTTAAACTGAACAAAAAAGAACTTTTTTTTAGATAGTTAGATATCTGAGACTTAAACTTTTTTGGAAATGAGTTATTATCATTAAAACATCGGATAATGATCTTAAAGAAAATCAAGATGGCAGCATGAAATCAATAATGGGAACTTTAGGTGGCCATAACATCCATTATATTGATCATTTTAAACAATTGTTTGACCGATACGTTTTGTAATAATACTATTTCATTATTATGTCTGATTTGAAAATCTTTATTAATGTCTTTTATTGTGGACTATTGTTTAATTAATTTATATTGTTATTTCAGTTATTAGATATATTTGAATTAGCAGATGCTGATTTTAATAGAAGTTACATTTTACAAACACAATCCGATATTACTGGTGGATTTGCTAAGTGGCCTCAAACTTCTCCAGGTAATTAAGGGGATTTTTTAAATAAGAAATCAAAGTATACTGAAAACATACTACCTTCAAAAATTTGACTATACATTGTAAGGATTGATGTCACCTGCCTAACTCTAAATTCTTTGGGGGGTTGGGAGGCCCTAGTGGTCTAGAGTGCCACGCTTCGACCTCTAGCTGGCCGGTCACCTCTGGCTTGCGACTGTGGTTTCAATCCCTGGTGTGAGCGTATGTGGCATGGAGATAGGGGCGCCTTCTCAACCTCGTGGGTTTCCTCCAGGCACACCATGTGATGTGTTGTAACTTTTGATTGATAACTTTACTGATAGATTGATAATTTATATTTTTAGATGCACTTCATGCCTATTTTGGTGTATGTGGTTTGTCTTTATTGGGTGAACCCGGCCTTGTTAATCTCCATCCAGCTCTAAATATCAGCCAACGTGCCTCTGATCATCTTCATCTTCTTCATCAGAAGTGGAAACAAGAATCGTGATCAGGTTTTTATTTGCTGCCATATAATATTCATCCCACCTATTATCAGTTTTCATAAATTTATAAATATTTGAACTTATGAATAACTGTGATATAAATTTTAACAGCTGAGCATACAGATTAATAAAGTTTTCTTTCCATATACGTTGAAACGACAAAACAAATAAAAGTATTTAGTCAATCAACAGTTGACACAATAAGCCAAAATTAAATTTTATAAAAAAGAATCCTACTCAAAAAAACAAGCAATTTTAAAGAGATTGTTCAATCCCTAATGTAAAATACCACATTTATATCAACCCAAAATGAGTACTTTACTTTGATCTAAATCAAAGACTTTCAGCTCCTTTAAGTTTTTGTAATTTGTTTTCATTGCATTGTTACGTTAATGAACAATATTTGTATGATATGTGTTAAAAATGTTTTAACAAATTCTAAATATGATTTTAAAAAAGAAATCATAACCATGATTTAAAGGTACTGTTAATTCCAGTGAAGTCAATTCTTCTTATAAATTCATGTCTTTAAACTGATTCACAGTCTCATATACCAACTCTTCATCTTCACGTAAATTATCAGTAATGGCTAGTTTGCTATTATAGCTCTCAACTTCAGTATATGACAATAACTGATTTCACTTATTTGCATCACTTCCTAAATCTTCAAACTCATCTTTAAGATCAACCATAGCAAAAGTTTCTGTTAAAATTACATTTGGAATATGTTTAACTATTTCTATCACATATAATGTATTTTCGGCGGCCACCGACACTGACATTCTGTCGAAAATGGTTGAGAAAACTTTTCTCAAAAAACCACCCATTAAAGGGGGCCAATATTCCTGACAATAGGGCCATTATGTATTGTTTAATGGTCGAGATCAAGACATTAAGTAATAATATATTGTAACAACAAGAGGGCCAAGTATTTTTACAAAATATTATGCAATGTCTTAAGCTCGAGACCATTAAACAACTTAAAATACAAACACTCCGCACATGCTTTTACAGTGAAATACGTCACACCAATCCAATATTTCACTAGTATTGATAAAGTACGGTTGGCAAGTTGCCCATACGATTATTTGAAATAATGGTACGTGAATATCAAAGGGTGACGTCACATCTGTATTTTAAAGACTTTTAGTCCATGTACATTGAAAATTAGTCTTACCAATCAAAAGTTCACATTACTTTGTATTCATAGCAAGCCATCATCCTTTCAGTGTTGGAGTGGCTATTAAATGATTAAAGGGTAGCTTGAAGATGTTATCATACTCTAAACTACGATTTAAACAACTGTTGATTGTGTATTATTTTAAAATGGAAACTAATGTTGAGAATATAAACAATGTTTTATTATTGTATAGCTGTATTACTTAATGTATAATATACATTCTAATCTATTTCATACAGTCAATACAAGTTTCATAACCACATTTTCTCATTCCATGTCATTTGATGTGCTGCTATTGTAAATCTTTCTTGCACAAGCTCAAAGATCTGGAGCCTATTTCACAGAAACTAAAATCTCTTAACACCTTTGAAATCACCCTATTGAGGCCTATTGCCACAGTACATTTATTGTGGTTTTAGCATGTGTATTGACCAAAGAGTGATGGTCTATGTTTATCCATCAAAGGGTAAATTTAACACTTTTATAAAATCTCTGATCACCAGTCGAGTGATTGTTATTCCCATGTAAACTACAATATTGTCAAAATTGAATATCTAAATACAATATTTGTCCAAATTCTGTTCAGTATTGACAAAGATATGAATTGAAAATATAGTCAAAACAAGACAGTAATAAATATAGCCTTTGTTAAAATGAGCCTGTTTTTAATCTGCCTGAATCTACCGTGAGAGATTGTGTATCATTTTCTTAAATTAGATGTACATGTAAAATAAAAAAAATTTAGTACATTTTAGCAAATCTTGAAATCTAGATATTGTCTGAAAAATGAAAATGGTGATCAACGGCTGATGAAATGATGCGACCAGTGTCCATTTAACTGTAACAATGTTAAAGGTTCAAAGGGAGAAAGATACCTTAAGTTTCTAATTTTAAGAAACTTAATGCTAATAATGAACTAAGTTAACCCTTTAAGAGATTTTAGTACTGTTATAGTACTTTCACAGACTTTCTATATTAACAATAACAGCTTTTCTATCTCTTCATACATTTAAATGATGAGACAAGAATATTTAACAATACAGTCAGATACACATAAACACATACTTGTCTGTATTACTTATTGCACAGGATAGAATCAATAAAATAGTTGATTATCTAGCAATTTTACTAGAGCTGTTTACCATAATACATGTACTTAAAATTTTTAACAATGAACATTTTTGTTTCAGGAGGTCAATTTCATAATGCGAATTTTATAATATCAATGAATTTTTAGTTATATTGTATGAAATGTCTTATAAACAACTGAGTGCCTGCTATCATTGTGATTTCCTATATATTATATATTCATGGTAGATAATTAATACCTAATTTGTAAATATTAAGAGAAAATATGACAGAATAGAATATTAAAAATGAATTTAAATTGTTTAATTGAATAAGGTTGTTTTCTGTGCCATTGTGTTGTATTTTTATTTATTATAGGTTTGATGTTAAACCCTATTTCATTTTAAATTATTGGCCGGTATTACTTTTGTAGTCTCGACATTTGTAAATTAGGACTTTATTTGAGTTACCTCCCTTACACTGTTAGGTCAACTGGCCATATGAATATGAAGGCTTGAAATTTGTTAATCAGCAGTTTACTAAATTTTGTTAATCAGCCGTTTACAAAACTTGTTAATCAGCAATTTACAAAATTTGTTAATCAGCTGTTTACAAAATACTCAAAAACCTGTAAGTCTTAACAGGTTTTGGATTTTTTTTTTTTTTTTTTAAATATTCAATTGTTGAGGAGTCATTGAACCACATTTAAGCTCCCTCTAATTTCCAAGGCAGTTATTGTTGTGATATTTCAATAAAATTTTAACTAAATATATTGCGATAATTTGATAAATGTATCGCATTAATTTGATAGATATATCACGATAATTTGATTGTTACATACATTGTGATAATTTAATAAATATATCTTAACATATTAACTGATGAGTGAATGACCAGGTTTTTGTGTCATTCATTATACAATATCTGTTAATTAGAACAAGTCAAATGAAACTTTTCAATAATAAATCTTGTCGATAGATTCCAGATAAATGTAAATGCCAATATTGTATTGAGTTGGGAACATGGAAAGCACAAATAAATATAAAATGTTGAAATAAAATGAGCATCATGATATTTTTCCACACAGTTTTGGTAAACATTAGGAGTACTTAGTGGGTATGTTTATTGAAGTATAACCCTAATATATTCACATTGTATACAATAGATTGATTTGTAATCATAAAATGATTTACTGAGTTAGGTACTTTGGTCCTCACCTAATCAGATTAAAATCACATGTCAATTAATTCATGTTTTATTTTTTGATGTTCTACGTACGGTACATTAATATCCAACATGTTTTATTGCAAGACGATGTTCAGATCACATGAATTGATTGTCTTATCAAATAATTAGAATTGGTATACAGCTAGAGCAGCTGCATATTGTTTATTGGGTTGTATTCATCTGGAATAGGATTAAATAAATAGAACTCTTCCCAGTAAAAGATTGTGATGATATAAAGTTTGTTAAGATACAAAGTTTAAGATACAGTGAAGTGCAAAAACAAAAATCATAAAAAATAAAAAGGAACAAATTGCTGTCTCGTTTATGGTTTGTTTTATCCTATATCTGAATGTTAGAAAGGAACTTTAGTCTAGAATATGAAGTTAATCATAAAGGGATACTATTGGGAGATTAAATAAAGAGTTGACAGTTTTTGCTATAATAGTTCAAAATAGATAAATAGAATATGATGAAAATTTCATTCAAATTGATCCACTCTAAACCGAGATTATAGGCTAGCCTTGATCATTGTAACTAAAGTCAGTATGATGAAAAACAAAGTCTCGATAATCCATTTTTCCCTTTAATTATTTTTCAAAAATTGTATTCTAAATATCTTAGGCATCAAGAGATGATTATGGTCTGGATAAGTTAAATAATGTCTAATTAATAAAGACCTGCAATAGGCAGATTTAGCTCTTGCATAATGTATCTTTAAATGATATGAAACTATACTTTTATTTTCTGGACAAAAGTACTGCTTTTATTTTTAATTAAAAGCCAAGTATGAGAAATCAATATGTTCAACAGATAAAATTGTCAAAAGGTACATAAATAAGAATCATTTACAAATTATTTCCTTTGTAAATTAGTTGAGTCTCATTGTTGATCATGTGTATATATTAATATACATGTTATTAATAGATTTATTTTGTATATTTCTAATTATTGTTATTTAGAATTTGTTTAATTTTATTGTACTTATTTAAACTCTATATTTACCCAATGGTATGATGAACTATTTATAATATAAGATCTATTATTAACTCATAATTTGGCTGAAAATAAGGATGAAATGTCTTTTTAACTGTCTGTGCACCAAAGATACTGAAAATAGCCATTCCTTTGCTTAATACTTATTTTTTTTAAAGGTAAAACCCAATCTGATTAAAACACAGATCCAATTTCGTTTCGTTTTTTATAGTTCAAAATTTCGTTTTTACTTGTCTTCACTACTCTTGGATCTGGAGGACTTGTTATTTAACTGGTGTTATGCCTGAAATGAGGGGTCAGCCAATCAAATGGTCTGTCGAATCGACCGTTTGACCTTTTCATGCGTGGAACTGTGGGTAGATATTACCAGCCAACGACGTCTATACTAACACCAGCGGATAGAAATCATAACAAAACACAAGTGGATTTTGAAAAGCATGGCGATCGCTAATTGGTTAATCGAATGACTGACGTTATCGGGTCAAATGTCCCGTGCTTGATACCTGACGTCATAGAACGTGAGCGTCCACTATAACTAGTTAGATCTACATGAGTGTAGGCCATCGAAAGTATAAAAAACGAAACGAAATATAGATCTATATTTTAATTAGATTGGGTAAAACCTGGAATTACATTTATTTCATCTAGTACATGTATATGTTGAAGGTACTCTTTTGTTGAATTTGGCAGGAAGTCTGACAGAAATGTACAAATTTTTATTTATGCTTATCCAGCAGTCTGCAGCATCATAAATTATAGCCATTATTTTTACCACATTTCTCATGTCACAACATAAAGTGGCAAAGAATATTTATATATAACGTCATGAAACAGTGTCACCACTACTGACATGATTAGCTGTAAAAGATTGCTCAAATTAGATCCCACCCCCACCTTTCTCAATCTGGACATTCACAAATATGCATGCACTATAGGTCTTGCTGCCTATGCAAGTCATGGCTTCCATCCAAGGTTTGTATTTGACAAGGAGTAGGGTCACCTGCCTTTGTGTGTTTCTGCTTGGTGCTGTAGCCTATTCTATTTATTGAAAATGTCAGTCCCAGAATGAAATGGTTAGTGTTGAGCGTCTACTTATCGCCCTTTGTCACATACAATCTTGGGATTAAACTCATTAATTGCCCAGGCAAGAGTCCTTTGATCTGTTGCTGAATATGGATAATAAAATATACTTTTATTCAACACCTTGCTTACTCAAATCCAAAATTTTACTGAATAATATTTCCTGAGATATGAGATATTTGTATTTTGTTAGTGTGAAGATTTCCCTGGTTCCAATATTTGTTTACAATTCATTCGAACAATAAGACAGTTTAAACATAAATGAGATTCGAGTTCTAATTATAAATTAATTAAAAAATACAATTTGAATATTTGTGGGGAGCCTATCTTCATAAGTGTATATTTTCTAATTAATTATGCCCAATAAAATGTAATTATTTGCTCAGGATACTAGGTATCAAAGCGAAAAGAATTCTGGATAGTATATAATACATGTACATACTAATGGAATACCATCATAATGAGGGAAATATATTTCCACTCCATCAACCAGTTGGTATTTTGGAATAGAAAATGTCTGGCCTATTTCACTAATGACTTTGTATAATTTCTAAGCCATATGCTTTCATTTCTTATTCGTATTCTCAGGAGTCTTCAATTTTCTTTGTTTCTTTTGATAAATTACTGTAGGTTGTTGGTTTAGCACAATGACAACCTAGACTATTACATTCGGAGTTGTATCTGTATAACTATTGTACATTAATCATTATTTACTTTGTAATCAAAAGACTTTTTCTGAACTGAATAAATGTAAATATTTTTCAATATCGATTTGGATTTTTTTATTTGTTTTTCACAACAAAATGATACCTGCAGTTGTTTGCAAATATTTTTTTTTGTTTCCATAGAGATCTTCACAGTTTGTGTTTTTATGAACAATAAACTAATTATAAGGTCATAAACTAATTTAAGGTCACTATATATATTTGTCACACTGTCTTATTTTTACTTAGAAACCTACCACCTCTTCAACTTTTGCATTTTGTCTCAAAACCTTTTAGACACTAATTAAAATGTCACAAACTTGATTGGATTGTTAATTTTGTCATAACGTGGAATCCTGAAATTGCATATCAACTCAAATTATTGCCTGTCACTGAAAAGAGTTCTGCCGTATTTTTTCAAACTTGCCGAGATTGTTCTACTAGTCATCAGAGGAGACCCTATTAAAATTTAAAGTTGGTAAAACCTAATGAAAACTCTAGAAGAGGATTGTTTGTTTTTCAGGGGTTGGGGATGTAAATTATTAAAATACAGTCAAGGATGTTCATACAGATAAAGGTTATCAAGTTTTTGGAGTAATTTCATTGAAACTTTTACATATGGAGTTCTTGTTCCTTTCTTACATCACATTTTCAGAATGTTGCTGATAAGTGTATAATCATTGCCTGGCAACACTTGTTTTTTGAAACCGAACCTTACCTGAACTCTGACTAGTATGAGCACTGCAGGCAATGTAAATGGTTGACTGATTCTGGTATTTGGCCAAAGTAGATTACTTTTGACAAGAAATTTATCCAAGAACTTCATTTCATTACAAAACCTGTCCCCTCTTCATCTATCCCTTGGAAACCACAATATTGTGAAAAATGCAAATCAGGCAAATCAAATGTTTCAAGCCTTGATTGAACACAGATGGTAAGACCACTGCATTGGCAGATATATTCTCAAGGTTAATTTGCATTTTTTTTGTTTGCTGAATGGTGTGTTTTATAGGTTTTATGATATCATTAGGAATGTCAGCTAATAAAAAATAGGTATTCGTAGGTCTAGACAAAATATGTACATATTATGTGAAGATTATAGCTCATGTACATGTATTAGAAATCTTACTGTAAATGAGTTGAATGTAAAATATTTCTACTCAACAGCACTGTCTTTCAGACAAATGTTACTTTTTAATTTTTTTTAATTTAATGCTCTAATTTGAGAGGCTGTGATGAAATTGGACAAAGGTTTTGCAGTATTCCCGCCTTCCATTAAATAAACAGGCACCGCTTCTGTCTTTTTGTGTCTAAATTGTTATTTATTTGTAGCCAAGTGAGCAATGCCAGGAAGGAGACTTGTCCATTCAGGAATGTTTCCACTTACCCATGTTCAAATTCAAATTGCAAAAAGCTTTTTTATTTACTTGCACTACCATTGCAGTGATTGTCGATATTGAAATTTAGCCACAGTTCCCAGGTCTCCTTTGAGGTGCCACTTCCGCTATGTGCTGATGGACAAATATACCAGATACCCAGTTTTAGAAAAATATATTAAGGGGATTTAGTGCTATAATTCTGATTCTTCATAAAATCATAACCCTGTTCATTCAATTTTTACACAGTATATATATATCAGTGATTCTGAAGCAAGGCGGATGACAGAGAGAGAGAGAGAGAGAGAGAGAAATGGGATTTAACGTCCACTTGACACAAACTAGGTCATTTTGGGACTAACATATGGTTTCATTTTATTTCAATAATTCGCTTGCTCGTAGGGGTCTTTAGCAGTGGGAGGAAACCGGAGTGCCCCGAGGAAACCCACGAGGTTGAGAAGGCGCCCCTATCTCCATGCCACATACGCTCACACCAGGGTTCGAAGCCACAGCCGCAAGCCAGAGGTGACCGGCCAGCTGGATGTCGAAGCGCGGCACTCTAGACCACTAGGCCATCTCAACCCCCCCGCAAGGCGGATGACAAGGTGCCAAAAGGGAACGCTCAGACTTTTTTTTAAGCTCTCATGAAAATCCCAAGAGCCACACATGTTGAAGATATTCTTTGGAAACAACCAAACACAAAGTTGCCATGCCATCTAAAGACTATACATATCCTTTGATCGTTTGATACATTGGTATGCACAGGGGTAGCTTAAGAGAAAGGTCACTAGATGGACCCAGGTCCAAAGATCTCCATAATTTTCAAATTCTCTTCTATCAAGGTTGAAAAACCTTATGGTGTGTGGAACATGCTAGAGTTGATTTGTAGCCTATCTAAGCCATGGTACATGTTTGACACAGGATGAGCAATATGACAGTGAAGATCAAAACCTGGACTGTGAAAGTTCATATGAAAAAACCATTGCGTGCTAATAGCCTTGAAATCTGCATTCAAACCAAGCAATTTTTTTTATTGGGGAAAAGCGTGTCATTCCGTTCCCTCTACACTAAGATCGGATGTGATATTTAAGTGGTAAACATCTGATCCAAAGTACCCCACCTTGGAACTTCCTACAGCCCCCACCCCTCACTATAGTCATTTTAAGATATATAAATAAAACAAGAAAACAAATGTGGCTTTTTGATGTTTTAATAATACGATTCAGATTGAACTGTTACTTGGTCAACAGCAATACACTACAACGCTCATTATATACACAGGAAGCAAGACGGTGCCATTATACCATAATATATTATATTTGGAGAGGGAGGGGGGAAATACGGGGAAAAGGGAGTGCACCGTAGTGTAGTGATAAGAGGGGAGCTGGCTGTCTTAAATGACCTTAACAATACAAAACTTCATCAATGAACGTTTACAAATATTCTTCCGTCTACAAAAAATTTCTACAACTTGAAATAATGCATGTACATAAGTTTACAAGGCTTAGTAGTTTCACATGGTTGTATTATCCCTGAATAACAGATCTAGGCATAATAAAATATTTTATCTCTCTCTATTTAATGAAAATCATCACAAGTTCGTTCCAAATAATTCACGTCAAACTATATATTCATTGGCCTACAAAATTTTTTAAAATAAAAAATACATGATCTTAATCAATTAACACTATGTAATTAAATTTGTGTAAAAATACATAAATTCTAATCAAATCTCTAGGCTTGATTCTAATACAGCTTATTAAAGCGAGCAGAAATTATCTAAAAGATGTATTGTCCAATATTATGAGATCTTTTATATGGATATCATGATGAGTTTTCTCCGTGGTTCCTCCACTACTGACCGAATAACACACATGGGAATTATTGATTGCCAATAACGACTTGTAAGGTACAGATGTGTTTCTTAGTGTGTGTCTTGTAGATTTATATACCATCAAGATGTTGGGGTATTGTGTTTGTGGACAATACATCTTTGAGTCAACATGACAGCCTACATATGTACTAATTAAAAACAATCTTTAGTGTCACGTCTTGAGTATCAAATATACTCTATGTCTGACTAATATCTAGCAATACATTTCCATGGTAACAGAGAAACAATACATTAGTGAGACAATGGTAGGCAAGAATTGATCAAACTGGCAGACTACATCCACAAAACCCTTTCCAATATCAACATCATTCAAATTTTGAAAACTTTATTGAAATGAAACAACTTTTATATATTCCCCCTATAGAAATGTAAATATATTAAGATTAAGACAGGAAATAACCTATGCATTGATATAAATTACAGTCCCCTGTTTTCTTACATGTTTTCGGTATTATTGCTTAGCTTATTTCCGTCGAATTGTTCAATATTCGTATTCAGTGTCCAGTCTTATATAAAAGACAATGTTTTTATTGTCTTTTGTGACAAAGGAGCCATAAAAGTGAGGCTATCAATCACTAAGATAGATAGGTATAAAAAGGTTATAGTGAGTAACAATACACTTACTAACACCTACACCCTAGGCCAATTACAGCATTATCGCCAATATCATTTACACATAAACAAATAAAACTAAACAACAAACAAATAAGCCGTCTGCCAGTCAAATAAATTATAAGTTAGATTTTTTAAGAATATAAAATAATGAATACAAGCATTGTGGTCATAGAGTCACACATTACAAAATATATTATTATATATCTATACCGTCTGGGTGATCTAGTGTTGTGTATAGGTAATCAGGTCTGGATTACCCAGTCTGCGGAGGCTCATACTACATGCAAAGAAATGTCTACAGCCTTATTGATGAATATGAAATATGTAAGTGTGATTGCGTGATGGGCGATTAGTGATACAATTATCATCACAATAATTTACTTTGGCAACAAATATTCCTACAGTCGCAAAAAAAATATATTACAAAGAAATATGCAACAATAAGATTACAAGTTCCAGTTACAAAATAAAACTATTTTATTAGACAACAATTCACTACAATAAATTATATGGATAAACATTCCGCAAGATTCTGTTAAAATTTGAAAACTGTTAAAAATTCATTTGATTTGTATATTTGGGGCCTTATTTGACTTAAATATTACAATTTTCAAAAAATTGTGTTTTTCTTATCTCAATTAAATATCACAGCAGATTTCCTAACTTTGCAGAATCAATAATAGTTTCTTTTTTTTTTAATTAAATTTACATGATTTTACTAAAATGTTGTAAATTTTGTATAGAATTGTAATAAAATTCATTAATTAATCAATAATGAAGATGCTCATTAATAAACATACCATGATGATTAAATTATTGGTATAATATTAACAATGAAATTATTAATTAAGTAATTGGTTTTAATTGATTTTTGTTATTTTGACTTAACGCTTTACATTAACTAATGCTGCAATAACCGGGTCTACAAGATTAAAAACAAAGTCTGCAATGAGTTATTCCCCCTTTGTAACCAAATACAGTTGTCTTAAAAATTTTCTCCAATATCAACATATATCAATACAATTGTATATAGGTAAAATCTATACATATTATATAATAACTTCAATTCATTAACATGGGCTTACAAAAATACACAATGTACATAATATATATATATTTATATAATTCTTTTGTGTCAATAGATAAAACATGAGAGATATGTACAAAAATTACAAAAACAGGGAGTATAACACCATACTTCAACATAAGATGTCATCAAACATTTAATTCATTGTAAATCCACATTTGAATATATGTTCAAATTATATCTACAACATAATTAAAATTTTATTACTTCATGCTGCCAAATCAAAAATTGATAGCAATTCATGTTAATTTTTGTGGTTAATCTATAAAATGAATGATAAATCATTTGTCCTGAATATTGTGTAAGAAATAAATAGTATACGTTTAAAATATTCTGGTATAGTTGCAATATACCATGATGATGTAGCCAACATTTCACCTAGATGATGAAGGTTTAGTCTCTATCTAGTACCATTGAGAAATTTATATGATTTATACAACTGTTCTGCTCGTTTTCTTTTGCATCTACAAAATCATCAATTTAATGCAAATGTAATGGGACCGTTTCCATGCAACTGGCAAAAACGCACATATGGACAAAGGGCCTAAAACCGTTAGCTCTCACAGTCACAGTCAAATCACTAACAGGATGTTTTCCACATTTTTTTACCCTTCAAATGCTAACCACGTTAAGACCGCTTTTGAAAATAATCTATAAATAATATCTAGAAAATTATCATAATTTTTTTTTCTCCCAAAACATGCAAACCTACCCGGTTAGATGGTTTTTGAGTAAAGATTAGATTCAATGACAAAGATTATATTCAATGACAAGACTAGGTCACTGACGAAAAAAGATGAAAGAGATATGCAATCATCTCAGGTGTGTAAAAAATAAATAAAATGTGCCTACAGGCATTTTTGTTTATGTCTTTCAAACTTGATTAGTTATTCATACCAACTGACAATCAAAACATGGTGTAATTTTATAGCATTATTTCAGACATATATTATCAAAGGGGGAAAAATTAACATGAATTGCTGACTCTCTTTGATTCTGAGGCAGTTGTATCGAAAATCACAGAATGATGGCATTCACAAATTATGTAATTAAATTATACTCAAATTAAATTAAAATTTCAATAAAACCGACCAATTAAAAAGAACAACAGAAGTAATAAATAAAGAAGCTTAGCAATAATTAGTAATAGAATAAAATTAAATAAGTTAAGAAATTGCTGAAAAAACACCATTATATAAATCTGGTATACATATTATATATCATACAACAAAAGCCATCCATTGCACTTCGTATTTGGCTAAAATTTATTCTGTAAGTTATCAAATAAATGGATCCCTTTTAAAAACAGAGATTTTTTTGTTTAAAACTAAAATGTAATTAAATCTAAAAAGGTGGATAATTTACACCGAAAACCTAGCTACTCATGTGAGAAAGTCTTAACTAATTCAACAATAATAATAGCACTTAACATGTCAGTGCTGTAAACATACAACTGTGTAGTGGGGGGGTGTGATATAGTGTAATATTAATACGAAGAACAATAATTATTGTTTTTCCATCTAATTTAACCAAACTAATGACAACAGAACAATATGATAGTGACCGATATATCTATATATATAACCAGAGAAATATTCATGTGCACAATTTGATTTCTATTAACAACAATACAAATTGCTAATCATAGCACTGTGTTCCTCGCATCTGTTCACAACTCCTAAAAATCTGGGAGTTAATCCAATAACTATCGGCTGCAAATAGCCAAAAATACACCTTAACAAACAATTCACCAGCACTTTCAAATGATAAAGGCGTCAATCATTGTCCGTCCATAAATAAAAGGTCCAAAAACAATTAACATTAGTATAAAGAGGAATCAGTGATTCCTTATAGCACAATATAGTCACATGGCGCAGGCTATTTATATCTATATACAATTCTTGCCTGACATCATTCCAAGGCATCCCGGGCTGCGCCCCTCAACTTATTTTACCATATATGGTAAGGAGATTAAATTAAAAGTAGAGTTCAACTGGAGCTGTGCTTGCTTTTAAGTCGTCCAGGCTTCTATTCGCGAGCGTTTCATCAGTGGGCCATCGTAGTCTTGGATATGATTATGTATGTTGACCGGTGACGAGCTGTTGCTATGGGAGTGCGAGATATGTCCAGGCGACAGATGACCTGGTCCACTTGATGGCGGCCGCAACATGTGATGACTAGATGGAGTAGTTGTTTCTCTTGGTGGCGATATGGGTTCACTTTTAATATTCATAGCACTCATTGTGTTAAGGGCCATAGGTGAAACATTTCCAGAGCTGATTCCATGTGAAATTGATCTAAAAAAAAAAACAGAAAATCTTAAAATCCATGAATAACTGTATAAATAGACAAACTCATCAATATAAACTAATTGACATAAATTTTCATTAAAAATTTTCTAAAAATAGTCTCCTTGTTTAAATGATTAATACTGGCCCTAGTAAAAAAATGTACAAGTCATGGGTGAAAAACTTTAATTTCAAAAATGATATATGAATCTTGTAAGAAATTAGTTTGTCTAACATGTACATATACATATTTTAATGTCACATTAAAAAAATTTGAAGGGTAAAATATTTCCGCTCTGTCATTATACAAAACTATGAAATCATTTCATTGGTTGGATCCACTTTTATTTTTAATTTAATTTTGATAAGCATGGAGGAAATTTGTCTTGCAGTGTCACAGTTTAAGACAGAATATGATACATGTGTATTCATATTTATTGCATCATGTCATGACATGTCATGTCACATGTAACACTATCACATCAATTCCCAGATTCCCCATCTGTTTAAACTTGTACATTTTAGAAATTATCATTGACTTGTTTACCGATCTTACAAACATTTTCTATCTATGTAGTATGTACCATCAAATATGTTGTAATTGATAGGACAGAATATGTACCATTTAGTGAGGAGAGAGAAAAGAATATTTAACATAAGTGTCAAGAAAGAATAGGATATTATTCTTCCTGTCAACAAGGAATTATGTAATTGATCCTGAGTTTCAAGATTTACGAGGGTTGAATTAAAACATAGCATTTAGATCGTTGAGATAATATGTTTTGTTTTGGTGATAAAATAGATAGGAATATTTTCCAAGCACATACACACAAACTCCACAAGCATAAAGTAAAACTAAAAGTAGTTATATGGGAGACAGTAAAATATATTTACCCTGAGTGTGGAGACAGTCCACCAGGATGACCTGGACCAGACATCATACCCTGACTACCAGACCAATGATGATAATTACCAGCATCAGCAGCAGTACTCATTGGAAAGTTATCTATAAAAAAATTCAACGACATACTTACAACAAATCACAAACATGGCTCAATTATTTTCATCTATTAGAAAATAAATTTCATTGTTTATCTATCAGATATAATATTATAATTTGTTTATAATAATCATCACATTATCAACAAAAATCAAGTTGGAAGCCTTGATATCACAAAATCATTTATTAATATTGATTACCTTAAATAAATTTAATATTGATAAATATACTGAAATATTTCACAATGTGAAACAATGAAATAAAAATTCACAAAAGGGTTATGAGGTAAGATAAAGCCCAACTATCTACATCATCACAATATTTAAATAATAAAACTTACTTTGAAGATATGAGGAGGGAAGAGCGGACGGAGGGTAGTTTGACATGCCTACAGAACTGGGAGCCATTGATACAACTGGGGGTGCTAGAGAAGAGTTCATAGATCGACCGTGTCCCTAAAAACAAACAACAATACTTATAATACATACATATTTACTACTGGAGACATAAGATATTGGCGAACTGTAAACTGAAACAGTCTAATGTCTATTTTTTATATCATTGTTTTCTTTTTGTTTTTTTATAAACAAATATTGGGGATTAGGGAACAGGCCTAGCTTATATAAAATCCCTATCCTTGTCAAGAGATCCCCGAATCTACCTTTTATGAATAAACAATGTGTGTACGGGTAAAAGTATAATTACTGTGTACTTCATTTGCCCAAATTTGGAAATTTGGTGTTGTAGTTGTCACTGGAACTTCTTGTGATTTTGAAATACGAGTATTATATCACATGGTCATGTCAGTTTTTTTAATGTCAATAAAAAGTCTTTAAATTTAGATCATCCTATTATAAAATAATCAACAGAGATGTGTCAGATATCATTTAGTGAATCAACCCAGTTAATTCTGCTTGAAAGACTTTATCTAGTCAGTCCACATGGGCCTTAACCACATTTCTAGAAGTGTTATTATTTTTATTTCAATGTTATTATTTTTCAAGATCACTTACAAGCAATTTGGTGTTGTGTTATATTTTAAGGTAATAGATTTATAGTGAACTGTTTTAGATATAACTGTATTGCACATATCAAAAGTCAAAAATGTCGATGTCATGAGCCATATATGGAATATACCATCAGTGAAAAATTAAGTGCACATGTCAGACGTCACTTTATAAACATGTAAATATTTTCAATCAATAAAAATATGCATATCTATTGTGCTATATATGTCTCATTGACTGTCCAAAAATAGAAGTCTTTACTATAGCTTGTTTAATGGTCTTTGATCAGGTTATAAGTTACATTGAATTCTGCCTTACAAACTGATTTCACAATCTCAAACATTTTCCTGTATTTATTTAATAGAGCAATGAGAATGTAGTTATTTAATGAAATCACGTATCATTGCGATATAATTGACTTATAGAGAGTGTGATTAGCCGCTATTAAAACTTACGTCTTGTTGGAGAACATCGTTGCGGTTGTTGTTGGGAATCATGACACGTATATTCTGATTAGGGTTGGGGCTGGGTCTCATGCTGGGAGGAGTTGGGGCTGGGGATGGTTTGTTTAAACCTTTATGTGCCATAATGCCAGGTGAACTACACGGTGATACTCGATGATGGTAGCCATTAGGTGTTGGAGAGTGACTCATATCAACCATTCCACCTGAAAAAAACAATTGTTGGTTTGACTACACATTTAAAATATTTAATTATAAAATGTATCAAGCAGGTAGGCTTAAAGGCTTAATATCCCTTTGAATCCCACTAAGCTACTATGAGGAAAAAGAGTAAGTCTAGATATACAGATCGCTACTGGTTCTATAGTTTGAATCTTATCTTACACCTATAATGATATTGTCATCTCAACATAGACATAAAATCAGACACATACGATATTTTTTCTTCAGAATCATGTACAAGATTTAATGAAAAATAAAAAACATTATTTGGTGACGATTTCAAAGAGATAAGTCTGTTTATTTAAACAAATACTTTATTCAAACAATCCTTCTGTGATCTTTGCTGTAAAACATCTCTTCCGTGTAACATGAGCAATTGTTTTTAAAATTGATTTTGATTCTGAAACATGCATAACATCTGTTGGGAACAGATGATTGAATTTAAATATGTTAATTGATTTCAATGATGTTAAGTTTACATCAAAAGGCTTTCAAGTCCCAAATCATTCACAAGCACACTTTGCTATAAATGGAAAGAAGGATTGGGGACATTGCTTTTACAGCTAGCTTGCTGTCAGAGTTCAGATCAAGTCAAACTTATGTCCGATCAAGTCAAATTTAACCATGTCTCAATTTTGTCTGTAATTTCAAAGAAGTACAAAGGAAATATCACCTGTTGAGTTCGGTCTTGGACTAACACTTGGTGGCGCCGATGGTGGATGTAATAGTCCTGGTGATCCAGACATAATATGATTCTGTTGATGTGGGGACATAAGGTTCATTTGTGGGGGTGGGTACCCGCTGTTCGGTAGTCCCAATCCACCTGGCATACCAGGATTCTGGAAATGTGGCATACCTCCCTGAAAGCAGACGATAGAAATAAAGGTGAAAAGAAAAAATCCATAGAAATTTGTAGAGCACATTTCACAATACTCTACTCCATGTTTTTATCCTTTTATCTCCAACATTAAAGCTCAAAGCAAACGCAAATATTGAATGTATGCATTGGATCCATTTGATAATAGATCCATATATAGTTGGTAAACGTGTGTATAAAAATAAAATACAAGTCGTCGATAGCATATTAATGGTAACAATCAATCCAATAGAATTAAATATCATGTTATGGTCTGGTTGTAGTGACGCATGATGCCATTAAAACATAATACATTTAATGGTAGACAAAGAATTCAATTGAGAAAAAAGAACTATCATTACGCAGGTATCTGCTCTTTTGCTTCTTATTTTAAAACACTTTGGTAGATTTGTTTCCTAAAATAACAGTTTTTAAAAAAACTGTTGGACCAAAATAGACAAATTAACACACATATTGCTTTGTTCCAATCTCTGACATCATAATGACAAGAATCAAATAACCGAATCAAGGTACATGAGTGCATGAGCGTAAAACTGCATCAGATCTTGATGATTATTTCAAGTCCTGTCGTACTTTCACAATGCTTTGAAGTGCCAAATTTAAAGGGTTTTTTCCTAATTCTAATATCTCCATACAAATAGATAGCAATAAAAACAGTGATCAAACTTACTCGCATCTGATTCAACTGTGAGTGTTGCATAACCCTTTGGTATTCATCATTGATGCGGTCATACTTATCATCAGTGCGCATTCCATGTACATAGGGGTCTGTATCAATAGGCTCTGGGCTGTCACATCCCTTGTGTTCTTTTTTGTTCAGATGCTGAAAAATATTAAAAAAAGACATATGAAAATCAACCTTCTGTAGTTTGTGGATTCGATCTGATTTAATAAATAAAGTATTAATTTGAATACAAGGATACCATAACATATATATACAGGTCACAATTCTATGGAATACAATTAGGTCCTACTGCTTATATAACTGATCAGTACTAAAGCTATTGAAACAATTTTCTATAACACATGATGATGGTGATCTGGTTGCATGAGATATTCACAGTGTATGAACTGGTTTCCCACAAATGTGGTATGTTGAGTTGCATTAATGTATCAAGTGGGTGGAAAGTTAGGAAAGCATTCACTACCCCAGTATCCTTGGAATTTTTGACAGACCTAACTCGCTTTTGAATTTAATATCATCAATTTAATAGTTTGCGATTCAGATTTCTTCCTGACATTAATTGAAATAGAATGAGCAAGCAATCCAAATAATTGTATTGGAAACTGAGTGATAAACATTTTAACTTATTCCACATTTCAAATTTTTTTTATGAACCTACCACATTAAACCAGTATCTTTATTAATTATATGTCTAAAAAATGTTACAAATGGTGTGCAATATTATTCGAATATTGGTCAGAATACTACTAATAATAAGGTAAAAAAAAAATCATTTTTCTAGAAAAGAAAAAGAAAAGATTTTGGTCTTCAAAACCCCAACATGGCAGAATAAGATTAATAGAGTTTTTAAAGAACATACACAGTCAAAATAACATTTATTTAAAACCACTTTGGTCGAAAAATTATCCAAATCAATGAATTCTAAGTTGGTTATGGCCTTTTTTAGTTTTATAGGTTGCATTAGTTTCTTATTGATTCCAAATAGACCACCATATCTTTATGTGTCTTAGACTAATAAAGTAAGATTAATTAATAATAATCATTACAGTGGCGCATCCGGGGAGGGGGGGGGGGGATCCTCATAGGCGTAGGAGCTCAAAGTAATTCAGGGGGGCATAAGAGAAAATTGCCCGAAATCAATATAATATAATTAATATAGTATATATATCGAAATCAATATGATCAATATATAGTATATAATATTGATTATATATAATCAATATAATATAATATAAATCAATATAATTCTAAAAAATTAAACAATATTTTGATATTCAGAGATCATCGTCTCACCAAATTGATCGTACAAATCAGGACTCAGGAACAAAAGTAAAACATTTTAGAAATATGAGAGGCACGTCCATACGGCAGAATGTTCACAATTCCGTACAGTTTCTCAAGTAGTCCAATAGGGGCACGGCCATGACGTCCAGCAAAAACGACGTCCGAAAACGGGTGAATCCACCCTGGCAACTGGCTGTTTCCTAGCAGTTTTCCATTTGGCTCGTTTCCTCTGCCGTTTTGCGGCCCGATGCCCGTTTTTCGGGCAATACCGTTTTTTCGGGCATACCTATCATAAGAGAGCTTCGGGCATATTTTCGGGCATGCAGTGGACAAGAAAAAGGCGAGAAAATACTTTTCGGGCAACGTGGATCTCATAGAAATAAGTTAGTTATATTTTTTCTCTAAACATTAATAGAAAAAAAAGGTCATCGAATTTTTCATTGCCCGAAAATAAATTTTTTGGGGGGGCAAATGCCCCCCCTGCCCCCCCGGCTCCTACGCCTATGGGGATCCTGCTCTGCTACATAATTTTAAATTGTAAAACAACAATTTATGAGAAAAATGTCACTGTCGTGTGCTTTATCCTTAATAATGCGCGAGATAATGATATAGACATATGTGATATCACAATTAATTAATGCTTTGTATCAATGAATGAAATTGAATCACAATGTAATTCTAATAAAAACTGACGTCAAATAGAGTGTTGAAATTCTATCTTTAAAAAGTTAAGGGTTTATGTATGCCTAAATTGGAGACGATGATGATATCATGTATTGTCAACTGTCAAATTTCTATTACAGGAATCAGGCAAACCCCCTCCTGCAAAAAATTCCTAGATCTTCCCCTGCATATATCATACAAGCCAGCACATCCTGTGAAGATTTTGGATGAGCTTTTTCATATAATATAGCAGTCTTATTTTACATTAATAGCACATAATTTCAAGTTTTTGAGATATGTGCCTTTCATTTATATTTTGAATCTGTCATAAACTAATAGAGATTATTACATGTTTAAAAAGGAGAGTTTGTGGTCCATCCATTTTATTATGAGAAGAAGGGGAGTTTATTAGGTGTAAGTGCAGCCTCTGAAACTGAATGCTGACTTTATAGCTCATTAATGGGTCAGACCTGTACATGTAGTTACCTGGCTTCTAACTGATCAACATTTTGACTCATGAGCTAGTTATTTTCGGCATCTGGTTAGGTTATTAATAGCCACCACACCACAACCTTGACTATTTTTGGTAATGGATCAATTTTCTTATCACTCTAACCCATATAATGCACTGTTATCTGTAGGCCAAACCAATTTTACCTTATTATTAGGAATGAGGAAACATATGGGGTTTCCAAGCCAATTTTCTATTGACACACATTTCATATAAAGTATGAAACCTACGCCCACAATCTATTCAAATTAGGCCAAAATAAGAAAAAAATTGTCATTTAGGAAAACAGACTGCAATTTTCAAGTATGATTTTTTTAAAATTGAACTTCAGTATAGCTATGCATCTTGTCAATTAATACTTTGAAAGCAAAAAAACAGACAATATTTGAACCTTAAAGATTTTATTCAAACTCAAACAAATCAGTTGGAGTGCTATAAAATAAATAATATTCTATTTATATCCTTTATCATTATTTTTTAAATTTTCATACCCTATAATTTACCAAATATAGACAATTATTGACATATATTTTCTATTTCAAAATTTTATTGGTCAAGCATATATCATTCTCATGGACAAGCAGAATGACTCGGCCATTTAAAACCTTCAAAATGGGGTTGAGCTTACAAGTTTAAAACTTTAATGTCAAAACGTAAACACAAGTATTCTAGCTTTAAATAAAACTCTGCCTCCTTCAGAAAAGTTATACTGGTAACGTATATGTAGATTTATATTGTAATGGACTGAGCTATTCTAGTTTGTTTATATCCTATATTTAGCATAATTACAGATTGAGTGTGAGAAGCGTTTTTATATAGATTATTACATAATCCTACGCAACTCACTATATTTTTAGTATACAAAATAGGCCACAGATGAGAGAACACGACTGACGTCAGAGAGCTAGTTTGAGGAGGAAATTACAAACCTGTGTAAAAGCAAAGTCTATATATATTCTATTACCAGCGGGTCTAAAATAAGTTGAAAAATATTGATTTTTATCTTGGGAAAATAATAATACGAGTCAATAATATATTTTGCAGAAGTCTATGACATCATTATATAGCATCACAATGATCAAGTATTCTAGCTGTATTTATTCAGAGATTTAGAGTACTGTGATGTCGTAGAATATATTATATCAATTATTTATTATATTAATAAACACAATTTTATGGATTATTATATACAGACTTGTAACATACTAAAATTCACAAATTTATTATAGGCATATAATATATTAGTGTATATTTCGGTGCGTCATGGCATTACTAACATAATACGAAACAGATATTTTGTTTTTTTGCCATGATCAAAAATATATTTTAGATGGTTGTTACACCCCAAAAAAAATAAACAAAAAGCACCGATCACTCACATATTTGCGAAGACAATACACAAATGAAATGGTGTTAAAACCTTTATTTTCGGCACCGACATGATAAGGTTGGCACGTCATGCAGTGAGCCATGAGGAATATTTTGGGAAAAGAGCAGTGCTACAGCCTACTATTCTTATTTTCAACTGTCATGGAATCTGTAATGGACTGCCAGTGGCACACATGTGACATCTTTCTTTTTTGTTCCATCAAAATGACTAAACACTTTTCATTGCCAGGCACAGACCCAGGACCTCAGCCATACTCGCAGCGTTACCATGGCTTCTCTTAAAAATATTTATTCAGAAGCCCATCTTCAGTTGTAATGATGAGTAATAGACGAATATCTAGACATTAAATATGACTGACAAACTGATGATATATTACCCTATATAATTCATACTACATGTTATTATTATAATTATCATAATTTATTGTCCTTGTCATAAATTTTCAATCAGACATAAAGTAGCGTTCAGTGTTTAAGTTCTATAAAAATTACATTAATTTAGATAAGATGAATAAACATAAATCTGATTTTATATAGATCAAATTAATACGAGCATTACATGATTTTGCATATCATATAGTAATTCAAATAAATGTTAATAATAAGGTGCCAAAAAGTATAACATTTAAAACTTTTTTTTACATTAAAGTGACGGTGTGTTATTTGCATGTTTCGAAAAATATCAAATTTCTCACAGCCTATTATTCCATGGTAATGTATGTAATCAGATTGATTATGTAACAGTTAAAGAAAATAAAATCAAAGTTATATCAAAGCTAGATAATCTCCAAACTTGGATTTAATTGGATTAAAAACAGGCCCATTAATTAGATTTTTGGAACACAAAATGGTAATAAGTGTGTTATAATATTGTGATATTATACAACAATAAGAACACTTGTATCTGGCAACTAGCCTACTGGCAACTTCCAAGAAATGTAGAATGGTATTGTTGACAGATTCTGTCAAGAAAAAGAAGAGAGAAGAGAGAAAAATAGAACGAGTAAAGGGTACCATTTACATAGGGGGTAGCATGGAATTTCACTTTATCATTACTTTATAATTTATACTGAACGGAATTGAGCCACTTTTGGAGTGATATTCCTAGAAGAGATTAAACTTCAACAATCAAAGTTTGCAGCGTATTCCTATATCACGCATATCACGCTCAGGGACTTTATTAAACAAGTTATTACCATAGTCAAATTTCTACTTTTAAATAATTATTCAAATCCTATATTATTACTACAGTAATCATACTTTCTCATTTTTCCGACCATCATGGTCCTTAATAGATAAATGTTATTAGTTTTGCTGCAGAAATATGTGTAACAGTTCAGAGGTTTCCATTTTGAGTTAATAAAACAGAAGTCACTGGTATATAAAAATATTACCATTTACACAAAATAATCAGGTGAAAATTTATGGATATGAAAATATCTTATAATTCTTTTGTAAACTTAAAAAAAGAAAAAGACATCTTTTCCATCATGCACAAAGTCTCTTGAATCCATAGCAATATCATTACATAGAAATATTGCCATAAACCATCACTTGCATTAACTTTTATTTTTAGCAATATTCTTAAAGATCTACTTCCGCACCAATCTGATTAAAGTACAGATCTAAATCTTGTATGATTTCTTTACATATTCCATGGCTTCCATGATAGGTTTGTGTGGGAGGGTCACGTCAGGGGGTCATCATGAATGAATGATGTAGACTATTATATTTAAATTTTGTCATATATCTTTCTGTACCATTCAAGCTCAATAGGTGATTTCTAGAATAGTGTTCAAAACTCAATGAAAAAGACCATTTCATAGGCTTATCCCCCATTCAAACAAAAAGCAATTCATTTAAAAATTCATCCAGATCCTATTCCTACTCACGTGAATACATATAAAACATAAAAGGTATAAAAATATAGCATAATACACAATCGATGATGATTGGTAACAAAACCATAATCTCTCAAAATCGCCAGTGTACTCTGATCACCCTTGGTTACATGAGCACAATTTTCTGTATGATTGGTACATAATCTAATTATATAATCATCATTCAAAAATTACAAACGTGCTTGAAATGGTTGAAAATCCTACAATTTAGTTTGATTAATTGTATTAAATGCTTACATCTCATCTACTTTCTAATGACTTTCTATAATGTAAACTTGTAGTACAATTTATGTAACCCTTTGTCAGAAATTCAGACATGATTACTGCTTGTTCATGAAAAGCTCATAAAAATTCGGAATTTCAAAGATTTAGTAAGAAAAAGGTTAACAACATAATAAAAAGAATAAAGAAAGACAGGCCGACATAATTATTTCAAAATACCATTGATTAAATGCCTTTCAGTCAGAGACTTAAGTTAAAGTGGTTTAAAACATTGGTGACCATTAAACCAACTTAACTATGTTGTCTACTAACACAAAAGTTTTAAAGTTATCTTCCAGAATGTTTTTTTAAAGGCTGGCTTAGTTGGGGGGTGTGGGCCTCCAAATTATGATTGTGTTCAAAATATTTATTGATTATTATCAGTTTGCAGGTACCGGTATATTGGATGAATTGCATTGTGGTCAGATAAAAAATTTAATGGGCAAGAAAGATATTATTTTGAATGCATGCAAAACCTTTTCATTGGTTCAAAGATATAAATAGGATATGATTGGCGAAAAACATTTTAAATCCAACAATATCGACCTTGACAATTTTGTAAATATTCAAATCTAGTTCCGTGTTGTGTGTGTGAAAGGACGTAAATTATACAAAATCCATTATAACCAAGCATATTATATTATGCAACGTGGTGTGTTAAACCTTTATACTTAATAACCTGGAATATGATTGGTTGTAGTCCAATACAATCGGCCTAAAAATATTTTGGGGGAAAAATTCCCCACTTGAGATCCGTAATAAAAGTAGGTAAGGATTGTCGTGACACTGTTATTTGGCCTAAATTACAGTGACTTGAGGTAAATTTCGACAAATTTCCAAAGATTGATTCATTGAATCAGCTAATATCCTTCCTTTTCAAGATAATAACCAGGATACTCCTCTCGTAGTCTTCCTATGAAAACGGGATTAACTTTACCCATGGTTTATCATATCCTTAATGCGCGGGTCAGTAAATATAATACATGAAATAAGTGATGCATGTTGTTATACTCAATATAACAGAAGTCACGACTATTTCTTGAAATATAGCGACAAGAGGTTGAATCTGAACAAAAAAATCTGTCTAAATTTATACTAAATGACATATCTGCTTTAGCATTATATGATTTCATTTATTGAACTTTATTGGTATGTTTTACATTGCTGAATCAAAATTAAATGATTTAACTAGCCTGTGTCTTGATATTCAGCATAAATTTGTGAACTATTATTTTTTTTAATTACCATTAGTAAGAGCTTTGATTACAATCAGTCCATACAAATCGTATTTAATGAGCAATTTATATTTTCAGGGATATAATATATACCAAGCCAATAAGAGTCTGCATTTTAGAAATTCTATCATCATTACCATGATATTATGATTGCCATCACACATTCATTTAGGTAATGTTAAAACGTTCTGTTTGTGTATGAGTTGTTTGTAAATTGAAATCTTGACACAGGATTTGCTTACACTTCTCAAAACATCTGTTACCACTTTTCAAGTAGAATTTGTTTCCTTTTGCCAATTTTGAAAATCAACTTAACGCTCAGTTTTGTCTTAAATTTCATCATAATACCGTCCTTTAAGTGGCATTCAGTGATTGATCCCATTAAAAACATAAGAGGACACTTCTTAAAGCATTGCACCATATGTATAATACACCATTAATAATAGTATTCAATATAATTTATAATGGTTTTGGCGGTGGTTTTCGTGTCATGAATAGGCTTCAGTTTTTCACTAACCATTATTATTAAGGTTTGAGTGTACATTTTATGCTCAACAGATTTTGCTCAGCACATTAAATGGACTACAAAATAAGGTAACAGAAAAGTGTATGTAAGCTTATAATATAGAAAGCTTTACTTCAAGTATAATATCTAATGTTTTCAAAGTTTTATAATAATATGACTGATGAGAAATATGGCCGAACTGACTAGCAAAAATCTTCAGTTGAGATATACCATGATGTTACGCTCACACCTGGTTCCTTATGAAACCTACATGATATAAATATAATAAAATTACCTCTATAATGTCTTTGTTTGTGCGACTCTCATGGGGTTCATTATATTCTGTATATTTAAGTAGAACTTTATCCATATCTGTACTGGCATATTGAAACAGTTTATTATTGCCATTAAATATAATCAGAGCTATCTCACAGTCACATAAAACACTTAATTCATATGCCTTCTTCATCAATCCAAACTTACGCTTTGTAAAGGTCACCTGCAAAAGACCAAAATAATTCAATGATTTTTTGTAACATTACTATACAAATATTAAACATTTATACTTAATACAACTAATTTTTTCTTTTAGCCAAATTGGGGTGGCAGCCAATAGGGGCAAAGCATAACACTACAGGTAATACCATATTCTATTTGGGGAACTGGCTGTTTATGTATTTTGATGAATTTATCGATTGTGTCTGACATTCCAGACAAAATCACAAATATAAACTTTCAAACCATCATACATAATAATAATAAAAAATAGAAATGTAGTCCAAAATATGATTCAAATCAATTTGAATTGATTGATTTCATGCCACTTTCTTTATTTTATTAGTTGACAACTAAAGAATAGCACATTTCACTTCATAAACACTGTGGTCCAGATACCATCTAAATCAATTTGAATTGGGTTGATATAATGTGTCATTTCATTTAGCGATCTAGCAAATTCGGGTCCTCCGGTTTTCGTAACATTGGAGAGGAAGAGAGGCATGGAAAGAGAGAGAGAGGGAGAAAGAGAGCGAGCGAGAGAGAGAGAGAGAGAGAGAGAGAGAGTAGGTCATTTCGGAACACAAATTTGGAAGCTCTATACGAATTTCATCTTAAATTTTTGTTTCAAAAGATTAAGCAGAATTAATGGGTATTTTTAGTAAAATTTGTTTTACTGTGCTGTATTGGTTATATTTCAACACAGACGTAACATTTTGAACATGTTATCCAAAAATGTAAATCATTATATAAAATCTAATGAAATTAACAATTTTATTTTTGATGCAAATTAAAGAGCTTGTGCAATTTAAATAAAGAAACATATTCAAATTATTCTTCTGCGATATCACAGCTTTAAGTAATCAACTTGGTATTAATGTAACATGTTGAGATGATAATTCTAAAGACTAACAGAAACTTATAATTCAATTAAACAGTGGTCAATATCCTTATCATAAAATGGCAGATCAACAAGACAAGATGGAAGCCACAAGAAAGATTTATAAAACATTTATTTGTTGATTACATGTTATCAATAATACAGAACAGACATCATATTTGTCCAAATAACACTTTAAAACGAATATTACCTACAAAATTTCATCCAAATCAAATATGTAACAATTCTTTTTTTTCCAAAACCTTTAAAGGACTATGCTAAATTTGTCTATTGCAGGTCTTTATTTTGGCTCAAATGTTATATAATTTAATATTTAGACACTTATTTACATGACAAGCCTATAATCAACTCTCTAGACCATCAGATGGCTGAGATTTGAATGGATAATCTTGTCAAAACTTTAAACACTGGAACTTCGCTCAGAAAAAAGTAATTTGAATGAAATATTCAATATATCCATTTTTCACGATCTATTTTTGAACTACTATAACAAGAATAGCCAGCTGTTTAATTAAATCTTACATGATGCATCTTTAACCCAGTTTTAGTCAACTGTTTGTAATGATACTATTAAAACAGAACCTTGAAAACATGCAAGTTACCACAGATAGTTACCACATGGTTACGATGATGGCACCAGTTATAAAGAGGAATGGGGACAAAAATAATTGCAATCTCTATGCAAATGTCTAGAACAATTGTCATGTTAATTACCTAATCTATATAATTAAAGGTGTGAATGTCCAGCTGATAATGTCCAGGTGATATTGACGTCATTCAACACAAGCTAACACCACCTGTCAATAATATGAGGTAATTGAAGGATGAGGTCAGAGGGGTCAAGTAAGTTTCTGACAGCAGTGGCACAATGCCTAATGGCTAATTATAGAAGCTCCTGTGTAAATGGCATGGCGCCAAGTCTATAATTTCATGCTTGTCGGAACTTGTTTTGATGAAACTTTACAGTATTGTTTCCTGTAAACGCAGGTTAAAATTCTCATTAAAGTTAACTTTAAACAAAGAAAATATGAATAGAGGCTTGTCTATGTCTAGATAAAGATGTCTGGGTCTATAAGATTGATATTAGCTCCAGGGTACATCTTCCCTAAAAATATTCAAATCATGACTTCAAAGTCTCAAATTGAATAAAATCTTATTAACATTTAGACAACCACCTCAGTTTGAAATGGGGGTAATGGAAGTACACCAAGGATATGTGGACAGTGAAAGAGTGCTGATGATATAAGGGGGTGTACAAATTTACAAGCCAAACCAAATATATCTACATAAATTATGACACTCATAATTATTAACATCTTTTGAATTTCACTTCATTTTTAACTTCTGTTACGTCCAGAATTTTAACTCAAACTAACACTTACAAAAGCTAGATAAGTGATGTTCGGTGAGATGTAGATCTTCGCTACACAGATGGGAATTTAGTGATTGTATGACGATCTGATACTGAGAAGCGACAGTGTTACTCTTAAGTACAATCTTAGTATGCATAAAGTCAACTGTCATTTTAAAGATCACCTTTGGGCTAATGAAAACGGGCACAAGCCATACAGTGTGTCACGAGCGGAAATTTTACTCAGACAGCAGTGCTATGGCCTACTTGATTGCATTTGCCACAAGGATCTTTACGTGCACACCGATGTATGGGATCTTGGCTTTTCATACCATCTGAACTAGACACTGCACTTGCCATCCTGCATCACTGATAAGGATAAACCACTTAAGGATTTTCTCAACCAAGACTGGGTTCATACTGGGACCTCCAGAAAGTGGTGGTTATTTGTGAAATGATCGGTATAGCCCCAGACTTTCAAAACAACAGTTATATCAAAATAACTACTTTAGATAAAGGAATTTTAATCAATATCTACATGTAGATGACTGGAAACAGTTCTAAGAAGATTATAAATCTGCAGACTGTTTTGGTTTTCAATGATTGCATTGCAGTAAAATCTATCTTCAATTCCATGCAATCATTGATAACCAAGTTTTTCCATGCTCCAAACTATTATTTTATTAGAACTATGCACAACTTGTGTGAACGAGAGCACTTAACCCAAAAAGCAGTTCTGATGTTTGATTTGATAATCAATATGAGGAAATTGACGTCAGAAATCCTAACTACTATCTAGAGAAATAAAAAATTCATGATGTCTGTCATTGTAAGATGATGTAGAAATAAAGTAAACAAGAGAAATATGTGAGACTTTATCAACATTCAACACAATTGGGAATTACTTTAATGATCTACCTATCAAAATTTTACATAATGTACTACGGTTCTCGGTATCATACTAAAAATATTATTAAAAAAAAACACAAACAGCATCAGAAGGAAATTTTGCCCTGATTACATAATATCTGCCTCCTTTTCATCAAAGGTTTTTTTTAACATGCTCACCACGATTACATGGGACTTCAGGTTTTCATTCCTTCCGATCGACTAGATGCATGTGCAGCCGACTAGACTGAAAAGAGGAAACTAAAATGAAAATTTGCAAGGAACTTTCTGCTCAGCCCCAACCTTGATCGAATCCAGGAATTTTGGGTGAAAGAGCCACACCCTCACTCCCCGTCCCACTGTTATGAAAAGAGATGAAATGAAATGGAGTTTAATATCCTACTGTTCTGCTACAACTGGGCTAATGAAGACGGCCATATGCCATACAGGTGCTAAAGCGTCGCTACCCATACTCCTATATCGCATTCCAACTGCCAATGTGACATAGGAACTGGGGTTTCGGAAAATCAGGGGCCATAATCCATATATATAACAATTTCGAAAGGAACTGGGATACACCTAAATTTCATTTTTTGTTAAAATCCGATAAAACTTGTGACCTGTTGAGTGTCCACAAACAAAATGTGAACAGATGGGCAGACAGGGGTGACGACAATATACGTCCACATGAAAATGTGCGTGAATAAAAAGTGATTATCTACATGAAGATCGACTGACTTTACAAGGGTATGCTGACTGAATAAGAATAAAAAGAATTATTGATAAATTTATTTACGGTGTTCACCACAGTAATTGATATATAGCTTAATCAAGTAGTATTTACCAATATATTATCATAGACAAGACAATTCACACCCACATGATCAACTTTGTCCTAATTGAGGTACACAAAATGTACAATCTACATGTTATGATTCATGAGAGCTTTCAGGTTCACTTTTGTGCCATTTATCAGTTTCACCTTAGAAATGTCACCTAATTTCGTGATTTCTAATTAGGCCAAAAAAACTGTCACAGTTTATATTTTTCAGTCTGCTCGTGTCACAGGGTTGACTGAAGTCTTTATGGCATGACAAAATCTCATTCGTATAGATACACTGGCATGTTAGTCTCCCCATCCTAAATTCTCTAGACGTTTTGTCAAAATAATTCACCGCGAGGTAGACAGATGAAACAAAAGTCATATTTCTTAATATGGGTACATGTATAGTCTATATTACATTCAAGACAGAATAAAACTGTCTAGGTTATATTATATAATGAATGTGAGGACTCTTCTTGATTACGAAAAGAATTCTATTTTGCAATATCATAACCTGGGCTTATAAAACCATTTTACTTTGGCTAACATATTAATTTTAAAAATAAGTCACATCAAATATTGACTTAATTCAAGCATTTCTAAGTTATGGTTAGTCTATAATACTCTATAAGCAGTTTTTAATCCATCTAAAAAATCGTGAATCTTTCCAATACATTTGTTTCATAAATTCTAAATATTACCAGTAGTAGTCAATTCTAAATAATTTTAATGATCAAATGTTTTATATACAGTGGACATCGGAATACTACGGCATTCTGTACAATCCACCATCATTTTAATGTCCCGTTTATTTTCTTATATACTATTCAAAAAAAGTAGGGGATATTTGATTTTTAAGTGTTATTAAAGTCACCTAATGAAACTGACAAAGAAACAAATGACGAAATGAAATGAAGTTCACATTCATCGATTTATTCCAAATGATCGCTAGACTAAGTAAGGCACAGACTGACCATTATAAGGGTAAAATGATACCCGGGGTCAAACAGCAAAGTTACCACAGCATCACAACAAAGTCAGTAACAGGTAAATCCTCCTCTGTTTGCCAAACAAGCATTGATCCGACGTGGCATACTCCTAATGAGACGTCTAAGGTCATTTTGGTCCAGACTGTCCCATTCCTGTTGCAACGCAGCAGCAAGTTCTTGGACATTGGCAGGACGTTGTTGATGTTGACGTAACCTCTGTCCAAGCATGTCCCCGACATGCTCGATGGGGGAGAGGTCGGGACTCAGTGCTGGCCAAGTAATGTGGTGATGTTCTGTTGTTGGAGGTAACCTGTAACGATCCTGGCCCTGTGACATCTTGCGTTGTCATCCTGGAAGATGAAACGGCGACCATGACGTCGTGCGAACAGCACAACATGGACTGCCAAGATGTTGTCCCGGTAGTACTGGCCTGTAACACGGCCTGCAACAACATGTAAAGCCGTTCTTCCAGCAACAGTGATGCCTCCCCACACCATAACAGAACCACCCCCAAATCGATCATGTCTGATGACGTTAACGTCTTGGAAGCGCTCGTTTCGACGACGCCACACCCTCCTACGTCTGTCCAAAAAATCAACAGTGAACCTTGACTCATCTGAAAACATCACATTGCTCCAGCGTCGATTATCCCAGTGTTGATGATCCCTACACCAACAACGTCTTGCCTGAATGTGATGATCTCTCAAACAAGGGATCACGCGAGGACGTCGGGCGCGAAGGTGACCCCTATGCAGTCGATTCCGAATCGTCTGACCACTCACTCTCACACCAGTGTCTGTTTGAAGACAAGCGCTGATCTGATTTGCTGTGATGACACGATTTCTCAAGGCCAAGGTACGGATAAATCGATCCTGGGCTTGAGTTGTCGCCCTTGGTCGACCTGAGCGTGGTTTGTCCTGTACAGATTGTGTATCACGGTATCTGGACCATATGTTTTCTGGTCACTAAAACAATTAAACTGATGTTTCCACCCTGGAATTCAATGCCACAATGACTGTAACATTCAGAGTCAGAGTCGTGCAAATCTTGGGTTGGACTCCCATGATGATCCCAAGCATCACCTGCATTTCATGCGGTAGCTATTGGTGCGTTTGGGCGTCACATGTAACTGGAAATGTTTCTTCTGTTAGGTTCTATAGTGACTTTTTTCGTAGTCATTTGCATATTTTAGTATTATGCCCCCAAAATCAAATATCCCCTACTTTTTTTGAATAGTATAATTACTTCCACCAAAAAAGTTTTGAGTAATCTGTATTCTGAATATTCCAAATTATAAAATCAATCGGCGGTCCCGTCACATGATTTACATTGAATTAACATTGGATAATCTGATCTTCTCTCAGTGAGTGTTAACCAAAAAGCAATCACCAATCAATTATCGGTGAGCTTAAAACATGTGTCAGTCTATGTTGATTATCTTAATAATCTAATAATCTCTTGTAAGAGGGTGCTTGAGTTTCTCACATAGGTATATAAACATAATAATTTTAAGTAATACAGAAAGGTTAATCATATTTTATGTTCTGGGTATTAGAGGGTGCATTATAATAATTCTTCCTGTATTCGAGGTGCAATAATATTTCGATATTGAAACAATTGGGTATTCCGTCATGCTGTATAATAATATGTGCTCTATGTCCTGAAAGACACTCTTAAAACACACAAAAACACAGACACTAGGTGTAAAATGTCTTTTAAATGAAGACTAAAGCATAGTTTCTGACAGTAATTAAATGTAATTAGACTACACTTAATACATAATAATATGTTTATTATTTAAAAGCATCAAACAATCACCCAAAGAACCTCATGCTTCTGAGAACCAACTAATCATTGGGCTGAATCCAAACTCATCAGAAATGACAAACAAAAGCAGTCAACCAAAAGCAATGGCAAACAAACACACAACATATTCAAATTTAGGCTGGAAGATAGTGTGGAAAGAAACAGGGCAGTTCAAAATTATTCTTTGAGTCTGCCGATCATAGTAGCACAGCTTATCCAAACAGGATAGCAAATGCACAATAATAATAGTAGCAGGAAGATGATCTAAGCACTGCCCGATGAGCCCTAATTAATTTTCTAATTGAAAAAACATATTCCAGATAAAACTGTATTGATGACATTTAAGAACAGTGTTTGTCATCTCCAAGTTTAATCAAGAAAGTTTAAATCATGACATAATGATATATTACATGTAGGTAACAGCAAGGAAGTATTTAAAATTGAAAAAAAGACACTATATAGAAAATAAATGGTTATGTTGGCAAATAAATTGGGTAAGTATGTCTGCAAATATCAAAAGAGCAATTGCCAGACTCCATAGTAGATAATCAAGTAAAATGAATCGTCTTCCTGGTTTTCATTCAGGAAAAGTGAATTAAGTCGGATTTAACCCTTTGAACACTGACTATACATGGGGTGTTGCACGTCCCTCCCTGGATTTACAGGACGTCATATTAATTATGACGTCAACGTAATTGGAGCTTGACACGCCCCAAGCCGCAAAACCGACATTTCGGGTATATGCGATACAACGTCAAGCCGGTTTTGCGGCATTTCGGGTTCTAAGGGTTAAGGTTTTTAACATACTACTTTTTGTTACCAACAAGACCAATAAGGGATCTTTGACGTGCATGCCACTGCGTACATGGGTGGTCTTCAGTTTTCCATCCCAGCGGCTAGACAGTTTTTTCCTTGCATGAGCCTCCATCCTGCACCACTGACAGGGATACTGGAGGTTAGAAAATCAGGAGGAACTTTCTCGACCAACACACAGACTCTTAACTCTGTTATCCTTCTACTTCAAAATCATAAGAATTTCACTTGAACGTTGCAGAAAATATAGATTCAAATCCTTTTCTTTGATTCTACACAAAAGTTGTCACACAAATGGGAGTAAAAGGTAAAGGGAGAAAAGGACTATAAATAGAAGGAATTACATTCGTAACCAAATGGGAGAAAATGGAGGTCTGTGTCCACATATACATTTTATTAAAATCTTACCTGTCTATTCCTTTCATCACTGATCCGTGATATTTGAATTTTCTTCCTTCCCATGGTTCTCCTCCTGCCACCTTCTCGGTCACCCTCAGTATTGGCGTTATGCTCCAATTTGCCGACTTAAAATTCACCACAGAAAACTGCAAGTAGAAAAACAGAGTCATTAATTCATATGGCATCATTCTTTTTCCAGGAAATAACAAGACAAAATAAGTAAATTTTAAACAATTACCAATTAATCACCAATTGGTAATGAGTGTACATATCATTATCAACGTCATCAGATTTTTTATATTGTGCTTGTAAGTAAAATTTTACATACACACATACATGAACAATACGTATTGTATATTATAATCCAAACTACTATCACGTACAGATACCATATCAACATGTTAGTATAATAATTCATTTGAAAGCGGGACGTTGCAATGTCAACATGTGACCATGAAAAGAAGATTTGTGGTTTTACATCTTTATTAATTGCATCACAACTCTGAATAATAATATACGATTATTCGTCTTTGTTGTTGACAAATAAGATAATGGTATTTTCCGTATTGTCATTGCTATTGTTTGTCAACTTTTAAACATACAATAGGGTACCTGTCTTTTGTCTGCCATGTACATCTTTCTTTTTAAACTCAGGGACAAGAAAATACTACCTTAAATCAATTTTTTTTTTCCTTATTCCTGTCAGCAATTAAATGTGAACTTTTCTTACCCAAGAACAATGCCAAGGTGTATCTTACACTATGGTCTTGAAACAAAAGACGCTTAAAGGGCAGAATACTTCCTAACAATGGCATCCTTATAATTTGAGTTGACACTGATTTTAAACAAATATTGGCAATTTTTCTAGAAGAATTTATTGTATAGATCTGATAGTATTCAACAGAAGGTTTTTGCGGTGTTCGTTTAACAAATATAAGAAAACAATTCATATTCGCACATCACTCTTTTAAATATTATTTTAACATTTCCTTGGTATGCTGTAATATTAGGGCTACATATCAACAGTACAGAAGAGTCTAGAGGATGAATTTGTGTCCTGAAATCTCTCAATAGTTGACATGTCAGTTACACAATAATGATCAACACAGATCCATTCCATTCATTTATTCTAATACTTAGTACATGTCTAAAATTAATTGCTTTTAATAGATTGCTCAAAATTGTCTCAGATCCCCCAAAATGATGAAACACATCCTAAAAATTTTTAATTTTACAATTCAGATATGATTATTAGTGGGCATTTAGAACTCCCTTTTCACTACAGTAACTACATCGATGTCGGTCAACAATGG